>CM037033.1:99772173-102172173 GCA_020882235.1 Schizaphis graminum
CACTGCAATGATATAGTTAGTGATAGTTTTAGCTTTTTTCTTCATATCGCCGTTTGCCCCACACTATATCAGTACCTATAATAAGAAAAAATAACCTAACATTTTTCAATAATAAAATATTTTATTATTATTTTTTATTCGTCAAATTTCAAGTAGACGCATAGTGATTACTATATTCTTATTGTTTTAAACCATTATAAAATAATCAACTTATGAAATATAAAAACAATTAACTAATACTTTATGACTAATGTTAATATGTAGTATATATTTGATTTAAAAATTAAATAATCCATGAATTGAATCTTTGTTATCCTAGGATTAGGATTAGGTTTACTAGGATTGTCTTTATATTACACATTGATATCTATTAAGGGGAACCGATAAATCTTGTTACTCAATCTGGTCGAATAGGTAGATACAATCAAAATGCCTATTCACGTCTCTGTCCATATAAAAAGCTGAAAGTAATAATTTAAGTATATTATTAAATTGTCCTACCTTAAAATTGTAATGCCAATCAAGTGATTGGTTTCAAAAATTATATTCTAAAATTATGAAAACTTGAATTTTTTTCAAATTTAGTACTATCAAGCATTATAAATCACAATACGTAATATTAGTATACATACTAAAATATTAATTCATATTAGAATTGCGTAATAATTTTACTTAGGTTTCATCGATACTTGTTTATTTATGATAAAAAAAAATCTGAAAAGTTGCTAATCCTCTGCTATAGTAGATTTCGAATGTAATTTCGTCATTGAGTATTTATCACCATGATGGAATAATGAATGTGTTAATTTTAATAATAAATCATTGCATTCGAAGTACAATTCGAAGTAGAGATGACAGTCTGTTAGCTCATACACTAAGTGTCTAAGTATATTTTATTATACATTTATATTGCTTTTATAATAATTTATTTGATTAGGAATATCGTATATAATTATTAGTATTACGGACTACGCCATTACGGTATATTATACTATTATAGGTATGTTATAAATAGGGCTAGGATTTCTACGCATTTGCATGTTACAACTTAAGCCCAAATTGATAGTTGTCAGATATGTCCACAATTTGGCTTATTCTTGATTAAATAGTACAATTTTTTTTGCATATTTTGAACATAATTCATATAATTACACAAATATAAATTTTTAAGGATCTTGTTAATTATAAATGGTATTTATTTAATGAACGTCTATTATAATTATTGGTAAATAATATTTGGACTATGATAAAAATTTTCAAGAGTGGGGGCATTAAATTTATTTACACACGGGCCCTAATTGGTATAGTTACGGATTAAATGAGATTATTGTTTTATTAACATATTGCGGTAAAAGTATTAATTGTAGCTAAGCTAACTATAATCAATAATCTTACATTAGTCTATAATATTAGTTGTGGTTATCTCAATAATAGTAAATCACTTGGTTAGATACTTACATTCTATAACTTTTAAAATGTTGACTTAAGAAATACATACTCCAACGTCTTATTTCGTATTCCTTTCTTGATCGTGTATTTACAGTCACCTGCTATATTCAACCGAAAATATTAGTTGTTATTAGAATGGTGGCGGTGGACCCAGGGTTTTAGTACTGTGGGGAAACTCACGTGATGCAACCTTATAAGAAACAAATACTTTTTATACCATTTTTTTAATTTTTCTCATTCCACTATGAACTATAAGTACTTATGAGGAACATTGGATTAAATGTTCATAACTTCAGCTACCAAAATTAAAATAAATGTTTGTTACTAAATATTCTTAGGTTGTACATTTTCGCGATTATGTATAAAAAATGATAATATAAACAATTAGTAAACAATTAAATTATTATTTGTTTATGAATTATAAAAAATAAAAATCGATTTGATCGATTCTGGTTAAATGTATAAAAAACTTTCCGTTTTACTTAATTTTAAATTATTAGCAGAACGATGAATGTATTGGTTTTACTATATGATGCGCTTTTTGTACCTGGCATCATCTTTTGAGTTAATAAAAATAGTGCTTAAATTTAAAACTTTGAAAGTGATTTCTGATTATTTTACTATAATTCATAAATGAAAAACCATAGAAACTAGAAATTTTCATCAAGTATTTATACTATAGTTTTCTATACAATATTTATTTATTTATTTATTTATTTATGAAAATTTAAACGGGCTAATGCCCAATATACAAAAACAAAAAAAACAAAGATCATATTTTTTACAAAGTAAGTAGCGTAAGTTGTCATCTTATAGTAAGACAATATAAAATAGGTTGATAAAGAAATCTAAGTTAATATACATACAAACAAAAAATCAAATAATATTTATATTATTGTTAAGATATATATTAAAAAAGGCGATATTATTACAAAAGAACAAATCTACGTTATACTTGTTCACAAAGCCCATTAATCTCATAATGGGGGCATTTTTAGCATAGTTTGTACGATGGAATGGCATATAAAATGTATTTGAATTCTTGGTATGAGAAGCAGGAACCAAAAAGTTAAATTTAACTAGTAGTTCTGGGCAATTTATGATACTATTTAATAATTTAAAAGTGAAATTAAGATCAAGTCTAATTCTCCTTAATTGTAAAGATTCTAAATTAGTTAATAAATGTAATGGTAAATAGGATGTGTGTCGTTGGCGTTGGACACCGCATTTAAAAGCAAGAAACCTCAAGAAACGATATAATATGATATAATTTTAAAAATATTTTTAAGTATTTAGGTGTTCATTTTATTATACAGCCAATACACACATACAAACAAACAAAATATGAAAGAAAATACCAAAAACAATTAACAGGATTGAAATAATGAGGATTGCAGCAATTTACCCTTGATAGATTTTTTAATAGAAAAAATCAAAGACATTAAACATTTTTATTTGAATTCATACCGTGTTTCATGCTCGTCAAATGAATATTATATATATTATAGTATCATGGGTAATTTTATTCTCCGGAATTTAAACTTTTGAAAATTAGTTCTAAGTTTCAACAATTTTACACTCAAATAATTATATTATGTTTGAATTCCGTGAATTTTATGGACCACAATTTTGTTTCGGTGTATGTATTTTATTCTTTCAATTTAATGATACGGATCAACATCCGTATCAACATGGTATGGATGTATTATAGTTTCCGATTTCCGAAAATTTTTATTGACATTCAGGACGTCTTACATTCCGAGTTTTATATTTCATGGTCTAATTATTCTCTGTCAACATTGTATCCCGTAAACTTAGATTTTAATTTGTTTTGTATTCTAAACATTGTTTTATAGTCTAAGATTTGAATTCTAAAATTATTACTAACCTATTCTTTTCTGTCTAGAATTATATAGGCATGCAATTAAAAAAAAAAAACTAAATAAACCCGTATAGATATGAATATTAATTTTAAGTATACCTACCTAGATTACCTATTGTAGTTTCATGTTGTAAACATTTTAATTGTTTCAGGCTTTAGGTGAAGCATTAAAAGTTGTAATGTACAATATACACATCAAATAACAACGTTATTATTTATTTATTAGATATTAGCTATCTGCTAATAATTAAAAATACCTACAATTTTCCATAATTCGTTTTCATTTTTTTCATTTTATTCATTAAATATTTATAATTTCTAATGAGATCGTCAAAATACTATAATGATAAAAAATGTGTAATAGGCACAATAAAATATTACATTTAGTGTATTTCTAAAAAGTAAATTAAATTAGTTTACAACCCGTTAAGTTTTTATAATTAAATGAACATATTTTTAACCTTGAATAAAATGTTTTAAAGCACAAATACAGAAACAAAATATCTACAGTTGAATTAGTACTAGGTACTATTAGTTGTCTTTCAATTGAAAGTTATTTTTTAAGGTTGTGCCAAAACTTTGCAAAGTAAAATTCTAATAATATCATTATAAGTGAGTAAATTTTGATTTAATTGCAATGTTTTTTTTTATATTTTGTATAGTTTATACAATAATAATGTCATTATTAAATATTTCTTGAAAATACTTTCCATTAAAAAAATTTTAAAAATGAATAGTTAGTAATAAATTATTACTAATAATTATTGAGGCTATGAATTCTCAACTTTGGTTTAACTATTGCTTATTAAAATATTTTTTTGCTAATCATTTGATATTTACTAAGTACTGTCTAAGAATTAATATAGATTTGCAAATAATTATAGAATACTTTACTTACGTCACTGAAAATATGAAAAGGTATATACGTGCCACGTGGGAACTCGCAATACGACCGTATCACATGTTCTTCGTAATGTTGAAATATCTTTGTAATGAAAATTTAAATAATACCTCTGTATACTCCGGTACAATAAATCAAAGCACAGAGCTATCTTAGAGATCATGAAATTAAATTATATTTAGGAAGATTGGTGGTTTACAATAACTTTATCAAAAATTCTAAAAATTGTTTTTAAAAGTTAAAGGTATAAATAGTATATTAGTTTATATACTAATACTAATGTATTATATAACAATTAAGTACCAGCTTTTGCTATCTTCAGATTTAAGTTAAACTAATTTAATATTATGTTTAAGTAATAACTTCTATAGGTTATACCTACTTATGGTTTATTAACTGCGTAAGTATAACTTTAAAACAAGTTTTGTCTTTTTTTCAGCTTTAGGATTTTAATTTTAAAAATGAGTTTAATAGTTTGCCTGTTGTTGTGCTGCTTTTGGTGGGGTTCGTCGGCTTATTATAGTAGTTTCACAAGCCTGGTAGGCATAGGAGCACCTACTTCAGGTCTTATTAGAGGAAGATCTATAAAGATGAGTCTATCTCAATACAATATTGACGACAATTGGATTGTACAGAAACTGGATCATTTTAATCCTAATGATAAGAGAACGTGGAAACAGGTACTGATTAATTTAATTTTATATGATCAGCTAAAACGTGTTATATGTATAATGATTCATTAATTCAAGTGTTAAAAGTATAATCGCATTTTTTTTTTAGAGATATTATATGAATCGGGAATACTATAAAAAGGGTGGCCCAATATTTTTGTTGGTAGGAGGAGAAGAAAAAATTTTACTAAGATGGATGACCGATGGGGCTATGATAGAATACGCTAAAATTTTTAATGCTCTATGTTTTCAATTGGAACATCGGTTTTATGGAAAGAGTTGTCCCACTGAGTAAGTGCTATTTTTAGAAATACAACAAATTATTAACTTAAATGGTTTTAATCGAGTAGTATTAATAAATAAATGAATACCGTTTTAATTAAAAATAATAAAAAATATTTAAATTAACCACGATTAAATAATTGAATAAACTATAATTATTTTAATTAATATAATTAAATGTAGTTAAAACATGTAAGCAAAGAAAATGTTATAATTTATAAGTTAAAATAATAAAATAATTTTAATTATTATTATTATTTTAAAATAAAAATCGTATGTCGCAGTAACCTAAATACTACAAACTTAGCGTATCTGACTACTCAACAAGCTTTGGCTGACATAGAAGTATTTATAAAGAATAAGACAGAAGGACAATTAAGTAATGCTAAATGGGTAGTATTTGGAGGATCTTATCCAGGAAGTTTAGCTGCCTGGTCAAGAATGAAATTTCCACATCTTGTACATGCAGCGGTATCGTCAAGTAGTATTATAAAGACAAAAATAGATAATAAAGGTAAGTACTATGTAAGATGAATTATTAGGCTATTAATTTAACCTTTCATAACAAACTCATATAAAAAAAACATACATTTTAAACTGAACTTAAATTTTCTAGTACTTTATACTATATACCATATTGCAGTTTATTTGACTAACATTAACTTTATTCGAGGTGTTCATCAATGAGAAATATATAATGTTGAGATGTTTTATTTCTATAGAATATTTTAAGGTTGCTCAAAAAGCATTATCAGCTTATAATCCAAAATGTAGTGCACATATAAGAGAAGCAACGATAATGATTAGCGATCTTTTAAAAACCAAAAATGGAACGGAATTTATTCAAAAAAAATTCAAGTAGTTATCGATTATATATATTATATACACATAGTTATTGATTAATATCAAAATAGTTGATATAATAGTGGTAAAGTAATAAACATACATTTTAATTTACAGAACATGCAATAAAATAAACACGCATACTAAAAAAGATATAAGACAGTTGTTTCAACAATTAGCTGTATCGTTTTCAGCAGTTATACAATACAATCGAGACAACAGATATTATGAAAATATTAACCAATCGTTTGTAACAATAATAACATTATGCGATATTATGTTAAACAAAGCATTAGGAAATTCAGTAAGTATTTTATTAATCAGCAGTTTAATAATAAAAATAATAAGTATAAATATTTTAAATTTATAATTATGAACAGAATATAATATTAATTAATACTGTCAAATAACTGCATGTAGATTTTGTTTTGTTATTTATAATTCATAATATCTCACTAGATATTAGAAAATCAAATATGTACCCAACCTAATATTATGGATAATATTTTTTTGTTTCATGTCGTCAATAGAATAGAGATTCTAATTTAACTAATAAAGACATAATAAAAGGCACTTTTTCACAAGTAGCCAAACTTTAAATAGTGTTTTTTGTTGAATATATTTAATCAAAAAAATGTACAATGTAATAGGTACTAAGGTACAGTACGTATCCGTATTAATATCTTAAACATGATTTAAAATTATTAATTCGGTTATAGTAGATACTATAATAGAATGTAGAACCAATAAATATTTTTTTATAACATTTTTTTTTTTAATAAGTATTGAAAGAAAATAAATTAGGTATCAATCTAAGTAATTTGACAGTATCACTATTTTATGGTTGCTGGTGAATTAGCTGTAAGCCTGTAACTAAGTGATTGATATAATTTAATAACTAGTCAGTAATTGCTAAAATAACAATTTATAACCATATTTTTCTCAGCTTGAAAGATATATAGCCGTACACGAAAAATTAAGATACGCTACTAATAGACAATGTTCATCTTATTCATACAAATCATCACTTGCCTCTAATGCAGAAATATCTTGGAACAAAGGATATGTAGAATCAGGAGGTTAGTATATCGTGACCACGATTAAAGATATACTGGTTGCGCAACGAGCTATGATAAGAACATTAAATGTGGTTCCCGAAGTGTCCTCGATAAACTGTTGATAAGAATATACAACTAGCGCTCATATACGTTTTAAGATATCATTTTCGTGATTATCACAAAATTTTTACCGCTTAAAGCATCAGTTTATTTTGCAAATTACAATAGAGCGCGCCATAATACAATTCTTATCAGTCAAATGTTGACGACACTTCGGGGGTCTCGTTATCGCGCTTCGTTGCGCAACCAGTATATCTTTAATCGTGATCGTGACTTTTTTAATCAAATATAATTAATAAATCATTATCGATTGACGATTATTAGGGCTGGGATTTTAATGTCCTTAAAAATCGTGAAAAATGACCTTAAAAAAATGTCTTGAAAATGTGTTTAAAGTAGCTTATAATTTAAAAAATTACATTACATGTACATAAATATTTTATTTTACTTCATATATTAATAATATAATAATAAATAAATAATTATTTTTTATTGTTACACTGAGTCACGATAGCGTACTTCAGATTTTCAAATAGAAATGCCCTCCTGTTGTCCGCTAATAAGCTTTTGTAGATAAAAAAAGCTCCTTTTCATATTTTGTTAGCATATAAATATTTTATATTATAATCTATAATCTATAATCTTTAATTTTAAATTAAAAAACACCAAAAATAACTTAAAACTCCTAAAATGCCCTAAAAATTTAAAAAAATAACCTTAAAATAAAAAATTGTCAAAAAAGCAAAAAAAAATGCAAAATAAAATTTTCAATTTAAAAATACCTAAAACATATTTGTAACAAAACAAGTATCGTACAGAAAGCTTCAGAAAAAAATGCAAAGTGTATCGAAATCCCAGTCCTAACAATTATTAACAAATCTTGTCGAACTTGGAGATTCCGTTGACTACAAGTAACTACAATAAATAATAATATAATCAGTATCTGATTAAGGGGATTGGAAACGTTGATTTTCTGTCTTTGTCTTACACACGTGGAATATAGGAAAAATAGCTATACGCGCCTGACAAAAATTAAGGTACTTCTAGTTGTTAAATTTAAAATATGTAAAGATGATTGAATTGGTATACAAGTTTACTTTGCATCGGTCGAAGTATATTTTTAATATTTTCAATATATATTTAATAATAAAAATTGACAAATTAATTAAATTTAAAATATTTATTCTTATCAAAATATTTATTTTAAACAATAAAACAATCGAAAAAGTACTTTGACCGATGCAAAGTAAACTTGTATACCAATTCAATCATCTTTACATATTTTAAATCAAACAACTAGAAGTACCTTAATTTTTATCAGGCGCATATAGTTATTTTTCCTATATTCCACGTGTGTAAGACAAAGACAGAAAATCAACACTTCCAATCCCCTTAAATAATAAACGTAATGAAATTAACGTAATTTTATTATGATTATTTCCAAAGAATGAAATTTTATGAAAGTAACGTTTGATAGGTATTCTTATAATAGAATGCGTTACCGTTTTGATTTGTTTCGAGTATTGTGAAATAAGAAAAGTATAATAATAATACTACATAGTCAATGTGTAATGTGTGTTACCTACCTTTTTTATCGTGTCGTCCACCAGTTCGCTCGAGCAAGTGGCATTTGCGGTACGACGTCGGCTCGAGAGACATGGCTTGATGTTAGGCGCTTCTGGGAGGATGAAACTTGATGAAAAACTACTATTTTACAACTCAATCTATGGCATGTAGATCGGTCCTCCGTTTATGCATCCGCCATACGGGTTCGCTGGCAATTAAAACTCGCATCTCCCTGATATGGTTCGTCCGACCGTGGACTTTGTCGGTAACATTCGCTGCGGCGGTGACGCGGTGTCTTCCGTTAGCACCTGCTTCTTGGTTGCAGGTAGGCATCCGCGATGCATGGTACTGGTCGCCGTGGCGATGTTATATGCCAGGACTACAGTGTACGACTCAATCGTTATGGTGATTGTGGTTAGGCTAGGACCTAACCTAACCGTTAGGTTAACGATTTAGGAACACCGTGTCAGTATAAACGTTTCCATAGAACTCGAGCAAATGAACATATGACCTAAGGTTGACGAGCGGGCTCGTCTCCGTGTTTCTCGGACGTTCAGACTTGAGATCACAGGTGGAAGAAAATACGATCAGCTGATCGAATGTCATTTCCATTTTGTTCTATATTACGCTACGGTGTTGTCCCAGACGTAGGTTGACAATGTTATTTGCACTCGACGCCGTCCGATGGGTCGTCGGGTAGGCAATCAGCATATAGGCGTGCGCTGACTTTCCGGTCGAGCCTGGAAGAATTAGTGCCCCAATATTTGAGCAGTGCCCCTAATTTTTTTGACCTATTAACATACTAAGTATACATACATTCTAATTGTAATAATTGTAAATTTAAAACTGTATACTATGTATATACCTATGCAAATAAAATCAAGTTGTATGTGCAATGCGCATACGACATTAATGTGCTAGACATGAGTACTTGTATATTTTTTAAGTTAAAAATAGAATTACATATTATATTAATACATAGCTAATTCATGTTTTTATATCTAACTATACATATAAACTTAATAGGTATTATATAAATGTGTAACTAGGTATTTAATAATTGATAAATGAATTTTCTTATTTTCCACAGGCAATAGGCTAGTGTCTATACTATAGAGTATAGACTATGCAGTACTTCTTTAGTCATAATAGGTACATATTTTGACATTTAGTGCACAATGTTTTAGTCAAATAGATAAATAAATAAAAACTTTGTGGTGGTACACAAATATTTTTATTTTATTTCACTATTACGACAAATACAATATTCATGATCTCCACAAATATATAATGATAGAGTTAAAAATATAATATACACAAATTTGAAATTTTACTATGTCCTTAATAAGATTTCAGTCGAGCCGAGGCTCGTCCGGCTCGCCCCGTGCGCACGCCTATGGCAATCAATGATCAGGTTGTCGGAAAAGTTCTGTATATACTCAGATCGTTGGAAACACATTGCAGTTATTATTATTATTTTTATCAAATATAGCGGTGACATACACAATAAATTACAGTAATTACTTAAGTATATAAATATAAACAGTGAATCGGTTCCGACGAATAGTAGGTAAATACAATTTACTACGGCTTTACGTTGCATCGGGAAGCGGTGGCAAACTGACAATCTTATCGTAGCGTACGGTCATCGACGGATTTACCGTGTTAAATGTGCATGTGCAATGTTAAAGTATGTGTCGCCATATTTTACCAGGTCACGGGTGTAGAATTGAATGATTGACTCAGGTGGTTGCGTTGAGAATATGAATTTTTCTTTGTTGCTTGTTTCAAATTTCTTCATTGGTGTTTTTCGGGATTTGTTGTGTGCATATTGTATATTTGTATTATTTTATTTTGTTAAATATAGATTATATTTGTTTACGAATTACGTGTATTTATTGATAATACAATGAGAACATTTTTTTTATTTCAGATCGACAATGGTTTTACCAGCTCTGTACAGAGATAGGCAATTTTATAACATCCCATAAAGAAAACCACTTATTTGGTGATACCATACCGTTAGAATTTTTTACTGATTTATGCACTGATGTTTTTGGGGATGCGTAAGTTACTAAAAAAAATTTTATATAACGTATTGTATAGATTGTAGGTATGTTTATTTTAGTGTAGAGTTAATTTCAAATATTATGTTAAATAATAATCAATGTATAGAGCGTTTATCGTATATAATATTATATAGGCACGTATAGGTCTATCGTCTATAGACATACATGATGAACTACATGTAACGAGATAAGCAGCAAATTTTAATAAGATCTCTAGAAAGAGCTTTGGGTATTCATAGCGCCTTTAGATTTCTTATAAGCATCACTCGATTAATTTTTTTCCATATTTAATGACTTTAAATGTTATTTTAAAACTATCAGTTTTCACTGTAGTTCATAATTGCCTGTTTATACTAATTAGTGTTATATCGAGCATAATATTATATAAATAATAAAAAATATTATTTTTCCACGTCTCTGAAACCTAATTCGCGTAATCCTAGTTCGCTGATTTTGATTCTTGAATTTCGTTAATACTATTGTCACTTGTCAGTAAATTATTAGGAATACTATTATAAGTTAATAAAACCGGTATATCTATCGGCGAAATGGGAATGTTTTCAAAATATTAAAAAATCACTATATAAATTTTTGTCGATCTAAGATGTCGGCAAATTAAGATTCAGTGAAATGAATATGAACAATATCAGGATGTCAATTTGTCAGATGAATAAATTAATTTTGAGATCTTTAGAATTAATAAGAACAATACTTCAGAGATAATTTAATCAATGTTTTATATAGTTATAAAATTATTTTGTTTAGTTTTAATTTTAATGCATTGGAAAAGGCAGTTGAGAAGACATCTATGATGTATCATGACTTAAGAAACAAAACAAGTAGAATTGTTTATTTACATGGGTCGATCGATCCATGGAACGGATTAGGTCTTACTGAACCGAAAGCAAACAATTCTGTTTCAATTTTTATTGAAGGTAATATTTTAACTTTTATTATATTATGTTCATTTTTTATAAATTAAAAATTTAGATTAATATGAAAACAAATAAACAAAATATGTATTTTTAGGAGTATCTCATTGTGCAGATGTATATCCTTCAACTCCGTCGGACCCTCCACAGTTGTCAAAAGCTCGTGAAACAGTTGTAATTTATTTAAAAAAATGGTTGGAAGAAAATGGACCTTGACACTAAAAGATAATTAAAATTATAATTTTTTTAAATACATTTAATAGTACCTTAATTATTAAAATGTAACTATTTCTTCATACATAAATAAGTTTTGATTATTAAAAAATACATATCAGTGCATTCAGTGGCATCATTTCAGTTTTTGAGAAGGAGGACAAAAACTTTGACCGGCTCATAATAAAAAAAAATAAAATAAAAACCACTCGCTAATAAAATTACATTTTTATCTCAATACAAATAGCCTTCTTATATAATTTTATACATATCCAAGAGTAGGTACAACCATGATTACTCTAAGCATAAAAATAACACATTTTTTGAAAGATAACAATGACTAAATAATAAATATATAATATGTAGAGGGATCCCATTATTACCTATTTACCTATTATCATTGAGTAATGAGTATATATATTGTATAATGTACACATTGTACTCAATGCTATTAGCTACTATTACATATAGAAATACCCTATGGTTATTTACGTAATAGCATCAACCACGAATCATGATAAAATTGTATTTAGCAATGTCATGAATGTCATAAATCATGTTACAAACATGGCTGCAAGGCTCACGTCCTAAATCTATCACATACCCGGCCCAACTTCGGCCCGCTACTTATAAGGGTGAGAGGCAAATGCTCACCCTGTTCCCCAAAAATAACGCCACTATGTATATTTTACTATAAATGATTCTTGATATATTTATTCGTAATATCCAATAGGTACACTACATAAAATAGTAATTTATAAATACTACCACGTTCCATTTGTGTGTGAATAAATATTTAAAAAAAAAAAAAAACTGTAACGAACCTGAATTTCATTTCAACAGAATACAATTAAAATATTCAAAACTTTATAACTTTAACAGTAACTATTACAGTGGTCAATGTTTATACCGAAGAATAATTGGCATTGCTCGAACTAACAAGAGCTCATTACTCCAGATACGAGAAAAAAATCAATAATTATATATTTTGACTTATTAAGAACCTTATCTAATGTACAACTGTAAAAAGAAAAATTCCCTAATTCATAGGCAATATTTCACGATACTAAAGACCTCATTTGTTTAGATTTCTACGTCTACCACCCGAACAGCATTATTGACAACTAAAAAAAATAAAATATACGTACCTATATACATTAAACATAAAATATCACAAATTCACTACCAGTTCTAATAAAAAAAATAATAACCAACATCAATAATATACATTATTCACCATATAATTATATGTTAAAAACAGACCTTATATGAAAATGTAGAATCGTTTACTAAAAATAAATTAAGTATTAAGAGCAATTAAGACATTTAAAAGACATGATTTAAACTCTTCCCAAGTGTACCCAAAATATTAATAATAGACTCCGAATCGCAGCCACTTTCACCGATGTCTGGAAAAACGTACTAACAGATAGATTGACATCACGGATAAGATATGCCCATTTATTTCTTTACATTTATTTTTAAACGTCTTTAACTCCATATAATCAGTATTTTTAATATCTTTATTTTAAAATTAAAACAATGTTTTACGACTAAATAATTTTCGATTTTTGTACTTTTTAAAAAATTGCCAAACGTAGGATCTTGAGACTTTTACTTAAATGTTTGAATTTGTTTCAAAATAGAATATATGACAATATTTAAATATAATATATCCTAGACTGAAAAATCATCTCCGATCAGAATCGCTTTTCGTATACAATGATACCTATCATTGCATTCAAATTTAACCTATCCTAGTCCGAGGTCCATCCCACCCCCTAATGTACAGCAAAGCGATACTCATTTATCCGCTTTTTTTTATAAGCGTTTGAAGTTCAAAGTTCAAAATTTAAAATTTTAGCTATCTTTTTTTACTATTTTAGTGCCATAAGTTCATAAACTAATGATAAATAATTGTTATAAATTTATAATAATATTATTATGAAAAAAGCGGGTAAGTGAGTATCGCTCTGCTGTACATTAGGGGGTGGGGTGGACCTCGGACTAGGGTAGGTTAAATTTGAATGCAATGATAGGTATCATTGTATACGAAAAACGATTCTGAACGGAGATGATTTGTCAGTCTAGGATATATTATATTTAAATATTGTCATATATTCTATTTTGAAACAAATAGTATAGTTACTATATTATGTTACTATAGTTACTTTATAATATCTGTTTATTAATAAAAAAAATATTTGTCAACATACACATAATGAGAGTATGAAATTTAATTTAAATGTTGACATATTTCGTATAAATTTGAACTTTAAGCCCTTGTAAAAAAAAATTGTGACTAACGATTTTGGATTTTTTTTTATCACTTTAAGAACAACTTATAAGAAACCTTGTATTAAATTTTCAAGATTTTCTGGCCACCCAAAAAATTTTTATCGGCATTTGAAGAAAAAAAACTTAGAAAAGTCGAAAATTTCAATTGTCTATAAGTAGCTTAAAAATGGTCAAAATATTTTGAAAATTTAACTGTAAAGAGATAACCATAATTTAAACATTTGGTGAAAATTTCAAGTATTTTCAATGATTCGTTTTTGAGTTACAGCAAAATCAAAAAATCGATTTTGTCGAAAAGTGGTTTTTCCGTAAAATTTCCATTTTTCTGTCATTTTTTTTTTGTTTTTCTCGATTTTTTTGAAAACTATTAGAAAATTTTAATTTTGACCCCCCTAAAGTACCAACTAGATTCAATTCCCTATTCAAAGAGGGGCTGAAGTAAAAAATCGGAGCATTATTACTGCTCCAAATGTTGTCGTCAGACACAAAAAAAAAAAAAAAAAAAAAAAAAAAAAAACACACATCATAGTAAAAGCAATACATTCATCACTCCGTTCAGAATCTAAAATACAAACCTATGGCTTGACATGCATTAACAACCGATTTATTGACTGATTTGGACTCGATATTCGAAATATTATCGGTATACAATTTTGTAACTATATTACACATTTTACATTTGAAATAAAGAATTGATTGAAAACCTTGTATTATTTCATTTTGATATTCCATATCAATAAAAGAACATCCGAATCCACCTTCGTGTCTTTTTTGAATCTGGCTAATAAAATATTCAATATCGACAATCCTTCTACCTTCAAGACTTTTAATACAAGCGATAAATAAATACAACATATTTTATTATAATTGATTGATCATAAACTTAAAAAAAATTATTTACTTTCAAACTATGGAATCATAGAGTTTGCTACTTGATTCCACACACAACTTTTGATCAATAATAGAACTCACAGTTACACATGTATCATCTGGTGTATCAAATGAAATATTAGGCTGCTTTATTAGAGTCTTTGTATCCGATTTATAAAATGCTATTGGAGTGCTAGTTAATAAAGGTTCCCTACACAAATTTAAGGTAATTAAAAGATTTTAAAGTATTTTTGTACGAAAATATTCAATAGAATATTCTAATTTTAAATTTTAATGGTATTTAATTATTATTATTTTATATTTATATCGGCCATCGCTTATAAATAAGTACAATCCCACCCGAAGATTACAATATCTATTTATATTTTACAATATCCATATCCAAAAAAGTATCCATTTTTCATTTTTGTCTGTTGGGTGGGAGAGGGGGCTTTGTATTTAAATGTTACGGGGTTTAGTGTGTTAAATAAATAATTTAACAACTTTTTTTTTCACAAAGGTGTATCAAATGAGTCTTATTATATGAGTAAATCACTCTTATTATTTTTAATTTAATTTTATTTCAGTTATAAACATCATAAATGAAGTTAAATTATAAAAAATATTATATACTCGTATAACGTGGCTAGGCTTTAAAAAGTAAAAATAAAAACAAAAAAATTATTATATTTAGTTGGATAACGTAAGTGTCTCGTATTTTAATTTTAATTTTATGATCACCCTACCGTAAATTAAAAATTTCTCATCGATAAATTTTATTATTTTGTTGTAATTGAAAAAGAAATATAATCTGTAGATTCTTTAAATTTTCACAGATGTTTTTTTTATCATTTTTTATCCATGATACAATTTTAAAAATATTTTTACTGTTTTTGAGTTTTTATAGACATTTGAAATGTTCAATTTACTTTAGTATTATTATTATGTACTTACATTGTATTATCATTTGATGAAGTACATCACTACTATTTGTAATTATTAATTCAGCTACCTCTTCCAAATGATCATTTTCGTCGTTTATTGACATATTACTGTAATTTATTATGGATTGCACAATAAAAAAAAATAATAATAATTGACTATTCATATCTGAATCTACGTATTCGGCATTTAAATCATTTAAATAATAATATAATATAATTATTATGATAAACTTACTTCTTTTTTGCACGAATTGCTTTTATTCTAGCTGAAATTGCTTTTGGTTTACACAAATACTGCGCACTTGTGTAACCATGTGTCTTTTTTGAGCTTTTCATTATAAATTAATTTGAAAAAACAATACAGTTGAATAATATAGAAAGTAATATCTCGTATCCACGTTAAACAGAACACAAAATTAATTCACTATATAATAATATAATATTAATAACTACCTATATTACTTTTATCCAAAACACTTTGAAAGTAAATGATGACAGTATTTAAAATATTATGTCGGTGTTGACTTTCGACGTCTAAATTGGATAATTACAAAATAGGGACTAGATTATTTTTGATACTGAAAACGCTGCCTATAATGCTTTTAAAGTTTGATACGTCTGGTCTTATTTTATTTTACCCAGAAAATAATATTATTATTATTTCGTCAGTCACAGACATAATTATCATTATTTAAAATATTTAATAATAGATACTTAGATAACACCAAGTCTGGGTGTACGCCCGCATTGCCGAAATCACAGAATAGTGACGTCAGGTCGTCGTCGCCCGTTGAGTATAATATCGTATACTATCCGCTGTATTTCTATAGCAGCACATACCACGAGAGGGCCCAGCAAATTTCTACATTTTATTCATTCAAACTAGTTTCCCCTCTATAGCCACAATTCGAGTAATCAATAATATAAATAAAATTTTATTCTACCATCTGAAGTATGAGAATCTTATCTATAGCCGAGCGTAGAGTTTTTTTTTGATACCTATATTATTATTATTTAAAAATATGGGGTAAAAAACTACGTTTTCAAAATTTTGATATAAAAAAAAAATTGTTTGAAAAAGTTTAAAAAACAAAAACTCAACGCTCAGACCTTGTAAATATTGTCTTCTTTCATAATCCGTAACAATTTTTTTTCTACGATTAATACAAAGAAATCTGTAAGCATAAAGCGTAAACGTGTTTTATTACATTTAAAATGGGTGTAATGGTCTAAGCCCATAGTTGGCGTAGTTCATGGAATTTTCAACAAAATTATTAATAACATTAATTAATATTTAACAATAACTAATAAGTCTGTTTGTTACTATTCTTTAGTGTATAAACAATAAGGTTGTTAAGAACATAGAGAATGTCATAATTTGCAATAATGTATTAACAAGAAATTTCCTCGTTCAATCCCTAGTAGACAACTAGACAATTTCAAAACTTTTCAAAATCAAAATCCGACTTTTCTGACATCTACAGTTTTATCCCGCTTTTGGGTTAATATTTATATTAAGGTCGAATCCCCTTAAGTATTTTAATTATACTTACAATTGTAATTACATATGCGTAATGTAACTAGAGGGGTGCTTGGGTGGGCTTTAGCCCCTCCAGAATTTTTGGGTATATTTAATATAAACAAATAATTATTTAAATTAGTTGTAAACACTAATAGAAACTATAAATAATAATCTAATTAAAAAAAATTTGCTATAAAACATTTTTAGGAATCTAGCCAACCCCCCTAACTTAAAGGACTAGTTATACCTATGATTTGAAATAATTATTTTATGTAGTTGTAGCCGCAATTTTTGATATCTACGTCTACATTGCATTAAAACCCGCCTGAGATCAATAATGACAGCTGAAAATCAGCTTCTTGGATTAGCTCTTTTTATTCACGAGTACAAACTAGTAAATCTAGATGAAGTTGTATTAAAAAAGTGGACTTTATTCTACATAACTATTTTATTAATTTTAATTTTATTGACTACAGATATAAATAAAATTTTAAAATTATTTTGTTTTTAAAATGTTAAAAAATACTCAATTATAATAATATGATAATACACACTATTATTATTTTATTCCAAGTTTCCCCTTTCCCCTAAAAAAAATATATGTGGAACGACCCTGTATATTTATATGTGTGTACTGTGTATTGTGTAACTATAGTTATTTTAGCTTTGTTTAATATTCAAACTTTTTATTTAGCTTCAATACTATTGTCTATTACCTATTTGAGTCTTTTTCGTGATGATCGACCAGGCTACCTCTGTTTTCCGCCGCCGCGGTGCTCGTAAAAATTCGTCTAAGACAAATTATAGTAATTAAACTAACCATGATCTGGAATCGGGACTGCTTTGTCCTTATCAACTAATATTTTTAATAGTAAGTACATTGAAGAATACCAAGTACATAGACGTTTATGAAGGGGCAGTCGAAAATTTGCATAATACTGAAGACCAAGCCTGCAACGTGATCTTTATAGATTATAACCAAATTTTCTAATCGTTAGATAACAGTTGTGTCGAGCAGGACGAACAGTATAGGTTACTACACGATAGAGCTAAATGGTATTTGCACAATAACAGTAGGTTACCTACTAAGCTGATGGTACTACTCGTCCGTCAATCGGTAATCATTAATCTGAAATCAATGCGCAAAAAGTGGAATTTCGACACTGAACCGTATATGTTTCTACCCGCTGTAGTAAATATAATTTTAATCAATTTCATTGATTTGGAATTTATAACTGAATTTATTGCCACTAAAATAAAAGTTGACGCAATAGTAAAATTGAACTGCGGGGAAATTGCTGAGACCCGGAAAAAATTCGTTTCAAGGGCGTTCAGGGCCAAACTGTCTACTGCAGAAAAAGTTATCCAAACGTTTTGGCAGGATTTTTATAACGAGTTGAACACGGCCGATGGGGCGTCCGCGTTTAAAAACGTCATGGTCTATGATTTCAAGTCGAAATACAACTCCAATTACGAGCCACCAAACGTTGACAAAATGCTTGTTATGGCCAGGAAATACGTGATGCGCGAAATGCTCAAAGTACTCGGGTTCGTCTACAACGTGAGAACCGAATACGAAAATTACACGCGAAACAATAACCCCGTGTACGCTTTACCCGTAAACGACGATGATTTAACCCTGCAATATTACGAATCGTACACCAAACACTTGAAAGAATATCCAGAAGACGCGATTGGATTGCCAATAATCTTCGACGCCATAGTAAAAGTTGCGATTGCCTGCCCAGTACAATCCAAAGAAGAATGGGTCGATTCTTTTTTCGGTGCGTTAAGAAACGAGGGTGATGATGGCTGTATGGTATATCCGGTCTGCTTGCAGTATGGAAACGAATGCAGTCTATCCGCGAAGAAGTTCAAATTACGTCACACAGATTATTTTGATTCCACCGTGAACGTGTTAAACGTTAGGTGGAGAAAATCGCTGTGGGGTGCGCGTCCATTTCCATCGTTGGACATCGAGGCTGAATACAAACACGTCATTGCAGACGTCAAACGGCAATGTGAGGGTGACGGTCATAACGATGTCGACGTGCAACTTTGCGTACTAGCTTTGAATCGGTTACGGAGCAACTTGGACGTATACAGGGGTGAACCCATCGGTTTACCTGCATTTAGGCAGACGACTGTCAAGTTCAAGCCAGAATTTATTGAACCAGCCGGCTGTATGACAATGGTACAAATATTGCAGAAAGAATCAGAAAACTATAAGAAAATGAGTCATGCATATTTTGAACCAGAAGACGTGGTTGTGGTGGGATTTTACGACTGTCAAAAAGTTCTACAAACACACAAATCCTCGTTTGAATTTAACGTGCCCCAACGACCTGTTTACGCCTATGACTATTTCAATTTGTATTACGGCAAAAGAACGCCAAAATGTTTTTACGCAATGGACACGTCGGACCTGTCTTTGACATATGCAGAAGAAATGGAAGAGATACGTTTGGTGTATAAATCTGGACACTACGAAATCGTCAAACACGTAGTGGACGACGACGACGACGACGACGATGATGACGATAACAACGACGACGATTATGCTAAAGACGTCAAAGATTGGCTTAGGGTGTACAACAATGACGCAGGTTTTGAGTACTATATTTAGATAAATCTCGAAACAACGTCATCAGGTATATCGTCAGAACAACGAGTGCGGGCAGTGAGGGTGTGTGTACCGTGGAGATGATTTCGGCAAACAATGATGGCTATGGCATACTACAGTGGTCTAGCAAACGATGGAGCAATGACGATGGCGCCCAAGTCAACGCTGCGGAGATGGAAGTGTACCGGCTTTACGGCAACGGGCGGGTGGTCGTCGAGTACGCGGACCGAACAAAGGTCACCGTTTCGCCCTCTAGCACCAGCGCCCACATCAAAAACATAGACGTCCAGGCGCGGACCAGGCGCCACGCCAACCACGTGGAACAGTTCTCGAAAGATGGCTCTACCAGGACCGTGGAGTTTGCGGACGGCACGAGCATCACGGGCGCGACGAACGTCCGTCGATCGTCGACAGTCGTCCCGTCGTACAAGTGCGTTCATCCCGCATATCGGACGGTGACCGAAGACCGGGACAGAGCGTTCCACGTGGACGGGGTCTGCACGATGTCCCGCGGTGTAGCTGGCGGCCCGCCCGGGCTGCGGTTGACCGACCGGTCGGTGCGAATCGACGCCACCGCCGACGCGGTGTACGTGTACGGGTTGGACGGCAACAGTGACAGGCCGATCGCCACTTTCGGTTGGAACGGTTCCGAATTTCTGTTCGAAAAACGCGTGAACGCTTCCCGCGTCCGTCGTGACGGTGCCGCGGAAGCACCGACCCGGCGGAGAAATCGTCCGAGGGACTTCCGGTACGGCGACGGTGACGGGCGAAGAGGCGGCGTCCGCGTCCGAGTGTTTCGTGGTTAAACGAAACATGTCAGGATTGAGGATTCAGGACGCTGGACAGCCGCCGATGCGAGCAGTTTGTCGACAGCGTGCGCGAAGGCTCGCGCGCCAGGACCGTCGTTGTTTATGCGGCGGACCACGACGATGTGGAAAAGCCGCCGCGGGTGACCAATTCACTGGCTGCGATTGGCGGACGTTACGGATGGCTAAGACCATTTTCGGACGGAACCACTGTCACCAACCATCGTTCCGACCACACTACAGTTGGTGTGCCGTTCGTTTCGCAAGGTGGACGTCGACTATGGTCCGATCATTAGCGCTCTAACGCAACGAGACACCGGTTATTCGGTTGCATCGGCCTCGGTGGACGTTCAGCCATCGAAACTTCGCGTCCGCCCGTACGTCACAGACGTGAAAGCGTTAATGAAGATGCACTCGGTCCAAAATCTGAGGAATCGCGAGTCGTCGTCGTCGCGACGCGTTTCGGCCGTGGAGCACGACGGTAGGTTGACCGCGAAATTGTCCTTGCTAAGACAAGAAAGACGTGATGCGCGCGAGGCGCAGTCGCTGATGAGACACGGCCGATTCATTCCGTTCTCCACGCCGACGAATTTGAGCCTTTGAAAAGGCATTTAAAGTTTTAAATTATTTATTTATTGTACCTAATATAAGTAATTCAATATTCAATATGTTTATAAAATAAATCACATAAAATATACATTTTTTTTTAAATGTTTTATTCTAATTAAATGTATGATAGTGTCATCCGATTGTACTCTGTTCCTTAAAAATGCATGTCCAGCCGAGCCCTGTCGTGTGCATTTCTATGATTGTACAGATATATCTGCCATCGTTTATTTATATTCTACGCAAAATATATGATGATAGGATTGGACCGAATATAGAATGTTTGTGTTGACTGTGCGCATGAGCAGACCTCGTGATGCACTTCAAAAATTCGCGTACGGAAATCATTATAATAAACTAACGATTACTACGTATAAAATATGACACGCGGTTAACTATCGTCATCGAAACCTAGAATATTGTGTGATATTCAGTCATAATAATCGTTATTATTATTATTTTATTGGTCACACATAAGTACATTAATAGAACGGTGGCGATGTAGTCGATGTACACTTGTCTTGAACTAGTAACTATTAACTATTAACTATTAAGCACGTATACTACTACGTTCGTGGTAAATAGTAAAAATATTATTAATTTTAATATTTTTAAATTGTTCATACAAGTTGACATATATTGGTCATTGGAAATGTAGTACAATATGTGTTGTAGATGTAGGTCACATACGAAATGTAAACCACAGCCATATATATACATATACTAGCCAACTAATTATACATAGGTACATTATTTAACAAATAATAAAATTAAATATAAATGTTAGATGTGTTATAAGGATATACCAATGGATTTTAACTAAGAGAAGTAGGCGGCTGTGGTTTACATGTCGTATATGACCTACATCTACACAGTGCTCGAATTGGAAATATAATAGAAGGGGTGCTAAAGGACTTATAAAAATTTAGCGTTCCACTCAATGATTTAAACCAAACTAACCCGTGGGGGGCGAAGCCCCCCACACCCCCCATGTAATATTATCAACACAAGTCAAACAATCATTAAAATTAATTTTCATGAAATATAAATAATGATAAAGTTTTAGTTTAGCCAATTAACTTGGTACTTACTTTAAAATAAGAGTAAATACCGGATTTCCAAAGCTTTTTGGTTTAGAAGCCATTTTTACTTTTTACTTATTAGTTACTAGTAAGTATACAGTATATCAGTATTACAGTATACTATAGTAAGTACAATAATTTATTAAACACATGTCATAAATTAACCAACGTTTATTATCTTGTGGATGGCAGTGCAGTCATAGATTTTATCATGAATACAAGAATATTCTAGTCTTCGTAGATCTTATATATTATACAATTGATAAGCAGTACTGCAGTAGTGTACAAAAAGAAATGTTATAATTAAACAATAATCGATAAACACCGACCTCAACTCATGACTCATGAGCGATGAGCATCACAATAATGCTATAATTATTATTAGACATAGATATTATGAACTACATAGGTACTGTTTACAGTGTTACCGACCATCCGATAACATGAATTTTTAATCTTAATCTCGATATAATATACATTATTTATACACATTATTAGTATATCAGTATATGTAAGCCTGTATTATAATAACTGACTAAGATTTATAGTCTGTGGTCCGTGATTATAATAATAAATTATCTTTTTTTTTTGATTTTTATCATTAATGAAATTTACAATTTATCGCATATTTTTAGATTCTGAACGGAGTGATGAATGTATTGATTTTACAATGATGTGTGTTTTTTTTTTTTTTTTTTTTTTTTATTTTTGTGTCTGACGACAACATTTGGAGCAGTAAAAATGCTTCGATTTTGGACTTCAGCCCCTCTTTGAAAAGGAAATCGGAACTAGTTGGTACTTTGGGGGGGTCAAAAGTTAAAATTTTTCAATATTTTTTAAATGAGTCGGGAAAAACATAAAAAAAATTACGGAAAAACGGGATTTTTTACGCACAACCAGTTTTCGACAAAATCGAATTTTTTATTTTGCTATAACTCAAAAACTAATAGATGAAAATACTTGAAACTTTCACCAAATGTTTATATTAGCGTTCTCCATACATAGGTAAATTTTCAAAGAATTTTGACTTTTTTCGAGCTATTTATAGACAATTGAAATTTTTAATTTTTTTTAGTATTTTTTTTTTAAATAACGATAAAAATTTTTTGGCCGGCCAGAAAATTTTGAAAATTTAATACAAGGTTTCTTATAAGTTGTTCTTAAAGTGATAAAAAAAAATCCGAAATCGTTAGTCACAATTTTTTTTTATAAGTGCTTAAAGTTCGAATTTATACGAAATATGTCAAAATTGCGAAAATTGGCAAGTAATTTTGTGGTTGAAAATTCGTAAAATTTTTTTCTTTTATAACTAAGTTTTGAAAATTTGATACAAGGTTCTCCATACATTTTTCTTCAATTATCTGTAAAAAAAACTCTACCAGACTAAGACAAAAAATTTTTATGAGTGTTTGAAATTTAAATTTTTACAAAACCGCGTTAAATAACGGTTTAGCCTCAAACGATTTTTGATATTTGTTGTTATTCAAACAGTATAAGTCGTAAATACTTGAAAATTTTACCAGTTATTTAGATTGCCATTTTCTTTACGTGATTTGATTTTCAAAACATTTTGACTTTTTTTGAGCTATTTATAGACAATTGAAATTTTCAAATTTTTTTTATTTTTTTTTTATAAATGTTGATAAAAAAAATTTAGGTGGGACAAATTACTTGAAAATTTAATTCAAGGGTCCACATAACTTGTTCTAACTCTCATTCAAAAATTATAAAAATACATAGGCACAATTTTTTTTTATTAGCATTTGAAGTTCAAATATTGACAAAAATTCGTCAAAATCATGAATATTTTTCACTATTTGGTAGTTAAAAATTTATAAATATTTTACTATCAAAAGCTTAGAATTGAAAATTTAATACAATGTTGTCCATAAGTTAAGCTTAAAATAATTATAAAAAAGTTTGAGGATTATTCAATTAAAAAAATTTTACGAGTGTTTAAAGTTTTAATTTTAATTTGAAATCAAAAATACGCGTGTAAAATTACGTTTTACTAATAAATAATTTTCGATTTTTGTTATTTTTAAAAAATTATCAAACGTTAGATCTTGAAGCTTTTACTTAAGTGTTTGAATTTGTGAATTTTTTTCAAAATAGAATATATGACAATATTTAAATAGAATATAATATCCTAGACTGACAAATCATCTCTGTTCAGAATCGTTTTTCGTATACAATGATACCTATCATTGCATTCAAATTTAACCTACCATAGTCCGAGGTCCACCCCACCCCCTAATGTACAGCAGAGCGATACTCACTTACCCGCTTTTTTTCAAATTGATAATACATAATAAATATTTATAAATTAACGTTTTATAAGTTTTTCAATAATAATTTACACGGGAGACGTACCGTCCCCCCGTTCAAATTAAAAAAAGCGGGTAAGTGGGTATCGCTCTGCTGTATATTAGGGGATGGGGTGGACCTCAGACTATGGAAGGTTAAATTTGAATGCAATGATAGGTATCATTGTATACGAAAAACGATTCTGAACGAAGATGATTTGTCAGTTTGGGATATATTATTATATTTAAATATTGTCAAATATTCTATTTTGAAACAAATAGTATAGTTTTTATATGTTACTATGGTTACTATGGCCAACATTCGCATTATGAGCGTATGAAATTTAATTTAAATTTTGACATATTTCGTATAAATTCGAACTTTAAACACTTATAAAAAAAAATTGTGACTAACGATTTCGGATTTTTTTTTATCACTTTAAGAACAACTTATAAGAAACCTTGTATTAAATTTTCAAGATTTTCTGGCCACCCAAAAAATTTTTATCGGCATTTGAAGAAAAAAAAACTTAGAAAAGTCGAAAATTTCAATTGTCTATTAGTAGCTTAAAAATGGTCAAAATATTTTGAAAAATTAACTGTAAAGAGATAACCATAATATAAACATTTGGTGAAAATTTCAAGTATTTACAATAATTCGTTTTTGAGTTACAGCAAAATCAAAAAATCGATTTTGTCGAAAAGTGGTTTTTCCGTAAAATTTCCATTTTTCTGTCATTTTTTTTTTGTTTTTCTCGATTTTTTTGAAAACTATTAGAAAATTTTAATTTTGACCCCCCTAAAGTACCAACTAGATTCAATTCCCTATTCAAAGAGGGGCTGAAGTAAAAAATCGGAGCATTATTACTGCTCCAAATGTTGTCGTCAGACACAAAAAAAAAAAAAAAAAAAAAAACACACATCATAGTAAAAGCAATACATTCATCACTTCGTTCAGAATCTAATATAAGAAGGGGTACGCTAAAAAAAATTAAAATTTGAAGGGGAGCTCCGTCCCCCTGCGTCCCCCCCCCCAATTCGAGCACTACATCTACAACACATTTACTATACATTTCCAATATCAGACTGCTATTGGATTAGTACTAGCTAAGTGGTTATGATAATTTAGAAAAATTAATAATTAGTTATTATTCTTGCATTTGATTCTTGATTAAAATTCGTCATTAGGTATATAGGTATTTAAAGACAAATAAAATATGATATTAGTGATAGTTTTGATTAATGGATTTAAATGGATTTAAATCTTATATATAAGACCGTGATTTAAATATAAATATAATCATTTATCAATATAATATAAATAATTAATACAATTTTTTAACATTCTAGTATGATTTATTTTTTTATCAACACTTGCAGTAGCCAGTAAGTACCTATTACTTATGGCTAAATGTACTTATTATTGTATTAATAAATACATTTATATGTATAATTTAAAAAAAAAACTGCAAGTTTTTACCTCTCTTGTATTATAGAATCCGCCATCCGGTATAATAATTTATTTTGTTGTAAACATAGATTCCTGGAGGCAATTACTGAATTACCATACGGCCATACTGAGATCCATTAACACAATGATGTATACTAGCAACTTTTTATACAAGTTTTGAACTCTTTTGCTGAGGTATTGTTGTTATAACCACCTCTTCACCTCATAGCACTAAAATAGGTTTCCAAATGGTCTTGAGACATTTTATAGGATAAAACTATTCCATATTATAATTTTGTCTAAGAGTATTAAATGAGTTAATACATTTTTAAGATCTCACACAGGGCCTATGAAACCGAGTTTTCTAATGAATTTACAATTGTACAACCATCTATAAGTTGTAAACCATAAATGTAAATTTAAAATTAATTTATAAAATTTACATACTAAGCAAAAGTATTCAAACTATAAGTACTTGATTAAAAATGTTGTACCTACGGCAATTCAAAATGGCAAATGCATTGTTTATTTTTAAGCAAAATTCAGCAGTAGCCGAAGACTTATCAGATTCTTCATCAACTGTATGACAAAATAAATAAATGTGTGCCTTATTCACACGAGTCACACGGCTACTTAAATGGTTCTTGAGACCTTCTATTTTTTTTTTAAATTCTATTTTTTTTATGTATTCCCATTCAATTTTTTTTCTTCTGTTATTAATTTTATAACATTTATAACTTATTTATCAGTTTATCACCTAAGGTATTACGAACTAGTTTCACCATAATACCATATGAACCATATGACATGCATTATAAAACAAACGTACTGGTTCACTAGATTACTAGAAGTTGTATGAGGAAATGAAAAATAAGGTCTATGATTGGACTCATGAACATATTATAATTTATAATATTGTACCTATTCAAATTAAAAGTTCAAATAGCTGTTGCGTGGATACACGGCACAGGCTTATAGCGTTTCCGATTTGAGAATAAAAATGTGCACTGAAATTGAACTGGTACAGTTACTTTTCTGGTTACCAGACACTAGTTAGTAGTTACTAGTGTACGATGCACTACTTGTTCATTAAATTTAAATTTACGAAATTCGTAATTTCATTAAGTCGAATACGAAAAAATGTGATTACATAATATTTAATCGTGGATGAATAAATAACTCGTAATTTTGAACCATTGCAAATCATATTTAACCGCCAATTTGATCAAAGCAAAAGTAGGTTGAGTTATCACAAAATCGATCATCATTATCATTTAGATAATAATTGTCATTTTGTCTTTAATTCCTCATACAAGAGGTAGAAGCTTAAAAATTGGAAATTTCTGTTTCTGTCTGAACGTTCCAAACACTGAAATGTGAGTACCTACTTATAAAGTTGATCTTTAAGAGGACGTCACAATTGCATGTGTTATCTACGCCTTACACACGTACTACATAGTAAATTTTCGTTCACCAATTTCAATAGTGTTCTTTTAGTTTTGATATTAAGAGTGAATACTATTAAACTTTTAGGTAAGAACATTATGTGTGTTCTCTCGTTGGTTTTTTACAATATTTTAATTTTTAATAAATTATGAGCATTTTGAAATATTTACATTTTTCATACTCATAACTCAATTAAAAATTAAAATATCGTTAAAAACTAACAAGAGAATACGGATAATGTTCTTAAAAGTTTGATAATAGGTCAATTCATTCTATAATATCAAAACTAAAAGTACACTATTGAAACTGGTGAATGAAAATGTATTATGTCGTAAGTGTGTAAGAAGGAGACAACACATTTGAGTGGTACATACTCTTAATTTGATTATCAATAATATTTTTATTTATACTACAGGTTTTTGGAAATAAATGCTTTAATGTGTATTCCAACACTACAAGTCATACATGCCACCAGACGAAATTTATAAATATTCAAAGGTAATATTGAATTATAGTTGTAATAATATAAATTACTTAAAATATGTTGATTCCAATATGTGCTTGCTTGAATATATAATACTTAATAGGTCTGAAGAAATCGCAGAAAGTGATGTTTAGTTATGAGTAAAACAAAAAAAGAAAAGTTGCTTAAACAAAATGCAGTTTCATTGTCAGGTTACTGATATATGTGTTATTTATATGTTTTTTATTTTTAGTGATTATTCATCAAGAGTTATCACTAGGGCTAGAATTTCTAATGGTCTAAAAAGTTGTAAAATACGCATTTTATTTACAAAAATCTTCAAAAACTTTTTTTTTAAATATTAGTTAATATTATTACAGACTATCATTAAATTATATTTTTTTTAAATTTTCAAATGTGAATGACCGGCGATTAAATCAAAGATTTATATAGGCTAAAACTTCTTTCTACATCACACAATATTGTTGGAACATATTTAAATGAGACGTGATTTGTCCCGTATTTAATTAATAATAACATCTTTTTCATTGTTTTATATTCACCATTTATAAATTTATAATGTTACACATTTTTCAAAAGTTTTTAATTCGACAAATAAAAAAATTATTATAGACGTTCATTAAATATATACCATTAATAATTAACAAGATCCTCAAAAATTTATATTTATGCAATTACATACATTATTTTCAAAAGGTGAGAAAAAAAATAAATTTTACTATAATCAAGAATAGGCCAATAACTGACAAATTTTGACTTAAGGAAAATATCATGAAAATTTATAGAAATCCTTGCTCTAGTTATCACTTTGTAGAATGTAGTGAAAAATAGTAACAAAATGTAGATTAGATATTTATACTTCTTACTTATACTGTTAAAAGGGAAGTACAAACTACAAATGGTGAAATGACACTACAATCTTGAGTGTCAACATTCACAATATAGTTTTAGTATTAATTGGACATTGTTATTAAAATTAGTTTACTAATTTAACTTGAAACGTGTCTGGATTATTTTATTAAACCTTCCAATCAACTGAGATACTTCTGAATTATATTTAAATAGAGTTATAATTATACTACAGTTTTGTATGTTGTTATTTAAGTTCAAAAATAATTTCTTCTTTTTACTTTAACATTTATACTTTATACTTTTACATTTTAATACTTAATTAGCAGATTATTATGTGTGATTTTAATACACTAATATTGTGTTAACAGTTGACAATACAAGTCCCACAAATACTACACTTTGGACGGATGAAAATACAACTTTTATGTTAAATTGTTTCCATAAGTATTTCAAACAAATAGGTCCTAAGAATAAATTTCCAAACAAAAAGACAATGTGGAAAAAAATTCAACAAGATATGATAGAGGAATTAGGTTGTTCATTTACAGAAACTCAAATTTATAACAGATATAAAACAGTTTTAAGAAGAAACAAATCATTGATGAAAAACAACAATACTACTGGATCATCTCCCAAGTTCAATAGTGGTGATGAAGAGTTTAGTAAAATAACAGCATTGGACAATTCTATTGAACCATCTGTTTGTGTAGGTTAGTATTATTTTAACAAAACATTATGAAAAACAATTACAAATAAAGACAATATATCAACTTGTATTATTAAATTTTTTTTACAATAATATTGCTATTTAAGTAATTTATTTAACTATTAATATTTTGGTACGGACAATACCAAGATAGTTATTTTTAATATTTTTGAACCTCTAGTACAAACACTTAATAAAAATCTATTAAAATCTAATACTAGGACACCAGAATTAGATTTTTTAGCGGTTTATTATAGCAAACAATTTTTATCGATAATAATTTTATTAAAAATTGATATTGTATTATTTATTACTTGTCATTTTCATTTTAACACATCACAATTTACTTTTTTAGGAACATCTAGTTCTGGACTGAAAAGAATAACCAAAGATATTCCACAAGTTACAAAGAAGGTTAAGACTTCTCTAAATGATCTGCTGATTACCTTGCACAATGTAAAAGAAGAAGACAGACTAAAGAGAAAACAGAAACGTCAAAAATGTTATGAAACAAAAATTAATATTCTTAAAAAAATCTTTAATAACAAATAGATTTCTCTTTTACAAAATGTATTTATATGTTCCTAATAATTAATTAAACTAATTAACAAAATTTACTAAGTACATAACAATTTTCATTTTTGGAATCCTTTTACACTAGATTGTAGAGTTCTTAGGCGTACATTAATAGTTACATTTTCTATAATTCTTCTTCAAGTGGTTGTTCAGCAAAGAAATCATCATCATCTTGTATACAAATTATGTAGCTAATATAAAATTTGAATATTTTTCAACTAATGAAAAATCAAATTACTAATTAAGGCTCCATACATAGTATATGATCTAAGTATCTAGTTCATTAGAAGTTTTCACTTTTTCTGTGATAAGCTTAAACTTCTACACAAACCTTAGTATTATTTATGTAACTGAAATGCGTTTTTAAAAATATTTAATGGTTTGATAAAACTATTCATTAAATAAATTTAAAGTTCGGTTTCATTTAACCTGTCATATATATTAAATGTAAATATTAATCTGGTACAGCAGTACTAGTGTATTAATGCTAGTGGTGTAGAGAGGTATAGTACTATAGTCGTTGTAGACTGATCCTCAAGTGATGTTAATTTTTTCGTCAGTGAATCAAGAAAAACGTTGCATCAACCATATCTCCTATTATAATATTTCAAATCAAATTTATTGTTTTGAAAATTCATAAGATAGATACTAAAATTAAAATAACTTTTCATAATTAAATAAATAATTTAATATTTTAAAATTTTAAATCAACATAGTTAAGTAAATCCTCCATCGTCAAACGCAGAATACCTAAGCTGGCAAGCTATTACACATCCTTTCAATTAATATTATTCAACAATTTTTTTTTCCAATACACTTGAGGAAAGTCCAAATTTCTTTTTAATTTTGTCAATATAATTTGTACGTTTCTTTCACAAGAGATTAATATTAAACACTCCAACCTTTATTGGTATATTGCAGACAAATTATTTATTTTATTTTATTTTATTTTATTGGATATTGGGAATGCATGTCCAATGCTGAGATTTACATAGATTATTATTATCATCATCATCATCATAATACTGTTAAACATTAAATGGCATTTTCGATTTTCCCACAAACAAACAAATAAACTAATATACCTACTATATTAAAAAAATTTAAAAGAGTACTAGGTACTTTCGTCGGCAACAAAATTAAATTTCTTGTTATTTTTTTCATCGGTCCCCTTATCATTTTCGGACTTTTGCCCACACGTATTGATAATAATTTATTATCCATATTCATGTTTGCCGCCAAACTCGCTGCCAACTACAGACTATAGACGTTATCACACGTTGTCACTATACACTATCTCAAAAGTAAAAATGTAATTTAATTATTCGTAGGTAAAATATGCTTTGCCGTCACGACTGACCGTCGGCAATCGGCATAGAGGCCTGAATCGTAGTGACCAAAAACACCGAGATGGTCAACAAGTACATCATAATCACCTCATAGTTCGTGTGTCGTGCCATTAATAGTGAAAAGTCTGATAGATCTAGATCGTTTGATTTTTTTTTTTTTTTTGAGACCAATGTTTGGAAACGGCCTCGTAGTCAGTACAAAGATTCTATGTTAAAAAAAAAAAAACAGTAAAATACCAAACATTCCACGTTCGTGTGCCGCCAAGCGATGATTTTTATGATTTTAGTCATTGCTATTGCTGCCGTACTGCAGATAGCACTAATTTCGGTTTTTATCGGTGAGTTAGATTTCTATAGATCGTTTGCATAAGATTTTTATGATCCTTACCGCGCATGCTATGCATCTAATTCCGTTATCAAATGAACAGTAAACACGTCGATCTATTTTATAGGCATAATTCATTCAATTCAAGTTTAAAATATTATTATCGCTTTTGACGTATTTGTGATTGATTGAAAACAAATAAATGTGACTGACACATAACTGACTGATTGAAGACTAGAATTCTGAAACTACTGTGTTCACATCATACTGCTAAGAATAGTTTTAAATCCATGTATTATATTTATATTTGTTATTGTTATTATTATGTCCATCATAAAAATTTTAATCTGTGCTCTATCCAGACATTAGGTCTGTTTTAAATCAAAGACTTCTATACTACATATTATAGAAATCTGTGTTTTAAACGCAAATTTTAATTATTTATGGTTTTAATTTTTTAAATCTACAAAAATATAGGAGTTAACATAATAATATAATCTATTGCATCAACTCGTTTTTTCTATATTCCAGGGGCTGGAGTTTATTACTTGGCTGAATTTGTTGAAGAACATACTGCATTGACAAAAAAAATTATAAAATGGACAATTCATGTAAGAAGAACTATTTAGTTTTTTTAAATTAATACAGTAATATATTTCTATCAATTCTGGTGAGTTGTAACTTATCTTAACTGCCCAGTTGATTCTAATTAAGTATTTGAAAGTAAAAAAATCATATTTTTTTCTCTTTTTTGATCTTACAAAGTAATAATTATAATATTATTTATATACTTTTACAGCATGTAAATTAATTGAAAAATCAGTAGCTGTAAATCAAAATATAATGCAGATATTGTAGTGCAATTTTTTTCAATGCATTATATGACTAATAGCACCGTCCCTTTTACAATAAACTAGAATAAAAAAAAAAACCACTTAAAATTATTTTTAAAGTTGTAAATTAGCAATTTTGTAGAGTTATTTATTTATAATGTGGGGAAAAAAATTCAATAAACAAAAGTAACTTCTATTTCATAAAATATAGTTAAATATTATGCACATTATGTTTAAGTGGCTAGAGATTGGTATAATAATTTTCAAGAAAAATGGATTGGCAGTGAAGTATCAATAAATTGCTAGCTCAACCAAAAAACTTGATCCCAATGAAATTTTTTTTGTGGATCTAATTAAAAATTATGTGTATCTATTAGTATCTATGCAAGAACATCGTGAAACTTTAATTAGAAATGTCTGAAATATTTCCAATGACACGTTGCATTCGTTAAAAAGTTCATGGGCCTTTAAAATTGCTTCGTGCATAGCAGTTAATGGTGAACATTTTGAACAAATATAAAAATAAATACAAAAATCTTACATAAAAAAAATCAACGAGTTATGTATTCTTTGTAATCTACTGAATTAGCAAATTAGTTATCAAAGTTTAAAAATCATACAACTTAAGGGGATTGGAAACATTGATTTTCTGTCTTTGTCTTAGACACGTGGAATATAGGAAAAATAGCTATACGCGCCTGACAAAAATTAAGGTACTTCTAGTTGTTCGATTTAAAATATGTAAAGATAATTGAATTGGTACACAAGTTTACTTTGCATCAGTCGAAGTATATTTTTAATATTTTCAATATATATTTAATAAAAAAAATTGACAAATTTATTAAATTTAAAATATTTATTCTCATCAAAATATTTATTTTAAACAATAAAACAATCGAAAAAGTGCTTCGACCGATGCAAAGTAAACTTGTATACCAATTCAATCATCTTTACATATTTTAAATCGAACAACTAGAAGTACCTTAATTTTTATCAGGCGCGTATAGCTATTTTTCCTATATTCCACGTGTGTAAGACAAAGACAGAAAATCAACGCTTCCAATCCCCTTAACAATAATATTATGCTGTATTTTTAAAATAGAAATTTTTCGTTCATTCGAACTTCCACGGATTTCAAAATCGTGTTTTTGTTTTAAAATGCAAATACAAAAGTCAACAAAGTGATCATTTTCAAATTTTTTAAAATTGCTTTAAAAAAAAATAACAAAAAATATAAGAGATTTTTTATTAGTTTTATTTTAGACCATTGTAAAAGAGAGACTATTAGTAATGTATTACATTGGAAAATACTGCATTACAACATCTGCATAATATTTCTAATTACAGTTACTAGTCAGTAACTTTCAAATTAATTTACATTACTATATAACCTTAAAATTATAAATAAAATTATTTTATTAATTAAATTATTATATGTTGTTACAGGTTGTGATAACATGTCATATAGGATTGTATTTATTTGACAATATACCTTTAACACTAATTGCTTTGGGTATTCTGAGCCATATAGTATATTACTTTTTGCTCATTGACTTTCCAAACTTCAACTTAACATCACTATCATTTATTTTGTCAATTATTCTGTTAATTGGAAATCACGTACTAGCTTTCAAATTTTTCCGACAACGTTATACAACATTATCAGAAGTATGTAAACATTTTTCTAATATATCAAATATTATTATTGTCTGGTTAAACAATTTATGTAGGTATAATATAAAATTACACTTTTAGGTTTTTTCATACTTCACAGTGTGTTTATGGATGGTGCCGTTTATGTTCATATTATCATTATCAGCCAATGATAATACATTACCAATTACTAATGTTGGTAAGTTGAAACATATTTTTTAATTCTAAATACCTATTTATAGCTATAGCTATTTTTTTGATGTTGAATTATTTATCATTGGTAAAGTGTATTACTCACCATGATCTATTGTAATTTTATTAGTCGTTTAGTGTACACACAATTTACAATGTGATATTGCCAATCTTTTATAATGTTAATTGATCTGAATGACAACTGCAAAATCTTAACATATCCAACTACAGTATCAAGTTTTACATTAAGTGTGCTCATGTCAAAAGTATAGTATTGATTAAAAATACTAGCATTGGAATTTTAGGTATCAAATGATCATTACAAATATTTTACGATTAGAAACTTTTGCAAAAATAACTTGAAATATATGATTTAATGTAAACAATGTGGTACAGTAGAAGTTCTTTAATCCAGACTTTGCTTAAGAGAATGTAGTACCCGCAAGTGTTGTCTCCGTCTTACACACGTACAACATAGCAAATTTTTGTTTACCAATTTCAATATTGTGCTGTTAGTTTTGGTATTTGAGTGAACTGACTTTTAGTAACATTTAAAGGTAAGATTATTATCCAGGACTCTACGTAGCCTTTTATTAATATTATTATTCTTAAGTAAGTTATGATATTTTTGAAACTGCATATTTTGAAATAATCATAATTTACTTAAAAATAATAATATCAATAAAAGGCTACATCTTGCCTTTAAATTTTATTATAGGTCAGTTCATTCAAATAATAAAACTAACAGCACAATATTGAAATTGGTGAACGAAAATTTGCTATGATGTACGTGTGTAAGATGGAGACAACACATGCAGGCACTACATCCTCAAAATCTGGACAGCTAATTAAGGTAGTTTTCATGTTTATTTTATTCTAAAATACAAGTTATAACAAGTTCAACAAATTTTCTACATATTATTATCTTAATTCAATACTATTTAAATATTGTCATTGACATTATCCTTTATTCGGCTAATATTATTATGTATGTATTTTATACCACCTTATAAATTATAATATAAATTCTTAAATCTATATAATATACATATTTTGGTTATTTGTTTAATCCAGAGTTTCATTAAAACGCATAATAGAGCCCCAACTAATCTGAGTTAATCAATTACATTACCAAACAGGCCCGGATTGAGCCGGTGGGTTAGCAGGCAAAACCCAGTGGACCGCTAAAAATTCGAAAGATTCAAGTCGATTTGATAATAATTTGTCCTCAAAATACAAAGAATACTCATTCCAAATTTATAATCAGATTTTCTTTTTTTTTAAAATACTTATGTGGTTGGAAAAATATTTTATACAATATGTAAATCGGTATTTTTTATAAAACATTCTGTGATATTTAATGATAATAATTGTTTTTAATTATAATACCTATTTAAAACATATAATTTAATTATAAAAATTAAATATTTATTGGTATTTTAAAAACTTTTCTTAGCTTATTAGTTATTATTTTATTTTTTATTTTAATTTACCAAATACTTGACCCTTTCATAGCTTCATGGTTTATAAATTGTATTTAATTTCTTCCTTGATTTTATTTTTAAAACATTTTTTTATGATTTATCGTTGTCTGTGGGGCCTCTCAAATTTCCACCCCAAGTCTACAAAGGCATAGTGATGCTACTATCGTACAATAATAATAATAAAAATAAACTAACTAAAATAGAGTCCCGCTAATCCGGACAATTTATGTTTCGTATTTAGTATGTACTCATGCATAATATATATATTCAGGAATACCCAACTAAGATAATATCGTCTCGATTACATATTACATAACCTAATATAAAATTGTAAATTAATAAATTTTGAATTCGTATAAATACATGAGGTGTTTTTTTGACAGTATTTATATTGTGTTATTATTTATAGTGTTTATTAATTAGTGAGTTAAAAAAAACGTCATTTTGTTTAATCCGTAGAGAGTCTAGTCTGGATTAGTGGGACTCTACTGTGTTACAAATCTTGTTATTTTTAATTATATTACCTATTTTTTAAATGTTTGATTTAAAATTAGAGAAAGAGAAAGGAGTAGTAGTGTTTGTATTTATAATAAGGGTTGGTAAATTAAATCATGTTATATACTAATAAAATTTGTATAGGTTTAGAAAAAATTGTTTAGTAATTTGGGCCGGTCTAGGTAAGTAATTTCTTCCCAATCTGGTGCTGTTACAAATTATAAAAATCATAAAAAAATTAGTATCTGAAGAGACACAAGAATATAAATTTATCAGATTTCAAACTCAAACCAACTATTATTGATTGGTTTGATCTATGCAGACATACTAATTGTTTACCAATTAAAATATTTGAAAATAAATATGTTAGATATTAAAGAAAACTTCTGTATTAAAATTCTATTAATATTTGTATTACAAAGTTACACAATTGTTTATGTATAATATACAACTTAATGACATTCTATTATTTGAGCTTATAAACATTTTATGTACACTAACTACAGTTATCAAACTTACATTTTTATTGTTATTAAGTTAATCTATTGTAGGCTTTAAGCGTGTGCACGGGGCGAGCCGGGACTCGCCCGGAACTTTCTTGGGGGGTATAATACATTTTCAAATTTATGTAGGTATATTTAATAATTAATTACAACAATATGTTCGAGATCATGAAAATATTATTTGCTTTAAATTTTAATAGTAAAATAAGATTAAAAATATTTGTGTACCACTACAACAATTTTATTAATTTATTCATACAGTAAAACCTCTATAAGACGGAATCGCTTGAGACCATGCAATTTTTCCGTGTTAACAGGGTTTCCGTTTTGACGGGGTTCAAAAACATGAAATTTGAAAAAAACCAAAGAAATTTTCCGTATTACCGAGTATTCTGTTTTACCGTAGTTCTGTCTTATTGAGGTTTTACTGTATAACAAAAATATTATATATTATGAGTATTATGACTATGGACTTTAATAGGTTGATTATACTTATACATAAATATATCGTTCTATTTTTTATACATAATTGTATTTATATCATTTTATTTTAAACTTTAAAAATATATGTCTAGAAATTAGCATATTAATATTGTGTGCACATTCAACTTGATTCTATTTACACAGTTTGTAATTTACAATTAGAATGTGTACTAAAAAAAATTAGGGGCATTAATTGTTCCAGGCTCGACCGAAAAGTAAAGTCAGCACACGCCTATGTAATCTATAAATTAATTTTGATTGTGATTGTGAAAATAAAATAGTATGATAAAATAATAATATAATTAAGAGGACATCATACCTACATTTATTGTGCCATTCTTTTATGTTAGCACTTACGATATAATAGAATTATTGCTTTCAAATTGTCATTACTATTATTAATTCTTTTGATTGTAATATATATATTATATACTTATCTACCAATCAATATGACTATAAAACCGTTGATGTATTTTTCTAATCAAAAAAGTGTTCACAATATAAAACTAATAAAACAAAAATGTATTTCAATGAAGTATTATTATATTTATAAAATACTTATTACATGCAATTTTTAATACATTACTTATAAATATTTGTTAATAATTATTAATTATACTGTAATTTTTTTTTAGATGACAATGTAGTATCGCATTATTTCACTAACCGTAAACGAAGTTATAAAATTAAAAACCTTTTTACTTATCTTGGTGATATTACTGGTAAAAACAATCATCTCAAGTAATGATTCAACATGAAGAAATGGTATTTATAATTTTAAGATAAGATTATATATAAATAAAATTATTTGTATATTTATGTGTTTAATTATTTGTAAGAATATTAATTACCATTGTTATCTATTTATTTTAATAAAAGAAAAAGACTGTTGAACCTACAGTTGTTTAGTATCTGTTTATGAATGGTGTTATTACTATTTGACGTCAATTTATGTATTTGTCTAATAAATATTCAAATACAAATGGCACCAATGATGATAATACACCTTAAACAAATCAATAAAGAAAAAAATTAATAAATAAATCATTTATATTTAAGTAAGTAGACTTACCCAATAACAAAACAATAAACGATCCTTACATATCATCTAAGTTTACTTTATAATTTGTTACTTCTAATTGTGTGTTAATCCAACATTGGTCTTTTTTTTATAAAATGTCTACCTAACATTTATTTATGAAACCAACCTTATGCATTTTTTCAATTATGTGATAATATTAATCGTTTAATTTTTAAATACTCCAAATCATACATTTATGTTTTAACTAAACACTTAGAAAATGATGTTCAAAAATGTACTATAATAGAACTAATAAATAAATGGGTTAAGTATTTAAATACCTTTTTTTATTTTACTAAACATTTTTTTAATTTTTAAAGAATATACTTGAAACACTTATATTGTGACTGAAAAACTCATGTATAAACATAAGTAAGCTCATGTTATTTTTATACATATATTTCAATTTGCTTAAACTTAAATTAATTTGTTCTTGATAGAAAATAATTAACCTATGTAATGATTGTTTATATGCATAATGTAGGATATATATAAAGACTATACAACATAATATTTACTATTAAGTGAAGTATGTGAATTTATATTAGTAATTATGCAAATACACATTTGTATTTTTTTTTTATGTGTTATGGCCATTATGTATTATGTTTGATTAAATCTTTAATAAGTGGATTTTATTTTTTACCTTAAAAAACATTCAACATTTATTTTAACCTGAATCCACTTATAATATTTATACAATGTATTTTTAACTTTGTGTATTCCACAAGAATATCCTTGAGATTTACAAGCCATCAAATCGGCCACATTAGACACTATTGTATTTATTTGAGGAATGAATTATATTATAATGGTTTATTTTTGGCGTGTTTTATTAGGATTGTATTTTTAAAAATTACAAATAAATCAATACCAAAACATTGTAGTAGGTACCTTCATTATACATTAATACATTGGTGCGACTAGAGAAAGCTTAGCCTAGCCCCCTTATAATGTATTTTAGCTTTCCCCAAATTTTTTTAATTATTTAAGATTTAATAATAATTTTAGCATAAGATAGTGAGATACATCCTATGCAATATGACGTAAAGAATTATTATACCACAATTATTCGAAAGATAATTTTATAAATATTAATAATTATTTTGCAACATGAAATTTTATAATATTTTTATCTAATGAATATTATGTGATCATTGGCATTTCGGCAGTCTCCGTGCAATATTTTAATTTTATACTGGTGAACCTAACCAAGATTTTTAATATACTAAAAAAAGTATCCAGTCGTACTCGTACAACTAATGAAAATGAAAATAATCCAGACAATTCTCCTAGTCTTTTGGAAAGCATGAGAGTAAATAAACTAAATTAAATGTATATTTGCGGGACTGCAGTCCCTCTAATATTTAAACCTAGTTGTGCCAATGTATTAACACCTACCATAATTTAAAATTCTATAGGTTCCATGTCTTTACGCCGACGGTATTAACGCCGACGGTATCTACGCCAACGGCATCGACGCCGACGGTATTTACGCCGACGGCATCTACGCCGACGGCATCTACGCCGACGGCATCTACGCCGACTAGTATCTACGCCGACGGAATCTACGCCGACTAGTATCTACGCCGACGGAAAAAATGCTGACGAGTATCTACGCCGATGATATGTTTTTTTTACAAAACGAATGTATTTCTATGGGACTAATATAAGAATAAAAATGAACTAATATGAAACTGAAAATTATGGAAAATTAATTATGTTATTAAATTAATAAAAATAAAATATCTAACTCGTTGTTGCCTTGTTTTTTTTAATAATAAATATTTTTTGGCTCTGAAAAGAGCCTTTTTATGCCCTAAAAAGGACATTTTTTAAAACGACGAGTGCCCCCTAAACTTGGCCATTTAGCAAGATTGGAATTGGAAATTATGAGCAATTCCCTGCAAATAATCGGAGGTGTCGCGATTCCCATAGTCTTCAACGATTTCTTTAATTCGCAATTAAAGAAAAACTCCATAAAAATAAAACGCTTCGTTTTTGGACCTCTAATATCAATAACTCCATGATGATTATAGGTAATGAAATAAAATATAATACTTAAACAATTGTTATATACCTAATAAATAATAATTATAATTAAATAATAGTTATAAATAGGTATATAATATATTTAAAACGTCGTCTCAATGTTCGTATGACCGATGCAATAAAAAACAAAATTATTTGTTTTCAAACTAAATTTGTCCGGCGAGTACGGCCGATGCGATATCGGACACAGTTGCTTTTCTTTTCAGTTTGGACATGTCGAATTATGTTATGGTTTTATTATATCGTATTATAACTATATACAGATATGACATTAAAATAAAAAGTATATAAAAATATCCCAATATAGTCCTGACACTACTTGCTATTTCTTTAAAATAAAAAAATTAGGGAGGGGGAAAGTTAAGTTGAAATGAGAGCTCAATTTTTTTTTTAGAGGCAATGAAATTTGATTTTGCCTAGTGCACTATTTTTGCTTGAGTCGGCCCTATACAATTATTAACGGCTATTGGCTAAATTAGATTAGAATCGGCTTTTAAAACCTACCGGTATACGGGGTTATGTACCTACCTAAATTAAAATTTGGTATAAATGCAGTTAGTTCTCACTTGGTTTTTTCAATTTTTTTCTCTAAAATATGTGTTTTAAAGCACCGAATAGAAAAGTCTAATTCAAAAATTCTCGTAAATCATTATTTTGGAAGTTATATCTTTCCAAATTTTACGATTTTACGTATTTACGCATGCATACGCGAAACGCTATATAGGTACTTTTCTTTCCTACGTTTTAGTATTGGATTATCACCTCTTATTAATTCATAATTGTGTTGTTTTATCTAATTATATATATTATTATCTAAAGTAATTTTAATGAAAAGTTTAGAATGTATGTACTTAGATTATTGTATTATTCAAAATTACTATTATAATGACTTTCAAAAGGCAATAGAACTGATAATGTTTTATTTTCGTGAACAAATCCTTCATTTTCCAAACATTGATAACTTATAAAACAAGTTAACACAATATCCTTTATTGGTAGTGACTACGCGTATAAGTTACGATACTTTTTGTCAAACAACAAAATAAATAATAACAATATAAAAAAATGTGAAATATGCTTTAAAGATAATCATACCACGGAATTTTGCTACTTTAAAAACAAAAATACTTGAATCAATAATAACCATTGCATTAATGGACAATTTGCTCTAGAAATAATCATTATTCTATAGAAAATTGTAGATTTAAATATAACCCGATAAATTGTCAATTGTGTGGTATAATAGGACATTTAGGCATTCAGCTCAAACTTGTGGAATATGTTCGATTCAAAAAAGCTAATAAACAGGTTAAACAGTTGTTCTGACACTCACTGTTACCCTTCATTGTCAGTTAAAAAACCAGTAATTATTCACAAAATCAATCTTATTTCTGAACCTTTGTTTATTCGTGCTAAACATTATAATATTGATGTACCTACCAATAACTATTGTTACAGGGGCCAATATTTGTTGTATTAGACACACGCTCGTCCCCACTGAAAACAAAATAATTAAAAAAAACATCATTCTATCAGGCCCAAATAACTCATTAACTATCTATGATTCTACAATAATTAAACTTAAAATCAATTCTCATGATTTCGAAACATTAATATTTATTGTTAAATTACAAGTTTAACATGCCATATAATAATAGGAAATTATTTTCAACACAGCAATAAAGCTATTCAACTTTCATGCTAATACTTTGTCATTGAATGATTCAATCACAATACAAACTTATACCAATCTAAAACAAATACTAATAATATTAAAGAGGAAATTGTTGACATATATCTTGTAGACTCTGACTAATCGATTGCTCATTGACCATTGTACATCTGCAGATTTAAAAATGTCTATAGGATTAGCCTCTCGATGAATAAAAACGACATTAAGAAACGCAACGCCTCGACTTGAAAAATTAAAACCACATATAGGCGACGCAATTCCAATAAAAATAAGAAATAAAATAATTTATCAAATAACAACAAAACAAAAATATTTTCAATTTTCATAAACCTAAATATGATGACAATCATGACATACAACTAAAATACGTACTATTCAAAACTTAAAAAAAATCAATGCAAAAATTACATGATTTCAATATAACTATCCCTACAATTGCCTCAGTTATAGACAAATGTATAATTGGACAATTATCAAACAAACAATTTTTATAGTATTGAACAGTTTAACACAAATATCGATCTTCTCATTTGTCATAATTAGGGCTCGGAAGTTATAGGAGTTAAAAAAGGCAAAATATGCATGCAAATATGCACAAAAAAATTGTAAAATATGCATGAAAATATGTTAAATATGCAAAATAAAATTTATTAAATATGCAAACAAATTTACTACGTATATACAAAAAAATTTATTTTTTTTGTTTGGCTTAATGTTTTGGCTTGTATTTTGTGTTTGATGGATTGTAATTTTTTCAATCTAAAAATATATATAGAATAAAATTTATTTGAAAAATTATATTAATTTTTTTTAAATTCATTAAACATATAGATTATTGTAACCGTATATATAATTCAGTCATACACCTATAAATACACTATTATATAGAACAAATTGCTATTAGATTAACGATAACGTCGATAGCATAGACGTTAGTGTAATAAAGATAAATACGCTCCGTTGATACGTCGTGACTGCAGGCGCGGACTGACTGGGATGCTGGGATGATACAGCATCCCTTGCCCTAAAATATTTTCTTATTTTTTATCATACAACTGAAGAATTTAAAGTAATTTAATATTGTACTATTTGAATGTTTGTTGTAACTTAATATATATTTACGTTTTTTTACATATTTTCAATACTTTATTTAAACAAAATAAAATATTTTAATATTTTATAAATAATTTACATATTTTAAATTTGCCCTTTAAATAATGTAGCATCCCGTGCCCTTTTTTACCAGTCCGCGCCTGCATGACTGTTAATTTAATCGAAAATAAAATAAATAAAATAATTATTAGGAAAAACATCAATTTGTTTAGAAAATATTAAATGAGCATAAAAATCCAATGAAAATTGAAAAATATGCATAAAAAGCATATGAAAATTGAGAAATATGCACTTTTTTCTAAAATTGACAAAATATGCAAAAATATGCACTTTTAATTTTTTTATTTAATCTTGTCATTGTATAAAATGGATTTCTAGCTTGGTCTGCTATAAATTAAGGGCATACAGAAAAATATGCAACTCCTACACCTTCCGAGCCCTAGTCATAATTTATATTTATTTTTAATAAATGAACGATAAAAAACACAAGACTAATAATTGGGAAACTCAAGAACATCAAAAGGTTAAAAATTAATTAACATTAACGATAATTCCAAAGATAAAATAAAATCACCCATTAATAATATTTAAAATGATAAAAATAATAATAAAAATATGAGTAAATTAAAAAAAGCAGGTAAGTGGGTATCGCTCTGCTGTATATTAGGGGGTGGGGTGGACCTCAGACTATGGTAGGTTAAATTTGAATGCAATGATAGGTATCATTGTATACGAAAAACGATTCTGAACGAAGATGATTTGTCAGTTTAGGATATATTATATTTAAATATTGTCATATATTCTATTTTGAAACAAATAGTATAGTTTTTATATGTTACTATAGTTACTTTACTATACCTAAAGTATATAAACCTCTAAATAATAACGATAATATCAAATCAGTTAATGCTTACACAAAAATACCAAACATAATTTCGAACAATTACGAGGACAAAGAAATATACTAATAATTAATGAAGGAACCGTAATAAATGCAGTGGCGTACGCAGGATTTTTCAATGGGGGGGGGGGGGGCTTGAAAATAAATAATTACTCAATTGTCACAAGTTTATAAATAGGTAAACACACAATTTAAGAAACAAAAATATTAAATCGAGGTAAATATAAAAATAAAAAACAATAATACGGGCAATGGGGGGGCTTCAGCCCGTTAGCCCCCCCCCTGCGGACGCCACTGAATAAATGTATCCCAACATCACGATAAATATCGACAAAAAAAAGTACTTGAATTATTAAAAATTCTTTCATGGTTTTACAACCGACGCTTCATAGCTCATACATAAAATGTGCTAATATAGATTCTTGCGAAATAAAATTAAAACCAAATTATACAGACCCTAAATTTAATGCACCCCACAGAGTTTCCACACAACAACGTGAAGAATTAAAAATACAATTACACAAATGACTTGATGCAAATATTATTCGTCCTATAATATCAAAATTTGCAGCTTCAGCCTTTTTAGTAAAAAAGGAAGAAAAAGGATCTTATAGGCTTGAAGTTTCAGAACTAAATGATAGAGTCGAAGCAGATAATATTATTATATTATACGTATGAGTTCATAATATTTAACATTGTCCGCGATCCGACGCAGTCAAATTGTCTACTTGGGAGGTTTGATTTTTTCCGTTGATAACTGACTATTGGTACTTGACATTGGTATTCACAAGTCATTCGACTCTAAATTTTTCTCCTTATACTAATAATATAATTTATAACATATCGGTAATTGGAAAAAAAGCCCCTAACAACATTCATCGGAAAAAAAAGCCCCGTATCAACATTATTCGCTATTTTATTATGATTTACATAATTAAATATAATTATTGCATTTAACTATGTAACACTTTTTCAACATATTTATAAGTATAGCTGCAATTTGCATTTATCATTGTCAATAATTGTCATTTGTCATTTGTACCTACATAATTTAAAAAATGCTTAAGGGTAAAAATTAAAAAAAATTAAAAAATATAAATGAATTGTCATTTGTATATAATTTAAATAATTTATTTAACATTTTTTAAATTATATAATACAATTAATGACAAAATATGTGAAATGAAAATTATTGATAATGTTAAATGTAGATTGCAGCTATACTTATATAAATACGTTAAAAAAGTGTTACATAGATAAATGTAATAATTATATTTAATTATGTAAATCATAATAAAATAGCGAATGATATATTATTTAGTTGATACGAGGCTTTTTTTCCTATGATAGGGGTTTTTTTCCGATGAATGTTGTTAGGGGCTTTTTTTCCTAGTTCAATAAATCAAATATCGCATATAATCTAAGGGTAAGGCGACAATCCATAGAGTAGTACCATGATTAAAATATCAAATATTTTAGTACCTGAGCCAACCACTAATCTCTATACTTTATAGCAGGATCTAAAATTAAGGTATTTTTCTATTGCACATCTAATTCCACACATCAAAATATTTTAAAATAATAAACATAGACTTAGTGCACAATGCACATGCCACGTATTATAACATTGTTGTATAATTATTTTTGAAATTCATTAATAATTACTAATTAGTTATAATCAGAACTGTGCATTTAATACACTAAAAAACCTTAAAAATGCATTTAAAATTTCAAAAAAATGCAATAAAATATACACCTAAAATAGTTTTTAATTTAACATTTATGTTCATATTAGTATAATATTATTATATGCATAAAAATGTATTTATTTAATAATAAAAAAAAAAATTACAAAAAAGTTGATTTTATTAAAATTTTGATTTTGAAGTTGATTGATTCTTTAATATTGCTATTCACCTGATATCTGAATGGCTGATACATTTTTTTAAAAAGGTTTCCAAAGATATTAATTGACGAAATTTAATTAAAAATACTAGAAAATGAACTTAAAAAAAAAATGACCTAAAAATAAAAAAAAATATAAAACAAAAATTTCAAAAATGGATTTCTTATTACATAATTAAAATTACGTACTAACAAAGCTACGTTTCTCAATTACCAAAAAGAAATGCACTTTCCTAAAATGCACAGCCCTAATTATGATATAATATGATCTAAGCCTAAACCATGAACTGTATATATACATAATACATACCTATATATCTTAGTTCATGGCCTAAATCACCCTAAACTATATAGAACAAAATAGAAGCGACAGCTATCAAAACCCCATCATTCACTGATAAATATTTTAGGCGACCTTGGAATTTTGCTGTATGCTCGGCATGGTGTGGTTCTCAAACTTTTTTCTTTACTACCCACTTAAAAAAAATTGGACAAACGCCCCCTAAAAAATTATTGTTAATAATCTTTCATCCCCTCTCCCTAGTTACTCTTGTAACTTCCATTGCTCCCTTGGATAGATCTAGCGCTCCCCGGTTATTAGGTTAGGTTAGGTCTGGAAAAGAGATGAATTTTATAGTTACGAAATGTTATACAACAGGCGGTGTACAGGAAGTATTTTCGTTTTATCAATACTAGTGCTGTCTTAGTGAATACTTATGAAACTAGATAAAAACCACTATTGGATCTAGTTCCAAAAATATCCACTAAGACGGCGCTAGTATTGATAAAAGTAAAATACTCCCTGTACACCACCTGTTCAATAACATTTCGTGGTCAACCCCCACACTCTCCAACCAAGCCGTGTCAAGTCCTGTATATCTTAGTCCATGGTGATGAGACCTGGTAAAATGAAAACAAATCGATCAGCTGTTTGACTGTTGCTTCAATAATGTCCTATGCCTAAACGGGTAGCGAGTGTGGCGCTTGTTGTCGTACACAATCCGTTTTTTAGAAACTCTTTGGTCCAACTGTGGTAGATAACTATTTTAACCGCCATCGGAGAGGTAACCTTAAAACGCATTGTCCGTAATGCGTGTCATTATTATTATTATTATTATTATTATTACTATTGTTTTTTCCTTAGTACAGATGTCAGACGTGCATTATAGTCGGGAGAATGAAAAATGGGCGCTGGAAAATACGATAGGAACGCTTTATTTTTTCGAAAAAACAGGGGTTCTCAAAGTGAATCACACAATGTAATAATATGCTTTATAATAGATAATTCAAAATTCGCGCGCTTTATTTTACAATTTGAGAAACAATAACAAAAATTCACTATCAGGCGCGTGGGCATCAGCGGCCATTTTTCATTCGCCTGACTATAGTGGCATTAGTGCATTCAGTTCTCTCTGTTCTCAGTCACTTTTACTCAGTTCAGTCTTCAGTGAGATCCTCTTCCTTTCTAAGCCTAACAGACTCAGAGTGACGTGTTTAATGATAAATAAATACCTATTCTATATTATTATTCATTTATTTTACGATTAAATCTCGTATCTTTATTGTAATTATAGTTGTTGTTTTATTAATCATTATTTTTCTTCATTAAGATTTACCATACATAATTAAATTCGATACTTTTTCGTAAAACGTTCTCCCTTGTTGCAGACCACCAATAAGAAGGTAAGTATCTACTATATATTATAATACTAGTTCAGTCATTTAACGATTTTTTGGGGAATTAAATCGGAGTTTTGAAACTTTGCAAAAAGTTTGGTGCCTATCACCTGCTGATTAACAAAAAAGTCTCCATCCCTCCGAGGTCCGGAAGTGTCCACTATCTTAGACTTTATGTGCGATTTTTCAGTTTATTTAAATTATCTTTGAAAATCATAATTTTATCTTAAAAATACCTCTATACAAAAATGTAGCTAACAAAATTCTGAACAAATATGGTTTTAATATTTTATTTTGTAGCTTGAATAGGTTAGGAGCAAAATTTATCTATGTGTTATAATATTAGACGCGACGAGGTATAGTCTATATGCCCTATAATAATAAATTATAAAAGTCTGTACGATGTAGCAGCACGGTTGCACACGAGTACGAGACAAATACTGACTAGACAATAGACGAAATTATTTAATATTTAATAATAAATTATATTATTAATAATAATATAGACGTGACGAGTGTGAAACTGTGAATATGTTATATAAATATATTATACACATTGCCGCTAGCCGCTAACATGTATAACGCGCGAGTCTCGATGAGCGAATCGCGGAAAAAAAGTTCTAATGAATATATAAATACATAAAAAGTCATATAATATCATAAAAAATGTTAATTACTTACTTAAATCACATATTAAAATATAATTTAATTTAATTTAATGCAAAGTCCCGATCAAAATGAATAAATTAATGAAAATAATATATCAAAATTTAAGTATAAATATGGTAAAATTGTATTGAAAAATTAAGAAATAAATCAATTATCAAAAAATAATTTTATTTAATACAAGTTTTTAAGTTTTTTATAATTATCATACTTTGAGAACTATCATTTTGTAGTAGTCTCATTTGACGATGAGTGTTGCATAGTTTTAATGGTGAAAGTTCTGCACTAGATTGCACTAAAATATTATAAAAAATATGGAAAAATTTAATGGTATTTAATTATCAAATTATTATTATTTTTAATCAAATATAACATATAATATTTACCTTTTATAACTGAGTTATATGGGTTCATGAACTTTAAAATTCAAGTCATTTAAGGCATTCTGATCAATATAAGTTGAATTTTTAGATATCGAATAGATAGGCAATTCATAACCTAAACATAATATAAATCAATATTTTAATATACAATGAATAAATAAAATTATCTTAAGATTAATTAATGTTTACTCATCTTACCAGATAGATCAAAAACAGGTTTTGGTAGAGAAGAAATGGATGATTTAGTGATTTTTTTTGGTATTCGTTTCTTTTTGTCAATTGTCATTTTATGTTTAGGATTTTTTGCAGCTAATAATCTTTTTTGTTTAGAAATCAGTTCATCTCTATCCAAATCAATATCTTCTGTTTCAAAAAGAGTAAGAGTTATTCTCAACTTTTGTTTCCCTCTTATAAAGTCATCTTTAACAATAGTGTATTTTTTTTTTTTTTTTTTAATGTTAATTGACCTTAATAGTTTAATAATTATAAGTTAAATAATTATTACCTGATGATGCCCAAATTTTTTTTAATTTAAAAGTTTCTCAAGAAGGATGTGGTTTTTCTGTATTTAACACCAACTTGTCGAATTGTGAAAAAATAATTTTTGTCATGTCTGGAAAATTTTTTCTAGATTACCTAACTAGAATAACCAGTATGCCCTTTCATATTTAAAATAAATGATTTGGCTGATGCATCTGCGATCTGCACATACTACTTTAATAAAACATTGATAGTTTATATTATTATTTATCATTAACTACTATTCACCAGTTCCTTAGCTTCATCAACAATATATTCTAAAAATGCATGGGACTTTTCAGGTTTTTAGAATAGCTGTGATAAATTCCAATTATAAATACTTCATTAAAACTTATAACTGAACCTAAAATAGGCAAAAGTTGAATCCCTGAAGATTTACTGATCGGGAGACCATCAACACCAATCATAAGTTCAATTATATTGCTTTGAATTTGTCCTTTCTTATTTAAAAAAATAGTTAATCCCTTTTTTAATCCATGATGCCAATATTGACCGAAGTTTATATTTCTAAGTATATGTAGTACCTCTAGGAGTATTTAATAAAGTTCTAGGATCTGAATGTAAATCTGAATGACGAAGGTGTGCTTTTAAGATACTTAATAAGCCTTTAAAGGATGTATGACTAATATGTTCATTAACTGCCCAGGATGCTATTTATTGTTTAAAAGACAGTTGATCTAGAACATCGCTTGAAGATGATTTTGATGAAAATGTTTGTATTTTATTCAAATTTAAATTAACATCATTAATAGGAATACAATTATTTACAAGGCTGGGCAAGTTAACTATTTTTTTTAACTCGTTAATTTAAGTTAATTTGGAAAAATGTAAGTTAAGTTTAAAGTTAAAAGTTACTTTCCTTTTTTATTTAACTCGTTAAAGTTACAAGTTAGTTGGAAAAAAAAGTAACTTAACTTAGTTAAACATAAGTTACTTTTTTTTTCTTATAAAACTTATAATTACACCATTTACACCTCAAGTTAAATATTTACAAATAACATAATAATATTATATAGCAGAATAATTTATATTTAACATAATAATTATTGTTATTATTTTTTTTTTTTTTATTACACAAAATGCTATAATAAATCTTTGGGGTTCGTACAAAGAAAAAAAAATAACTTAACGTGACTATAAAACAAATTAATGCGTTAAGTTAGAAGTTACTTTAAAAATAAAGTAACTCGTTAAGATAGAAGTTACTTCTTAAAAAAAAAGTAACTCGTTAAGTAACTTAGTTAAAATTAACTTAACTTTTTAACTTAACTTTAACTTTTTAACTCATTAATGCCCAGCCTTGATTATTTAGAATACTGGGCATTGGACTTCTAAAATTTAAAATATTTGAATTACTAGCTTTAATTAGGACATCATCAGTAGTTTTAATAAGATCATTTTGATTAGAGCCATTGAAAGTTTTCAAAAGCAAATAATAAATTAATATTTTATTTTATTTTAATATTGATCGGTTAAGCTATTTGACTTTTAATTCTACATCATGATTTTCTAGCCGATATTTGGTTCTTAGGACAAATAAAATACCTAAACAAATTTAATTAATTAAAATAATTATTAAGAGAGAAAACATTGAAACACTATAAACCAAACTAAATAAGTTAAGAATTATTTTTAAAAAAGTAAAATAAATTAAAAAAAAAAAATGTGTTTGTTTAGTTGTATTATAATTATTCTCAGGTTTCAAACTGTAAAAGCATTTTACATAGGTAATTTTAAATTTTATTGGAGTAACCGAGTAAATAATTAAATTAAATAGAACTAACATTTAATTTACTTATATCTATTACATATATTATGTTTTATAATTTAATAATTATTTATTAATAGGTAGGTATCTTAACTAACTAATAAGTACCTATACAATATGTTTAGATTACGGTAAACAAGAATTTATGCCTAAAAAAAATTTAAATTGATATTAAACAGTAGGTAAACACAAATATTATAATCAAAATTCGCACATAAAATCCAAGATGGCGGACACTTCCAGACCTCGGAGGGATGGCGACTTTTTTTGTTAATCAGGAGCCTATAACAAAATTTTTTACAAAGTTTCAAAACTTTCCTATTTAATTCGTCAAGACTCTAATTTTGGAACTTAAATAACTGAACTATACCTTTACTTATTCATAATAATCGGTTTATTACACACAATATTAAACTATACTAGGTTCACGCGTGTAAATTACACTCGGCGTCATCATCGGTTGTATCCTACCGTGTTGCTTGTGGTATCTCAGCTGAAAACATGTCAAGTGAAGAGCCAGAGTTTCCCTTTGTTTACGTAAAGTTACGTCAAGGATCAATAACTAAGTACACTGAAAAAGTGTACATAGATTTACAGTCATGTGTTAGTGTCTTAAGACACAACATTTGCGAAAAGAATAACACTCTAAACAAAGATAATTTTATAATGGTTTATTGCGGAAATGTTATGGAAGACTCTGATCTTATTTCTAAGCACAATCTTTTTAATGGAGCTACAGTGCATTTGTTCCAAAAAATGAAGATAGAAAAAACGCAACCTCCAATAAATATTGATATGAGCCGTGCGGGATTGTTGAAATTACATCAAGCTTTTCGTTCATTCTCGTTGAATATATTGTTAAAATCTGTAAAAATGGATATGGACAAGGATCAAATTATAAATGATCTAATCATGAAAATTCCTCAACTAAATAAAGATCCTGTAGCAATTAGTCTTTTAAAACATTCCGAATTATTAATCACACTCAATGATGTTAACTCGTTGAAAAACATTGTAGAAAATCATCCCACTTTGGCATTAGCTGTATTGGAAACATATTCAAATAATAATAATGAATTAGTTGTGCGGGTAATTTAAAAGAAAATTCTTAATACCTACCATTATTTATATTTTATTTTGACATATTTTGTGTTAGAATAACTCGGCTGCTTCGACCGGACCTATATCTGCTGACACTGCTGGCACTGCTGACACTGATTCGACCAGTCCTGTATCTACTGCCATTGCTGATACTGATTCGACCAGTCCTGTATCTACTGCCATTGCTGACACTGATTCGACCAGTCCTGTATCTACTGCCATTGCTGATACTGATTCGAGTAGTCCTGTATCTACTGCCATTGCTGACACTGATTCGACTAGTCCTGTATCTACTGCCATTGCTGACACTGATTCGACCAGTCCTGTAACTACTGCCATTGCTGACACTGATTCGACCAGTCCTGTATCTACTGCCTCTACTAGCATTGATTTGACCAAACCTATATCTGCTGCCACTGCTGACACTGCTTCGACCAGACCTATATCTGCTGCCACTGCTGACACTGCTTCGACCAGACCTATATCTGCTGCCACTGATTCGGTCACACTCATATTTGCTGGCACTGCTGGCACTAATAGACAATCATCGGAAAGAGACTTCAAATTTAAAATTTCATCTGAAGAAGTTATAGCAGGTTTAGAAGGTATAAGAAAATTAACATTACCGCCAAATATTAAATTACCACCAGGTTTCGATACAACTGGATATAATATAAAAGTAATAAATATTCCTCATATAAAAACACAGCAAACACAGCCAATTAATAGTGGTGCAAGTACATCAACTGGAAATACAGGAAAGGTACCGATGACTATGCCTCCTATGCCTCCTAATACTACACAATGTCAACCAACTACTCCTGCAGTTGATTATTCACATCAATTAAGAATAATGAGAGGTATGGGTCTGTGCAATGAGGCTTTAAATTTACAAGGATTGCGACTAGGGAACGGTCGCTTAGATGTTGCTATTGAATTAGTATTAAGTGGTTTTAAAAATTTAGAAAGATATAAAGGGTAGAATTTAATCTATGATTATATTAACAATTAGTTATTATTCTTGCATTTGATTCTTGATTAAAATTTGTCATTATAAATTTAAAGACAAATAAAATTTGATATTAGTGATAGTAATAATTATTGGATTTAAGTATAAATATAATCATTAATCATTATAATGTAAATAATAAATACAATTTTTAACATTCTAGTATGAGTTATTTTTTTATCAACACTTACAGTAAGTACCTATATGGCTAAATGTACTTATTATTGCATTAATAAATACATTTATTTATATGATTTAAAAATAAAAAAAACTGCAAGTGCTTACCGCTCCGCTCTACGGTAAATATTGAGTGGATCACTGTAAAAGTGTGCATTCAATGATACATCAATGCATCATTGAATACAAAATACGATATTAAGCATAGATGTCAATCAGCCTATATCACCAAGTATGTTTTATGATATGTTTGTTTTAATATTATCATTTAAGTAATTTATTTTACTGTTAATAATATAAATTGTTAGTTGAATTAATATTTGCCAAAATAAATAAATATTGTATCAATAAATCATTAAATTAATTAATTTCAAATGTTCAAGTGCAGGCATGATAGAGCAATTAATTTGTAGGTTTTTTCAGGGTTTTTTATTTAAGTGCCTAAATTATTAATCCAAATATTAATTGTTGCTACTTATAATTTCTGTATTAGATTTACATATTATGTTTCAACAAACAACATTAAAGAAAAAAAATTACAAAATATTCTATTTAAACTAAATTTGTGTGTACATTAATTTAATAAATATAAATCATTGTAATAGTAATTTCATTTTTAAGATCATATTTTTACCTGTGTTGTCAATAGGAAATTTATATTAAATATTTATTTATTTATTTATTACAAAATATACAGGTTTCTCTATAACATTTAAATACAGTACAATTTATTAGAATAATAGTAGAAAATTGAGAAATAAAATAATATAATATATAAATAACAGAATTACAATTATAATTAAACAGTAATTAAGTAAACAATATAAACGCTTATATTAAATTTAAGAGTTTATTAACAGTGTTTAAGAAACATAAGAATAAATTTATCATCAAAAGAGGGGTCCTCATTGGCAAGTGACATAATTCACCTTAAAGGCTCATTTTGTAGATAATTTGTGTTGGCGGTAAGAATATGGAAGGTCACATGAGAACGAGATACATGCAAAGAGACTTTGAAGTTAATTTGGGAAAGCAAGCAAGGGGAATCAATATGGTTAATAATTAGACCACAAATAAATTTTATATTTAAAGTTCTTCGTTCAGCAAGAGTAGGCAGACCAAGTACGTTATAGTAAATCTTAGAAATTTATATTAATACAAAAAGGTTGTATTGAGTTGAAACTAAAAATTAATCTCATATATTTCTGTAACATAATTATCTAATCATTTTATTTTTTATTATCTGTTTCTCCATTTATAATTATTTTATTAATTATTAACTAAAATAATTAAACTATTATCATATTTCATCATTAATTAATATAATAATATAATATAATAGGTACATAATATGATAGTTATATCTTATATCATATAGAACAGAGATCCGCCAACATTTTTTATTAATTTTTGAATGTTATTAATTTAGTATACTTTTCCTAATACTAATTTTTGATTTTTGATTTTTTTTTTTTTGCTTTTATTCTCAATTTTAATATAAAATATATATTTATTATTATTGATACTAGTTTCTCCTTATGGTGCGTGAATGATGTTGACCTGATGTATAGGTATCCCTAGTATTTGTATTAAAAACAGACCAAAACACCATTTTTTATCTTAAGGTACAATTTATTAATGAAATTTTTTATATATCTTTTAATTGTTTACATCTAGTCCATTTTTCAGAAACACTGCATAAATAAAATACATCTTTGCTAGGTTTAGTTAATACATTATTTATATTCCTAATGCTAATTAGTATAGAATTTGTTTTGTTATCAACTAAACATCCCATAAAAACATCACAATTTATTTGTTTTAATGCTTTTTTTGCAACAAAACCAGATTCTGGTTTTCATTTATTCTGTGATATTTTCAACGAAAGCTGATACTTTAAAATATGTATAAAAATAGTTATGATCATTCTGGAATTCAAAATGTTGTTCACTATCATTATTCATTAAAATCAGAATCATTGGTAGGTATCTTGTATTATAGAATCCGGTATAATAATTTATTTTGTTGTAAACATAGATTCTGGGAAACAATTACCATACGTCCATATTGAGATCCATTAACATGATGATGTACTAGTAACTTTTTATAAAAGTTTTGAACTCTATTGCTGAGGTATTGTTGTTATAACCACCTTTTCAACTCTTACCACTAATTTGGATTTCCAAATGGTCTTAAGACATTTTATAGGATAAAACTATTCCATATTATAATTTTGTCTAAGAGTATTAAAATGAGGGGCTATATTTTAGAGTTTTTTTTAAGAGTTAATAAATTTTTAAGATCCCACACAAGGCCTAAGAAACCAGGTTTTCCTAATGAATTTACAACTGTACAATCATCTATAAGTTGTAAACCATAAATGTAAATTTCAAATTAATTTATAAAATGTACATACTAAGCAAAAGTATTCAAACTAAGTACTTGATTAAAAATGTTGTACCAACGTCAATTTAAAATGGCAAATGCATTGTTTATTTTTAAGCAAAATTCAGCAGTAGCCGAAGACTTATCAAATTCTTCATCAACTGTCTGACAAAATATAAGTGTCTTACTCACACGAATACTTAATTGGTACACGAGTTGCAAGCCAAAAGTTCATTCTTTCATTATAGAACTGTAGAAGTATAATATATGCTTTTGAATTAACTTAGTAACAGCTTCAAAACCTATTTTTTTTTTTAAATACAATTTTTTTATGTATTCCCATTCAAATTTTTATCCTTTGTTATTAATTATAACTTATTTTTTTATTATACCTAAGGTATAATGAACTAGTTTCACCATGATACGGACCATATGCCATGCATCATAAAACAAATGTACTAGTTCACTAGAAGATGTAAGAGGAAATGAAAAATACGGTCCATGATTGTGATTGTACTCGTGAACATATTACAATTTATATTATTATTATTTTTATATTATTTATTTAATCACTCTATAATATTGTACCTATTTAAATTAAAAGTTCAAACAGCTGCTGACATGGTACAGCCGTACAGACCGTACAGTTGCTTAACTGGTTAGTGGTTACCAAACGCTCAGTCACTAGAGCACACTGCACGATGCACCATAGGGCATAGGTAGGTGTTAGGTTTCAGGGTTGGGCACTTTTCAATTACAGTAATTACTAATTCAATTACTTAAGTAATTAGTTATTAAATGTTGATGTAATTTGTAATTGGTATAAAGAATTACAATTTTTCAAGAAAATTTTTGTTTTTGTCTGAACGTTACGAACTCTTTCAGAGGACGTCGCAATCGCATGTGTTGTCTCGCTATACACACGTACGACATAGTACATTTTCGTATCAAACTTTTATGTAAGAACATTATGTGTATTCTCTCGTTGGTTTTTTACTATGTTTTAATTTTTAATGAATTATGAGCATTTTCAAATATTTATAATTTTCATACTCATACTTCACTTAAAAATTGAAATATCGTTAAAAACTAACGAAAGAACACGGATAATGTTCTTAAAAGTTTGATAATAGGTCAATTCACTCTAAATATCAAAACTAAAAGTACCTACTCTATTGAAACTGGTGAACGAAAATTTACTATGTTGTAACCTAAGTGTTTGAGGCGGAGACAAGTCTCAGACAACACGTTTGAGTGCGACATACTCTTAATTTGATTATCAATACTATTTTTATTTATACTGCAGGTTTTTGGAAATAAATGCTTTAATGTGTATTCCAACACTACAAGTCATATATGCCACCGAGCGAAATTTATAAATATTCAAAGGTAATATTGAATTATAGTAAAGTTGTAATAATATTAATTGGAACATTTCTACTTTATGGGGCACCCAAAATTTCGGATTTTTTCTTATGGAATCTTATGTATTTTTTAACGCTGAAATCGACGGTACAAACGAAAATTTGGGCAGATTATTAGTTTAGATGTTACAACCTATTGAAGTTTTCAGTTTATACTGTAATCCTTAAATACCCATTTTTCTTACAAAAATTGAAATTGAACTGTTGCGCAGTGGTAACTTTTTGATAATATAAACCAAGTATCTAGCGGTCGAACCTCAGCCAGAACGAATTTTTTTTTATTATTTTTTTATTTGGCAATTTACAATCATTTGAATTTTGTAGTATTAAATAAAGACGTGTAGTTGATCCCTACGCCTGCCGGTTTCGGTCGCCGAACTCGAGGGCCCACGGACCTAAACCAATTGATAGTTATAATTTTCGCGATAACGGCCACAATCACAGGCACAGTCTTAGAAAATCTTCAAAGACCGTGTCGTCTCACTGGCACCAATACGAAATAATTTACAGTGATGCCGTGCTAGCGGCACTCGTCGCTACGCTCCTCGGCGCCGTCGCTACGCTCCGCAAATCGAAAATATCCCTCGACTTGCTATGCAACACCACCTCAAGTTAGAAGCTACCCGATGCCCGTAATAAAATATTATTATTCATAATACTGATAAAAAAAAAGTGAAAAAAATAAATGGTGATAAGTATCACCAGAAAACAAACACTATTTATACAAAATTATCAAACTTCAATAGGCTATAACTTCTAAACTAATAATCTGCCCAAATTTTCGTTTGCACCATCGATTTCAGCGTTAAAAAATACATAAGATTCCATAAGAAAAAATCTGAAATTTTGGGTGCCCCATAAAGTAGAAATATACCTATAAATTACTTAAAATATGTTGATTCCAATATGTGCTTGCTTGAATATATAATACTTAATAGGTCTGAAGAAATCGCAGAAAGTGATGTTTAGTTATGAGTAAAACAAAAAATTAAAAGTTGCTTACACAAAATGCAGTTTCATTGTCAGGTTACTGAAATATATATTATTTATATGTTTTTTATTTTTAGTGATTATTCGTCAAGACTCTTGACTCAAGAGTTATCACTAGGGCTAGAATTTCTATGGTGTAAAAAATTATAAAATATGCATTTTATTTACAAAAATCTGCAAAAACTTTTTTTTTAAATATTAGTTAATATTATTACAGACTATCATTAAATTATATTTTTTTTAAATTTTCAAATGTGAATGACCGGCGATTAAATCAAAGATTTATATAGGCTAAAACTTCTTTCTACATCACACAATGTTGTTGGAACATATTTAAATGAGACGTGATTTGTCCCGTATTTAATTAATAATTACATCTTTTTCTTTGTTTTATATTCACCATTTATAAATTTATAATGTTACACATTATTCAAAATTTTTTAATTCGACAAATAAAAAAATTATTATAGACGTTCATTAAATATATACCATTAATAATTAACAAGATCCTCAAAAATTTATATTTATGCAATTACATACATTATTTTCAAAAGGTGAGAAAAAAAATAAATTTTACTATAATCAAGAATAGGCCAACAACTGACAAATTTTGACTTAAGGAAAATAACATGAAAATTTATAGAAATCCTTGCTCTAGTTATCACTTTGTAGAATGTAGTGAAAAATAGTAACAAAATGTAGATTAGATATTTATACTTCTTACTTATACTGTTAAAAGGGAAGTACAAATGGTGAAATGACACTACAATCTTGAGTGTCAACATTCACAATATAGCTTTAGTATTAATTGGACATTGTTATTAAAATTAGTTTACAAATTTAACTTGAAACGTGTCTGGATTACTTTCTTAAACCTTCCAATCAACTGAGATACTTCAGAATTATATTTAATAGTGTTATAATTATAGTTTTGTATGTTGTTATTTAAATTCAAAAATAATTTCTTCTTTTTACTTTAACATTTATACTTTATACTTTTACATTTTAATACTTAATTAGCAGATTATTATGTGTGATTTTAATACACTAATATTGTGTTAACAGTTGACAATACAAGTCCCACAAATACTACACTTTGGACGGATGAAAATACAACTTTTATGTTAAATTGTTTCCATAAGTATTTCAAACAAATAGGTCCTAAGAATAAATTCCCAAACAAAAAGATGATGTGGAAGAAAATTCAACAAGATATGATAGAGGAATTAAGTTGTTCATTTACAGAAACTCAAATTTATAACAGATATAAAACAGTTTTAAGAAGAAACAAATCATTGATGTAAAACAACAATACTACTGGATCATATTCATAGTTCAATAGTGGTGATGAAAAGTTTAGTAAAATAACAGCATTGGACAATTCTATTGAACCATCTGTTTGTGTAGGTTAGTATTATTTTAGTAAAACATTATGAAAAACAATTACAAATAAAGACAATATATCAACTTGTATTATTAAATATTTTTTATAATAATATTGCTATTAAAGTAATTTATTTAACTATTAATATTTTGGTACGGATAGTACCAAGATAGTTATTTTTAATATTTTTGAACCTCTAGTACAAACACTTAATAAAAATCTATTAAAATCTAATACTAGGACACCAGAATTAGATTTTTTAGCGGTTTATTATAGCAAACAATTTTTATCGATAATAATTTTATTAAAAATTGATATTGTATTATTTATTACTTGTCATTTTCATTTTTAACACATCACAATTTACTTTTTTAGGAACATCTAGTTCTGGACTGAAAAGAATAACCAAAGATATTCCACAAGTTACAAAGAAGGTTAAGACTTCTCTAAATGATCTGCTGATTACCTTGCACAAAGAAAAAGAAGAAGACAGACTAAAGAGAAAACAGAAACGTCAAAAATATTACGAAACAAAAATTAATATTCTTAAAAAAATCTTTAATAACAAATAGATTTCTCTTTTACAAAATGTATTTATATGTTCCTAATAATTAATTAAACTAATTAACAAAATTTACTAAGTACATAACAATTTTCATTTTTGGAATCCTTTTACATTAGATTGTAGAGTTCTTAGGCGTACATTAATAGTTACATTTTCTATAATTCTTCTTCAAGTGGTTGTTCAGCAAAGAAATCATCATCATCTTGTACACAAATTATGTAGCTTATATAAAATTTGAATCTTTTTCAGCTAATGAAAAATTGAATTACTAATTAAGGCTCCATACATAGTATATGATCCTAAGTATTTAGTTCATTAAAAGTTATCACTTTTTCTGTGATAGCTTAAACTTTTACACAAACCTTAGTATCATTTGTGTAACTGAAACACGTTTTTAAAAATATTTTATGGTTTGATAAAACTATTCATTAAATAAATTTAAAGTTCGTTTTAATACAACCCGGCATATATATTATATGTAAATATTAATCTGGTACAGCAGTACTAGTGAATTAATGCAAGTGGTGTATAAACGTATAGTACTATAGTGATTGCATACTGAACTTCAAGTGATGCTAATTTTTTCGTTAGTGAAACAAGGAAAAATGTTGCATCAATCATATTTCTTATTATAACTTCAAATCAAATTTATTGTTTTGAAAATTCATAAAATAGATACTAAAATTAAAATAACTTTTCATAATTATATAAATAATTTAATATTTTAAATTTTAAAATCAATATAGTTAATTTGTGACTAACATATAACTGACTGATTGAAGTCAAGAATTCTAAAATTACTGTGTTCAGTGTTCACATTATGGTGCTAAGAATAGTTTTAAATCCATGTGCTAAAATTATGTTATTTATATTTGTCATTGTTATTATTATGTCCATCACACAGATTTTAATCTGTGCTTCATCCAGACATTAGGTCTGGTTTAAATCAGACTTCTATACTACATATTATAGAATTTAAACACACATTTTAATTATCTTTGGTTTTAATTTTTTAAATTACAAAAATATAGGAGTTAACATAATAATATAGTGTATTGTATAAACTCGTTTTTCTCTATATTCCAAGTGCTGGAGTTTATTACTTGGCTGAATTTGTTAAAGAACACACTACATTAGTAATATTAGTAATATATTAATATATTTCTATCAATTCTGGAGAGTTTTAACCTATCTTAACTGCTCAGTTGATTCTAATTAAATATTTGAAAGTAAAAAAACCATATTTTTTTTTTTTTTTTTGATCTTACAAAGTAATAATATTATTATTTATATATTTATTATTTATACAGTATGTAAATTAATTGGAAAATCAGTAGCTGTAATTCGAAATATAATATGCAGATATTGTAGTGCAATTTTTTTTTTAATGTAATATAATATGGCTAATATACAATATACCTTTAACAATAATTACTTTGGGTCTTCTGACTTTCTGAGCCACATAGTATACTACTTTTTGCTCATTGACTTTCCAAACTTCAACTTAACACCACTGTCATTTATTCTTTTAATTGGAAATCATGTGCTAGCCTTCAAATTTTTCCAATAATGTTATCCGAAATAAGTTAACATTTTTTAACATATCAAATATTATTATTATTTGATTAAACATTTTTGTAAAATATAAAATTACATTTTTAGGGTCTTTCATACTTCACACAAAATATCGCACACTAATTTTTCCATCAGTCTGCGTGGCGGTCAAATCTGAAGATGGGTATAATTAACCCATATTATAAGATAGAGACATACTCGCCTTTATTACCTTTAAAAAATTATAATTAAAAAACTAAAAATTGTATTTAAATTATAATTAAACCATCGTATTCAGCGGAAATTTATCTTTAATAATAAATTATTAAAATGTTATTAGTGTTCAATATTTACGTAATAAATTTTCATATAAATAGTAAAAATAGGTAGGTAAACTGTTACGTTTAAATAATATTACACAATACTAGAATAGAAATGTGATTTTACTACTTAATATATTATACAATTTATCACTTAAAAAGAACCTTTCTTTCGTCACCAACCAGTAATGTAGGCAAAACTTTAATTTAGATTAATAGGTATTGTTCACTACAATGATTTTATTCTCTTAAGTTGATGATTTTTTTTATTAAATAAAACATAGATTTTATTTCATTTTTATAAAAGTATTAAAATTTCTTTTAAATTTAAATTTATTTATAATTCAAGTTTTTGAATTGTCTGTAAAATGTGATAGATTATAAATCCTGATATAAATTGTTAATATTATATTCATTACACTGGTTTATTGAAATTGAAGTTATTGGAATGAAACTACTAGTGACCTGACTAGTATTAGTTAAATTACTATAGGTTATGTTACTATTAGGTACTGTTACTACTACTACTACTACTACTACTAATGATGGAATTATTTTTAATATAATATGGGCAAAACCTACGGAATCGTTGATTTTTACTCAATTCGTTGACTAATTTGTAAGATTTTTTTTTTTTGGCATTTTAAATTTTAATTAATTATCGTACTTACCAATGACAAAATATGTTAATTGTTGAAATAACGTCCGCAATGAAATAAATCTAAAAAAATAATAACTGCTGTCTGGCGTCTGCTAGTGTATATACTAGGTAGTAGGTACACAACTCAACAACTTACTGTCAAATGACGAATGCCGAACGATAAGCATTATCAGATTGGTTATTTTTTCACGACTATGCCATAGCTCATAGGGTTTTTCCAAGGGTTTTTCAGACGAGCCACAATCACTGTAAATAAAAATTAAATACCTATCGGCCATCATGAAGACTAGAAATATCTTTTAACTCTTCGTGATACCTATATATGTATACAGTAAACTGAGTAAACTTTACTTACATAACACGAACGTGCAAGCACAACATAATCACTAAAATAATGGCCTGCTACAACGTTTTCATATCACGCTTGGTTATTAATTTCCACAGATATAATATAAAAATACTATACTAATATTTATACTATAAATACCTTTGATCATATATATATCATATATATATGATCTAAGATAAATACTAATATTTTTATATATCTGTGATTATATCCACAATTATTAAAAATAATTATACCTATTATCTATTATATTATATTATCGTGGTATTTCACTTATTGATAGATTAATAAATTAATTGATCCACTTATTTTTGTCTTTAACTGTGTATAAAATATTCTTTTAAAGCGTTCCTTTAAAACTTTGTTATTCAGAAATCACTTGTAGTTTAGGTTTACAGTTACAAATTGTTTACCAATAATAGATGTTCATGATTGTCTATCTACAGTCAATTATAAAATGCATAAAAACATCTAAAAATCTTCAACTAATAGATGTCCAAATTTGACTATCGACAGTCTATTATAAAATGTCTAAAAATCATCTACTAATAGACATTTAAAATTATCTACACTAAGTATTTTTCATAAGGTCTAGCTCAGGGGCAGCTAAACGGTCGATCGCAAACGATTTCAAAGTCGATCGTGTTCGTAGCATAGAGTAAAGAATATTCGTAGACATTATAATATAGTGTATATAGTGTATATATTATGTCTATGATCGTGTTAGAATTTATTTTTAGGCTACGCACACGAAAATTAATCATGGTGGTAAGATTTTTTATGGAAGTCGATACTTAAAGGTAAAGTATATTGTTAGTAGATCGCGGCCAAAAAAAGTTTGGCCACCCTTGGTCTAGCTGACATTGTATTAAAATATATTATATAGTATATACCATCTCATTTAAAGAAAACTTCTGTATTAAAATTCTATAAATATAATATGTATTACAAAGTTACACGATTGTTTATACACAATATACAACTTAATGACATTTTTTTATTTGAGCATATAAATATTTTATAATTTATATACATTAACTACAGTTATCAAACTTAAGAGGACGCTATACCCGCATGTGTTGTCTCTGTCTTATACACGCGTAACATAGTTAAAAACTGTTTTGCGCGGGACAATTTTACTCCCTCAATATTTATATCAAAATTACCAAAATTTCAAATCACATTGAAAGAACTTTACCTGTGACGTAGGTAGCGTTTTATTTTTTTTTGATAGTGGTAACCAATAATTTTTAATAATTAAATGAAAAACCTAAAGTTCTCAAACCGATAACTTTAATTGCATTCATGTTATTAAAACAATTAAAACGCTACGTCACAGGTAAAGTTCTTCTCAGTGTGATTTGAAATTTTGGTAATTTTGATATAAATATTGAGGGAGTAAAATTGTCCCGCGCGGCGCGCAAAACAGTTTTTAACCATGTTACGCGTGTATAAGACAGAGACAACACATACGGGTTTAGCGTTCTCTTAAATGTTTATTGTTAAATTAAGTTAATCTATGGATTAGTTTTTGATTATAATTGTGAAAATAAAGTAGTATGATAAAATAATAATAAAATTAAGAGGACATCATACCCACATTTATTGTGCCATTTTTATATGTTACTATATGTTAGTACTAATAGTACTAGCTTAAGATAGGTATAATAGAATTATTGCTTTCAAATAAAAAAACAATAGGAAAACTTATGTAAGAAAGATTTTAATTAATTAAATTCTCAGCTCTTAAAATTAAATATTGAAAAGTTGTATAACCGTGTGTTGACTATCTTACTAACAAAATATAGTATAAGTAGTATAACAAATTTTATGTTAAGAAAAATCTGTGGTACTACTGGTACTTTATTATTTTTAATATTAATGATTTACCACCTAAGATAAAATATTATCTAAAGATCAGTCTTTTTTTAATATTTTAATTTTGAAACAAATTCTTTTTACAAAATGATAATCAACTTTAAAATACATAGGTACTTAATATTTAAATTTTTGAGATTTTGATTTAGGGATAATATTCTTACATTAAAATGTTTTATTAGGTCAATTCACTTTAATATTTAAAAAAACCGAGTAAAATAGATTTTTCTGCACATTAAATGTGGTATGATATTTGTTAGTAAGGCAGTCGACAGATGAGAGACAACCTCTCAGTATTTTATTTTAAGAGCTATGCATTTAGATTAAATAATATATAGTTATATTGTTTAATTGTTGAAAACAATTATTCAATTATAACATAAGATGATATTACCTAAAGTTTTTAGGAAACTAAAAAATAAATACATTTTCATTATTATTAATAATTCTTTTGATTGTAATATATATATTATATACTTACCTACCAATCAATATGACTATAAAACAGTTGGTGTATTTTTCCAATCAAAAAAGTGTTCACAATATAAAACTATTAAAATAAAAATGTATTTCAATGAGGAATTATTATATTTATAAAATACTTATTACATGCGATTTTTAACACATTACTTATAAAAATGTGTTGATAATTATTTATTATATTGTAAATCTTTTTTAGTTGACAATGTAGTAGGTATTGTATTATTTCACTAACTATAAACGAAGTTATAAAATAAAAAACCTTTTTACTTATCTTGGTGATATTACTGGTAAAAACAATCATCTTAAGTAATGAATCAACATAAAGAAATGGTATTTATAATTTCAAGATAATATTATATAAAATATATAAATAAAATTATTTGTAGGTATATTTATGTGTTTAATTATTTGTAAGAATATTAATTACGATTTTTATCTATTTATTTAAATAAAAGAAAAGATTGTTGAACCTACAGTTGTTTGGTATCAGTTTATGAATGGTGTTATTACTATTTGACGTCGATTTATGTATTTGTCTAATAAATATTCAAATACAAATGACACTAATGATGATAATACACCTTAAACAAATCAATAAAGAAAAAAGTAATAAATAAATCGTTTGTATTTAAGTAAGTAGACTTACCCAATAACAAAACAATAAACGATCCTTGCATATCATCTAAGTTTACTTTATGATTTGTTACTTCTAATTGTGTGTTAGTCCAACATTGGTCTTTTTTGGGTAAAGTGTCTACCAACCATTTATTTATGAGACCAACCTTATGCATTTTTTCAATCCTGTGATAACATTAAAGGTTTAATTTTTAAATACTCACAAATCATACATTTATATTTAAACTAAACACTTAGAAAATGATGTTCAAAAATGTACTCTAATAAAACTAATAACTAACAAATAAACGGGTTAAGTATTTAAATACCTTTTTTTATTTTACTAAACATTTTTTTTTTAATTTTTAAAGAGACAAAGAGTATACTTGAAACACTTATGTTGTGAATGTAAAACTCACGTGTAACATAAGTAAGCTCGTGTTATTTTTATATATAAATTGAATCTAGTTGGTACTTTGGGGGGTCAAAAGTTAAAAATTTTCAATATTTTTTAAATGAGTCGGGAAAAACCCCCAAAAAAATAACGGAAAAACGGAATTTCTTACGCAAAACCAGTTTTCGACAAAATCGAATTTTTTATTTTGCTATAACTCAAAAACTAATCGATGTAAATACTTGAAATTTTCACAAAATATTTATATTAGCATTTTCCATACACAGTTAAATTTTAAAAGAATTTTGAATTTTTTTGAGCTATTTATAGACAATTGAAATTTTCAATTTTTCTAAGTATTTTTTTTTAAATACCGATAAAAATTTTTGGCTGACCAGAAAATCATGAAAATTTAATACAAGGTTTCTTATAAGTTTTTCTTAATGTGATAAAAAAATAATCCGAAATCGTTAGTCACAACTTTTTTTATAAGTGCTTTAATTTCGAATTTATACGAAATATGTCAAAATTGCGAAAATTTGCAAGTAATTTTGCGGTTGAAAAATCGTAAAATTTTTTTCTTTTATAACTAAGTTTTGAAAATTTGGTATAAGGTTCTTCATAAATTTTCTTCAAACATCTGTAAAAAAAAACTCTACCGGATTCAGACGAAACATTTTTATGAGTGTTTGAAATTTAATTTTTTACAAAACCGCGTTAAATAACGGTTTAGCCTCAAACGATTTTTAATATTTGTTGTTATTCAAATAGTATAAGTCGTAAATACTTGAAAATTTTACCAGTTATTTAGATTGTCATTTTCTTTACGTGTTTGATTTTCAAAATATTTTGACTTATTTTGATCTATATTTATAGGCATTTGAAATAAACAAATTTTTCTTATTTTTTTTTATAAATGTTGATAAAAATAATTTAGCTGGGACAAATTACTTGAAAATTTAATTGAAAGGTCCACATAACTTGTTCTAACTCTCATTTAAAAATTAAAAACTTACATAGGCACAATTTTTTTTTATTAGCATTTGAAGTTCAAATATTGACAAAAATTCGTCAAAATCATGAATATTTTTCACTATTTCGTTATTAAAAATTTATAAATATTTTACTATCAAAAGCTAAGAATTGAAAATTTAATACTATGCTGTCCATAAGTTAAGCTTAGAATAATTATAAAAAAGTTTGATGATTATTCAATTTAAAAAGTTTTACGAGTGTTTAAAGTTTTAATTTTAATTTGAAATAAAAAATACATGTGTAAAATAACGTTTTACTAATAAATAATTTTCGATTTTTGTTATTTTTAAAAAATTACTAAACGTAAGATATTGAAACTTTTACTTAAATGTTTAAATTTGTTTCAAAATAGAATGTATGACAATATTTAAATATAATATATCCCAGACTGACAAATCATCTCCGTTTAGAATCGTTTTTCGTATACAATGATACCTATCATTGCATTCAAATTTAACCTACCCTAGTCCGAGGTCCACCCCATCCCCTAATGTACAGCAGATCGATACTCACTTACCCGCTTTTTTTTCAATTAGCTTGAACTTAAATTAATTTGTTCTAATTGGTAGAAAATAAACTATGTAAAATGTAAATATGTAATGATTATTTATATGCATAATGTATGATATATATAAACAATAAGCAATACAATATTTGCTATTAAGTGAAGTATGTGAATTTAAATTAGTAATGATGCAATACACATTTGTATTTTAGATTCTGAACTGAGTGATAAATGTATTGATTTTAAAATGATATGTTTTTTTTTCTATGTCTGTTTTCACGTTTTGGAGTAGTAATAATGCTTCGATTTTTGATTTCAGTCCCTCTTTGAAATATAGAAAAAAATTTATGAGCATACCTATGAAATTTAATTTTTTACGAAATTGTGTAAAATAACGATATATTAAAATTTAAATATAGGTAATAATATAAAATATCCTACTGGCTACTAATTATCATTGACTGACAAATCATATCCGTTCAGAATTGTTTTTCGTATACAATGATACTTGTCATTGCATTCAAATTAAACATATCCATTATAGTGACCAATGACCTACTCTTCATCGCTACTATACAGCACAGCGGTACCCACTTGCCCACTTTTTTTTTATGTATTATATTTGAATAAATCTTAAATAAGTGGATTTTATTCTTTACCTTAAAAAGCATTCAACACTTATAACTTATTTCAACCTTAATCCACGTATAATATTTATACAAAGTGTTTTTAACTTAATTATTGACTGATATTTACTCTCTGTTTATTCTGCTAAGATAGGGGCTTTCTTTTGCTAACATCATTGCCAATTTTTCTTCTGCAAAATCTTCATTTCCTGTAAATCACTCTTAAAGGTTATGATATTTTTTTTATCTACAGTTAAAAGTAAAATATTGATTAGTTTACCTATAGCAAAGTCACATCTATTAGTTTTAAGAAAATCATTCTTCATAATGTACATCAAATTGGTTCGGCGGTGAATGAATGCATGTTTACCAGATCTTACCCTTTCTATTACCGGCCGTGATAACCCCTCCAAGCCCTCGTGATGTTCTGCATTTTTAATTAATTCTTTGACCATCGTATCATCTGGTAATAACTAGTCATAGAATAAATCAAAATCAGACCATTAATAATATAAAAATATTAATAAACCTAACTTTATTGCATGGCCACTTGCCACTATATCCATAATATTTAATATCTTTGTTTATTAAGAAGATTTCTTTCAATCATTTAATGGATTTTTATTTATTCCAATTCTTAGAAATGACGCAACAAATCTAATTTTCAAGCTACAGACATATATCTCACTTTAATTTATCAACATTTTTTTTAAATGCCTTAAAAGTCGGTTATTAGAGCTCTTAAATAAACATAAATCCTTTTGCAACAAACAATTAAATTTTTAAAGTAATTTATTCATTATTGACTAATAATGTATTACATGTTTGTATAAAACTGTCAAAATTATTCAATATATTCGTGACGATTTAGATAACAAACAGCATATTCTTGGTATTTTTTAAATATTAAAGAGCATATTTTAAATTAGTTAACCATAATATTATCCTACTCTATAACTATACCATTGTGGGTATAAGAGATTTTGTGCATAACTAACAAAGTATACAGAGAGTAAAAATAAAAAATAACTATAATAATTAACAGAAAATACAGTACTACTTTAGATCATTATTATTTATAATATACCTATAATATACGAGTACATTAACAAATTACTTAATCAAGATATTCCTGAAAAAATAATTTGTTATACTCTTATACTGTTCACACTATAATATTAAGAAGACAATGATGAATATTAATAATTAATGTAAAATGGCTGTAGAAATATTTAACATTGTTGAAAATGGCTAGACAATAATTCACTTAAGATGAGTATGGAAAAAAACTAATAAATAATAATGTTCATTATGGTATAAAAAAAATATATTATATTAAGATAGGTATTGTGATTTGTATTAATAATGAAAATGAAAATAAAGATTGTAGGTTTAGTGTGTTAAACAGTTAGTTCTATAAAGTATCTTGGTATATTCATTGATAGGTAATTTAAAATGTGATGTACACAATTATTATATTAATTATTAAAATGTTGGTATATTTATAAGTCTCTTAAATATATTTTTAATTAAAAATTTAAAAAATTAACCTGCAGTATATTGATCCAATTTACCCTATCTTCTAGAATTAATTATACCTATTAAATTTTATAATATTTAAAAAAAATATGTAGGTAAGTATGTATTTTAGCTACCACCAACGGCAATAATAAAATATTTTGAAAAAATTTCTCACGGTGAGTAATGAATGTAAATTTGATGTTGTCGGTATTCCCCACGAATATCCTTGAGGTTTACGAGCCATTAAATCGGCAACATTAGACACCATTGTATCCATTTGAGGAAACGTCAAATACGCCACCAAGTTTCCACTATAAGTGGTGACAATGACCAAAACGAATAGCCACCAGGTGCCAACTACCAGTCGACCACTATCCGCATCAGGTAAATGAGCTCCTCCTAATTGGTAGATAATTATTATTTTATAAGATACAATATTGATAAATTATACTGAAGATTAAATCGATATGTGATTTTCAAAAATGAATTATATTATAATGGTTTACTTTTTGGCGTGTTTTATTAGGATCGTATTTTTACAAATTTCGAATAAATCAATACTGAAACATTGTAGTAAGCCAGGGACGTATACAGAGGGGTGTTTTGAGTGTTCAAACACCCCCCGAAATACTTGAGTTTTTGCATGGTTAATGGTTATTTACTTATTCAATTTTAATGTTAATTTTTTTTATATCAATGTTTGTATTTAAAAAAAGTATTTCAAGTATACCTAATTTTCATAATTTTTTGTAGATTTATTAAAAAAAGTTCTACTTTTCAGTTTTCAATAACTTATTTTCAAAAACACCTTCCAAAACTTTTTTCTGCGTACGTCTCTGTAGTAGGTATCTACATTATACATTAATACATTGACACAACTAGGGAAGGCTTAGCCCCCTCAAAATGTATTTTAGCCTTCCCCCAATTTTTTTTAATTATTCAAGATTTAATAATAATTTAAGCATAAAATAGTGAGATACATATTATACCTAATATCATTATTTTTATTGCCTAAGGCAATATGAAATTAAGAATTATTCGAAAGATAATTTTATAAATATTAAATATTAAAAATTATTTTTCAATATAAAATTTAATAATAGTATTTTTATATAATGAATATTATGTGATCAACGGCATTGCGGTGGTCTCCATCTAATATTTTAATTTTATTTTGGTGATTAAAAATGGACAAAAAAAAAATGATTAAATAATAAAACTTTTAATATACTAAAAAAAGTATCCAGTCGTACTTGTACAATTGTTACTATTGAAAATGAAAATAATCCAGACAATTCTCCTAGTTTTTTGGAAAGCATGAGAGTAAATAAACTAAATTAAATATATATTTGCGGGACTGCAGTCCCTCTAATATTTAGACCTAGTTGTGCCAATGTATTAATACATACCATAATTTAAAATTCTATATGAGATAGAGGTATTTAATATTATATGATAATTGATAAAATATAATGTTAAATTGTCTGTAAATTAATTATTATTTAGAACCTTGATTATAGGAATGCTATGCTTTATAATCGCTGTACAGGGTAAATTAATTAGGTACCTACCGAATATTATATCCAACATAGGAAATATTATATACGTATACAATATTATTTAATTTGTCTGATATATAAAAATAAATAACTTAAACTTTTGAGAAATTCTGGTTACAATTATTAACGGCCATTGGCTAAATTATAATAAAATCAACTTTTAAGACCTACCGGTATACGGCGTTAGGTACTTATAATTGAAAATTTTTATCAGACTTACCTTGTTGTAACAGTGCGCCGTAAACATACCAAAAACAATTTAATGGCGAGTTAAGACCTCCTTTTCTAGTTATACTGTGATATTCATAGTATGGACTTAGGATATGAAATACATTCAATATAGGTCCCATTAAACCAACCACAATAGCTATGCACAACCAAGTCTGAAAAATTTAAAAAAAAATGAATAGGTTATTAATTTAAAACACGTTTAATTACAATTATAATATCTATGGAAGATACTTAATTCGGATAATAGTCATAATCTTATAAGTGATTCTGTGATGTGATGGACCTTGTGTTACTTGTGTTATTGTTTTTTTTAATAATTTTGAGATATCATCATCAAGGTATAGAATAGGTTTTATTCATAAATTTAATCAAATCATAAAAATGTATGCTTAAAATGTCCAAACAAGGGTTTATTAAAGGTATAGTCTATATAATTATTAGGTATCGACTAGTGGCGTCATTAAGAATTCGTCTTGGGACGGGGGAACATTTTTTTTAGTAAAAACTGTAAATTTTATATCATTTCCAAAAATAAACTCTATTAAGAACACTATTATTTATAATAATACTATAGCTGGACGATGTGACGTTAAAACACAGAATAAAGAATATAGTTGAAACGATTTTTAATGCTCAGATACCTCTATTAATTTTGTCACTGACAGTTTGAGTTACCTAGGTACTTATTTTATTAACCAATAACCATTAACCAGTAAAATACCGGCCATTCTCTGTTGATTTAAAACCGTTTCAACGACATCAACGTCGTTTCATAAATGTAATAATTGACACAGATAAATTAACCATAAAAAAATATGGTAATAATATGGTAACCAGCATTTTATAGATGTCCTTTTTTGCAACTCGATGTGGTAAATCAGTCAAAAACAATTTAGTTATACACTTATACTATAAGGTCTATAAGTACCACCTAATCAATTAGATAAAACTTATGGGTATAATCCACGAATATCTTTTTGAATATACGTTACTGCCTATAATGTTTTCGTGGAACTCATATTATGATAATTTTTTAGATGTACTATTAATTATTATTATCAATAATAAAAATATTTGTATAACCTAGGCAAATAGTTATATTTTAGCATTGACGTTACCAATAACGTAAACGGAGCAGTAAACAACAAAGCTCGGCTTAATTCCTTTGGTCTAGCCACTAAAATTTGATGTGGCTCTAGACTTATGTGTGTTGTATAGTTAAAAAATATCTGGTTTGATTCTTTTACAGCAAATGCAGCTGCTGCAATGAACACCTGATTTGTGAAAATAAGCAGTCAATTAATCATTATACACTACATATATTAGAAATTAGTATATGTATAATATAGGTAGGTGGTACCTACGTCCTACATGATATACCTATTATTAGATAAGCAAATAAAAATTATACCTACTAGCTTAATATATAGACTTATTATACGTACTTTTATTCTATAAAGAAATCAATTTTGTACTTATGTGTATATATATATATATAGAGAGAGAGAGCTGGGTTCTAAATTTGAATTGTTTCAATTAAAATATTTAAAAATTAAAAATTTCACTTTTTTGAAATATTTCAATGAAATATTGAAAAATATTTTTCTTCTTTTAAACGTGTTCGGTTATAGTTGATAAGAAATAATATATTAATTATACACAAAAAATATTAATAGTAAATATGCAAAAATATGCACTATACATTTTTTATATTTTTTTCGTGATGTATAGAAAAAGATTTTTAACTCACTAAGCAATAAATCAAATAGTCCAAAAAAAAAAAAAAAGTAAATACAACAACTTCCGAGCCCTAGAATTAATTATCACTTGTATTATTAATTGGATCCTTATTAGTTGTTATTATTATTTATTATACATATTTTCTATTTCACACAATAAACCAACTTTTAAAAATTTAAAGTTGATATATTATATAATTATAAACTTTAAGATATAATAATTTATACTTTATTTTTCATTGCAATGAAATATATCAAGAAAATAAATTTCGTGAAATTTTAAAACCCTATATATATATAATGAATAATAATGCAATACATTTAAATTAAAAATAAATTATACCTAGTAACAACCAAAAAGAATAGCTTTACGACAAATGCGAAACACTCGTATAACTACAAAAAATTTAAAAAGTAATTTAATAATGTGTTTAAAAGTCGATTTTTATTTAAAACTCACTCTTTCGGATCGAACAAGGTCTATCATTTTATCCCATATTGGTTTTGAGACCACAGCATCATAGTCAGTCAAAATATTCTATAACATATATCGTTCTATGATTAGATAATAAAAATAAATAATTTAGGTATAATTGACTTACATTTTGCGTAAATAAAGTTCTCGTTATGTTCATTTGGTCCGAGTTAGATATGACAATGACATTATAACTACAAAATATTAATTGTTATTAAAAATCTACTTGTCAAGAAATATTTATGATATCCTCTAAAACCTGATGTTTTTGAAACACTTAATGTGTAAATTATATAAACAATATTTTCTAATTCATTTTTTATTTCTACCTAATAACTTGCATATTCCTAGTTACATAGACATAATACATAAAACTTACTAAAATATAATTTTTTAATTTTTTCCATTTAATTATTTTACAATATGTAGATAAGCTACTAATTTAAAACTTATACTCACGTAAAATTTAATGTTTTTGCTAATTGATCGACAATATCGAAAACTAAACCACTATAACCTATTAAGTGTCCACTTCTATTAAAATTTATGATTTGCCAAGGTGGAAACTGTAAAAAAAATTACAAGCCTTTAACAATATAATGATATATTAATAATTTTTACCTAAAATAACGTAGTTCGTCATATAATAAACCTATCTAAATGATTAAAATAAATCAACTAGTATGTATAACATTTTATTTTAAAATTGTATTTGTTGGACCATTAGTCATTATTCGTCATTTGAGAAATTGGAGATTCAAAATCTTGTGTTACATATTATAAATTCGATTATTACTTACATTAAAAGTAGCAATAGGTAATGATATTCCTCTGAAACCATTCGTCAAATGCAAGAAAAGTGGTTCAGTTAGCTTTAAACCAGTTTTTGTATTCCAATAACCCACCGGAATAATATAACATCCATGACCAAAATACTCTTGGCCCCACGTAACACCGGAATCAATGTGCCACATTGGGCATGTTTCACATACACCGGATTCGTTCAAACGTAACTGTGAACAATGTTATACAAATTTTTGTTTTTGAGGCACTCGAGTTTGTATTTATTATTGATCTTTAGATTAGTATAAACTGAACGTATTATTTTATTTCATATATTATTAAATATATGTATATATATATATTATTTTGTTGTAAATTTAAAAATTCATTAATGCGATAAACTACCATTTTCTATTCCTATAAACATACTGAGAAAAATTTTAATGAATATACTGCCCTGTTTTTAAAATAATTTAAATTATACTACTGAACATAGCAGAATAAATTGTTCTCTATTAGTAATTAAGTATCAACATATTTATTTGCTAAGAGTATGAGAAATGTTAACACAATGATGGTTTTATTTGCCAAGGGGAGAATGGGTGACCTGCTTACATTGGTACTAGGATAATTATTATTTTAATTCCTTAATTTGTACTATAAATAATAACTTATGTCAATTATTAATTGTCAATATTTTTTGCCATGGTATTAAATTCGTATGCATATAATATTGTGCTAACTGCACATGTTTAATATTTGATGCACATGAGCACATCAATTTTTCGTAACAAATTCTATGCAACAAATAAATTGTAGTTATTCATTAGTTATTATGATTAGGTACGTAATGTTTGAGATTAAAATCTTGATATACCTATAAATCCTACAAATACGTTCACATTTCACAGTCAAAATTGTAAGTAAATATAGGTATAATGAGTATTGAGTATAGTTGATGAGTGATGACTCTAGGGCAGAAGACTTGTAGTAGCTCTAAAAAATCACCAAATATGCACTTCAAAGGACGTAGTACCCGCATGTGTTGTCTACATTTTACACACGTGCGACATAGCAAATTTTCTTTCATTATTTTCAATATTGTGTTGTTAGTTTTATATTAAAGTGAAATGACCTATTATACAATTTTAAGGTAAGATAATTATCCAAGGCCCCACGTAGCCTTTTATTTATATTATTATTTTTAAGTATATTAATAATTAATATACTTATAAATAAAAACTGAAAAAACTGAAAATATGAATTTATATGCAAAATACAATTTTAAAACCAACTTTATGAAAACATGACATTTATTTGTTTCGTACTATGCTATTTTTGTGACTGTGCAAAAAAATATGGAAATGCTACAAATCCTCTGCCCTAATTATGAGTGATGACCGATAAAAATCATGTCTTGTTTGTCATTACTTAATAACTACAGCTACTGTATAGAACATTAGAACGTATTGTTTTTATTTATTGTAAAATCTAAAAAAAAAAAGTAATCTTAGTTTATACAGGGGAAATAATCTCACTAAAATTGAGGTGGTTTGCCATCTATCGAAAGTTTTGTAAGTGGTATATATGATCATATATCATATTTTTAATTAGTCTAGGTTTAAAGTGTACAACTGTCTACATGTTTATTCAATCATATTTGTTTAATAACTCGTTTTGATGAATTCTGAAAATGTTTATTAAAAATGTAGAAGTTGTCAAATTGTATACAAATAATATAAAATACCACCAATTATTATTAAATACATTTTTTTTGTTATATTGTTACCTTGATGAACGACACCATCGATTGTCTCCTATCAGTTTTTGATGGTCTAATTTCATCCCATTCTTCTTCCGATACTCGTTGTGATAACTCTATTTCTTGTTGAATCAATGCACTGAAGGCCATTATGAATACAGACATTAATTCATCCACCAAACATAAAATACCACCCTTAAATGTATTATAATAAAAATTCTACAGTAAAATATATAATATTTTTAAATAATAGAAAAATAAAATTGTAATTATGTATATATCTATATAAAAAGTATTGCTAGCATATTGATTAGCAAAATGTGTGTAAAAGACGTAGAAGGATAGTATTGAAAATGTTTAGAATTGTCATTGAATTGAACACTTAACTAATTTTTTGTCACGCCTGCACCGAAAGTTTGGTTTTCGACCACGGTTGAAGCGTTCGAAAGCGTCCTTTTTCCGTCCAGCGAGCGGTAAAGTGGAAATCCCCAAAGTGCCGGGCGGAAAAGAGGAAATCCCCAAAAGTGCCGGGCGGAAAAGAAGAAATCATCAAAAGTGCTGGCCGCCGGGCGCGTATCCCCTGCACAACCAGAAACTAAAATGTATACCTACCACGGTTCTTACAAAACATAAACTTTTGGTTACATCTTAAATGTATAGTATAACCTCCTTGCATGACGCATAAACATTTAAACATATTTAATTTGCACTGTTCCTAGATAAGTGCGTCGTTAGTAAGTTTGTAGAATAGTCTATAATTGTTGCATAGATCTCTGCATAACATTTTTACATGAACGCAGGGGCGTGACAAAAAACAGTATGTGTGGCTCGCGCGGGAAGGCCATTTCAGTCGCGGGCGTTGTGTGCGGCCCTTGCCACACAATATACTATTTCAGATACTTATTTGAAAAATGCTAATTCATTGTATCAAATACTTATGTAGCTAATAAACTAACGATCATATTGCATTATTAAAGATTTTTTTTTCATTATAATATCATCATTATGAACTTACAATACATTTAGAATCTGTTTTTGTAGAGTTGTAAATAAAAGATATGTTTTCTCCTTCACTCAACAGACTTGTAAATGATGATATATTACTTCTAGACGAATCTATATCTGGAATAATAATTAGCCAACTATTTTCAGCAGTCATTAAATTCAATGATTTAGCCTAAAATTATTAAATATACATTGTTTTTACTCAAATATACAATATTTTATTATTTGAATATTATAATTCTTACCACATCTAGAATTAAAGGTACATAATGAATACTAACAATGCAAATATAATTTGAATTAATTTCACTCATTTTTAAGAAATGTTCAAGATCCTCCATAAATAATTTCCTCCTTAAAAATGTATGAAAAAAATTATTATTTATATAAATATTAAATATAAATCGATTGCAAAAGAATAGTGTATTATATATTGTAATTAGTTCAATTTACGGAACTCGTCCAATATGATATCTACCGTAATCTTTTAGTATAATATACTTGGATATATTATATATACTTTATTATTTTGCAATTAAGATTAAGCTTTTATTAAAATCCAAAATTGTATTTATACCTCTTCATATTTATCATAGGCTTTATAAAAAAAAAAAATTAGTGTATATTTGTGAGCCGTGTCGATTATAATATGGTTTTACTGTAATTTTTTTATTTATTAATTATTATTATTTTGAGTTCGTCAACTATGAGTTATTTATATCGACACATAATTCAAAATTAAGAGATGTGCCCAATTTTTTTAAAATACGTGGTTTATTACCAACTGACCAGACATGTACCAAAATTAAAAATTAAACAATTTGTGGTGGTGAGTTGAAAGAAGTTCTGAAAAATAGTCGAAAACGTGATTAAGAAGGTAATATTTTGAAAACAATGTATAATCGATGTACAAAAAAAGAGTGTTAAACATTTCACTCCATACGCAAAAACAATAAAATATTATATTATATTATATATACATAATACAATATTTACAGCAGGTATACAGATAGCATACTAAACTTCTAAATACTAACATGACCTATCTCTTAAGCTAAACATTGAATTTTATGTTTAACTATTCACTACAATACTTTTCAGTTTGTACTATGGTCTATGTTCCAAACATAAACTGCATCAGATTTTATATCAACCGATCATACGAATTATCAACGTTAATTGCAAATTGTCCCATATCTATTAGGACATTAGGTAATAGATACTTATAATATTATCGTATACATTTTATTTTCTATTAAAATAATTCTTCCATTAATTTATAGATGTATTAACATTTTTATAAAAAAAACATTTTTCAAAATAAAATAAATTAATCAAATAACTTTATTAAATAAATCATATCAATATGACAATATACTTAAAGGCTGAAATATCTAATACCTGAATTCCTATAGAATACTAAAATACACTAGGTATTTTGAGAGACATGTGAAAGATAATATTTATAATTTATCGTAATTTTAAATTGCTATACTTAGATCAAATTTAACATGTCTGACGTATATTATATTATATAATATTTTATTATGTTGAATTAAATTTGTATTTTAAGTAAATAAAATTATTAAGTGTCCATTATGGGATCTTAATTTTAATATAAATCTTTAAAAATATATGTATTCTACTGTATTACTAGTATAGATGTTAGGGTTAATGTTAAATATGAAAATATGACAGTTATAATATAATATTTTAATTCAAAAAATACTTTGTACTGACTACTGAGTAGAGTTTATTGCCTTATTGGTAAATATTATTAAAGTATTAAAGTAGGTTTCAATTATTAATACCTTTTCCACTCAGATCCTTGAGTAAAGATTTGAAATATAGCTACGGATGTTGATAAAATATTGCTTGGATAGTGCTTTGTCAATGAGGTAACTATATGTTGTACAATGCTATCACCTTAAATAAAAATATATTAATTATTTTATTCATGTAAAGTGTTAGGTAAATTATTCTTATTTGTATTAATATAGTTAAAGAAGATTACCAATAGAGTTGTCATGCATTAAAATTGCTGATTTCCATGAAAACGCGTTAGACATTCTTAAATCCAATATCATTTGAGATAGTTCCGAATGATGGGTAGTCAAAGGAATAGTAATTGCCTCATCGGTTGGTAGTCTAGGGCAGTCAGTATCTAATAAATTATTAAATCATTATTTTTAAGTATAATATAAAATTTTGTACTTATTATATGACGTGTAGATATTGAGAAATATCGTTTCATTTTGATCAACTTAGCATTTTAAAGCAACACGATGAAACATATTAGTCATATATAGTACACGGAAACCCGTAATAAATATATTGTAATTTGTAATATTGTATGGTTTACTTTAAGTATAAAAAGTTTATATTTAATAAATAATTAGTAATGTATGTTATGACAATTTTAAAAGCTCATAAACTTAAGCTTATTTGCGTATTGTAATGCACTATAATAATAATGTATTATGTACATATATACGGGAAATTTTATAGTTAATGAGTAGGGCCCGGATTTCAATACAAAGTGCATATTTTTTTGGTTGATCTTACACAATGCTTTCTAAGTATATAATACGTTTCATGTAACAAGGTTTCAAAGCTACAAATTGTATTTTAAATTTTTTTGCATATTTCGAAATTTTTTCATTTTTAGAGCATTTTTAGTATTAATGCATATTTGTTCAATAGGTATACGATAAATAGAAGATCTTTGGAGTTTGAAAATATTAATATTAAATAATATATAATTGTTCAATGCAATCCTAAAAATTTAGTAAGTACAATAGGCTCTTAGAATTTTAATTTTACATACATTTTAATCTATATTTTGGTATGTTTAGAATGAATAATATTTCCCTAAAACGGCCAAAACAAAAGCGTATTAGCATCAAGTCATCATTTCAAATTTTCAGTTTTTTTTTTTTAATAAAATAATAAATAATGATTAAAGCTTTTTAAAGTCATTTTTTTCATTTTTAAGATCATTATTGTGGTAAAATGCATTTTTGAAGGCATTTTTTGCTATTTTTTAGAGCATATTTGTTTGGTTTTAAGTGCATTTAATCCGGGCCCTATTAATGAGTAATGACTAATATAATCGGATATACGTATCTATAGAAGCTTACACTATTAATTATGAATTAAATATATATAAAGATTCAAAACTCTTTGGCAGTCTATTCATTAATCATATACCTACAGTACTATAAATATATTATATAGGTATTTTATATTAAAAATATATTATGGGACTTTATAATAAATTATAATTAAACAACATGTCACGCACTTTTGTTGGTTTTCAGTCTTTAATTTTGAAAGGACATTACACCCGCACACAAGCTTTCGTTTTACAAAACAAATTAAAATTATTGTATAGCAAATTTGCTGTCATAAAAATCCATTTCGTATTGTTAGATTTAATACAAAAGTAAAAAATAATTATGGCTATTATATTATTTAAGGATAAGAATATTATCTATCGTCTATAATTTTTTCTTGATATTTTAATTTTAAAGCAATTAATTAATACATAATATGAAAAATATTAAAATGTAAAATAATATATAGTCATAATAACTTGCTTTAAAATTAAAATGACAAAAAAATCCAACAATATTTCTGACGGCGAATTTATCAATGACTTAGGTACTTGTAATTCAATTTCAGTGTTATTGAGCACTCACTTTTAAGAGGAGTGATGAATTTATTTGTTTTACAATTGCTTTTTTTTTTGTTCATTATTATTTATTTCAACTAATATTTTTTGCATTCCATGATATAGGTAATTTTCAAAATATTTTGTCACTTTGTATGTTATTTATTTAAATTTTTTTTTATGTTTTTTCGATTTATGTATGATAAAATTTATAATTGTACGTAAAAAAGTCTAAACATTTAATTCGCAAAAGTTTCGAAAATATTAAGTCACAATTTTTTTATGGAATTCAACAAAATCACAAAAATTGTAAATTACATGAATGCCAAAATATTTAATTAAAGGTTTGTAATAAAAAAAAAATTATTTTATATAAAATTGATTACTAATTAATTGTGTGAATTATTAATTGTATACATAACCTGTTATTGAAATATACAGTAATCCGTGAATTCCTTCGAATTCAGCTTTATAGTATAAATCCCAAATATCTTCACAGTATGATACAATGAAAATCGAAACCATATCTAAAATTAAAAATAAATTATACTTGTTTTCTTTATTATATAAATACATCTCGACATCGACATCGAATTTCGTGTACAGTGTACAGCAGGCACCAGCAGCCCGCGACCTACGGACCTCATAACTTTTTTTTTATAGCCGTCATGATGGTGTTTAAAATTCTTATTTTATATCTCAAATCATAAATGTAAAGTATTAATTTTATGGTTTCAATTCATGGTTGTGGTTGTTATATTTTTACAATATAAGCTACGAACTTATTTCAATAATTGTTGTGAAGTTTATAATCGAATATACATAGTAAATTAGTAACAATATATAATATATTATGTTATATGTTATGAACTTATGAGTTTATAACATAATATACTATTCGATTTATGACCAATGCATTATTTTTGATGATTGATTGTCGATATTGAATTTTTTACTAGCTATTGTTTTTAATTTAGTTCATTTTTAAACTATATTGTTTAAAAATATTGTTCGAAAATTTATAGTTTTAATTAAATAATTTTAAGTGTATTATAATCATCAATTCATCATTGCAAATTACAATTTCGAAAATACGTAAAGTACCTTTGTGATGATTATCGTATACTTAACGAATCATGGAAGGTTTTTTTTTTTTTTATTATTAAAAATAATGTTAAACTGTTATGATTAATTTGCCAAAAAACTGTAGATTGTCAAGAATATGACGATGATGAGTGAAGAAAAGTTCCTAAAACAATCTCATTTGTTTTATTTTTTTATTTAGTTACTTAAAAGGCTGATATATTAATTATTTTTATTTTGTTTTATTTTATTTTATTATGTTTATTTTATTCTAAAAATTAAAACGTTTGAATACATTTTGAAATTGTTTTTGTACATGTTCATTATTTTTTGATATTTTGTAATTTCTGTAGGTACCTACAAATTATATCAATAAATTAATATGATTTGAGTCATCGGTGATTTTTAATAAAATAAAAGACCAGGTATTTGTGGAAATAATTCATTTTGATAAAAAGAAATTTGTTTTTCCCCAATAGGTGCTTATTCCCGTGTTTTATTCATAAGGAACTTATTCCTGGAAAAGGAACATTTTTTTCAAAATCAATTTCTTTAAACTTAAAAATATACTAAAAAAATTTTAAAGAAAATACTTTTTATATCAAAAATTAATTTATCATGCTTTTTACCCATTTTTCAATATATCACATGTTATCTAAATCATTTAAAACCAGAGAAACAAAAAAAAAAGCGGGTAAGTGAGTATCGCTCTGCTGTACATTAGGGGATGGGGTGGATCTCGGACTAGGGTAGGTTAAATTTGAATGCAATGATAGGTATCATTGTATACGAAAAACGATTCTGAACATGGGCGGATAGGCTAATTTTGGCCTACCGGGAAATTTTACAAAGGGGCCCCACACATGAAAAAAAAAGTCGCTCGCTTCGCTCGCAAGTACATTACTATATGAATTTTATTAAATACCACATCAAAATAAAGCATAACGCATAACCAACAATGTATAACAAAAATTTTTTTTACTATTTAATCAAATTTAGTTTTTTATTTTAAAATAGTAACATTCTACCAAATACTGGGCTCCTAGCTCCTAATTTATTTATGATGTCTTCGGAATCAATTTTGTTGAGAATATCTTTCTCTACATTCATTAGCAACATACTCTCTAATACATTCTGACCTATTGTGTTTCTTAAATAATTTTTTACAAATTTTAATTTCGAAAATGTACGTTCACATTCTACTTGTGTAATGGATAAAGTAAGCATAAATTTATATGCAAAGTGGAGGCCACGATATGTATTTGCATATAAATTATATTTCACCAACACTTCATAACAGCAGGTTACACAATACTTGGTACTGGCACTATGCACACATACTATAATATCATCATCACTTTTGAGTCCTAGAACAAAACATAAAATAAAATATAACATAATTATTGATGATTTTATTTTTTAATATTTATGTAATAATAAATATAGATTACCATTTTCTGAATCATCACCATCATCAGTAACTTGATTATTTAGTTCATCATACACACAAGCAATGGTTTTTTTCAATTCTCTCCATTTAGATGTAAAGTCAACATATTCATTTCTAAGATCATCGTAAGTTATGTCCGGAATAAAATTTCTGATTTTTTCATATATTTTTATTAAAGCATTTGTTGGAAGTGGTAAATCTGGTTGAAAATTGTTTGGGTCAAGACAAGAAAAATCAGCACATAGTTGTTCATGTTTTTCAAATCTTGATGAAATACTTTCAATAACAGTATCAAATACTTGGTTATAAACATTGATTTCAAATGCCCGTAATGGATCTGTAATAGGATCATCTATTGATTCATAGTCAGTAAATTGTCTTTTTTTTTTTCTTACTCTAATATGAGGTAACTCATTTAGAATTTCTAAAGTATTATTCTCCATTTCATCAAATTTTTTATTGGTATATTCAACAAAAGTATTGGCTGCTTCTTTTATACATTGAAATTGGCGGGCACAGTCTTGTAAATCATTCAAAGTTTGTTTCACCATTTGATAAGCTGCAATTATATTAACTCCATGCCCTTGTAAATATTTTGATAGAGGAGTGGTCTTTTTAAAAATTCGCAAGTACATTTGGGCAGTTAAAATAGTTTCATATTTTAACAAACCTTCTTTTAAATTTTTTGCCTTGAATCGAGCATCTGGAGTTATACCTAAATTGTTTTCAATTTCATCTAATGTAGTTATGAGATCAAAATACAATCCATTTTCGGGTTCATTAAATTGTCCAAAAACCTTTGTCAATGCTGCATCTTTGGACCACCATCTTGTTTCGCCAATTGTACATATTTTTTTTTTGGAATTTTTGGTTGTCCATATGTCCATACGTTTATATGACTCACGTATAAATACCGCACATCCTTGCAAGATACCAAACAAAGAAATAGATTGGACAATTTTGCTTGTAATATCACTAATAACTAAATTTAATACATGTGCATAACACCATACATGTACTTGTTCAACTGCTGCTTCGCTCATTTTTGTGGAAAATCCATTATAAATTCCCTGCATATTTGCAGCTCCGTCGGTAGCGTTTCCTATACAGCATTTTGGGTCTAGATTCATATCTTTGAGAACATTTAAGAGTAACTCAACAAAATCGGAGCCTTTACTTGAGCTACACCTTACCATACCAACTAATCTTTCAAAGACAGATGTACCATTTACATATCTTAATATTATTGAGCATTGATCTGTAACAGATATATCTTGTGTTGTATCGAGTTGTACAGAATATATTACAGCATCTTTCACTTCATTAGAAATTGTAAATTTGATATTTTTAGCAATAATTTCAAGAATATAATTAATTGTAGTTTTTGATAAAAAAGTAACTTGACCTCCTCCTTGTTGGGCTCCAGAATTATGACATTTTAAACTTTTTTTTACAACTTTATCTAAATGTGATTTAAGCAAGGAATCATATTTACTAATAAGTAAAGTTATTTCCAAAAAATTGCCATGGTCTAAGGAAGAATCGTCGAGTGAATAAGCAGCCTCATTTGTTTTACCTCTATAACTTAATCCGCGCTTTCCAATTAACTTTAACACATCAATAAGACGAAGTAATACATTTCGATTGTTTTCAACTTGTATTTTTCTTATTGAACCAAGTCCGTGTGTTAAAAGTGAATCCACTGAGGAAAATTGCTTTTTCATCAAATGAGCATCAACATTTAATTTGTGTGTTATTGTTTCTTCGTGATCACTGACTCGCTCATATACATGTTTCCAGACAGAAAATCCTTTGGAAAATGATCCAGAACCATCACCATAACAAAGACATATATTGCAAAATAAAGCTTTTTTCTTAACACAATAAGATATCCATTTACGATGACCTCCATCCTTACGGTTGTACAATTTTGAAGGTCTGAATGGAATGTTGGTTTTCGGTTGATGAGGATGGAATGACCAAAAGCTTGTAAAATTAATATTTCTAGGTTTTATAAACATATCAGTAGCCTCTGTAAAAAAAAAAAGTTGTACTTGTTTAAAATTATAGAATTCAAATTTACGTATAACATTTATTATAAACAATTATTATTAGCACACAGTGTGCTGAAACATTTTAATTTACAATAAAAAAATAAAAATAAATGTAGGTGTATATTATACAGATACCATTATCAATATTTGAACAGGTTTCAACCTCAGTTTCAACTATTGCCATGGTATCAACATTTTCAATATCTTTAATATCTTGTTTTGAAGAATTGATATCTAGAAAGGGAAGTTTTCATTTTTAAAATAGTTTAGGTAAATAAGTATAGAAAAATAACTAGAAATTACCATTATCACTATTCAGATTTTCTCTTTCATTTTCAATAGCAGTACTGTTATATTTTTTCAAATTACTGTCACCTACAGATGATAATTGGAAATTAGATTTATATAATTAAAAATTAGGTATATAATATTATATAGGTACCATTATCAATATTTGAATAGGTTTCAACTATTGCCATGGTATCAACATTTTCAATATCTTTAATATCTTGTTTTGAAGAATTGACATCTAGAAAGGGAAGTTTTCATTTTTAAAATAGTTTAGGTAAATAAGTATAGAAAAATAACTAGAAATTACCATTATCACTATTCAGATTTTCTCTTTCATTTTCAATTACACTACTGCTACATTTTTTCAAATTATTGTCACCTAAAGATGAAAAGTGGAAAGTATATATATAAAATTATTCAGTTAAAACATAATATATCTAATGTTTTATATTATTATAATTTTGTTTTTTAATTAAAATAATTCTGAAGTCTTAACATTATTCCAAAATTAAATACAATACAATTAATGCATCAATTTACCTTCTAGCTTAATATGATTTGAAAAATTGTCTGTTATATTAGCATATAAAAAATGCATAATATATCTATAATATAAATATATTATAACAACATCAATTATCAATTAAGTACATCTAATTATACAAGTGTTTAAGTTAAGTTTTTATACTTCAAATAATGTTAAAAATTATAAATATAATAGACACATTCAGAACACAAATTGTGTCTTAAATATTTTAAGTACCTATATTTATTTGACAAACCCTACTTATTTTATACTGCTAATTGCTACCTATCAAAATGTAATAATGATATTAAGATATCTATATAAAATATAGTGTAATTTTAGTTAATATACAATTTAATATATAATATAACCAATGTGAGTACTTACTTGATTTTACAAAATTTAATTTTTTTTGATTAGGGTTTTGACCTTCCTTTCTAAGCAACTCTTTCTCCTTTTTTTTTCGTTTAGCACTTCCGCTTTTATGTAATTTTTTGGAATTGCCCATTGAAAAAAATAAAACAGCACGTAAACGTCTGTTTTAACTGTATGTCTGTATGTACTATGCAATGTGTAAGAACTTAGGAATATAATATATAACGCTGAATACTGATCAACTATAAACTTAAACTATCAAGAAAAATGACTAACGATTAACCGCGAGTTAGTAAAAACGTTATGTCTGTAATAGTGCAATAAGTATATAATAATTCTACAATTTGTTTGTGATAAGATATTGGTAAAATAGTAAATATTACATTATATTACCGCACACAAATACACGATAGCACTGAAAAAGTCCAATGTTTAGTTTAGATTATTCTAAAAATAGTATCTACAACAACCGATTTGTGAGTGATTACCCACCTCACCAGTTACCAGTTTCAACCGTGACCCACTACCCGCCGCCAACCGTTAACCGACGTTGTAGTTGTGAGAGCGCGGCGGCTGCGGGCCGATAAGAAATGTTTTGAAAAAGACCACAGATAGTAATGTATATGAGATATAACTGATATAAGATTATAATATTTTATTTGATGGTATTTCAAATTATTTCTATCGTAGGTAATTGCATTTTATTAAAGGGCCCCATTACCGAAATACGAAGGGGGGCCCACCGGGAAATTCCCGGTTTCCCGGTAGGCCTATCCGCCCATGATTCTGAACAAAGATGATTTGTCAGTTTAGGATATATTATATTTAAATATTGTCATATATTCTATTTTGAAACAAATTCAAACATTTAAGTAAAAGTTTCAAGATCTTACGTTTAGTAATTTTTTAAAAATAACAAAAATCGAAAATTATTTATTAGTAAAACGTTATTTTACACGTGTATTTTCGATTTCAAATTAAAATTAAAACTTTAAACACTCGTAAAACTTTTTAAATTGAATAATCATCAAACTTTTTTATAATTATTCTAAGCTTAACTTATGGACAGCATAGTATTAAATTTTCAATTCTTAGCTTTTGATAGTAAAATATTTATAAATTTTTAACTACCAAATAGTTAAAAATATTCATGATTTTGACGAATTTCTGTCAATATTTGAACTTCAAATGCTAATAAAAAAAAATTGTGCCTATGTATTTTTATAATTTTTGAATGAGAGTTAGAACAAGTTTTGTGGACCCTTCAATTAAATTTTCAAGTAATTTGTCCCTGCTAAATTTTTTTTATCAACATTTACAAAAAAAAAAATAAAAAAAAATTGAAAATTTCAATTGTCTATAAATAGCTCAAAAAAGTCAAAATATTTTGAAAATCAAATCACGTAAAGAAAATTCCAATATAAATAACTCGTATAATTATCAAGTATTTACGACTTATACTGTTTGAATTACAACAAATATCAAAAATCGTTTGAGGCTAAACCATTATTTAACGTGGTTTTGTAAAAATTTAAATTTCAAACACTCATAAAAATTTTTTGTCTGAATCCGGTAGTGTTTTTTTTATAGATATTTGAAGAAAAATATATGGAGAAACTTGTACCAAATTTTCAAAACTTAGTTATAAAAGAAAAAATTTTTACGATTTTTCAACCACAAAATTACTCGCAAATTTTCGCAATTTTGACATATTTCGTATAAATTCGAACTTTAAGGACTTATAAAAAAAGTTGTGACTAACGATTTCGGATTTTTTTTTATCACTTTAAGAACAACTTATAAGAAACCTTGTATTAAATTTTCATGATTTTCTGGTCAGCCAAAAATTTTTATCGGTATTTAAAAAAAAAATACTTAGAAAAATTGAAAATTTCAATTGTCTATAAATAGCTCAAAAAAATTCAAAATTCTTTTAAAATTTAACTGTGTATGGAAAACGTTAATATAAATATTTTGTGAAAATTACAAGTATTTACATCGATTAGTTTTTGAGTTATAGCAAAATAAAAAATTCGATTTTGTCGAAAACTGGTTTTGCGTAAGAAATTCCGTTTTTCCCTAATTTTTTTAGGATTTTTCCCGACTCATTTAAAATTTTTTTAACTAATGAACCCCCAAAGTACCAACTAGATTCAATTTCCTTTTTAAAGAGGGGCTGAAGTCAAAAATCGAAGAATTTTTATATATTAAATATTGTCATCAGACACAAAAAAAAAAAAAACACACACATCATTGTAAAATCAATACATTCATCACTCCGTTCAGAATCTAAAACTGTCCTAAAAAATTAGAAAAATGGAAAGGGTCTATTTTGAATTGAAACCCCTCAATTATGAAACAGTATAAATTAATAACAATATCAAAACTCAAAAATTACATAATATGTAAATTATATTTTTATTTACCTTTTTTATTCAAAACAATTTTAATAAAATACATTTTTCTCTATTAATATATTTTATTTGAAATTATTTAATAAGTATAACTATATAGAATATTAGCGTGTATGGTAGTAACATTTATTTTAGTTTTAGATTCTGAACGGAGTGATGAATGTATTGATTTTACAATGATGTGTGTTTTTTTTTTTTTTTTGTTGTTTTTTTGTTTTTGTGTCTGTGTACAGCATAACTAGTCGAAATAATGCTTCAATTTCAAACTTTGGGGGTGGTTTCCGATGGCAAAGTGGATATCCTTGGTGCATTATAGAGGTGAAAAGTAAACATTTTCCAACAGTTTTCAAAAAAATCGAGAAAAACATAAAAAAAATGACAGAAAAACGGGAATTTTTACGCAAAAACAGTTTTCGATCAAATCGATTTTTTTATAATATGGTTGTAATTCAAAAACTAATCACTGTAAATACTTGAAATTTCACCAAATGTTTATATTAGTGTTATCTATATACAGTTAAATTTTCAAAAAATTTTTAGTATTTTAAATAACGATAAAATTTTTTCGGCTGGCCAGAAAATCTTGAAAATTTAATACAAGGTTTCTTATGAGTTTATCTTAAAGTGATAAAAAATAAATCCGAAATCGTTAGTCACAATTTTTTTTTATGAGAGCTGAAAGTTCGATTTTATACGAAATATGTCAAAATTGCGAAAATTTGCAAGTAATTTTGTGGTTGAAAAATCGTAAAAATATTTTCTTTTATAACTAAGATTTGAAAATTTGGTACAAGGTTCTCCATAAAATTTTCTTCAACTACCTGCAAAAAAAACTCTACCGGACTAAAACAAAAAATTTTTATGAGTGATTGAAATTTAAATTTTTACAAAACCGCGTTAAATAACGGTTTAGCCTCAAACGATTTTTGATATTTGTTGTTATTCAAACAGTATAAGTCGTAAATACTTGAAAATTTTACCAGTTATTTAGATTGCCATTTTCTTTACGTGATTTGATTTTCAAAACATTTTGACTTTTTTTGAGCTATTTATAGACAATTGAAAATTTTAATTTTTTTTTATTTTTTTTTTTATAAATGTTGATAAAAAAAATTTAGCTGGGACAAATTACTTGAAAATTTAATTGAAGGGTCTACATAACTTGTTCTAACTCCCATTCAAAAATTATAAAAATACATAGGCACAATTTTTTTTTATTAGCATTTGAAGTTCAAATATTGACAAAAATTCGTCAAAATCATGAATATTTTTCACTATTTGGTAGTTAAAAATTTATAAATATTTTTCTATCAAAAGCTAAGAATTGAAAATTTAATACTATGCTGTCCATAAGTTAAGCTTAGAATAATTATAAAAAAGTTTGAGGATTGTTCAATTAAAAAAAATTTACGAGTGTTTAAAGTTTTAATTTTAATTTGAAATCAAAAATACACGACGTGTAAAATCACGTTTTACTAATAAATAATGTTCGATTTTTGTTATTTTTAAAAAATTACTAAACGTAAGATCTTGAAACTTTTACTTAAATGTTTGAATTTGTTTCAAAATAGAATATATGACAATATTTAAATATAATATATTAACATATCCTGGACTGACAAATCATCTCCGTTCAGAATCGTTTTTCGTATACAATGATACCTATCATTGCATTCAAATTTAACCTACCATAGTCCGAGGTCCACCCCACCCCCTAATGTATAGCAGAGCTATACTCACTTACCGGCTTTTTTATTATGAATATCGATGAAAAAATGATAAAAATGTATGGCTTGCTAAAAGAAAAAAGTTTTCGACCACTGGTGTACACGTATAATATATAATTACATTTTAAATAAATAATTGTTTGCCCAAAAAAGGTTACAAACTTTAAAATGTGCTCCTAAATATACAATTTAAATTTAATCATTCACATTCTATTAACTACTATTAGGTATATAGATTATTATATATTTATATCATATTATAGTGACGCGAATAAAAATGTTTGCAATTTTTTATGTATCTTTCACTTTGGGATATATTTGATTATATATATTATATATACATATATATATATATTTGATAATAGTTTTAATGAATTAAATTGTTTTGTTAATAGTATAAATATACAATTTTACTTTGCTTTACCTCTCGATAGTTTGATGTTTGTTTTTGTATAAACTTCGACGGACACTCCAGCCTGTTTAAATACATTTTGCTTTAATTTTTGAATGTGCCCATCAATAGTATTCCAAATTTCATTATTTTGATTTCCAGTAAACTTTGGATTTATGATTATAGCTGAATAAAATAAAATAATTCACATAAACAAACAATAATTATAATTAGTAATATAATTTTAAACGACGTAAAAAATGTATTTTTTACTTACCGACTGTGTCGTTATTCCTTGGACCAGTGTCAATGTTGTACATATTGAGACCATTGCAAATTGTAATGAGCATAATGTTTTGTACAATAATACATACCATGGTTAAGATCATCATGTCTGGGCATCTGCCTGCCGTTCTAAGTATTAATTTTAAAAACCTGATTCAAAACTGTTTTCGGCAATATTAGGTAGGTAGGTAGTAGGTACTATCGAAAATATAATCGAATATTAAATCAAATAACTGTCGGTTTGTCATATTTAACTTCAATAGTTTCTATAATTTTAATTTTCGATATAATTTATACTATGATTGAACACAAAAGCAGGTAATAATATTATTATATATCATATATGAACATAACCAACGATCACGCGACGTAGCTCGTAGGTTTTGCGAAGGTATACCACACACGAATGTTAGTTGGAAAAAATTAGTTCATCATAAGGGTAGTTTCGTTCACCTCTAAAAACTAGGTCGTGTAAATAAATAAACTGACAACCTCTTTAATGAGCTCACCAAACAAATAAATCATTAATATAAATATAATAGTAAGGGGATAATTTAAATGTGTTATACTATTATTGCCTATAACAGTATCTATATTTATACTTTATGTACCTGCTATAAATAATATTAAATAGTGAATGATTGGAAAGATTTTTTATTTTTCAACTTCCAACTATTACTCGTTAGTTATTACAAGCTTCAAGTGTTATATAACTTATAAGAATAATCGAATAATATATTATATTATAAAGTTAAACACTGTAATAATTATTATAGACTATAGTGCCCGAAGTTAATACTAAAAGTACTCTACTATATTATAGTATTAAAAGTATTTAGTTAAAAATTCATATCTAAGATTTCAAATCTATAAATATATTGATAAAAAAAAATTCACTCGGTCAAAATGCAATGTAAGATATACAAATATTAATAGAATATAATATATTAGTATACTTAGTCAGTAGACAGTGTAGGTACTATATAGGGCTAGGCTGTTATATCGTTTTTTACTTAGAAGTCAGAATCATTTTTTGTGTTCCATAATTTATCATTGAATTCAAGTTTAACACTATATATTACAGTGATTTATACTACAGTAGAGATGACAGATAAATTACTAGTTACCTAATTTTTTAGATTCTGAACGAAGTGATGAATGTATTGCATTTACTATGATGTGTGTTTTTTTTTTTTTTTTTTTTTTTGTGTCTGACTCCAACATTTGGAGCAGTAATAATGCTCCGATTTTTGACTTCAGCCCCTCTTTGAATAGGGAATTGAATCTAGTTGGTACTTTAGGGAGGTCAAAATTAAAATTTTCTAATAGTTTTCAAAAAAATCGAGAAAAACAAAAAAAAAAATGACAGAAAAATGGAAATTTTACGGAAAAACCACTTTTCGACAAAATCGATTTTTTGATTTTGCTGTAACTCAAAAACGAATTATTGTAAATACTTGAAATTTTCACCAAATGTTTATATTATGGTTATCTCTTTACAGTTAAATTTTCAAAATATTTTGACCATTTTTAAGCTACTAATAGACAATTGAAATTTTCGACTTTTCTAAGTTTTTTTTTCTTCAAATGCCGATAAAAATTTTTTGGGTGGCCAGAAAATCTTGAAAATTTAATACAAGGTTTCTTATAAGTTGTTCTTAAAGTGATAAAAAAAAATCCGAAATCGTTAGTCACAATTTTTTTTTATAAGTGTTTAAAGTTCGAATTTATACGAAATATGTCAAAATTTAAATTAAATTTCATACGCTCATAATGCGAATGTTGGCCATAGTAACCATAGTAACATAATATAAAAACTATACTATTTGTTTCAAAATAGAATATTTGACAATATTTAAATATAATATATCCTAAACTGACAAATCATCTTCGTTCAGAATCGTTTTTCGTATACAATGATACCTATCATTGCATTCAAATTTAACCTACCATAGTCGGAGGTCCACCCCACCCCCTAATATACAGCAGAGCGATACCTACTTACCCGCTTTTTTCTTATTGAATTTGCTTATTTTGTTTTTGTCGCGTTTTGAAGTAGAAAATATGCTTTAATCTTTAACATCAAAGTTATTTCTATAACAAAATATTCAATATTCAATCAGTTAGTACCTATTTTAGAAGGAAGAGGGTCAAAAGTAAATATGTGAGGAGTCTATATATAATATATATTACACAACAATGACAACATAAATCTTCGAGTATTTGACAAAAAATAATATTGTTATTTTATTATAATTCAATAACACGTATACCTACTATAAATATCAGTGTAAATAGGTTCGTAATATAAATATTCTAAAATTTAATTAAAATATTTTGAAAATTTCATTGTATATAGAATGTAGGTACCTAATATTATGTTTGTAGTGATAACAGTTTTAAGTGGCTACGATTATTATTTATTGGATTCAAAATAATAACGTTAAAATTGTTATTTTTGGTAATACAATAACATCAAAATTATAACTTTAAAGAATCAAACATCTATACAAATAAATATTCATATTTTTAAATTACTATTTATAGGGGAGCACAACTTAATAGGACCCTTGTATTCAATTTTCTAAATTTTGATCAAACAATAGGTAACATTTACATAAATCATAGGTATCAATTTGAAAATGCCTTTAAATAATTTAAAATTAGTCTTATTATCAGTAAAATTTTAAATAATAAGATATATTTATTAATTATAAAAGTATTTAATTCCTTTTAATTTTTATACATTGTATTATTAATTGTAACACTCAATATATTATACAATTAATACACATTGTAAGATTTTGTCATATTTATCAATTTTAATTAATGTAATTCTTTGTCTGATTTTTTACACCTTTATCCAACAATTGTGGCTACAATAAAAACATATGCAAGAAAACTGTACATAATACTATAATAGTATTATACCAGCAGTTAGCAAATTTTAAATAGCAATATAATGCGTGTGGCCGAGTGGGTACGAAATACGAATCCTTTCAAATTTCAATTATAGATACGAATGACAAGCATTGAACGCGTGTACATGCCTCCACAGTCCATAGGTTTCGTTTTCGTTGCGACAATGGACAAAATAATAAAATTGATAGATTTTCAATATTTTCATACGCACATTGTACGATGAAGGATGGTGGTGGTAACGAATAACGATAATATTGTTTCCGACGTTCCGTGGTACTGCGTAAAACGGTAAAACGCATAATAAAACCTATATTATATAATAGTCGTACGAGACTACAAATAAATCAAACAGATACTAACATTTTGAAAAAGTAAATAAGAAATAAAAAATAAGTAATTCAAACATTTATTTGTTTAAATATTTTTTTTTTCTTATGAAATAAATAATAGGTATGCTAATAAAATGATAACTTTAAAAAATCTACTTTATCGTGCCAAATATTATTATACCTTTTCACCATATTATATATAATATTCAAAAACATGCGCTATTAAACTTAACATTTTTATTACTATTGTTATGAAATATTGAAACGGATTTGTATCTCAGTTAACATGTTTTCCCGTGTAGTAATAAAAACATGCAAATATGTGAACTTAGTACTTATGAGCTTCGCTTGTGAGTATCATACATGAATATAATTATAATGACCATATAGTATAATATTATATATAAATAATAACATGAAAATAGCATGAGGCGATTCCACAGACCACAGACTATATTATATTCTAATTTATAATTTATGCATACCTAATTAGTAATTATATTATGGATATTGGATAACTTGGACGAGCGTTCTTTGTTAGTAAAGTTTGCCCTCTAACTGGTAAGTTTGGCGAAATAAAATATTGTATTAATTTGTATTAAATAGTGCAGACTGCAGGCTATCTAATTATTATAAGTAAACTAATAAGTAATAACTAATAAGTAATAACACTATAACAGTTATAACGAGGTTATACCTAATGTCGTTTCAATACTACTATGATAGCTGTGGACTGTGGTTATTAAGATTTCACTGATTGTATTCAGAGCCGCGTTTAACGGGGGGCAAGCGGGGCGGCAAATTTTTGAATTGTTATTGTCTTAAGGGCGGCATATTTTAATTTTCTCCGGAGCGGCCACATAGCTTAACGCGGCACTGATTGTTATGTATACTGATGTAGGTGTCTATATTTGATTAGATACTTGTAGTTTACTACTTACTTATTATTTACGTTATTAATTATCGTGTAGTGATAATTTATTTGTAAAAATATAAATTTAGTTGACATACGATACCTACGATTCGCACACTGCAATCATTGTGATTTGTGACCGCCGCGCGCTAATCAAACGTGTACAAGTACCTACTGCAAGTTGTTGTTTTTGTATTTTATTAATTATTAATGATTATATTATAATATGTACAATTAATTGGAACGAATGCAACTTGGCTACTGTGCGATTTTTTTACAAAATGTAAAAGTAAAACAGACATTTACAAAAAATTTCAATTTTTTCTAAAAAATAACTAGAGACCTAAACTTAAGTTATATTCCAATAACTTATTAGTTTACACAATATTCACACGCATTTTTACCGCATAGCCTGACATTTTATCCAAGATGTCCTTTTTCCCATAAAAATATTCTTGATCGCTGGGGCAGTGCGAGCAGTGTGAACTAACGGCTCCAGTGGCTCTACGCCTCTACCCATTAATACGGTATCTACACATGTCTCACTCACACATACTTTTAAATTTTAATACTAAAATATTTAACAAGCAATTAAAATCCAGCAGTTGTGCACTTTGTTATACTACGTATAACATAAACATAATGTCATTACAATATTATATTTAAATCTGGTTAAATTGGAATAAAATACTATTGAATATAATGACGTATTTTTTCGTTTAGACTATCGATGTATGTGGTGTACCCAACGGTTGTTAGTATCGCACTATGATAAGTACTATTCCTGTTGATAAGCTATCACAAAATTGTTTCCGTCTCAAAAGTTTTATTCTACGTCCTACGATCGGCGCCTTAAAAATTATTTTTTAATACCGTCAATCGAGGTGACTTGAAACGATTTTGACATACTTTTTGGTATTACGAGCTTAAAAAAAATCGCACAAGACTTCAAAAAATACATAAATGTGCGCATACCTCTCGAGAATAGAATAAGACCTTTAATTTAGATTTTTGATCAAAATTGGACTTAAAAAAAATAAAAAGTACGCGTTACAAGTCATCTCAATTTTTGGGTGACTTGTAACAGCTATGAAAATTTAATGTAAAATTCAATTTAAAAACGTTAGAGTGGACTTGTAACAACATTTTTATTTTAAAAATAATCACAAGAACATGTTAAATTAATATTTAAAAAAAACAGATTGATTTTACCTTTTTTCAACTGTATAAAAACACAATTTCAAAAAATAAAAATAATAACATAAATAACTATATAATATAATTTCTATTTGTCCGGCTACTTGTTATACGCATGTATTTGTTAGGCATTTTTGGTGTTTCAAAAGTCACCCTCAATTTTTTTCTGTAAAATAAAACTTAAGCTATTAAATTGGAAAAAAATATTTTTAGACTTCCAACTACAAAATTCTTCTTTTAAAGTGTCCTTTAAAGTATATAAAATACATAAACCTTTACACTTGACTTCAATCACCAAGATTTGAAGCACTTTTGAAAGCAATGATAAAATCGCTAATATCATACTAAATGTTTAGTTATTTCAAGCTGGATATATATCAAGGTTTATAGATTATACTATAGGTTTATAGGTTGCCTCATAGTCTCCTAAATATTTTGATCACCCTGCACCATTCCTTGTCTAGTGACGTCACCCAAAGTATAAAATTTATGGCGGCGTATTAAAAATGCACGTGAACGTATGTATTTTTATTTTTTTATGCTATTATTTTTTATTATACCTAACTGATTTACTGCTTATTATTAAATATCGATGTATTATTATTGAATAATGTATTTTATTACTTAATAATACGCTATATGTGTAATTATTCATTATTTTTCGCTATTCTTTTGGACAGGTTTTAATAACACCCATATAATAATATATTTAACTATTTTTTTAAATTTTACAAATCGTGTATAGACATCCAGTTATAGTTACATGAAATTATAAGCAGCTACTTCTATACTTAAATTTTGTTGTTGATCCAAAATTGTAATTTAACTATTTGAACTGAACTAAAAAGTTTGAGTAGTTTGACAATAATAGTTATTACTTAATATTACTTAAGTAAGTAGAGATGTATAAATATATAATGTGTGTAATTATTTTTTTGTTGATATTTAGAGTAGGTACATTACAGATTAATTCAAAGCCGTATCTGTGAGGGGGGTCCAAGGGGAAACATTCAAGACAAATTATATCAGTTTTAGTGGTGGCTTACTGGCTTAACTCAACGGACACTAGATGAATATTTGACAACTATTGCTCACACAATAAAACTATTTTAATTATATTTTTAAGTTTTTTAAATTTTATTAATTGCATTACATTTGTAATGAATTTTTTGTAACATTGAAAATGTTATTCAATATACAAAAATAAATCCATTATGTCTTTTTTACAGTTTTGTTTAACGTTTTTAAACATTTTTGATTATTATGAATATTACGCTTTTGATCAAGGTTTTGAAAAACGTTATTTTTCTATATTGTTTCCAAATATTCAATTTTTATTTTATTTTTCTAACAAAATATTACAAAATAGTCCAAACATTATTTAAAAATATTCATAATCTGATTTTTTAAGAATAATTTTATTTTTAGTATTAAAACAATAAATCACTTGAAACATACAAAAACGTTTAATTTTTTTATGATTATAATGTTTATAATTTATATGTTGTTAAAAAAGATGCTCTATAATTTTTTTTATGTTTATATATTGTTAAAGAAAATGTTACATAATGTTTTCTATATTAAACTACTTAACTTTATTAGAAAAAAATAAAAAAAAAATTATGTTTCAATAACGAGAATGTAGGTATTTTATTTATTTTTTTATTTAATATTTAGGTTACCTATTGAGTTCTTTAAATTATCATATGTACTAAGGAGTTCCAAGTAGAATGCTCAAAAACATTAAAAAAAACTTTACTGTTCCATGTCACCCGAAACTCAATGTGATGACTTAGATCATTCACTTTCTATATTTTTTTTAATCAAGTTATGGTTAAATTTCATTTTTTTTTTTATGCAAATATATTCATTTATACCTTTAGCCTATACCATTTTTTTTTCAAATTAAAAAAATTAATATTGAAGTTGTAGGAGCTTGGGAAAGTTAAAAATCGTGTTCATTTTACCCGTGTTATATGGGAATAACGTAACACTTTATACTACGGGTGACGTCACGGTGTGGCTTCTCCCACTCCCAAAATTTCAAAAATGCGAAATGAGGCAACCCGTATAATCTACAAACCATGGATATATATATCCACCTTGGTTATTTTTTTTGGAGGTAATGATAAGACCAAACACTTAGTTGATAATGACATTTATTATCACAAAAATTGTAAATTTAATTTTAAAGGAGATAAAATAAAATTATATCATTTTATCTCAGAGATAACTTGATAAGTTTAAAGAAAAACCGAATCGTTTCATTTCACATCGCAGTTCTAAGTCACCTCGATTAACGGTACTCGACATTATTTGTAAATTACGTAACGTTATGTCAAAGGTTCCTTGTAGTTGATCGCTTCTCGTTAGTTTGAAGTCATGTCTAGAGCAACGTTTATGAATTTAAGGCGATTAACTAACGCAAGTTCAAAAAACAGGTACATTTTTTCAATCGTTGTATATAATGTAATAATTTGCTTGTATTTTTAAGATAATTTTGAATATTTTTATTATGTATTTTACATATCAATGTTTAAATCATATCCAAAAAAAAAAAAACTATTTTAATGTGTAAAAAAAAATGTCCTTGATAGGTATGCATTTTTTTTATTTATTTTTGTATTCATTAGTTATAAGTTAAAATTAGGTTTTCTTTTCGCCTACTCAATTTTAGCCAAACATTATTCGAGGTCATGTACTAGTACTATAAAAAATGATGCATAATTAAATTTCACAATTGTTAATAAAATAAAGTAAAATATTAAATAATTGATAATATTATATACATTCATTTCGTTTTTCCTTAAAATTTTTATATTATTTTGTACATAGTATACATTATTTCAAAAATCTTAAATAAAAAAACTTATATTAAAATTATATTTAAAAAAAAAATTGATTTAACTATTGATTACATTTAATCGAGCATTTAATATATTTTATTTTATATTTTACTTATTTTTCTTCTTTAGTATATTATATGAAATGTGTTATATATTATAATTAAATATACAGTACCTAGGAGATTAATTAATTATTTTCGGTTTATTTATTATATAATTTAAGGAGAATATTAAATTTATATTAATTTTAAATCAACCCATTGTTATTTTATAAGTTATAATATTTTTAAATAATTAGAAAAATACACTTTCTAATAATACTTTTTAACATAATAAAGGATGCTAAGCTTTAGAGGCATAATTTTATAACCAGGGGTAGGATATGCATGACGTATGCAATAAAAATATAATATAATTGATAAATAATATAAAATCAAATTTATAATTCACATTCAATAGTGGAAATACATGTGTTACATCTTACAACCACATATTTTTTTAAATTGTTGAATATAAATGATTGGCTATTGGATTGTAGTATTGATTTATATTGCTTTTATTGCATATCTTTTGTACCATAGGATTGTATTTATAAAAATAAAATTTATATTTGACAAAAAAACAAAGTTTCATACTTTGATAAGCAGGGTTAGAATTAAATTCAAAATATTAATGACGAACTGTAAAACATGCAATTTTTCCATTCGAATACTCGTAATATGCATTTTATCCAGAATATGCAAAAACATACAAAATAAAAACACCACTATTTATCTCATCATGAGGTGATTCGTGAACATTACTGACAAAATCAATAATCAAAAGTTGCAAAAAAAAAATCATGCTGTTTGCATTCTAGCCCTGATTATAACTTAAAAGTAACAAATACTAAATAGTAAAATATTTTTTTATGACATTTATTTGTATTCTTAGCAAGAATTCTAAATGTGTATTAATGGTTTACAATGAATGACTAAGCATAAATGTGATTTTTTTCAAAACTATTGCATTGACACATATTCTGGATTTTGTCTTAGAAAAGCAAATGATAGTCTCATTGCAAAGAATGTTTGTCGGGATAATGTTTTTTAATCATGGAAGTGGCGAACTGGCAAATAAACCACTAGGCTTGTAAGGGCTCGAACCTAGGGCGGTGACTTGTAGGGGGGTTGGGAAATTTGTTACATTATTTTATTTTTATTTCAAAAAAATTGAACCATTACTATTTTTCATTTCCGAGGCGACTATATACCCAATTACACATCACTCTTCGATGTTAGTACATTTAAACTACAATCCTTAGATAGTATTTAAAAAAGGGGGGCTGTGGAGCATGCTTCAGAGTGCGGTGAAGGTTAATCCACCACTGAATCATGGGTACTTGAGTGAATAAGTTAATTTGTAAATTCTATTTATATAATCAGAAAACACATTTACATAATAGGATGTGATTAATAGTCTACTCTTTAAGTATAATAAATTTTAATATTAGTTAAATTGTTAAAATATTCTTTTATTTCTAGAGAAAAATCATTAAAATGTATAACACCATAGTCAACTGTTCTTAATATTTCTATATCTAAAAAAAAAATAAAAAATAAAAGTATATTCATATATTCTTATAATTTATATCTAATATGATTACTTTGATATATTCAATATTTAAAAAATAATATTTTTAATTTATAATTGTTTGATGAAATTAATTATAACTTGTTTTTCTGTTTAACAATTCTTTTAAAATTTTTATTGAATTTGATGTTTATGATGTTTCTCTATTAATTTGTTTGCATTTTTGTTTATAGGGAATGGAAGTTCATCAGTTTAATGAATGGCAAAGATATTTTCTATTCAACTAGTTGTCTTACAAAAATAACAATAACACCCAAATATTTGTATTCCATACAAATACGACACTTTATAAATGTGTTTAATTCTGGAGTAAATAACGGAAAAAAGTATAAAGAAAAACAGTTAATTGGGTAAATTTTACATAATTTAGAAATTATCACATTTTTATTAATCTAATATATAATTTTTAGATATTCTCCTGAGCAGATGTTTGATGTTATTCAAGACACTGAAAATTATAAACATTTTTTACCATTTTGTCGAGAGTCTATAGTCATAGTTAAAGGAAAGGATCATGGTAAAACTTATTTAGAAATTGGTTTTCCTCCTATAATAGAGAGTTATGTATCACATATTAAATTTCAACACCCTCATATGATAAAAGCAGAATGTCGTGATGGAAAACTATTTAAATATTTATTAACTCAATGGAATTGTGATCCCGGATTAAAAGATAATCCAAATACTTGTCTTATTACTTTTTTTGTGTCTTATGAATTTAAATCACAATTACATTCAGCATTAGCTAATACGTTTTTCAATGAATTAGTTAAACAAATGAAAGGTGCTTTCTTTGTTGAAGCTGGTCGACGATACGGCAAACCTTGTATAAAAGCCCAAAAACTTATAAAAGATCTTCCAAGTAAATAATTTTGTTAAAATTTTAGTTTTGACTATTGTTTATGTTTATTTTCGAATAAAATATCTAGAATAAATTATAGGTACCTATTATTGTTTATTATTTAGTGAAGAAAAATAAAAAATGATAATAAGAGTGGAAATCAGTTGTGATAACATTGATAAAAACATTAGGAATAATAATGAAAATAAATATTAAAATTTATTAATGTATATATTTTTTTAAATGTGTTTACTTTTACCATAATATAGGCAGCAATAATATATGTGTTATAATTCTGTTATGTTTTAATTTTTAACCAGTGTTATTATTACCGATTTCTACTTGATGTTAAATGTTATTAAATATTTTGCTCTTTTCTATAATCCTTATAACAAATATATATTATATTCAAAATATATTTTGAATTATTATATTTTAATGTGAAAAGTAATGAACAAAATTATTAAAATATATTAAAACCATTGATCTGTATTAATTGCTTTTTAAATTTTAATAAATTATACTTGTATGTTATTTATTCATACACCAGTTAATAGCACCAAATTTAATCCAAATACTCCACATGCCGTAAATACATTTCAGTGCCATTCGGGACAGTTGAATTATGTGTGATAATTGTGTTACCAATTTATTGTTACTACTAATACGTACTGTCTCTTTTATTTTATTATATTTGTATTTTGGATATTGTATATATGTATGGTATAATATAAATTAGATTATTATCTCTATTTTGGTTGTTATTTAATTTTCGTATATGTATATAATTTAATAAGTATATTTAATAAATTAACATCATTGTATTGGAAATTTGTGGACTAATAAATTAGGGTTGCATACATGCATGTTGTGAATTTGTGAATTTGATCAATTTAAAAGACTTTATAAGATTAGTTATATATTAGTTATAGTTTTTATATTACAATATTAGTGTTGCATAGAGATAGCGCACTATGTTGAAATGTTAGGATTTACATTATGACAAGACATTGAATGTCTGTATAGTGTATATTGATGCAAGGTATTATACATTTATAAGTATTTTTGTAGAATGTGGTTTACCGTACACTTGTTGTCTACCACGTATATACTGACTACTGAGTCATTCCCATCTAGTCGACACTGACACGATTAAACTTAATCTTAATCAAAGTTTCTATTAAATATTATTATAATTATAATAATTATATATATAATATTATGATATTATATTTATATAATTTTAATACTATTGTTAATTTCTTGCCAAAAATTTTAATTTAATTATTCAGTCAGAGGTAAATACTTTTATATGTTTTTAAAGAAAAATTGACTTATTCAAATTGATACTCATATTTCTTAACAGAAAAATGGTGGAACAGATTATAAAGACAACTCATTTGAATGTTTTCCATGAGATACCAAATCATAATAAATATTTATATAGATATTTTATAATATTCTATATACCTATACTTAATGCTATTTTAATTTAATTTAAAAAACATATGGAAGAGCATAATATATGACAAGAATACCCATTTATACATGATTTAATTACTATATTAGTTATCCAATGAAGGACATTTCTGGGTATTTTATCTCATATGGATATATATTTTTCCGTAATTGAAGATCTAAATTATTGCAAGAGTTTCATATCAATAAAAAAATACATTGGATTAATCTTGACATCATTTTAGATTCTGAACGGAGTGATGAATGTATTGATTTTACAATGATGTGTGTTTTTTTATTTTTTTGTGTCTGTCATCACTTTTTGGAGTAGTAATAATGCTTCGATTTTTGAATTCAGCCCCTCTTTGAAAAAGAATATTCATCTAGTTGGTACTTTGGGTGGTCAAAAGTAAAAAATTTTCAATAGTTTTCAAATGCGTCGGGAAAAACTCTGAAAGAATTTCGGAATAACGGGAATTTTTTACGCAAAACCACTTTTTGACAAAATCAATTTTTTGATTTTGCTGTAACTCAAAAAATAATCATTGAAAATACTTGAAATTTTCACCAAATGTTTATATTAGCATTATCTATGTATGATTAAATTTTCAAAATATTTAGAATTTTTTTAAGCTACTTATAGACGATTGAAATTTTTGATTTTTTTAAGTTTTTTTTCTTAAAATGCCGATAAAAAAAATTTGGCTCTCCAAAAAATCTTTAAAATTTAATACAAGGTTTATTATAAGTTGAACTTATCGTAGTAAAAAAAAATCAAAAATCGTTGGTCACAATTTTTGTTTATAAGCATTTAAAGTTCAAATATTTATGAAATATATCAAAATCGCGAAAATTTGCAAGAAATTTTAAAGTTGAAAATTCATAAAATTTTTGTGATTTATACTTAAGGTTCAAAAATCTAATACAAGGTTATCCATACGTTTTCCTTCAAGTAACTGTAAAATTTTATGAGCATACCTATGAAATTTAATTTTTTACGAAATCGCGTAAAATAACGATATATTAAAATTTAAATGTAGGTAATAATATAATATATCTAACTAATTATCATTGACTATAACAAATCATCTCCGTTCAGAATCGTTTTTCGTATACAATAATACCAGTCAATGCATTCAAATTTAACACATCCATTATAGTGACCAGTGACCTACTCTCTATCTCCACTATACAGCAGAGCAATACCCACTTTTTTTTTATTACTTATTATTTTATTAAATAATTTTAATATTAATTTTATTACTTTATTAGTTTATTACTAATTACTTATTTAACTGTATAATTTTAAAATAGTTGTAAATGAATTTATTTATTTTTTGATCAGTTTTTATTGTTGATGAATGTTGAAATGTTATTTTAAGAATATGTAATAATTAGGTTTAAATATTTATTAAAAGATTTAAATACTCTTAAAAATATTAAAATACGCTGTAAAAAATGACCAAGAAGTATAAAATAGTTAAAAACTTTTTTTACATCTTAATTTTGTTATTTTATTGCAATTTTTAATAGACTCTTAGACGATGATTTTGAGTGTTGACTGATGAAGTGATGAAAACATCACTTGAAATTGATTTATTTATTCTAAGCATATCAAATAAATTGATGATTAATTTTATGCTGAATTCTATATTTTCTATTTTAATCTAATTTATTTGTTAAATTGCAAGTGATACATTATACAATAATATAATCATAAAATATAAAACGATCAACAAATGATAATTTACTAGAACAAAGTTTCTTGACCTAACATTTTGAATTATCAATTACATTTTATCTATAAATGTATATAATCTAAAAATTACTAAAATAAGCTAATAATTAGTAAAAGAAAAGAAAAAATTGCTATAAGCTTCAAAACTGTTAAAAATGTAAAATAAAAGTTTTGTTTTCTATTCTTTTAAGTATGAAAAGAGATTTGGTACTTGAAAAGCATTGCCTAAAAAATATTACATTTCTCATTCAAATCCATGCCGTAAGAATATTAAATATTTTGTATGGAGCTAAATATGAAGGTATCTATAGAATATAGACTAGGTATAGTTAATTTAATAAAGTATATTTTAGTGTCATTTTTACACCAAATACAATTATAATTTAAAAAAAATTTATAGTGAACTAGTGACTAAAATCAGATTAAATAATATCTATCATAATCAATATAACCAGATTAAAAACACTTAAGAAAAGCCTTATTCTTTCTTACCTAATGTGTCACAATTCCCTAGCTAGTACATTTTTTTTAACCAAATTAGGAAAATCAGGAACCAAAAAATTGCGAATTTCATAGGTACCTATAATTATTGGTAGGCATTAATGTTGAACATGTAATTATATATAAAAAATGATTTGTTTGATGATAACTTTTCATAGTTAAAAAAATAGTTACATTTTGCTAGATTTTCATTTAGCGTGGTAAATTACCGAAACTAGAGAACGAATTTTGTTATTTGGGGTCTTGTTAGATTCATATTGGCTAGAAGAAATGCTGTTAAGATTTTCAGAACTTAATTTTGAATTGTTAACTTACTACAAATCTATAAAGCTGAAAAACATAAAAAAAAAAGCCCAATAAAATGTATTTTAATTTTTTTTTGAAGCTTTGTAGTGAATTAATTATAAAAGATAAAGTTCTTAAAATCTTCACTGTACTTCTCCTAGCCAATGTGAATCTAACAAGACCCCAAACAACAAAATCCGCTCTCCGGTTTCAGAAATCTATTTCACTGAATGAAAATGAAAATAGAACACATTATAGGTACATACGAGTAACGAGTACATAACATATTATATTGCATGCAATTAATACATTTCTAAAAATTGAAAATCAAGAAAGTTTACATGCCGATCTCTGACTTTTCAAGCGTTTTTTTTTTTTATTACCAAACGGCAAACGTAACTAATGAATTATATTATGCCTATTATATATTATATAATATATTACCTATATTATTACCTATATTACCTATATAAGAGTCTGTATCTAAATCTACTTGGATAATCGAATACTTACGCCAACGACCATACCACGTTGAATACACCAGTTCTCGTCTGATCACTGAAGTTAAGCAACGTCGGGCGTAGTTAGTACTTGGATGGGTGACCGCTTGGGAACACTACGTGCCGTTGGCATTTTTTTTTGAAATGTTCAATCATATTTTAATTTTTAAATTTAGCTATGAATATTTTTTTTTAGTGCATTGATTTATTATTTTTTTTTTCATACATATATCTGTAATAATAAATATTATTTATTCACGATTCAACAATTTAAGTATTAATAGTTTAATGTCTTTGGACTTATAAAGAAATTTCTAAATTAAATTATCTTGAGAATTATACTATAATGTTACTGGATTTGTATAAAGATCCCAATTATTGTTTATTTGTGTTTTCTTAATTATTAAAAAAGTATTGGGAATTTCATTTGTATTTTCAAATTGTTGACTGTTGTAAAAAAGGTATGAGGGGATCGGGGACCTAAACTTAAATTTCCAAGCCTTAGTTTTAAAGGCACTATATTTTCATCTGACACCTAATAGACAATAGTATAATATTCCTAATAAAATATGTGTAAAATTTAAATGTCTCATACAAAAGTTTAACTTGTTCTCAAGATGAATAAATAATTAATTTATGTAGTTCAAGTATAACTTTCATAGATAGCGCAAAGGTCGCCAAAGGATAATAGTACTATAAAAGGTACAACATTGGTAAATAGTGTATAAAAATAAAATACAAAATTTTTAAATAAACGTACGAAAATGATTTAGCTAGAAAAATATTAAGTACCTAATGTATTTTTATTACAATCCGTATTGTTTTTATTTATTATGTATTATTCATTTACCAGAGAATATTTTATGGAATTATCACGCACATAGTGACATTAAAAATAATTATCTGTGCTAAACATATTACAATCATTTTCAACACGAAAGCGTGAAAGCCTAAAAAAAAAGAACACAACAACATTAATTAAATAAAACCTTATCTACATCAAACAATATCATAAAACCAAGAACACATAAATGACAAGTATAAATAATTTATGACTTAAATTTAATCGTTTTAATTAAAATAATAAAATAAATTATTAAGTATATTCAATATAAATATTATACAAGTATATAAAACAACAATGTAAAATAAGAGTGAGAATTAAAATTATATAATTTATTCAAATTTCTTTAAAAAATTTCTTTATAATTTATTGAAAGCTTAAAGTGAAAAAACATTTGTCTAGCTCTAGCAGTAAAAAGCCGATGATAAATTTAAAATTAAAAAATAGCGTGCTCACGCTTATTTTGCCGGGAGAGGTTGTTAATATACATTATAATTGTATTTATTCTATGCTAATATAGTTATAATAGGTTTATATAGGTTCCTATATTTATTGTGATATAAAACATATAACTATATGGGATCATATAATAAAATGCATTAAATACACTATGCCTAATATAGAAATCTGAAATATCAAAATAAAAGTACAAAGGTTACAACCAAAAAATGTAAAGTAGAGAAAAAATATCCAATGAAAAAAAGTATGTTATGCAAGGTAAATATATAGTATTAAAACCTTATGTTATGTACTTAATTTTCGTATTAAATAATCCATATTGGTTTTTAACGCAATTGAAACTATAAAATCAACAGTACATAATCGTATACAAAATATAATAATAACATTCAGTGGCGCAACCAAGGGGGGAGTTTCGGGTGTCTGGACACCCCCCTTGAACCGTGTAATAGGAGATTTATATTTAATTGTATTCAATAAATATTCAATAACCATTGAAAAAAAATGTTCAATCTTTTTTTATATTTATAATGTTAACTGCCGTCATAATTTATTTTTATGTATCATTAGAAAGTATTGTTTAAAATATTATTAAAACAGAATGCAAATGTGTTATCTAATCTAGTGTTATAATTTATAACTTATAAATGTTACTATGTCTTTCGTCCATAGTTTATCGACAAATTCGGAAAATAATCATAAGATGTTGACACGACTACGGCGGTAGGTACTCGCTGAGTCCGCGGTGAACCGGTCAGTATAAAAGAATTAACTAAAGAAATTAAAGAAAAGAAAAGAAATTTCACTATTTGTACGGTGTATTTTTGTTGATGATAATTGATAAACAACGGTATACAATAGCTATTTGTCGAATGTCACTATGTCAGGTGTTGACGAATACACATTTTATGCTCTACGCGGTCTTACGACTAGGCGCCGTTGTCGGTAAGACGGTTCATGCAAGAGAGCGAGACGGCCGGCGGCCGGTACTCGTCCGGACCGACTTGTCTTCCCGTCCCACCCTGTGCTTTTGTGGCGCGGGGGGAGAGTCGTGTCGTCGTAGCCCGTGGTGGCGGTTGATAAGGCATAGACCGGTCGCTACGGTGCCTGTACTTTGTTATACATATTATGTATAATAATTATTAATTTTGTAAACTTCTTGACAATTGCTAAAATTATAATATGTAACTTTTATCTAAACATACGTGATATAAATTGTTCATTTAATAAAACGTTGGACATCAGTAGTGGATTCAGAAATAATTATGGTGGTAGTTTGATTTAAATCGTTTGAATAAAGCAATACCTATAATAGGTAAATATTAAATAGTAGTCGTCTGAAATTTTCTACTCATTAACTTTACAAAAAATAATTAGGGGAAACTGTATACGCTACTGGCGGACATCTCCCTTTAAAAAATCCTAGTTGCGCCACTGATAACATTAATTAAAAAAAATCAATTAATAAATTAAAAGAATATCTATATGCTTTAACAACAATTATGTCCAACGCAAATTGTATTAGGACACACTTCTTCACTTGAATTTTAATACTTTATAAATGAGTCAATTTTTTTTTTTAATTTACAAAACCATAATAAGCTTTATATTAATTGTATAAAACATTCATTTTTTAAGTAGTAATATTTTAACAGTTAAATAAATATAATTTATATTCTAAATAACAGATGACAAATTTTTCTAACGTTACGTGCCAAAAATTAGCTATTTTTTTTTCTGCGTGCTATTCAATTATAGATACAATTATTATATTATATATATGAATAAGAAATAATAATGTACCTATTAATTTAAATTTATTTATTGTAATTATCAAGTTGACTAAGGAATAAGAAGTTTAATAAAAAAAAATATAATTTTCCTAAAACGTCAGTGATAATAAAAAGATTCTTATTATATTTATTATAAAAAATAAAATAATATACCTAATAACTATTTTAATTTTTCGCGTGTTCTGAACATTTTTTTGCGTGTAATCTTGGATGTGCGTGCACGGATTGCCATTCCTGTTCTAAATCTTTTATACAAATATTGATTTTTAAAAAGCAGTGATGAATGCTTTTTCAATTGAATTTTCGATCAAACACGAAAGTATATGGTTGCTTTTTCACTTTAGCCAGGCAATTTGGAAACGAGTATACAATCATGAATGTTTAAATAATAATTATACTAATGATACTGGTTACTGACTATACTGTAACATGAAAATTAGGAAAACTTGCTTTTATAACTGTAAATAAAATAGGTAAACAACTCATGGTTTGAAGTATATAATTAAAAAGCAAGTATTTTATATTATAACATATTTTGAGATGAATTGGATTGGTTGATCGGAATTTTGGATTAAAGAGATAAAAGAAGAACAGTGACGTCAACCTCCACTATTTTCAATAGAATTCTGCAACTGTTTTATAGTTGTCTTTGAGGTGATTTTTCAAGGAACCAACAATAATGTTCAATGTAGAAATATAGTGTTATAATACATTATTAATACATTTTCAACACTATAATAAATTGTATGAACCCTGTCATTAAATTCATAGATACGTTAAAAAAAAATCATATAGCTTAACTAAAATGACAAAACAAACAATTGACAGATTTATGTCACAAAAATAACATAGGTACCTATGTGTAACCGATTTGCCTTTATTCGAAATTAGCACGTCTCAGTATACCGAGTTTCACTTTGTGTCTCAGCTGAGTCAGTAGTATAGGGCATATCATCTGATCATCACATGACCTATTACCATGTGCCATAGTTACCGCCTTTGTCTTACTTATATATGGTTTGGCAAATTTCTTTTTTCTTTTATTAGACACTGTTTAGTTTGTCTGCATATTTACGTCCAATTAATTTTCTCCGTATTTCTCCAGCACCACAACACTGAATACGTGCATTTTTTTCTTTTTATAATATTGTCTTCTAGCTTAGGCGCCTACTGGTCATAACGTCAATATCGGCATTCAGCAATATCGAATATCGCATCAGACTTATTCGCGGATTATATACGTGATAAATACACTTGTTCACGTGTATACCCATCACGGCATCACCCCTATTTACAGCAACAACATGGACTTGACCTGCACTCTCGTACACGAAAAGTCGCACGAAACGAGACTACGCAATAAATACGATAATAATAAGGCCTCATCGTGTGTTTAAATAAATACTGCAGGCCCTCTGCGCAGCAGCGCCACGCCATCCTCCGTGCACGGGCCCCATTCGGTGACAGTCACGGAGCTTTGCGAAAAATAAAATATATACCTACGAGTTTAAAAAATAAAAATTACGACGCGCCGTAGGTACATAGGTATTTGCGGCTGAACATTTCGAAAACACGCCAATGACATGTAAAAAGAGGATATATAATAATAATAACCGCACACGATACAAACACGATAATAACAAAAATCCGCGAACACGTCGACGGCGCAGGGTGTCTAACCCACATTGTATAGTATAACGCTTACGCATATATATATATAAAACAACGACACACGATAATAATGACAACGGCGATGATATAAAATGACGATGCACAAAAAGTTTTTCACGTTTACGTGCGCTCCGCAACGACGACCAGCCCGACAACGACCGGGTGGCGTGTCCGCGAGTCGTATATGTACACGCCTATACCCTCCCTCTCACCACCCCCCGGCCATAACGATATGGGTACGCGCGCGTTTCGCGAACAATGGAGTGCACTACTATTATAATACTATATACACACCCCTAACCAGTACCTTGGTATAGGCGGTGTATATAAGTATATTGTATATTATGTGTGTGTGTGTATTATTATTTCGACGTTTTTTTCCCGTTGTTTTCGTTTGGCGGGAGTCTGAAACTCGTGCCAAGGTGAACTTTCGGCAACCGCGACAGAGGGGCGAGGGGGGCGTCATTACCTATACGCGTGTATGTATTATACGGGTACCGTTTATGTTTATGTACATCACGAGTATAATAGGTGTATTTATGTACACATAATAATAATATCTGTGCACGTTCGCGTATATAATATACTGTATATAATAATACGATCGTTTGGTCGTCGTCGTCGTCGTCGTCGTCAACTGTGCTGTGTAGTCGCGACAGGTCGTTTTCGAGCTTATGGTATAATATAATATAATATATAAATTATGTATTTATGATGCGCGCCGAAACCGTACCGGTTGACGCGGCGTACCGTCACGGCCGCCGTTAAAAATCCGAGCACACGATCGCGATCGCAGTAGCAGTTCGACAGTGGTTTTCCGCGCGTACACGTGTGTCCCGGCGTGTGTATCGCGCCCAACATCGACGTTTTATTTATCATAATATGTTATGTACTATATTAACGCAGCGTCCGATTTGCGTACGGAGATATCGCATCGCGTTTAATAGAGCACACCATTCATACCGATATATCGCGCATATTGTGCCACGCTATATTGTCCGTGTACCATCCGAATGAAATAATATTTTAATATATAACGATGTTTGTCCATACGGTTGTCGTTATGTCGTAATAATACGATGACGTTCTAATGGAGGACGCCGGAGGCGGCAGCCCCACGAATAACAGCCATCCGTCGCGGTTTACAAACAACCGTTTCGGTTCGACATATCGATTTCAATAATAACAATTAAATACGCAACATCGACAATTACGCGGACGCGAGACACTATAATATTATACACTCTGCACCAGAAAACAATACTTATATAATAGATAATATATCTGTGTATGTTATTACTTAACCTTAAGACACCGCAGCTTCCACCGTCGGTCTGCAATGTTCGTAATCCTCTCAGCTACTGGACCACAACGAAACGTATCTAAGGACCTACCTCTCACGACATTCAGCAGCAGTAGTGTCATAATAATGATATTATTATAAATGTGGCGCCAATCAAACATCAGTTGATCGCAGCGAGTAGGTACGTTGTGTGCATACTAGTCAATAAAGGATTTTGCACGACGCATTTATGCATCATCGTGCGTCCACGTATAAGCGAACTTACAGATATTATAGAGCAGGGATCACAAATTAATATTTTCGAAAGGCCACTATAAGTTTTCTTGGATCATCAATCAACATTTAATGTATATAATAAATTACTATAATGATATGATTATTCAAAAAAAAATAAATGCAAAGCTAAAAACAAAATTAAAAGAAAACTCATTTAATCCAACATCAAAAATAATAATTAAAAATTTTACATCTTATCTAATAACCCGCTAGTGTTTGTCCATATGACGCTATTTATTAATTAATTAATTTATTTATTATTAATTTAAACGGGTTGAACCCAATTACAATTTTTTATAATCAAAATACAATTTTGAGGACTTAAATTCTAATTAAAAAGAAATACAGTAAATAATATATGTATAAATACAAATAATAATATTAAAAGCAACAAAAACAATATAAAAATATAATTTAAATAATAATAGTATAGGTAGCAGAAATAATTTATAGATACGCAATATGGTTCACAAAAACAATCAAAAGAAGGAAAATTAAATAGATCTATCTGTAATTTATTAGTTATTTTCATTAATCTATTAATAGATGAGCAAAGTGCGTAATTAGTTCTTTGAAAAGGAATGTAAAAAGTATTATTTTGCAGATCTAGTTCGATAATGAGGAACATTAAAATTTAAGCAGCTGAGTAATTCGGGACAATTTAAAAAACCATTTACTAATTTATATAGAAACTTCAAATCAATGATTTTTCTCCTAACAGCTAGACTGGTCATGTTTAATTCGTTTAATAACGGTATATATTGTGAGTGTGGTTTATGTGGTAAATTACTATTTCGTCCAATTGTTAAAATTACTCGTAAGCGGGTATTATCCAACTACCACCATTATATATTTTGTGATATTGTTTTCATTACAATAATTTTTAATTACTGAATTGAAATTATCAAATCATTTTTAATTTTTCAAAAATTTTCATTTTAGAAAAAAAAAGAGAATGGTATTGAAATTCTTAGTATATCCATTGATTATAGAATAGACTATTCTATAATCAATGGTATATCCTATACTTAGTCTACTTAAATCAAATCGCTGGATGTATAGATAAGCTGTTGTACGTTCGCATTTAAAACATACTTAAATATATAATATTATACTCAAAACTCTTAGTCTTAAATAATAAGTATTTCACTCCGCGAATCTATAAACAACAATACTCAATGACAAAATAATAAAATACTATTAGTTATTCGTCGGCCGCGTGCCGTTGAAACGTATTACGAATCGTTTACAATATTGATCGCCGGCCGAGTGCCTGTAGGCTGTAGGCTGCAACACGCTACATATTATCATCATCAGAGTAGATTATAATTATAATTTATAAAGTTGTATATTAGTATTTTGAAGTCATATACATAAATATTAAAATGGTATGGCCTATGTTGACGAAATTATGCGTTTGTCTATTGCGTTGAACCATATTATATTATATTATTGTATAGGTATATTATATTAATTATTACGTGCTAATCAGTAAATAAATTATGTCATTATAATTTATCAATACAATATCGCGTAAACGGCGATGGTTAAACATTCGATAAACTGATTTAATTTTAATTTTCTGTCGTATTATATCGATATGGTATTCTATACTTTTGTATGACATAATACTTTTGATATCGACTAAACAACAGTCACTTTTATACCTACTTATGAAATGTTTGTAATTTTATTATTTTTCCTATTTACATACATTAATAGGTATCGTTAATAATTCACCGGCATAACTAGGGAGGACTTGGGGTAGCTGGTATTTTCCCCTAAACACTAATCATACCAAAATATTTGAATATAAAACATTGGGCCTACAAAAGAAATATATTTTAGCCTCCCACCCTTGCACTCCGAAAATCATGTTTGAATATTGCATATGACTATGTCTGTAGACTGTAGGCAGTACAATACTATGAATAGTATGTATAATTATATACGTTTTATACGTATGTGAACACAGTGCAAGATTTAAGCTGATAGAAAAAGTTCGAATTTTGTAGACGTTGGTTTTTTTTTATTAGCCTAGCTTTATGCGTTAGCTAATAAATTAAATGTATTACGTAAGTAAAAATACTCGATATTTTATTTTGATTTTTTAAAAACATTTTTAAGTTTATTTAAAGTTATTTTAACTTTTAAGCTAGTGTTTTTATTTATTAGTTATTTGGATTTATTAAAATATATTTTATAAAATGTCTTCTTAATCAACGAGTTTTCAAAATATTTTAAAGGTCAATATTCTTATTCATTTTTGTACCATAATAATATGTGTACTAACGTACTCATTTGGGTTTACCTCGTATTTTTTGATTTATGTACAAATATTATAATATTAATACTAGATATAAAATGATATAGATGTAACCTTTAATATATTAAATTCAAAGAATACAATAAAATTAGTACATCTTAATTCTTAATAAAGTTTTTAAAAAAATTTGTATTTCACTTTTATAATTTTTTTTAATAATAAACGTTAAAACTTAAAACATAGTGTCTAATAATATGATGTAATGATGTTTAAATATTCTTTACTTAATTCTTATATAAAAATGAGTGGGTGTTATCTACATTATTGTTTTTGTTCGGATTTACCAATTTTTCAACTGGTTAATTCATATATTGTTTATATAATAAACAATACCTTTTATATGTCTGTAGATGTTTATAGAAAACAAACAAGTAACAACTACAAATGAATATCTAAATAAATAATCCAACATTCCAACATACTATACATAGTTGATTTCGATATCATTAATTTTTATATTTTGTGAGGAGCGGAATTTTGGAATTGGTCTTACAATAATTATGTGTTTTTTTGTCTGTCATCTATTAAAACAGTAAAAAAGCTTAAATATTCAACTTTGAAGTGATTTCTAGTAGGAAATTACGTCTAGTTAATACATCGGAAGGTCAAAAATAATAAATTATATGTACATAATTTTCCAAATTATTGGGAAAACAAGAATTTATACGCATAATTACAACACTTTTTTAGAAACAATTAAAGTGAATATTGACAAAATCTTGAAAATGTATAAATTATTTTGTTGTACATTTTTACCAACCGTATATGTTTTTATTTCCCACACACAATATAATTTATTAAATATTTTTTCTCTTATTATTTAAAAATATTTGAAGTTTTTATATTTTTTTGAAATTATGTTGAAAAATTATTTTCTGTGCAAAAATGCTTGAAAATGTATTACAAAACCCTACATAAGTCATCATTAAATCTGTATAAAAATATTAAAATACATAGTCACAATTTTTTTTATATGCATTTGTAGTTCGAATAAAAATGTATAAACTACAAACATTTTGTATTAAAAAAATTACAAAAGCTCATAATGGAACTAAAACGAGTGTAATCGCAATTATTTTTATATTACATATTTTAAGTTTAAATTTGTACTAAATTAACTAAATTCACATTTTTCAATTATGAATAATGACAAGGTCGTAACTGGGAGTCTATTCTATAGAACTCCAGAAATTTTTTAAAATAGAAACATTAATTGTATTGTGAAAAACGAGTAGTTTATTGACTATAATAATTGTAATAGAAAAAATGTTAGACCCCCGTACCGAATTTTTTTTCAGTTACGGCCTTGAATAATGTATTAGTATAAACTAGTATAAAAAATATATATCAATAGCAATATAAAATATAATAAATTAATATGTATAGAAATATTGGCTGACAAAATCTCTGTTTAGAATCGTCTTCGGTAGGTAACGATGTTATTATTAATGAGTTCAGATTCAACACATTTTATAACAGTGATCTACTTATACTAGTATACTACTAATACTTAACACCTACCAAAAGCTACTATACAGCAGAGCGACTTCCCCGGTTTTATTATTATTATAAATTTACAACTTTGACTTCATAGTCCATCGTTTTTTTTTACACTTCTATATTTACATGAATTATTAATCTCGATTAAACCTATTCTTGTTGTCGCAATTTATTTGAATACCTATTTTTATGGAACTATTGTTCATTATTAATGACATTTTTTGTATAACTATAATTATTAGGTACCTAGCTAGAGTTGCTATTGATTCAATAATGATAAGTCATTGTATAATATGATTCTGAGTAAGGAGTTTATATTATGTCAACCTATTTTTATGGATATTTTCTAATACCTTACTATTATATATATATTAAGTACTAATGTAGGTACTTTAAATAATTTATTTTTCTATTAGTACCATTGTATGGACTAGACTTAAATTAACTTTTGACAAAATATTTCCATTTTTTATATATTTTATTATTAATTACTATAATACTGTACAACGAATAATTGCAGCAGTTAATTACATAGAAAAGGCAATACCAATGTAATGTACTATGTAGAATACTATAAATACTAAATATATGTATAGTATAAATTGTATAATAAAATAATTAGTTATTAAAAACCATTGACATTTACACAGTCACTGTACAAATTTGATATTTTAACTAAAACTACCTTAAATATTAAAAAAAAAAAAATTGTATTTAAAAAAAAAAATATATAAAATACATAAGCAGCAATTTAATTTTTTTCAATTTCTACGGTTAATATTTTTGAATTAAGTACAACTAAATAACTCACATTGTTTCATAAAATATTTTACGTTCGAATAATCCAGTTTCAACTAAATTTGTATTTCAAACACTTGTAAAAAACTAATTCCACGAGTACGTGGTTTTGATATTTTTAGATTTCTGTGTTAACTTATGAGGAATTTTGTTATACATTTTTAACTTAATAAATAATTCTCAACTACAAATCTTTTTTACAAATATTAGTAATTTTTACGAATTTTATCTGTTTGAACTTTAAATGTTTTGTAAATAAAAAAAAATAAGACTGCTTATCTAAATAATCTGTACCTATCTTATTTATAAATATAAATCTTTATACTATTCCCATATTATTCATATTATTGTAAAATATTAAAATTTATCCCATTATTAATTTAATTTAATTATATTGTAGTTAATATTAATCGGTAATAAATTAGCCATGTATTTTCTAAATCTACGAAACATACGTATGCAATAAATTTAACTATTTTATTGAAATTATTAAAAAACAGACAATTTTATGTAATTAATAATTAAAATGTATGTACATTCTTCAATAAGTTTATTCTTCATAGAATTGAGTTTATTACTTATGTTATAGGTAGGCATAATTATCATATTTCCTATTCATAATAATTCATTGATTTATTTATTTGTAATATAATAGGTACCTACACTTATCTTTATAGTTAACAAACTAAATTTTTTTTTCTTTTTTAACTTTGATAGCTTTCATATTTTGTTTGGTTTCTTTATTCATATTTCGTATCAAATTTATTCTGTAATTATCAATATATTAAATTAGGATCTATATGGCTAGCTATATATAAGTTTTTATATTACAAATCATATTGAAGTTCTTTTAATTGTATAGCTTGTCTAACTTTTGACTAAAACTTTTATGAACTATGGGTATTACACTATTACATTATTAATTACGATAAATATGTTTTGATTAAAATGTTTTAGTACTGGTACTGTTCATACTGAAGATAGTTAATAAATATTTCGCATTTCTAAATGGATGGAGCTCAGAGAAATTTCAGTATGATGGCCGAGAAAATCGATAGAATGCGATGTTTAAGAGTAATACATTTTACTATATTATATACGAGTAGTTGTAGTGTATTGAAGTTTTATTATCAATGAAAAAAATTTATATAGATATACGTTTATAATATATTCATATTTATTATTTATTATAATCAATTTGCTTTTTTTTTCTCTAAATTGCTAACTATTTTGTATTTAATTTTATGCACTTAATAATATATTATAAAAGTTTGAACGAACTAATTATTAGTTTATTTGAGATTAACGAAAACTGAGTTGATTAAATTAATATTACGTAGATCACAACACTCATAAAAATGTAGTGGGTTATTTATTTGGTTATTTCTGAGCTGTTGAATGTTTTAATTTAATGAGTCTTATGATTTTAAATTTCATTGCACATTGCATCATATATTATTATAATGCATATTATATTATATTATTATAATTATTATAATTATTATCATTATAATTTATCAATACAATATCGCGTAAACGGCGATGGTTAAACATTCGATAAACTGATTTAATTTTAATTTTCTGTCGTATTATATCGATATGGTATTCTATACTTTTGTATGACATAATACTTTTGATATCGACTAAACAACAGTCACTTTTATACCTACTTATGAAATGTTTGTAATTTTATTATTTTTCCTATTTACATACATTAATAGGTATCGTTAATAATTCACCGGCATAACTAGGGAGGACTTGGGGTAGCTGGTATTTTCCCCTAAACACTAATCATACCAAAATATTTGAATATAAAACATTGGGCCTACAAAAGAAATATATTTTAGCCTCCCACCCTTGCACTCCGAAAATCATGTTTGAATATTGCATATGACTATGTCTGTAGACTGTAGGCAGTACAATACTATGAATAGTATGTATAATTATATACGTTTTATACGTATGTGAACACAGTGCAAGATTTAAGCTGATAGAAAAAGTTCGAATTTTGTAGACGTTGGTTTTTTTTTATTAGCCTAGCTTTATGCGTTAGCTAATAAATTAAATGTATTACGTAAGTAAAAATACTCGATATTTTATTTTGATTTTTTAAAAACATTTTTAAGTTTATTTAAAGTTATTTTAACTTTTAAGCTAGTGTTTTTATTTATTAGTTATTTGGATTTATTAAAATATATTTTATAAAATGTCTTCTTAATCAACGAGTTTTCAAAATATTTTAAAGGTCAATATTCTTATTCATTTTTGTACCATAATAATATGTGTACTAACGTACTCATTTGGGTTTACCTCGTATTTTTTGATTTATGTACAAATATTATAATATTAATACTAGATATAAAATGATATAGATGTAACCTTTAATATATTAAATTCAAAGAATACAATAAAATTAGTACATCTTAATTCTTAATAAAGTTTTTAAAAAAATTTGTATTTCACTTTTATAATTTTTTTTAATAATAAACGTTAAAACTTAAAACATAGTGTCTAATAATATGATGTAATGATGTTTAAATATTCTTTACTTAATTCTTATATAAAAATGAGTGGGTGTTATCTACATTATTGTTTTTGTTCGGATTTACCAATTTTTCAACTGGTTAATTCATATATTGTTTATATAATAAACAATACCTTTTATATGTCTGTAGATGTTTATAGAAAACAAACAAGTAACAACTACAAATGAATATCTAAATAAATAATCCAACATTCCAACATACTATACATAGTTGATTTCGATATCATTAATTTTTATATTTTGTGAGGAGCGGAATTTTGGAATTGGTCTTACAATAATTATGTGTTTTTTTGTCTGTCATCTATTAAAACAGTAAAAAAGCTTAAATATTCAACTTTGAAGTGATTTCTAGTAGGAAATTACGTCTAGTTAATACATCGGAAGGTCAAAAATAATAAATTATATGTACATAATTTTCCAAATTATTGGGAAAACAAGAATTTATACGCATAATTACAACACTTTTTTAGAAACAATTAAAGTGAATATTGACAAAATCTTGAAAATGTATAAATTATTTTGTTGTACATTTTTACCAACCGTATATGTTTTTATTTCCCACACACAATATAATTTATTAAATATTTTTTCTCTTATTATTTAAAAATATTTGAAGTTTTTATATTTTTTTGAAATTATGTTGAAAAATTATTTTCTGTGCAAAAATGCTTGAAAATGTATTACAAAACCCTACATAAGTCATCATTAAATCTGTATAAAAATATTAAAATACATAGTCACAATTTTTTTTATATGCATTTGTAGTTCGAATAAAAATGTATAAACTACAAACATTTTGTATTAAAAAAATTACAAAAGCTCATAATGGAACTAAAACGAGTGTAATCGCAATTATTTTTATATTACATATTTTAAGTTTAAATTTGTACTAAATTAACTAAATTCACATTTTTCAATTATGAATAATGACAAGGTCGTAACTGGGAGTCTATTCTATAGAACTCCAGAAATTTTTTAAAATAGAAACATTAATTGTATTGTGAAAAACGAGTAGTTTATTGACTATAATAATTGTAATAGAAAAAATGTTAGACCCCCGTACCGAATTTTTTTTCAGTTACGGCCTTGAATAATGTATTAGTATAAACTAGTATAAAAAATATATATCAATAGCAATATAAAATATAATAAATTAATATGTATAGAAATATTGGCTGACAAAATCTCTGTTTAGAATCGTCTTCGGTAGGTAACGATGTTATTATTAATGAGTTCAGATTCAACACATTTTATAACAGTGATCTACTTATACTAGTATACTACTAATACTTAACACCTACCAAAAGCTACTATACAGCAGAGCGACTTCCCCGGTTTTATTATTATTATAAATTTACAACTTTGACTTCATAGTCCATCGTTTTTTTTTACACTTCTATATTTACATGAATTATTAATCTCGATTAAACCTATTCTTGTTGTCGCAATTTATTTGAATACCTATTTTTATGGAACTATTGTTCATTATTAATGACATTTTTTGTATAACTATAATTATTAGGTACCTAGCTAGAGTTGCTATTGATTCAATAATGATAAGTCATTGTATAATATGATTCTGAGTAAGGAGTTTATATTATGTCAACCTATTTTTATGGATATTTTCTAATACCTTACTATTATATATATATTAAGTACTAATGTAGGTACTTTAAATAATTTATTTTTCTATTAGTACCATTGTATGGACTAGACTTAAATTAACTTTTGACAAAATATTTCCATTTTTTATATATTTTATTATTAATTACTATAATACTGTACAACGAATAATTGCAGCAGTTAATTACATAGAAAAGGCAATACCAATGTAATGTACTATGTAGAATACTATAAATACTAAATATATGTATAGTATAAATTGTATAATAAAATAATTAGTTATTAAAAACCATTGACATTTACACAGTCACTGTACAAATTTGATATTTTAACTAAAACTACCTTAAATATTAAAAAAAAAAAAATTGTATTTAAAAAAAAAAATATATAAAATACATAAGCAGCAATTTAATTTTTTTCAATTTCTACGGTTAATATTTTTGAATTAAGTACAACTAAATAACTCACATTGTTTCATAAAATATTTTACGTTCGAATAATCCAGTTTCAACTAAATTTGTATTTCAAACACTTGTAAAAAACTAATTCCACGAGTACGTGGTTTTGATATTTTTAGATTTCTGTGTTAACTTATGAGGAATTTTGTTATACATTTTTAACTTAATAAATAATTCTCAACTACAAATCTTTTTTACAAATATTAGTAATTTTTACGAATTTTATCTGTTTGAACTTTAAATGTTTTGTAAATAAAAAAAAATAAGACTGCTTATCTAAATAATCTGTACCTATCTTATTTATAAATATAAATCTTTATACTATTCCCATATTATTCATATTATTGTAAAATATTAAAATTTATCCCATTATTAATTTAATTTAATTATATTGTAGTTAATATTAATCGGTAATAAATTAGCCATGTATTTTCTAAATCTACGAAACATACGTATGCAATAAATTTAACTATTTTATTGAAATTATTAAAAAACAGACAATTTTATGTAATTAATAATTAAAATGTATGTACATTCTTCAATAAGTTTATTCTTCATAGAATTGAGTTTATTACTTATGTTATAGGTAGGCATAATTATCATATTTCCTATTCATAATAATTCATTGATTTATTTATTTGTAATATAATAGGTACCTACACTTATCTTTATAGTTAACAAACTAAATTTTTTTTTCTTTTTTAACTTTGATAGCTTTCATATTTTGTTTGGTTTCTTTATTCATATTTCGTATCAAATTTATTCTGTAATTATCAATATATTAAATTAGGATCTATATGGCTAGCTATATATAAGTTTTTATATTACAAATCATATTGAAGTTCTTTTAATTGTATAGCTTGTCTAACTTTTGACTAAAACTTTTATGAACTATGGGTATTACACTATTACATTATTAATTACGATAAATATGTTTTGATTAAAATGTTTTAGTACTGGTACTGTTCATACTGAAGATAGTTAATAAATATTTCGCATTTCTAAATGGATGGAGCTCAGAGAAATTTCAGTATGATGGCCGAGAAAATCGATAGAATGCGATGTTTAAGAGTAATACATTTTACTATATTATATACGAGTAGTTGTAGTGTATTGAAGTTTTATTATCAATGAAAAAAATTTATATAGATATACGTTTATAATATATTCATATTTATTATTTATTATAATCAATTTGCTTTTTTTTTCTCTAAATTGCTAACTATTTTGTATTTAATTTTATGCACTTAATAATATATTATAAAAGTTTGAACGAACTAATTATTAGTTTATTTGAGATTAACGAAAACTGAGTTGATTAAATTAATATTACGTAGATCACAACACTCATAAAAATGTAGTGGGTTATTTATTTGGTTATTTCTGAGCTGTTGAATGTTTTAATTTAATGAGTCTTATGATTTTAAATTTCATTGCACATTGCATCATATATTATTATAATGCCATTGTTGTAGTTTAATATTTAATACTTAAGTACTTGATAATTTAATACTATAATGAATAATTTGTTTTTTTTATCATTATTTTAGGAACGATGCGACAATTATGTTAGACTAATAAAACTAACTCTTGATGAAACAATCAAAGAACAAAATTCGCTTTTGGATGGATCAGCAATTCATAATAGACTAAAATACTTAGGCATATTAGATAAGCCTAAATCATTATCAAACACATTCAATACTGATAAATATCATAAGAATATAGATTTTAATAACAAATACAAGTATTTGGTGTTTGATGATGATTTGAGTCTTAGGCAACATAAAAATAAATCTAACTTAAATACAAATGATATGTATTTATCGAATGACTATAGTAACTTCAATACTAACTATAAACCACAAGTTTATGATTATTCCACAGTATATGATGATCGGAATAACTCATATTATATGCCAATCAATCATAAGAAATATAGAAAACCAATGAACTTTCGAACATTGAATACTCAAGAATACCAAGTATATTATTTTCCTACATCAAAACCTATACCTCAATATCCTCGACAAACCACTGATAGATTTTACAGACGTAAACCTATTAAACAATATCCTGAAGAAGAAGTTCCTTATTGGCCAACTCGGTATCCAAAACCAGTAAGAGTTGTTGAACGAGAACCATCGTATTCAATGATTGATTATGATTACCGAAGTACAAATGATTATCGCATTGGCAAATCAAAATATACTGAACCATATTCATCTGAATACCGTACAAGATATTATCCAACAAATGATAATAATATTTATCACGGCTATGATGATAGTGATTATTATTATGAACCTCATTTGGGGCAGCGATCGTTTTCTAGTATAACAAGACCATGTTCACCTGTATATAATCAAGATACTTTGTATGATAGACCTCAATTAGAAAATTCCAGCAGTTTACTAGAAAAAAAAATCCGAGATTATGTATGGAATCCACACAAAGAACGTGTTGAAAAGTATTTGACTCCAAGTTATAAAAAAACCAAATATTACACCGATTTTAAACCATTAAACATTAAACACCAAGGAGACGAAACATTCAGAACACGTTCGTTATTAGGATTAGATTCCCGAGTACGCAATCAAAGAAGCGAAGTAATCAATGAAAATTCATATAAAATAAACTCGATACTTACGTCACCTGAAAGAAAATCTGCAGATGACGAAATTGTTCAATCGCACGAAGACAATGATCATTACACTGAATACACATTAAATAAAAAAAAAACTGAAAGTCCATCGACCTTACCAAAGCGAATTAGTTTTGATCTCGGTTATGAGCATATTGATCTCCCTATTCATACAAATTCAATCGAAGAAAATACTAATGACAATTATATTACGAAAGACCACAAATTAATTTTAGAAAGAAAAGAATCAAATACGAAAGTCGATGATAAGCGTCGAACATCATTATTATCAAATGATAATTATTCAATTCCAATAAACAAACAAAGGGTTTCACCAAGTGATACAAATGTAAGTTCAAGAAGACAGTCTTTAAGTAAACAAGAAAAATTGGCTTCAATCGGAAATTCTTTTGAATCTGAAAAATATTTAAATTTGAAAAATAATTATCAAGGAAATGATTTGAGTTTATCAGAAAAAAATGTTCATTCTTATAATAATGATAGAATAAATTATGATAATAATAATGATATTCAGAGTTACTCGAAAACACCAGATGATAAAAACAATGTTGTGCTTAAAGATGAAAATACATATCGTGATCTCAGACGTGATAGTAATGATAATAGCAGAAAAAAATCGTTGGAGACTACAGATAAAAACAATTTTAGTTATCAAGATTACACAGAAAATACTAAAAATAAAAGGGATAAATTAAATGTCATTGGACGAAGAGAAAGTTACAAAGGCGAACAAAAATCGAAAATAGAAAATACTCGTGGAAATACAAGTTTTAATGGTGTGGATAATAAATTAGATACTTTCGACAACAATTATAATAACAAAAATGTTACAAATTTATCACCTAAAAATAAAATTAACTTACCCATAATTGATCATAGTAATGGTATTAATAATACGAACAAATACAATATGGAAGAATATGAAACTGAGCACCTTCAACAATTTACTAATAAAAATGATATTGGGGAAAAACGAAAAAATTCTGAAACTATTCAACCATATAATAATGTTGTTAATGATTCAAACGATGAAATAGAAAACTCTAATACTGTAACACAAGTTAGTTCTGATTTCAAAACAATTCCGGAAGACCGAGATTCATCACATGCAGTTTCGAAGAACGAGCTTACGAATAATATAAATTATTACCAAGATCATTCTGATGACAACCATATAGAAGAACACCCAACTCATGGGTATGAGACACAACCGGAACATGTTGCTAACGATGAACACTTTTATCCAGACGTTGTTGATGATAACAAAGAAATCGTAACACACAACAACATCGAACCTGTTCAACAAAACAATTTTGATGAGGAAAGCAATGTACACAATGATTATTATTATCAAAATCCTACTGACAATAAAGAAGAAAATCTAATAGAAAACCAATACGAGAATCCCGATTCCCAAGTAAATAATGTCGATAACCAACACATTAATGATGATTATTATTATCAAAATTATTCTAATGTTGACCCAAAAGAACAACAAGAAAATCAATATTCCGAACCTGGTGTAAAAGGAGAATATACAAATGAACACGTCGAGCACGATGATTATTACTATCAAAATCATGCAAGAGATGACATAAAAGAACAGCAAGGAGATCAGCAGTATGTTGACCCTAACTATCAGGGAAATTATGTCGATCAGACACCGACTCACGATGACTATTATTATCAAAACTATTCTAATGTTGACCCAAAAGCACAACCAGAAAATCAATACACCGAATCTGATCACCAAGGAGAATATGTAGCTGAGCAAATGAATCGTGACGATTACTATTACCAAAATCACCCTGAGGAAGGTACAAATGAAAATCAAATTGATCAGCACTATCAGGAGCATCAAGGAAATTACATCAACGGAGAGCAGGATAATTATTATTACGAGAATAATTCTAATGTAAACTTAGAAAGGCATCCCGAAGGCCAATACGACGAACATGCTCAACAGGAAACATATGCAGGTGAACAACACGCAAATGACGGTTACTATTATGAAGAAGGCGATACTAACTACAACGATTCTGTGCCCAAAGAACAGTATGATAGTTATGTTGATAACAATCATCACGACACTAATGTCGCTTATTATCCAGAATCAAATGTCGAACACTATGATCAGCAACAACATGATTATGAAAATAATAGTTACCCTACACAAAAAGTAGACTACATAGAACCGTATGAGCAAAATTCTAGAAATGAAAATAATGATTATCATGAAAACGTCGATGGAAGTCAACCAACGAGTCAAATTACCAACGAACAAAAATAATTTTCCTATTAATGACGATTAATTAAAAAATAATACTTAAGTACTACCTAGCTATATTAATTACAAAAATAATATTTATGTTTACTTTTAGAAAAAAAGTAATCCGGTCTTGTTACTGTCGTTTTAAGCGAAATTTTTTGTAAAATAAATCGTAATACTGAATCATTTAGTACATTTATTTTAATAAAATTAAGGCCATTTGAAATTGTAGTTGTTACAAATAGTACAAGTTAATAGTTGTATGTGTAAAAAATCCATACATTATTCATTTCCTTGTATAGCTATATGTTTATTATACGTTTAATCACGATAAAAAAAAAACAAGAATAAGTAGAGTAATACAAATAAGTTATAACTAATAAGTAATAAGTTATTACTAATAACTAAGAACAAATAATTAAAATAATTCGGTATACTACATTACTATGTACAGGAGTTTTTATTTATAATTTATAAAAAATATATATTATGTTAACTAAACGATTTAACAGTTTTCCACAATGTTAAATAAATATATATGTTATAAAAAAATTGAATGTAATAAAAATAAACTCAATTAATATTAATAGATAATTTTATCCTCGACAAATATCAGGGTGACGGGTTTAACGTATTCAATTTTTTTTAAATTGTATCAGCACATCAGCACTGAAACACAATACACAAAAATATCTTATACTCAATAATACGATGTAAAATGATTTCTTTTTGTCTATAGTCCGCTTTTTTTCGTTGTAATGGAGTTTTTTTAATATTTAAATATAGGTATCTACCCAATATTATAATAATTTAATTATTTTACATGGACATTGAGAACTATTGTTATCACACATTTTCCTATTATTATAATATCTTTATAGTTTATTCTGTTTATATAGTATGCGTAGCTAAGTGTTAATATTATGATAATACCTAAGTTTGATAACCATATTTTGTCATTTTGAAATATATCGTTTCTCCTGCCTAGTTATTTTTCACTTCTACTTTACGCAGGATCTTATTTGAATTGCTAAATACATTACATTAGTTCAATAATTATAAGTGTTAATATATTAACAATTAAAAAATTATAATGTACTTTTTTATTGTTGTAGGTACATAGCTTACTTATATATTTTACACTACTGAGTGCATGTACCTATACGAAATTCGTTATCGATATTGATATATAGTAGCAAATAGTTAAGCGTGTAACTACTAATTTGTTACAATATTTAAATTATTTTAGTGAATAACAAATTACTATTTGTGAATTTTTTTTTATTTTCTATCTAATAATAACATAAATAATATTTTATGAGCTTTAATGTTTTTCGATGGCTGTGATAATAATTTATCAGTTATGGACTTATAGTTAAGAGCTTAAGACCCCATAGTAACCGATAATTTTAAACAAATATTATATAACATATGTATGTATCTACCTTATTGTCCTAATTATATTTAAATTATGTAAAAATGTAAACAAGACTATGTATAGACTATAGATTAAAAAAAATTACGCAGCATGGTCAATATTATATTTATTATAACACATTTGTGTGATGTAATAAAATGTGTGTATTATGAGAATTGACAAAAAATAGGCCACGTACCTTATCTAATACTAATTTTTATTGTAGTTCGTATAGGTATTTACAATGTATAATGTTATATAAAAATGTAAGCTATATGTTATAATAAAGCTAAACAATACTTTTCTCACTTATTAATTATTATATCAAATATTATAAATTTTTTCTCACTGCAAATTTTGGATAAGCCGAAAATGACCATTAAAAATCAGTTGATATATAAATAAAAGATTTCTAAATACTTACTAAAAAAAAGTCTAACTCAGTCTAAGTTTGTAATATAAATATATGAACTTGATAATACTTTATTATATATGTTTTTATGTGTTATTACTTATTTAAATAAATTACCTACCGATATAAGATACAGATTATTATTTACTTAATAATATAGAATATACTACATCTATAGTCATAAATATACAATTATTTAATAAAGCAAACATTCCAATTCATAATAAATTATTTTCCATCGTAATAACATTTAAAATATTCAATTAAATAGATATTTTTAGAGTTTATTATTATTTATTTACTTATTTACAATTCATATCGAGTAATATTTGAGTGGCAAGGATTAGATTGATTATATTCTTATGTATATGGTTCTAACTGTCATTTTTCAACAAATTTTATTTAGTCATGGCATGCCAAAAAAAGTACAATGACGGTATTTTGTAAATCTCATAAAATAATAGGTCATATTATGTAAATGCATAGCACAATTGAATTATTTCAACTAAAGTTATAAAGATCTGAAGTCACGCAATGTTACGATCGTAACACTTTCAATAAATATGTTACCTACATTCAAGATTAGGATAGGTAAATATTTAAAAATAAAAAAAATATCAAATATTTTTATTCGGTTTTAAACATTTCAAATAACGTCAAATAATATTTATTCAACCTACCTCGGCACCTGAAACTTATTTGATAAAGAAAATTATGATAGAAAGTTAAAGAATTGTGAATTTAATTTATCGTACTCGCCTATTGTATAAAAATATTATAATATGTAGACTACTGTGCATGTACCTACGTGCGGCAGGCGAAAATACGAAATATTATCATGATAAATTTTAAATATAGTATGATTAGTGATATTTATTTACCTAATTACGAAATTCAACGAATTAGATACTTAGAAATATTGGACTTTCTTGTATATAAATATCACCTTAAATGTATTATTTAAATTATGATATAATAGGTCTATTTATTACGATATTTTATTAACGTAAAAATTATATTATAGTCAACGTTTTAAACCCTTTGTAACTTTGTACAAAATAATTCTAGATTTTATTTCATATTACATTTTTTTACTGTTTCAACTTTATTTAAATATCGAATAAAAAGTTTCCGAGTGGTAATATTTTCAACAGGAGTTCTGTTGAATATTTATTTCCAAGATAGGTACCCAAGATAATGTCATCATAGCTTAGTATGATGATTATTACAGTGAATTAAATCTAAAAAATATAAGACATTATCGAAGGATTATCCGGTTGTGTATAGTATAGATAATAATCAGTGGCGTAGCCAGGATTTTTTTTAGGGGAGTTTTTTTTTAGTAATAAAATAAAATAAATTTACAACCGTGTTAAAATAATTGAATGATAATGATTATTATCACCAGTGTAGTCGATAATGTGAATAAGGCATAACAGAATACATTTCACCACGAATAAATGATTGTATTCCTATATTATAAACATATTTTTGATTATTTATTTCAATACCCAACCCCCCTGGCTACGCCACTGATAATAACTTATATAAAATATATCGAACAATAAGCTCGATTATTATTTAATGGAAAATTTTAAAGCAGAATATGTTAATACAATTTGTTGTTGATTATTAGACATAAGAATAGTTTAAGAAGTGGATCAAGTAAAAAATAAAATAATTCCCCGGAACACATATTATTAGTAATATGATATTATTGAGGTGCGTATTATAATATTGATTTCAGTTAAATTTTAAATTATAATATGATAAATGATTAAATTGTACGACATTGTACCTACATAGATGCAGGAAACAATTATTTATGAACACAACAGTGAACAGAATTATATGTAAATAAGCTAAGAAATACGTATAGGTAAGAGTTTAGGGGTATTCATACAAATATTATTATTTATGAAATGTACGTGTACATTTGTATTTTACTTACTAATAAAAAATGCATATAATTATTTATTTCACGTTCTTGATTGAAGATTTTTTTTTTTTTTATTAGATAAGAGTTTTTTTGGAAGGATATCAAAACATTTCCTTTAGAAATTATTTTTTTTAATAACAATTAAGTTAATAACATAATAAGTAGTCACTGAATTACCTACCTATAAAATATAATCTAACTAATAAAAAATGTCAACATTTCTTCAACTACATAAACGTAGTTATTATGTAAATTCGTTTATCTAAAATTCAAATATTTCCATAGATATTATTTTATATTGTTATACAATATACAATAGGTAAATAGGATGGGTAGAGGATTTACTGACATTTGATTAGTGATTATACTGACAATAATTTTGCAAGTCTAGCATGTCAAAGGCTTCAAAGTTACAATCAATGTTGCCGAAAGAGTGAAAAAGGTTTTTGGTTGCGTGCAAAGTTCGTTTTGTTTTTTGTTTTTAAAACTTTTCAATGTATCATAATACGAAGGTTTGTAGATATATTGCTCACATTATAAAACAAAACAACTGTACCAGATTTATATTTTCGTGTCTTTCACAATTGTTTAATCACCAAAAAGTTTGGTAATAAAATATAATTATTTAATGTATGATAAAATAATAGAGGTCTTCCTATCTCTATTAATGGTGTAACTTCAAACAAAAAGCTAAATATTAAGTATGATGTGTAACGATGAATGTTTATCAACAGCCGTATATGCTAACCTTAACTTATATCAAAGTGTAACTTAATTTAGTTTAAAATAAAGTTTTTAAAAGTTTAACTTAATATTATTATCCCTACACACTCCAATCTACTAATTCAAACCAATATTTTCATATTTCTATGGTGTCAGGAATTTCTTAATCCTTTTTTATAATAAATTCCGAAACACCCTAATAAAATTAAAGTCATATCACAAGATAGTATAAATATAAACCCTGTTATATATGACTCATCAGTGGCGTATATAGAAATAATTTTTGAGGTGGGCTATAGTAGATAGAAATTATTAAGTGATCTAACACCTAGAGGCATATTATTAAATGCACATTTACCTAAGGTATTTCGGGGGGCTGCGGCCCACTAGGCCCCCCCCCTATATACGCCACTGTGACTCATAGTTTTTTAAAAAATATTTTACAAATTATCACTTATTTATTGTTGAGAATTCAATATGGTTATATGCAGTAAAAGTACCTACTTAAATATAATTTTCGATAATTCTCTTAAATTTTCACAATCAAAACTTATCTTAAGACTGTGTGCCATTACAATTTTATCAAATATTTTAACAAAACATTTAATAATTTGTAATTAGTTTCCATCGAATTTATGACCGATGTAGAGTACCTATACTGCGAGGTTCGTGTTAGAGATTTTTCTTCTAATAGATTCAAAGACGTATTAGCACCAAATAGACGAAGACTTACAACGAAACATTTAAAACAAACAATAATAATTATTCAATGCAATTCTTTTTAAAATGTATTTTTTTTATAGTTTATACCTATTACCTATAGTAAATAAGAAAATTCAAAAATATAATAGACAATTACTTAATATAACGAGCACATAAAAATAATATCGACCCAATTCGTTTATATTCTATTAATAATTAAATTTGTCTCTAATATATATTTATTGCATTTTTTTGTTCACATTTCTTTATTTTTTAATGCACATTTTTAAAATTATTTAACTGTTTTTAATCCATAAGTGCATACATATTCATACATTTTTTTGTGCATAAATACCCTAACCCTCCTCATGATGAGGTACTTTCGACCAAATTCATACCATTTCTTTTTCGGCAAAAATAAAACTTTAAATATTTACTATATGTTATACATACAGAAAAGTATTAAAAGTATAAATTGTATAAAATATTTATGGTTTATAATATAAATAAATTTTATAATTTTCTATATGTAGTAGTAGTATACAGTAAACAATGAACTTTTTAGTTTGACCGAAAAGTGTCTCACCCGATTCGTGTTTGTATATATACCGATTTACTAATTGTAACTATACGTATTACGTAAAACAGTACAAATTTAAATATTATTATTTTATTAAAAATAAAAAAAAAGATTTTAGATAGGTACTAGAATTTAACTAAGCCATTATAGTCAGTACCCAGACAATATTACCATTTATAAAGTGATTCGTTGTTTATAAACATACAATAAACAAAATTTAAAAAAATCATACGAGTATATTATTATAATATGTCATATGAGTTATTTTATATTTGTGTTAAAATAATAAAATAGCATGTACTTATCAATATTATCAATGTCGTTAAGACGTTACTAGACCGTTTTTCGACTATTGTCTGTTCTTAGAATATTTTTTAATTTTTTACACTATTTTTTTCCCCAGAAGATGACGAGTGTCAACAGCAACCCGGGATAGACAAGATACTCAAAAATCAGTATCGTGATACTAGATAATAGATACTTGGATTTTAAGTATTGAGATACTATAGATACTCGATATTTACATTTTAAATATTTAGATACTCGAACTCGATACTTGGTACATTTGAAAAAATTAGCCATAGCCTATATGAGCTATGACGCATAGGATTTTTTTTAAATTTTATTTATACACAATTTATACACAATTCTCTATACAATTAGGTGGGTTGTATAGGTATATATATAATATATATATATATATATAAGTATAAACATTGATAAAAACCGTAAATACTGATTATTATAATAGCCAATAAAATGGTATAAATGTATAATAATATATTAATATTCACTGATTAAGGTTTAATTTAATTTATATTGTACCTACGTAACGTCTTAAAAACTAATAATTTGTTTATTTAATATAATATATTAGTATAACTTCTTATTATTTCCTTTTAAAAATATTAATTGTTTCAAGTAGAATTAAGGATGAAAAATAGCAAAATATACCTACCAGTATAATAGTATGCTCATGCTACCATAATTTAAATAATATAAGTTACAATTATTATATTAATTATTTTACCATAACGAAAGGTAATATAAAATATTTTTAATAACAGGTTGACGTTTAATTTTAATAGGGGTTTTTCAAAATATGACGACAATACAATGATTTATACATATTTTGAGTTCACAAAAACATAAACGGTTGTTTAAGCAATTTGTTGTTAAAAATGGATTTAGTTTTTGAAACGAGTGAAACAATTGTGGCATAAGGCATAAGTAACTTTAAAATGTTCCAAATGCGAACAACGAGCTCGGATATAAATCGATTCTAGTAATCTTTTTTTTTATCAGATTTCGTAATTGTGTAGGTGTCTACACAGTATAAAGGAGATAAACATTAAGTTGTATTCGTTTTTAATTAGTGTTACTAAAACAATTAAAATATACACAATGTATATGTGTAAGTTGTGTTATATATATTCTTTTTGTTTATTGTAACTTTTTTAATTCCATGACAACTAACTCGGGTATTTTCATGGTCTGCTTTCAACACAAATTATCCCTTTACATATCGTTCTCTCATTAATTTAACTCTGACAATAGCGTAAATGCACTTTTCAACAAATGTAAAAAGGTAAAAATATATCCTTATTCCTTATAAATAGGTCCAATATTAATTCTAAACTTACGCATCAATTTTTTTGAAACCTATTTTTCTCCACTTAATAATTTATCAACCAAAATTCCACTAAAAGATTATTACCACATAAATTAATATGTAGTCTATAAATTGTTTTTTTGTTTAAGATAATATGGTCATTTAGTCTAAATATTTAATACATTTCTTAAAATTATTTTTATTAAATCATTGTTACTTGTCATTGAGTTTAATTGTATTTTACATTTAAAATGAGTAGGTACCTCTAATCGAATTAATTTTATTATTAGGTACGTCAAGTATATTAGCGATGACGAAAGCGATGAATTTATTTAAATTTATTTATTTATTTTTTATTTATTATTTAATTTTAATTAATTAATTAATTAATTTTTATTTAAATAATATGATGAAACAAGTAAACGAGACGGTGTTGACTGATATTCAACAAAGTTTTCTGAAATATGTTAAAGGGAATATAAAAAAAAAACAATTGCGTGATATTGTAGTGGGCCAGCAACTGATCATCAAAAGTACAGGTCGTGTCAAATTAAAAGAGTCGAAATATTTTCTAAGTCCAGTTTATTATTTTAATTGAAAAATATTTCAAGTCCAAATAATTAATTTAATTTAAAAATATTCTAAGTCCAGATAAATGATTTCTGACATAGACTGGCGTGAAGGTGCTTGCGCTAACTCTGCTAAATAACGTCTGCAGGAGTCCTCTCCAGGGCTCCCTTAAATAGTCAGTGTTCCCTGATCTCTTACCCATATCCCTTCTGGCCTACTCCTAAGTGCGTCATTCGTTCTTGTTGGAATTGAAGCCTGAGCGAACTTGTTTATTGAGGTATTTAACACAAATGATAACACGACTTTATGATTATAATAAGTGTATAATATAAATGTAACATACAACTAGATATAGACACCCGTCGTACAACGTACCGTGTCAATGAGTATCCGAGAGTGATTCTTGTACACAAAATGAGCCCTATATATACGCGTCATTGACGTCACATAATCATACCTATGTATGTGTGTAGTATTAATAAGTATTGCTTCACATTACAATAGAAAGTTAAACTATGATATATAATATATTGATACGTGCACCCGTGTGCTTACAATGTATGCATACTAATATTAATTGTATATTTCAACACCCTCCCTCAATTAATAATTTCTTTGATTGTAGTCACTCCTATTGCTGACCGCAATTTTTCGAACCGATCTTTTACCAATGGCTTGGTCAAGATGTCTGCAATCTGGTCCTCTGTCCCAATGAACTGGAGTAGAAATAATCCGTCTTCGTACTTTTCTCTGATGAAATGATATCGTACGTCTATGTGTTTGGTCCTCTTATGAAACTCCGGATTTTTCACTAAACGTATAGCACTTTGATTATCAATATATAATATTGGTTGCTCACCTCCTGTTGTTGATAAGCTCTTGATCAAAAGTGTTATCTACATAATTCCCTTTACTGCTTCACTTGCCGCAATATATTCTGCTTCTGTTGACGATAATGATACACATTTTTGTCTTTGTGAAGTCCATGATACAACAGCTGATCCATATTTGAACAAATACCCTGACGTTGAACGTCGTGTTTCAGTGTCACCTGCATAGTCTGCATCGCTAAATATTTCCAATGACAACTGTGCGTTACTATCAAAATATAAACCATAATTAAATGTTCTTTTAATATAACGTATTATACGCTTAATTAAATTCCAATGCGCCCTTTTTGGATTTGTCAAAAAACGACTACCAAAGTTGACTGCATATGCAATATCTGGTCTTGATACTTGAGACAAGAACAATAAACTCCCCACTGCTTGTCGATAAGGTATTTCGTCATTTAATACTTCCGTTTCTCCCTGTTGATCAAGTGTATGTGATTTATCAATCGGTATTGATAACTCCTTTGCTTCTAACAAATTAAATTTGTTAATTATGCTACATGCATAATTTGTTTGGTGCATAAATAATGACCCATTATCCATTATGTCTACCTGCATTCCTAAAAAATATTCTACATTACCCTTTTTTACTTCAAACTCTTGTTCCAAGTTTGTTAAAAGTTCTTCAATTATTTCTTCATTATTTGCAGCAATTAAACCATCATCTACAAATATTGCAAGAATAATTTGTCCATCATGAGTTTTAAAAACACATGCATCAGCTTCACTAGATTGTAAACCAAATTTATTCAAAAAATCTTTGAATCTTTTGTTCCAACATCTTGGAGCTTGTTTAAGTCTATATAAGCTTCGTTGAAGTTTACATACTTTATTTGAACCGTCCTCGTAACCCGTTGGTTGTAACATATATATTTCTTCCTGTAAATCTCCATACAGAAATGCTGTCTTTATGTCGAACTGTCGTAATTTTAATTTTTCTACAGCTGCTACTGCGAAAATAACTCTTATAGATTCATATCGGACTACTGGTGAAAATGTCTCATGGTAATCTATACCATACTTCTGTGAACAACCTTTAATGACAAGCCTTGCCTTAAATTTGTCTATATTCCCGTCCGATTTATACTTAGTTTTGAATACCCATGCATTACGTAATGCAACTTTATTCCGCGGTAAATCGACTAATGTCCACGTTTCATTTTTATTTAATGACATTAATTCGTCATTCATAGCACATCTCCATTCATTTACCTGATGTCCGGTTATTGCCTCATCAAATGTTAATGGTTCTACACAATCGGCAATGAACGACTGAACGTTATACCTGTCCGGTGGTTTTAATGTACTCCTGTCACGTAATACCATCCTATTGTCATCGACTACTACTTCGTCCTTGACTTGATTTTCATTTTCTTCAATCTGAGTCGACGTTTCTGTGAATTCTAATTTGTCAGTGATTATATTTTCAAATTTAGTACATTCTTTTTCGAATATAATATCTCTACACAGAGATATCTTATTTGACTTCGAGTACCATACTCGATAACCCTTTGTGTCATTTGAATAACCAACAAATATACCTTTTTCACTTTTCGGATCCCATTTTCGTCGTTTTTGTTTTGGAATGTGTGTGTACACAACCGTACCAAATACTCGTAAATGTTTTATGTCTGGCTTGACTTTAAAATAAAGTTCATAAGGTGGCTTACCTTTTTCTGAACTAGTACCGGTCATATTTAATATATATACCGCTGTGTTTACTCCTTCAGCCCATAATGACACATCTAAATTCTTAGCACATATCATTGTTCTAGCTGCTTCAACGACTGTCCGGTTTTCCTTTTCCACTTTACCATTTTGCTCTGGTGTATATGGAACTGTCGTTTGATGTCGTATGCCATATTTCTGTAAAATACTTGTTATATCATTATTTACAAATTCTAATCCATTGTCTGTTCTTAGTATTTTAACTTTAGATCCTGTATCTGTTTTAATACCTTTAATAAATATTTCAATAATATTTTTCACTTCATATTTATTTTTAATAAAATATACCGTTCTGAAGTGTGAGAAATCATCTTTGAATAATAAGAAATATTTTGACCCACCTATTGAGTCCTTTTGCATTGGTCCACATAAATCTGCATGAATTAGTTCCCCTACATTAGTATGTTTTGTAGTACTTTTATCAAATGATTTACGTTGTTGTTTCCCAATTATACAGTCATCACAGAAAAATTGTTCATCCTTGGTTGTATAATCGATATTATGTTTAACCAAACAATTCTTCACGTATTGAATATTGAAACAGTACGCTCTTTGCTGTTTCGTGGTAAGTGAATGATAACGCTCTGATTTGGTATCACATCGTATATTTGTCTTCATATAGATATTTAATAATATATATATTACATGGGGATGGTTACGCTAACACGACAGCCAGGCTTAAGAGCGGGCTGCCGGATACGGCGTTTTGTCACGACAAGCTGGAAGCTTTGTCCTATCCACAATTTAAGGGATACTTATATATATATAGAGGGCACAAACAGGCTACGGGGGCCGACCACGAATAGTGTCTAGCTATGAAGCGACTGCTATCGTGAATCTGACCCGGGAAGGCAAGCTCTCAAAAGCGGCCAAAGGTGGTTTGGGTGGGACGGCTGTGTGTGTGTTGCTCACGGTTCGTGCTGGGACTGCTCTCTTTCAGCGATCTCTCTGTCGTTTCTTCGGGTAGTGGCTGGACGTTGTTTCCCGGGTGTCCGGTACTCTCGACCGGGTCTGTGGGTCGTGGTGTCGACTCGTACGGAAAGAGTGTGGCGATGCCCGGTGGGTTGCGCACGGTCCGTACGAGGAGTGCTCGTTCGTTCTCGTCGACGTTTCTGCGGACTGTGGCTGGTCGCTGTATTGCGGACCGTCTGGTAACTCAATCGGGTTTGTGGATTGCGGCGTCGACTCGTACGGAAAGAGTGTGGCGATGCCCGGTGGGTTGCGCACGGTCCGTACGAGGAGTGCTCGTTCGTTGTTCTCGTCGATATTTCCGCGGACTTCGGCCGATCGTTATATTGCGGGCCGTCAGGTAAGTCCACCGGATCTGTAGATTGTGACGTCGACTCGTACGGAAAGAGTGTGGCGATGCCCGATGGGTTGCTCACGGTCCGTACGAGGATTGCTGGTTCGGTGTTTCTGCTATTCTTCCTTTCTTCGTACTGGTTGAGGTTTTGTTCCGGTAGAAGAAGTTGTGTTGATTGAAGAAGTGTTTTTGCGGTCAGAAAACGACCGGTATATAACCTGTGCGCCGTACCGACTAGTAAACTATTGTGTGTGCCGCTGTGATATTTGTGTTTCCCGTCTGTACGGATTTGAGTCCTGTTGACTGGGTTTTTTGGCTATAGCCATGGGGAGGGTCTCATTATATTCGTCTTGATCTTCCCTGTCCATGGCAGTATTTGTCAAGTCGTAGTCGTAGTTGAAAGTACTTATATTTTGTGAAAACTAGCACTGACTACTGTAGTGTCTTATATGGCGTGTTCTGATTGGTCGATTATTGTGTAGTCCTGAGAAGGACTGTTTTATAAGGTAGTATACCGTTACAACTCCCCCCCCCGGATTAGTGACCGGGTGAGAATGTTGCACCTGGGATCTAATTACGTAAAAATCCACTACGTTTGGCAGCCGCCCTTTTCAATGCTCGCCGGGTTGCGTTACGTGATAAATACCATAACGGCGTGTCTTCATCTACCAATGAGAGTTTAGTATTCGGTTTGCCAAATTGTGCCAGTCTATATATGACATAGTCAAACGCTTGTGTCAGCGTGGTGGACTCAAAAGGAATGTATTTGTGTACCGTACATTCAGTGACCATTCTCCAATCAGATGGACTGTTCCACTGGTTGCCTATGTCTTTCCTTGCCGAGTTTACTTCGGTGACCCATCGTATAATACGCAGGTGTTTTTCGTGGTTTTGTTGTCTTGTCCATTGGTTGTCTGTTTTCTTTACTGCAATCACCGAACTTAATCCCAATAAATTCTCCTTGTTCTCTGCGACTAATGTTCTTCTTTTTTCTGCGGCTTCCTTTCGAAGATTATCGTACTTATTGACGGGTGCCATGTTTTCCGTTCTTAGTTCAACTGATGTTGTGAACTGATTCTCCTGTAGTTTTATATATTTTTCTTGACCCATTATGCGTTGTAATTGGTTCATTTTTCAGGAGATGCACTATTGGGTCATTTTTTGTGTCGCATTATTTTGCGACGTCTGATTCGTCCGTGTGGTATGGACGAACTTCTGCCACATTGATTAGCTCTTCTTTCCCTGACTGCGGGTTAACTATTGCCAGTGTCGAGTTACTAATCACTTTAGTTATTGTAAATGGACCTTCAAATAAGTTGAACAGTTTTTTTATTTCGTTGTTCCCGGCGTTCGATAAGTGGTGGTTTTTAGATAATATTTTTTGTCCCACCTGATATGTAATGAATTTCTTTTTTCCATTCTGTTTGGTTTCTCGTTTGTTTGCTTTTATTTTTATTTTTTCTGCCACGGTACATAATAATCGTTGATGGTCTATTGTTTCTGGTTGAGTTGGGAATGTTATCCAATTTTCAATGAAGTGTTTGGGACGTTCTCCTTTTAATATTTGAATTGGTGTCTCTTCCGTTACTTCCGACCTTAGTTGGTTCATCCAGAATTCGACTTTCTCCAGGTAATTTGGCCACTTTGAATGTTGGTCGTGGCAATACGTTCTTAAGATTCTCCCGATCTCTCTATTGTATCTTTCTACTGGATTGGACTGTGGGTGGTATTTTGTAGTAAATATGCATTTTATGTTTTGTTCTTTTAGCGTGTTGTGCCAGCTTTTTGACGTAAATTGAGTACCATTGTCCGATATTATTGATTCTGGTTTGCCAGTAGTTGGTATGTAATCTTTAATTAGTTTGTTAATGATTGATTTCGTTGTGGCTCGTTTTATTGCGTATAATCTGATATATTTCGAAAATACATCTAATATTGCTAGTATATAGTGAGTGCCACCTCTTCCAGTTGGGAGTGGTCCCATCATGTCGATTGATACTTTTTCCAATGGTTTCGTTGGTTTGTGAGAACTTGATTTTCCACTGGCGTTGTAATTTATTGGTTTATTTTTTTGGCAAATGTCGCAATTTTTTGTTACTTCTGATATTAGTTTCTGCATATTTTGAAATGTACAAATGTCTTTTAGCGCGTGATATGTTTTGAATCTACCTGGGTGTCCCGTGTTTGCGTGTGTTTCTATTATTAAATCTTTAGCTAAGTGGCTTGGAATAACTACTTTCCACCTGTCGTTTATTTTATGTCTCACAAATGTTATTCCATTCTTTTTGGTCACATGATCGTTTTCCTTCATTTTTTCCACGTGTCTGTCCTTTTTTTGTTCCTGAGCGATGTTTTTAATTTTTTCAATTAATTGCTTGTTAATCAATAATGCTGAAATTTTATTCAACTTAATCTTTTCTTCTGGTCTTTCTTCCCCTGTTCTCGGGTATCTGGTTAATGCATCCGCTGCGATATTATCTTTGCCTGGTATGTATTCGACTGTGTAATCAAATTCTTGCAAGGCTAAAGTCTATCTTGTTAATCTTCCACTTGTTAGTTTACATTGCTTTATAAATGTTAGTGCATGGTGGTCGGTCTGGATGATCGTTTTATTCCCTATTAAGTATGGTCTAAATTTTGTGCAGCAATATAATATTGCTAATGCTTCTAGTTCTGTTGTTGTGTACCGTGTCTCTGCTGGTTGAAGTGTTCTGCTCGCAAAGCCGATCGTCTGTCTCTCGTTATTTACTAATTGGAAAAGTTCCCCACCTATAGCTGAAGTTGATGCGTCTGCATTAATGTAAAATGGTAACGTAAAGTCTGGAAATGTTGTGATGATTTCATTCAAGAATGCAGCCTTTGATTCCTCGAATGCTTTAACATGTCTGTCCTCCCATTTCCATGTGTTATCCTTTTTTATTAATTCAATCAGTGGTTCGATTATCTTTGCAAACTTGCTAATGTATCTCCTGTAGAAGTTTAGAAACCCTAAATATCGTTGTACTTCTTTTTTGTTTTTTGGTTCTCTGAAGTTCTGAATCGTTTCTATTTTCTCCGGGTCCATTTTTAATCCTTCTGTGGTGATTATGTGTCCTAAAAATGACACTTGTTGTTTAAAAAATTGACATTTCTCCATGTTAACTGTAACGTTAAATTCACGGAATCTTTCTAACACAATTCTTATGTGTTCATTATGGCTTTCTATACTATCTGACGTTATGATAATGTCATCCACATAGATCGTTACGAAATCTTTAGTGTATGGACTAAGCACTATATCCATGCATTTTTGGAATTCTGCTCCACTGACATTGAGTCCAAACGGTAGGCTTTTGAAGGAATAGTTTTTTCCATTAATTAAAAATGAGCATGGGGCTCTACTTTTTTCATCTAGCTCAACTTGCCAATAACCAGACCTCAGGTCGATTGAACTAATGCATTTCACCCGTTTGAATTTCGCCAAAATAGTGTCAATAGGTAGAGGTCTTTCACAGTCCGGGATTATAATCTCGTTGATTTTGCGGGCATCAATGCATAATCTTACATCTCCGTTTTTCTTAAATATCGGGACGATCGGGATTGAATAAGGTGAGTTAGAACGTTCGATTATACCGAAATCTACCATTCTCTCTATTTCTTTTTCTACTGCCTCGATTTTTTTTAACTGGTATTTGATATGGTCTTACGCAAATTGGTATGTTGTGTTTCAATCGTAGATTACATTTATAATTGCGTATTTTTCCAGGGTGGTCTGCAAATACTTCAGGGAATTGCTCTAAAATATCTTCTATGTATTTCTGTTCTCCTGTGGTTCTCATTGTTATTGTTCTTGGTATTATAGGTTCTTTTACTACTTTTGTGTGTATCATTTGTAGTTTTGTGGTGGTTTTTCCCTCTTGATTCATGAAAGGTGTGTCCCATGTAGCTGTTTCGGATCTCAATGTTAGCACTTGTTTGTTGAAATCTAGCGTGGCTTTCAGTCTATCTAGTAAATCATTGCCGATAATACCACCCTCATTGAGTTGTGGTACAATGATGAACGGTGCTAGTATTGTATGTTCATTGATTTGTAACGGTAGAAGTACCTGCTTGATTGCTTTAGTTGTTTTGTTTCCGAATGCATTGAAAATGTTAAGTCCAGTAAGTGGTAGTGTTGGTAAGCGGTCGTCTCTCTCTCGGATTAACCTTTCGTATTCGGTTGAAATAACGCTGATTTCGGCTCCGGAATCAATTAACATCTCATACTCCTTACTGTTGATGCGTACTTTAATATATGGACAGCCGTTGTTTTGTGGATCTGTCGATAATTTGGTGAAGTCTTCTTCTTGTGTCAATTCGTTGGCTGTGATTGATGATGTATTTTTTATTTGTATGTTTTGTGATTCGTTTTTATTGTAGTTTTTTCTACAAGTTAATCTTGCGATTTTCGTTGGTTTAGACACTAGGGTGTTTGTGATAGTGGGATGTCCATTTCCCCCATCCCCTGTGGCCAGTTTTTTTACTCATTATTGTCTAGTTCATTTTCATCTTCTTCTTCCGATGGTTCTATTTCTGTTGAAATTAATTTAATGTTTTTGACTTGGTTTTGGGGGATGTTATTTGAGAAATTGTTCTGACCAGGTTTATAAGTGGTTTGGCTGTTGAATCTGTTTTGCCGATATGGAGCATTGGTGTTATTTTGTCTCTGTGGTTGAATATCATGTGATGTTTTGAATTCTGGTTGTCTTGTATTGTTTATTTCACCCAATTTTTCCCATATTGACAAAAACTTTTTTTCTGTTGTTTGTAAAAATGCTTGTATAGATATAGGGAAATGTTTTACAATCAAGTTGATAGCTTGTTCTTCTGTAATTTTTGGTGAATCCAAGTATTTAAGCTCATCCATCCATTTGTGGAAGTGTTCTTGGTAGTTTTCTTTTGTCGGTGTTTTCCCAGCCTCGGTGCATTTCATGAAAATTCCCCATTGTTTGTTTTCCGAGAAGAAGTATTTTAGGAAAAGTTGTTTAAAGTTATCTACATTTAATGTTGCATCCTTTATCATCGTGTACCACTTTGCTGCATTGCCTTTTAAGCAGCTTTCAATTAACAGCATTTTTTCTTCTTCGACTACTCTTTTATGGCTCAAGTACGTGTCAATCGCCTTTAAAAATTTCTTTGGGTGGTCATTTTCGTTTTTTCCTTCGAAAGTGGGTAACGGTAGGTCAACTGAGTTTGGTTTTATTGGTGAGCTCTCTGTTGAAACTTTATTCCTTATTTTCTCGTTAATTTGTTCAACGTCCTGATTGATTTTTGTTGCTGTGATGAACGATTTAGTATCATTATCGTTTATGAGTTGATGTAATGACTCGATGCGATTATTGAAGTCATCTTGCATTGCTTGTATTTTCTTTGTTAGTTGGTCCACAGTTTCCTCAAGTCGTGCAATTCTTTCGGCTGAGGTTTCGATGATTGGACTGTTTTCGACACTGCGCGTTGTGTTTTTGTTAGTTTTTCTGTTGGCCATTTTGTATCTTCTTATTGTCATAAGCTTGTATTAACTATTGACAGATATCTAGTTTCACCGTACCGGATAGTAAACGTTTATGTCAGTTATTCACGGGTATCCCGTTTCGCCGTACCGACTAGTAAACGTTTGTGTCGGCTATTCGTATTCGCCGTACCGACTAGTAAACGTTTATATCGGTTATTCCCGGGTATCCCCGTTTCGCCGTACCGACTAGTAAACGTTTGTGTCGGTCATTCACGGGTATCCTTATTCACCGTACCGACTAGTAAACGTTTGTATCGGTTATTCTTATTCGCCGTACCGACTAGTAAACGTTTGTGTCGGTTATTCACGGGTATCCCGTTTCGCCGTACCGACTAGTAAACGTTTGTATCGGCTATTCATATTCGCCGTACCGACTAGTAAACGTTTGTATCGGCTATTCGTATTCGCCGTACCGACTAGTAAACGTTATATCGGTTTGGTTTATTCTGGTTGGTTGTGGTTTTCGAGTCACGAGTTGGGCGCCAGTTGAAACAGTACGCTCTTTGCTGTTTCGTGGTAAGTGAATGATAACGCTCTGATTTGGTATCACATCGTATATTTGTCTTCATATAGATATTTAATAATATATATATTACATGGGGATGGTTACGCTAACACGACAGCCAGGCTTAAGAGCGGGCTGCCGGATACGGCGTTTTGTCACGACAAGCTGGAAGCTTTGTCCTATCCACAATTTAAGGGATACTTATATATATATAGAGGGCACAAACAGGCTACGGGGGCCGACCACGAATAGTGTCTAGCTATGAAGCGACTGCTATCGTGAATCTGACCCGGGAAGGCAAGCTCTCAAAAGCGGCCAAAGGTGGTTTGGGTGGGACGGCTGTGTGTGTGTTGCTCACGGTTCGTGCTGGGACTGCTCTCTTTCAGCGATCTCTCTGTCGTTTCTTCGGGTAGTGGCTGGACGTTGTTTCCCGGGTGTCCGGTACTCTCGACCGGGTCTGTGGGTCGTGGTGTCGACTCGTACGGAAAGAGTGTGGCGATGCCCGGTGGGTTGCGCACGGTCCGTACGAGGAGTGCTCGTTCGTTCTCGTCGACGTTTCTGCGGACTGTGGCTGGTCGCTGTATTGCGGACCGTCTGGTAACTCAATCGGGTTTGTGGATTGCGGCGTCGACTCGTACGGAAAGAGTGTGGCGATGCCCGGTGGGTTGCGCACGGTCCGTACGAGGAGTGCTCGTTCGTTGTTCTCGTCGATATTTCCGCGGACTTCGGCCGATCGTTATATTGCGGGCCGTCAGGTAAGTCCACCGGATCTGTAGATTGTGACGTCGACTCGTACGGAAAGAGTGTGGCGATGCCCGATGGGTTGCTCACGGTCCGTACGAGGATTGCTGGTTCGGTGTTTCTGCTATTCTTCCTTTCTTCGTACTGGTTGAGGTTTTGTTCCGGTAGAAGAAGTTGTGTTGATTGAAGAAGTGTTTTTGCGGTCAGAAAACGACCGGTATATAACCTGTGCGCCGTACCGACTAGTAAACTATTGTGTGTGCCGCTGTGATATTTGTGTTTCCCGTCTGTACGGATTTGAGTCCTGTTGACTGGGTTTTTTGGCTATAGCCATGGGGAGGGTCTCATTATATTCGTCTTGATCTTCCCTGTCCATGGCAGTATTTGTCAAGTCGTAGTCGTAGTTGAAAGTACTTATATTTTGTGAAAACTAGCACTGACTACTGTAGTGTCTTATATGGCGTGTTCTGATTGGTCGATTATTGTGTAGTCCTGAGAAGGACTGTTTTATAAGGTAGTATACCGTTACAATATTTTGATGACCCAATCGTTCGTGCCACAATTGTAATGTGTTTTCTACTGCAATGTTCGCATAACATTCAGTTTTATTTGGCACTTCGACCTTAACCTGTAATTCGAATAATCTTCCGTTCCGTTTAACTGTAAGAACTACTTGTCCATTCTTTGTAAACTCGCATATTTTATTATCCGAGGTTAATTTTAAACCTTTGTCTAATGATGTACCACATGAGAATAAGTTAAACTTTAAATCTGGCACATGTAATACGTTCGCTAAGTAATTTCTTTTCCAATTACCGTTTATATAAGTTAATATATTTATATTACCTTTGCCTGTTGCATACAAATTAGATCCGTCACCGATTGTTATATGTTGCGTATTTACTAATGGTTCATAACTAGAAAACCATTCTAATTTGGCACACATATGATCAGATGTGCCCGAATCTAATACCCACATATCCGTTGTGGTATTATTTAGTGTTGACTCACTAATAAATGCGTTTTCGTTTGAATCCGACGTACTTGTCTTTTTTAATTCCATACTCCGAAGGTAACTCTTACAATCTCTTTTGAAATTTCCCTTCTTACCGCAATAAAAGCAATTTAATTTATTATTAGTATTTATAAGTTCCTTTTTATTTTTACTGTAACTGCCGCGTTTTCCACTAGATTTGTTTTGAAATTTGGCTGAAAATGCACTCGATTTTTCTTGATCGCCCACTTCACCTTTAATCTGTTGTATCCTTGATTCTTCAATCAACAAACGACTAGTTAAATTATTTACCGTTTTACTCCCGGTTGGGATAGAGTCCCAAGCACTGTAAAAATGTTGATAGTCTTTTGGCAACGTCATTAAAATTTTTGTCATGACCATATTATCCGTAATAGGTTCTCCTGCTAAACTCAATTTCCTTCCTAAATTTTCCAATTTGGAAATGTGTGTCGATATATCATCCATTGGATCTTTTGAATAACTGAAAAACTTTTGTTGAAGCAAATGTATACTTGCCTCAGATTTCTGCTCGTAAATACTAAGCAGTTTCTCCCACATTTCAAATGCAGTTTCACAGTTAATTAAATATTGCAACGGACCATCGTCTATTGAGGTAACAATTAATTTTTGACATTTACTATCCGCCTTTTTCCAATTATTGATTTGGTTCTGCCATCGTAATTTGGCTTCCTCGTCAGTTTCCTTTTCCGACGTCCTTGTGATTTTTGGACTTGGCCTAGTCCAATCACCAGATATAATACTTCCCACTTCACTTGAAGCTAGTATGACTCTCATTTGAAATTTCCATAATGGCCAGTTTTCCATACCTTTTAATTTCGTGATCCTCACCGAGTCTTCCATGACTGATGAATCCTGTATACTTAAACCTGTATACTTAATGATTATCGAAATTACCTCGTATACTGTACCGTTCCTGAAATTCAAATACTCTCCAACTGGTTGTAGTTTTCTGTGTTAAGTTAAATGTAAAAATACTTTCAATAAGCAATTTAACCCAGAATGTGTATCTGGGCCCATAACCTGTTGGAATTGAAGCCTGAGCGAACTTGTTTATTGAGGTATTTAACACAAATGATAACACGACTTTATGATTATAATAAGTGTATAATATAAATGTAACATACAACTAGATATAGACACCCGTCGTACAACGTACCGTGTCAATGAGTATCCGAGAGTGATTCTTGTACACAAAATGAGCCCTATATATACGCGTCATTGACGTCACATAATCATACCTATGTATGTGTGTAGTATTAATAAGTATTGCTTCACATTACAATAGAAAGTTAAACTATGATATATAATATATTGATACGTGCACCCGTGTGCTTACAATGTATGCATACTAATATTAATTGTATATTTCAACAGTTCTCACGCTATTACGCATTTCAGGATGCATGTGCGATGATGACGTTCGGTGACAATCCGCCCACGCGCAGTTGGTCAACCGCAATCACTGTATCCGAGTTATCAGACTCGCATTGTGACTAATATATGATTATCAAATTTATCATATTTATCATATTCTGTCTAGTAGTACACTAGTACGTCTCCCAGCGTATAAGGTTGTAGTTGATAAGGCTATTACGATGTCTATACGTAGGTACTTTATCTTATTTGGTATAATAGGTATTATATTCCTACAGAGTATATAGTGTCTTTGTGGAGGTTTGTATTACCCCAATTATTACTGGTTGTCATTTTAATACTTATTCCTACATCTTAGCACCCCCTTTATATATTATATATTATATATTACGTATGGGACATCAGAGCACGTAGCAATATTTTGAAACCATACAACCATACAATATAGTTTTTTCGGATAAAAATTTCCACCCATTGTTCTCTAAAATAGATGTTAAAAAAAAGGTACCGTCAATTTTTTACAATTTGTTACTTATTTAGCGGCAGAATTTGAAATAAAGCGTAAATATAATGCAATTTTATCAAACGCTGAAACTGAATTATCAAAATTCACCCCCAAATTATTACTACCGAACAAATTGATCGAATACGGAGAAGAAGGCATAATTCGATACGTAGATATAACGTTCTTACCACACAAAATAAAACAATCTCAAAATGAACCCGACGAATCTGAATAAATAGCAGCCAGTCAATCGGGGAAAATTGTTCGTTATACATCAGACTTTCAATGGAAAGCTTCATACAAAGTCGTTTCGGCAATTTAATAAATTCAATGTTATCCAAATATATAAACGAAAATTATAGATAGTAGATGTAACTGCTTAAAACCCGAGATAAATATACAGCTAACATATGGAATGTGAGCTCTGGGCACAGCCGACATGTAATTGGGGCCCTAAAATTTAAGTCCTATAATTAAATCTAATATATGGTCATATGGACCTGTATTTTAACTAATGTCACTAGAATAAAACTATTATTTTTTCTAAAATATGTCGTAAAAAAAAATTATGTTTCGGGATAATTAGAATAATACAATGTAAAATATTTTAAATTTGCGTGATAAAACTTATTATGATTATAACAGCTAGATGTTATTGACTACAAAAGTAAAAATAATAAATAAATATTGCAATTATCTTGAAAATAGATTTAAGATCCAACTATTTAATGAAATATTATATACTACTTGGTACTAGTAATACCATTGATTAATATGTGGTATAATGTAACATGTAAGTAATATTTATTCGTGCATTGAAATTTATAAAAATATGTATATGTCTTATAAGAGAGGGCCCAAATTAAGAAAAGGGCCCGACAGAATTGTAGGCACCCCGAAATTTTTCAACGATTTTTTAAAAATATGCTTATTTCCAATTTTTCTGATTAATTTTGCTTTTTTGACCAGTTTTTCTACTTTTTATATTTTTTTCAGAAAATCCTTCGAAAAATCTATAAATAATAACGCATAATGTCTCGGAAATGAAGGTTGATTTTTTTATAAAATAAAGATTTATTTTTATTAGTTAGTAACTTTTCCTTATCATTTTGTTTCAATTTATTTTCTAGTCTTTAATTATATTATTTTTAACACAGTTACAAATTATGTTTAGTGCCTACTTTTTATCATGCAAAAAGAAAGTTTTTTTTTTTAATTAAATATTTTTGCCAAATTTAAGTTTTTTAAATGTTTATTTGAGTGCTTGTAATGATGGTTTTAAGTGTTTTTTTAAGCGCTTATTTTAAAGTTTTTAAGTGATATAAGTCCCGATTCATGGTTATGAACTATGAAATAACAATATATATAAAATATAAGTATCATATAAATTATAACTTGTAACTTATAACTAGTTATAAGTATTGTTACTGATATCGAAGTATCGAACTGTGCCATCACTGCCACCTCCATAGATATAGTGTTTTTATATCTATAGCCACCTCCGAATTACAGACTGATAGGTACTGTTTTTATATTCAATTGATAACAATGCCGGTTTTGCGTCAAAACAAAAACACGTTTTTGTGCGCGTTTTGATTATTTTATCCGTCGTTTATGCTAGATTAGGTCTCGAATCTCGATCCTATCCTTGTCGACTGCGAGAACTTATTGATTACGCTCAGTGCAGTGTCTTGTCATGAAAGCCGAATCAGTGGATACTGATCACCACCAGAACAAATACAAAAGCTGTTTGACGTGCAAAGTATCTGGTTCGGTTACTTTTTTAATGGTTGCTGCTTATTTTTATTCCAAATGCAAACACATTAAACCCGTGTGTTACATAGGAACTCCAAGTATGTATAACTCTGTCCATCGCAGTATTTAGCATAGAGGTTCCCAACCTTATTTGACTCGTGGCACCCTTAATTATTTTCTAAAAATCCGGAGGCACTCTATGGCCAATACTTTATACTGAATATGCAATATTATAATATCGATAAAATATCAATATCGTGCAGTATTCATATTTTGTAACTTCGGTTTATTTAGCCAAGTAGGTTTTATACTATCATCTGTTTTATTACTCACATTGCTATATTTTTAATAAATATATTTAAAATAATTGTGAGGCATCCTGGTTGGGAACTTCAGATTTAGTATGTATGTTACAAGATTGGTAATAAAATTGTTAATGTTTTCATATCGTTGACACGGCTACGGCGGTAGGTACTCGCTGAGTCCGCGGTGAGCCGGTCAGTATAAAAGAACAACACGAATTTCACTATTTGTACGGTGTATTTTTATTGATGATAAACAACGGTACACAATAGCTAGTTGTTGAATGTCACTATGTCAGGTGTTGACGATATAAAAGAGAATACACAATTATGCTCTACGCGGTCTTACGACTAGGCGACGTTGTCACCGTTGTCGGTAAGACGGTTCACGCAAGAGAGCGAGACGGCCGGCGACCGGTACTCGTCCGGACCGACTTGTCTTCCCGTCCCGCCCTGTGCTTTTGTGGCGCGGGGGAAGAGTCGACGGTGTCGTGTCGTCGTAGCCCGTGGTGGTGGTTGATAAGGCATAGACCGGTCGCTACGGTGCCTGTACTTTGTACCGGCGACCGTTGCGTACCGTGTCATACTCCCCCTCCAAACCGCCACACGGGGTGTACTACTACCGGTGTCGGTGTTTCGTGAGGTGTAGGTCGACTTGCACTACCGCATGCGGCTGCTAGAGGTAGGCTATGTTCCTAGTTCCCTTTTATATTGGTGGTTGCCATCCTGTTGATCTGTGCGAGGGCCCCGGCTTGTTCTTCTCCATGGGCACCAGCTCCTGCTTACTGATCTAGTCCGCCACCCTCCTTCATTTTCGGCTTGATTTGTGCCGCTCATTGTATCTGTACATGCTGGTTAGTACAGAACAAAATGTATTTAAGAGGGTGTGTTTTAGGCGGGACACGTGTATTTTCCGTAACGGTTTCTGGTCGGTGAGGAAGATTCCTTTTCCGACCTGCTTCGCTAGCCTTACCGGCATGAAAAAATTGTGCGCCTTAAACAGGTGGTTTGCTAATTCTAATTGTGACAGGTCAGGACTAGTGGTGGGTGGCTGTGCTTTCCCTTTCCAGCATGTCGACGTACGAATTTGCTTACACCTATGAATTGTACGCGCGGCGTAATCCTAAGAGACTTCCTTATTAATAAGAAAATCGTGTCCTAGTATAACGCGTCGCAATACAAGTCGTCTAAGATAGTTACTTCGAGTTTGATATCGATTACTCCTATCTTAGCTTCGAATGTGGGGGTGTCACTGGTTATCACAGTATGACCGTCCGCCATTCGGTTTGGTCGGATTTACGTATGATTTTTGTGCCTGCGCATCTAATAGGGCTGTTACGAAGCCTGACCGAAATTCGAGTTTGACCGCGGGGGTCGGAATTTTGTCCGGGCGTGTTCGCGTACCGTTATTAGTCATATTACAATCGATAGAGCGGGACAACTGGTTCTGAACCGCGACGGAGACTGTCTGGTCTACGGTGTTATCCGCCATGACCATACTGTCCCTATCGGTTGCCTCTGTGCTCACCTGTTGTTTTATGTGCGCAAACTGACCTATCGCGAGGTTGTGCTCAGTATTGTGCTGGCGTCCTCGTCACCTGTGTAGGTGAACATCCGTTTCTCTGTTGCCTTTGTCCCTACACCTGCGGCTGCCCCATGAGCCGGTTGTTGTTGAACATACGTGTCACCGGTGAGGTGAGTATGTTCGGTGGTGGGGTGGTGTAGGTTGGGGGTCTGTGAACGGGTGCCGATTGGTGCTGTGACGGAAAAAATTTTCGTAGTCGGCTATTAGTTGTGACGAACTGCCGTACTACGCGCGTGTGTATTGCGTAATTTTTTTCCGTGAGTACTACCGAGTGTGTATTCCCTTTGGTGCATGGTCGGTTGGAGCCCGCTAGCTGCACTACCTACCAGCATGGTCGTCGTGTACGACTCCTCTCCTGTACTTTCCATTAATCCTGAGATTAACGGTGGCACGGAATTGAAGCGTACCTCCTCGTAAACGCGAATTTTGCATGTTGTTTACGGAACGAATTTGTTTATGTTTACGTTCGCGTAAATGATAATCAGCTGTTGATAACGTCACCGGCGTGATCCAAATATATCGTAATTAGGTCAACGCTCTCGGCGGCGGCTGATATCGGCGGCGGCGATACCGGTTTAAAAGTTCTCACCTGTACGCTGCGCTGTTATCGGCGGTAATGTCACGGGACGAAAAATAAGTGTTTGGCGGGGTGGTGTTACGTTATGTAATTACTTCCCACAGCCATTTCACGGTTATTCTCGGTTGCGTGGATTTCCCCCTTTGTACCAGAATACTTATTGCGTAATCCTACCTTGGGGTCCTAGCTAACCGGAAAACGCATTCCTGGTTAAATATCTTAATACTAATATAATATAAGCAATTAATCCGAGGTATGTGTCAACGTGAAAAAAAACTCTTACCTTTACGCTGACTGGGTGATTCCTGTTCGGGGAGCCATTTTAACACGGCTACGGCGGTAGGTACTCGCTGAGTCCGCGGTGAGCCGGTCAGTATAAAAGAACAACACGAATTTCACTATTTGTACGGTGTATTTTTATTGATGATAAACAACGGTACACAATAGCTAGTTGTTGAATGTCACTATGTCAGGTGTTGACGATATAAAAGAGAATACACAATTATGCTCTACGCGGTCTTACGACTAGGCGACGTTGTCACCGTTGTCGGTAAGACGGTTCACGCAAGAGAGCGAGACGGCCGGCGACCGGTACTCGTCCGGACCGACTTGTCTTCCCGTCCCGCCCTGTGCTTTTGTGGCGCGGGGGAAGAGTCGACGGTGTCGTGTCGTCGTAGCCCGTGGTGGTGGTTGATAAGGCATAGACCGGTCGCTACGGTGCCTGTACTTTGTACCGGCGACCGTTGCGTACCGTGTCATCGTAATGTTACCTATATTATTATTAGCAATGTATCAGGCTTATAATTTTTGTTTACAGGTATGATGTATTTTGCTGTAGCTAGAGCATTTGATTTGAAACCTTTCAATAATTAACATTGCATACCAACAACAACTTTTATATTATTTTATAATATAAGTCAATCCAATCATTATGCAGCCTTCATTATCAGAAAAACACTCTGAAGATCTGCCAGTTGTTAAAATTTCAACTAAACCGATACAAAAAATGAATAAAAACAAGCCCAAATTTAAAGAAAATAATTTGTTGTTTAAATATGGAAATTATAACAGGTAAAATTACATGTTATTTATAAAATCGAAAATTATTTACCCTTTCTCATCATATATTGTAGGTATTCAAATGGAAAAACTCTTTAAACACTTTGAATGGCTCAAAAGACTGTATCCATCAATCTATCATTGCTGGGTATGATCTAAAAACTAGATAAACTGATATGACATTAAAATATACTATTATATTATTATTAATTATTTTTAACTAATTGAATTTGTTGAAGTCAAGAACATATTCTGATTCAATTATTGTACTCTTAGAATAAATATTACTTTTCTAGTTTTGAACAAAAAAATAATAAATTAAATTATTAGATTATAAAAATCATTATTAAGAACACTATAATTGAATTCTTATTAAGTAAAAGCGTTATTTATATGCTGAAATTTTGTAATGAGATATAATTACAATGTGCATAATGTATTGTTAAAATTATAGTAAGTCTACATAAATATTATTTCAAATAAATCTGTAACATTTTGAAACAATTTATACTTGTCCAACCTTGGTTTTTAATTTGAATGAATTATTAAACATAAATATTCCACATAATAATACTTTCATAAAAACATTATTGTAATTCATATTTTTTTTTTTTATAGATATTATGGTTATCGTAATCCAGATGATAAAGACGATAGGTTGAAAGTGTTAGCTGAACATATGGATTTATTTTATGGCAAGGACGTGTTAGACATTGGCTGTAATATTGGTCATGTGACATTCAGCGTTGCTAGAGATTTTGGTGCAAAATCAGTTGTAGGAATGGATATTGATCGTAAACTAATAAATATTGCACGCAAAAATGTACAATATTATACTAACGGTATGGCGCAGTCTCAAAATTCCCATTTTAAAGATTGTACTTCTAGAAGTCTTAATGATACAAACTGTGATAAAATTGAATCATTTCCTATGTCATTACCTATGCTGTATGGTCCTATTAATTTAGCTAATATGGCAGTATCTAAAAGATTTCCCAACAATGTCTCTTTTGTACAGGTTAGTAAAGCATAACATGTTTGGTAATTCTACAAATTTAAGCTTATAACAAAGGTAATATGTTACAGGGAAATTATGTATTAGAATCTGATCTTTTACTATCATTGGAAACGTGTAAGTTCGACGTTATTCTCTGTTTAAGCATTACCAAATGGCTTCACTTGAACTGGGGTGATGACGGCTTAAAACGAGCTTTCAAACGTATGTATGCACAGTTGCGACCTGGTGGAATACTTGTGGTAGAGCCTCAACCGTGGAAATCGTATGGTCGTAGAAAAACATTGACGGTAAATATGAGGATAATGTTATTAAATAAGCAGAATATTTATTGACTTTATTAAATGAATAATTTTAGGAAACCATTTGGCGAAATTACAAAAGCATTCAACTGAAACCTCCAATGTTTACAGACTATCTGTTGAACGAAGTTGGTTTTGCTAACTGTGAAACTCTTACCATGCCTCATAATCCATCTAAAGGGTTTCAGCGTCCCCTCAAATTGTATAGAAAATCTAACATATTAGTAACTAAAAACAAACCAATGTGTACGATAGTTCAACCAAATGAAACCCAACAATCATGAACATTGGATTGAAATACCATATTTGTTCTAGGCTTTTGGCATATTTTTAATCTATATTTGACTGTAATTTAACAACTGGACCATGTGTAAATTGACGTTAATTAATAAATACTTACCAAGTTGTTACTTAATGTTTTCATATCTCTTAACTAGGGCTCGGAAGTTGATGACCTTAAAAACAATAAAAAATGTCCTAAAAAATTACAAATATTAGTTTTATATTAATAAAAATACATTTTTTTTTTTAAATATTTTACTCTATTTTACTATAAAATTCAAAATATGACATAAAAATGACAAAAATGTCCTTAAAATAGGAAAATAAAAATATTTGTTTTATAAATGTATACAATACGACAACAAAAAATGTAATCGTTGAGATAAAATTGGATAGGTACTAATCTTAGTCTGTGGTTTAAGTTATCGGCATAATGATCAATAAGAAATGAACTAGTGTGAAATGAGTAAAAATAACTAAAAATGTGGGGAAATGACCTAAAAATCTCAAAAAATGACTTAAAAAGTAAAAAAAAAATGCAAAATAAAAATTAGTTATTTAGATTCACATGCTTATGAAACAGATTTGTGGCCTACTCTTAACATTTTATGCTATCCTAAAAGTTATATTAATTGTACAGTTTGCAAGATGAATAAATATTTTGTATTGTTAAAAATATACTGATTATTTTTTCCATTTTTTTGCATGAAAGCATTTGTTTATACTTTCTTCACTTACATAAATGACAAAAATAAAATATTACCATTTGTTTTTACTCTTTACACATACTTGTGTACACTTGGTATGTAAGCACCAATTTTTGAATTTTTCATACAAAGTATCTTAGTTCTTGTATACATATACGTATATATAAGATACTTAGATACATTACAACATTTTTAGTACATATTGATAACTGAGTATACACGTTACAAATAGTTTATTATTCATTATAGTTAATTTAAATTTTAAATTGTTGCATGTAATCAACAACTTAATTAATCTGAAAACAGTTAATGTTGTATACGATGTACTTAGTTATACTATAATGTTGAATATTATATTCATACAGCAAAAGTATTTTTTAAAACTGATAAAAAATAATCAAATATTTGAATTTTTATCGAGTGGCGTGACCGCTACCATTTTTCTTTAAGTTGGCGGTCTAATAGTGGAGATGCACCATTAATTTTTATATTATATTTGGACTTGACTAACTTTCACAATGGTTCTATTGTTTGAGTGTGAGCTCCAGTATTTAGGTCCACAAAATTCTCAGTATGATTTATAGTACAAGTATACAATACTATATAAAACCTATGAAACTCAAATATTTGATGATTTTTTATCAGATTAAAAAAATAATTTTTGCTAGTCGGTAGATCACTCATTGGACCGGTCTCAAAACAATTAACTATATTAAATCAATAAATTATAAACTTTTAATTCCACTAATAGGTGTTGATTAGTTGGTCGGCGTTCTAGTTCTGAAATTTTAAATATTGAGAAATACTAACTACTGCAATAGCTGTAACTCTTCTCGTTGTTTAAGTATTGTATACTAAAGGCAATTCATTTTAATAAATTTCACATTTACATTATTCGAATCAATATTTTTATGCTTTAATATACATCATAGTTGTCTGTATTGGAGTATACATAGTACAGTACATACTGTACTAATCTGTATGTATGAGACAGTATTTTATATGTTACCTGAGTTGTACATTGTAAGGGAACATAGTAAGGTATATAACAGTATATAAAAACACTTGATATTAACATTCAATGATGATAAATTTAATTAGGCAAGATACTTACTGTTAAAAAAAAAACATTAAACAATTTTATGCAAACATGCTTAAATATATTTTATTTTATAATGGAATCAAAAAATATAAAATCAACATTGTTATTCTTTCTTTGTCCTTCTTCTTTTTTAAGTTTGCCTTTGATTAAAATAAAAATTTCAATTGTAAATATATAATATTGTGTTAATGATTAAATAATTATTAAACTTTTACAGTTTTACCTAAATGAACGATCACATTGTGTACCTATCTAAAATTTTTTGAATATTTTTGAAATAAATTGAGCAACTGTTGTTCCACAATACATTTTTGTAACCTTAAAAACGAATGTTAAATAATAAATATTATATAATGTGTGAAAATAAACTTAAAATATAACAAAATATTATGCTCATAAACATAGAGAAAAAAGATTAAAATAAAAAAAAATTGCCTTGAATTAATTTAATACCTATCTATTATGATATGAAACAATTTGTTTCAAACAAACTTAACTATATTTTGAATGATTATTGAAAACATGCAAGAAACTCCTATAAGATCCTAGCTCTAATGAATATTTAAGGATATATATATATAATATATTCATGAATATATTCTATCACATTTACAAGGTAGCTTATTAAAAAATCTGATAAAAAGCCGGTTTGTTTGATTAAAAAAAATTAAATAAAAAAAGTGATCAAGTAAGTAGCACTATGCTGTACACTAGAGCTTGTAAGCTCCACTCGATGCTGTGATGAATGAGTTTGTTTAATTTGAATTCAATGATTTATTAATATCATTGTATACAAAAAACAATTCTGAGCGGAAAGTGGAGACTGATATAATATACATAATTGATAACATATCTTACAAATTTAGAATATAAAAACATGTTTTTAGTTTGTCCAGCTATAAACGACGTGTGCAATACATCACAATATTATATAATAAATAAACTAATTCGTATTATAATATTAAAATTATGTAATATGTTTATAATTTAATAGTTAATTCATTAATTGGCATAACGACATAGGTAACATGTCAATATAATACAAATTAATTACAGATGGTCTATCAGCCATCATATCATTAGGTTTATAACATATTTCATGTTTTGTTTTTTCTATTAGGTAAAGTAATTTATTTTACAATTAATAATACAGTAGGTCGAATTAATTTTTTCCGAAAACATTGCATTTGTAAATGTCATTTAATAAAAAAATATAACGGTAAAGGTAGGTACATAATAGTTCCACAAATAATGCTTTTAAATTATATCAAAATAATGAATAATTAATATCGTAATTCATACCTAGTTTAAAGATTCAACTTTCAAATGTGAAATTCAAATGCCTAGAAAAAATTATGATAAATATTTTTAAAATGTTTTGTTTACAGTGTCAGTTACTTAATAGGAACTTTGTATTAAATGTTCAAGTTTTAGCTATAAAACAAACAGAATGACAATTTTCAAAGTATTGTGATTTTGATGAATTCTGGCAACATTTCAAATGCTTATAAAAATAAATTGTGCCTATGTGTTTTAAATAGTTTTTCATACCTATTATCTATAAGAATAACATGTGAAATCTTCTATTATATTTCAAGCTTTTTTTATCGAGTGAAAAAAATGTTATAAACATTTATATAGAAATAAGACTTAACAATTTATAAATAACTCAACAATAGTTAATATATTTTTAAATTTATATCGTTTGTATAAAATTATTATTTAAACATTTAATGGAAATTTCAAGTACCTACTATTTTATGTTTTTGAATCAGGTACATAAACATTTTTAAATATCATATACCTACCGTTTGAATGAATGGGTTAAAAAACCCATTGATTGGAAAAAAAAATATTAAATAATCAAATGTTCGATATAAAATGAAATTTTTTTTTATAAATCTCTAACTACAAAATAGTTTGGACATTTTTGAAAATTTACGAAATTCTGAATTTAAAGGTTTTTGTGAAAAAAAATTGTGCATTTCCGCTATATTTTAATTGGAAACTTATTATGAAAACCTTGTGTTCAGTGTTCAAGCATTTTAACCCAGCGAATAAAAATAAAAACACATCGTTGTAAAATCAGTACAGCATCCATCGATCCACTCAGAATCTAAAAAAAAAGTAAAATACTTTACTGAGGCCCGTGTTCGTTCTCCACGTACCTATACGACCGTCGCACACACTTATTCCTGTCGAACTCGACGGCAGTTATAGCTTATAGGACTCTTCGCATACCTACTTGGCAGCGACACTGTTATTTATACCATTATAATATTATGTTTCTTCATCAACGAGTTGCTTCTCAGATCTCGGCCTTACCAATGTTAGTAACTAACGCGTTAAAATAACATACATGAGATATACTACAATAGAGCATCCTTATGCTATACATTATACATACCTAATAATATAGGTATATATATATTAATATATTATATTATTATGTGAATGAATAAATGAATATCTCTCTGTAGAAGTGCTTCTTAACCTGCAGAGGAACGCGAAGAATCTCCCTATAAAAAAAAATTGGAATGATTCATTAACTTTAAATATTATATTTGGTTTTTTTTTATTTTAGCAATTAGCTTGTTTTATATAGCAGGGGCGGCCAAACGGTCGATCGTGATCTACCGGTCGATCGCAAGCGATTTCAGTCAATCGTATTAGAATTTATTTTTAGGCTACGCATACGAAAATTATTCATGGTGGTTAGGTTTTTTATGGAAGTCGATCCTTAAAGGTGAAGTAGGTATATTTTTAGTAGATCGCGGCCAAAAAAAGTTTGGCTGCCCCTGTTATATGGTACCTATATCGATGGTGTGATGAATTTCTATTTGTGCATTAAATACGTATATTGTCATAATTTTGTAGTTTCTAATAAAAAAAAAAAAAAAATGTATACATGCATATAAAATAAACGAATATATTTTTTATAAGTAAAATAAACAGGTGGTATGCAAATATAAAAGGGTTGAGAACCGCTGCTCTAGTGCTCTATGGTATAAAAGACTATATACTCGGACTACTGTATACCTACTCGCCATCAAGGATAGTAAATCACAGCTATAATGATATGTTACTACATTTTAATTCAATGAAAATTAATAATTATATACAATAAACGATTTGGGGCGAAGAAGACCTGTTACTCGTTAGCCTATATTACTGAGCATATTTTATGATATATTTATTTATATTGCTATTAGAGTAATTTATTTTAATACTTATTTTTTTTCTTATACGATTTATACGGGATAATTTATACCTATAAAGCTATAAAGTGTAGGTAATACGTATAAGAGTATGAGGATAATAATTAATACTATAATTAAATTGTATTGTACTTTGAAAAAAAAAGATAATTTGACAGCGATTCAGTTAAGTTACTTAAGTTGGTTTTAACTGTTTTAAGTAGATCACTTGGACAGGTTTGTAAGTTGTATTCATTTAAATTATTGTCTTTAAAATCAATAAATAAAATTTTAATAACGATACAATTATATGCACATTTTTGTGATTTTAACAAGTCTGTAAAAATTTTAACTTTAACTTCGAATACTTTTAAATAGAAATCATACCTATAGGTATACAAGGTATCCTATGAGTTTACGTATAATAATATCTCCTGAAATAATGGAGATATCATTATTCTGGTTTTTAATAAGATTCACGGTGACAAAAACTACAAATATTTCATGTTTAAATTTATTTTAATGTTTTGGTAAAAAAGTTAAAAAATATATTTTTTTATTTAATTTAATTTAAAAATTGAATATATCCATTATTTAGAGTTCATTTTTCTGAAAATATTGACATTTCAAAATTTTAATTTCATTAATATCCTGATTTTTAATATTTGTCCAAGTTTCGAAAAAAACTACGAATTATTTAATACGATTATACAATAAATCATTGTATCAAACATATGGCCCACGTGCTCATATAGCCGGCGAACACTTTCAGTTTTTCTCGAAACTAGAAAAAATATGTTTGTTATTATGGATTATTTATAATATTATAATCATTTTACGATAATAAGATATACATATAGTTACAATGTATTAATATTTAATAGTTGATTATAATTAGCTATGATATAATTAATTCCATAACATTAGTCGTTAAGTTTATAAACTAACCTAAGTTATAAAAATTATTTTATAGTTAGGTTAAAACATAGAATAAATTTATTGCTAATTAATGATTACGTATATTTAATTAATTAATTATGATATAATTTGTAAAATTAAAAATATAAAGATTTATTACACAAACTCACATAATTATTCATTAGGATTCGTTTAGGAGAAAAACCGTACATATTTTTATTTGTAAAAAATACTACTGTGTTGACTTTGGTGATTCACGATTTTGCATAATATATATGCCTTTTCATTCATACGTTTCTACAAAAAATAAATTTGCATATAAAATATGCATAAATAAAATAAATAAAAATATTTAAAAAAAAAAATTCGGGCATTGAAATGATTTATAATAGTTATTATTGAAAAATATTGAAAGAAAAATAACAAATTGAATTCACCATAACTGCAAGGATAAGTACCTATAAATTAAATCAAATTGATATAATTAAGTCACTGTTACAAATCTGTCCTTGATATCAAGAGAAAAAATTAGTTAACTTATTGCTATTTTTTTGAATACAATAGAATTTAAAAACAAATAATTATCATTTGTATTTTTTTATATAAGTATAAATACAAATCAAACCATTATTAAATCATGTCATTATAAATATTCGTTGATATTAAGGAAAAAATTGAAACAACTACCTATTCGTATTATATTTTTTTTACATACCTACTTTATTATTAACCATTTATTTTATTTTCATTGCAATATAATTTGAAAACAAATAATCATTATTGTGTATGTATCATGTAATCATACTTGGCATTCTACTATTCTAGGCATTCTAGCAATGTCACAGCAAATTTTGTGTAGAATCGTTTTACATTCAGGTATAATGACAATTTGTGGTATTAGGTAAATAAAAAGATATATTGTATGAAATATTATGCCATTGACTCAAAGTCGATGTTTCATAAAATAATTTATTAAAAATTGTAATTTAATATTTATTATATACAATTTAGTTTAACCTTCCGCATTCAAACTAGAAAAATAAATTACTTATACTTATATATTATATTATAAAATATCCTTAAGGGGCCGCTACACCAGAATTTGTTTTCTCTATTTATCTCCCACAAAATATAGGAACAAAAATACTCCGTATTTCCACGATTACGGCTTTCTTTTCTGGTTCAGTTTAGGGAAAAAGCACTAATTATCATTGAGTATATATAGTACTATATATATGTATTCAATGCTATTATATATTTTATAAAGAAGAGTATTTCCTGTGCATTGACCAGATAGATTTTTAATATTTACATTTTTTATAAATATAAGCATGTTTTAATTTAAAATAAATTTGGTTATTTTTAGCCAATTATAATTTATTCAAAATAATAAATATTAAAAATCTATCCGGTCAATGCACAGGAAATACTCTCCTTTATAAAATATATAATAGGTACTTTTACCCTAAACTGAACCAGAGAGTCGTAATTGTGGAAATACAGAGTATCTTTGTTCCTATATTATGTGTAAGATAGACAGAGAAAACAAATACTGGTGTAGCGGCCCCTTAAAAATATAAGATGCTGATAGCTGATACCTATATTATTTCTGCACATATGCAATGATTTTTCGTTTAATTCAAATTCAATACATCCATTATAGATAGCTCCACCCTCAATGTAACTAATTTTACTCACTCTTATCATTATCATGACTTATTTCTATTATAGGTTTTATAAAAACATATTATAATAATTTAATTCTCATTAAAAAATTTGTAAATGACAGGTATGTAATTTAATGATCAATGTCAAATATTTTTCCTTTTCAGTAAGATAAAAAATATTTATGATCTTATGTAAGTTCAATCCAAAAATTCATATTTTTAATAAATTAAACACTTTTATTCTATTTTGTATACTATTTCATTTATATAATCATTTTGTTACTAAGTTATTTTTACTATTTTATTAGGTAAATACTATTTTATATTATGTATTTTGTTATAGTGTTATCTGCACCTATCTACTGTTTACCCTACAATCATCGTTTATGATGAAAATAAAATATAAATGTACTTGTAAATAATAAATGAAAAAAAAGTTATAAAGTTGTTTTTAGACATCTGTGACCTATAATATTGTATTTTACAGACAAGATAAATAAAAAATTGACGTAATACCCATAATCAAGCTCCTTTATAATAACATGTGGCAGGAAAGTTGGAGGTTTTCATTTACAAAACTATATAATAAACAAAATTGAAAATAATTATTATACAAGATATAGTAATATGATCGTCATTTTCCATAGGTCTATCAAGAAAGTTAGTTTTTAAACTAATAAAACTCCGTACTGGGCACACGTAAATTTCTCAGTTCTTCTTTAATGAAAAAAATGACCCCCTTCTCATGATCAAACAATATTGACAGAATATTGTACTGATGCAAATTTCAAAATTATTGTAAAACTTCCAGAATACTTATCAGAATCCCATTGCCATCACCTACCCTCACTCGTAACAAGGTAGTATATTATATTATATATACCATAGATTTTATAAAAAAAAAGCGAATCTTTAAAATTAATTGTAATAATATAAGTTATTAGTTGTAACTGTAGGCTTCGGATATATGTGCATTAAAAATGATAAAACATGCATTTGGTTTATTGAAAATATGCAACAAAAATGTTTAAAATAATTACAAATAGGAAATAAAAAAAAACTTAATTTTTAAGTTCAAAAATCTTAAAAATATTATTATAAACAATTAATGTTATTCAAAATTATTACACAAAACAAAAGATTTTTTTAAAAATATTTTTGAAGCAATATCTTCGTTTAAAATCATATATGACGTATAATATTTTTTGCATTTTAGATTCTGAACGGAGTGATGAATGTATTGATTTTACAATGATGTGTTTTTTTTTTTTTGTGTGTCTGTGTACAGCATAACTAGTCGAAATAATGCTTCAATTTCAAACTTTGGGGGTGGTTTTCGATGGCAAAGTGGATATCCTTGGTGCATTATAGAGGTCAAACGTAAACATTTTCCAACAGTTTTCAAAAAAAATCGAGAAAAACAAAAAAAAATGACAGATAAACGGGAAATTTTACGCAAAACCAGTTTTCGACAAAATCGAATTTTTTATTTGCTATAACTCAAAAACTAATCGATTTAAACACTTAAAATTTTCACCAAATATTTATATTAGCTTTTTCCATACACAGTTAAATTTTCAAAGAATTTTGACTTTTTATGAACTATTTATAGACAATTGAAATTTTCAATTTTTCTAAATACTTTTTTTCTAAATAACGATACAAATTTTTTGGCCGACCAGAAAATCTTGAAAATCTAATACAAGGTTTCTCATAAGTTGTTCTTAAAGTGATAAAAAAAAATTAGAAATCGTTAATCACAATTTTTTTTTATAAGTGCTTAAAGTTCAAATTTATACGAAATATGTCAAAATTGCGAAAATTTGCAAGTAATTTTGTGGTTGAAAAATCGTAAAATTTTTTTCTTTTATAACTAAGTTTTGAAAATTTGGTACAAGGTTCTCCATAAGTTTTTCTTCAAATATCTGTAAAAATAACTCTACCGGACTAAGACAAAAAATTTTTATGAGTGTTTGAAATTTAAATTTTTACAAAACCGCGTTAAATAACGGTTTAGCCTCAAACGATTTTTGATATTTGTTGTTATTCAAACTGTATAAATCGTAGATACTTGAAAATTTCACCAGTTATTTAGATTGCCATTTTCTTTACGTGCTTAGATTTTCAAAATATTTTGACTTTTTTTGAGCTATTTATAGACAATTGAAATTTTCATTTTATTTTTTATTTTTTTTTTATAAATGTTGATAAAAAAAATTTAGCTGGGACAAATTACTTGAAAATTTAATTGAAGGGTCCGCATAACTTGTTCTAACTCTCATTCAAAAATTATAAAAATACATAGGCACAATTTTTTTTTATTTGCATTTGAAGTTCAAATATTGACAAAAATTCGTCAAAATCATGAATATTTTTCACTATTTGGTAGTTAAAAATTTATAAATATTTTACTATCAAAAGCTTAGAATTAAAAATTTTATACTATGCTGTCCAAAAGTTAAGCTTAGAATAATTATAAAAAAGTTTGAGGATTATTCAATTAAAAAAATTTTACGAGTGTTTAAAGTTTTAATTTTAATTTGAAATCAAAAATACACGTCGTGTTAAATAACGTTTTACTAATAAATAATTTTCGATTTTTGTATTTTTTAAAAAATTACCAAACGTAGGATCTTGAGACTTTTACTTAAAATTTTGAATTTGTTTCAAAATAGAAATCACTATATTGAAATGTAATATATCCTAGACTGACAAATCATCTCCGTTCAGAATCGTTTTTCGTATACAATGATACCTATCATTGCATTCAAATTTAACCTACCCTAGTCCGAGGTCCACCTCACCCCCCTAATGTACAGCAGAGCGATACTCACTTACCCGCTTTTTAATTTTTTTAATTTAATTAAAATTATAATTGCACTATGACTTTGAATATAAGAAGAATAAAATTATATTAACATTTTTTTATACATAAATAATACCCCCCCCCCCCCAATAAAGAATTTAGGTCTAGTTGGGCATAATATATAATATATCTATTATTTATATCATAATATTATAATATAGTTGCATATTTATAAAATCTACCTATTATATTGTTCACTCACATTTATCTTAATTTACAACTTTATACAAGCCATCATAAATCCATCTTATATATAATTTACGACTAAGACTTAGGTACACTTCAATAATTATAATATTATACCTAATTTGTAGAATATATTTTTATAGAATCATAATAATCATTAATCAACTACATTGTCATGGTAGGCTGTAGACTGTCAGAGAACACATATAATAGTTATAACTTATAATATTCGATGATTGTATATAAATGCACCCAAGGTACAGACTACAGACACACAGACGGTAAACACAGAATTACGAATGTAAAAAAATTACAATTTTAGAAATTAATAGCTATATTTTTGCAAAAATGCAAAATCAAACAAAATCACAATCTCTAATTTATACTTAATTTGTTACAGTCGTATAATATGAAAAATGAATTTAATAAAATTAAAAAATATAATTTTAAAAATTACAATATTATAACAGGTAATAACATGTTATTATTTATACATTCACCCATTGGAATTTCTCCACTATTATATTTATAATTAAACTTTGTAAATTTGTAATATTTTTTTGGTTTTTTGATACTTAAAGTGTTCATTTTATACTACAGTCGAACCTCGATAACTCGAAAAACTCGACAACTCGAATTTTTTTTTATTCCCCTAGATTCTAGGGCCTAGAAATATAAATTATATATAAATTCAAATTAGATATCTCGAATACATATCTCTAAGCGAATTTTTATCTCCCTTCGACTTCGAGTTATTGCAGCTCGACTGTATTATAAGTGTATTATAACTGTATTTTTAAATATATTTAATTTAATATATATGTTTCTTTTAAAAACTATAAAAATGTCAAATGTTTATACAGGTAGCCTATATTTATGTAGGGTTATAATACTTTAAAAATATTTCATATTGTCTAGAAAACGCTTTTATAAGCATTTGGTGAACATTTTAAGTTTATTTTGAATTACACTAATAAATAAAATTTATTTTGTCGAAAAATTAGTTTTGTCTAAATATTTCTGTTTTTTCTTATTAATTAACTTTTTGGTTTCTTTTTTTTTGATTATTTTAGACAATCCCCATATAGAATACTCGTATCTACATTAATTGTTAAATATTTAATTAAATAATTTTAAATAGGGGCATAGTACAAATATAATATTTATTACAGGTTATTTTTTTTTTTGTTTTTGAAATCATACGCGCGAGTATATATATGAACGTATCCAAACAGAATACGTGAATTGCAGAATTAATATTTAATATTTATCACATAATACTAATATACTATCACATTACTATTAATGCTATTATATATCACATAAATATCTATAAAGCATTAAAATTAATACTTGTATCTTAACATGTTACTATATATATTATTCAAAAATCACTTAGATACGTTTTACAATTACCTCATTATTATTTATTAATTTTTAAATAAAATACTTAGAATAGTACAGCATTAAAATTCAATGTACAGAAACTCATAAATACAAACCAAAAATTAGGTTTAATGGTTTAAAATGTTTTAAAGTGCCATCAATTATTCAATTATATAGGTATTTACCAACAAGGTTTGTTGATTTTTCTTTCGCTTTATTAAAATACATAATATTGATTATATTATCATGTATTTATATATTATACATACGAGTAGGTATATTATACAGCATAAATTATAGATACTTTTCCATTTATTCCGGGTCTTTTATTGCTGTAGAATTTTTATTGAGTTAATAATGAATAACCGCGAGGTTCTATCGCTAGATATGGTTCTTCAACCCGTCTACAAGCCACTAAATTTTAATTTCATCCTTTATGCTTATTGGATAATCATTTCTACAGATAGTATTATCTATTATATGTGGGCACGTGGCCCACCATAATCTTCCAGATAAAAATTTTAATAAAAGTAAAATAATGATTTTAATTATAATGTGGTTTAGGAGATTAGAACAGCCATGCATAATTTATTTACGACGTCATCGTCATTGTGATTTGTATGTAAAACACCCGTTGGCCGTTGCTATACATATTTTAAAAGTGCGAAAACTGTAAAAACGCTACAACTGTTGTGTACTAGCTGAAACAACACATACTACAAAACACATTGAAACACTATAGTTAATGACATATGTACAACGCGTGTATATATATGTATATCATAATGTAGTGAGTATAATATATCAATACATAAAATATAGGTAATATACGAGTGAGCGTGTAGGACATAGGTAATATAAAGTACGCTATTACCGTGGATTATAGAATAGACTATTCTATATAATCAATGCTATACTTATAACATTGAATATACCTTATACAAGTAACGATTACCAAAGGTAAATTGCCATTTTTAGATGGTATAATATTAATAATATTATTAATTAAATAAGTAGATAGTAGTCAAAATAAACCAAGACATTTAAAAAGTATACACAGAATACAGATATTGGAAAAACGTCGTCTCAAAATGTTAACTGTAATAGATTACAAATATTATGTAAGAACTTAATTTATCAAAAATATTATTTATGTATTCAGAATAAAATTATTGAATTGTTAAATACTAATAACTCTGGGCTCAGGACTTCAGGTGCTATAGAACATTAAAATATGCATTCAAATATGCGTCATTTATTATAACATCATAATATGTAGTGAAATATAATACGCAATAGCCAATAATACAAATTGCGTATGTTATATTATTTGCTATTAGTACACAATTTATATATTTTTATTATACGATGTACCTATATTTATATTATTAATAACTGATCAATGCTAATAATATTATAATTATTATATATATATAATGGGTATGAAATGCAATTTGTTTTTAGCAAAAATCAGTTCAACTCGACATATCAGTATACGTTAACTAATAGGACAATTAATATTTCTAAAAAATCTAAATGATTTATGGTTATCATCAATTTATTTGTTTTTTTTATACGGATAAATAAATAATAAATTATTGTTTTATGGGATGACAATTATACATAATTGCATTTGGTATATTTAGTAATTTTATTTCTTTATAAATAATTAAATATACATTTTAAAACTTAAAAGATTATAAAATAAATTTTGAATGATAAAAGAGAGCATCTATTAAAATGAAACCATGTATAGATTATAGGTACCTATACCTATATAAAATATAGAGGTTATTTTTTAGGAGAGCATAAAATTTACTCTTTACTTTTTAGTGTAGATACCTATACTACATCACAATATAGTGACATTGCGTATTATACACTACATATACCGTTACTGTATAATGTATATTTATTCAGTATTCAGAGTTGAAAAAATAACATGGAAAAAATTAATTGCAGTTGCCTTATTTATCTGTCTCATCGTCGTGTTTCGTAATACATATTTGTATTACGCGGTTTTGACAGTTTCTGTATATAATGTATACATATACGTATTACGAACATAAAAATGAAATTTATTTATTTATATAACTTTCATCGTTCAAATCCAATTACATATCACATGAAAAATAAATATTTGTCGTCTTATTATTTCACATGAATTGCTCTCGATTTAATTTTATTTTTATGAAGCAGTATAAAGTTTTACATTTTTTTTTTTAAGTAAACATTGGTATGGCAAATAATAAGTACTTTACCTATATAAATTATCGTATTAATCCTTTATTAATAAATATCCTTTTGTATACACAAACTATTAACGAGTATTATAATTTTCAAGCTGAATGAATTTATATTTTATGTATATATACATACAATATAATGCATATTGTACATAAATAAATATATAGTAATATATATAGTATATACATACATAATATTATCAATTATAATCATTTGATATTGATTTATGGACTATAGTATACTAAAAAGTAATTAATAAATAATAATACAGCGCTTAAAAATTTAAAAACGCATTTACGCCGTTGGGTACGTATACAATTGTGCAAATATTAAATGGTTCTAACGTTGTACTATTTTGCAAATTTTAATTATTTTATATATGCCATGTAGCAATACCATGATTTATGGGTAATAAACAACTACTTACTATTAATTGTATACATTGTACAATAATTAATAATTACTATTCAATTTAATAAACAGTAAAACAAAATATAAACAGATAAAAACATATTTTAATTAACAGGTTAAATATGTATAAAAATAAAATGTTAAAATATTCAAACTTTTCATCCATCAAGAACGCAAAGAAAATAAATTACAAATACAAAGAACTAGGTAGATACTCTAAGTATTAGCGCGTGTTGTTATACATTTTTTAAGTGTTTGTAAATAAAAGTTTAACGAATGTCTACATTTTTTAATTGTTATGTAGCTTTACATAAAATATAAAAAGATGCAATATATTTTCGCTAAGTTTGTTTATACTCGAATTCATAAAATTTTTAAATAAAAATTATAAAGCGTTAATAAATTAGTAAATAATTACTATAATTTTGCTCATTTTTCAGACCTATAATTATGTTTTATTAACATGGATATTATCTATACCAAGTATGCACGTAGTTTAATAATTAAAAAAAATATTCATTCGAACTTCAATTTAGATACGTCAGTATTTTCAAAAAAATCATATGCTTTACATCTAAATTAAAAAGGGGCGGTCTCAATTAAAAAAAAAAATAGTTTGTATTACCAAAAGTCCACAAATGATATAATAAACCTAAGTGTTTAAAAATAACAATAGGTAGGTATCTATTATCTTTGCCGAATTGCATAAACATAAAAAAAACACTTAATAAATTTATAGTGAACTTATTTATGGTCCCATAAACATAATTTTTGTTGGGTTACAATAAATACAATTTTTTAATTAAATAGTTCACTAAAATTTAGTGGACCAATTATGAGCCACTAAATACTGTTTAAGCAATCGTTAGCTGATCAAGATTCAAAAGTAGCTCACTATTAATTAATATAAATATAATTAAATAATTTATTAAATGTTAAGTGATTGTTTATGAAACCCGTCATTAGTGCTCATGATTGGTCTATTATACATTTTAGTTAATCATTTAATATTTCTATTTTTATGAAGTTATTGTATACGACAACGATTCTGAACAGAGATGGTCTGTCAACCTACGGGTATATCTATAAGTAAATTTTAAAAATAATATAATAGGGTATTACGAATTGTTGTTAAAGTAAATAAGTAATTTATTTTACTTGAACTATAACAATAGATTGATTGCATTTTTGGCAAAAACATTGCATTTAATATTTAATTATTATTGCAGCGATTACTTTTTTAAGTCAATATTCCATCTTACCATAAAAAGTGTGAATATATAGATTCATAGTTTATAAATAGATAGTATTTATTTAAATTTTTAAATTTATATGTTTTGAAACTTCATTGTATAAAGTAAAATTCATATTTTACGTAAAAGTAAAAAGTTTAACATCTTTATAAATCATAATTTATTTTCAAATGTATTAGCTATAAAATTTCAATATATAAAAATTCTTATTAATTAAAAAAATAATTTGTAAATTTTAGTAATTTTGATGAAATTCTTCAAATGACTAACCAACATCAAACGCTTATAAAAATTGAGATTATGGCGATTATGCATATATTTTTAACATTTTTAAACAGCGATTTAATAACGATTATTATTTATTATAAAGAACCTTGATTTAAATTTTCGAGGTTTTTCACCAAACAAACATTTTTTGTAAATATTTAGAAAAAATCTAAAATAAATAAAATAATTTCAAATGTCTATAAATAGTTTTAAAAAATTCAAAAATCTTTTACATTGTATTATGTTTAGAGAATAGTAACATAAAAATTTCATGAAAATTTCAAGTTATACAAATATTCGTTTTTGAGTTGCAATAAAATATCAAAACCAATTTTGTTAACAAGGTTTGTACAATGATTTTTATTTTACTGATTTTTTGGTTTTTTTTATAGCCGATTATTTTGAAAAATAATGATATTAAATTTTTATTTTGAACTTTCAAAAAACCAATCTACATTTAATTTGCTATAATAAACCACCGTCAAAGTTGAGGATTGAAGCATTTTTTTACAACAGGGGGTTTTGATGAGGGTTGTAATTAAATAAGTTATATTCACAGTTATGGATAAATCAAAATATATTTTGAATATTATGCATGCATGATGTATGTTTAGAAAATCTGTTTACAAATGTTTGATGGAAATTTATCGTAAGTATCTATAGATACATTTATTAATTTTTGAATTATTACAACAAAAATTAAAATTGATTATGTATTTATGTCAAAACACATATCTCGTATGTTAACTCGTAAGTTTTTGTAATTATGTAAATATTCCCGTTTTTCGGAATTTTTGTTTTGTTTTTCCCGATAATGTTGAAAACTTGAAACAATTTTCATCCAAATTGTCTACTATCCTCTAAGTTGAAAATTGAACTTTTTACCGATAAAATTATAGTGATGTCATAAATATTACCTATAGACTGTAGTAAATAACCGATACATTCATATCGTTCTGCTCAGAATCTATAACATAAACCTATTAAAAATTCTTTATAGCAAGTGATAATAATAAAAGTTGGGCACCTACGTCGTACGTAGAAACGACTTCAATTAATATATTAGCCAATTATTTTCCTCCCATGTGGCCATGTATAGTCGTGTACACCGGTATTCGGAGCATTCAGAGTTCAGACCATTCACTATAATATAATATTATAGTTCATCCGGCACAACTGCGCAAGGCGATCATGGAGCGCTCGTGTTTTTTTTTCTTTATTACATTATAATATAGGGGCCCAACAACTGAGGAATATTGTAAATATTTAACGAATTTATGGCCGAATGGGGGCCCGTTTAAAATATAATATGGTCGTGCCGGGGACTTTAGCGAGTCAGACCGACAATAATATTGAATATAATACATGTACGGCAAACGCGATGTGCATATTATTATAATATAACAAATTATTAATACACTGTTGGGCTCTATAATATTGTATTACTTGGGTTTTAGACGATACGCGTTTTTTAGACGGACACGATAATGTCCAATGATTTATTAATAGTTTGTTCGTACGTGTGTACTGTGTAGATACAGTGTACATTATAATATTACGTTAATTTAACACGATAATTATTAATAATGTGTCGACTTTAAAATTACGTACCGTACCTTGTGTGCGTTTTACGTTATCGCAACAACCGCGAATAATGACTAATAACTAACGAGAAACAATCATAACTTGAATAGGTGTACCTAAAACCTATCAATAATAATATTATAATGTTTGTGTGTCGCGATACACGGTAGGTATATCGGTATCGTGAAATGTATTGCGATCTGTGTACAATAACAGCGTTTACAACAGTATTACGACTCGTTCCGAGTATAACGTAATAATATTATTATACAGTATCTACAATCTACATATTATTATTATATTATATTGGAGCACAAGCCGTACAGCTGCACGCTCGCACGTAGAGGCACATATTATTATCATCATTATATTATATTATTGTTGTTCGTTTGGACTTTCCGATTTTCATCGCCGTCGCGGCGGCACATCGCAATAGACCAATAGAGATTAGAGACGCGCAATACGTTTTGGAACTTGCCACTATTACGACAGAAGCCACGATAATACTATAATATGGTATTATTGGTATTAATACCCAATATTGTTATCGTTCAAAAAACTGTGATTTCGATCGTAAACACGCGACTATTGCGAGTTGGCCGGTGGCCTATATATGCATATTATATAATATTATATATTATATAAATTGATATTTATGTATTATATATATGTGTGTATGTTGCTACGTGACAGTACATGGTTTTGGTCGATAATACACTTAATATAGAAGTGAGAGCATAAGAAAACGACGACGGAGGAGTAGGAGAAATCCGTCGATCGTTTCCCAAGGTAAGCGCACTCGGCAGCGACGGCGATACGAACGCAATTAATTCTACTGCCTACTGATCATTGTTATCGAACGACGACGAAACGCCCGTCCGCCGAATATCTAAACAAAATATTGTGTGCCTAAGCTTTAACGCGAATCCCGCAGACTCGTGTAAGCCATTATGCTCCCTCTCTCACCCCGAACCACCCCTAAGTACGTAAATCCAAGTTGACCGAGTCCAAGTGCACCCGCCGCAAGCAATGTGTGCGATACGTGCATTATGCACAACGCACACGCACGCCACACGGCGCGTCGGTGCTCACTGCTCACTGCAACACTGTTCGGTTGCGGGCGGTCGCGCAAAAGCGGTGTACGCTACGCCCGTTCCGACGACGGGAAGTGTAGGATAACGAATAACGAGGAAAAACATAATATTGTAGTAATCCGCTATGGCGAGAAGAAGCCGAGACGTGCGCGCGGTAATGGATCGCGCCGGCTCTGGCAGCACTGCGGCAGTCGTCGTACACTCCGTACAACACATTGTACTCCTCGGCACCGACCACCAGTTATTAAACATTTCGCCGCCGAACGCGCCGGTACGCAGATTCACACGTCCCGACGTTCGCCGCGCACAATCACCCGACAACGCCGCCGCCGCCGCCGCAACCTCTCCACCGCCACTCACCGCCACCGCTGTCGGCGCTCTTTGCCGTCGCCGCACCACCGGAGTGTCCCTCCAGCCACCGCCGCCACCACCACTACCTCTACCACTGCATCGTCGCACGCTAAAAATGGCGTCCGCCGCCGCGTGATCGTCGTTGTCGCCGCCGCCACCGACGTCGCACCACGCAGCCTCATTCATGTTGTGAGTATATAACAATATTGTGTCGTTACTCGTTATTTGTATTGCAGTCGCAATTTTTGTCGTAACCATTGCGCTACGTCCGCACGGAATCGCGTCTTCCGATACGATTTTTTTTGTTTATAAATCGTAAATTTCTCATTTCCTCCCGACACTCGTAGTAGTAATAATAATAATAATAATTCGTATCCGTGTGTAGTCGAATCGCAGTCGCCGCCACCGCGCTTATCGCGGCAAATGATAAACCGTACCGTTGTTTGCGCCACACCCCCCACCGCCACCAATACTTCCACTACCCATCGCGCGTATTGCGTTCACGTTCACCTTCACGCTCCGTCACCATACTCACCACTTTTATTATTATTATTATTATTATTGTTGTTGTTATTATTATTACTATTATTTCCTGCGCCGCCGTCGTGTCGTACTCACTACAGCTGGTGGTCGGGGAGGTCGGCGCTGTACGTCAAGTACCGTCGCCGTATTATTTCCATTACCCCATTGTCCCCTCCGACGGCATGTAAAAAACGAGACCTATTTTTCTTGTCCGTCACCGCTGCCGGCGACCATTTTGAAAATTTGTTACGATGGAAAAAAAATCGATCGAACACGCGCTTTTTAATTTTTACTACTTCCCGATCCGCTTTTTTTCCCGTCATAGGCACCACTCGACCGCCGCTGACGCTCGACTCCGGACGTCAGCTTCCGGTCGGTCGCGACGTCATCGTCGTTTTTGCCCAATGCTGTATGTCGCACCTATGTGGATAAAGCGGTGTAATGCTTACTGATCGACTGATCGGATTCGGTCCCACTCACTTTACTTTGGATTCCTCTAGATATTCGCATTTAATGTCGTCACTAGTTATTGGTTGTTGTCAACCGTTACACGATCATCGTACAATAAAGTCGACGTGTTATTACTTATTACATACCTATGACTAAAGCCTATAGGAATTGCCCGTTGCTCCGAGAGCTGGTTTTATGAAATTGAAAATTCGCGATAGGTTTTGAGAGGGTTATAATATGTTTCGATGAAACTATGTAAGCATTGTATGTAAAAAGTACCGGTTTTATAATTTTAAATGATGAGCAAAATGAAAATTACTGTTTATTGATATTCCTTTTAATTTTAATGACAGCGTATTATAATTTTTAAATATATATGAAACATATTTTTTATAAAAATGTACCTGATAAGCATTAGATTGAAATTAATGAAAAATAATTTATTCATAAATAATTGCCAATAACTGACTTTATAATAGCAATGAATTATGATCAACCTATTAAATATTAAATAAATTAATATTATTAAATCAAGTGATATTTCATTGGTGTTTACTTATTTTAATAGTTATTAATTGGAATCTCTTTACAGTTTACCTTATTTTTTTAAAACTTAATTAACTTTTTAATTTTAAAATTGTACCTAACAATATTTAAACTAAAATGTATGTACAGGTTACTATAGTTAGTATACTCAATTTAATTTTTATGTGGGCATGTAGCCAAATCTATAGCCAGCTATGTAAGATTCAAAAAGGTTATGAGATCACAATCATAAATTTTTATAATTTTTTATAGTACTATAAATTTTATTTTTATTTTATTCAACTTGCATGTACATAATATATCATTGTGATTAATTATATATTACTTATGAACTGAGACTTCCTTATTTAAAGTTATGTATGTAAAAAGCAATATTGTAAGTTGTCTACTCATAGTTACACATTTGCTTTATTCAATATTATATTTTTTTCAAAATGTATTTATAAAACAAACAATTTGTAATTTAATATTACAATAAGTATGTATGCGACCCAATACAGTTATACATTATGATTTGGGCACACACGGAAAATGTAGTTATTCAAAGTGGATACTTAATTTCCTTCATATAAAACATTTTAATGTAGTTAGTAATATGTATGACAATACTGCCACCCTTTCTATAAATAATCGTAAAAATGATGTTGATTAATATAATACTTTTGTGTTTAATATAAATATATTCTATCAAGATAAAATGTATTTTATAAGATGAGCTACAGCCTACTGCCTCCTAAGAAACTCCCAAATTCTTTACGTTACCACTCATTTTGGCATTTAGCCATTATAATTGTTTTTAACTTTATTTATAACAATAAAATCAAACAGTTATTTATACAATTATACCATTTATAGAATTTCAGTTTAAATAAATTGTAAATATTTGTTTTATTTAATTTTCCTTTTTTATCCCACAGTTTAATTATGATATATCAGTTTTTAATATTTTTTAATATACCCATCACTTAGCAACTAATTGTATCATATATTGCCTATACAAACAAACACTAAGTATAGTTAAAGAGGACACTACATTTGTCTCTGTCTTACAAGTGTGTAACATATACCTATTATGAAACTTTATGATAAGAATTTTATTTGTGTTTTCATATAGGTTTTTAAGCAAGAGCATTTTTAAACTGCACTATTTTATATACTCAAAACTCTTTAAAAAATTGAATTATTGTAAAAAAAACCTAGGTATATGCAAATACAGATAAAGTTCTTACCATAAGTTTTATAATAATTTATGAATATACCAAGCTAAACTTAAACTGCTGAGCATGGATTTGCTATGTTATTCACTTATACGACAGAGATAGTTAGACGATATATTATATCATAATATACAGTGACATAATTTTAGTACTTACTGCTATTGTTCAAATTGCTTATTAATTGATTAATTTAAATTTTTATGTATTTAATTTGTTTATGTATTTTTTTTTCATCAATCTGTTTCTAATCATTTAGCAATTTATTTTCTATTTAAAAATGCATACATTTTAACAGGAAAATCTATAAGCCTTGATGGCTTATATAAATTGCCTTGGATTTAAAATGCATTGAACATTAATTTTTTTTTTATCAAAGCTATATACTATAGTACTATACCTATAAAATATAATATAAAAGTAAACAATAGTCTGAATATGAACTATAGAATTAATTGTTGATTGTCTATCCGTTAATTCGTTATTAATATTATCATATTTTTAAATACAAAAATCCTACAAAAAATAAATAAATGATACAGCAGAAATATTGAAGATATTGTTTTAAACTACAAGTCAATTAATGGAACAAGTAGAATGTCTAATTCTGTTTTATATACAATACTTGCTGACAGAGCAACACTAAAATGTGTTTTCAGTGAACTCTAACTATTTAAAAAACATGTGTTTAACAATGAATCAGCCAGCAGAAAGCTTGACAATTTTATACTTATTTACACTTAAATCAAATTGTAAGAAATCTCAAGACATTTTAACAGAATTTTGAATCTCATACTTCAGAAATAAAATTTTAATTTTAATATATTATTATCTATATATAATTATATATATTACTAAATGTATAGGATATCACCTAAGTATATATTATAAAACACTGATCATTTAGGTATAAGTCACATTATTTTAAGATAATATAATTAAAAATAGTTAAATTTATTTATAAAACTAAAACTACTATGAAAGAGCTATGTTATATTTCATAACTAAATAATTATACTTTAGGAATAAAAAAAAAATGTACATAAATGTATAATAAATTGTATATTTATACAAATGCCTATATATTCTATACATTTTTAAACCTTAATAATAATCAATACATAAACATTAATAATGTTTTTATGAATTATATTTAAGATTTTAAAATATTATGTAATAGTTATAGATGACTTATTTGTAATTTTTGAGTATGTGCATTATGAAGCATTTTGTTATGCTGTACTATGTGTCTATGTGTAATTTAAATGTATATTCTACAAAATGTACTAACCTTACCTTGAGAATTGTTAAAGGAAATTTTTATATGCTCTTAAAAATTGTACGCTTATCCAAAACTTATTAAATTCTTAAATTATTTATACTTGAAAAAATTACTTCTTATACAACTTGGATGCATTTTTCAATATTATTTTAATTTTAGAAATGTGTGTCAAGGCTATAAAATAGGTAAATGTGTCTAGCATCATTGTACACTTATTTACTCCTTATTTTGCAGTCTTAACTGTTCAAAATAGATAAATCTATTGTAAGAAAATTAACATGGAAGTGTTTATCTATTAACACCACGTAGATTTTCTATATTTAATATTTTTACATTTTTTAGTGTTTTTAAGTCATTTTATGATGATGATAACGATAAATTCATACTAATTCGTACTTATCCAATTTGTTTAACTATTAAACTTTTGAATAACTATAAAAATTAAGAATACTGAGTACTAGATTGACAACTACATACTTCTTCTTGGTAAATTTTGTAAAAGAGGTTATATTTAGTGTATTTAAACAGTATAGTTACAAAATAAGAAATGCGTAATGTTATTTTGCTATAAACTAGTTAGTTTTTGTTAGACACTTTATTACCAGTTGTACTAGTACCACACATTATTTTTAAATTAATTTTAAATAGGCAATTTTATAGATAATTAAAAAAAAAACGTAAATGTTACAATTAAAATATATCTAAAAGCGAAATTGCGGTAATATGGTTTTCTATTGATTTTCTCGCGTAGTTACTAGTTATAAAATTATTCATAAGAATTGTATCAGTGGCATATTTAAGAGGAAGGGGTAGAATAGAGGCACAGACCCCCTTTGGCGGTTATAATTTAGCTGTATTGTCAGTAATAATATGCACGTGAGATCGATTATTTTTTACGTTAATACGTAGAAAAACATACTTAAGAAGTACAATGAGGGAAAATCGTTTAAATAAATTAACATATTCACTAAGAAATGAATGTAATATCATAAGATATTTTAGATCTCTTTTCCAAACAACCGCCTAGGCGTTTACAGTTTTCCCTATAATAATATATAAATTAATTAAATTAAATACATTTCAAGTTATTTTTGTTTATTGTATAATATTTTGATTTTAGAAATTATGAACCATAAATTAAATTATATTTTTAAGTTTTCCGGGTTAGAACATTTGAGTAATATTTTGTTTGAAGGCCTAACATTAAAACTGGTATAAAAAACAAAGATGAAAAGTTTTGGGCACCCCCTCAAAAAATAATCCTAGGTCCGCCACTGAATTGAAAAGATTCTTGACCATTTAAATGTTATCGTTATTTTATTTATATGTAAAAATATATATTATATATATATATTTATTTTTAATACCTAGGTAGGTAATTATTTAGTAGATAATAAAGATCAAAAATCAAAAAATTATTTATTTTAAATATGCTTTTGGCATGATAAAAGATAATGAATTATTATAAGTTACCGTCTATTTATGATAAACATTTAGTCAATTATATTATGGATATTGCCATATTGGATATGAAGAGACGGAGTTTAGTGATTCGCGCACATCGAGTGAATTGCTTTTAAATTTTACGACGTTTACTACTTTTTACTTAGTATTTATATTATCTACGTCTTAGACGTCGTACTCTCACTTAAGTGAATGTGATCACTGATCACAAATTACTTAATCTCTCGCAGAGAGGGCTTAGAAGAGTTTAATATTAAAAGTAATAGTATAGATACCGACGAATGTTGAAATATCTTTACTAAATAAGTTCCTTTTTAAAATTGTTTTTGAAAGTTTGCGCAACGACGACATTTAAATTTTTATTTTATAACAAAAATAATAAAATTCTAAACATTTTTATATTATTTGTTAACCTTTTTTGTAAAATACTCAATTGAAATTGTTAAAATTGAATATAAATTTTTATGAATATTTTAGTCTGTATATCTACTTAGACCCTATAAATACATTTCATACTTAGCATAATTTGTTTTCTATTAATATCTAAAGATATTGTACTAAAATTATTCAAAAAAAAAAAAAAAAGATCAATTGACAATTGTTAATTTAAAAAAATAAAATCTTAGTTTAAGTGTATACAAATTACCTAGAAAATTACGTAAATCGCTCGATAATAGTTATGGTTAATAAACATGAAATTAAATTCTATTTTTGTACATTAGAAAAACAATATAATATTACGACCTATATCAGTATTAAAAAAAATGTTTGACTTATTTTTCCTATATCTTCAAGTTTTATAAAAGAAAATTAAAAAACATCAATTCATCTACAGAAAATGAAATTTTATTTTATTATAATATGCTAATAACAGAAAAATATTAATTTTTTTTAGTGAAAATAGTTTGTTCTTTAATTTTTAAATTTTAAAACTTCTACATAGCTATTGTTATAATCTTATATTATAAAATGTATTTTAAATTTATTAATTTATTGTGTTATAATACTATTATTACGAGACCTTGAATGAAATAAAATAGTGTTTCAGCAGCACTTGAAACTGAAATCGGTGGTTCCTGACGTCCATAATCTTATGTAGGTATTTACTAAACAGTGTGTCCTAAAAGTTCCATATCACCTTAAATATCTCCACGGTCGATAAATATTTTAATACGTTTTTTCATCAGTCAAAGTTATTTGTCTTAAATTTATACTTTAAATTAGAATTTTTTTATAGATTTATGATGAAAAAAATACATTTAATTTATCAATTTATCACCAAGACTTGAAATTGTATATGCTTAAATGTAATGAATAGGGAACAGATTTAAATGCTCTAAAAAGAAAAAAAATGCCTTAAAAAAATACGATTAATGCACTCATATCAGAAATTTTTTTAAGAAATGCTCCAAGTTATTTTTTATTACTTAAAACTTTTTTTAATCATATAAATTTTTATTCTTAGGTATAAATTATTCGTATAATTTTCATCATCTTCTAGTTTTCCTATCTTCTTTTTACTTTGAATAGAAAAAAGCGGGTAAGTGAGTATCGCTCTGCTGTACATTAGGGGGTGGGGTGGACTCGGACTAAGGTAGGTTAAATTTGAATGCAATGATAGGTATCATTGTATACGAAAAACGATTCTGAACGGAGATGATTTGTCAGTCTAGGATATATTATACTCAAATATTGTAATATATTCTACTTTGAAACTAATTCAAACATTTAAGTAAAAGTTTCAAGATCTTACGTTTAGTAATTTTTTAAAAATAACAAAAATCGAAAATTATTTATTAGTAAAACGTTATTTAACACGACGTGTATTTTTGATTTCAAATTAAAATTAAAACTTTAAAGTCTTTAAACACTCGTAAAATTTTTTTAATTGAATAATCCTCAAACTTTTTTATAATTATTCTAAGCTTAACTTATGGACAGCATAGTATAAAATTTTTAATTCTAAGCTTTTGATAGTAAAATATTTATAAATTTTTAACTACCAAATAGTGAAAAATATTCATGATTTTGACGAATTTTTGTCAATATTTGAACTTCAAATGCTAATAAAAAAAAATTGTGCATATGTATTTTTATAATTTTTGAATGAGAGTTAGAACAAGTTATGCGGACCCTTCAATTAAATTTTCAAGTAATTTGTCCCAGCTAAATTTTTTTTATCAACATTTATAAAAAAAAAATGAAAATTTCAATTGTCTATAAATAGCTCAAAAAAAGTCAAAATATTTTGAAAATCTAAGCACGTAAAGAAAATGGCAATCTAAATAACTGGTGAAATTTTCAAGTATCTACGACTTATACAGTTTGAATAACAACAAATATCAAAAATCGTTTGAGGCTAAACCGTTATTTAACGCGGTTTTGTAAAAATTTAAATTTCAAACACTCATAAAAAATTTTTGTCTGAATCTGGTAAAGTTTTTTTACAGTAATTGAAGAAAAATGAATGGAGAACCTTGTACCAAATTTTCAAAACTTAGTTATAAAAGAAAAAAATTTTACTATTTTTTAACCACAAAATTACTTGCCAATTTTCGCAATTTTGACATATTTCGTATAAATTCGAACTTTAAGTATTTATAAAAAAAAATTGTGACTAAGGATTTCGGATTTTTTTTTATCACTTTAAGAACAACTTATAAGAAACCTTGTATTAAATTTTCAAGATATTCTGGCCGGCCAAAAAAATTTTATCGTTATTTTAAAAAAAAATACTAAAAAAAATTGAAAATTTCAATTGTCTATAAATAGTTCATAAAAAGTCAAAATTCTTTGAAAATTTAACTGTGTATGGAAAAAGCTAATATAAACATTTGGTGAAAATTTCGAGTGTTTACATCGATTAGTTTTTGAGTTATAGCAAAATAAAAAATTCGATTTTGTCGAAAACTGGTTTACCGTAAAAATTCCCGTTTTTCTGTCATTTTTTTTTGTTTTTCTCGATTTTTTTGTAAACTGTTGGAAAATGTTTACTTTTCACCTCTATAATGCACCAAGGATATCCACTTTGCTATCGGAAACCACCCCCAAAGTTTGAAATTGAAGTATTATTTCGACTAGTTATGCTGTACACAGACACAAAAAAAAAACACATCATTGTAAAATCAATACATTCATCACTCCGTTCAGAATCTAAAAAAGGATGGGCAAGTGAGTACCTATCGCCCTGCTGTATAGTAGAGATGGAGAGTAAGTCACTATAATGGATGTGTTAAATTTGAATGCAATGGAAGGTATTATTGTATGCGAAAAACGATCCTGAACGGAAATTATTTGCCAGTCTATAGGATAATTAGTAGGATGTATTATATTATTAGCTATATTTAAATTGTAATATTTCGTTATTTTACGCGATTTTGTAAAATATTAAATTTCATACGCTCACAAAATGTTTTCTATATTGATGCCGGAGTTCAGTTTTAAAATTATTTGAAGGAAAACTTCTGAAAAACCTTGTATTGCGTTTTTAACTTAAAGTATAGTCACGTAAATTTTATGAATTTTTTACTTCAAAATTTCTTGCTAATTTTTGCGATTATGACATATTTCGTAAACATATTTAAAATATTTGTCATTTATGGTTTTTTTTTGGTATACTATGTAATATAATTACAAAATAATATTGTAATGTTTATCTTAAATTATTAGGGAATTATTTAAAATTAAATATTAAATAATTATATATTATGAAACTAATACAATTATTATAATTATTCTAGCTTGTAAGTTGATATATTATAATTGCCATAAAAAAACCACAATAAAAACATAAAAACTGCAATATGTTTCATATTTTTGCCTATATTTTTAAACTAAATTATTTCATTTATTTTATGTTGCTATTTTTTTTTCATAAAATACATTTTTTTAATAATAAATTATATTTTGATTTAAGGCTTATAATGGCGACTAAAACTGAAGTTGAGAATGAAACAATTGAAAAACCGTTTGAAACTCAAGATATGAATGCAGTTTGTACAAATTTGCAGTATTGTGATGATACAATTAAACTACAATCAACGAGGAAACGATGTGTCAGCACGTCAATTCTTATAAGTACATCTCCAAAAAAAAAAAAAAAAGAAGGTCAAAATATAATACCACCAAAAAAGTTTTTGCTTGGTGGTAGCATGTCTGATCCCCTCAATTTAAATAGTCTCCAGAATGAAGATATTAATAAGTAAATTAAAATGTTTAATATATTTAATACTCATTTATTTTAAAATTATGTTAATATATTATTTTTATATTTTAGAGCAATGAATAAAACTCCAAAATCATCACCTTTACACTCAAATACAGTAAACATAAAAAAAGATCAAGTCAATGTTATGATTCCTAGAAATTTATCTGATCCATTAGAACTTAGTCAGTGTGATGAAGCCAAAGCAATTGCATGTTCTGGCATAGATTCATTAAAACAAAAAACTCCACAAAAATGTAAACCTAAAATACAGCTGTCAAAATTTTTATCTGACTCAGGTTTAACTACTGAGAATACCCCAGAAAAAGAGTAAGTTATAACTAGTAATAATAAAATTAAATTTTAAAGAGTTTTTATGTTAAATAATGTTGTAACTATATTTAGCTCTAATAGTCACATTTTAAAATCTATTTAAGCAGTATTATGTAAAGCAGTATAAAAAAACTATTTTACTCCTAAATTATTAACAGTAAATTTTTATTTATTTTTATTCAGTTTTAAACCAGCATATAATAATGAAAAAGAAAGACAGAAAGAAGAAAACATTATTTCTTCACCACCTAAAAAAAAGTTCAAACCTGAGTTGCCTGAAATCTGTAAATCCAAGTCTGAGAATAATGAAGCTTCAAGTGAAGTAATTGAAGTTATAGAATCTATCATAGATGTATTAGTGAATGAAGTTCTAGTTCAGTCATTAAATAAATGTAATATTCCAATTCCAAAAGCTCCTGTTGAAGCGGTTGTTGAAAAGATACCCGAGCCATGCAAAACGCTGTCACCATCACCTGTAAAAAAAGTTGAAGACGGTAAGGATACACAAGAGCAGCGCGAAAAAATTAAGCCCAAAAGATGTGTAGTAAGTCCGGTTGTTAAGCAGCCCTCATTGTCAGAAAAACACTGCAAACCTCAGCAGGTCGTTGTTACGACGTCAGCTAAACCAAAACAAAAGGTTAATAAAAACGAGCCCAAGTTTAAAGAAAAAAATTCGTTGTTTAAATATGGAAATTATAACAGGTAAGATTAAATGTTATTGGCAAATCCAAAAATGATTTACCCTATATCACCATGTATTTTAACGTAGTTAGAAAAGAGATGTCCAAACGGAAAAACTCTTTAAACACTTTGAATGGATCAAAGGACTGTATCTTTCAATAAATTGCTGGGTATGATCTAGATAAACTGATATTATGATAATCACTATAACATTAAAATATAGACTATTATATTATTATGAATTATTTTTGACTAGTATAATATTTGTAGTTATTATAATTTGTAAGAGTTAAGAACATTATTCTGCTTCAGTTATTTATATTTATATTCCTTAAATAGATACAATTTTGCCAATGTTAACAACTTATAAGATTTGATTGATGATCATCTCAGCATTATTAAAATTTAAATAAAATTGATGTTCTCAAATTTTAACTATCATTGTTAAAATTATAATCAAAGTAATTTTATAGTGTATAATTTAGTTCCTCCTAATTACTGCTTATTGTTATTTATCACAAATTTCTCATTATCTAGAAATTTTAACACAACCATTTTTACTGTGCATATATCACTAATTCAAAATTATGTTTAATTAGTTTTGAGCTAACCTTGTGATGAAGTATTTTTGACATTGTAGTACTTTAGTAGTCTTAAAATTGTATGTAATATTTTACTTTATTTAGGATTATTGCACGCCTTAACAAAATATATAATTTCACTTATTAAATTAATAGTATTTAATCAATTTTTGTTTTATAATGGAAGCTTTACCTTTCAAGATCTAAATTTCACTAGATAATATTCTTACTTAACCCTTGATTAGCTTACTTTTTATTCAAAACAATCAATTTATTCTTCAACGTATGGTTATCTTTTACTTATCCGAGAATCTAATACTAAACATAATGTTATCATTCAGAGTAAATTTTTACCTATTCTCAAACAAGATTTAAAAAGAAATATTTTTCATGCAAGACTTATTTTTTTTCCAGCATACTGAACGATCTAATTATGCGATATAGATTTAAAAAACAAGTTTAGATTCCTCGTCTACTTTAGATCGTAATAATAGCCTTTTTATTTTACAAATTTGGATATATACTTCATATAAAAATTTGTCTAATCAAAATATATAATCAAGTATAAATTGTGTTCCTTCAGATAAACAAATGGAAAAGTTATACGTAGTAACCAAGTGAATGAACATATTAAGCCATTCAATATCAAATAACTTCAGATAATTCTTTTGGTGTAATGAAAATCAATTAATTAAGCAATAAAACAATATGGGATTAAATGAAAGTTACCACTACATGCATGTAATAACTCTAATAATCGCCTATATGGAACTTCAATTACAAACGTTGTGTTTCGAATCCTCTTAAAAGCAAAAGCATTTTCTATCTTTGTACGTTGATTTTTGCATTATTATAATTGTTAATCGAGTTTAGAGCATTTTTAGTTATAATGTTTATAGTTTATACCTTTATGTTAGACAATTATTGTTGAATTCATTCCAATATTAAAATTAGTTTTATTGAACATAACAAACTGCGAAACATCAAGTAAAAACGACCAGGATCTCGTCGTTTGTCTGTTTAATTTTAACACAGTAATAATTACACATATTATATTCCTAAAAATGACGAATATATTAATTTTAGTAAACCTTTTAGCATCGCGATTCAGGGTGTCGCACTCACTAAATGACATTCTAGAATATATACTGATAATGTTATCATATAAGTATAAAATAGTATGAAATGCCTTTTTCACCTTCTTATGATACCACTTTGATAATAAAAACCATGAACAAAATGGTAAACGAAATTCAGTATCTTCCATTTTATTCCCGGCAAATATTTAAATATTAAGAAGATAGGAAATTTGGTGCCTGGTCACACGGAGTTATTACGATCGGAGTCCCTTCAGTGGATATTGATCATTCGTTACCCAATAATTTTATTTTAATATATTTATAAATTTTATGGGCCGCTACATTAACATTTGTTTTCCTGTCCATCTTGTGCATAATATAGGTACAAAGATATTCCGTACTTACACGATTACGACTTTTGTTCAGTTTAGGGAAAAGGCACCTATTTTTTAAAGAAGAATATTTCCTGTACATTGATCGGATAGATTTTTAATATTTTCATTTTTGAATAAGTTATTAATAATTAAAAATAATCAAAATTTATTTAAAATAAAACATGCTTATATTTATAAAAAGTTAAAAATATTAAAAGTCTCTCTGGTCAATGGATAGGAAATATTCTTCTTTAGAAAATATATAATAGGTGCCTTTGCCCTAAACTGAACCAGAGAATCATAATCGTAGAATTACAGATTATTTATATTCATATAACTTATATTATGCATGAGATGGACAGAAAAAACAAATGTTGATGTGACCCTTAATGATGATAGTATTAAGTTTTGAAATAAATTCAATAAAATAAAATTATTATATATTTTTCCAATAAGTAGGTATACATTAGCTGCCATGTATATTATTTTATTCATATATTTTTTTGAAACAAGAATTTCCACAAACCAAAAATATAAGTGTAAAAAAAAGAAGTTATTAGTTTTACATTTTGAGTCTCCCGAAGTTCGCGATTTTTAACGTTTTACACATGCATCAACGCTCTAGTTTATTGCGCCTTTAAAGAGAATTTTTGATTTATTTATTTTTGAAACTCGCGTATTTTATCGAGCGATGAACGAATTATTATAACCTTTACCAGTTAAAATATGATAGTCGTTCTCTTGTCTACCAGCTCCGACGCCTTATATTCTTACAATATTTTGTAATTTATAAATTTTTATACTTTGAAATAATGAATTAATATCGAACAGATTTCAAAACTTAATATTATTTTTTTAATATTTAAATGTTACTTGAAAAATTAATAAAAACAAAACTTTAAAAAATAAGTTGTGTAAATTTATCTATGGTGTCTAACATTTATCTTTTGGTCATTAGTTGGTATAATTTGGACACAATAAATATTTGTGTAACTTGAAAATAAAAATTACAAATGAAATCATAAAAATCATTAAGAACACTGCTATTGAATTTTTATAAAGCCAAAGCTTATTCAACCAGAAATGTAGGTGCTGAAATGATCATGATAAGATATAATTTCAATGAGCATAATGTACTCTTAATTTATAATTATTAATCTCCATAAATATTATTTAAAATAAATGTGTAACCTTTTGAAACAATTTTTACTTGTCCAACCTTGGTTTTTAATTTGAATGAATTATTAAACATAAATATGCCACAACATGATACTTTCATAAAACATTATTGTAATACATATTTTTTATTTTTTTTTTTATAGATATTATGGTTACCGTAATCCAGATGATGAAGACAATAGACTGAAAGTGTTAGCTGAACGTACAGATCTATTTTATGGCAAGGACGTGTTGGACATTGGCTGTAATATTGGTCATGTGACATTCAGCGTTGCTAGAGATTTTGGTGCAAAATCAGTTGTAGGAATGGATATTGATCGTAAACTAATAAATATTGCACGCAAAAATGTACAATATTACATCAATGATACGGCGCAGTCTTCCTCACATCTATCATCAAATTACCATTTTAAAGATTATACTTCGAGAAGTCATAATGATCCAAATCATGATATAATCGAATCATTTCCTATGTCATTACCTTTGCTGTATGGTCCTATTAATTTAGCTGGTATGACGATATCTGGAAGATTTCCCTACAATATTTCTTTTGTACAGGTTAGTAAAGCATAAAATGTGTGGTAATTTTACAAATGTAAGCTTATAACAAAGGTAATAATATAATATGATATAATATGTTACAGGGAAATTATGTATTAGAATCTGATCTTTTACTATCATTGGAAACGTGTAAGTTCGACGTTATTCTCTGTTTAAGCATTACCAAATGGCTTCACTTGAACTGGGGTGATGATGGCTTAAAACGAGCTTTCAAACGTATGTATGCACAGTTGCGACCTGGTGGAATACTTGTGGTGGAGCCTCAGCCGTGGAAATCGTATAGTCGTAGAAAAACATTGACGGTAAATATGACGATAATATTATTAAACAAGCAAAATAATTATTGACTTTATAATGCATAATTTTAGGAAACTATTTGGCGGAATTACAAAAACATTCAACTGAAACCTCCAATGTTTACAGACTATCTGTTGAACGAAGTTGGTTTTGTTAACTGTGAAACTCTTACCATGCCTCACAATTCATCTAGAGGGTTTCAGCGTCCGCTCAAGTTATATAGAAAATCTAACATATTAGGATCTAGAAACAAACCAAAGTGTACGATAGTTAAACCAAATGAAACCCAAAAATCATAAACATGGTATTGAAATACTCACTTAATTTGTTTTAGGCAATCAATGCCTTGAATATTTATGTTATTGTTCTTAGCACTGTAATTTAGCAACTGGACCACGTGTTTATTGACATTTATTACCAAATTGTTATTTAATATATTTTGTTTCTCGTAATATTTAATATAATTCTATTCATTGTACAATTTGTAAGATGAATAAATATTTTTTTATTGTTGAAAATATATTGATAATGTTTTATTTTATTTTTTCATAATTTTGTATGATAGCATTTGGTTAAAACGATTTATTTATTGTTATATAAATAACAAAAATAACATTCTGCCATTGACTTTTACTTTTGTGCATACATGTTCAATGAAACGATCTTTATTTATATATTAATCTGACATTTTACCACTATTTTTTTGGTTTAAAGACAGATGTAAGTAATCATCGGTCATTTATTCATGTTGTTTTATTATATACTAGTTCATTATACAATTTGTACCTAATCACCCCTTGAAATATATTTTAAAGTCAAAAAATTATATTCATTATATTACTTGAAATATTAGTAGAACAAAAAAACAATTACAATATCTCAATTAATATTTAACAGCTTAAAAATGCAAATACTATTAAAAATATTAAATTTTATAGTGTTGTTATTATAAAATATGTAAGATCAATCAAATTATTTCAAATAATAAAATATTTTATAATATTAAAATAACTTAAAGAAATTGAACCAGTGCTTGACAGAAGTTGAGTGCAAACATAATCGAGAAATAACATCTAAGTTAATAGAACTTTACTCATTGCTTGTTCATAATGAATAATACTAATACACTATTGACTAATTCTTAGCACAGTTCAATATTTTTCAAGTAACTCAATAACCTTTAATTGTAAAATTGATAATGAGAAACACATAAATTAAATCATATTTTTCTAACACTTCTCTCCTAAGTCCTGATTCTAAAAGATCAGCTACACTTGTCTATAATATATAGAGCTTTTGTTCATTTACCTCTTCATTACCCTCTCAAACTATTTTTATCTCATTGTAATATATTTTGGCTATAAATCTCTTCTTTGGTTTTCCTTTCAAACCTATACCTCCTTAATTCTTACATAGCAATTCTTTATTCAATAATGTTACGAGATACTTTTTCTTATTTTTAGATTTTGAACGAAGTGAAGAATGTATTGATTTTATTATGATGTGTGTTTTTTTTTTTTTTGTGTCTGACGACAACATTTGGAGCAGTAATAATGCTTCGATTTTTGACTTCAGCCCCTCTTTGAATAGAAAAATTCATCTAGTTGGTACTTTGGGGGGGGGGGGGTCAAAAGTAAAATTTTCAAATAGTTTTCAAAAAAATCGAGAAAAACAAAAAAAAAATGACAGAAAAATGGAAATTTTACGGAAAAACCACTTTTCGACAAAATTGATTTTTTGATTTTGCTGTAACTCAAAAACGAATTATTGTAAATACTTGAAATTTTCACTAAATGTTTATATTATGGTTATCTCTTTACTGTTAAATTTTCAAAATATTTTGACCATTTTTAAGCTACTTATACACAATTGAAATTTTCGACTTTTCTAAGTTTTTTTTTCTTCAAATGCCGATAAAAAAATTTTGGGCGGCCAGAAAATCTTGAAAATTTAATACAAGGTTTCTTATAAGTTTTTCTTAAAGTGATAAAAAAAAATCCGAAATCGTTAGTCACAATTTTTTTTTATAAGTGCTTAAAGTTCGAATTTATACGAAATATTTCAAAATTTAAATTAAATTTCATACACTCATTATGCGTATATTACCTAATACTTTTTTTATTAATAAGCAGATACTATAAAGTAACTATAGTAACATGTAAAAACTATACTATTTGTTTCAAAACAGAATATATGACAATATTTAAATATAATATATCCTAAACTGACAAATCATCTTTGTTCAGAATCGTTTTTCGTATATAATGATACCTATCATTGCATTCAAATTTAACCTACCATAGTCTGAGGTCCACCCCACCCCCTAATATACAGTAGAGCGATACCCACTTACCCGCTTTTTTTTTAGTTCAAATCATACATTTAGATAATAATAATTTATATAATGTGTGGTTATATTATATATTGTTACCTATTGTATTCATGGTTCAAACCCAATGGCGTAACTACAATTAACACGTCCTGAGGCAAAATATTTTATTCACCTTTAAATTAATAGACATTTTACTTTGTCACTAAAACAGTATAGTGTAAAATGTCTATGCCACAAAACAACTGCCTGTTGCCCCTACAGTAACTATATCGCTGTTCAAAGCTAATAATATTTTATATTCCAAAACAACTATTTTATTTCTTTTAAGTTTTTACAAGGCAGAACCTGAACTCCATAAAATAATTGAGTTGGTTATGAAACTTAAATTATATATATAGTGAAACTTCCAATTAACAGTCACCGAAGGGATCATAAATAATGACCGCTATTTATAAATGGCCGTCCTATAGAGGTGACCTTTAACGGAAGTTTTACTGTATTTAAAATTTATTTTTATTGAAAAAATCACCAATAACTTTATAATAAATCAAAAATTATAACAGATAATTACAAGAAGTTGTATCCAGTTCCATTTTTTAACTATTATAATATATAACTAAACTAAACAGTACACACCTTAGCAGAGTTACTATAAAAATATTAAATAACAGCATAATACTTCAAATAATATTAAAACAAACAATAGATATCCAACACAATGAGCATCCATATAGATCTCATATTTGACAATAGAATACTTTTTACTATTCATATTAATTTATTAGTAAAAAATGAAAATTAACCATACATGGCAACACAAAAATTATGAGTGAGCTTAAAAGTTTCCATTATATGTGACTGGCTACCCTTGTTCTACAACTCAATAGAACTCTTTATCCATAGATATCTTATGATACTTTCTTCATTTCCTATCTGGGAAAGTTTTACATTCAATAGCTTTTCAATATACTTTTTCACAAAGTTTTTCACATTAATTTTTAACACATTTGCAATACAATTTTACAAAGAGACTGGTTATTAAAAACTGATTAACTAAAAACTAGTTTGTTTGAAACAAAAAATGTTATGGACAATTTAAAAACATTTAATAAGGAATAAGGTATAGTTACAAAATATTGATCATATATATTTATTTTGATAAATAGATGATTAGCTTTTTGATCATTTTTGAATTTATTTAAAATTTTTGCTTTAGCATATGAATTTTTAAAGATAATTTATTTGTATGGCTCTTTAATATAAGTTAGGAAAATTGCATCGGGCTAGTTTTCAAGCTGTGACTTTTTATTGTGTTGTAAACTCAAAGTATAGTACATGTTAGTTTTAATTTATAAAATCTTCATTGATTTCAATGTTTAATAGTTTAACATTTCCTGTTTTAAAAGAATCTTTTGCTAACTGAAACTATAATTTATAAATAATGAATATAAGATATGTTATTTAATGATAAATAATTATAAATGTTATGATACCTAAATTTAAATGATATATTATAGAAATTTAATTAAAGGTTAGGAATAATACTAATTGTAATTCAAAAAATATATCGTTTTATGTAACAATTACAAATGAGAGATAAATAAGGTGGAACTTTATTAAATATTTATTCTTCATTTTTTTAAATAAATAATTCAAAATATTTAAAATGTATACAATGTTATATCAATAATGCACTTAACCATAATTTATATTGTGTTTAGCATGAATTGTACTTACACTATAAGGACTAAGTATAAAAAAAAAATTAATTGGTAGATTAATATATAGAGCATGAAAGCTTCCACAAAACATATACAAAAGCCAATTGCAAATAAATGTGTAAACAGCTAGCTATAATGACAACATTAGAAATATAATAAAATACAGTGTTTTTATAAGAAAAAAATATTAATTTAAAAAAAATTACAAAACAAGAACAGAAAAATTTTATAATAGATTGGCTAGTTTTTTTTTATATTTTTTGGACCCACAAATCTGAAATAACAACTTTAATATTAGGTACTTATTTTTGAATTATTTTGATTTTTAGACTATAGACTATTTCCTATGAGGGTTTAGACCATTTAAAGTATTAAATATATATGTATATCAGTAGAAATTATACCTATTACCTAACAACGTTTTTGGTTGTGAATTTTTTTAAAGCGGGACATTTATGGGTTTTTTTATGGACAGCAGGACGTATCAAAAAAGTTATTAGATATCAGCAGAATGTTGGAAACAAATTTTAATAGTTAAATTTCTGATAAAGGTGTAATAATCACTAAAATAGGTAGTTATTTCTGTGCTACAAACATATAAAAAATGGTAAATTTGCATTCAGCATAATCCATTTAGTGTCATAGGTTTTGATATTATAGCAATTTTACTTTCATAAAATTAATAGGTAAGTTTATTATTGGTTTTCTTTCATTGATTTTGCTTTATATTTTAACTTAAAAGATAAGTTAGGCATAAGTATGTATAACATAATAAATTAAAAATGATTATAACTACTAATTTATATGTATAAAAAAAATAAATAAATAAGAGAACATTGCAAATAATATTCTTACAGTTTAATAAGTCAATTACTTTAAAATTAAAACCAACAACACATGCGGTCATCATTATCTCTTAATAAATCAGTTTATTTATTTATTTAACATTAAACACCATTTTTTTTCTATAATAACAATTAAGATTATTATGTGAGTATCTAGGTATAATAAATTACCAAAGTTCTTCCACTCTGTCGCCAAATTTACCAAGTTTAATATTTAGTATAATCTACTGTTAATTTTTTATTATATTCATTACTCACCACAACCTCATTTACAGAATGTAAATCATTAGATATCAGAGATATTTTGTACAAAGCAATAGTGAAATATTACACCAAGCACTCATCTGTAAGCTACAAAAATTGTTTATTTACAAGAATAACCATCAAGTAGTGCTAGCGATTATGACTAGTATGATGAAAAGTATCAATAATTGAATAATGTCATGGGGCTCTTACTTTTTACTTTTTAGTAATAACAAAATACATCATAGATAACTCCTATAACAAAAGATAATAACAAGTAAGTTATAAGTACAGTGGTTTCAGTCTTTAAATTTAATTTTAAACTAAAATATCTAATTTGACTGTGAGGCATGGATTTTATAATGATATACGAAATTATCAAAATCCTAAATTCTTAACATAAAATACACCATACACTATCCCAACTGGACAGAGGCACTCAGGTACAATCAAGGTTTACAGATTATACTCTAAAAACCTTGAGGTACAATAATATATTAATTGTTAACAAAATATTAAAATAATTATTAGTCATAATACCATAATAATAATAATAACATAAGCAATGGAAAACTGAAAAGCCATGCCATATTTTTGATGATAAGTGATAACTTAATCTAAACAGTAAATATTCACCTCAAGTCTCGACACCTCCATACACTATCACCAGACAGCGGCAGTGAAACACAACAATACAGCATTCTACAAAATTTACTTTCATCGTGGTAGTCGTGTATATCGAGTTTGGCCCGTTTCGCTGGAACAAATACCATTCAGTACCTATAAACAGATTAAAAAGTAAATTTACCAATATAGTATAATATAGGAAGTAAAATAAATAATAAATTATAGTAAAATACTAAAATACAGTAAATACACTAGTTTTTAACAATTTAAATTCTATATTATTCATATCAGTTGAAGAAATTATGAGGAAAAAAATATTAAAAATTATATTAATTGTGTATTTGTGTTGATTTTCTATGATAAAGGCTCAGAATTGTCCAAAATTTAATTATTTAATGTTTTTAATTTAATTATTTATTTCAAAACTTTTAATTTAAATGAAAGCAATTGGGTATTGGCAAATATGTTTCAATGGTCTACATCTACTCGAAATCAACTAAATAAATGAAACAGAAATAGCGACAAGTTATCTTTTTTTTCTCGTGTTCAATAGTCTTATACACTATACGTATCATTTTATTTGTTTGATGAAAACTTACATAGAGCTATGAATTAATAAGAAACAGTTTCTAGTAACTAGTAGACACTTTTTTTATTTCTACAAAATAATAATTGAACTTAAAATTAATATTTTTACTTTATTAGTATAATATTAATAAACTGCGTGTGTGATAAGTATAATGTTAAAAATATACATAATATATTATTACCTATACTAGTATAATTTAGTGAATAAGTTATTGTTTTTTAAATCTTTTTATTATTAAGAAAGGTGGCGAAAAATAAAAGAACTTAAGAGAGTAGAGAAATAGGTAAATAATAGGTAAAAAGTACCTCTACAACTAATAAAAAATTACAAAAAAAAAAGTGTAAAAAAAAACAGTTGAAATTAGTTATTAAATAATATTTTTAATTATTTTGTCATCTCACAAATATTATTTGTAAAAACTTCAAAGTTTCTTTGTATATCATTATGTTTAATATACATTATGCCATTTCTTGATTTTCAAAAAATTTTAATTAAATTAACTAAAAAATTCTAAAAAAATATTATTTAATGAATAAGTCAGTTTTTAAAAAATATTTTGATCTTCCTATTGAAAAGATTTCAACATTTTAATTGATTAACAATGTTCTAAACAGTTTAAATCATAAACCAGCCTGTCTATTGTACTAACATTATGCATCATGATCCGAAATACATAGTGATTATGTGGCCAAGTAACCAATGCTTGAACATTGTTTTATATTTATTACTTCTATAGTATACCAAGACAAATCTGATTTAATTTGGTCCTTGACCAAACTATAAATCTAGGTATTAACAGCTATCCAAGTATTATAATTATTTAACACTTAAGTAAATATTTTTCATATAAGTACTTTAAAAAATAATATAAACATATTTATTAATTATATAGTAGAATTTTGATTAACCATGCTCCCTCTTCCAAAAATGTATATATACATTAGTAAAGTAATAGGCATGTAAGCACTTAAGCAGTATATAATATTATATTATACATAGGTAAAGAAAGATGAATAATTATAATTACTTAAACTATGTGTAGACTGTATTATAAATAGAGTTAAAAAGATTAATTATATCATATTTTAGGCCTTGTCGCCCTGGTATAACTTTATTACAATGTATACACAAATGTATATAAAATTATTAAATTAATAAATAAAAAGGTCTCGATTAACCACAGTTTTCATTTATTCACCCTGAATATTGAAGCTCAATTATAATACTATTTTTATGATACAAATGGTTTTCAAATCCAAGTGAACAAATCTTGCACAAATTATTTATTTCATTATTTGTAACTAATATAATAGCGTTAACATAATGTTGATGCTTGATAAAATGATTTATTAAAATATAGAATTTACGTGGTATTTTTTAGCTTTTTGATCATTTTTAAAATTTTTAAAATTATTTAATGTTCTTGCTTAAGCATATGAATTGAGCAGATGATTTATTTGTATAGCCTTTTTTATATAAGTTAGGAAAAGTGACAAATTTTGTGAAAATTGTTGTGTTTAGTAGGTATTTTAAAAATTAATATTGCAATTTATAGGATTGTTTTCAAGCTGTGACTTAATGTCTTAATGTATTATAAATTATAGCACTTTTCATTCATAACACCTTCAGTTGTTTCCATTCTTATTTGAACTTTATATTGTTTAGAATTTTTTTGGCAACTGAAATAATAATTTATATACAATAAATATCAGCAAATATAATATAACAATAATTGGCTTAAATATTTAATTTATTACCTAGCTTGCTTAGCTGGTATTTTAATTTTTATAGAAAGTAGAAATAAGATAATATGTAATTTTATGATATTATGATATTTAGATAAGTAAATCTACATGATTCATTTATAATTTCATGAATCTATATGAATCTGCAAGCGCATAGGTATAGCAGAAGTATTAAACAGCAATTATCCAAATTGATATTTTTAATAATAATCTTAGTTATTGTTATATTAACAAATTCTCCAATCGCACTACTATCATATTTTAGTATTTTAATGATATTCTATAAGTTTGTTACATAGTTTTAAATTAACAAAGTTACATTATGCTGAATTACTTGACATCTCTATCAACCAAAATAATAATGCTTATAAGGACTCAAATGTTTGTTTAGATTTTTTATTTCTGTACTTGAACTTTTTGATAAAAATAAATATATAATATATATATATATATATTTATTTACTAATTAACTTGAATCCTGAATAAATTATTAGAATACAAATGCATGATTTCAAGTTCATATTTTAAAAATTTTTTATTTACATTGATATTATAACTTTTTTTAAATCATATTTTGAAGTTTTATGGACAATTCTTTCTCAAGATGGCTTTTACTTTTAAGACTTTAAATTCTTTCAAATATCTCAGATGACATTAACATTTACTTATTATCACATTAACCATCTACAAAATGGCTAAATACAAGTTTATTGGGGTATTTCTAAAAGGCTAAAATGTATACCTATGATCATTTTATAATTTGGAAAACCAGGAAATTTGCGTTTTTGTTGAGTAGATTTTAAGTGTAGATTATCATTAAGTAGATCACTGTAATATACAAATGTATCAAATATGAATTCAATGAAAATAGTTAATGTAAACAAAAATTGATTATGAGTTTTTTATAGGTATATATCGCTTATATATATTATTATTATTAGTAATAAGGTAGCTGTTTAATTGTTAAACTATTTTTTGTCAAAAACATCAATTTATACTTTAGTTAGTAATATGTTTACTACAACATAAATTATAGATAATACAATTCAATACAGCAAAAATAGTAATTAGGTACAAATATATGTAAATTTTTGTTTAAAATCGATAATCGATAAATTAAATAATTGTGTAATTTATTAAAATATAAAAGAAAAATATCTTATACAAATAAACAATACTATTTTAAAAAACTATAATATACCTATAATATTGCTATTATAAATTTGGATTTGGTAATTGTCCTATATCAGTAGATGATAATGACTATTGTATTACGTTCTATACTTCTATATATTATACTAAGTACATTTAAGTTATTGCGTAAGATAAACTACAAACAATTGGGAAAAAAAACATTAATATATAGGTATTATAATTATTAATTATTATATAACTAATAATATAATAGTTGATAAATCAAGTAAAAAAATAATCGGTTAAAAATGTTTTACTTACGTTTATACTAGTAAAGTAGTAGGCAACTCTAATAAGTGATAGCATTAATAACAGTAACCAGCAACAATCAACGAGTAATTACTCTCCTAAAATAATGAACTAATAATTAAATAATCAATCATCAAAATCATTATAATGATTAATGACCAATTTCGCCATCTAGAGTGCAAGTAACTGATAACTAGGAGTTAACGATAAAAACGTATTTCATGACGAGTTAGGTGGTAACTTCATGTTAATGAAAATCTTTACTCCCACATTTCAGCCCCAATATTTTTGATTACTAGTTATAATCACGGTGTTAGATATCTTAGACCGTGGTTACAACCATGGTTTACCGTGATATAAGCAACAATTGATAGTGGTGACACGGTTACGGCGGCAGGTGTTCCGTGAGTTCGCGGCGAACTGGTCAGCATAAAAGAACAATGCGAATTTCACTAATTGTACATATTTTGTACGATATATTTTTCTTGATAATAAACAACGGTACACAATAGCTGGTTGTCAGGACGTGTTGACGAAATAAAAGAGAAAACACAATTTGCTTTACGTGGCCTTACAACTAGGAGACGTTGTCACCATTGTCGGTAAGAAGGTTCGCGAAAGAGGGCAATATGGTCGGCGGACAGTATCCGTCGGACTTGTCTTCTCGTCCCATGTGCCTTTGTGATATGGGGGGAGGGTCGACGGTGTTACTTCGTCGTTGCCCGTAGTGGCGCTTAGTAAGACGCAAACCGGTCGTTGCGGTACCTGTATTTTGTTGCGGCGATGGTTGCATACCCCGATATACAACACTACCAAACCACCACACGGGCTGTACACGGTGTTTCGTTAGGTGTAGTCAGCTTGCACAATCTCTTATGGGTGCTTGAGGTAGGCTAGTGTTCCTATAGTTCATTATCACGGCGATGGTAGATATCCTGCTGACCTGGACTAATCCTGGGCCTGCTAGCCTGCAAAGTAAAGTGAAATTGCTTCAGTCTCGACAATACGAAAACAGAAAATAAGGATCGAAATAATCCAGAATATCTTACAGACTCACATATTCTAATATCTTGTACAAAATACTTTGAACCGTCGACCGTTGTGTATCGTGTCAGTGGGTGTTGTATATTTAAAATGTATTTTAATTTTTCTTTTACCTTTAATCTATGCTCTGATCAACTTTTAAAAGGGTGTTCGTTTTTTATACTTATTCCATTAATTTGTTGTGAAGAATTATTTACATTTTAATAATAAATTATTTACTGTAAAATTATATTTGATGACGAGAAACGACTAAGAAATAGATTATGAATGTAATTCAGAAAAACCATATGGTTTACCGGACTATCTAGATAAAGATGAAATTAATAGCATCAGTAATGATAAAAATGTAGAAAAATTAAAAGAATCAAATAAAAACGACGCGCGACGTGGAAACAGATGATGAATGTAATTCAGAAAAACGAAAAACTTCACCGTAAGTTGAGGGCAATTTTAAAGATGTAGACGTTGCCAATATTGCCATATTTCATGAAGAAATTTTTGACAATACTTTTTAACCAGAAGTTTCATTTATTTGTGAACATTAAAAAAATTTAGAAAAATCAATTGTCAGACTTCCTGATAGATGTGTACAAAGTAAAGTGAAATTGCATCAGTCTCGAAAATACGAAAACAGAACATATGGATATGCTAGATCACAATAATCTAGAATATCTTGTAGACACACAATCTAATATATTGTACAAAATACTTTGTACTGTTATGGATAGGCGTGCGCAGACTTTGACCGCAGGCCGCAGGGGGTTAATTTTATAAAGTATTTATTTAATTGAATATGCAGTATAAAAATAAATACAAATAAAATATAAAGGTATTAAAATATATAATAATAATACATTATTATAATAAAAATGAATAATAATAATAATTTGAAACTGAAACAGCATAATAATACATAAATACCTATAAAAAATAGTGAAATAACATAAATAAAATAGTTGATAGATATTAGATACACTGTACTAAAAAAAATAGACTATTATTATTATTAATAATAAATATACTTAATTAATAAAAAATATTGATCACAAGATTATATTATTAATTGTCCAAAATTGTTTAGCATAGGCGGAAATTTGATTGAACTTTTAGGGGGGCTATAATAATCCAATTAAAGTGACCCCGCACCACCTTTTTTGCAGACGTATAACATATTACCTTCGATTTTTAGGAGCTGAGCCCCCTAAGTTCCCCTTGACACATAATACAAATATAATATAGTAATAAATAATATGACATTGTATTCAGTGTTATTATTTATAACAATTAATTATTATAAGTATTTACTTATAACTGTCTTCTACTGGTTCTACTTATATAAAATTATAAAGTAAGACTTTTGTGCATACTTTGACGTCACGTATATAAAATATCGATAAAATATAGATTTTGAAGAAGAATTAATACAATTTAAAAGCATTGTAAAAGATTTTCCATCAGAAAAAAAATTATCAATTGCTTCATTACATGAATTAATTATTACATCGTCTTTAAAAAAATCATTTTCAAGTATAGAAATAATATTATGAATTATTTGTACTTGACCTTCTTCAAATGCAAGTGGTAAAAGATCGTTTTCTGTAAAAAAAACTATTTGCAATCATCTTTAATCCACGAAAAAATGTCAAATTTGTTAATATTATGTATTTAATCTGGTATGGTTATGAAGATATGAAGTGGCAAGAATTAATACATAAATTTGCTACAACGAAATCCAGAAAAAATTATATTTAAATAGCTATGAAATAATTTTCTTTTTTTTTCAATTATAAACGATTTTGACTACATTATTGTAAATCTATAATCCACATTTTTATAATTATTTAACTTATTAATGTTTACTTGTGTAGTTGTATTATATTTTCAATTAGGGTTAAATCTCTTTTTAAAAATTGTTTATATACCTATGTGTATTTAATATTTATGGATAAGTACATAAATTACGCTGCTAAAATTTTTTTTCTAGTTATGAGGAGGCGGGGAAAAGTGGCAAAAATTGTTTCCTCCATAACCTTAACCCGGCTCTGGTTATGACTGTTACGATCATTTTAAAGTTTTAATATTTTATATAACTATAATTAATTTTAATTGATTTACAATCAAAATTAATTCACCATTGTTAATGATTTTAAATATGGCAAAAGATAAAAAATGTATTAGACCTGATTCTGAGAAGAGTATGCACTAAACAGATTAATTAATCAAAAATATTAATATTATATATAATATAATTGAATAATAACACTTCGAGTGGTTTGCGGTTTACCAAGACCTAGATTCCTCTGGCAATATATTTGTTCATCAAGCCAGTGGGCAGTGACCCAATTTGTTGTCTATTTTTTTTTTTTTTTTCAGTGAAGTATTTTACCTCTTTTCAAAGTGTTATTGGTAAGTTCTAGTTTATACTAAGAGGCTATTTCATTTTTGCAGTGAAAAAATAAATTATAAATGCAAAGTGAAAAAGGGTTTATTTTTATTCTGGCGTTAGACGGTAATATAGATGGTAAATAACCAATAACTTGTTCTGAATTTATAATTGCAGCTATATAAGCTGTTATTAAATATTAAATAGTTGACTTTAATGATAAACTTACTTTAAAATCTATATTAAATTGTTGTTTTGTATGTTTTATTTGTGAATATGGCTCAATAATATGGTGTTTTTATCAATAACTAGATCTTAAATGAAAACCAGGAAAAATTCAGAAAAGTTCATACTGTTCATCTCATTTAAACAGTCGGTAGTCTGAGAACCGCATTTTTCGTACTACCCTCTTTTATATATTTTTAACTTTGAAACACTGGAACAACGACATTTGTGTTTAGATTTTTACTTTTCATATAAGCTGTTCATTAGAGATATTAACCGCCCTGCATTTTTAAGTCACTTTCTTTCTATACGCCAACTGTAATAGTATAATATTAAATCTAAAAACACATTTTATTTTAATACAGAAATAACTAATTATACAAATTTAGTACCTTAGTACAATACAATAATAAAGCGTGTTCGTAATATTTATATGTATTTATTATTTTTATTAATCATACAGGTATATAATTTATCATTTGTGTATATAATTTATTATAAAATAGGTATTATGTATACCACGCACTATACCTTCTCGTTTATACATACAACAATATATATATATATATATATAATATATATTATATATATGAGGTTTTAGTTAAATAACAAATTTACTTAGGTACCCTAATCAGCCTAATCCAACAAAAGGCTTAATAATGTTATTTGTTACTTTGTTAGGTAATCTCTCTTTAATCCACGCGCAACGGGCGTCATTCGATTGCGTCCCGTTTCAACCTTTTATAGCTTTTCAGTATGTCGATTGCGTCCACAAGTCGGATAGGTAAATTATTTTATCTTACCTTTTTATGTTCGATTGCGTCCTATTGTATGATATATAAACATACAATTTTGTAAAACGAATAATCATAATTAATAATTATTTTGTAAATAATAATAATACAAAAACCAATAAAAATACATCCAAATATATATAGCAATAAATAATTTAAATAATATATTTCTAGTTAGAGTTATAAAATAATATATTTCTTGTCAGTAATAAAAAATAATATTAATACAAAAATCAATAAAATTAAGTCCAAATATGTCATATAAAAAAAGGGTTTTTAAATGAAACAGTTTTAAGGTATATTATAAAGGGGTTATAATTATATTATTTAAGTTGTTTATTTGTTTATCAATAAATTTCTGTTTTTTCAAATACTTTGCTCTGCGTTTCACACTTTCACAGATATTAAGTTATAATTTGACGTTATTTTTATGTATATATCTGTTTGACATTGTTTTAAAATATTTAGAAATTGATGAATATTAGAATGAGATGTGTAGAAAAAAAGTTAAATTTTGAATGAAAGCTTTCGCAAGCGTTTGTTGTACGCTGCATACTCGTAAACTCATCAAGTAAAAACCAATTCGTGTTTAAATATACCTCCACACTATGTATTTCAAAAATATTAGATGTCAATTTATCTGTCACATTAACGTTTACCTATTATACAATAGGACGCAATCGGAACACGGAAAAGGTGTGAAAAAAATCATTTACCTGCATCTGGGACGCAATCGACAAACTCCGCGCGCAACATAGCAAATTTCTCAAATTAAAATGAAATGACTTATTCTTATGACATTTAAAATTAAGAACATTATCTAGTGCATCTCATATATCCATGTATAGGATGCGTGTCGGGTTAGTTTTAGGCCGCAAGGGCTGTATATAATTTGCGCGTCGTCTGTTTACCTGTGCCAAAAATTTTTGCCCAAAATATCATACATCGTTTACGCATCAGAGGCCGATTATCGTTTGCGCATTGTCCGTTTTACCTGTACCAAATTAGGGTACATCAAAATGTGCATTAATATTCTGAACTCTGAACAATTATATGTAATAATTAATAAACATATACAATTATATATAATTGTTTATATAATTATTATTTATTTGTTTGTATACAAACAATTAAAAATAAATTCAATAAATTCAATTAAATTTAAGTCAAAATAATTAATTTATACTTGTGAAACATACGACCAGTAGTAGTTACAATCGTACGTACCTATATCGATTGGTTCCCGTACACTTTAGGTATTAATCTCGATTCTCGTTGTGTTATTGCTAACTTATTAACTATATACACAATATTATTATTGTCTACGGTACCTACATTTATATTTTAAAACAGAAATACCTATGCAATATCTTAAAATTGAATATTACTAGAGTAAATTCCGAGATCAATGTTAGAAAATATTATAATACCTTAGTATAATACCTTTTTTTGTTCTATTGTTAAATAATATTTATACACAAATGATGTAGGTATAAGACCTTTTAAAACAGCCGATGCACAAACAACATATAACCTAGAAATCAAACGATGCGCAACTGTCTTCAGTGTCGTAACTAGAGGTTGGCGAAATGGGCGTTTGCCAAGGGCGCAATAAAGTAAAGTGTGTATTTATTTTGAGTTAAATTAAAATTGATTTTTTTTTATAACATTTTTTTTCTCATAATTTATTTAAAATTTAATTAAAATCAGGCGTAATTATATAATGCAAAAAAAAATTACATACAGTAGAAACCGATATTAATGACGTTCAAGGGATCAAAGAAAATAGGTTATAATAACCGGTTGTCATTATTATCAAAATGACAAAAAAAAATTGTAACTTCAATACATATTATTATTATTATTATTATAAATTATTTATTTATACAATGTATAATAATATATTGAAAAAAAAGTAAAAATAAGAACATTTAATTATGAACATATTTAAATTAATTAATTCAATTATTATTTAAAAAAATCTGTTATTTTAAATTGAACTTTGTATATAAAAATCAAGCTCTATTTTTTTCTAGTTCTTCAAAATGTATCTTTGGATTTACGTTATTCAGCGCTATATATAATTTGCTAACATTTTTGCTGTAATAGTACCTTCGATAAAGTTAAGTCATTATTTAGGCGTCATAATAATCGATACAAATTAGTACATACAGTACCTACATAGCCTATTATAGGAGTTTTGTCGGGAACTTTAATCTAAGGTCATACATAATAATATGCCACTACAACCGGAGTCATTATAAACGGTATCTACTGTATTAGATTGCGCCTTGAATCCTTGGTGTTTATTTATAAGTGTTTACTACTTTTATATTTATATTTTATATACCAATATATTTTATATTTTATTTTTGCGTATATATGAAATGTATATATCCATATTATTGGCACAAACGAAGAACGGCTATTATAGCCATTATTATAATGATTACCACAAATGACCGGTTTTCTACGACTATGTAACTAATAATAATATTATGACTGCAGATATAATCCAACTTTATTTAATATAATATCTATGCAGAATATAGATAAACATTTATCTTAGAGTTTAGACCTATACACTGTAGGTACCTATACGTTATAGTCGCCGCCTGCCGGTCGGTTTCCGTATTTTGTACAGTTTGATAGTATATAATCTTAATTCTTCAGTATTAGTATTTTTCGACTGTATTGCTGAACTACAGACTACGGTGTGTAAACTATTAAATATGTTTTTTAAATTAAATTTATTACATATTGCAAATAAATTATACACATACATGGACATAATGTGTAAATTAGAGATATTTTTATCAAACTTATTTTATTTATTTTTAATTTTAATCGAAATAATTTGTTATATTTTCCTATATTTTCAATCAGACGTTATAATAAAAATAATAAATATATGCATCTGATTTAGCAATGAAATATTCAAAAGATTTAGATGGAACCATGGGACAGTTAGTTTTAGAACTAATGTTTCAAACACCAAGCGCGCATTGTCACTATTTTTCTATTTAAAACAGCATTTTTATTATTGGATCTGATCAACGAAATAAATTATAATTCATTAAAAGATATACACCCATACATAAAAATAGCCCTAAGAATTTTCTTACTCTTCCAGTGACCGATCTTGTGAACGAAGTTAGAGTAAATAAAAAATTATTAAAAACTATCTACGCTTAACGTTAGGACAGGAATGTTTTACAATTAATTTGAAAATATTATCAATTTAATTTAATACGAGCAATTTAGTCAGCTATCATGATATTATAAACGATTTCGCAGCAGCAAAGGCTAGAAAGATTCAATTTTAATAATGATGACAATAATTTATTGTAATAGATACCTATTTTATATTATATAACATAATTTCATGTATTTACATAATATAATAAGAAACGTTGTGCAGTTTATTTTTATTTTTATAAATTAAGGCTTACATAATATTATAAATAATCTATTATATTATTCATAAACTATAAAGATTCAAATATAGCAATATTTTGATTAACACGTAAGAATGTAATATTATCAAAATTAATTTAAAAATTATACTACACAATAAAACAAAAATAAGCGTTAAAATAAAATTCGCTGTAGGCATCACTGTGGGTAAATTACGAGTTATGGCACTGACTGTCTTACAAAAAAAGCTCAAAATTAACAATAGTAATGCGTAAACGACAACTGACGGCCGCAAGCCCGCTACATAATTTATGTCATTGTTAAATAAAATTTGATCATAAATCGTGGCTCGTGCTAATACGTAAATAATTCTATATATGGGATATCTGTATTCTGTAGCCTACTTTTTCTAATTTATGTATAGTATAGTATACTAGATAATAGAATAATATTCTTCTTCTATTATCTATGAGTATTATTTTTTTTAGATAGTACATACTATATCAGGGGTCGTCAAACGGGGGATGGGGGGATAGATCCCCCATGACTTTTTTCTTTAATATTTATAACAATTACATTTATGTATATTGTACTATAAATTTAATTTATTACATTTTGTTTTAATTTTTTCTCAAAATAACGCTTATACCTAAGCATATATTATTATTATCTAGATTCTAGACTCATTCTAGGAACAAGGCTATTGGCTGTTATTATTATTATTTATTAATATTTAGTAATTAGTTGCTTATACAAAATATACGGGAATTACCTTTAGCTCTGGGATCGTGAATATTCAATTACAACACACTCCTCCCTTGACCGGTACATTTGCCATGATCTACATCAATAAGACAGAGACAACACATGCGGGCAGAACGTTCACTTAAGAGGACGTCGCACCCGCATGTGTCGTCTCCGTCTTACACACATACAGCATAGGCGAAACGCGTTTACGCAATTTGAGTATAACTCGCTCAATTTTGGTTCTAGAGTAAATATGCCTATTATAAAATGAAAATATGACAATATTTCGGAGGGCAAGACGATGAGTTTTTTTAGAAAATTAAAATTTTAAAAAGTTAAAGGTCATTTAAACATTTTGAAATTTTAACTAGTTCTATACGGTTATAATGAACGTTATATTAGAAATAATGGAAAAAACTCATCGACTTGCCCTCTGAAATATTGTCATATTTTAATTTTATAATAGGTATACTTACTCTAGAACCAAAATTGTGCAAGTTATACTCAAACTGCGTAAACGCGTTTCGCCTATGCCCTATGTGTGTAAGACGGAGACGACACATACGGGTGCGACGTCCTATTAATACAATAATACGTAGCTATGTCATTATAGTTGTCCAATTCATTGATTATTATTACATTTATTTTCTCACAATATTTTGTTACACAGAGTCACAGACCACAGTGTTTTGGCTTTCGTACTCGTCACTCGTGTCTCGTACAGTCATACTGTGTCGCGCATTATACATATTTAAACGGTCTGCTGTAAATTGTAATATATATATTATCTATATTCTATAGTATATTTTATAAATTTATAATGTCTAATAAAAGAAAAATTACCACCTATTTTACTTACTCTACCACTAAACACTCGGACTCGATTGAAAAAAATAGTATCTCTAAGATCATTATAGAAAATGAAGTTGTGGACTTGCCGATAATATTTGTTTAACTAATTAGTGTAAAATGTTTTATTTATGTCATCTCAATGGTTTGTCCACTATGGCTGTTCATTGTGGTATTATAAATATAACCTCCAATGAAGTACTGAATAAAAATATTGTTAATATTACATTGTTATAAAATATAAAGTATCAATTTACTTTAATTTAACCATAAATTATAGTTTAATGATTAATAGTAGTGTATATTAAAAAATCAGCTATATCCCTCCCCATGACAAAATCATTTGACCTGCCACTGTACTGTATACACAATACCCATATCTTGTTATTTTGCCTATTATCAAAGCAAATTTTGTAATAAACTAATAACATATAAATTATAAAATATTAATAAGTATTGCATAATTTATTGTATGTTTTGTTTTATTTTTTCTAAATACATTTATTTATACTCTCCATACATATTTGGCGCAATACATAAACCACAGCGGTAAAATACCACTCAAACTAAATCTGCATATAGTAGCTAACAGGTGTATATAATATATTTAGGTATCTCTCTACATATGTCATATATATTTATTATTTATAGTCATTGCTGTCTCTTTTAAAAAAATGGGTTATTTATGTAAATATTGTAAATGAATAATGATAATAACTATAAAATGATGTAAGAAGGTTATTTGTTATGAGATAAAATTTGTATTGTAATTGAAATGTAATGTCAATGTTAGCGAGTGGTATTTTTTTCAGTTCTATTATGTTCGAAATTGCCCTCCCCTCCTAAGAACTTAAATAACTACTGCACCCAACACTTCTACACTTTTAAACTAGTGTTAACACAAAGTTTTTAAACGAACAAAACTAACATTACCTACTCATTAGCACCAATGTACCATTGCATGTAATATGCATACGTCTGAAAAATAATCTTATATTACTATAAACTGTTCATAATGATTTTTACAAATTATTTGTGCCATACTACCTGCATATTATAATTTGAAAAATAAGTTACTACAACAATTATTGTAATAAATAATATTATGAAATATTAAAATATATTTATGATAAATGATAATTGATAGTAATAACTAATAGTAACATGCGTATATTATTATTGTTGTACCACTTGTACCTATAGACATTTTCTATAGTATGCAACTTAGATCATATACTATGGATAGAACCACGGCGTATTATGTCCATACAAAAAGTTGTTGCCGATATCAGCGACGAGTCTCTTGATTAGGTGCTTAATCTGCGTATGCGCGATGTTACTCGTCGCATGTTTATTATCTTGATTATTAATGATATTAATATAATCTAAAATAATATTAAATATTATAATTTATAGCATTATATTGCGGATTAACTAACTTATTATGGCCTACCACTTATACAATTATAATAGTAGATACCTTATTAAATTATTCAACCTTAAACAAATTAAATAAATAACTTCCCTTTTTAGTTTTGACATTATGGCTAACTATAATGCATGTGTGTTTTGTTAAAATCTGTAAAATTAAATCCTGGATTAACTTTGCATATTGTGTATGTTAATTAATTAATTATTCATTTATAGTGGCATATTATCATTACAATGAAGATTTCTAAATAAATAAATGTTTTTGAAAATATTTAAATTTCCTAAAGATCCAGTAAAAAGGTTAAAATTGTTGGAAGCATGTTCATTTAATTATTATATACCATATAATATATTATTATTATTATACCAAATTACCATATATATTACTATACCATACTTAAGTCTTAAATACAAATTACACGTATAATACACGAAAAAATAAAATAAAATATCGTATTCAGATTTCTGATATCTGTTCCCCAGCTGGTAAATATGCGACGATTAACCTCACGCATGCGCATATCGAGCACCTAATCCAGAGACTCGTCGATGATATCGGCAACAAAAAAATATACGCCGTGGCTCCATCCATAGTATATGATCTAAGGTATGCAATAAGTAAAGTTTCTAGACTACCGACGTACCGTAAATACTCACCGCTACATGGGACCCTGGTCGTTTCGGACGTAATAACAAAGACTCCTACAACGCCATATTTTCCGTAGTAACTAAAATTACCTCCGTTTCATATTATTTACCTCCATTTCAGTGGACAGACGAACGAGTTAAAATATTTGGTACCAAACACGTACATTTCCCATTCGAAAAATGTGTATTTGAATTTGAAATACAAACACATTTTGAGTTTACGAAATGCATTAGCTATAAAGGTGGATTAGATCAGTAGAGGTAGAAAACAATTCCATTTTCTCTTATGCCTAAGCAAATGAACTCACCAGATTTTATACAACAAAATTAAAAATAGGCCAAGCCAATCGATTGTCTTGACAGTATTTTTGCCGACATTTCTTATTTCTTTTACATTTTCAACGTGAAACTACCAGGATCTCATAAGCTCACGCCGAACGTCATCAAACCGTTGACGCATTTCCGCAAAGCCGCTAAAAATACGTCTACACCAAGTGGTCATGACCAAAGAGGACTCGGCTTAGGGGCTAAGCTTTCCTAACTTTTATTTAAGCTCTCCCTATCATAATTCGTAGTCCTTCCAACGATAATAACATTAGTACAAATAGTACATTAGTAACGTCAACTATATACGGTATCATGTGTAACTGTGACTGTGTAAATATGACAAATAAATATGACACGGTAACTGTGATGAATGTGTTAAATTTGAATTCAAGAATTTAAGAATATATCATTGTATACGAAAAACTATTCTGAACGTAGACGGCCTATCATTAATATATTTCATAATAGGTTATTTGATATTATTAAGGTGATATGTAATTTATTTAACTATTGATTATACAGTAGGTAGGCTGAATTAATTTTGGAAAAAAAACATTTCAAATATCATTGTGCGTCTATATTGTTTTAATATTTTAAAATTGTAATCATAAAAATTAGATCTTGTATTAAATTTGGAAATATTTCGAGAAGTCTAAGAAAGATTTATCATCAGTCAATATTTGAATACGAAAACTGAAAAGTATAAAAATTTCAAATTCCTATAAATGGTTTAAGATTAGATAAAATATTTAGTATTTTGAATTGTTGAAAATTATATCAGGTATAAAAAATTATAATTTAAATAAGACTACAATGCAAAATAAAAAGATTTCTGTCCGCAAGATAAATTCACAATTTGTAAATATATTCATAATATCAATAATTTTTCTAAAATTAAATTATTCGAGTACTCTAAAGTCTTACAGATCTAAGTTATTAGTTATTATATGTACATTTATAATATGTTAACACGCTGTTATAAGCATTCAAGTTTCACAGTGGCGTATTTACGGGGGGGTCCAGGGGGGTACTGGACCCCCCCCCAGAACCTCTAAAAAAAAAAACTAAAAATTCTTACATATTTGTAAACTCAGATTTATGTAGGCACGCGTGGACGATGCAATTTTTCCCGTGAACAAAATATTTATATAAAATATAGCTTAAAATTAGCCAACGGACGCGGTCGACCGCTCAAAAACCCGCCGCCACGCGTAACTAAACTTTTCCTTGTATTGTATGTATTACCACTTTATAAAATATCCGTATTAGATAAACATCAATAATTGTAAAAAAAAAGACGCTTGGATTTTGTACTTTAAAATATAATAAAACAACTATTTTTTATTCTTATAATTTATTAAAAATTATTTCTTTATATCAGTACCTATCTATATTATGTCGGATTTATTAGACCCTCCTCCAGAAAAAATTGAAAATACGCCACTGAAGTTTCGACAAACCAATTCATAATAATAATCACACAATGCATACTGTATACATAATATTCACAAGTGGTTGTCGTAGTTGGTCGAAGTTATTATTATTATTATTATTATTATCATCGCTATACATCGTACACGTCGGTATGACCGCTCTGACCATATTTTATCCGCCAAAACTACCAGGGTCCCATCCGACTACGACGTTTGTTTCATCCTCATTGACGTAAATGAACTACTATGATTAAACAATAAAATATAATGAAAACGGCGCGCCGGTCTATTCGCTCTGTTATTGGTCGCTGTTAGTCTGCCGTGTTCGCCGCCGTCGACGAGGTGCCGCCGCCGCCGCCGCCGTGAATACAGGTTTTCGTGCTCCGCCCGGTGCGCTCTTATTTGGTAGTTGCCAGTTGGTACAGACTATAATAGTTGCGGTCTTAGACATAGTATAAGGAATAAGAAGTATGCTCAATGATAAGACTACGCATATTTCGTTAAAGGGTAATATAGGCAACCAACAATAAACACAAGGTGACGTCACTTGCATATATTTCGAATATACACGAATGCACAATTGCAGTATGTAAAAAAACACAAGGCGATGCACATGCGCGAACTAGGACGAAAACACGGTTCGTGTTGAGCATACTTCTTATTTCTTATACTATGGTCTTAGATAGTTAGATCATGTACTATGGATGGAGCCATAGTCCCGATATTTGAAGCACATGTAAGCGACAAGTATCTCCTTGACATTCATTATCTGCCCATGCGTGAGTATACTTGTCGCATATTCATTTTAATGTTTTTACCTAACACAGCGCCGGTTCCGAATAAATATGCGACGAATATACTCGCGCATACGCAGATAATGAATATAACTAAAAATAATCATAAAAAAAAACAAATTCTTATTACGAGTACATCTCAAAAATCGAGCATTTTTTTTTTTTTGAAGACTTATGCTATGGCGCTATGCCTTTGTTTCTGCAAATATTCCTATGCACAAACTATGTAAAACAGTGTTAAAACAGTTTTTGCAGGAAAAACACACAAAACAAAAAATTAAAAATTATATTATATATTATATTTATATTACAAAATTATATTCCAAATATTTATAAAAATGTAATACAGAAAATAATTAACGATGTAGGAGAAAATTATGTTTGCTTAATTATAGATGAAACTACCGGTCCAAGAGGTTTGCGTAAAATATAATATTTATATTTTTAGATTCTGAACGAAGTGTATTTTTATTTTTTTATTTTTGTGTCTGTCATCACGATTTGGAGTAGAAATAATGCTTTGATTTTTGACTTTAGCCCCTCTTTTAAAAGGAAAATTCATCTAGTTGGTACTTAAATATCTAGTATAGTACAAAAAGTTCTAATAATACCTAGTTGAATGTAACATGACAATTTTAAATTAGTTATTACAACATTAATTTGGAAAGCTAACTAGTAGAAAAGTAAAACGTAAAACAAAAAGTATAAATACATGGCAAGTATTTGTATTTGTTCTTAAATACTTTTTCTTAAAAGTATTTGAAATGTATTTTAAATAATTTCTGAATGGATGTACTTGTATCTGTATACACCCAAAACGATCGTGTAAAAATGGTGCACCCACTGTGCAACCGCGCTACGACAGTGGACCGCACGGAAAGGCCTCCGCAAAGTCCGAACGCCGGAAAAGAACAAGCGACGGGGCGGCGGCACTGACAACTTCGCGAACATTTAATATTGCTCACGGTGGTCACCCAACCATTAATATTTATATAAATGTTACAAAAAAATTACGCATTGCATTCAAATTTAACACATCCATTATAGTGATCTATTCATCTCCATGTCTATACTACAACAGAGCGATATCCACTTGCCCAAATTTTTTATAATTAATTTAGTGAAAAAATTACAGAAAAATGTGTAAAAGTTATTATTGGTTTGAGTATTGCTAATTTTATTAATTGATAAATTAGATGAAAACCCAAGGAAATCATATTTCATTTCATGTAAAGAACTAGTAGGTATACCAATTATGAAACTATCTCTCAATTTGTAAATTCTTCTTTAAAAATATTTCCCGGTATCGAACAAAGAGTATTACTTTTTATAAGTGATGCTGGTACTTATACGGTGAAAGCACCGAAAACATTAAAAAAATATTTTATCCAAAATTAATTCATATCACATGTTTGGCGCATGCTGCAGCTATCAAATTGTTGGAAATGTAGTTATAATTGTAGTTATAATATAATTATGTCCATTGTAATCAGTGATTATAATGGACAATCTGTTTTATTCTATTAATTTTTTCATGTTAATTCCACTTAATAATTTTTTACTATCTGAAAAAAGTGTAAATTTCACCATTTTTACACACATTTAAAAAAAGATGTATAAAATTATCAATAATGATCAATAATTAGTAGTTAGTTGAAAAAATTATAAGAATACCTATACAAATATTTTATATTTATAAAAAATTACATATTATTATTAATTATAAATAATGAATCAACAAATTAAATTAAATTTATTACACTATTTTTAATGTTGTATTAGTGTATAATACATCAACTTTTTGTACTGTATAAAATGTGTCTTATTTAGTGGTGTAGTGGGGCGTATACGCGGGTGTTATAATTTTTTTCTTTAAGTGCGTATACTTATAAATTATAAAGAATAACAAATGATACATTGATACGCATATGGGAATGCATTTATTCTACAAACCAATTTGAAAAACTTAAAAGAAAAATATTCATTAATATTTTCATGGCACTGTAAAAACCACAGATTAGAACTGGCTGTAAATTATTGTATAAAAGACCTAACCACGAATAACCATTTAAAAAATGTATCGATAGTTTATACGTATTGTATAATATGAGAATATCACCTAAAAATCAAAATTAAGGAAAGCATAATAACTTTAATAACAATCATATTAATAACAGATATGTAAACTGGAAAGTATTATTATTTGTTGATACCTCGATATTTATTGGCTGAAATCCACGGAGGAAAACGCTGGTGACCTTGCGGTTTAGCGGACGAATTTCGAAATAATAGAAATGCAAACTTCTAATTTTACATTGTTTTAAATAAATTAGGAGGAATTTAGCTGTTGGCGGATAACGCTGTGTATAGTTCCGTTCTAAGTAACTAGGTATAGGTATATCTGTTTTCTATAAGAACCAAAACCATAATTGATAATTTATTTTTATAATAGGTATGTATTGCCTAATAATAAATCAATTAATAAAATCAAATTAAAGTGTTATTTTTGTATATAATTTATTGTAAAAGTAAAAACATTGTAGGTAAGTATATAAGGTATCTACACGGCTACACAGGTATAGTTATAAACACATCGAACATTGGTAAAATACAAAAAATTAATTCAGATATGGATGATAATAAATACATATATATAATATATTGTGTACAGTTAATGGTATAATATATGATTTGCTTGAAAGATATATATTATACAATTTAAGAAATACTTATTACTCGAAACAGTCGAAACTCGGAAGTGAATATTATATCGTTTAAATAATAAAAATTAGTTAAACTGCAGTTAACGCCTAAAATACTTGGGAATTAGAATAAATACTTATTAAACTAGTTTAACTAACATTGTGTATTAAAAATGATATCAAATCTTGTTATCAACTTTTTTAGTTTAGCAAACTAATACCTAGTAATATATATATTTTTTATAAAAATGAATATTAAAAAAAATATTAATATTATACAATCAACTCGTTTCACTCGTAAAGACGTTATATAACAGAAATCTTGTCATAATAAATTAAACTTTTGCGTTTTCTTGAAAATCTTGTGATATAACGAAAAATGTTATTTGGTCTCTATATGCGAAGTTTTTATAACATTTTGGATTTTGATATTAAGAACTTTATAGATTCAAAGTGGTGCGATGAATGTATTGATTTTAAAATTATGTTTTTTCTTGCTTCTATTTATACGTAAGTAGTCCATAACATACTCTATTTTTCACTTTGGGGGAAATTTTAGATAAAAGAAAAACGGGATTTAGTTTGATAAAATTAATTATATCCAATATAGTTTACAGTTATATAATCTAAGAAAATAAACAAAAAATTAAAAAAAAAAAATGGAAATTTTACGCAAATCTAATATTATTATTAAAATTATTATTTTGTAATCACAAACATTATATAAAATTTAGACAGTCTTCGCTCAGAATTATTTTTCTTCATATAAAATAGATTATCATCAATTCTAATTTAATAAAATCCATTATAGTAATTTACTCAATAACGAATTCGACTTGATACCTAAAGTAGAGCAATGCAGTACCTACCACTTACCCATATTTTTAATTTATATTAAGATACACATCTGTTAATGTATAATAACTATGAAAAATATGTACAATTATATAGCTAGCTTTACTAGTTTTTTTTAATGATTATCTTATTATGCGATAATAATATACTGGCGAACAATAGGTAATCCCTATTAAAATAGGATTCAGTCACATAATGATTAATGACTCATGTACAGGTATTTTATATAGGTATGTTATGATACCCGATCTTAATAATACGTGCATATTTAATATTTATTCGTATGTGATGTTAATATGTATTATTATATGAAAATAAATATTCATTTGTAGTGTGTTGATTTATATTTTGAATTTACCTTCAAAATTTGTTATAATGAATTTTGTTGATTTAGGTTTTTGGTACTTACTTGGTAATCAACTTTCAACTTTCGATTTATCGAACTTTTTTCTTGGTCCCATGAAATTCGTTCAATTTTTTTTTATTGTTTAATTACAAAATACAATATATGATATTATAGTTAAATAAAAATAATATGAATAATAATAATTAATAATACAGGTAACTATGAAATAAAATAGTAAGTATAGGGTATAAATAAAATGTAAAATTAAAATATATTAAAATAAAATATTAAACGAAGCCAAACTTTTGAAATATCTAATAAAAATAATAATAATTACGTACTTACAACAAAAATCGCCGTTGTCGGTAAAAAATGCATAGGTTATGAAATAAAATAGTATAGGGTACAAATTAAAATTAAACTTTAAATAAAACAAATTTTAGAGATGATTATACTATGATGATGATAATAAGACAACTGATTAGTGATTAGTGATCACTGTCAATTAGTTGAGTCGCAAAGACATGGGAAAACGAATCGGTATACAATTATGATTAGATACCGCTTTGCGGATATAATAGATATAACAGTTTAATTTCAACATGGTTTTACATTTTTACGCCGATATAGCGCTATCTTTATTAATTGTATGGCATGCGGACTTTTGGTTTTAAAAATATTTTTAGAATGCGGAGCTACGTGCCGTTCATTTTTTCAACCATGCGGAAATACGGTGCATGCGGAGCTACAGATTCACAAAATATTTTTATTCACGCGGAGCTGCGGTGCGTCCGAAATTCGTTAGGTATAATATTGCGAGTTGACTATAAATTATTTATTATTATTATATTACAATATATACAACGCTATCTGTGTGGTGTTGCTTTGGTACCTATAATTTTGTTAGTACGGCATTTAGGAGTTGTATAGGCAACTCATTTTTCCTTTATTATTAATTTAAAACTGTACACTCGTCGTCGTCGGATGTAAATGATCCGTTCAACTATGAAAATCGATAGACGAGGTTGCATTCTCTGTCTCTTTTAAAGTAACTTTTTTCCGTACAAAATCAATCGAATCTCCTTATTGAACTGAAAAAATATCCATGTATAAAAGTCTAATAGACTTATAACCGTATTAATGTTAATTGTTAACGGATAAAACATGATATTATGCATGTACGAGTGTCAAGTGGTTCGAAGTCGACTAAGGCTCTTCGCGCTTACCATACGATACGATTATCGTGTATGTTGCGTTGTAGCCGAACACTTCAACCGGAAAAACGATTAGACCCGAGATATTTTTAAAATTATTTATTTGACTTTAAATTTGGTACTAAAATTAATTTAGAATAAAAAATTAGTATTTAGTTCTAATCTTGATTTGGTATCGAAAGAGCATTTTAAGTTTATCCAATAGAACATTTTTGAAAGTTTTATGTGTGGCATAATAGAAGTTGCTAGATAATTGAATGAACCTCTACTTCAGAGATATTGGTTACATGTTCTGATCGTGATAAAATAATAACTTTTTAGAATTTTATAACCGTACTCAATACCTAGGTACTAGATATATTAATAAAAATGTACATATTGACATTTTGTACAATCGTTATTTATTTTTATATAATATTTCAACAATGTTAAAGAAATAAAATATGCTTATTGCAAGCCACTCTGAAAGCGTCCGCAGGCCGTACAAGCACTCAGGCCACATGTTTAATACAAATAATACCACTATCGTATTCAATAAGTTTTTAAGTTATCTTTAATAAACCACATAAAACTGAATTATAAATATTATTTCAAACATTTGCATATTTGAGAAACTCAAAATTAATTTTTTTGACTTTTTGTTTTTATACTTTAAAATAGGAATTATAATGAATCTTGTTTCTAAAATAGAGTTCTAAAAAGTTTTAGAGGAACAAGTATAACAGAAAAATTTTCATATTTTATCATTATCACATAATATATATATGTTACGGTGAAAGACGAAAATTGGTAAATGTCGTCATTTCCCGGTCAATGATGTCATTAACCAAAATTATTCAATTATGTAGGTAAATGTTGTAAAAACACATTTTTAAAATTCAATTATACATCTTTCATCGGTTATTGACGTCATTTATCAAAACTTGTGGTAAATGAAGATAAATTTCAAATAATACACTGATTGTTTTAATATATCAGACTAGTATTCTGAATACTTTTTACAAATATTCTTAATACAGTATTTGGAATACTTTTTTTCCGTCCAATCACACTAAAAATTTCATTACTTCTTGTCATAGAAGCTTTCGCGTTTATACATAACCATATAAGCACCTATAATCTATGTATATTTTTATTAAAAATATTTTAGTAAATAGTAAATAGTAATATATTATTTTGTTTTATACTATTTATAGTGGGTAATATTATTTCCAATTTGAAACGTTGAATTCGTAATTATTATTATTATTTAAGCCACAGTAACTTGGCTATTGGCTTAAAGTAGTTGATTAATGTACTAATTTTTATAATAATATTAATTTTATTATAATTAAGTATTAATTAATAGTTTTTTTTTTTTGTGAGTATAATGTTCCTTTATTAGGTTTTACTACAAAAGTTATCCAATTTATTACTTAAATAAATCACATAATATTATAATTTGAATATAATTTATAATGAATAGATTGGACAATATTCACTTATAAACACTGAATTGAAAAAAAAAAATATATTTTTGTTATTGAAATCTATTTATCATTATTTTTTAAGTCAAAACTATTTTTTTAAATTCGATACAATTCTTTCCATAAATGTATTGAACATCATTCTCCAATTAAACTGGGGATTGATGTCAATAACTGGGGAATGTCTACATTTACAACATTTACTAATTTTTAGGTAAATGATGTCATTTACCGGAGAATGACGACATTTACCACGTTAACATCATTAACCGTAACATATATATATATATATAAAGTTAAATTATACTCAGTCGAACCTCTATTTAACAAACTTGACGGTTCTTTGAAAAAAAATTGTTTAAAAGAAATAATAACTTTCATTACTTAAAAAATTAATTTTTACTGTATGAAATTTATGTAATATGAACAAAGAAAAAAAATTTAATAGTTACTAGATACACATATAATATACACATAACACGAACAACAAACGTATAAATTGCATTATGTATACAAAATATATAGATATAACATAATAATACATTTATAATATATATTAACTAATACTAAAACAATATACATATTTTTTTTTTATACCAATTATAATAAATAATTAGTTAGTTAAAATAGTTGATACATTGTGTTTAATTTATACATTTACAAAATTACCACAATATTTCCCTGATTTGTCCAGCAATACATAATCAGTCTAAATCTCTTATTCTATTTTTATATCATCTTTGGAGTTTTTATTAATGATATTAGCTATCCTCTCCTTTAGACGATCGTTTGCTTTACGCAATAAATATTTTTCTGCGATCAATTTATTTTCAAAATGTTGTAACAAATCACACTCTTTTTTGGCAGCTAAAAGTATGCTATGTTTTGATGGCACACGTCTATTGGAGTTCAAGTAACTACATAATTGTCTTAGAAAATCAAATTTTTTGGCTATTTGTTCTCGACATGCTCGTTCTTTGGCATTATGTATAGACCTATCATGGGGTTTTCTAAACCTCTGAGTAGATTTATAACTTTTATGTTGAGATTTTCTGGTCTGATTTTTCTTTCCGGTATTCTGGTTATACGAATCTTTAAAAATAAAATAAAAATCAGTTAGTAAAACAATAATTATATAATATATTATATTATCAGGGTCGTGCATATGCGATTATGCAATTATCATATATTTTCTAATCCCTTTGCCTTTTTTTTATTTCTTACAATTTATTGTTAAAATTAAAATTTATATTTCTAATACTTTTCTTTGTGATTTTTAACTATTAATTAAAGGAAAGATGATTAACAACAATAAAATACATGATAAAGCAATGAAAGCATATTTATTTACTACCACACTGGAAGATTTATATAGAAAATATTGAATTGAATCCAGGCTACTCTAAAGTGATTGAATTGAGTTTGTGAACATTATACAATGTAAAATACACTACAATAAGAGATACAAATATCAAAATTGTTCAAAATTATCACAATAAATTGTGTTGCATACTTAGTGAACACACAATTTATTATTAATACAATATTATGGAGTGTATTATGAATAAAAAATAATATTGATAAATAATGGGTTTATGATTTGATTTCAAAAAATGTTGAAAGATAAGGTTCAATGGTAAACTTGTAAAAACTAATACAAGTGTTTTCCAATAACCCTCTAATAATATAATCTTTCAAAATTTCAATGAAAACTATCATCAAAAATGTTACAAAATATTAGTAACTGTGGTTTTTCTTTTTGAAAGCTGTGGTTTTATTTTTATTATTCATACGGTGTAAACAAGCACTCACATTATTTAAGTCTACTTAGCCGACAACCATGTGGTGTTGTCTAGATAAAACTTATAGGCTAAAGAGAATAAATTCAAATAATCAAAAAAATATTCATTGGACTTATTTTGTATAACCAATTTATGCTAAGATGTTCTAATTATTAACAAAACAATTCATGATATATTAGTGTCCTATACCAAAGATAAATGATAATACATAATTATTACATTTAACTAGGTATTTGTAGGTTAACACAAAAATATAAATATATTTCTTTTTGTAGTAACATGGTCAGAGAATAGTTAAAACTTCATATCTTTCCTCCAACCTTTTCAAAAAGTTTTGCATGCCGTTGTATATTATAATGAACAGAAATATAAATACTTACATTTTGCTTTACTTTTTTCATTGACCGATTGTTCATAATATTGATCTGCTAAAGACGGGATTGAATTACTGCTGACATTGTTGTATACATTGCTCTTTTCATCTGTTTGAAAAATTTTACTCCAATCTTCATTACTTCCAACAGAAATGTTATCATCGAGGTTATCATCAATATCTTCTGATTCTGAACTACTGTTATATAGCTCTTCGATCAATTGCTCTTTAAGTTTTTTTATGATAGGTTCAGGAGGATCAAGAGGATCTATATTTTCATTGGTTGATATAGATTTTTGTTTCAACTCAAGATTTGATGAAGGCAGTTCAGCTTTTACATTTATGTTAATGTTTGGTTGAAGTTGATTCAAGGTATCAGTTGATCTAGTTTTATGGTTTTTAACCTCGGTTGGTTCAAGTTTTCTGTTTAGTAATTCAGTACTTTCAGCAATTTTTGGTTTTATAACATTATCATTAGAATTCTGTAAATACTGAAGAAGTTTTAGTCGATGTCGTTGAATATTTAGCCTCATTTGTATTTTCCTATCATTGTTTAGGCACAACATTTCAAATCAATTCTGAAAAAAATATTAAAAATTAGTATTATAATTATTAAATATATGTGTAAGTTTTATGTTAATAAAAATCTTGATAAATACTTATTTCTAATTTATGTATAATATGTATATCGGAATAAGTTAACTATTAAAAGTGAATAAAAATTAAATTTAAAAAGAAATTAACTAGAAATTAGAATACAGTAGATATAATCAGACAGTTTGATGGGTAAATTAGCAATCCAAATTTTAAAAATAATTGATTATATCATAGAACCACAACATTCTTCACAAATATATACATTAACCAAAAATATGAATTTAAACCATGTTTTCAGAACCAACAATTTTATTGAGAATAATTTTGGTCGATATACATGTATACGCTTGTAAAGAACACGTGTTTAATATTTAGGATTAACAAAAAAAATACAAAAAATATCATCATACACCATCGAAATAGTTTACACATTATACCTAAATAGCTTATGATAATTACCACTCGAGTTGTAGGCACAATCCGACGATTTCTTCCACCAAAAAAATGTCCGTAACAAAACTGTGCCTCTGTAAATGCCGTTGTTTAGACAATAGACATGCGTTTCTAAACCACGCGATCTTAGTTAGAAGGTGCAGAACAAACTGTTTACTGTTATCACAGTTCATTCCATAACGAATGGATTGGTAGAAAACATAAACTAAGAGTTCATGGTAGAAAAAATGTTGTAAAAATTGATTTTTGACTCCAGTCCATAGTTCGTGTTTTGAACCGTCAGGCTTTATCAATAGGCAATGTGATATCACTATTGTTAATAGTATATCTTTAAACATGGTTATTTGATGTAAATGTTAATATTCAATATTTAGGTAATTTATTTAATTATTTTGCTTTATTCTATGATTGTACATATTCTGCACGTCAATTTGATTTAATTTATTTTTAATTTTTGACGTAGTTTTTGGAAATAATAAATTAACTACCGTATTGCAGTGTATAAATTACAATTTGAGTTAATCTTAGCTGTGATTTGATTTGGACGATTTGGTACACACACACCATCTACCTATCGGATATACTTTATAAAACTATATAATTATTTCCAAGTTTATTATTGACAATAATGTTTCAAGGAAGAAAACAAACTATTGAATAGTCATAGTAGAGCTTACGTTACTATTACCAACAAAAATCACATTCAATCTTCATATCATAAATCTTGTAAATTTTGTAGTATTTCAGTTTGATATTATAATGTATTATTACTTTATCTTACAAAATTATGGTCTACAGTCAGATGTAGATTGATTTCCAGGGATTTGGTAATTTTTAATTATAAACTATTTTACTAATAGTAATTGCAATAGAATTAATTCATTTTAAAAATTTTAAATATTTATGCTTGTGGTTCAGGAGCGCCATTTGGGGTATCGCATGGTATACATTGGCGGCCCTATTTTTTCTTAATTTCTTATAACATATTGGCCTGCCTTAATTTTATACTGCGCCGGTACAGCTAAAATGTAATAAATAAACTATTATAATAATTTTTGAAAAATATTTTATAAATAATAGGTATATTATTTTAATCTTTATTGTAATTAACATTTCTTGACAGTTGTAAGATTATAATCAATGGATCAAAATTAAAAAATATATTTATCTGTTTTAAATAAACATTAGCTTTTTAAGATTTAAAAATTTGTAAAGATCAATCTTACGTTATTCATTTTGCTAATTATTTATAAACTCTTAATTTCAAACCTCAAATAATTTAATGATACAAATAACTGCATGCTAATAGCTTACGTTGATTTTTTTTTTAAATATATTGCTTACAGCTTTATTTGTATAATCAAAAATTTGATTTGAATGATAATAAGTCATAATTATTCATTATAAATTGCTTAAGTTAAATGTATGAATTATATTAATAGATAATGACAGTATAATCAAGATTTAAAGTAAGAGTGTGTAGGCTGGTTGTGAGACTTCTACAAATAGGTTAAAATGTATAAAGAATGTCGCGCGCCCTATCTTTTAAGACAGTAATAATATATTTCAATATTTCACTATGTTCTGATATGGTGGGCAAATTTGGCCTGCTTAATAATTTGGCAGCCCTATTTTAAAACTGAATTGGCGCCCCTGTTGTAGTTTTATTAATTTTTCTCCATAAGCTATTCAGAATAATAAATAATATAAGTTTAGCATTATACCTAGGGTTTTAAAATTTCGGGAAATTTATTTTCTTGAAATATTTCATTGCAATGAAAAATAAAATATAAATTATTAAATCTTAAAGTTTATAATCTCGTCAACTTGCGAGTGAAAATTTTTAAAAATTGGTTTATTGTGTAAAATAAAGAAAATATGTATAATAAATAATAATAACCAATAAGGATCCTATTAATAATACAAGTGATAAATTAAAAAAATATTTTTGCAAATTTATTATGAATATTTTCAGTGTTTAATCAATATATTATTTCTAATCAACTATAATCGATCATGTTTAAAAGAAGAACAAATTTAGAACCTTAATATTATACCTAATGGTTAATGCTTATGTACTCATGTCTCATACGTTGACTATATCAATATGATACAATGTGTAAACTATGATTAATGTTGATTTGTTTCTATATTACATTTATTTTTTACTAAGCTAATGATCAATATTATAATAATTAAAAAATAATTTGTGTTTTTATTTAAATTTTTAAAATAAGCAACAATAGTAATTGCTAATTGATGTAAACTTGTGCTTGAGCCAATGCATAGTTAATTATATTTGTTCTAGCAGACATTATGCTGTAAAATGGATTAAAATGTATAGCATTAAATGAGTTTTACTGTTTAGGAATTTTAAATATTATTTTTTTATTTATATTTATATGTTTTATTGATAAATTTAACAATACTATTTGATATGATTAACCTACTCAGAGGCAATGTTATGCAATAATTTTTAATACTATTCATATATTTAGTAAAAAAAATCCATAAAATTATGACAAAATATTATACTATTCTATTTGTTGTTGAAAATGATCTGCACAAACATGAAATGGCTATTGATTAGAAGCGAAGAATAATATTTCAAGCAGCAGTAAAAGAAAAGATTTTTGGAATTATAGATATTTGAATCTTCATACAATTTCTAGAACACTTAAAATGCGAAGAAAATGTATCGAGTAGGCAAATAACAAAGTTTATTAATATTGATATTATGATTGCAGGTGTAGTATGTAGTCTTCATATTTCTGCTGATCGTCTTGCTGAAAAATCGTATGTACAAAAGAGCAAATTATTTACTGTATATGATTGACTATTATTATTTAATGTAGTTCATTAGTTGAATTTAGCAATCTTTTTTTCCATGTTTAAACTGACAACGCCGCAGGAACAGCTTTTGAAATTTTTCCGTGGATAATTTATTAATCTATAAAATAGACAAAAATATATACATTTATTATTTACTCTATGTAAGTTTATAAATATCTGAAAATATTTTCGCACGCTTTCACTGTATGCAGATACATTGGTCATGTATATGTCTTATTGTTGTAATATTGTTGTACACTGTAATATTATTGTGATCCAAGTACACATCGTCATAAATCTAAAGGTGGTTATGAAGTCATGATAAATCTCTGCACAAATTTATAGATAAAGATACCAGGTACCTACATAATTCACATCACCATAAGTCTATAAGTGGTCAGAGTATCGCTCTACATACCGCACAAACATAAGACGTCAATATAAAGTTTATATATGTTTTAAGTTTGAAAATTCTTCAAGGAGTATATCCTAAAAGTCGTATCACTATTTGAGAACAAAAATACATATTTTTCTACCAGGTTACCAGATTAAGTAATAAAATAAAATCTTTCAATCCTATTGAAACTTTGATTTTCATACCAGTTTTTAATAAATATTTTTACATTACAGTTATATCAACATTTCCATTAAGTGTTTTTAATGTGTTAAATTTATCCCATATCGTTATCAACTGTATTTTCATTTATGAAATTGAAAGGTAAAAATATCAACAAAAGTGATCACTGAATGAATTCTGTCAAAATATGTTATTGGATAAAACGACAAGTTTCAAACAAAACATGAGAATTCATAACTAAAAATTAGGAGAGAATGAAAAAGGTTGCTCTTTTAAAAGGGTAATATTTTGAATATGTAAATTTTATTTTCTAGAGAACATTTTAGCTACCAAACTATTTTTATAATTCAAGAAATTTTGAAATGTTTATGATGTTTAAACATTTCATAGAATACAATAATTTATGACTTGATAATTAAATCAGAATGTGATAAAACATATTTTTAGTTTTTTAAAAATATTAGTGGTAGTACAAAGAATAACATTACATAATTTAATTTTAAATATAGGCATACAAATTAAAAACATAATGATGAAGCTTATATTTTTAGTATAACTAACTATAAAATTTCATATTTTAGTTTAAGGTGATATTTATTAAGTAAACATCATAGTAATGTTATTTTTACTGAGAATGTGAATATGTGAATGCTGAAGTAGGTTTAGTAAAAAACTTACTTGAACTGTATTACTACTAAACCTTAATGTAACAATCATGTGAAATAAACGAAGGCAACAATACATTTAATGAAATCGGCAAAATTTAATCTAGCATAGAATCAACAAATACTATGGTTCCAAAAACATTTTATGATCTTCATGATCTTCTAGAATAGTTTGATATGGATAAATAAAAAAAATGCATATAAATAACATAATATTCTATAATGTAGAAATATTTATATATTCTAAATGTGATATAGATAGAAATAGAAGAATCATTTGATTGCATTGAAGAAGGGTGTGTTCAATATGTAGGAGAATACATCACAATTTATTTTTCAAATTAATATCTTGAAATTATATGACAAAAAATTCACTAAATTAGCTGTACTACATTTATAAAAGCATCGTTAACACTACTTCTGACATAATTTTTCAGGCTATAAAATCAATTAAATCATAGGCGCAACTAAGGTGAAAATTCTGGATGGGCTATAGCCCCAAACAAATTTCTTTACTTTATTATCAACTACCTATATTAGCACAAAATAAATTTAAATTACATGAAAAAAAAATCGGGGGGCTATTTGGGAAACTGGGGGGCTTAGCCCCCCTAGTTGCGCCTATGAATTGAACAATTAAAATAACTACAAATAGTTTTATAATTATCATACTTACTAAAACCACATATCACAAATTAATATTCTTATGGAAGTCATTTAGAGCTTAAATCGGACATGTGTCATGTATAAATGTCTGTTTCAACAATCTAAAGAAATTATAGATTGAAAATTTAATAGCAAAAATAAGAATAAACAGAATAAATGTATGAAATGATTTAATGCAATTATTACTGGTAGTATTTATTAATTTAATATTACAATTCTATCCAAATCCAATTAGTGAAAGAATGAAACAATTCACATCTCTAGAAAGTTTAATCATAAGTAATTGAATGGTCTATAATATGTATATTTTGGGTTCTGTCCAAATTCTGGATAGTCCGAACAAAACTTATGTTTAAAGAAAAATTTTAATTAGTGTTCTTGTTGAATTTCAAATTTACTTGCCTATTTAATCACGTCATTTCATTTGTTTTCAACCTCTTGCCGTCTTTAATGAAAAAAAGTAAAGATAGTAATGAATTTTCAGCATATTATTATGCCAAACAAAATACCTTTTATTTTTCTATACAGGCCATGCTATTTCCAACAAATATTCAGAAGTTAATCCTGTATAGAACAATAAGCAGTTTTAAGATCTAAATTGGTCACCGTTCACCATTAGTCATTACTCACTAGTCAGTACTCACTACTCACCTAATCACACAATAACTAATAGATAAAGAACAGCATGTTTTGTTATCGTTGTTGTCGCTCGCAGATGTAGTTATCACCGAGTATCCGGTAACCAGACATGGGTACCGTGATTATGGGACCGGGACCGGCATAGGTTTGCTGCACTGCTTTCCAGCCGTTCGTCCACACCAGTGGGCGCGTCGTTCGCCAATAGCTGCTTGCGTCTCGGTCATCGGCCACCGCCGACTGCCGAGTCCGCTATATTGTAGCGTAGAGTCTTGATCGCGACTGTTCTCCGTTGCATCTAACCGTCACCATTATTGGTTTCAGGTTTGCTGATCCCCCTCATTGAACTTTGTCAGCGTTAGCTGTGCCGATCTCTTTGTCTCTTATTGCGATTGTTCTTTTTTTTTTTTTCTATTTTTTTTTTATGTGTTTGTGTTACGTGCATTAATGATTTTCCGTGTTTATATTAGTGAGTGTTTTTGACTATTATTTCTACGTGTATGTGATGTGTCAATGTTCGTCTGGAAAGACTTATTCCTCTTGTGCACTTTGAAAATTTTCCGGTACCTGCGTGCACCGGTCATTCACCGTCTGTTTTTATAGGTAAGCAACCAAAACTGTTGTTTTTATATAATAATTATGTAATATTATAAAATAATATCGTCATCCAACATCAGGCGCGGACTGGTAAAAAAGGGCACGGGATGCTACATAATTTAAAGGGCAAATTTAAAATATGTAAATTATACATAAAATATTAAAATATTTTATTTTGTTTAAATAAAGTATTGAAAATACGTAAAAAAACGTAAATATATATTAAGTTACAACAACATTCAAATAGTATAATATTAAATTACTTTAAATTCTTCAGTTGTATGATAAAAAATAAAAATATATTTTAGGGCAAGGGATGCTGTAGCATCCCAGCATCCCAGCCAGTCCGCGCCTGTCCAACATTGAAAATCGAATGTCGGTCCACCACTCTGATGTCTGATCTAAACAAAAATTATCAATAAGATATAACTAGGGTTCGGGACTTCTTGCACTTAAAATTATCGAAATATGCATGCAAATATGCAGTCAAAATCGTCAAAATATGCTTTAAAATATGCAGCTAATTTACTATAAAAAATTTTAAAAATGCATAAAATAATAAATTATTGTTATAAAAAAAAAATCTAAAAATTAAGTGGGTACTTAATATAATAAAAATAATTTTTACACAGGTTACTCATCCCTCATCTGTATCGTCTTCATGCTCATCTGTAACATACTAATTGTCGATATTGTCGATAAAAATGTTGATTATTAAGCGATAAAGAGACTATCGTCGTAAACAGACATACGTGTTAGATACGACAGACTAGTCTACGACCATCCAATTATGATTTTTCCCGACAATTTTACGTTTATAAAAATATAAAATGTGAAATATGCCGAAATATGCTAAAAATTGCTCAAATATGCATTTTTCTTAAAATATGACGAAATATGCAAAAATATGCAAATTCAAACTTAGTATTTAATTTCGTAATTTCATAAAACAAATTTATAACTCACTTAGAATAGACTACGACCACTACAAAAAAACATGCAAATGCAAGAAGTCCCGAACCCTAGATATAACTATATAGGTATATTTTTTTTTAAATAATTTTAATTTTCAATTATTTAACTTTTTTTTTTTTGTCACAAGTCGAGATCACGTTTCTTTGTTATTGTTAACGATCTATGTTATTTTATTATCCTTGTTTAACTCTTGACTCTTGAGACACTTGTGGTAGCGTAGTGTCGTTCTGAACAGCTGATCTAATACACACGACGTGATACCTAATGAATGTATCGGAGTTGCATTTCACGAATAAGAAGACGTGTCCAAATGATATATGTTGTGTACAATAAATGTAGATACAACGGAACATCATGTAATAATCACTAAATTGTTTTCCTTCTGCTGCCCAGTCTATACAATATTAAATTTAGTATTATAAATATCATTAGTGCTGTATCTAGGACATTTGACGCCCGAGGCTAATAAATATGTAGCGTCCTTACAAAGTATTAGTTATTGGAGTCAATATTTTTCATATACCTAAGAGCACCCTTATACCCACAGCGTCTGGGGTCAGAGATACCCACTTTCACCCGCCTCTAGACCCGGCATTGAGTATCATTAAATGCCAAGTATTTAATAACTGCAATTTGAAGGGAAGAAATTGCTCAGTTACGACATTACTGATTATTATCGAATTTAATAAGAAAAATTGTAATTCAAGTTACGTTACCTTTCCCATATTTGCAGATTCATGAGTTAGGACTGACAATAGCTACTCATTTTTTAAAATTATTAATTTTATTTCATAAAACTGTACACAAATTAATAAATTTATGTAATCGGTAAGATTTATGTATTTTGTAATTTGTAAGCCTAATTTTTATAAAAATAATACGAAAAATACAAGCAAATAAACTAATGTACCTAAAGGATAATAAAACACAATAATATTATTTTTAACGAACAATAAATATTTAGCCTATGAAATTTATATTAATCAGGTTGATGGTTCTATTGGCATTAAAAGTCACAAATTATTTTCATTTATTCAAAAACAAATTTAGATACTTCTATTAGGTAAAAAAGTTTTAGATTCAGTGCGGAGAAATTAGTTTTAGGTACAATGATGTGCTTTTATTTCTTTATTCGCGGACAAAATTGATCATCAACTTGTGATGTTTGTGGTTACAAATTTAACCAATGTTTAGTGGGTCTAAAGTAGAAAATTCTTAGTACTTTTAATAAACTAAAAAAATTATATTGACATTAGTTAAATTTTAATATTTATGAATTTATGTATAATTAATTAGTAATATGATTATTTTGATAATAACACGGACTTTTGAACATCACAGATATTAGATACATAGAATCAACTAGATTGCTAAGGGCCAGTTGTACCGTCTCCGATTAAACTCCGATTAGGCTTAATCACTGATAACAGATATTTTAACCGTGCTAATTCGGCCGATTAAACTGTGATTAACTTTAACCGGAGATGGTACAACTGGCCCTAACTGTGATATTGTAGCACCTGTGTAATTAATTGAAGTCATTGGCCGCCATTTTAATTACGGACTAAGATTCGTTATCACTTGTAATAAATAATTATATAATCATACAATTAATTTTGGCATCAAATTCAATTTGGTTATTATCAACATTAAATGAATGTGACAAGACCCATTGGCCACTTTTTAAGAAAACGTCATACCCGCATGTGTTGTCTCTGTCTTATATTCGTAAGACAGAGACAACATATGCGGGTATGATGTCCTCTTAAATGACGGACGGTGATTTTACGTCTTATTATAATTAACAATCTAGTTTATTTTATATATCTGTGATGAGTATGATGAACATAATAATGATATTATGTTTATGGTTAATAACGAAGATGAAAAGATAAGATATGGTGAATTAATTTATTCATGACTTACTTGTCTACTTGGTCTTGTTCTCTCAGTTACGAGTTCATCTAGCCATGTAGCAAGGGCTCAAGGCAGAGTGGAAAGCGCTGTGCCGCTGTCCATTAGTTAATAGGTTCATTTTATCCTCTATAATATGGATATCCATCGCCATATGATAAATGTATTTCAAATTGATTTACAGTGACAATATAAACAGCTTTAAAATATAACTACTAGTGTCCTATGTCAAAATTAAGAACTAAATATAATATTGTATAACTATATATTTTATATTTTAATGGTTCATTATGATTCTGCCATTTGGAGTGCAACAGAATATTTTTTTCTAGTATTTTGGGTAACGCATCATTTATCTTTAATCTTGGTTTCATTCAATTTTATTGGATAATAAAACTAATTTACATTTAAAATTTTGCCTTTTACATTACTATTTTGTTCGAATATATTAGTAATACATAAATATAGTTTTGTGGCGTGGAATTATTAACGACAAATTACAATATTTTTAAATTGAAGATGCAGCGTCAATTTTTGATTTTTCTACATTTATATTAATTCATATTGTTAATATTTTTCACGGCTATTCACTTGTACTCAATTAATATTCAATTTTTCTACAAAAATGAATAAGGAATCCAAAAACAGCAAAACGAGCCATTTTTAAATAATAAATAGTCAATTTATTATATCCTATCAATATGTTACCAATTCAATATATTTATTATTAACAATCAAAAAGTAACATTCATATTAGATTCTGAACGGAGTGATGAATGTATTGATTTTACAATGTGTTTTTTTTTTTGTGTCTGACGACAACATTTGGAACAGTAATAATGCTCCGATTTTTGACTTCAGCCCCTCTTTCAATAGGAAAATTCATCTAAATGGTACTTTGGGGGGTCAAAAGTAAACATTTTCAAATAGTTTTCAAAAAAATCAAGAAAAACAAAAAAAATGGTGACAAAAAAACTATTAATTAAAAATTTAAGACATAATGCCTATAATATCTAATTGAAAAAAATCCCCATGATTCTTAAATTTACAAAAATTAATTATTTCTTTATTAATAAAATCCTTACCGTTAAAAATAGTCCAAGATAAAGACCATTTAACAAAAAATATTAGCCCCTTAAAGTAGTGATTTATTACGGGATTGGTAAATTGAGTCCCAAATGACCCTAACTCGGTAAGTTGAATCCCAGAAAAAAACAGGTAGTAGTAAATTGAGTTCCGGAAAAAGTAAGGTAGTAGATAATTTGAGTCCCGGGGAAAAACGATTTATATGCATTTAAAATTTAAAAATATGCTTGCAAACATGCACTAACGTCAGAATATGCAAAAATATATACTATGCAATTTTTATTTGTGATTTGTGGACATTTATTGATTGCATGTATAAGATTTTGAAATAATTATTATTAATTATATAATTATTTTTTATACGATTAATATATATATAATAATAACGATACATTTTAATGATAGATTTTTTTTAAATTAATTTGTTAATAAATTGAGTGTAAATGATTATGACTATTGTCTTATTAACATTTTTATTATTTTTTTCAAAAAAATTTTTATTTTAAGCTTAAATTATTATGACTAAGTATCTATTGTTTTATTGAATTTTTTATTATTTTTTTCAAAAAATGTTTGTTTTAAATGTAAAAGATTATGACTATTGTTTTATTAACACTATTATTATATTTTTTAAACAATTTATTTTATGTGTTTATATATTGTAAGACTGATATTTTTTTACAGTAATACGAGCGGTATCAATTTTTTGTAGGACTTAACACTATCTTTTGAAAGAGATTATAGTTAATTTGTAGGAGTTTACAATTCCCCATATAAATAGCTTAATATAAGTCAAAATATTTACTTACTTCCAATTTTTTTCCGGGACTCAATTTTCCGCTTTCAAAACTGCGGCAAAATTTATCTTTTTCTAAAAGTCGATATGTAAACTGCGGCAAAAAAAAAATTAAGATTATACAATCTGCGGCAAAACCGATAAGATACATTATACAAACTGCGGCAATTTATTTTATATATCTTCTATTATAATATACTATATATACATTTATTGTTTAATTAGAGTATATAGTCTATTAGAGTATTAGGCGTAAAAATTAAGAAAAACCAATTTTTAAAATTGAAAAATATTATTATTATCAACAATTATTTTAAGAGATCGTAATGATAGTAATGATAGTATAATCAAAAAACCAATATTAAAATTGAAAAATATTATTATTATTAAAAATTTTTAAGATTGTTATAGGTATCTTATAATCCAAAAAAAATTTTAGTTTAAAAAATAAAATAATAATACAATAGGTACCTAATTAACATTTTGTCGTTCATTTTTAAAACAAACTTTTTTCAAAAATTCATATCTTGAAATTCGTCCTTCTTCTTTTGTCGCTGTTCATTTATAAATTTGTATTTTTGCGTTGTCGCTTTATTTCTTTTTTGTATTACCGCTTCTTCTGCACTTCTAATTTTTATATATGTGTCAACTTGAATATCCTGTATAGCATCTATAAATTTATATAGTGATGAGTGATGATGATAAAAATATGCGTTAAATTTTGATTGGAAAGATTCACATACATTATTTGTTATAACTTCTGATTTCGATGCCCACAAAGAAGGAGGGAATACGTCTTGCATATAAGTTTCTGTTAAATAATCATAAAATTGTACTATTTTATTATTAGATGGCATATCTGCTATTAAATAAAAAACAAACGAATCTTCGACTTCATCAGGTTCAAGGAACGGGAGACCAAAAATATAATTTAAAAATTTTCCTTCATCTGTGTCTCCTTCAATATAAAGTTTAGATAGACCCAAATTTTGTAATTTTCTAAACTACGTTTGGCCAAGATGAAAATTACAACCTCGAATAATACTGGTTGGCCATATACTGCGAACCGCTTCGTGTATTCCAATTTCAAAAACAATTACGAACATATAAGGGTTAAGTACAAATCCTTCGGTCAAACATGCATCACGTAACTTTTTAAATAAATGTTCATAAGTCGATGTACGTTTATTGGGATGCAATGCATATACCAGAGACATATATATATACCATTTTTAAAACCATGCAGTACAAAAAACTGATAAAAAAATTTAGTACAAAACTGGAATGTTCCGTCTATAAAAACTTTTTCCATAGAACAAAGTATTTTAAATTTGTGAGACATGTAAATACAATTATATTTGTTTCCTTATCATTAATTAGCAAAAAGTTTTTTATTATATAAATTTCTACGAATATATGAAATATCATTAACCAGTAATTGAGTATCGTTTTCTAAACTGCGAAGTTCTTTTCTTATTATTTTAGATGGCATTTCGTTTATATTGTTTTCAGATATTTTTCGTTTAATATTATTACTTACTGCTTGACGTTCAATTGAAGAATCTGATTCATGACTATGATCCAAAACAGATTTTTCTTGATCAAGAATTCTTTCCTTGTTGAAGACCAATTTGGCCTTGCATGTTTTATTGACGTATTCCCATGTTTTATTACCATTTGTCTTCGATTCGTATTTAAATTTGAATTTAAAATTGTTTAACATTGTTAATATTTTGCCATTCTGGCTAAACATTGTTGTAAACTCCATGACGTTGAATAAATATTAACTACTAACACTTGTAAGACGTAAGTAGGTACTAACTAGTATTAACATAAGTACAGGAACCGATATTACCGATATGTTTCGTTAAAACTTAAAAATACATTTGGATTTACCTTACCAATTTGTACGCAAGACAAATGACGTATATGGTACCTACATATTAGGTACACATAGACAGGTATATATGATATAGTATATAATAGAAGGTACCTATATAAAATAAATTGCCACAGTTTGTATAATGTATCTTATCGGTTTTGCCGCAGATTGTATAATCTTAATTTTTTTTTGCCGCAGTTTACATATCGACTTTTAGAAAAAGGTAAATTTTGCCGCAGTTTACATACAGCCTCAAAATGGCTGTACTAAACTTATCTCAGACTCAATTTATCTAGTCCCATTTATAAATTGTGGAAAGTCTACTATCTTTTCCAAAAAATTAGATATTTACAAAGGCTAATAATAAAGTCATTTCAATGAAAAAAGAATAAAAAAAAAAAAAAGTAAAAAGCGTGTAAGTGGGTATCGCTCTGCTGTATTAGGGGGTGGGGTGGACCTCGGACTATGGTAGGTTAAATTTGAATGCAATGATAGGTATCATTGTATACGAAAAACGATTCTGAACGAAGATGATTTGTTAGTTTAGGATATATTATATTTAAATATTGTCATATATTCTATTTTTAAACAAATAGTATAGTTACTATATGTTACTAAAGTTACTTTATAGTATCTGTTTATTAATAAAAAATGTATTTGGCCAACATACGCATAATGAGCGTATGAAATTAAATTTAAATTTTGACATATTTCGTATAAATTCGTATAAATTCGAACTTTAAGCACTTATAAAAAAAAATTGTGACTAACGATTTCGGATTTTTTTTTATCACTTTAAGAACAAATTATAAGAAACCTTGTACTTATTACATTTTCATGATTTTCTGGTCACCCAAAAAATTTTTATCGGCATTTGAAGAAAAAAACTTAGAAAAATCGAAAATTTCAATTGTCTATAAGTAGCTTAAAAATGGTCAAAATATTTTGAAAATTTAACTGTAAAGAGATAACTATAATATAAACATTTAGTGAAAATTTCAAGTATTTACAATGATTCGTTTTTGAGTTACAGCAAAATCAAAAAATCGATTTTGTCGAAAAGTGGTTTTTCGTAAAATTGCCGTTTTTCTGTCACTTTTCTTTTGTTTTTCTCGATTTTTTTGAAAACTATTTGAAAATGTTTACTTTTGACCCCCCAAAGTACCAACTAGATGAATTTTCCTATTGAAAGAGGGGTTGAAGTCAAAAATCGGAGCATTATTACCAGCGCCGCAATTAGCGGGGGTGCTGGGGGTGCACCGCACCTCCAAAACGGTCCAAATATTATATTTAGGGGGCCCTTTTTAAACAAAAAAATTTTAGATTTTAAAACGATATTATTGATATTAATTTTTATTCCAATTATTTATGTTCAATAACAATAATTGAATCCATGTTATTATCAATTATGTTATCTGATAAACAATCAAGAAAAATAATTAAGGCGTATTGCTATTTTTAGACTTTAATGCAGTGTGTAATGACTGATAAGTGATAATATTGTGCTTATTGAGTATATTTTTTTTTCATTTTTGATTTCGATATTTTAAACAATTTAAAATGTCTCTAAATGCTCGTCCTAGTGGTGCACAAAAAAGGAAAGCTAAAAACATTCGACTCGCCGAATCCAAAAAATTACGTGGTTCGTTGGATAAATTTTGTACATTGATTCCAAAAACTACTCATATCAACACAGGTAATTAAAACTAAAAATATTGTTACTTATATTATTTCATATTTTAATTTAAATATAATAATAATTGTTATAAATATTAAAATACCCAATTTGAATTTCATATTTTGAAACTACAATGAGTACAATGTACTATAAAATTAGATGTATCTTATATAGCTTTGTATTTTAAAATGCTCATTTTTACTATAGCAATTATCTGATTATCTTATTAAAACAATAAATATGGAATTTTGCATTGTTATTTTAGCATACATACCTACCTATTTTAAAGATGAATTAATTTTGTTAACTATTAATATAAATATATAATAATGTACAACTTTTACTAATTTGGTAGTTCAAGAAAACTGTCAAGTTATAGTAAAATCTTGTTAAAACAAATTAATTTAAATGGGTTCTTACAAACCAATATTATTTTATACTAAGTAATACTATTTACTATGGTAATCTATACTTTTTATTCAATAATGTGATTTGTGAATATGAACTATAGAAAATAATAATTATTGACTTAAGATGTAAAGTAATTAGATGTACTGTAACATTCAAAGTAACTTACAACTAATATTAAATGTAAGTATAAATATATATATATTAATTAATATTATGTTTATATTAAGTAACAATTTTTTATTTACAAAAATAAGTTATAATAAGTTAAAGTATTTTTAAAGTACAGTAAAATATACAATTGAAATAATTATTTTTAATAATTGTTTGTATTCTTATTAATTTTTGTAATTTCATTCTATTGTAATTTTTTTGATATTCATCTATTTAATATATTTTTTATTAAAATTTGAATATTAAAATAATTAGGTACCTACTGAATCCTTTTCAAAAAATATAATCAATTTCTTTGTAAATTGAAAGGCTATTTTTATGATAAATTAACCAATTTATAATTTATTTTAGAAGAAAATGATGACATAACATTTACTTCTGTAAAAGAAAAACAATTTGAATGCACGGTGGAGAAGTATAGTACAGACAATGAATTGGATCTCCGAGAGATTGTGCCTGAAAATATTGTAGTTAATTTAGCACACAATAAAACTTCTATTGGTTAGTTAATTATTATAGTTAATCTAGATAATTATTTCATTTTGAGTACCTATTTTAATTTATTTAAATACTTATGTGATTATTAAATTAACTCATTAAAATACAATTTATTTACCTTATTATTGTTAAGATATACATTGCAGACTACACACGCTAATACTAATAAATTATTAGTATTAGTGTTTATAACATATAAGCATAAAATAATATATTTTACATTACATTATAGGTACCTACAAGTATATATTTTAAACATTATACTTAACAATGAAAATAACCATTTTCTTTTTTTCTATAATGTTTTGTGTCAAGTAAATCTAATGAAGATAAAACCTAAGTGGTTAATTTATAATCTGTCCCAGAAAGAAATTCAAATTCATATTAGTTCTGCACTTATTGATATTCATATATGTTTAATTAGACTACCTAGATATATAATTATTAATTAATCAGTTATAAGTTATTACCCAGTTCCTCCTTAGATTTCATTTTGTTATGTATTATCAACTGACTTTAAAATTAATAGTTACTATTAATAATAAAAATCTCAAATTTATTTTTACTCAATACTTTAAAAATATTAATATTTAATATTTTGTTTTTCCTGTAAACACTTATTTTGATTTTTGAAGATATTTAAAAAATAAATTTATAATACCAAATATTTTAATTTTTAGGTATAAATTTAAATTCTAAGTATCCAACAGATCGAGGACATTTTCCTGTTGATATTTTAAGCAGTGATGTAAAAAGATTAATTGTACAGTATGGTCCATGTAAACCAGTAATAGATTTTCCATTGGATACAAATGTTATTGATGATGATGTGTCTAAAACTCGTAAGTTTTCAGCAGATTATTATTTCATGACGTCCAAATCTAGTATAAAAATACCACGGTTGTGGTTATGTTATTCAGTTGAGTTGAATAAATCATATTGTGAGTCTTGTTGGCTTTTCGCAGACAGAAATTATCCTTATTTTAAATATTCTTGGATTGAAGGTATAAATGATTGGCAGCATTTATCCCAAAAAATTACAAAACATGAAAAATCAATTCAACACATTGAAGCTGTAAAACTACGAACTGTATGGATAAAGAATCAAACTATAGATGTAAATCTTGAAAAACAAATTTCAGTAGAGGCCAAATTTTGGAGAGATGTTCTTACTAGAATAATAAAAATTATACTTTTTCTTACTGCTGGAAATACGGCATTACGAGGAAATGAAGGAAAAGGAGAAGAAGCAAGTGAAGGTAATTTTTTACGAACAGTACGTCTCCTAGCGGAATTTGATCCAGTTTTGAATACACTTTTAACTGTTGAAGAAAATAAAGTGAAATATTTGAGTTGGAGTATACAAAATGAAGTAATTGATTTATTAGCAACAAATGTACAAAATATAATTTGTCAAGAAATTAGAGAAGCCCCATGTTTTGCACTTATTATTGATTCTACTCAAGATATTTGTAAAGTAGATCAAGTTAGTGTGATAATAAGATATACTAGTCTAAATTACACACTACAAAAAATATATATTAAGGAATCATTTTTAGGTTTTTTTACTTTACATGAACATGCTGCCAAAGATCATGTAAATTTAATACTTGAAACTTTAATTAAGTTTGGAATTGATGTAAATAAGTGTCGTGGACAAGGTTTTGACGGAGCATCGGTAATGAGCGGAATACACAATGGAGTAAAAAAAAGAATTTTGGATATTGTTCCCAATGCTACTTACATTCACTGCAATGCCCATAATCTTAATTTGGTGCTTTCTGATGTGGCAAGGAGTACAACAAAAGTTTCTTCATTTTTTGATACTGTCCAAGAAATATTTAATTTTTTTAGTAAAAGTGGACCACGATGGGCTTCATTATCATTTGGTGACAATATAGCAAATATAATAAAAAAGAAAGTTTTAAAAAAAGTGTGCGTTACTAGATGGGAGGCAAGACATGATGCAGTTTATGCCTTAAAAGATAGATACATTGATGTTTTAAAATCATTAACTAACATTTCCTTGACCAGTCGAAAAACAGAAGAAAGAATGAAAAGTATTGGGCTAAAAAATAAAATTGAATCTTTTGAATTTGTGTTATTGTTAACAATTTGGGAAAACATTTTAAGACTGTTATACTCTGTTTCTAAATTATTACAGTCCCCAAATACTACTCTTCATCAAGCTTGTGAATTACTTGAAAATTGTGTCAGATCAATTAAAAGTTTGAGAACAAATTATGATGAAATTGTGGCTTCATCAAAAATATTGTGTTCAAAATGGGGAATATCTACTCAACCTAAAAGCCATCGTAGAGTGTTTGCCAAAAAATATTTTGATGAAATTAATCATGTAGATGAGGATAGAAGAATTGATATAACTGAAGACAATTTTCGAGTGACAGTATTCTTACCTATTATTGATACTGCGTTGTCACAATTACAAGAAAGATTTAAAGGAATGAAGACAGTACACAATAATTTTGAATTTTTAACACCTTCTGCAATAATAGGTTCTGAAGAATCAGAATTGTTAAAATCTGCATATGACTTTGTTCAATTTTATCAAAAAGATATAAGTTCTGATTTTCCTCGACAACTGTTATCACTTAAGGAAAATTTAAAAAATATGAAGTTGGAGACCATAAGGGATCTTAGTAATTTTTTTTTAGAAAATGATCTTTGTTCAGTTTATAGTGACGTTATGACTGCATGCATTATTTTTTTAACATTACCGGTGACTGTAGCTTCTGCTGAACGTTCTTTCTCAAAATTAAAACTTATTAAAAATTACTTGAGGAATTCTATTAGCCAAGAACGATTATCAAATATAGCTGTACTGAACATTGAAAAAAAAATAACACAAGAATTAAACATTGAAAAAATTATTAACGATTTTGCTCATAATAAAGCTAGGAAAAAAAATTTCTTAAAATGATTAGAAAAATATTTGTACCAATTTGTTTGTATTGAATACTGTTAAAATAAACTATAATTACCTAAATACTTGATTTAATATTTTATTTATATTACAAATTAAAAAAAAAAAAAACAGGTAAGTGGATGTCACCATTCTGCATAGAAGTATACAAGAGGGTCACTGTAATGGATAGTGTTAAATTTAAAATCAATGATATACAAATATCAATTCTGAGTGAAAATGATTTGTTAGCTTATTAGATGATATTTATTATTGTGATTAAAGTAATTTATTTTACAATAAGCTATTTCTACTATAGTAGGTTAAATCCATTTTCGGTAAAAAAAAAATTACATTTGAAAAGGGGAAAAGGGGGGCCCCAAAAATTTGACTCGCACCTGGGCCCTTTCATCTCTAGTTGCGGCACTGATTATTACTGCTCCAAATGTTGTCGTCAGACACAAAAAAAAAAAACACATTGTAAAATCAATACATTCATCACTTCGTTCAGAATCTTAAAGTATTTAATATAATATATAAGTTTAGTTTGAACTCAGTTCACTCCTACTTTCATGAGCAATAATTGTTTTTTTTAATTTTTATTGATTAAAACTTGGCCAGTTTCATAGCTATCTACAGGGTTGGCTAAGTTGGAATATCATAGTTACGTATAACTAAGTTATATAACTCGGTTACTTTTGTAACTTGTAACTTGCTATACATCTTCATTCTTCCTGTAACTTTATATTAAAATTAAAGTTACAATTAAAAGTTACATTGTATAAAATATGTATATTTAACATTTATCATTGTATATATGATTATCATATTATTATAAAAACTTTTAATTAAAAAAACAGATGTAAAAACATAATATTAGCTCTTTTTATATATCTTTGGCTGTAATCGACTGTTTTAATATTTGTAACACAAAACAAAATATTTACAAAGACAATTTGTTAATGATAAAAATAAGTCATTATCAGTTTTAAATAATAATGTCACATTAAAAAAACTATTTTGTAAATTGAATACGAATTTCTATTTTTCTATTCCATTTGAAAGGTTATTTTCATTTTCTGGGTTCATTCATTGTCCTACTACAAGAAATTTATCTGTACACAATTTTGAAAAAATCGTTTTTCTTAAAGAAAATTAATCATATTAATTTTAGTAAAAAATAATTAGTACAATTCTTTTATTTAATTTTAAATTTAGTTTCATGTTTTTAAATTGTATAACCTATCATAATATTATACAAATACTATTGACTTAGTTAATAATTTAATTAATATAAATATTACTATTTTATATTACTATTACTATACTTATGTTGGATGCACTTATTTCATAAGAAGATTAACTACTAATTTTATGACTGTTACATTAGAAAATTGACAAATGTTTTAAAAACTGTTATATAAACATGTTTTTTATTGTGATTTATTATACGAGTAGGTTGTCTTGTGCTTAATACGAGTACAATAAACTTTTAAAATGTGTCAATTGTATTATAATGAATGAATAAATACAAACATATTTTATTTATCAATGTAACTTTTAACTTTAAATATAATTGTTACATAACTATAACTTGTATCCAGTTACACAACATAAAAGGATCTAGTATCTTGTAACTGGTTACATAGTTTAAGAGTAACTTGTAACTTATAACCAGTTACAATAAATAAAGTAACTTTCCCAACTCTGGCTATATAATGAGTGGGTGTATTTACAGTGATCTAGAAATTTGATGAAGATATTTAATTGACATTTATTATATAGCACAGTAGTGACTTCTTCAGGTTTTTTTTATTAATTTACGATTTAATTATTTAGTAAGACCAATGTGTAAGTTTTGTGTTTTGTACATTTAATACGTTATTATAAAATCTTGATACAGTTAATACAATTCACTTAATATACAATTAGTAACAATATAATAATATATTATAATATATTATTTGTATTTTCAGAATATCATTTAATTCCCAATTGAACATGCAGATATTTTGAATTGGTAAGTCTTAACTTATAATAATTTAATTTTTATTATATTAAATTTATGTTTACATTTACTCATTATTAAATTAAACTAAGTAATATTTGTTTATAAAAACACACTTTAATTTTAATTTTTTAATCAGCATAATGTGTAAAGAAATATTGATTTTCTAATTGAATATTTATTCTTCTTCGGTCTACAAGAATTTTAGAAATAGTATTATTCTAGAGTCAAGTGCTCTACTAAAATCAGGCATATTAAATAAGCTATAATCAAAATGACTAACAACCTGTTTTACAAATTTATTTAATATAAGAATTATTAAGCATAACCAAAAACTTAAATTTATTTTTATTTTTTATTTTACAGTAGGTATATATTTTAATATAATATTAAGAATATATCTAATTTAAAACACCATAAAATCTTGTTATATTTTAGTTTTCAAGAAAAAACTAAATATATCTATAAATTGTTATACATCAATATACATTGAAGAAAAATATACAATATATTCTAAATTTCAAACTTGTAAAGAATTTAAAAAAATTACAGTTAGATTAGGGGTTATGTAATAGCTCTTATATATACAGGAGGTCATCAATATACTATATAATAAATAATCTGGTTAAAGAATTTTCGTTAAGTAAATTAAATCTCTGAGTGGAACGATGAATATATTATTGTATTTGTATTAATATATTGATTTTATAATGATGTTTTCTTTTTTTTTATCATCATATTTTAGAGCAGTAAAAATTAAATTTTGGTGGTGGTTTATACTAGCACATATTGGGGTGTTAAAAGAAAAAAAAATTCATTTACAATTTATCAATTTGTAGCTACTCAAGTATATATATGTATATATTTTGCTTTTTATTTCTTTGGTTATTAATTTACTTTTAAAATGAAATATGAGTTATAAGTAAACTAAAAAAAATATATATTAAATAATTTACAATTTTTGGCTTAAGAGATGGTGTGCTCGTATGTGTCATCACCATATTACAAACGTACACAATATAGTAAATTTGCTTTGAGTAAATATAATACAAATGACATAAAATACAGTTGAGAGATAATGGATAATGTTCTTTTTCTTAATTTTGATAGTAGGATAATTTTTCCTAATATTTAAGTTATTAACACAAAATTGGTTTTATTGAATGCAAATTTGCTATGTTGTATGTTTAAAATACAAAGAGAAAACATGTGGGTGTAATATCTTCTTAAGCTTGTATCGAAGAAAAAATTTAAATATTGTACATTGAAGAGAGTCTGGGCCAATAAAGATTTACTTAACTTGTTGTATTTTTGGCATTTGATTATAGTGTAATGGTTCATAAGACTTTTATAAAATGTGTTACATATTGAGACTTGTTCATTGGTGATAACTGATAAGGTGTGAGCGGGCTAAGTGCATGGGTGTATTCTATTGCCACTCAGTGAATATCTTTTTTTTTTAACAAGGAGAAGATATTTGTATTTTTTTAACGGGGTGTTTTATTTCAAGTAAGTAGATAGGTATTATAAATAGGTTTTATATTTTTTCCAATAATTTTTTTTTTAAGTTACATCTGTGGTTAATTTCTTTAAACATGATTTTTAGATTTTTAATAGCTGTATTATTATCTGTTCAAATTTAATTTCTTCTGATACATAGCACAATTGATGATTTACTATACTTAAAACATACTTATAAAACTAGTTAAAAGCTACAACTTATAAAATTTAACCATATTATTTATTAATTAGTTAAATTTAAAAAAAATCAATGTTAAAAAGTTTAAATGTATTATGTATATTTTAAAACATAGGTTATGCTTATGTCTAATTGAAAGTGATATCTTTTTTAGGTTTGAATATTATCATAAAACATTAAAATGTTGTCTAAATTGAATAGTGAAGAGCGTAACATCTTTTGTAATCGCGAAGAACATTCCAATAAAGATACAAAAACAGTTACACAAACGAACAATGATAATATTTTTATTAAGCCATGTTCTGTATATTTGGGCCCCCAAATTAATATGGATATTTTGAAGGAGTATGCCAGAAAACCTCCAGAAGAACCTACATTTGGTCTGAACCAAAGATACCCCAAACGAACAAAAAATGAAGATATTCAAGAGAGACTTAGTAATTACATAGGACCATTTGATATTGAACATCTTACTAGCCAATCAAATAATGAGTTATTTAAATCTAGAAGGTTCAATTATAACAACATATACAACACTTCATTCAAATATTCAATGTTGAATTCAAATGTTGTTTTAGATTTTCTTAGAGTGCCGTCTATGAATAAACTCACGGCGCTATTGGATTTAATGTATAATGACTCTTTACATCGCTTGTATTCAAATGACTTAAGAGGACGTGAAAAATGTACACGAATGTCCGCAGAACTCAACAATTTTTTATTTGATTTATGTTACCAAAAATTTCTTCAATTTTGGGGACCTGACGTACATTATTCTAAGAGTAAATTGGATTTATTTATCTTGAAAGAATACAAACGACTCAAAGCTTCATTAATTAAACACTCAAGACGTATTACAACCATAAATAGCATAAGCTTAAAAAGATTAATAATTCGCAATGGAAGTTTAACAAGGTATGCTAAGAAACCACAAATAATCAGGTGTTTTTATATAATTAATACCTTTTGCACAATCCTAGTGAAAAAATTTTGCAAACTAATTCATAAGACGCTTCTGAAAAAGGTGTATCGCAGAAATTATAGTCAAGATACGAGAAGAACATTATTGTCTAATTATGTACAACATGATAATAAAATACTGCGTTTAAAGCTCTATCATGAAGGCACGACCAATAGAAAAACATTTATGGAAGTTGTTAATGATTACAAACAAATAACAAAAAGCAGTAGACTAAATTTTTTTCAATTATCTGATGTACAATTTGCTTATGAAAGTATACTTGAACCTGGAGAAAGTATAGATAAATCAGATTTAGAAAAATGTGAAAATGAAAGTTACAATTATGAATGTTCTCAAAGTGGCGCTGAAATAAATCTCATTAAGTTTTCTAAAAAGTTTTCTTTAAACCACAACAAGTTTAATGATGATGACTTTGATTTACATTTAGATGATTGTAATATTAAACCAGAGAATGTATTAAATGATTTATACATGCTTCCTACCTTTACTGGTTTGTTATCATCCTCCACTGTCAAAAGCTTTAAAAACTATAATGATAAGACTGAAAAACTCCCAGATAATTCAACTAATTGGGATTACGAAGATCAATTTTGTAATGACTTTGATTTAAATGATGAAACGAACTACGCGGAAATTACTGAAGATAATTCAAAAACTGCATCTATCGAAGTAATAGAGGAAGAATTTAATTTTGAATGTTCTTCCGATGAAGACCAGAGTATTGAAAATGAAAAGGAAACTCCAAGCCATTGTTTAGAAGAAATTAAAACGTCCACAGATACTTTAGAACAAGAAATAACCGTCATGATCAATCAAGAAGATAGGGAAATTTCTACCTATAGTTTGAAGAGAAAATCTGTTACAAGTTATTCAGAAGCAAATTCTTCTGAAAAATTAGAAGAAATGATTCTCATAGTGAATTTAGAACAAGCAACTTGTATTAATGCTGTACAGGATGAAACTTCTATAAATAACTCAGTAGAAGTACCAGAAAAAGAAGAAGAAGAAGAAGAAGAAGAAGAAGAAGAAGAAGATGAAGATGAAGATGACGATGACAATGACAATGATAACGATGATGATGATGATGATAATGATGATGATGACAGTGGTGGTGATGTTGATGGTGATGGAGAAGGAGGAGTAGGAGAAGGAGAAAAAAAAGGAGAAGGAACAGCTATAAATACTTTAGAAGAGAAAAGTTTAAGTTCAAATTATACGAAAATCAATAACATATTCAAAAAAAAATTACTAACACATTCAATGAAAATAACCAAAGCAGAAAAAAAAACGTTGGTAAGAATTATAAATTCAAAATTTGATCCTGATAAAATAAATTGGAAAAGGTATAAACATTCTACAAGAACGAGATTGTTTCAAATTATCGTATACTTTGGGAGTTTTAGAATGGCACTTTCTGACGAACTTGACCTTTTGGGGTTAAAAAATGATAAAATATGCGAAATCGATAAGCTTTTGAAATCAATAAAAATTGAAGCTGGTCTGTTGCAACAATTTTTTACATTTAACGGAGTAGAAAACTTTTTAATTTGGCCATTGGGTAAAGATATTGTGAATAATATTATTTCACAGAGTAGTCCAACTATTAACATTTTATTCAGTTTTGTTAAAGATATAATTACTAAATTTTGTGATAAAGTAAAAGTTTTCTTACGCAAATCTGGTTTAAAAATCGTACTGAACAAAGAATCTCTTTTTGAAAAATTATCAAATGTTCAGATAGGAAAAAATGGTTTTAATGCTGAGCTTTCACTGGAATATGAAAATGTTCCAACTCAGTCATCATCAGATAATATTGATGCACTTTCAACCGATGTGCCAGAAAAATTAAACACTGAACATTTAGATTTAACGAATACATCATTTTGTATTAAGAAAAACAGTTCTAATGAAGAAATATGTCAGAGTATGATAACAATTTTAAAATCTGATGATTCTATTCTCCAGTCCTGGATAGAATGTAATGACTCGAAAAAGTTAAGATCCAAACTTCTACAAGCTGGTGTTACATTACCAATTGAAGAAAGCAATACTGTACATTGTTCAAAATTTGTAGAAATATATGTAAGATGGTTTTGTGAAGAATACCTTCAAGGTGACAAATTTTATAAATTGGCTTTGAGTATCTTGAAAAATATTTCTATTCATATCAATACTGTTGGGGAATGTACAAACACAAAAGTTGAAATGGCAATTAATAACGCGTTAATAATATTGTACCATGATCCATGCTTCGCAAAGGCATACAAAACATATCTTGATGCAAACAATTTTCCTGAGTGTTCGTTTAGGTCAAAATATGAAAATTTAAGTGTTGACAAAGATCGCAGTGATTATGAAGATGTTAATACTAAGTGTATTGAAGAAGCAAACATTGAACCAATTATAAATGTTCAAACAAATGCGATAGACTCCGATAAAGCTGAAATAACATCTATTAATAGTGATACTTCCACATCTAATGTGGTGTTAGATGAATTGAATAATGTTCAAGTGAGTGATTCAGATTCTTTAAATCCACAATGTTCAAATGATTTTATTCACGATTTTACAAAATTATTAAGTGAAAATGGTGATGGCACGTCCAATCATTTATTCGAAAATATTGATGTTGATGAAAATAATCGATTTAACACTGATTTGATCAATATTGATGATTCTAATTGTAATCCACTACAGTTCAATGAAGCTAATCCATTTGATGATTTTCCAATGATTAATTTATTCGATGATAATACTCCACTTGAAACTCATTCGGTTAATGATATGTTAGGAATAAACTTACAGTTTCAACAAGATAAGAATACGGAAGAAGTTTCACTGATATCCTCATGTGATCAACTTGTTAATTATGCTGTGAGCGATGAAATTAGTCTCGAAGAGCTTAACATGGCGGCAGTTAGTGACGAATATGGTTTTGACAATGCTGGGGTACTATTGCCGCCTTACAATTGAGTACTATCTTGTATATCAAAAACAAATTGTAAATAATAGTTCAGTTAAAGATTACTAACTAAAATATATCAGTACGCTATTGTTCATAATCAATAACTTTTATTTTTGTTATGAAAAGTGAAGTCTTTTACCATCTTTATTATATTATTTGTTAAATTAATTGTTTTAAATGTGAACACTAAAATTCATAAAATCTATATAGTATGCCAGAAAACCTCCAGAAGAACCTACATTTGGTCTGAACCAATGATACCCCAAACGAACAAAAAATGAAGATATTCAAGAGAGACTTAGTAATTACATAGGACCATTTGATATCGAACATCTTACTAGCCAATCAAATAATGAATTATTTAAATCTAGAAGGTTCAATTATAACAACATATACAACACTTCATTCAAATATTCAATGTTGAATTCAAATGTTGTTTTAGATTTTCTTAGAGTGCCGTCTATGAATAAACTCACGGCGCTATTGGATTTAATGTATAATGACTCTTTACATCGCTTGTATTCAAATGACTTAAGAGGACGTGAAAAATGTACACGAATGTCCGCAGAACTCAACAATTTTTTATTTGATTTATGTTTCCAAAAATTTCTTCAATTTTGGGGACCTGACGTACATTATTCTAAGAGTAAATTGGATTTATTTGACTCATAAATAGCATGAGCTTAAAAAGATTAATAATTCGCAATGGAAGTTTAACAAGGTATGCTAAGAAACCACAAATAATCAGGTGTTTTTAATTAATAACTTTTTCACAATCCTAGTGAAAAAATTTTGCAGACTAATTCATAGGGCGCTTATGAAAAAGGCGTATCGTAGAAATTATAGTCAAGATACGAGAAGAACATTATTGTCTGATAATTCAAAAAATGCATCTATCGAAGTAATAGAGGAAGAATTTAATTTATAATGTACTTCCGATGAAGTCCATAGTATTGAAAATGAAAAAGAAACTCCGAGTCATTGTTTAGAAGAAGTTAAAACGTCCACAGATAGTTTAGAACTAGAAATAACTGTCATGATCAATCAAGAAGATAGGGAATTTTCTACCTATAGTTTGAAGAGAAAATCTGTTACATGTTATTCAGAAGCCAATGCTTCAAATTATACAAAAATCAATAACATATTCAAAAAAAAAATTACTAACACATTCAATGAAAATAACCAAAGCAGAAAAAAAACGTTGGTAAGGATTATAAATTCAAAATTTGATCCTGATAAAATAAATTAGAAAAGGTATAAACATTCTACAAGAACGAGATTGTTTCAAATTATCGTATACTTTGGGAGTTTTAGAATGGCACTTTCTGACGAACTTGACCTTTTGGGATTAAAAAATGATAAAATATGCGAAATCGATAAACTTTTGAGATCAATAAAAATTGAAGCTAGTCCAATAGTTTGAAGAGAAAATCTGTTACATGTTATTCAGAAGCCAATGCTTCAAATTATACAAAAATCAATAACATATTAAAAAAAAAATTACTAACACATTCAATGAAAATAACCAAAGCAGAAAAAAAACGTTGGTAAGGATTATAAATTCAAAATTTGATCCTGATAAAATAAATTGGAAAAGGTATAAACATTCTACAAGAACGAGATTGTTTCAATTTATCGTATACTTTGGGAGTTTTAGAATGGCACTTTCTGACGAACTTGACCTTTTGGGATTAAAAAATGATAAAATATGAGAAATCGATAAACTTTTGAGATCAATAAAAATTGAAGCTAGTCCAATAGTTTGAAGAGAAAATCTGTTACAAGTTATTCAAAAGCCAATGCTTCAAATTATATGAAAATCAATAACAAATTCAAAAAAAAAAAATACTAACACATTCGATGAAAATAATCAAAGCAAAAAAGAAATGTTGGTAAGGATTATAAAATCAAAATTTGACCCTGATAAAATCAATTGGAAAAGGTATAAACATTTTACAAGAACATGATTGTTTCAATTTATCGTATACTTTGGGAGTTTTAGAATGGCACTTTCTGACGACCTTCACTTGGACCGTTTGGGATTAGAAAAAAAATAAAGTATGCAAAGTCGATAAACTTTTGAGATCAACAAAAATTGAAGCTGGTCCGATAGTTTGAAGAGAAAATCTGTTACATGTTATTCAGAAGCCAATGCTTCAAATTATACAAAAATCAATAACATATTCAAAAAAAAATTACTAACACATTCAATGAAAATAACTAAAGCAGAAAAAAAACGTTGGTAAGGATTATAAATTCAAAATTTGATCCTGATAAAATAAATTGGAAAAGGTATAAACATTCTACAAGAACGAGATTGTTTCAATTTATCGTATACTTTGGGAGTTTTAGAATGGCACTTTCTGACGAACTTGACCTTTTGGGATTAAAAAATGATAAAATATGCGAAATCGATAAACTTTTGAGATCAATAAAAATTGAAGCTAGTCCAATAGTTTGAAGAGAAAATCTGTTACATGTTATTCAAAAGCCAATGCTTCAAATTATATGAAAATCAATAACAAATTCAAAAAAAAAAAAATACTAACACATTCAATGAAAATAATCAAAGCAAAAAAGAAATGTTGGTAAGGATTATAAATTCAAAATTTGATCCTGATAAAATAAATTAGAAAAGGTATAAACATTCTACAAGAACGAGATTGTTTCAAATTATCGTATACTTTGGGAGTTTTAGAATGGCACTTTCTGACGAACTTGACCTTTTGGGATTAAAAAATGATAAAATATGCGAAATCGATAAACTTTTGAGATCAATAAAAATTGAAGCTAGTCCAATAGTTTGAAGAGAAAATCTGTTACATGTTATTCAGAAGCCAATGCTTCAAATTATACAAAAATCAATAACATATTAAAAAAAAAATTACTAACACATTCAATGAAAATAACCAAAGCAGAAAAAAAACGTTGGTAAGGATTATAAATTCAAAATTTGATCCTGATAAAATAAATTGGAAAAGGTATAAACATTCTACAAGAACGAGATTGTTTCAATTTATCGTATACTTTGGGAGTTTTAGAATGGCACTTTCTGACGAACTTGACCTTTTGGGATTAAAAAATGATAAAATATGAGAAATCGATAAACTTTTGAGATCAATAAAAATTGAAGCTAGTCCAATAGTTTGAAGAGAAAATCTGTTACAAGTTATTCAAAAGCCAATGCTTCAAATTATATGAAAATCAATAACAAATTCAAAAAAAAAAATACTAACACATTCGATGAAAATAATCAAAGCAAAAAAGAAATGTTGGTAAGGATTATAAAATCAAAATTTGACCCTGATAAAATAAATTGGAAAAGGTATAAACATTTTACAAGAACATGATTGTTTCAATTTATCGTATACTTTGGGAGTTTTAGAATGGCACTTTCTGACGACCTTCACTTGGACCGTTTGGGATTAGAAAAAAAATAAAGTATGCAAAGTCGATAAACTTTTGAGATCAACAAAAATTGAAGCTGGTCAGATAGTTTGAAGAGAAAATCTGTTACATGTTATTCAGAAGCCAATGCTTCAAATTATACAAAAATCAATAACATATTCAAAAAAAAATTACTAACACATTCAATGAAAATAACCAAAGCAGAAAAAAAAGGTTGGTAAGGATTATAAATTCAAAATTTGATCCTGATAAAATAAATTGGAAAAGGTATAAACATTCTACAAGAACGAGATTGTTTCAAATTATCGTATACTTTGGGAGTTTTAGAATGGCACTTTCTGACGAACTTGACCTTTTGGGATTAAAAAATGATAAAATATGCGAAATCGATAAGCTTTTGAAATCAATAAAAATTGAAGCTGGTCTGTTGCAACAATTTTTTACATTTAACGGAGTAGAAAACTTTTTAATTTGGCCATTGGGTAAAGATATTGTGAATAATATTATTTCACAGAGTAGTCCAACTATTAACATTTTATTCAGTTTTGTTAAAGATATAATTACTAAATTTTGTGATAAATTTAAAGTTTTCTTACGCAAATTTGGTTTAAAAATCGTACTGAACAAAGAATCTCTTTTTGAAAAATTATCAAATGTTCAGATAGGAAAAAATGGTTTTAATGCTGAGCTTTCACTGGAATATGAAAATGTTCCAACTCAGTCATCTTCAGATAATATTGATGCACTTTCAACCGATGTGCCAGAAAAATTAAACACTGAACATTTAGATTTAACGAATACATCATTTTGTATTAAAAAAAACAGTTCTAATGAAGAAATATGTCAGAGTATGATAACAATTTTAAAATCTGATGATTCTATTCTCCAGTCCTGGATAGAATGTAATGACTCGAAAAAGTTAAGATCCAAACTTCTACAAGCTGGTGTTACATTACCAATTGAAGAAAGCAATACTGTACATTGTTCAAAATTTGTAGAAATATATGTAAGATGGTTTTGTGAAGAATACCTACAAGGTGACAAATTTTATAAATTGGCTTTGAGTATCTTGAAAAATATTTCTATTCATATCAATACTGTTGGGGAAAGTACAAACACAAAAGTTGAAATGGCAATTAATAACGCGTTAATAATATTGTACCATGATCCATGCTTCGCAAAGGCATACAAAACATATCTTGATGCAAACAATTTTCCTGAGTGTTCGTTTAGGTCAAAATATGAAAATTTAAGTGTTGACAAAGATCGCAGTGATTATGAAGATGTTAATACTAAGTGTATTGAAGAAGCAAACATTGAACCAGATATAAATGTTCAAACAAATGCGATAAACTCCGATAATGCTGAAATAACATCTATTACTAGTGATACTTCCACATCTAATGTGTTAGATGAATTGAATAATGTTCAAGTGAGTGATTCAGATTCTTTAAATCCACAATGTTCAAATGATTTTATTCACGATTTTACAAAATTATTAAGTGAAAATGGTGATGGCACGTCCAATCATTTATTCGAAAATATTGATGTTGATGAAAATAATCGATTTAACACTGATTTGATCAATATTGATGATTCTAATTGTAATCCACTACAGTTCAATGAAGCTAATCCATTTGATGGTTTTCCAATGATTAATTTATTCGATGATAATACTCCACTTGAAACTCATTCGGTTAATGATATGTTAAGAATAAACTTACAGTTTCAACAAGATAAGAATACGGAAGAAGTTTCACTGATATCCTCATGTGATCAACTTGTTAATTATGCTGTGAGCGATGAAATTAGTCTCGAAGAGCTTAACATGGCGGCAGTTAGTGACGAATATGGTTTTGACAATGCTGGGGTACTATTGCCGCCTTACAATTGAGTACTATCTTGTATAATATCAAAAACAAATTGTAAATAATAGTTCAGTTAAAGATTACTAACTAAAATATATCAGTACGCTATTGTTCATAATTAATAACTTTTATTTGTTAAAAGTCTAATAGTTTATTTGAAAATATTGATGTTAATGTGTGAAATACATTTTTATAGTTCATATATTAAATGTTTTTTTTTTTTAATAATGAGTTGCATTTATATTGTCTATTATATTATATTGTGAAATGTATATAAAATAATATTACATTTAGTACAAATAGTAGGTAGTAAGAATTATTTATTATTTAAATTTTTTTTTCAACAATTTGATAAGATTATGTTAAATTTTATTAATTTAAAATAAGTCTTGAATTTTATTGTTATATTATAAATGTTACACAAACTGTTAAATTGTTTAGAAATAATGGTTATTTAATTTGAATATCTAAATGAATCATATGTGATTGTTCTTTAATTTAAGAATTACAATCGTATTGTTTGTCAATATTAAACATACATTGAATAGTCAATTGCATACAATTATTCTGTATAAAATATTGTCAGAGATTAATGTTGATACTAATATGTCAGAAATTATTGTTGTTACTGATATAATGTCAGAATTTCAAACAATTCGTTGATATTATTTCAATCCCAATTTTATTCCATGCAATATATTATTTTATTTTTCTTCAGAATTTTTATTTGAAGGTCATACAAAATATTGTAGATAGGTATTGTTATTAATTTAATATTTTCTATGATTTATTATTTATTTTTAGATAATCTTTCTTGTAATTAAATCAATGTTAGTACTTTAAAATATGTTTTTATTGATGGGCTCCACCTATAGTGCTTTATACATTTTTTTGTTTATTTATGTTATTTGATTAGTCAAAAAAGTGTTTTTTTTTTTAAATTCCTGATATGTAATTTTTATTTTTTCGTTGTATCAACTGCCATAATATTATGTTATTTATGTCAATAAATCTTGAAACAAAGAATGATAAATTATGTATTAATTATTTTATTTTTTTTACGATTTATATTATATCGTTTCAAACCATTTACTTTTAATGTACTTATAATATTTTAGTACCTATTTATATAAAATGTTGTTCTTTAATACCAGCACACTTGTTATATTTTTGTCTATATGTTTTTTTGTGCGTGGTGTGATATTTAATTAAATAAGTATCAATACATTCGGATTGTAAATGTATTTTTGTAATTTGGTTCAGTGGACGCATTTTTCCAAAACAATTAAATTTTAGTCCACACTATAAGACGTCATTTGTGTACGTTGTATGCCTAAGTGTTAAGACTGATAAAATAATATATATTATATCTACTTTATTGTATTTTTGTTTGCTGAGTTCGATTTGTTGTGAGGTGGTTTCTGTAAAAAATCAGATTCATAAAATGCCTATTCGGCTAATTGTTGCTCAAAGCACACCGACATCAAAGTTGAGTTCCTAATCATTATTTGATATAACCTTGTAGGCACTTGATGGTTTTTATTATATTTACATAAAATTATAAGTACTAAGAAAAAAAATGTATCCGTTCTCTATTATGTGTAATTCTATTTGATTTTACTCTTATATCATAATTATTTAATCGAGTTACTAAATTATTATTGTCTGAATTTAACTGTAATTTAATAAATAATGATAAAATCATAATATATTATGTGCTATAAGTGTGTCTATAATGTTTCGATCTAATATATGTGTTTGAATATTGATGTTTTATCGAGTTTTAACTGTTTTTAACAATATTCAATATCCTAGAAATATTTTCCGTCGTTTCCCTGTGCCATTTCAGCGTGTCGGTTATCATCTCATCCACACCAAAAAAAAAAAAAAAAATTATAAATATATAGTGTATAATGTATATATAATATAATAACATATTATATGCAGACATACAGCAGTATATAATATATACCAACTACCAGCTTTTGAAATAAAAAAAAAAAACCGTGTTTACAAACCAGCAGATGCTACAGCGCTACAGCCTTCACGGTTGAACTAGTTGCTCTATTTATGAAAACCTAAAAAAAAATACTGCACGCGTAGGTAAGTATTATAGACGATTACTCCTGATGGACGGCATTAAATAATAAGCATTAGATTCTCCAAGTTTTATCATTTTCTGTACAACTTTATATCACGACTCTTCACTGTAATACACGGTGCAGTGGTTCCCAATTAATGGTGGATCGACGTAAGGTGTGTGCGCTTGACAGTGCGACTGAGCCACGTTAACTGCAGGTGTCACTACAGGTAACGGGAAAATAATATATTAAAAACGTAGTCCCCCGGATCAATATTCTTAAGTTTTAGAGTGGTCCGTGGCTTCATACTAGCTATTGGGAACCACTGATATGGCGTATACCTGTGTAGATACGATCATTGATCCGCTTACGTTTTGGCAATTTGCGAAACAATAATATTTCCATATTGCGCAGGCGAGCAAACTAACTTCGTTAGTGGCCAGGTTTAAACGGACTACGGACAAGATGGAGCTGACGATTTTTCTCGATAATTTTCCCATAACAGATTAACAAGTACTTATTGTGCTTTATTATTGCTCCTACAAAACAACAATAAGTTGACCTGTAATTAGTGGCGATCGTAGGCACTGTTTGTAAATCATAAATATTAAAGATAATTTTTTTACCTACACGGAATACGTGGTACTATAGAACGTTTACGAATGAAAAAAAAACACATGATTCCTGGGTTATATTCTACGGAAGACTGAATAGTTTGTGATGAAAAACCTGCAGGATGGCGGCCAAGGCTACTAAGTAGTAAGTACCCAATTACCTATACGTATTTTAATATTGGATAGCAACTTGAAATAAATAAAAAAACTGATTTTTTCATCAGGATATTTGGTCCTAACTACTTATTAGTTATTGGCTATTGCCGTTAAAAATTAAATTAAAATATACTATATAGTTTGGTATTCACTGTTCAGTTGAGGTTGACAGTAGTGTTGCACTTAATTATCTTATAAAATTTTTAACTTATTCAGATTTATAAAAATGCATTGTACAACTCAATAACTGCATTATGCATAACGTATAGGAGACATATGATTTTTTTTATTCAAACCATTTATAAAATATTTGATTAACGAAAAAATTCGTATTTTTTTAAAAAAAACTAGATTATAATTTTTAAATTTCTTTTTTTTATACAGTCCAATTTATTTTATTTGCCAATGACAACAATATTATGTATAATACAATAATACATATATATATAAATAATTATATATATATATGTATATAAACAATAGGTTTTCGCAAGTATACGGTCAACTATATTCAACATTTATGCGTTGAAAAGTAAAAAGTAAGTAAAGCAGAGCAGCCCATGGCTCTACGGATCTTTCAGAATCTTTTGACGAATACATTGTTGTTGATAACTGTAGATTTATATAAGGACACAGCCCATAAAGGTCATACGTTTAAGGCCTTTAATTTTATGTTGTAGACATATTTTACACCGATTCTATATAGCTTTGAATATTAATATACAATATACCTATTCAAGTAGAAAAACACTAAACAGTTATTGATTTACAGTAAGTTTTAAATCTCATCTCATCGTGTCATAAATACAGCGTCAGTGGATCACCTTGTAATTAGCCATTATTATAATATTACACTATGTTTATAAATACATGAGCCCGAATTAACGCATACGTAACGTGTGTGCTTAACTGTAACGTTAACAAATTCCATCGATTTGTATAATATATAAGTTGAAAAATCAAAACGTTTTTGTAAATTGTAATAGCCAATTGGTACTATAGGTACCTATAATATAAAATATGTAAACAATGCTTCAGTATTTGAATTCGGTATTAGTTTCTAAATCCCGCACAAAATATTGATGCAATTACCAGTGTTACGTTTCATATTATTATTTTGTAGTTTTTACTATATGTTATCAGTCATATACCATTGTTCTATGCTGTTTGGTAATTTTTCGCAATTTCTTTAACAAAAGCTCAAAATTATACATGCATAGTAAAATTAACGAATTAATATTTTTTACTGATAAAGTTGCATACACTTACGTTACCAATACGTCTATTGGTTAGGTAATAATTTGTACCACCGAGTGTAAAATGTATACCTTAATATTTCTTGAATAAAAATCAATATTTCTATTAAAATGATAGGGTTAGGTAAATCAAAAATATATAATCACAAAAAAGGATTTCTTGGATTTTTTTACCATTAATTATATTCCATTCTATACCAATTGTTTTTGCTGAGTTCAAAATTTGTACCAAAATTTTTTTAGGGAAAATCAATTTTCCCGCCAGGGCGTCAGTGTAACGTTACTTACCTCACAGTCAGTAAATAATTGATGCGTTCATTTGTTTCGGGCCACGATTCCATTAATTTTTGTTAATTTGTATAATTTGTTAAAACGAATTTGTACTTTCTAAGAATATGAACAAATTATTCCTTTGTTTTTTTTTTAATCGGCCATAATGACCAACGTATTTTTAATAACACATTAATAATAACTTTGATAGTATAGCAGTCATTAATTTGCATATATTTTGAATATATAATACAAAATACGACCTTTTTTTGACATGTAAATTCAATTTATATAAGTGCAAAATGCACAACAAATTCTGTAATTTATTTCTCATTGACTAAAAAAAGTAGTACCTAAAAACTAAAAATTAATTCATAATTCGTTTTAAATTATTATTTATAAATTGATCCGTATAATGCATTTAATACAACTATCTATTATATGTATCTATGATATGTCAGAATTAAGATCCGGGTGACTTTTTTGGTCGTGGTGGTGACAACTATACTGCTACGAGATCCCGTAACATGATTTAATATTCTTGCTATTTTATATCCACATCTGTATTTTGACTTTTTCAAGGAAAGACTAGTGACTATATTTAAATGGTTAAATTATATAGTACAATTATCATGATTTTCGTTCTGAACTCAATCATGCATATTGTGTTATTAATTATTTGATAAAACATGCGGTTACACCGTACTATACGTGTGTTATATCGATATATTATTTGATGTATATATATGTCACAGGATTCCAAACAGTGTATTATGGTATTTTATTTTTATAAGAAACCATTCATAAATTATAAAGCATAATATATAATATAATACGTATTAAATAACCAAAAATAAACATTTTTTTATAGGCATGCAAGCGATAATAAACAATGGTTTGACTTCATAGAGTAATACTAATATTACTCTATGTTTGACTTACGACATTTTCAACACTTCTTTATCTCAACTAAACAGTAATACCAAACTTATAGGCACACACAATAAACAATAAGTAGTTATATTGGAAGTAATTGCGAACGAGATGTATCTCTAACTTTACAATATTAAATGTGATTATGCGGTAGTATTATTTTTCTTATATGATAAATTATAAAATATAAATTGTAAGACATTTTATTTATACACGTTATACTATAACGGTTATAGTGTTATATAGAATGCCAGGTGTATCTATCATATTTGCAGCGGCGAATCCAGGATTAGTTTAAGAGTGACGGCACACACTGTCTAAAAACACTATCAATTCATATTATATAGAATGATTGTCATCGATATTTGGTATGAATGAAAAATGCCTTAAAAACATTAAAGCATTTAATACAGTGGATATTTTAGGGAATTATCACCGGGCGACATTAAAATAAAAATTTTTCACTCTATATGTCATAATCAAAATCAACAAATATTATGAGCCTAAACAATCTTTTATGTATTAAATATATAAAATATTATCTAGGTACATGGCTACATCTAATAATACTATTACAACTCACAACACATAAGTAAGCAGGTACAAATGATTTATGAGTTAAATTTATTCTTTTTAATTAAAAAAAAATGAAATCAATTGTTAATGACATACAGACACACAGTATACACTGTATTAAGTTTAAGTCCAAGTTAAAAATATTAAATTTTAAGTTATTTTATACTTTTATTAAGATGAAAATCGTTGTATATGTCGAACGTTGAACGTTTAAACCTGCAGGAGTCTCTAACTTTTTTTGTATGGCGTGCTAAATCTAAGATATGTTTATTTATCGTGGGCAAACATTTTTCGAGGAATAAGGAAGTAATGAAATTGAAGAATAAAAAAGATTCAATATTATTTACCTACTATAATACAGTGTACTCGCGCAATGCCGCAGTTAGAAAAACCCATTGATCACGAGTTCAATGACTAACATCAAATGAAAAAATCAATAAATTAGTTTTATTTAACTAATTAAATAAATTAAAAATTATTGAAACTAATATATTATCTTAACAAAATAAATTAGTGGGCTGTAGGTTGGAGACTCCTGGTTTAAACTGTTAAAAAGTTTAAAATGAAATAAAATTTAACTAATAGCTTGTAGGAACAATGATTAAAATAAAATCGAAAATAATTTGTATTTATCGGAACGCCCGGAACGACGGGTATATAATATTAATATATAAATAAATAAAAACATTAAACAACATAGGAAATAATATTATTAAATAAATTAGATAATAATTTCAAACATTGTCATTTATACAAAATATTGTTGTCGCCCAGTAATTAAATATATCATCTACTAAGCGACAAAAATTTTTCTCTGAGTGACATATAGGTACATTATATAGTCACGCTCATCAGTATACTAGTTAAAATATCCACTAATTTAATATATTTTGAAAACATAATATTTCTTTATTAGAATTTAAATAATAATTTAATATTAGTCATCAACGTTACTAAACGTCATCGTTCGAAACTAAATGCGGAATTATTATGATGAATAAACGGTATGAGTGGTATGACAAATGACCAACAGGCGGCGGACGATTGAATAACAACGACGCGAACTGCACTGATTCGGTACCTAGTGGTAAGTATCCCCGTCTATCACTCGGGAAGTCGGGAGTCTGTACTCCGATTAATTTTCTTTATGATTATTATTATTTTTATTCTAGTAAATAACGACTTCTTATAAGCGTTAAAATAAATATATATTTTGATAAATATAGTGATTAAAATAATTTTAATTAATTAATTGTAACAATATTAGTTTATGTTTTTTTTCTATCAAATTTCATATTTGTAATTCAGTATCATATAATAAAAAGTTGGTAAGTGAGTATCGCTCTGCTGTACATTAGGGGATGGGGTGGACCTCGGACTAGGGTAGGTTAAATTTGAATGCAATGATAGGTATCATTGTATACGAAAAACGATTCTGAACGAAGATGATTTGTCAGTTTAGGATATATTATATTTAAATATTGTCAAATATTCTATTTTGAAACAAATAGTATAGTTTTATATTATGTTACTATGGTTACTATGGCCAACATTCGCATTATGAGCTTATGAAATTTAATTTAAATTTTGACATATTTCGTATAAATTCGAACTTTAAACACTTATAAAAAAAAATTGTGACTAACGATTTCGGATTTTTTTTTATCACTTTAAGAACAACTTATAAGAAACCTTGTATTAAATTTTCAAGATTTTCTGGCCACCCAAAAAAATTTTATCGGCATTTGAAGAAAAAAAAACTTAGAAAAGTCGAAAATTTCAATTGTCTATTAGTAGCTTAAAAATGGTCAAAACATTTTGAAAATTTAACTGTAAAGAGATAACCATAATATAAACATTTGGTGAAAATTTCAAGTATTTACAATCATTCGTTTTTGAGTTACAGCAAAATCAAAAAATCGATTTTGTCGAAAAGTGGTTTTTCCGTAAAATTTCCATTTTTCTGTCATTTTTTTTTTGTTTTTCTCGATTTTTTTGAAAACTATTAGAAAATTTTAATTTTGACCCCCCAGAGTACCAACTAGATTCAATTCCCTATTCAAAGAGGGGCTGAAGTCAAAAATCGGAGCATTATTACTGCTCCAAATGTTGGAGTCAGACACAAAAAAAAAAAAAAAAAAAAAAAAAAAAACACATCATTGTAAAAGCAATACATTCATCACTCCGTTCAGAATCTAAAATAAGTTTTATAATTCATTAAATTGAATTTGAAATTTTTGAATATCCTATTCGAACCATTCAATAGAAATGTGCAATATGAAAATTATATAAAAAAATGTTCGATAAAAATATATATTTTATTTATAACAATGGACCACTTCCCTAATAAAAATAACTAGTAGAAGATAGTGCTTAAAAAATATTTTTAAAAAAATAGCTTAAAATTTCTGTTTGAAATTTGTCCTAATTTTAACTCGTATAATGAACGATTCATTTATAGATTAGCATTTTTACTTGTACGGTTTTATGGATTTGAATAGATTATTTTTTTAATAATTTATTGAAATTTATTTAACAGCATAAAAAATCCAACAATCAATTAGTTACTAATACCTAAACTTTATCAGTTTATTCTATGATCTCACGATGAAAATCCGTATTGTTTGTATAATTGTGTATGACCTCGATAATCGGTATTGAATATTAAAAAAAAGGTTTAGAATTCCACTGGATTAATGTTATTATAAAATTGATTTACAGTGTTTACGCCTATATAGAAATAACATTAGAACGTCGGTATATAATTATATATGTTCAAGATGACCGTGACCGGTACCCGACTAACGATATTTCTTACTAGAAATGCTGTAGAAAATCATAATATAAATATACGACAACTCGTATTGCATGAGACATATTATTATATACATACCTACCTACTTACTCAGCTACTTAAAAAAAAATATAGAGAGTTAATTTAAGGTCATAATAATATGATATACCTACGTTACTGGTAGGTGATAATACGTGGACACTATAATCAGATTCCACGGGAATTTTCAGTAGGCTGTAGCATATTATACATTATATGCACCACAGTGGTGCTTAAACTTTTTTGATTCACTTTCAAATTTATTTATTTATATTTATTAATTAATTTTACACGATAAAAACAAACATGTATAATATAGTATATAATGGCTTTTTTTTTATTTTCATAATTTATTATTGACAACCCCTTATTAAAATTTATGCAAAGATCTTGGGTTTTGCGACTCACAGGTTTTACACCACTTATATGTAGTGCTGTGTATACTATATTACTCGATATTTTATAATATATTTGTTAATTAAAATAAATCTAAATATGTACCTTTTTTTGGCGAGTCCGCACGTTGTTCACCCATCGTGGATAAAACGGTTCTTTGATCCGTCTACAAACAGTGTACTTACCTATACTGCAGGTAGTTAAAAAATGCGTATTATGCCGATTTTCTATCGATTCCGCCGGCTACATGAGTTGATAATAACCAATTGACTCCAGCTACTATTGATTTCGACTTTCACCATATTTTCTATACTAAAAACATAAAATAAATTAATTCAAAATATTAATATAGTTTAAAACTAATGGTTGTTTCCTACCAATTTTATAAATTTTAAGATCAACAGAATTGATGTATAAATGTTATGAACAGTAGCTGGCGAAATCAATGTATACCTGAGTATATTTAACTTTTTATAACTGATTTAAAAAATAAGTTCACCAAACTTTTTTAACACCCTTATCACCCTAAAAAAATTGGATATAAAATATTTTTTATGGCTGATTACGATTTTGGTACGTTTTCCAAAAAAGGTTTACCAACTTGCTCCATTAGGCATTCAAATAATTTTTTAAGGAAAAGCGCAACCAATTTTAAAATTTTGTTTTTTTTTTCGATATTATGGGTTTTTTTTAGATAAATATATTGAATAGATCAATAAAAATAATATTCCTATGTTTATTATAAATTTGATTTTTATTCATATAAATAAACTAAAAGAAAACAACAAATAGTTTAAAAGTTCTGTTGGCTTGTTTATTACTAAACTTCAAGTGTGTAAAATTAAAGTAATTAAAAAAAATCTTGTTAAAAACCCGAGTACATGACAAATTAAACTTTAAGTATCATTATTACTTAGCCAAAACTTTTTTTTTTAAATGTATATTGTAATTAAAAAAAAAACCATTTAAATTCTTAATAATAGTTTCATTTTATGAGGTAGTCAATTTATAATTTCTTTAATTAGTTCTCAGACCTATGCAATTAAGCATACTGTTTATGATCCACGCATCATAAATAAATAAATGTAACCTGTTTAAGCAACTATTTCCAATTGTATTTCTCATCTAAGTGTTTAAGAATGCCAAGGCAAGGCAATGCCTCAGGGCCCTCAACATTCGTAAATGTTTTAAAATTAACGTCATACTTTTATAGAAACTTAAAAAAGTACATAATATCATATTTCATGAAAAGAATAGGCCGGGTTCGTTATCGCAAAATGAATCATTTATATATTAAAGTTTATTTTATCTGCAATATGAGTAAATTAGTGTACTGTAAATCATACTACATATATGTATAATATAAAATTATATAAATTGAATAAACTTTGACAATAAAATATTTTATTTATTGAAAAATTAAAAAAATATGATAGCATAAGTGTAAATAGGGGCCCAACACTTCCTAGATACTCTGGGACTCCAATTTTATAGTTACTTTTAGATTCTGAACGGAGTGATGAATGAATTGATTTTACAATGATGTGTGTTTTTGTTTTTTTTTTGTGTCTGTGTACAGCATAACTAGTCGAAATAATGCTTCAATTTCAAACTTTGGGGGTGGTTTCCGATGGCAAAGTGGATATCCTTGGTGCATTATAGAGGTGAAAAGTAAACATATGCCAACAGTTTTCAAAAAAATCGAATTTTTTATTTTGCTAAAACTCAAAAACTAATCGATGTAAATACTTGAAATTTTTACTAAATGTTTATATTAGCGTTCTCCATACACAGTTAAATTTTCAAAGAATATTGACTTTTTTTGAGCTATTTATAGACAATTGAAATTTTTAATTTTTTTTAGTATTTTTTTTTAAAATAACGATAAATTTTTTTGGCCGGCCAGAAAATCTTGAAAATTTAATACAAGGTATTTTATAAGTTGTTCTTAAAGTGATAAAAAAAAATCCGAAATCGTTAGTCACAATTTTTTTTTATAAGTGCTTAAAGTTCGAATTTATACGAAATATGTCAAAATAGCGAAAATTTGCGAGTAATTTTGTGGTTGAAAAATAGTAAACATTTTTTCTTTTATAACTAAGTTTTGAAAATTTGGTACAAGGTTCTCCATAAATTTTTCTTCAAATATCTGTAAAAAAAACTCTACCGGATTCAGACAAAAATTTTTAATGAGTATTTGAAATTTAAATTTTTACAAAACCGCGTTAAATAACGGTTTAGCCTCAAACGATTTTTGATATTTGTTGTTATTCAAATAGTATAAGTCGTAAATACTTGAAAATTTTACCAGTTATTTAGATTGCCATTTTCTTTACGTGCTTAGATTTTCAAAATATTTTAACTTTTTTTGAGCTATTTATAGGCATTTGAAATAATCAATTTTTTTTATTTTTTTTTTATAAATGTTGATAAATAAAATTTAGCTGGCACAAATTACTTGAAAATTTAATAGAAGGGTCCACATAGCTTGTTCTAACTCTCATTCAAAAATTATAAAAATACATAGGCACAATTTTTTTTATTAGCATTTGAAGTTCAAATATTGACAAAAATTCGTCAAAATCATGTATATTTTTCACTATTTGGTAGTTAAAAATGTATAAATATTTTACTATCAAAAGCTAAGAATTGAAAATTTAATACTATGATGTCAATAAGTTAAGCTTAGAATAATTATAAAAAAAGTTTGATAATTATTCAATTTAAAAAATTGTACGAGTGTTTAAAGTTTTAATTTTAATTTGAAATCAAAAATACACGAGTAAAATAACGTTTTACTAATAAATAATTTTCGATTTTTGTTATTTTTAAAAAATTACTTCACGTAAGATCTTGAAACTTTTATATTTAAATGTTTGAATTTGTTTCAAAATAGAATATATGATAATATTTAAATATAATATATCCTAGACTGACAAATCATCTTCGTTCAGAATCGTTTTTCGTATACAACGATACCTATCATTGCATTCAAATTTAACCTGCCCTAATCCTAGGTCCACCCCACCACATAATGTACAGCAGAGCGATACTCACTTACCGCTTTTTTTAAACTGATACAGCGTGCTAATATAGATACTATAAGAAACAAGGATCGGTAGGACATTTGTGGTCGGGTCCTTTTTCGTGCAGTTTGCGGTCAGTTTATTTTTATTTACTTAAATATTAAATTAAAGGAATATATTCATGTATAATATATACTTAAGTGGTTCTGTATACTAAACAATATGGCAGTGCTTCTCAACCTGGGATCGTGTTTATATGACTGGGGGAGCCTTGAAATATTTATTTAATTTTAAAAATCTCTTTTTTATTTATATATGTCTTAAGTTTTATACAATCATAAGATTGCATGTTTCAAAAATATATTAAAAACCATTTATTTTCTTTACATTTTAATAATCTATTTGTGTGAAATAGAGCATATACATTTATATTATATCATTAAAAAAAATAATTAATGATTCTGATAGAGGGGGCCTTGACAGTTTTACATTAAATTTAGGGGGCCCTATTACAAAAAAAGTTGAGAAGCATTGCAGTATGGAATATATTTACACTTCCATTCACACATTTTTAAGTTTAGAACTGGCAGTCATTTTTACTAATTATTATTATTATTATTATTATTATATGACTTAATCTAACTTTTGAATATTGGCTATGATGTTCAAACATTTTTTTTTCATTCAATCATAACCAGGTATATGCATTATTAATTCGGTAATTTCTATATATTAGAAAACACCGTGTACTAATAAATCATTGCCTTAAGTTATGTTTCCAACATTTTGAAAGAATCATTCATTTTAGTCTTTAGAACACTGCACCGAACTCTAGAAAGGTGTATATTATATACTAAGGAATGTTTATTAAGGTAAACGTTATCGATGGATGTCAATGATATCTAACTAAATAATTGACATGACACAATTTTAATTTAATACTTCAAACACATATAACTAGAACTATACAGGGTGTCCCACTGAGATCTGACAAATGAAATAACTTTGGTTCTAATTAATATTCTTAAAAAATTTCTTTTAAATATAATTCATAGACAATTGAGCTACATTGTTAGTATACATTTTATTTTTTATTTTTTAATACTGAAGAAATTTTTTAAAAATATTAATTAGAATAAATGTTATTTCATTTGTCAGATCTCAGTGGGACACCCTGTATAAGTAAATATGTAATATATATATATAAATAGGATTAATGATACTCATAATTCATATAACCAAATAGCAACAAAACGATAGGTATATCCAATAATAACAAGGCGTTTAAACACTTTCAGTATACGACACATTTTTCTAATAAATATATTCTATACTGTATATAGAATCAATTTAGTAGATATATAATATAAGCATACTTAAAATTTAATGTACAGGTAGATAGAAATAAACTGACCGCATATACGGCACGAAAAAGGCGCAAATGTCCCGATCGCATCAGTGGAGAAACCGATAAATAATCATAACAGGTGGTCCAGGTACCCGGGGTGGGTAATAAAATGAAAGCAAAATATATTAGGTACACCAAACAGGTAGATAGATAAATAAAATGTGACCCAATTACTGACGGTAATGTATATTTAATTATTATGGTAATAATGTATATATGTATATATGTATAATATTATTATATATTAGTATACTTATTACTTTATATTGTTTAATTGTAAATTTTCGTTAGTCATCTTAAGAAATATTAAAATATATTATATAATATATTTATAATATTTACGTAAGTTATATTATATAAGATATAATTATTTTTTTGTGTAGTAGGTACGCTAGTGTTTTTTTGATAGGACTCTCAGGTTCTCTATTTATAATTCTATAATTTGGTTGATTTCATATCGTAAATATATTTGACGACTGTCATATTCAAATAGTTTCAAATGTTTCAATACTTGTAACTGTACATCATTTTACGGCTGCATACTACTTGTGTCCCAAAAAATATGTATATTTTACAGTTAGTAAATTCAACAGGTAAAATTTTACCTGTCTTATAAATTATAATAATTATCGTGACCCAGTTGCGTCCATAAATATTATGTCAATGTTATATCACCTTGTTTAATAAATATTCATTTAATCAATGGCTTAATTTTAAAACAAATAAATATAGAAATGACGAAAAATACAAAATTTTGGATTGGCAAATTAACATAAAAATAAATCAGAAATAGGTTTATTTTTAAGAATTTGTTTTAAAATGCCATTTTTATCTACATAAATGCTAAATGACGTATTTCAGTATTTGCCTATGAAATCATTTCAATTATTTTGGCAGAATGTTTAAAATTTACATACTAAATTTAAGCAAATTATATACATAATTATTATATGTAAATGAATAGGATAAATACACCAAAAAAAAAAAACTATATAGAACAAAAAAAAATACTTCAAATCAAATTACTATTTAAATATAGAAATGAATAAATTCAGAGAAAAAACAAATTCCGCTTTTATATATATTTGAAAAAAAACATTCGGCTAAAATTTTACCCAACATTATTTTAATAAAATAATTGGTAATTTTTTACATTGAAAAGTTAATTTTGGTCGCAAATAAGCTATGCTGGGACGCAACTAGGCTGTCTAAAAAGGTACTCTTTGACACAAATAGGTTATGACATGACTCTTTTTGGACTTTTTTTTGGTGGGTCGCAAATCACCTATTAATAATTATTTTGGACGCAAGTAGTACGCATCGTATTATATTCGTATACAATGGTGGTTTTATGTGAGCTGAGAGCTAACAATGCAGTGACGTATTAATTGTGGGGGGCGGGGATATTAGGAATAGATCAAGTATTTTATATACGCCTTTGCAAAAGTCGAAATAATTGAATTATAATGGAAAATGGAACGTATTATTTAAATAATCAACAAACATATTAACTTTTGTTATTAATAATTTTTTTTTTTTTGCTTATTGCTACTGTAGCAAATCTAAGAATCTATCTATACTTTTTATTCTATTTTTATAAGTATATACTATACTATAACATGAGATAATTATTATTTCAGTATAATGGCAATTTATAAATCATTACACTTATAATAAAATAATAACAAAAAAAACAAACAATTAGATTATGTTTATGGCCCCATTACGAAATCAAACCTTAAAGCCGCCACTGTAAACGGTGTAAACCTTAATTATTGAATACGCCACGCCTACCTAACACATAACAATTTATGACTAAAAATTAAATAATATTATATTCACGAGGAATTATTAGCCATGTTATTATTATATTACATTGTGTTACATTTCAGACAAATATATTGTATTGAATAATTACATTTTATTAAAATATTAATAACTTTTGTATCAATGCAATACGCTATTGCGGTCTACGAGGGAGAGGGATAAGTACATCATTGTATAATATTTTTGGATCTATTTTTTTGAGTAACAAAAGTTACCATAACCTGATGACTAGGGCTCAGATTTATATGTAAATACATATTTTTACTGTGACTTGATAAATTAATTTAAGTGAGTGATAAATTCGTTTCAAGAGATTTCTAATGAAATTAACTATATTTTATTTTACATATTTTTACATATTTTGCCATAAGTACATGTTTTTACATATTTCTCAATAATTCCATTTTTTTCTACATATTTTGACAATTTGCTCATTTACGATTTTTTAATAATTAAATTATGTAGGATTTTATTTTTCAATATAGTCGGGCTCAGACAGCCAAAGCGATAACTAGTGCGCCGCCGTAGTTTCGTAATGCGTCGAGTACCGTACCTTATCTTTACATTTAATTATCGCAACGAGGCATTAAAAACGCGTAATGGCCACGGTTTCACCAATTGTTATTCTAAACAAAAATACAGTTCGTAAAAAGAAAAATATGGAAAATCCTACAAAGAGAGCTCTCTCGTCGACCTCCTCAAACTCCCCGACCTACGTGGATAAGAAAAACAAAGTTTTTGTAACACCAAATCGTTTCGAAGTTCTAGAAATGGAGGAACAAGACAATGTTTTCGTGCAAACAGAATCTCAGCTCGCCTCACAAACTACCAAGACCTCGCCAGAACCGAGTAAGATAAAACTCCCAAATATCGTACTAACAAACGTTACCGATTTTATAATCCTCAAAAATGATTTAACTAGCTTAGTGGGACCAGAGGGTTTCACATGCAAAGCTAATAGATCTATTATTACCGTTCGGTCAAACACACGCGAAAACTGGATGGCAATTAAATCATATCTGGTTGAAGCCAATTACGATTACCATTCTTATCTCCCCCGTTCCTCACAACCTTTCCGAGTCGTGCTACGCCACCTTCACCACTCCACGCATACCGTGGATATTATAAACTACCTTAGTGACCTAGGGCACAATGTCAACAGTATTTCAAAAATAATACACCACACGAACAAGTTACCACTTCCTCTATTTAATATAGGCCTGGCCCGCAACAACAATAATCGAGAAATATTCAAAATAACAAAAATATTAAACTCAATAGTGAAATTCGAGTATCCAAAAAGACGGTCCGATCCTCCTCAATGTCATAATTGCCAAAAATATGGACACACACGTAATTATTGCCATCACGATCCACGTTGCGTAAAATGCGGATCAGAACACTCAACTGACGAGTGCACAAAACAACGGGAGGAACCCGCAAAATGTGCAAATTGCGGTGGAAATCACACTGCAAACTACAAAGGATGCCAATCCCTAAAAAAAATACTAAACCGCATCAAACCTAAAGCTAAAAAAATAAATAAAGAACATCAACCTATTCCAACATTTGCTATACCGCCTATACCACCTCCATCTCGAAGAAGTGGAAATGAAGCCTCCAGTCCAAACTCAAAAGGTAAACCGTCATACGCCGAAATCGCAGCTAACAGACCACCACCCGATCAATCTCTACACATCATCACCAAATTCCTCGACGAACTAAAATCTATACTTAATCCCCTTCTTACTGTTTTAACATCCCTAATAAACAAAATAACACTCCCTATAACTCCTACTCCATAACACACACACACCACATATTCCGTAGCTATTGTTATTATTTATTTATAACTAACTTGTTGTAACATGTAATTATGTTGATACATTTTAATTTTTAATAAATAAAAAAAAAAAAATTTTTCAATAGAGAAAATTTCTCATATTTCCAAAAGTACAAAATAATAATACCAATTATTGAATTTAATCTACGGTAGATATATAACTTACTCCTTCAGACATATTCAAAATGCAATACTGTCCAATAACATCAGTGGAAGCCGAAATATCATTTAGTCGGTATAAGGCAATTTTAGGACAAAATCAAAGATCTTTTGAATTTCAAAATTTCAAAATGGCTGTTATCATAAATTGTAATTAAGATAATTAAAATTTTTATTTTTTTTTTAGCTTTTTTTATTTATATTTTATAATTTGTAACACCTTTTTTTTATTAATAATATTAATATTTAAAATATAATTTGTTTCATTAGAAACTCATATGGATATATTATGTAATTAAATATTAATAAATAAATCATATTAGTAAAATACATATTTTGATATTTTTAGCACATATTTATGTACATATTTTGCTAACGTAAATACATATTTTGATTTCATAAATACATATAAATCCGAGCCCTATTGATGACTATAAAGCAGAACTAGAAATCGACTTTAAATATCGATAAATATCATCAAAATCTTTAAAAAAATAAAAAATGTTTGTTGTTATATTTTAAATTTATATTGAAATTGAGAATGTTTGCTCGTAATAATATTGAAATGTTTATCGAAATTAAAAATAATTAAATCGATTATTCATACTAAAATAATCGTATAATAGTAATAATATAATTGATCAATTTTAAATTTTAAAATATATTTGATATCAACAATAACTAATGCTAAACAGTAAACAGGTATATAAAATATAAACATAGTAATAATAATCATTGGTAAGAAATTAATAAGTTATAACTGTAATAAGTAATAACGAAAGTAATTGGTACTTCGTAGTTCATAATTCGTTTTCTTATAATAACTATATTGATTACTGGTGCGATAAACAATCCGCGCGTTAGATTAGCAATCGTTTTGAACACAGACATTTTATTTTTACACACTACAATAATGCTCGAAAAAATATTTTTCCGTTATAGTTCACGACATTGTATTCCATAAAGAGAAATTTTGTATAAAAATGTCCTACAATTTATACATCATATATGAAAATAAATACTTCCCCATAAATGGCTATAATAATATGTTATGTGTAAAACGTTGAATCAAAATTAAAATTATTTAAATGTTTTCAGCAATATGTTATTAATTATTAGGTATATAGCTATAGATCAAACTGAATTTTAGAATATTGAAAATAATATAATAAAATTAGAATCATAAAAATGTGAAGATAATATTCAAAAATTAAAATTAAAACTAAAATCAAATAGATAAATGAATAAAAATCAGAAATCAATATAAACGATATTTTGCAACAAAATGAAAATCATCGGACAAAAACACACAATATGAATAGAGTATGTCTTATCGACCGATTTTATGTTTTTCATCACAACATATAAATAATAATTTATATAATAACACATATGTATAATAATTGGGAAAACACACTGTAGATAGTAGATGGATTATTTCATAATTTATATTTAACTATTTAAAGCTATTTATTTCCAATTTCTAGAAAATTCTTGTTAAATATTTTATAGTATGTATAAAATATTATTCTGTTTGACACATTTTGTTTTAAATTTTTTTTAAATAAAATATGTACCTACTTAAACACAAATATTACAAAATATGTACTCCTAGAGAAAAAAGTGCTGAACATGCAAAATAGAAAAGATTTCTTTAAACTTCTAGTACTATGAAACAAATTTCTTTATTGTTTAGCTATATTTTGAATGATTATTGAAAAACAGGCAAACCCCTATAAATCAGTTAAATCTTAAATAAAATATAATATAATATAAAATATGGATATTTAAGTACCTATAGGATATAATATAATAATTTATCATTATATTTGATAATGTTTTTAATATTATTATTAGTAATTGTATTTCATTAAAAATATGCTGTGTATTAAACAAACAATAAATGTTTTATTATTTAGTGCAGCGGTACTCAACCTGTGGTACGTAAAGAAATTTTTTAATTTATCGATCGCGGCGACTAAAATATTCGGCGTATCGACTATGTCAAAATGTAATATAATATATTAATTCAGTGGGCTCATAATTTATTATATTATTAAATAGTAATATTTAATTGATATTACAGTTTTATTATAATATTATGGTGAATTTGTGACTATTTTTTAAAATATAAGTAAATATTCTAGGAGAGAATGAGCCATGAGGTGCAAAAAAAGCTTCGTAGGCCGCAAGTTGAACACTTTTTGTATAATTATTAAATTATTGAAACATTTAAATTTAATTCAAAAATATGGACTTTGTCTTCAATATCAACAGAACAAATAATTAATAGTTGCGAAACGTTTCACTCTAAACTTAAAACACAATTACACAATTCATTAAAGCACATCCTAGTATATTTTTTTTCACGTGATTGAATTTAAAAATTCAAACTACATATTTCGTACATTATACTAAAAGAACGGAACACAGATAAAGTTAGTAAAAATAAAAAACTATGAATAATTAGAAAAATAAACATATAACAACAATAATTTATTTTTGACGACTTAACTAATAAAAATAATAAATAATTTCCCTTATAAGAAACTGCCATAATCTTAAAAGACGATTTTGTAAAATATATACTTTGTTTTTTTTTCTACCAAAGCATAATATTATATTTATATTATTTTGTTTTTTCATTGTGAATAATAATTTGAATGAAGTAGGTATGAATAATGACGATTATTGAAATAAAAATATAAGATAGGTAATAAGCAGAGTTGGGCATAATTCGAATAAAATTTGATTTAGATGATAATAAATTTAGATAATATTTTATTCGAATGATTATTTCACAATTATTCGAATAATTCAAAAACAATACTATTAGAATAAAAAATTATTTGATTAATTTTCAAACATGGTTATTCCAATAATTTTATCTTAGAATTATCATATGGTTGGTAAATTGGTAATTAAAACATTTACGTATTAAAAAACAATATTTAGCATTGCTTTTTTAGTTCATGTTTGTAAATCTTCTTTTATTTGAAATAAATAGAAAAATAATATAAATGAAACAAATATTGAACTGCTTATTTAATGAAGACATTAGAGAGTAAAAATTTAAAATTTCGAATATACTAATTGTATTTTTCGTTGGAGTACGATTGCGTGCAAAGCCAGAATAACAAAGAACATGATCTAAACTATTCAAAGGTGTACGATTGCACGTGAAATTGGGGACGATGTAGCCAAAATTTTTATTAAACAAAAATTAAGTTATATCATAATTATCTTTAATATTTAAATACATTTATTCAGAAACTAAGAATGATATATTATTAAAAAAAACTTTATATTACCGTTATAAAACAAAAAAATTATCGTTCAATTTACGTAAATAACACAAAATAAAAAAAATTAATAATTCAAAAAAGTGGACAAATTACATTTAATATAATATTTAAATTAAATTTTAAAGCCCCGATACCTATTTCCTACTATAGCCTACTTACTTAAGTAAATTTTCTGTTGTTTTATTATTTATACGTATAATATTTGTGTTTAATTTTCTGTAATTTCTTCGATTTTGGTTTGATTATTCCTTTGGAAATGGTAAACAGATTTACCATGAATATATATTATATGTGGCAACGTTGCTTAAAAGTAAAAATAATATAGCACGCGCAATCGTATACGCCTTACACAGATTTCTATATAGAACTAGATAGCGAACTCCCGCTATCAATTGATGCCAGGTTTTTCGGTTGGCATTATATGGTATTTTATATGGTAAATATTAATTATGTTGTATTGTATTTTATGATGTCTAAACCTGTTGTTTAAAAAAAATAAAAAATATTTTATATAAATCATTTTTCATTTATTTCTATATTTTACCATTAAAAACGATGTTACATTTATACATTTTGTATAGGAAATGTAATGTTTTGCCAACCGACAAAATGGCGGAAACTGATACGCGAGCTTCACTATTAATAATATAAATAATATACGAGTTCCTTATCTAGTTAGTATAGAAGTCTGTGACGCCTTAAAAAGATACCACCGATAAGGACCGCGCGCAATCGTAATAGAATTTGGTGTGTTTAATAATTATTCAATTTAATTTTTATTCGAATAATTTTAGAAAAAAAAACACTCGAATAATTATCTAGATAATATTTTGCCCAAATCTGGTAATAGGTATTTGTGGTATATTATATTGTTTATCCATTATATTATTGTATTATAAGTCAGCGGAATGTACATAGTACATAAATAAATGTCCGGTGGAATCGATAAAATCGGGCTCGTGACCAACAGGCTAGAACCGTCGCTACGCCTGCTCCACGACCTCTTTACGTTTCACTGTTGCGGTATGCGCATGGCAGTACTTAAAGTCGGCGTATCGGTTACTGCATAAAAATGTAGTATCGATTGGTGTACTTGTAAAAATTTAAAAAGACGATATGAAATCTTCAACTATAAATTAATCTCAACCCTTTTCCCGTGATCAAGCCACAGGTTTGTGTGTTAAGGGGATTGGAAGCGTTGATTTTCTGTCTTTGTCTTACACACGTGGAATATAGGAAAAATAGCTATACGCGCCTGACAAAAATTAAGATACTTCTAGTTGTTCGATTTAAAATATGTAAAGATGATTGAATTGGTATACAAGTTTACTTTGCATCGGTCGAAGCACTTTTTCAATTGTTTTATTGTTTAAAATAAATATTTTGATGAGAATAAATATTTTAAATTTAATAAATTTGTCAATTTATATTATTAAATATATATTGAAAATATTAAAAATATACTTCGACCGATGCAAAGTAAACTTGTATACCATTTCAATCATCTTTACATATTTTAAATCGAACAACTAGAAGTACCTTAATTTTTGTCAGGCGCGTATAGCTATTTTTCCTATATTCCACGTGTGTAAGATAAAGACAAAAAATCAACGCTTCCAATCCCCTTAATGAACTATGTATAATTTACACATCTAAGTCATGTACGGTACTTAATACTAATAATTACTTGGTCAATAAAAAAAATAATTGTAAAATATTTATTTTATTTACTAACACTGCTTTACATAAATCTAAAGGAAAGGTTGCTTGTTTATTTTGATTTTTTTCATGTATTTTTTATAAAGGAATATTTAAATTTAGCTCTTAAGTTATTATTATTTTTTTTTTTTTGTATGCTCGCAAGTATTTAAATGTTATAGTACCTGCAAATGTTTATAACTGGCACAGCTTGATCACAATAATAATCTGTTTTAAAAACTTCGCTGGAAAATTTTTCAATAAATTGACGTAACGGCAATCGGCACTCGACACTTTCACTTTAAACTTGTACTGTTATTAAAACCACTCAAACTATAAAATATGTTGTCCGTACCTTTCCGCATCACACGTCGTAATAACGACACAAAACTTCTGAACTATCTTGTAATATTTTAGTAATTCTATCGGTCGTCCAATCCAGATAAGATTAGATGGGTAGAACCCATGATTTAAGATAGTATACTACTTATTTTAAATCACCATGGTAGTGTCTATCATATTTACGACAATTCGACAAATAACCCAATTATTATAGATATATGTTCCTTAAATAAATAATTTATAAAATTCACAAGATTCCCAAAAATCTATATATGAAATATTATTTTAATATATTTATAAAAAAAAAAAATGGTTCTATTTAATCAAGAACAAGTCAAATTATGAAGATAATATCTGATAATAAATCAATTTGAAAGAAAAAACATGCAAATGTATAAAAATCCTAACCCAAATAATAATAGTGTTCTAGAATAAGTACGATAGAGCCTTACTACTTCAGTTGACATCTATGAATTATGATAATGACCAGTAGGTAATTGTGTTATTGACTTGAATACTTGATAATCGAATTATGTATCCGAGTAAATGAATATATGATGAATGCTTGATTAAATCTATATGTACATACGAGTATAGTACCAGCTACTAGCTAGTATATTGCCTTATATACTCATATACTCCTAAAAGACTATTACTTTATGAAAAATGTACAGGTCATTTACAGTGTTTACACACAAACGTATGAACATTAAAAACTTTTTTAAATTAGTTTTGCGCACATTGCAGTAAGGTACATAATATAATTTAAAAGGAACATTGAGTGTACTTAAGGTTTGTAATGTTTGTATACACTATTAGTATATCTAATTGGAATCTTTTACTAAAAAATTTAAACTATTTTTATTCGTATAATATTTACCCTTATTTTTTTATAAGGCTTAGAACAATTTGTTTAATCACGAACTAAAACTGGTAAGTTATTTGCGTACAATGAAAAGCTGTGTTAATACCAAATATTTTGTCTCTTGCAAACTGATAACTCATTTCTGTACTAAACTATAAAATCTACAATCTTGGTTCATTCAAGTTTCAGGTAAGATAGATAATATAGATACAAATTGTGGGATCACCCGAGTTGTGTCCGGTAAAAAGGTATACACGAATTGCATCCCAAAAAATACAGGACGCAATTCGTGTATTTAAATCAAGGGTTCTTAAATAACTAACAAAACTAAATAACAATTATAAATATTATATAAGTCAATCAAAATAATGTATATTAAATATAATAAAAAAGTAAATAAACGTTAAATCACTTAAATCCAATCAAAATTAATATAGTCCATAATATAATAAATAAGTTAATTAATAAATAATAATAATAATGTTGTCAAAATAGTTGTATAAATGAATAAATTCAATAAAATTGCAACAAAGTTGAAAAAATCTCAAAAATTTCACTTAAAACTTTTAGATTTGAATTTCTACTTACATAAAAGATATTTAAAACTTATTAATTAAAGAACTAATAAAAATATACCTCAGAGAACCCCTGAAAACGAAATAAAAATTCTACTACCTAACCAATATAGTGGGACGCAATTCATGTATACCTTTTTAACGGGACGCAACTAAGGTGCCCCGCAAATTGCAACTAATATTATTAATAGGTTAATGTTTTTAAATCTATAAATTATAGAATAAAGTTTATCCACATAATCTTGCATTTTTTGTCCTTTACTTATTATTAGTTTATTTGTTATGAATCTGTTTTTCGAATCATTGTTATAATTTTGAATTATTTTGTGATTATCAAATATTGTTTAGTGAAATTGTTGTATATGACATTATAAAAAGAAATCGACAAATAACAATTTTCTGTAATTTTTACTTAACTTAAAAGTTAAAGTTTATACCAAACATTAATATTTTATACATGATAATATTTTCAAAATATTTTAGTTTATTTTTGTATTATTTATAAACAATTCAAATTATAAAACTTTTAATATTTTTTTTTTTTTAATAACTATTGATAATATTTCTGTTATTTAGTAAAAATGTTAACAATTTAATTCAAGAATTCTTATGAGTTAATCTTACATAAATAAAAAAATTGAATAACAAAAAAAATAGTTACGACTTTTTTTTTAAAGTTCAAATTTTTTTCTTAGTTAGCTTTAGTTATTATTTTAAAACAATAAATGATAATGCTATAGAGGAGCTATACGCCTATTTACTCATTTATCATGTCATCATACTCTAAACTTTTTGTAATATCTGATTTAATAATTAATATCTAAACTATTTAATTGCTCGTCGGTCATCCTCGACTGTAAATAATTTTTAATTCGTTTTAGTTAAAATGATGGGTCTGAAGAGCAGTTTGATACGAGAATTACGAGACAACATTCTTAAAGTAAAATTTGCATAAGGGTATATTATGTCTTCAATACTTCAATTTTTCATCTTAGTGTTAGACACATAATTATGTATAGTTGATGTTGGTAATTGTTCCTAAGGTAAGTATATGATTATGAAAGTGTATACATTCGTTTGAAATGATAAATCTAAATCCGTAGAATAGTGTTTTCAACAGGACGTTATACCCGTGCAGTGCCGGCCCAAGATATTATAGCGCCCCGGGTAAATTTTTTAACGGTACCCTTAAAAATATAGCTTAAATTTATAATAATTTATTATTTTAGAGGAATGTAATTATTACTCACCGTTATTATTTAAAAAATTTTTTACTAAAACATCATAAGTTTTTACAATTTTTTGAGCACCTACAAATGCGCTTTCAGCGCCCTTATTCTGGAGGCGCCCCGGGCAACCGCCCGGTTCGCCTGTGCCTTAGGCCACGCCACTGCAGTACCTGTGTGTATATTGTATGATGTGTCTTACTAACGTACATTATAGAAAATTTGCATTCAGCAGAACAAATTTTATATTGTTAGCTTTAATATTGGAGTGAATTTACCTATAATTAAACTTAAAGGTAAGATTATTATCCAAGACATATATCATTTATTATTGATATTACCATTTTAAAGTGAGTTATAGCTATTTATATAGAAAAATAACAACTAAATATGACATTTTTTTACATAATATTCCTACCTTTAAATTTAATAATAGCTAAATTTACCCTAATATTTAAGTTAAAAACAAACAATGAATTCTGTTGAACGAAAATGGTCCATATTATACGTATTAACAGAGACAGACAACCATGCGGGTAATATAACGTCCGTTCAGCTTTTTCTCTAACTTTACAAATTATGATCGTGACGCGAGCTAAGTAAAAAAATATAGCGGCAGCACTACAGTGTACATTATTTCGAAGCAGAATTAGTGTAATTTTTGGTGTTTTTTTTTTTTAACTGGACCGAACTAATTATCTACTGAATCAATTAATACCTAATAAATTGTAAAAAATCAGAAAAATTGTACAGATGATCCTTTTACAAAAATCATTGAAATCATGAAAACTCGAATCACTACAGGCGCATCTCGCGTTGCGGTGCAGAACGCCCACTCCATTACGACGCATTTCATTATTGCTATCTCACATTCGGGAATTTATTATTTGTTTGATTGTTTAATTTCGTTATCGCCGTTGCATTGTGCATTGTTCGTGTATATAAAAATATATATATATAATATTATTATTATTATTATTATTATTATTATTTTATAAATATAATAATCCTAGAAAGGAAAACAAAAATTATTGACGCAAACAATCGGTGATATCACAACAAAAACACTTTGGTCAAACTAAGTGTAAAAAACGGCAAAGTAAAAAATAAAAAAAACAGTTCTTTAAGCACTATAAAGATGTGAACGATGTGATATCATAAATTAATACTGAGTAAATTGATTTAAAGTACACTTATTTTTTTTCAATAATTTATTTACTTGGCGAGAATTGAGAAATTGTATATTTTATATGCAATAGTACACGTAATCACGCAAACACAATGAACAAAGGACATTATAAGTTGATAATAATTTAAAATATTAAAATGAACAAATATACTCAAAATAATTTCTCGCCGAGTAAATAAATTATTGAAACAAAATAAATGTACTTTAAATCAATTTACTTAGAATTTATTTATGATATCACATCTTTATAGTGCTTAAAGAACTGTTTTTTTTTTACTTAACCGTTTTTTACACGTAGTTTGACTGAAGTTTTTTTATAATTAGTTTTTATAATTAGTTTTTTTAATAATTTTCATTTACCAGGTCATATGCAATTTTTGTTTTTCTCAAACCAATAAATGCCAAGTGTAACAATCTTTATCTTATTGATAAAAAAATAATATATTAATAAATTTATATTATTATTGTTTATTAACAGAAGATGGTTTATGTAAAAATCTGATGCCGTCTAGCGTCTAGCCCCTCCTAAATACATTACGTTAATGATTGTAATTCAAAAATCATATTACTACATTTCTAATTTGTTTAAAAATATTTAATTACTAGTATTATGAACAAATTGTTGTTCAGAACAATAATTAAATAATGAAACTATACGTTACATCACTAAATCTTATACAATTTTATATATTTTATAAACCGCATAAGTTACCTATCTTTTATTGTTTTGGGAAACAAAAATTCTACAGAGCTATAATTCTAAGATTTTACGATGAGTTGATATGTGTTATTTCGATTACAATAATTTCTTAAAATATTTATTTTATTTTAAATACTTTTTTTTTATTTCTATGCTGTCATCTGTAATGATATTTATTATATTCCTCAGAACACTTGAAAATCCATCTTCAGTTAATTTATCATATATTACAAGGATGGGCAACTGAAAGTTATTAGAGTTGCCAATCTTTAGAAAATTATAATTTAGCGGGCTGCTAAAATATAGAGAGCAAAAAAAAGGTCATTCAAAGTATGTATTTTAGTTTAGCATAAACGTAGCATAGAGTATAGACGATTGGCTTTGAGATTATATGATGTACTTTTAAAATGTAGCGCGGACCAGGTAAAAAAGGTTCGCGGGCCGCCAGTTGCTCACCCCTGTAGATATATTATTATATTAAATTATTCAGTTACAACTTACGACAAAAGACCTAAAAAAAAAAATATGGGATTCTGTGTTAGAAGAAGTCTTATATCAAAATTTAATACGCAGACGAAGTAGTGATTTTTTTACTATTTTTCTTTCGTAGACGGAACATCGTTTTCTATACGTATGCCCATGTTTGTGCTGTATTCAGTGACCTGAACAACAAATACAATTATTAACGTGTAACAAATCACATATCAATAAATTTTAATCGTAATTTCATGTAAAAGTGAAAAAAAAAGCTAATTTTTATTGAAACATTTGAAACAAAAACCATTCAAATCATAATTATTTAACATGTTATTCACTGCACCAGACAAAGCATTTAACTGCATTTTTTCCGACCATGCACCGATTGTCAATGAAATATGACGGTAATTTTGTTGTTGACCATTATTTTGCACTGTAGCCTTCATCTTTAGCACCAATTGATGTCTCCGTCTGTGTTAATCCGTGTAAAATATTACTGTAATTTATTGAATCAAACGCCACTCGGTTCAAATCACAGAATATGCATTATATATGTAGGATGTATTATTATAATATTGTCGGGCCTGTTCAGCGGTAAGCTCGCCGCCGGAAAATTACGGCGGCGCGTTTCGTTCGTCTCCTTCGACTAGGTCCCTGGTACCTAATCCGAGCTAAAATCGTCGACTGACCCCAGAAAAATCAACTTCGTGTTTGGCGTGGTGCGACCAACACCGTTTTCTTGATATTTCAGCAATAATATTTCAGTATTATAATACATATTATAATATTTTTATAATATTCAACGCGTTGAATTCAACGCCAACCGGGCGGTTGATTTCTCTGGGGTCAAACGACGATTTTAGCACCTATAAAGTATCAGGAGCCTAGCCGGAGTAGACGGGCGCCGCCGTCATTTCCTGGTCAGCGCACGGGCCGCCGCCGTGCACCGAGCTCTCCGGACCGCGATAATGCGATTCTACCGCATGGGCTCCTAGTAACCTAAAATCATTTTGGGGGTATTCTTGTGGCGGCACAACACCAACGTCAACGACAATATCAACGTCGATATCAACGGAGCAGCAGCAGCAGCGGCAACAACAACAACAACAACAACAACAACAGTTTCACCGATCGTGGCAGTAATAATAGTAATAATAATTGTTGTTATAACCGCGATCGCAGCGCACTCTCTCGGAATCGTGGTTTGACCGGCTGCAAGTCGAGAAGAAAAAATAGAAAAAAACGGAACGACCGCGCGATACACGACTATACCGGTGACGTAATAAGTGGTGGGAGGAGGTGTAGAGGTCGTAGACATGTTTTGTTTTATATTAACGTCGACTGTATATTTTCAAGTGTGTGTGTTATGTTGTAGTGTGGAAATAGTCTGTGTACAGTCCCGTGTATGGCGCTGTATTATGTGGGACAGAGCATAATACGGACACATGACAAAACACAGCGCCGTCGACTTGTATATTATTATGGTCTGGTATTAATAATTGATAAAATATGTAATTGTAATAAACACAATTCGTTCGTGTTCAAATACACATCGATGAATGATTCGGTTATTTGTATAAATCACAACGTTTTTCACGATATATCGATTTGTATATCGCGCAAGTCGTCGGGTACTTATATACCTATTTATACATGTCCCATCACGGAGATCTGCGAAATTAATTAATGAAATGATTTTTGTTCTAATCAATATTTTTATAAAATTTATTTTAAATATAATTCATAGGAACTTGCGCTAGATAATATATTTTAGTATACATTTTTTATTTTTAAAACCGAAAATGAAAAATTTCAAAAATATTCAAAATAGCCGATTTAAAAAAAAAATTTAGATGGTAAAAACATTTAGTTAAGTCTAGTGACTGATTTTTACAATTTTTTAAATATCAATATATTTTTCGTTAGGTAAATTTCGATCTAGTTTAATATGTTAGAAACATTATAATTTCAAGAAATATAATTTTTTTTAAAAATATTTTATATAAACATTAAATTTTAGATTCTGAACGGAGTGATGAATGTATTGATTTTACAATGATGTGTGTTTTTTTGTTTTTTTTTGTGCCTGTCAACAACATTTGGAGCAGTAAAAATGCTTCGATTTTTGACTTCAGCCCCTCTTTGAAAGGAAATTGAATCTAGTTGGTACTCTGGGGGGTCAAAAGTTAAAAACTTTCAATGTTTTTTAAATGAGTAGGGAAAAACCCCTAAAAAATTAGGGAAAAAGGGATTTTTTACGGAAAACCAGTTTTCGACAAAATCGAATTTTTTATTTAGCTATAACTCAAAAACCAATCAATGTAATCACTTGAAATTTTCACCAAATGTTAATATTAGCGTTCACCATACACAGTTGAATTTTCAAAGAATTTTGACATTTTTTGAGCTATTTATAGACAATTGAAATTTTCAATTTTTCTAAGTACTTTTTTTTTAAATAACAATAAAAAATTTTTGGCCGGCCAGAAAATCTTGAAAATCTAAAATAAGGTTTCTTATAAGTTGTACTTAAAGTGATAAGAAAAAATCCGAAATCGTTAGTCACAATTTTTTTTTATAAGTACTTAAAGTTCGAATTTATACGAAATATGTTAAAATTGCGAAAATTTGCAAGTAATTTTGTGGTTGAAATATCGTAAAATTTTTTCTTTTATAACTAAGTTTTGTTAAAAATTTGGTACAAAGTTCTCCATACATTTTTCTTCAAATATCTGTAAAAAAAAACTCTACCAGATTCAGACAAAAATTTTTTATGAGTGTTTAAAATTTAAATTTTTACAAAACCGCGTTAAATAACGGTTTAGCCTCAAACGATTTTTGATATTTGTTGTTATTCAAATAGTTTAAGTCGTACATACTTGACAATTTTACCAGTTATTTAGATTGCCATTTTCTTTACGTGATTTGATTTTCAAAATATTTTGACTTTTTTTGAGCTATTTATAGACAATTGAAATTTTCAATTTTTTTTTATTTTTTTTTTTTATAAAAATTACTTGAAAATTTAATTGAAAGGTCCACATAACTTGTTCTAATTCTCATTCAAAAACTATAAAAATACATAGGCACAATTTTTTTTTATTAGCATTTGAAGTTCAAATATTGACAAAAATTCGTCAAAATCATGAATATTTTTCACTATTTGATAGTTAAAAATTTATAAATATTTTACTATCAAAAGTTAAGAATTGAAAATTTAATACTATGCTGTCCATAAGTTAAGCTTAAAATAATTATAAAAAAATTTGAGGATTATTCAATTTAAAAAATTTTACGAGTCTTTAAAGTTTTAATTTTAATTTGAAATCAAAAATACACGTGTAAAATAACGTTTTACTAATAAATAATTTTCGATTTTTGTTATTTTTAAAAAATAACTAAAAAATTATAATATTATTATATGATTATTATTATTATAATTATTTTTACTAAAATTAGTAAACGTAAGATCTTGAAACTTTTATTTAAATGTTTGAATTTGTTTCAAAATAGAATATATGACAATATTTAAATATAATATATCCTAGACTGACAAATCATTGCATTCAAATTTAACCTACCCTAGTCCGAGGTCCATCCCACCCCCTAATGTACAGCAGAGCGATACTCACTTACCCGCTTTTTTTTTACTGTTTTACATAAACTAGATCGTAATTTACTTAACGAGAGTATTGATATTTAAAAAAATTGTAAAAAATCAACCACTGGACTTAAATAAATGTTTTTATCATCTAAATTTTTTTTTAAATTAGATTCACAAATTGGCTATTTTTCGAAAATGTTGCACATTTTTTTTATCAATTTTTAGTTTATTATTTTCAGTATTAAAAAATAAAAAATAAAAATGTATACTAAAAATATAGCGCAAGTGTTTATGAATTATATTTAAAATACTTTTTTTTAAATATAGATAAGAACAAAAGTTATTTCATTTTTCAGATCTTCGTGGGACACCCCCTATACATGTTAGGTATTTTTCGATATAAAATGTTCATGTAGTATATATTATTATACATATAGAGCTCAAGTTGGGAAATATGGGCCTATATAATAATTTTAGGGTCCTTTGATATTTGTCGAATATAATTTAAAAAGGACAGTGAACATTAAAATAACATGATTGCATTAGTGTACAAAATTTTTATCTTCAGAACATAAATTAATTTTTAACACTTGTATAATATATTAATATTTAAATATAATTATTATTTATTTATAGATAGTTATAAATTATTATATAATGTCAGTATAAGTAAAAATATTAATTAATGTTTACTGATATACATCGTGTAAATACAGAAACAGTAATATCATACAACTTCAAAGAGCTCTTTTAATATTTAATCATCAACTGGGGCCAGAGACAAAAATAATATCGAGGTCAGTGCCGCGTTAAGCTATGTTGCCGTCCCGGGGAAAATTAAAATATGCCGCCCTTAAGTAAATTACAATTCAACAATTTGCCGCCCCATCAAACATCATAATTTACCACTCCGGGGCAATTTCCCCCCTTTGCCCTCCGTTAAACGCGGCTCTGATCGAGGCCCGCGGCTACACCCTCTATCCCCCCCTAAGTTGGACTTTAATCATATAGAATAAACACCGCTTTAATGTTGATTTATCATCGAAAAGCCAATGAACGTGTAAAACTAATATTTTAAATTTTAAGTTTGACTCAATTACACTTATTACACTTATTACACTCAATTACACGTGCAACAAGGTCGATTCTATTAAACGCGAATATGCCATGTTTCAGCGTAAATGATAGAGAGAAAACGAATAGTGAACTAATATCTCCTGTTGTTCCATATTGCATTGTTCAGTAGAGTGGAGTTTTTCAGGTTCTAAAAATTATAAGTCGTGATGTGTACGAGTCAAAACGACTAATGGACGTTCAAACTCTCTATCGATTTCAACCATTGTCTCAGATGTAACCGTAACAGATTGAATTACGATGGCGTGTAATCAAAAATATACGACGTTAGTACGTTATAGAACTCTGCAGCATGATATGGTTCAATTCAAGGATATATTTTTTTTCTTTTATAATTTATTCCATTAAAATTTTTTATTACTCTTGATTTCAATATATATTTAATATTTATGCACGACTACAATATTTAACATATTTGCTGTTTCGCTTGTTTTTCTAATATCAATGTATAGATTTATTTTCAAATTGGTGTGTGTGTCTATGGGGGGGGGGGGGGGGGAAATTTATTACGACCGAGGATGTGCCCTAAGTACATCTCTGACCATTTAATATGTGCTGTAATATATTTTAACCATTTACATTCGATGCGACTCGTCGCCATCTAAAACGAGTAAAAATCTACTCCGTTAGGGTTATATGCCTAACGAATGGATCGAATTGTTCACACTAGGTATCAGTATATATAGATAGACACTATATACGGTGAAAGTTGTGGGGCCATTTACCTCTCTTACACTTATATAACGCGATCAATTGAACAGTGTAACAGCTAACGAGTGAAAATTTTCAACGTACAGAACTACACCACATTATAATAATATTATTATTATTTTATCCACTGTGCGTTCTATAGCGGCTAAATGAGTGGCAGTGACGACGGTGTGTCCGTATAATCGGAGTGGAGATGCGGAGAGGAGTATGCATTGGCGGATTGCCCGAGTACTAGTATTATAATTCTATAAAATAAGATCCGTAAATAATATTATTATACGTCATACAAAACACTAGCGACAAGTATGTCACGTCATCACCGAATGTCGATGCGGCGTTAGTGTATTGTATTATCTACTTAGTACTCACTATCTAGTTTTTTCTTTTTTACTATTTTTAATCTATGTATAATATTGTCGTTAGTTATGCAATGCTATTACGCTCGTCGTGGCCATACATTTACAGTTTTACATCGGGTTTGGTACGCATCACGATAATAATAATTTATCACTAGCCGTGGATTTCGATGTAATAAAAACATCAAAACGTGTAAATATTTATGTTGTAGTTTTTCCTAAATATGTATTAAAGACATAAAATATTTAATCAAATTATTTACATTCATTTTTAAAATTTAAATAATAATAATAAAAAAAAAAAAAAAGAAAAATAGGAAATGAATAGAAAAACGATTGAATTAGTTCCATTAGTTGGAGTAATAGATTGCATAACAGTTACGTCGATGTTATCAAAAATAATTTACATATTTATTAGGTACGGCCGATTGGACATGTTTATTATTTCCCCGTCAAAAAATAATTATTTTGTTATTGAGTTCATTGAACCTCGCACGCGCACGGCGTGCGTTACGCAACGATAAGCTATATTCGTCAACGTCTCGGTGATGTATGTTCGTACAAAACGGTTGTACTGAAGAGGTATACTTACTTCGTTAATGCACCGCTATTTTTAAATACGGAGTGTATATCAAGTAAAGAACAAAAAATAATTTCAAATAATTAATAATTTTAAGTTTTAATTTTAAAAATAATATCGAAAGAACAGGTTTAATTGTGGAATTTTTGTATTGTATAGAAACGCGTTTAAGTGGTTTTTTTTAAATTATCCTTCGATAATGTAATGTTCGAAAATATCTAAGAATTTTTAAGGAACAGTTAATTTCTATTTAACTGAATTTAGAGGAAAGAGGTGGGGTTATTTGATCACAGTTAGAAGTAGTTTACTAGTGTAAACAAACACACACGTTTTTTGGGAGACTTCCCATCCAACCTTTACGTCTTCTGAATAACACGTATAATGTTGAAGAGACTCAGCTCAAACAATAAACACATATGTGTTGTCATGTTAGATTTAATTCTGTCAACCCAAAAGTATTTATTGGGCTTAATTTCGTAACTGAATGGTCAACCGCATATTCCTCCTTTAACATAAAAAAAATGCATGAAAACAATTGCACGCCTAAAATTAGCTATTTTAGCAATAATTTTAATAAAAAATAAAGCTGTTGCTTTGCCATTGTAGGTATCGATTTGAATGCACAACCTATGAATATTAGTGATTAGATTATTAGTTTTTGACTTTTAGACATAAAAATGTAATCGTTTTTATTATTGCATATGTATGTTTTATGAATGCACGTTAATCTATCGTGATCGGGTTCTCAGTGTTCACATGCAGTTCGATAAATATGTAATAATTGGTTAATAACTGGTTGCTGCTTTAGGATATTATTGTGTGTAGGTATACATTAGGTATACTCGTATACTAGTATACATTATATAACATATTATTATGTATTGTACGCATTGTATAGCCATATATATAGATGCCCGTTCCGTTAGGGTGACTTTTATTTTGTAGGTATATTATATATTAAACGACAGGTTTGTCGTACATGTATAATTGGCATTACTTGTGGTCTATTATACTGATATAATAATATATATGCACATAAATATGAATATTATAATGTTAACGTAATATTTGAGCTACATAAAATATTATAAATTTACAGTAAGTATATAGCCTTATGGAACTCAATGGGCAAATAATTGTCAATTATATAAATTATGCGGAATATCTTTTATGGTATAATACTCTTCAAATTACGTTTTTTTTTATACAAGGTAATGTTCATCGAAAATGTTATGTCTTTTTATATTCAAATTTTGATTTTGTAATTTTTTAATACCTATACATACTATAATATAAAGACCTTATTATCAAATTACGTACCAATTTGATAATTTTTTGTGTTATATTTTTTTTAAAAAAGGTAATAATATATTATGAACATTTTTGGTTTTTTTTTAATGACATTAGGTACATTTGTGACCTTATTGATTTACTAGAACTTAAAATGTAATAACGATAAATTTAAATGTTGAGCCACAAGACAATTTATGTATAAACTTATTATATCTAAACGTATGTGATATATAATAAAAAATACTTTTGGATACAATTCAGATAAATACCATCCTATTCAAGATAACATAATGAAACACAAAAGTTATATAAGTATTTAGTACAGCTCCTCGACATTGCAAGTAAAATGATGAAAGAATCGTAAAAAATTGTTTAGCTTTTTTTTTATACGTTTTGTACGATTAGAACCATTCGCCACGCAAGTAAGAATGTTTCCATGGTAGGTGAAATAAAAATATTATCATGCCATTACACGCCGAAAATCAACTGTCACGGAATACGCCCAAAAATCCGGTGGTGCGTGGCGGTAGTTCCGTTTCACACGATCGATTTTTCGCGTTTCCATAGCGACTACACCGTCGGCTGAGGAAGTGATGCGATACGCTTACTACGCGCACCAGGAAAACTGTAGTCAAAGAACCTAATCCAATACCTATGATAATTTTCGTTCGCATGTTAAATTATATCGATTTGAATATTAACAAAAAGCATAGCGTTTATAGTAAAGTTATAGTTCTCAGATATACGCATCTTCATTATCTTATACTACGGTTTATTTGAAAAATATTTTACAAGATCACTGACAAATACTCGACGTTTTATCAAAATCTCCGATAAAAAGATAATTTTCTAATTATCCAAACAAATAATTAATCGATGACAAAAATATAATAACAAGTAGGCATTTATTTACCTATTATTAGTATCTTTATTATTGTATTATTATTATGATGCAGATTGCGGACGATAAAATTGCTTGCCTAAAATTATTATAGAATTAGTTTTTAAATGTTCAGATTAATTTATATTTGAGATTAAATTTTGATTAATACATTTTTAAATTATAAAAATTGAACCAAATATTAACTGTTTTCATTTTATATCGACAATTTTCAGACAATTATTTTTTTTTCAATTAGCTTCATTTTTTATATAATATATATATGTAGTTGACTAAGTGTTATTTTTTTGGTTGGGGGGATTACCATGTACGTTCATGATTATGAAGGCGAAGTCCGTGGAGCTTGAATTATACATTTGTGTTATTATTTAATATTTATTCTTGTTCATGACGTGACGCCTATAGAAATTTGACATGATTGAGCATTGTTTGAGCATATGGTCATAATCACCCATCACATCGCATGTTCAGATCTTATAACCCCTAAACGGCTTAAACATATTATTTTTTTATGTTCTATTTGTTATAATTGTATTTTGTTCTTTCTTTTAGTTTTTTAGAATATATACTCTACTATGTCTACTCTAATACTTTTCTCTTGCTATTATTGTTTTATCGTTTTATGCGTCTCAAACTCTCAACAATACACTATTTTGTTTATATTCTAGTTTTCTTGTTTCTACTATATCATTACCACTGTAAAATCTGATTGGCATTATTTTATTTTATAAATAAATTACGATAGTACGTAATGGTTTTAATATCGCATTTTATGATAAGGTTGGTTATTTGTGTGGTTTTTTTTTAATAGCTTGAATTGAGTTTAGTTTATTATCTTAATATGTGTGAACTATTTTTTTAAGTTCGTTGAACCTAGCACGGCATGATATGCAACAATAAGCTATATTTGTCAACGGATCGATGGTGATGTATATTCGTTCAAAACAACTCTACTGATTATGTATACCTATATCTCGTATATTTTATATGTGCCTAATGACATTTATAAAATATTTAGACTAATTGTAAGTTATGATAACATACTTAATATATTTTGTACATTAACACTAATATTAAAATAAATTACAATTACTTTAATTACTATATATTTATATATAATAGATCGTACGATACGATAAATGTTCTAATTTAAAATTAAACTTGATTAGAATCACAAACTTTTCCCTTCCCAATTTAAGATAATTATTTAATTACCAACTTATATACCTATAGGAACTAGGACTATTTATAAAATATTATATTTCCTAGGTACGTGAATAAAAATGTGTAAGACATTTAAAATTTTTTTATGATGATTAATATAAATATAATTTTAATTAAATGTATTTTTAAATTTTTAATAATTATTACAGTTAAATTTTATAGAGAACAATTAGTATCTACCTATGGAATTTGCATATTTTTAATCTAACTTAAAAAATGTATACTGTATAGGTTTCTACCTGCAAATTTACAGAATAATTCTCATCCCCTTTCCAATATGCATCAAATCCCATCGGAACTTACAACGCCATATACATAAATATAATATAATTTAATTATGGATAATTTATAATAGTTTAATATAAGTATTTTTATTCATAATAATATATTATTACCTGTAACCTGTTTAGATTTAAAATTTCAGAAGCCCGCGAGAGTCACACATTGACGTTGACTGATATACATTGATAGACAAAATATAAATTTCAATGAGCTTGAAAGTCAATAGCAATTTGGGTTAGATTAAGCAACATGGTCGTTAATACATTTTGTTAGGTAAGTGTCGTGTGAACAATGCAGTGCTGTAATATGTAACGTCAAAAGTTATAACATATAGGTGTAGTTGGTGAATGGCGTATGCATTAAAATTAAAAGGTCTGGGTAATAATTTGTTGTTTCATAGCCTGTAAAACATTCTTATTGTACAGAAGGAAATAGGACGACCAAATTTAAAAAACAAATAAAAATAACAGGAAACAAATAATTTGGAATTTTATTACCTATTATTAACGAAAATTCAACTTTTAAGTTAGTAGTTGGTACGCGTATTCTCATTGGAATTTTAATTTCATTTTAATGATTTAGTATTTAGTACTGTTTTCTATAGTACTGCAGTATTATATTCTATGTAAGTTAACGATTTTTGTAACAAAAACAATGCTAATGAAATTAAAAAAAAAACAATTTCACAATTATATATTTTATTGGTATTGATCGATTTTCGGGAAAAGAGTGGTCCGAAATCTGTATAATATTTATTGTATATTAATTACTGAACTTAGGTAATTTTGATATCGGGAGGGATGACGATCACTGCATTGCTTGACGAACGATGATGAATGAACATTGCGGCGGACTCCTGTTAGCCAACGAAGGCGTGATGAGTACGAGCATTCCAGGGCGGTGGAGTTCGATCGGCCGAGAAGGCGTCATGAAGTGATCCAGAGCAAAAATATAATATAAATTGTAACTGTAAGAGGGGTAGTCGAGGAGGTGCCCCGTCTACTCCCACCTATGTGGCTAATGCCGAATTATAAGTTTGTAAATTTATTTATATCATGTATTATGTATTTTTGATGACAAATAAACGATGACGGCGTCGCGAAAGTATTGCGAAAGCTGTTTCCGCGATACCGTCGGTTTTAAAATGAAAATAAAAGGTAATAATAATTAAAATATAATGTAGTTGGTCGGAACCCTTGAACCCTTCCAGATATGGTCTTGTCTATTTAGACAGGTACCTGTTGCCCTCAAAAATACCTTTTTTTATACCAACTTCTCCAAATTAACTACTATTAACTGCACCTGTTGTTTTCAACCAAATATACCAACACTACACAGTACACATATTATAAGCATACATAATTATAATAGTAATCCCTAAAATAGGAGAATTAAATATTCTATTAAGTGCAAAAAAAATCATGTGACAATATTTATAATAATAAGTGGTACACAATGTAATTTTTTCTAAAAATAATAATAAATAGTTCATTAAAAAAAAAAAAAACAAAGGCATTGTACTATAATGGGTAAATTTAGATGCATCAGTGTACGATTACGAATGACAACGGTTTTACATAGTCGAAATTGATAACGTGCTACGACGATTAGACAAATTATTTTGTATATTTTTGTCTTTTTTTTTCACTTTTTCAAATGTTACCTCGTCTTTTTACGGGTTAGTATTGTAATTGTGTATGTAATAATTCGAGGACAATTGGTATGTTTCTTATAGATGTTGAAAAAGTGAACACGGCCACTATAAAGGCAGCTGATCAACATCACTCTTCCAGCATATAATTCATTTTCATAAAATTTGAATTTAAAATTACATGTTGGTTAATATTGTTAGGTTACCTATATTGTGCCGTTAGAAAAACACAATCACACTGAGATCTGAGATTATGTTTGTTTAAAAAACACTGCGCAACCTGCAACTGTTAGGTAACGCCGCAGCCAAATAAAATCGTATTGATACAAATATACAATATGATGTACGTGATATACGTGATACGCTTTATGTTTTCTACTTTCTAACCTTGGAGCCGAAATGTACATATTACAATACACTTAATGCTATTCCGTATTGAATTTACATTTACAATATATCGATCATACGAGTTCAATAGCGTTCAAATTTATATCATCATCTGCAAGAGCGCTATAGAAGACGCAGAGTATAGTGATCGCGGCTGGCCGACTCCCTCCTCCCTTTCAGCCTATCGCCGAACATAATAATACAAGAGTAAACTGGTGAGTGGGGAGTGGTTCATCCACCTTAGTAATTATAAAGCAGTACAATATTACCCCCACGGTACTTTGTAATTATGATTAGTAAATTACTAACGACGAAAACTAATTTTACGTTAATTGCGGCCGGTCATTGCGTGGTTCGTGTACGTCACAGCACGACGGGTAGTAATAATAAAAAAAATAATAATAATGCGGGTACCAGATACGACTGTTTGCCCTTACTATTATGTAGTAATAAATGGGTCGCTTCACGTTATCGCGATTCCGCCGCGTAGATCTTCCGAGCGGTTAGGCGTTATGAATATGTTTATGATTAACCGTTACGGTACAACAGTCGTATTGACGATGGTGTATAGACCGGTAACGGTGACAGCGTCAGGTCATGAAACGACGGCGTTCGAAACTCGAGCAAAAACGAATTCCCCCCTCCCATCGTTGTCGTGGTGGTCGTTACTCGTTGCGCCGGTTTTTCGCGCCTTCTCGTCAGCTTTCACTTGGTGGTAGGGGTGGGATAGTACCGTGGTACACTGGTATTTCGTAACACGGGTCCGTGAAAATAATATATACATACGTTTTTATAGAAAAGTATATTTGAAACGATTAAGTACAGAAAAATGTTAAGCTTTGTTAAACTTTTACTATTTTCAAACAAGAATTACCCTTTTATAAATCAACCTACTGTTATACTAATAGTATAAAATCAATTACCGAAATCATGAAGTATACTTATATCATTGAATTCAAACATTCATTATAAACAACAGTAACCCATTAGACACCTACTGTACAGTGTACACTGACACTGTGTACAGCATGGTGGTATCCATTTGCTTACCTTTTATTTATTATCTTTTGAAAAAACAGAGGTTCGGTTCATTAATATTAATATAAAATTAAATTAAAAATCAGTTATCTAATAAATAATATTTTTCATTAATAATTTTTGTTTTAAATTATGCTCGTTAACTTAACGATTTTTATGGAAAAAAATGTTTAAATTGATTATTATTATATCAATTACTATACTACCGTTTATAAAAATAATTATGCGACCTGTAAATAATATTCCGCCCTTTTCAATATTCTATAAGAAGGAACACTGATTTAATAATTGTAATAGCTGAAATCAAAAAAAAAAAAATATTTGAGTTTTTGGAAAAAGTAATTAAAACCTATATTCTTTTTAAAATTACAAAAAATATTTGAAATAATTATGATTTTAGATACTGGTAATGTGAATTATATACATAAACATAACTGCATATAAAGGCATAATGCAATATTTATGAATATAACTGTATATCTACAATATATCACGTAATATCCCCTTCAAATAAATATGATAGTTAATACCTATCATTACGGTATAATATATTATGGAGGCAACTGAAAATTGTAGGTATCTATATATTTACAAGGAACAAGCAACAAGCGTATCGAAATTATCGTGCCTGCGATTTCTAAACAATTTTTTGTGGAAACGCTTATAAAAGAGAAATCTTTAAAAAACTTAACTTATAACAGTTTGTATTTTTATTTTTTCATCTGTGCAAAACATATTTGTTTTTGTGTTATTCGACGTTTGCAATGATCCTTATATATCATATTAAAGCATACGTGAAAAATGTATAAACAAACAATAATAGAATATCAAAAAAATGCCTCCGAAGCAGATACAAATAGCATAGTATTATTATTTAATGGTAGAAAATATTTGCAAAGCCGTGTTGTTATTCGCGCTGTACCATACTTCTCGGCAAAATGTATTGATCTGCCGTTTTCAACCTCTCGTAGCAACGAGTTAGCAACGAGGTATATAGTGTATGTTTCCAAGGTAACCGCCGGGCTTTCGTCGCCGTTTGGCCACCTGCAAAATTTGTATACTCAAACTCTCAAATAACAGCGTATAGCAATAATATAAGTAGGTGCGAAGTGCAAAAATAAAAAGCTTTATAAATAATAAAATAACTAACAAATAATAATTATTTAAATCGAACGCTAAAAGGCTATAGGGACACATACATGAAAAATGGTATTCCGATAAAACAATTTATGACATATATATAAAAATGTATTATTGTTAACTTGACTAACATATGTATAGGTATTTATTTTTAATTTGTCGTACCTGTTTGATAACACGTAATAAATACATTAAAATATAGTTACTAATAATTATTTGCAGAAAAATAAACTGACCACAATGTAAAATTCTGTCAGTATTTTAAATTAATAGAACTAGGAAAGTATAGGTATAGTACTATAGTGTATATCAAAATATGATTACGTTTTTGACACAATTTATTCTCAATAAGTAAAAATATAGAGGAAATAAATTTTAAAAACAACACAATAAATAATAAACTTATAATATTTCTACAACAGAAAAATAGTTTAATAAAAAGGTTGTGTAAAGGGATTTATTGACTTAGAGTTTTCCATTCGAAACTATAGAAATATTTATTATGAATATTACTATAATGGCTGTAGCAGCGCGAATGAAATCCTGCAGGATCTGTTGTGCAAAAGGGATGTTTATAGGACATTTTAATTTGATCATAGAGCGATGACGATCGCAGAAACTTGCAAGTGTTATATAATTCGACACAGAACGAGACAGTGTGTGGTAGCGAGTAATAGGTGTAATGGTGGAGACGTTGGCTCGCGGAGACGACAACGACAAATGAAAAGAAGACTTTTGCCGGTGTTAAACTATAAAATGTTTAAAAATAATGAAATTTTACGTGTCTCTCATGAAACAGTGAAACGGTGTTTGAACTTAAAACACTCGATGTTATTTTAGCGATGTCGCATAATAAGTAATGGCGCAGTGATGCGAAAATAACGCGAAGTTGTTTCCGCGCATCCGCGGTTCCGTCAAAAAGTAAAAAAAAAATATGAAGAAAAAGGTACTATTATATAATAATAATGCGATATTGTTATTTAATAGAGCGATTCGGTGCCATCACAGTTTTCGGGTTGGTTCGTAAACGACAATTATGACGGTTTTACGTTTTTGATTCTGACGATTGTGTTCTTACAGCACGCCGCCGACACGGTATATAACTGCGCAGATTGTGGGCCTGTCATGGTGAATGCCGGTTTCCGTCACAATAAGCGAAGACAATGGAGCAATTTACGTTTAAATAGCATGTCGACATGACGTGTTCCGACGAGTTGTCGTAATATTTTTTGACAACGCCACATCGCGTGAAAAAAAATAGACGTATAGGTATAGAAAAAAAATTCTTGATAATAAATCGAAGTCCATTAAAGATTTTAAACTTTGAATGAAACAATAAAATGTCTCGAGTTTTTAATTAAAACGATTTAATAGTTTTTCTTTAATTTGACAGTTGAAAGTTTATTAATACATATGATTTTTATACAACATATTATTATATCTAATCTAGTTATTTAGCTAGGTACGCTTAACATATTATCTTAAACACAACCTATTTTTATTAGTAGGCATTTAAACATTTTTAATCGCTGTTTAAATATTAGATTATAACTAAATTTGAAATTTATAATTTTATTTTATTTTATCAAAATCTGTATAAAATTATGTATAGATTGTAATTATTCTTTTATTACAAAAAAAAAAAAAGTTTAGTGTTGATATCTGACCAATTATACAAAAACATAAATGTATTTTTTCTCATTTTGAAGTGTTAAATGCATCTTAAACATATACACACGCCAATATTTTAGTACCTATGTAAACAATAACATACTTACTTTTTTCATTTAATTATAAAATCATGAATGTCTTATTTACAGATTAAAAATATGTTTATTTTTTTTGTTAAAATAACTATACAATTTATTCGTTATAAATTATTATTTTGAATTTTTAGCCATTACATATAACCAAATCTATCTGATTCGATATATTATATATATTTACATTAAATATACCTATCTATTATTTATATTTATAAAATATATGGTAAATATTTTATTAATTCATATAGTATTATTTTACAATTATTAGTACCTTGTGGAGTCGGGATACTTTTCCAGTACTTCTGCAGAAGTAACCTTATTGACTTATTACAAACATTTCTTTCAATATTAAATATCGATTTAAAACTTGTTTATTATAAGTTTTTACCAAATAGCGCCTAATTGTAACAACAAACCTGGTAGTCCCGCTGTAATAATACTTCAATTTAGTTCACAAGATAAAATTTGACAAGGGAATTCAAGGTCATTAATATTTTCATCTTCTTTAGACTGATTATTTATTCTGTCTTTTTTATTGTTTAAATTAAAAGTACTGAATATATTGATATTATTGTGTTGTATTATTATTGACATATTCATTACACTTCATATGGTGGACATAAGAGATAATATTATAATAAAGCAAATATTCTATTCAAAAATGAAAAAATACACAAATGTTATACAATTATAACGACTAGGAACATAATATGAAGCACACCCAAGCACCGCCCTAGTTGCCTATGTTTGTGTGGAATTATCAATTTATCATATACATTTTTACCAATATTGCTTAATAACTTTTTAAAATAACTTTTTTTTTTTATCTCAAGCAACATAAAAAACAAAACCAATATTTTTAACCATACCAATATATCAAAACAATTATATTGCCATTTCTAAGTCTGAAGATGGGTTGGAGAATATTGGTATTGCAAGAATACAGCTTGACTAAATTTAATAAGTATGAATAAAACTATATAGGCCACAATTTACAGCGATCTTAGTGTAAAGTACGAAAAATGAAAAAATTACAGACACTCAATAACCTGGCACGGTTAACGGTAAAAACAAACAGCAGTAACTGCAGTCAACTGTTGAAGTATAGCGCAGTTCACAATCTCCCACACAACATAATGAATCTGTTACCTACGTGCTATTTCCGACGTTGCCATTTCTGACGGCTGACGAAGTTAATTTTACCATCGAATTGACCTACGTGTTAAATGCGCTATCGCAACCAACACGATTTGGAAAGTTTTGAATAATAAATAAAATAATTGAAATATTCACGGATTAGTAAGTACCTATACTTATATGTATAATAGATAATATAATCGTGTTCTTTGTACAACGTCAAAAACACTTATAGGGCGATATTTTTAAAAATAACATTTATTTAGATTATGTTAATAATTTATTTTATAAAAATCATCATAATAAACACAAATAATAATTTATTGCATGCAACACAATTTAGAATTTGTAAAATAATATAAATCCGGTAAAGTCGTCATACTGTTTATAGTAATATAGGTTTCAAGTGTATCTCGTCATCGAGTTTCTGAAATCACTGTAATAGATTTTTCAGTTGGATTTATTTTTTTTATTTCTCTGATGTCTTAACAAAGTTCTAAATATCATCTATCTTGAATATTTCACTAATTCATAATAAAGAGATAAGGGCAACAGCATGTTAATTAATATTTATAATTTTATATTAATCAATATTTATTTATGCTGACAATATTTCTGGATTAATTTTAAAATATTACATTTTATTCAATCCATTTTAATAATTGAATTATTAATTTTTATATTATTAAAGTATATTTCTGACAACGGAAGACAAAAACTCATACATATAATTATTAGTTGAATTAAATTTTTATTAAAAAAATATAACGAAGTGAATTTATTAAATAAACATTTTGAGTAGATATTCTTAATCTATAATGCTACATAATTTTAATTATACCAAAAAAAATGATTTAAAATACATTGGACAATGCTATATAATGCTATACTAATTACACTAATAATTTTGATGAATTATAAATTTAGTGGTAATTAACTACCGTGGTGTTTGTTATAAATGATTATAAAAATAATTATTTATGGATCGTGGGATATTATCCTTATTCGTGGGCATGCTCTGTGTGATGTCTCAATTTATGGCGAATGCGAGCAAGACGATCTTCTTCGGGACTATAACCTACGTTTTTTCCAAATTGATGCTTATGATCAGCGTGATCTTCTTCCTTATGGATTGGGTGATCACAATCGACGTGTTTGTGGCCCGTGTGGTCACCTTCTTCATGATCGACGTGAACATCGTAATCTTCGTCATTTTCTTTAATGTTTTTTTCTCCTCGGTAATGAATGTGAACACACATACATTGTTGTATTATAACAAGTCCCAACAAACACAAAACAACCTAAGAAAAATTATAAACATTTGATTCAATTATTTTAATATAATATTGTATTTAGTGACGAAAATATTATTTTTTTAAGCATCTTTAAATATTGGTACTATATTGATTTGATGAATATGAACAACACTTATCAAAGTTTTGTCTCATTTATAAAGATAATTAGGTGTTAATATTTAAGTTTTAATCAATAGAATTGCATTTTATCAACTATTTGATTAAAACGTTATATAAAATTACTATTTTACTAAATTAAACAAGTACTTAGGTATCCTATTTTTTTTGCAACTAAATAATATAATTATATTGTAATATAATTTTTATGAACTTCTGAAACTTGTAACTTTCAAAAGTTAAATAAAAAAAAGTAACATAAATAATTTAAATTTCAGTTATTTTTTTATAACTGAATATTTCATCTAAGCAGAATATTAGAACATTTTATAAAAATATAAATTTATATTTTATTAAAATAATTAGTATAGCAGATATCCAATGTATTTTTAAATCTGTTTTTTATTTTTTTAATAACTAATATTATATACTCTCTTTCCCACAATCAGTGTTGAGCAAAATATTATCTAGATAATTATTCGAATGATTTTTTTTTTAATTATCCTAATAAAAAATTATTCGAATAATTTGAAAACATTATTTGAATAAAAAATGTTTTAAATTAAAATGTATTTGAATAATTTTCAAACATAATGCTAAAACAAAATATAAAATATATTAGAATTCTTTACTTTTTAATTTCTTCTTTGGGTAGGTCTATATTTGTTTCGTTTATAATATTTTCCATGTATTCCAAATAAATACGATTTAAGTACAAACGTGAACTTAAAATACAATCTTAACTATAGGTACGTAAATTTTTTAACTACCAAATTACCAATCATATTATGTTAACTAAGATAAAGTTATTGAAAACTAGTCGAATAATTTTTTATTCAAATAATCATAATTGATAGTTGATAAACAATAAACGTAGGTAACACATCTAAGAATAATTATCGGAAAAAAAACAAAAAAACATCAATAGAATTCTTTCTATCAGTAATTATTTAGGTAAATTTTCAAGAGGTTGTTGGCAAATCTATATCTCTTTAAGCATTATACTGGTTTATCAGGTAATGTTATTATTTGGAGATAAATTATGCCTTTAAGTGAAATATCCTCTTTTCTATTAAAATCTAGAAATACCGAATTCAACACTTTGGCACTCGAAAATGTAGTATATACAAGACATTCATATAATTTATAATGTTTAAAAAAATCTATGTATTTTCTATTTTAACTCTATTGAGTTTATAATACGAACAATTTAACTTAACTCAACTATAAAATTAAATAATTGATTAGTAATTACTAATTAGTAACTGCAAATCACGGAAAACAGTTTACGTGTTAATTCATAAAAATTAAAGCTTAAAAAAAAGTAAATCATTATGTAACTTGGTTGAAAGCAACTTTATTTTATATTAACATGATAACTCATTAATTTTAAATATTGTTATTTTAAACTTTAATGTTAAAATCAATGAAAAGCTTTAATATATTATATAACATGATGGGACATATTCTGTATTATTGTGTTCCTAATGAAGTCTTCTATAGACAATAAATTTAAACAGAAAATATCAATAAATTTTTCAATTGCTAGGAAACAGAATGTTAAAATATATAAAAAAGAATTGTCGACTGTTATTAATTTTAAGAACTAATAATTTTTAATAACTCATAAGTAATTTCGTATTACCGAATAGTATACTTACCGAAGATTTCATGATGTTGAGTAGAAATTTATGACTTTGTAAAAAAGACTTGGAAATAGTCAGTACCAACTGTGTTATTACAACTCTTTATGGAAACTGTGAATAAAACGCTAGAATACCTCTATTTAAATACTCAGCGTTTGGAATGATAAAAAAATTATCTACTTAACTGTTGATTAAAAATCAGAGGTTGGACCTCAATATTTTTTGTAATTGGTTTTAATACACTAATTTATTTTTTTTTTACCTAATCTCATAACATACACACACACATATATATAATATATATATTATACCCATTAATATTATTTATTATTATTTTTTTATTTGATATCATATTTCTACATGCCTAATATAATTATTAAATAACGGTATAACGTTTTTCGGAATTTTATTTTATATAATAACGTTGTACCTATTATAGAACTGTACAGTAATATTTTGTTAAATTTCACTAAGCATTTTAGATTCTAAACGAAGCGATGGATGTATTGGCTTTAAATTATGTATGCGTGTGTAGAAAAAAATTAAAAATTACTCGATCTTCAATTTTGAGAGTAGTTTTTCGTAGCAAATTGGATCGAGTTGATACTATATATAATTTAACATACACAATAGGTTTAATTTTTTGTTATATTTATAGATATTGAAATTTATAGAATTTGTTGACTTATTTAAATGTTTTTTTTTTTTAAGTTATAACTTATTCTTCTTATTTGTTTGCATTTCAAAAAGTTTATTTAAAAATGGAAAAATATCACAAATCCATACAACAATTTTTTTATAATTGTTTTAAGCTAATTCGTCAAAATTATGAAAATATGTACTTTATGTCTTAAAAAAATGCATTATAGTTTTAGTTGTAATTACTAAAATTTCGAATTTAATACACTTAGGGTCCTTTTAAATTGTTCTTAAAAACTTGAAAAGTCACACTACTGTATAAAAGGTTTTGAGTGTACCGTCCTCGGCCCTTCATTGAATATAATTAAGTTGTTTTATGGACCTATTTAATTTTAATTTAGTCATAAATTGATAATTATCGGTATTAGTCAATTACTCCGAATTTGGGGCACTACCTGTATAGTATACAATTATTGCACCGATATATAAAAAAAAAGTATACTAAAAAGGGGTGTATACGATTGCGTCCGCCTTACTCTTTTATATGCGAAAAACGCAATATGAATGCGCTCTATTAATCAGCATGTTTGAACCCGTATATTACCTTTTTACCAGCAAAAAAAACATTACGATTGCATTCGAGTCTATAATACAGATCAGGGGTCACCAACTTATTTTTATAGTGGTCCGTTTTCAAATTTATCATACTGGCTGCGGTCCCTAACATTTTTAATAATTTACCCACGTTATAATAAATATATATATTTTTTAAATTAGTATTTATATTGATTTATTTATGCATTTATTCAATTCAGATTGGTTTAATTTTTTTGTCGCAATATAAATTTTATATGACATACTTGTATAATTTGTATTTATTTATATTATAACAATTTTAAAATCTCCACGGATAATGGTCTATAAAAAAAATGTTCGCGGTCCGCCAGTTGGTGACCCCTTATTGACATAAATGTTATAAACATTTATCATACTTTTTTTCATAAATGTATTTTCCCTATATGGATAGTTATAAAATAAATAATAATATTTTATATTACTAAAATTGTATAACTATTATAGTTCATATAAGTAAAATAAGTCTACGAAAAAAAAATATGACAAATGTTTACAAGGTCATCTATTGATCTATTAATAAAGCATACTTTCGAAATTGGTTAAATCTGGTTTTTTTCGCTTGTAATAAGGTAAGGTAGGCGCAATTATATTTCATCGCTAAAAGCTAAAGAGGTTAAATCATCAATAATTGTAGGTATTCCAATAAAAATAAAATTCAAAAACTGTCTTTGTTGTTTTGATTTCTGTAATGTAATTTTTTTTTTAAGTAATTTATAATTAATTAATACTGGAGTTTATCGAGTACGGTGGTTGCAACTTTTATTATACGCTTAATGTCATTGAATTAAAATGCCTTAAACGTCAATTTTTACTTTTCTAAAAGACTAAAAAAATATAATAAATAGGGAATCCAACACGTAAAATTAGATTCGTAGTTATCAAAATCGATCGGTATCGAATCGGTTATTTATACCTTTTTGCTTTTTTCTATTTCATAATTTTTCTTTGTTTACCTGCAATTTTTGGTGCAATTGATATTTACCCATGATATTATTATTTACGAGTAATAAAAACGATTTATAGCGAGTCATCTATTACTGACGTTACTAATGACATTTTATAGTTTATTTTGTACACAATTATAATAGAAGATATAGGCAGCTTTTGAAAATTTGATCATGCACAGAAAATTCCAAAATAAACTATAGGTAGAATTTTTAAGTATTCAAAGTTTTTCGTTTTTGAGTTATACACTTATACCTAAAAAAGCAAAATTTATCCAAAAGTTTAGCTTTATGAAATAAATGTCTTGTTTTTTCTAGAATTATGAAAAGTATTAGGAATTTTTTACTTTTAATATTTTATTTTGTTGTACTTTATTCAAAAATGAAAGTATTTCCAGGCACAACCCATGTCATGTTATTAATAGTATATAAAGAATATAAATGCCGATTTGAGAAATTCGTTTTAGTCGGTCCGTGCGTCTATGTAATTTACATTTATTATATATGTATTTTTTTTACCTAGTATAACAACTGAGCACAATGAGCACATCCACAACACACCACGCGCTTAATAATAACAACCATATTATTATATCACGTAGTCGAGCGTCTCTCTCACTCACTCACTCACTCCCTCTCTCTCTCTCTCTCTCTTTCTCATACTCTCTCTCTTTCTCTGTATAGTCTCTCACTGCTTTCGACAATCTTTGTAAACAAGTTTTCTGGCGGTTACCGTTGAAATTCTTTAACCTGTTGTGCCGCATTACCTACAAATATTACTTATATAGCTATATATTCCGTCGCTTTAGAAGGTCAACCGGTCGCGCGTGGATCGCTGAACCATCCATAATAAATAATAATATTACTGTTCGTAAAACGTAAAAGGTGACTATAATATAACGTGCTATAGAGTTTATAGGGTAGAACGTAATATTATACGGTTTCGGGCCAACAGACATTCCATTTTAAAATTTCACGTCATACCATCAAGTACAATATAATCAAACACAATAAAAGTGCATCCGCGTCAACAGTCAAGGATGATGTGAATCTAGCGAAAATTAATAAAATAAATTATGCATGAGCATCATAGGCACAAAATATGAATTTATAGTTATTATATAATATAATATGTATATATATAGTAATCTATTTAACTTATAAGACACTCATTATTTCAAAAAAACATTAACATTATTGAAAATGTTTCTTTTCCAAGGTTTGAAATCGTTACAAACAACATTTTTTGTACGAAAAAATGTATTTTTCATTCTGGCCAATCGTTTTTAAATTAATGTTTGTTTTTATTAAAAGAATATGGTTTCAATTTATAAGTACCTATTCTTTAAATATTTTGGTTTAACTATGTTCTATAAGTAAAGCTTGAGTTGAAGGTATATAAAGTATATATACATTATATTATAAATTTATAATGGAGAAATATAGGCAATATCCAAATAATAACAAAATACAGAGTAATTTATATAAAGTTTACAATTCACATTTCACATATAAAAAACCTGGATGAATATTTATTTATATTGATATCATTATTAACTTTACAATATTTCTTGAAATAAAAAATAAATATTGTTACTAAATATGTGGGTATGTACCTAAAATAGTTAAACTGTAGTAGATTAGTAACCACTTGTCACTTTTTAAATTTTATATTCTACTTCAGAATATGATTTGGAGTATTTCAATGTATTCATTTTTTCTAGACTGATACAGAATATTATAATATTATGTAAAAAAAATATTTTCAAAAACGTTAATAGTTTTTGGATTGATGAATGTCATATTATATTAAATGAATCATCCTTCATCAGTATGAAAATTAAAAGTTTATTAATTATTATGTTTATCTTAATATTATTAAATGACTTCTGAAACATATACTTGTTGCTACAATCTAAAAAACCTTAAGGTATGTAATATAAATACATATATATTTGTTTCTGTTGTACAATCTCATAAAACGAAATACATGAATTTGTTATACTTATAATATATTAATTAATATAGGTACTGTTTAAGTTGCTTATTTTGTTATTTACGCAGTTGCGTCACGGTGTTGTGCATTTTTAACGGTATAATATTATGTATATTATAGTGAAGGTATATTTAGTATATTGTATAATTATGTACTATATACCTGATGGTTATAGCCACAAAGAGCATCTGACAATGAATCTATGTATTGTTTTCAACTGCAGTTTTGTACTACATTCTCCTTTATAACTTATACGACGTCTGAGTAATCGAGGTCGACGATTTGAGTACTTATAGGTATTATTTGCTTCGTATACAAGTGGAATGCATTTCGTACGATAACACTGCAGTGGATCCCACTAATTAACTTGACATCGTTTTTAATTTACTTGGAAATAAGTGAATAGATTTGATAAGGGCATTTTTATAGTATAACGTCTACATAATACGTATTATATTATTCAGTAGTTTAACATTATTGTGATTGAACATGTGAACATATTATCGATTAATTTAAGGTACCTTTTTAAAAATGTTGGTCTTCAAAATCTATTCGCATAAAAATATGTGTAATTGGGGTTTAAAATCTTTAAAAATAGTTAAAATCAAATCACTCCAAAACCATTAAGACACAGAAAAAATAAAATAAAAATATATAATGTCAAAAATGATTTACGTATTAGTATCATATTATTATATAACATTTATGTATATATAAGTCTTAGCTATTAAAATTTAAAATGTTATAAATCATAAACTACATAATAATTCTCAAATTTTCGCGTTTTATCAACAATTGAGTAAGCAGTCAAATTAAGTGTTTTTTTTTTTTTTATAATAATAAAATATTAAAATTGTTCAAAAAAATTAATGTAACTTTTAAACTTTTTTTTCCAGTAAAAAACTTAAAATAATCTTTAACTATAAAATAATAAATTTGTTTTCGTAATAGTGATAAAAATTTTGAAAATTTGAACTTTTAAACATTTATAGAAAAAAATAAAAATTGTAACCTTTTTTTTAACTGTGCCAAATAAAACTTATAAGCAACATATTTGTATTACATCTTCAAACAAACTAAATTTTATCAAGTATAAATTAAAACACACAATTAAAAATTTCAAATTTTAAACGTTATAGACATCACAAAAAGAAGCATAATATATTGAAACATTATCTAGAAAATACTGGTATAAATATATATTTTGATGAAGAATTCAGATCTACAGTCTACAATTATTCATTTTTGAATTACAAAAAAAATAATAAAATATATTTCATCTAAATCCAATTTTCTACCAGATACAACAAAGTTAAAGATCGTAACATTAGTTTTATTATACAACGTGTAAGTACACATAACTAAACCAGTGGCGTATATAGAGGAGAGAATAGGGGCTTATTTTTGGTACGACACACGTTGCACACCTTGCGAATCTGCCTCGAAAATTCACATAATAATATAATAACCCCTCGAAATTAATTTAAAACACATCGTTTTAAAACCAATATACTCATGGCTCCAGTCAGAATCTAAAACAAATAAAAAAATAATTTCTTGAAATAGTTTCAAAATATCATGACACGACTCACTATCAATAACAGATTCATTAATAAATCATACAATAATATTGAATCGATTGATCCAATTATATTATGTCCTGATTATACAAATGTGTTGTTAGGTACTTGTTAAACACATTTTGAAAAACAAGTATAAGAAATTCAAAATATGATCGATCATCGTGTAGACTATAGACATAACTATACAAACAAATATTATATTTTCTTTTTTTAAACATATCATACATATATTCTTACGATTTCAAGAATCTATAATAATATATTAAACATTAAATACATATTATAACAGTTTTTGACTGAGTTGAATACAGCATAATATGCAGATATCAAAAAGTACAAAGTTTGTGTATCTGTGATTATCTGCAGGTGTAGTCCACGCGATGTTCTGCAAAATATTTAATATTGATATATTTACTATAGTGGAAATTGCAGTCAAAAATGCCCCGATGCGAAAAAACTGCAACAAAACAATATTCAGTTGTATTTTTTACATAATACATAGATATAAGATATGTGTGTGTGTGTGAATGTATCTATTATGTACCTACGAAAGCACGTTACACTTTAAAATATAATATTAATACATTGGTACGTAGCAGTTTAGAAGTGGTACGAGGGTGACTTAAAATTCAATAACCCTCATAAATAAGTACCTATTATATCTTAAGAGGACGTCGCATCCGCATGTGTTGTATCCGTCTTTACATACGTACGGTGTAGTACATTTTTGTTCACTAGTTTTAATATAGTGTGCTTTTAGTGAATTGTCTTATTGTTATCAAACTTTTAGGTAAAAACATTATCTGTGTTCTTTCTTTGGTATTTTACGATGTTTTAATTTTTAAGTATGAAAAATTTTAAATATTTGAAAATGGTCATAATTCACTAAGACAATACTATGCGGGAAAAACAAGCAGAACACTTTTTATGTTGTTATCTGTTAGATTTAATATTGGAGTCAATATAATTATTTACCTATATTATCAAAATTAAAATTTATAAGAATATTATCTAGGACATATTGTCACATGCTTTTATCGATATTATCATTTTAAAGTGAGTTATAGCTATGTAAAATAATACAACTCTAAAATGTTCATAAGTCATAAATCACTTTAAAATGATAATACCAGTACAACTAGTACAAGTATAAGTACCTATATATGATACATATCTTAGATAATAGGTATTCTTACTTTTAAGATTGATAATAGATAAATTATTGATTCAAACATTATAAAGTCAACAACATAAAATGTGTTCTGCTGAACGTAAATTTGATATGATGTATGTTAGTAAGACTACAAAACCAACACATACGGGTAATAAGATTTTAAATTTAGAATACATTTTTTTTAATTCAAGTAAAAAATTAATATGTTGCAGTGGGTGTGGTACCACTACTTCTGTCCAGTCTGAAATGTATCATTATTATTATTGATATTTATTATATAGTGTAGCGATGTACATACATGGAAATGTAATATGCTTCACGACATCCGCACGCCGAACGACTTGCACAACTCTTCGTAGATCACGTAGCCAATTGACGTGGTGGGTAACATTTTCACGATACTGCCGCCGATGCCTCTGTAAAGCAATAGACCAATGCATAGGACATTGGCCGTAAACGGTCGCTGCAGGCTACATTTTCCCGACACTTTTTTCATCGTTCCACTCGAGTGTCCTGCACACACACGACAATAATAATAACAATTTACAATACGATTTATTGATTGGTTTTATTTATTTCCAAAGAAGTTATGTTTCATGAACTTGACGTGTCAGCGCGTTAGTAATTATATATTACTATATATAATATTAGTATTATATATTATAATAGTCAGGGCCATTGATAATGAAAATAACGGATTAAATCCTATAGCGACCCAGGCACACTATATAATATTGACGGTTATTGTGGGTCCCCTTGTAGAATGAAAAACAGTTCTTTTGTAAACTTACCCCTGTTTGAACGTTATAATTATAATATTAACCGTATAGTTTTATATTTACTGACAGTAAAGAAATAATATACGATGTAAAATTAATCGATAATATTATTTTTATGATACTTAAAATGTACGTTAAATTTTATCTTTTTTAAATGCTTATTATAATTTAATAGTTTAATACATTCTTATTAATTTTGGTATTACAGTCAACTCGTGAAATAACGAAACTCGATATAACGATCATCTCTATAATATAACGCAAGAAACCTATCGTTTCCTTAAAAATCTCACGATATAACAAAAAATTAAATGTATGTCCCTTGATTTTTTGGCTAAAACTCTCATAATTTTACAAATTTTTAATTTTTATTAATTTAAGATACACAACTGCTAATGTATATATAATAACTATGGTTTATGATAAATATAAATTAAAAATAAACAACTTGTTATTACGGAGTTGTTTTCGGCGGTTATCACATGATAAGATAAAATTCATGTCGATAAATAATGACTACACGTTTTCATCAATTATTTACAGAAATATGATGACATCGACGGCAGTGTAATGGGTATTGTAATATTTTAAATTTGGAAAACACTATGATCGGGTAAGGGCTAACAGTCAGAGTAACAGCTACAAAAAAAAACTTATTTAAAAAAAATAATAAATAATATGTATATGTACATATTACGTAATACACAAAATACTTATTATTAATAAAGACAATAAAATATACCTATGTATAAATTGTTATTTTAAGTGCCTACTATTTATCTAACTATGCATGTATTATATGTTTATAATTTTTATGTATCTATGTAAATATGCATTATTAAATGAAAACTAATATACCTACCTATTATATTTGTAGTGCGTTGATTTAAATTTTGAATTTTCATTTAAATCTTGTCAAAATGAATTATGTTGGCTTACCCCTATGATACAACGAATTTCGATTAATAATATAATATGATGAACTTTCGATGAACCAATTTTTTTCCTAGGTTCCTTGAAATTCGTTATACTGTGAGATGACTATACTTTTCTAAAATATTACTTATGTATAATAGACAATATAGAATTAAAACTTATACATACACCGATTTTTATATAATAAAATATTAAAATGTAATAATATTACCTAATTTTATTTATTATTAAAAAAGATAATTTAAACATAAAAAATTACACGAATAAAAATAAAAACAGCATATGTATATACCTATGTTTAGGTATTAACAAAACAATTGAATTAATAAAAATATATTCCTTATAATATATGTATAATACCTTTTTTTAATACATTACAACAATTTTGATAGATTCCGTAATTTTTAGAAGCTTTAAAAATGCTATATTGTTTCAATGTTTTTTTCACTTATTTGCTTTATTTTGGTATCTATTTTTTGTTCCAGATAATACTTTAATACATATATGATATATACTTATTAATATATAATATTATATATTTATTATTTTTTTGATATATTTAAACACTTGTATTAGGTAGTTGTATTTATTTATTTTTTTTTTTTAATTTTAGTGTATTATTGCATGTAATTGAATATCTAATTAAATTCGTTTTGACTAATTTTGGCTAACATTATAATATATTCATGGTAAAAAATATATAATGATTCGCCAAATATGCTTACATCTATTTTTCCTTTAATAATTAGTTTATATAAATTCTTGTGTTTTGAACGTTTAAATATAAATTACAATGGTTTTATTTTATACTAGATACTTAGATTTTGTATACTATTTAATAAGTGTTTTATAGCAATACAAAATTATATTTTTTAAATTTAAACTAGGTACTCTTTTTCTTACAAATTGTTAACTACATAAGTAGTAATTCGTTAGTTATTTAAATTTTACTTTCACTTTATTTTTAAAACAATTGAGATGAACATTCTTGTTAAATCAACCTTTATAATATATACAACAACAGTGATATTTATTTTGTTTTCTGACACTTGTCGTCTCTCAAGGAAAAATTAGAATAAATGTTCTTAAGTACAGACGATAGTCGAAAAATACGGAATGCCGGTAACGATGTATGATAAAGTATGGGCAGTATGGCTCACTAATTATGGCATGTACATAATCATATATGCATAGGCGTGCGCGGACTTTATTCGCAGGGTATGCAGGCATGCAGCTGATAAAATGTGCCCCCCATATATATAAATACCCCTAAAATAAATGTGCATGACATTATATTATAAACTTAAGGTTACTACTTTACATAAGAAAAAATAGATTTTTCATCTTTTTTGATTTTAAGTAGTTTTTTTTTTTATTATTAATGAAAAGTATTTTTTTTTACAAACATGTTTATTTAAATTAAAATGTACATTATACAATATAATTGTTATAATTCAAGCCTTCTATTCTCTGGTATACTACTACTATATTATTATATTAATTATTATCAGTATTTAGATATCGTCAAATTAAAGAATAGATGTAATCGCTGTCATTTTTTGGGATACCTATATAAATAGTAAATACCTACACTAAAAATAAAATCAATATTTCCTTAAATTATTGAGAACCGTCCTAAATTAATTTAAAAACAAGTCCTTATTCCATATCGATATTGCATTACCATTTTATAAAAATCCAGTTTAAATTATGAACTGAGACATTGTTCATGACGTTCATGTGCCCTAAGCGTCTGGTCGCAGGGTATGCAAGTGCATACCCTACATACCCCATGAACACGCCTATGAATATATGGTTCTATAGTACGTAATATTTTACACTATAAAAGTACAAATTACTTCTTATTACAATACATTTTAAGCTGACAACAATATGATTCCTTTAAATTAATAGATTCCTGGAACATCTCCTTCCTTTCTTAATCAGGTCTAAATTACACATGAATGAGCTGTAGTATATATTATATAATATAATTTTTATTTTCTAAATTTACCGTTAAAAGCATTCTGTGGCAAAAAATAGTTTGTGGTAAAAATATTATAGATCTGATACAATCGATTTTTTTCTTATTTAAATAGTGAGTAAATAAATATGTGATTGTGTATTAACTTGTTTTTTTTTATTTTTTTTATTAAACATTTGTGGTTATACCTATACAGGATGATTCTCTTATCATTATACACTCGTTATTTCGTCAAGTATTGACTTTTTTCATTATTTTTTAAAATATTTTGTATCAAAAGTTTTTCAAACTGTATGAAATGTTTATTTTTTTTTACCCTTTTATTAATGAAACCACTAGCAACTTGATTTTCAAATGATAACCTATAGATATATTTAAAAGGTCATAAACTAGCTAGGCTTAAATGTAGGTTGCCATTTGAAAGTCAAAAGTTGATAGTGGTTTCACTATTAAATAAAATGGTAAAAAAAATAAAAATTACATACAGTTTGAGAAAATCATGATACAAAATATTTTGAATAAAAAAATGAAAATAATTCAATACTTGACAAAAATTGAGAGTGTAACGATAAAAGAATCACCCTGTATGATATAACTATATTTTCATCGGCATGAAACGGTAAATAAAAATTAAAGGGAAATGTCATATTATTATTATAAATATGAATTCCTCTATAATGACCTCTATCAGTGGCGTACCCAGGATTTTTGAATGGGGGGGGGCTAAACAAAGTAAATAAAAATTTGACATCTTATCACTAGCTTCAATAAAGTCTTATAGCTGTTAATTGTAATATTTCATTATTATATACTTTTTATAACATATACATAATATATTAGTGATATATTTAAATAGTAGGAAGTAGGGACTGATTTATTATTATTACAAAATGTACTCCATAACACGGCCAATGGGGGGGGCTGAAGCCCCCTAAGCCCCCCCCCTGGATACGCCACTGACCTCTATTATAATATAAAATATTATAATGTATAGTTATTTTGTTCAAATTTATAGATGAAAATCAAATTGGTAGGTACATGGAACGAACGTTTTTCTAGAACGCTGTAGCAGATTTTGTAGCGGCCGAGGCGTGCATAATAATATTTTATCGTGACGAGTACACATCGTCGTTCCCTTTTCCATAGCCGAAACGCATTTCACGCGTTGGGTATACGAAGATGAAGCCGAGAGTGGGAGTGGAGAATATTTTATGGTGGAATGACGACGAAGGTCCGACAGCTAGCTTAGCTCTCTCTGATCTGATTTCGCTCGACACGGCTGCCTAACACGCATATTACAATAATATTGTTACAACTAGGTTTGACCTCAAACTAACTAAAACACTGATAATTTTATACCATCGCAGTTTAGTACTCGTATATAATATTCAACTGCGCGCAACGTACTAAAATAAAATACCTAATATTAATATGTAGTAATAAATAATAATAATAATATTGCAATAACTTCTTGTACAAGAGTGTATACCAATAACACAACGTCAGTTATGCGATATATTAAAATTTTCGGCGGCCATTAGCCAATATTGATCTGTTGTATAATGTGTGATGTGTGGATTATATTTTTAAGAACAATTATATAAAATACAGTGCATAATATATATAAACAGTGCTCGAATCGAGTAAAAATTAAAAGGGGAATACAAAAGTGTATTAAAAAAAAAAACTCGGGTGCTTATAGATTATATTTAACCGTACATCTGAAAAGAGCGCACATAAATATATATATATTTAAAGAGATTTCGCTCTACCCTTTTTGCAACTCCATAATTTCGAGCATTGGCTATAAACAATATTACATGTTTGCGTGCATTTTTACGAGTGTAATTACAGTAGACTGCAGTGAGCAGATTAAAATATAGAATCGTTGCACATACTATTGTTATGATTAAAAATATATAGCACCCTGAATACAAACATATGTGTACGGACTGTTTTATAAACATTCAGTTAATACTGAATGTTTATAAAACATGTGCCATAGTCCTTCACAACACGATTCCCTTCTTCGAGAACAATTCAGTCGTCAACGCACTATATATTGTATATTGTTTAGTGTACAGAATGTCTCGTTCTCACTATTATGTTTGACCTTGTAATTCCCGCCTGCTTTCATATAGTCACTCTTCTATACGAGCCTGTTGCTTAATATTTATAATAATATATTGTACAAGTATACTACGTGAATATCTGATGAGAACTAAAATATTTATATACATTTTTTTCTGATACGATTTGATTATATCACATTTTTTAGTAACGCACAAACAGACAATTTTATTTTAAGTTAGAGTAAACCGATATTTACTCATAAAAAATGTATTATAATAAAATGTTCAATATTGGTCTCACATCAACAGAACAATAATTTAAAAAAATCATGTTTTGAAAATATGTATAAGACGCGTGAAGTGGTGAGTGGAATTCTATACAATATGAGCATAATGTACACCTTATTATGCAATGCATACCTACATATCTATAAATATGACGGAAATACGAATAATTTAAATTCTGACACGATGGAAAGTTTTTGTTTTTTTTTTTATGTATTAGAAACGGATGTTGATCATTATGATCATATAATATTAATATATTACTACCTACATGTAGTGACAATAATAATATATACCGAGGGCTATAATAAACAAGCTTGTCGCTGGGCAAATTCGTGTTAATGAGGGGGACGACATGGGTAGAATTTTTGAAAAAAACAAAATAATATACGTATACTATATAATAGTATGTATATATTATTGTACCATTTTGTTAAATTGTTAAAACTACAGTTAGAGTAGAGATTCTTATATTTTATTAGTTATAATTTTATAAATTATAAAAAATTCTTTTGTAGCACACTGCAATTTGGAACTAAACATTTTTTTAATTTTTAATCGAATACTCAACGTACGCTGTATAACATTTACTAAGAAATGTATGCAGCACTGTGCGAAATATTTTGTGTTAAACTGATCAATTATAATATATGATATATCTATAAAATCAGATACCTATTAAATGTTATTGGTTTTTCAGAGAAAGCATTTATTATTATAAATAGGACTCGGAAATTGTTTAGCGGCAAACGGGCATCGCCATGGGACATTTTCAATTTTATCATACTTATAACACACTATAATATTATCTTTTATTCTTTTGTATTAAGTGCACAAATCTTATTTATAAAATGGAAAATTTACACAGAAATCATAACACTAAAAATATTATTGAAACACATAATATCTATATGGTCATTATTTGACCATTTCTGCTATTATAGTAGATAATCGGTAGGAAGAATAATATGGTCTAGTTGTGTCGCCAAAACGGGACGCAAGTTATCATCGAATTTATTACCTGAAAAATATATCTTTTTTAGTAGTATGCTGCCTTTAATTATAAATATAAAATAAATATACATGTATTATGTGTATACAAGGTGTCCTATGAAGATTTATCATTGGCAATATCTACCGAAATAATAGCTAGAGATATCATAATTTTGTTTTTTGATGTAACTACTCTCAGGAACAAACACTACAAGTATTTCATATTATTTTAATTTAATTTAATGTTATGGTAAAAAAGTTTAAAAAAATTTATTTTTTAATTATTTTAAAAAATTGAAAATGATCAGACTATTTTTTAGTATATTTTTCTGAAAATGTTGACGTTTTAACATTTTATCTTCATTAGCATCGTGATTTTTATTATTTTTTCTAATTTCCAGAAAAATTGTAAATTATTTAATACCACATAAGTACTAACTAGTGTTATTAAACATGTGTACTACAATAGCTAGCGCCCGTTATAATACTACAAAAATATTTTGAAAACTAAAATGTAAATTAAAAATCACAATGCTAAATAAAATAAAATTTTCAGAATGGGTTAAAAGTTTCAAATGTTTCAATAGTATACATTTTACATTTTTCACATTTACTTGTTGATCTTTATAAAATATAGCCGACCAGTCACGATTTCGCCCGTGATTGGTTTTTTATTTTGCCTCCGGACCATAATATTATGTAGAATTTTCTATTTAAATATTATTGTTTAATGTGATCGGCAAATAAATATAAAAAACGGTTAATGAAAATAGATTGAAATTTTTCTAGCGGTATAAATGATAAATATATTTTTATTAAAAATAAATACAGATAAAAAAGAAATGCTGAGTAATTTATGGTTGATAAAGAATTTTATAAGACTTCTGAGTATATGAGGTTTTTTGTTTTATCTCTTGTTGAAATTAAAATCATAAGATGATTCGGATCTCCAGTTCGAAAAAATCCCACGCAGTCTATGTGAAAAGCACTCTGTACGAAGATCTACGCCAATTTACTTGAATGTTTGACTATAAATTTGTATAGATTAATACGAATATTGGGTATACATGTTGTCAGAGTACGTGCGATAAATTTCTCGAGACAATATTATTCATATCACACACAATACAATTTCACGAACAAAAAGGTCAGGTTACAGGTAGCTTTAACCCGCGGGCCACGGTTCCGTACAATATACATATATGTATATAACATAGGTAGGTACAATTGTTTTTAATTTTTTATGAACTTTATACATTTTATTTATTGACAAAAGTGGTATTAAAACCTTCAGCAGAGAGTTGGGTATAACAGAAAAACATTTCAGCCAAATCGGTTCAGTAGTTTTCTCGGTTAGCGCGGTCGTAGAAAAACCCTTACAATTTTATATATTAGTATAGATATATAGATAATACGAGTATAATAACTAATAAGTATCAAACCTAATATTGAAATAAATAAAACAGTAAATGTTAATTTTAAAATAATAATACATTTTCAATTAAATATTTACATTTTATAATTATCACATTTGTTTTTTTATGCACGTATCACATATTCACATATTATAATATTATGTGATTACTGATCATTTTAATTGCTGTCATATCAAATGGTTTATCAAGTTAGAATTTGTCATTTTGTACTTTTTAGTATTTCATTAATTTTCAAAAATACTTTTGATCGATGAATTTCTGATCGTTAGGTATTTTATTTAAAATGCTTCATAACTCAAATCAGTTTGACAATTTGAAATATTTTCAACAAATAACAAGCAAACATGAAATACTATTTTATCATATAAATGTTCAGTGGATAGTTTCAACTGAAACAGTACTACGGTTTTGTTTTCGCGTTTGTTCGTGATCAACTACGTTTAACAGAATATTATTTAAGCATCGTTATAGAATTTTTTGTTTTAGAAAATGTTCTATAAATTAATCACCACTCCAAATATAATCAAGTGATAAATTTTAACGATATGTATATAGAAGAGTCATTTAATTCACGGTATTTAGAATTAGTAATCGAAATTGCATGTAATTTATACTCTGAACTATATTTTTCAACTGTTTGCTATGTATTATAACAACATCGTGTACATTAAATGCTTATAACAGTTATAAGTTATAACCAATTGTTTTTTTTTCATTTTTGTTTAATAAGCCTGTGTAATGAAGAGTATTTTACAATTTATATCATACAGTTAATCATATAATTTTTAGTTACGTAATGTCATATTTGATATTCATAAAAAATTTAATGCAATCGCTAGGTTAATTGTTATTAATAAATATAAGAAGTGTAATCAATTATTACGAGTATATTATTGGACAATATTCAAGTGTCCCGCTTAATAATATATTATTTTTGATTGGCTCAATGTTTCTATTTTAATTTTCAACTATTATATGGTCCTTAAATTGTTCCGCCTTTGTGAAACAAACACTGCGTTCATTATTATACTATAACGTGGATGTACTATTCTATACCCATTTAATTATACCTATACTTATCATCGTCAATAATACGTGGAAGCTTTGGACATAACTATATGCTTGCTTAGTACATTATTTTCATTGCCAAGAGTAATTGGTAAGTATGTTATTCGTATTAACATAATACAGTAACTTTATACGTATAAACATAAATGTTTTAACAATCCGGATTTCAATAACTTATTTGAATTTTCATATAATAATATATAGGTACCCACCAATAGTTTTACCTTCAAAGATTTATGTTGTAATTCATTGTTATAACTAGCATAATATTTTAATTGAATATAAATTATACAAATCTATGTTTCGTAATATTTAATAGAGAGGGAAAAAATATTATATATTAAGGAAGGACGCGATAAAACGAATTCGACGAGCTCACAAAATTTTACTGTGATTCGTAATAATGAACACTTTTTATGAAATAATCAGTTTTTGTAATGATGTACCTACGTGTTACATAAACCAAGATAACATAACGGTATAACAGAACATTTTAACTACAGGGTCAAAATGTTAATCATTAAAAAAATTTATAGACTATAGAGATAACGAAAAAATATGATGCCCAATGCCGAATATCATAAAAATATTCGGTTTCCGGTGCTTACCAGATAACCCCAATAAGCTCGTGTACAAAACAACAAATGCGATTGCATAACAAAAATTATACCGCGAGGTGAGTCATCTAATTAGATATTTGGGTAACCGCAACTACAGTGGCACCATATGGGGGTATTGATCTTCATTGTGATGATAGTCGGGGCTCGGGGGTAATTATAAATTCTGCAGCCCTCCGAACTCATCCGAGTAGATTTTAGGAATTGTAAATCGAGTACTAATATGAGTATAGATAAAACAAAATAACACTAACATTAATCATAATTATTTAAAACCGAACAATATCAATATTAAATTGTTTTTATAGTTTTTGACATTTATGTTAGAGTTTTTACACATTTGTCAAAACTCAAAATAATATGAGAATCTACTGTTTTAACATACCTAATCGTTAACTGAAATGCATTTAATGTAATAACTAATAAGTTATGATTATTTATGTACCAATTTTGTACTTTTAAAATACTATAATATTTTGTTGATTTCTTTTTATTGATAAGATTTGTTTTTATATACTCACAACTTACATATTTTAGATTGGTTAGTTTAGTTTAGATTATTAAAAATTACAAGGATAATTAAAATTAAAGCTTTTGCTAAAACAATTATTCACATACGTTTTCCTATTTAAATCTGCTTTAGTGCTTTGTATACTTGTATAGCAATAAGTAGTAAAATTGTATAAAGTATCTGGTTATCTTTATTATACCTGTGTATTACTATGTTCTTATGAACAAAAAAAAAATCAACTAAATAAGTATAAAAATATGTGATGTCATTGCTATGAACTATACACGATAATTTGATTTGGGCCTTTTTAAAGATACTTTTTACAGGTAATAAATATAAATTCGGGTAAAAATTATTTATATAACATAATAAGTACCTGAATGATCATTTTTAAATCGTAATATTTGTCATACACCAAACATTTTATCTATTCGTTTCGAGCATGACATTTAACGAGCACAGTACACTTAAATGACCGGTCGAATGAGATCTCTGTATAGTATGTAACTCATATCCTAATATATTTATTGAGTATTGATTGAAAACTATTTAGGAAAATATAGATGACGTATCACTGAAACGTGGTGGTTTGCTGCTCAGGTTTTCGCAGAACTATGATCTAAGCTAAGGCACAGATGAGGTCATGTTTATAATGTAATTTATAAAATACAAAACTGTACGATTGTAAATCTCTTGTAGAGTATGAAAAAAAATTATTAGCCGTCTGTCAACGATATAAAAAAGAAAAGAACCGGAGTGAGAGAGAGAGAGTAGATAATCTGAAAGAATGGTTTTTGGTCGACCTATAATAAAAAGTAACGACCCAGTAAAAAAAAAATATGTAAATAAATAAATAATGAAAGTATAATATAATGTGGTATATTATGGGTTTACGTATTATAATGGATTGCTTATGTTAAATAAAGCATATATTATTTATACAAGTCGAGTCTATTTAATTGAAATCCTAAGTTAGAGAAAAGTAGACATGGCGTGATGCAATATAATTATGGTGACCAGATATAAATTTTTTTTTAAAAGTACATTTTAAAACTTAGCTCCTTCTCTGTCGTAATTGCCAAATGCGTAAACTCCGTGGTCATATTTTCCGCCTCCCCTATATTTTATTGTATTATTATTATCAATTATTTGAAATTATAATGTAAACTCATTTAGTGTGTCTTTATGATGAATTGATGAAAATACTTTGATATTAAAGAATTTAAAGTAAACTTAAAATAAAGTATAAATTATTTTTTAAAGGTAAAAATACCAAGTGTAAAATTTTAATATATTCGATTTAGTATATCTTAAATTGTGCTACAAACCAATAAGAATGCTTTAGGTCAAAGCATAAAATATAAATTAATAACCAAATAATAAAAAAATAGTAAAAACACATAAACACGTACCTATTAGGCCGTAATAATCTTAAAAAAAGAGTACAATATCATGTACTTCACACTATTGTTAAGGACACTAGGACACACGTCAAAAAAGAGTACTGTCCTACGAAAAAGAGTACGTCTGGTCACCATAAATATAATACATTATATTATATTACAGACCATTCAGTCGGCCAGTGCACTACGGAATAATATTTATGGTGGTATAAGTAAAAGTGTACACTCTCAAGCCTCGAAGATTATCATCTTCACTGGATAATATATGCGTATAAGTTTAATTTTTAAATCCAACAACATAAACGAAGATGTGCCTACGAAAAAAATTTAAATAATAAATATAAAATACTGCAAGTAGGTATGTTAAAATGACAGGATGACAAAAACGTCGTCGTTAAAACCCATTTTTGAGATAATTCGACAACTCGTTAATCCAAAATAATGAGTCGGGCGAAGCGAAACACATAGAATATAATTGGAAATATATTATTTTTTTTATTTTTATAATATTACGTAATCGAAGAAAGAAATATATGCCGTAGGCCGTACCCAGTTTATTAGATAGGAAATATCTGAATATAATATTACAACCGACTTGTTAATATATTCTATAACTATAATAACATGATAACTTAAAAACACCATAATTAACGTTACGTATAGAATACGTCTACAGGTTTATCGAAATTAATGTATACGAATATATTATAACGCACTGAACTCTGAAGTTATCGCTGTATAAAGCTAATGCTGTTAATACTGGTAAAAATAACGGGATGGAAAAAAGGTCATCGTAGGAAATTAGTTTTGACTGTTTTGAGATAATATCTGACGCATCTGAACCGTCTGAATTTTATATTATGTTCATACCCAGGTAGATGATTTATTAGATGTTATTCTTTGTTAGATGATTTATAATCATATATTATTAATTCGATATCATGTGTTTATAATGTATGTACTTACGGTAATATAATATCTATTCGTTAGATGCTACACAAAAAACCTTATGCTTACATCTATAATATATTTAAACTTTATGTATAATCACAGTATAAGTCATTAATGTATAGGTAGAAAAAATTAAGTTATTATTGTATACCAATATGTTTACAAGTTTAGAAAAAAAATTCGCGCGTACGTAAACAGCGCCAAAATGGTTATCTTTGTTAAAAAGGTATAATGTAAGCTTCGCCCCGTTTGTAAATTATACAAAACTTTTAAGTTATTAATGTAAATCTATGACTGTGTACTTTTTTGATCAAAATGTATTTTTGTCCAAAACAATAGTATTTATAAAAATACCAATAGGTAGGTTATCAAATAACTATTGCGATATACGATAACTGATGATTATCACTACATCGTATTCACTTTAATAAGGGAAGTCACAACTCACAATCGCCGAAAAATTTGTATCACAGCGCGAAAAGAGCTTAAAAATAATTTCAAAATTTAAATTTCGTTAAATAAATCGGCCTCTAAGTTTAGGCGAGGTTAAGTGACGATGTACAGTCAAAACTTGCACAGCATTTTATAAACGATAGGTGATGACGATAAAATCACTGAACAAAATTTAAACCATAACCTCGAATCATTAAATGACCAAAACCTTCAGAAACATTTCGTAACTGGTATCGTGAAACGCAAGGCAACCGAAGATATATATATATGCACCAAACTTTATTTTATTAACTATTCATATTATAATATGGCTGTAATGAACTAAGTATAAATTATTTAATTATTTAATTAGAAATTGTAATTTTTTTTACTTTTGTAAAAATATAGCTCTTCATTTTTAAAGTTTTATCACAGCGCAATTTACATGTGTGATTTTGTGTTTACCTGTACCTTGGGCGCAGTTTAAAATCGCCGAAAAATTCAAATTAGATGAAAAACACCTACATGATGTGTGATTTATTTCTCCTAATTCATTTCATTCATAAATTCCAACTCCAATATTATTTATACATAATAATATATTTATATAGTCTAGGACTACATGAAATTGTTATGACACATACGGCGTACATGATAATATAATATGTATTTACGTTCGTCCTTCAACTCGAAACACTATAATAATGCGTATGTGCCAATATATACAGAAGAGAAGGGCTAATACGCGTGCTATGGGGTAATATTTCAGTCATTTGTGATTCACTGTGCATTGTAATTATTTTAGTCGACAACGTTGCAAATGTTTAACTATACTTTCTCGTGTTCACAACATGTTCAGTCGACCAAAGTGCTACAGAGTGCACGTGGAGAAGAGTTGCAATTTTTTGTTTACTTTTTATTATTTTTAGGTGAGTGGTTTTAATTACCTATAGTTAGTAGAAAAAGATTCATTATATTTATATAGTCTCTTCTAAATACAATATATTATATTATATATAATAATAAAACCAAACGAATTAGATATATATGATTTTGAAAATATTTTATAGTAAAACTGTTTTTTTTGTTAAATCTGCATCTAGTTACATATTATCAATCCCTATTTTAAATTTTATTCAAGTTAGTAATTATTTTTTTTTAGTTAATAATTATATATATATATACATTTTTTTATTTTTTTTTTCAACTAACTACTAACTAGTGATCATTATTTATATATATTTTTTAAATATGTGTAAAAAAAAATAATAAAATCTATCTAAACATAATATGTATAAATAATAAATCTGTACATTAATTATGTAAATATTTATTACCTATTCTAAATTATTATTTTTATTGTTTACTAATTTTATATCATACCTATACTGTGTCTATGACACTAATTGGTCACAAATGTAAAAGGATAAATCCCGTATACAAAAATAAAAATAAAAATTTTCAGATAAAAAAAGCGTACCGGTAGAATTTACACGCGCCCAACAATTTATATACCTAGGTATTTATTGGAATTTTTTTCACAGTCATAAAAGATTTGAATTAAAAATAGTTAACTATTAGAAATGATTTGACCTCCACTATTGTCATATTTATCATCGAATGAATTGTGCGCAGTAAAAATATAAAATTGTATAAAGTATCAATTTAATGTATGTAATGTGATGTGATAAGTGTACTGTACTCTGGCATTCGTATAGCAGATGACGTTTTAAATGACAATAGTTTGGAGGAAATGGGACTGCTATGGATATAGGGTACCTATTTAATATTTAAGATATATATATTAGCTTCATTGTGCGTTTGATTATGTGCTATATAGTGTAGGTACATAATCAGTGAAATCTTTCAGAAATTCTATTATATTTTTAAGTTTTTTTTCTTTGATATATAATTAGTACGTTCGGTTATTAATGAGTAATAAATATCTAATACAGATTATAACAATATTATATTGAATTAAAGTCATACAAACTTGAAAAAATTTTACACTACCGGTGATTACGCACATGCGTATTTAGATTGTCATATTTGTTTTAATTAACAGCACTTATATTATTATTATTGTGATTTATTTTACTGTAGTCTTCAAATTATAGTATTTTGTACTTACCGTCATCAACTTGAAGTCTAGTGATAACCGTGGATATCGGATAACATATCACAACACCCACAGTGCTGGAGATAAATGCCGAGTAAAAGTTAACAATCAACCTCAGATAGTCGTCTTTTTCGCAGTAATAGGAATAATTTTCCTTAATATGTTCGTAAGTCATAAGCTCAATGCCGGTGAACAAGAAAATACTTAATGTACTAGGCCAGAAACCTTTGAAAAATGCAGATGCGCCTCCGTTTTTGTAAGTCTTGACCACCACGTCCATGATATTCGTGTATTTTCCAACAATAAGGCGTGTTTTTACAGTCTATGGAATAAAAAATATTATTATTATTATTTTAGATTGGTTTTATATTTCATACAGAAAAGTTACCAGAGTAGTTATTATATTATTAGAGGTTCATCAAATCATGAATATAAATTATTTTTTATATAGGTATAATAAAAAAATACAACGTAGTATTTTTTACGCCCATAATAAATTTAACATAATTAATTAACTTTTCCAAATCTTGTTTAACATGACATTCAATGATTTTTTTGTCGTTAGTAATATAAAAATTTAATTCGAGATTGGTGTGAACATTGATTATAATTTATTCCATTTATTTTATAGTGTCCTGACAGTTCATTAAAACTAAAAAGTGATTATTTATATATAAAAAAAGGAATATATAACCATATCTAACTTTAACGTTTATTGGTCAAATCCAAAAATCATTAAAAATTCTGTTTGTCAAATGATTACTTATTTTTGGTTTGATTTGATGTTTTGAAATTTCAATGTTTCGTGCTCGCACTCAATATTATATAATTAACTAAAATTATTAATTTTTCTTCCAATAATTATTATAATAAAACTATAATTTCGTCTTAATCGTGTTATATTTTGATTTACGGCTGTTTCGTATAGTATTATACTGATATTAATTTAAATGCATTTAAACATTTATATTTTTTTTAAAGGCTATTGACATGCAATTATATAATTACAGAAAACTATTAATATAATTACAATAATTTAAAATGTATAATTTTATATGAAAAATATTGACGTTAATGAATAAGAACATTATTTTTTTTTATTACTAAATTTAGTTTAATTTTATTATAATAAATAAAAACCTTTTCTAAAATTATATATATAGGTACCTATTTGTATGAAATAGTTTTTTATCCATGAAATAAAATTTAATTGAAATATTTTTTCTGATGAAATTTTTCTAACTTATATCCATAATATTTATTTTAAATTAAATAGGTACTTTATCAAAATTACCTGTGTTTGGAGTATTATAATGTGCACACTTGAAGTTTAGGGAAAAGTACCTAATTGAGAAATGAAAAATATTGTCTTAAGTCAACAGTAGAAATTGAATAATTTAACAAAAAATGCCAACAAAAGTAATGAAAATGTCTTTACAACAAATATAATGTCGCAACAAATCAAATAAAGGCTATTTACTTTAATAATTTTTGAACAAAATAATAAAGAAAAAAAATCCATAAAAGTTTTTAATAAAATGTAATTCTGTGAATCCATATACTATAGCTTTAGCAATATAATTTATAAACACAATTAAATAAATTTGAAATTGCTCAAGAAGAAAAAAATTGAAACCATTATTCCTGATAAAAATGAGTTTCCATTATATTTCTTTTTATAACTTCTTTTAATTGAATAAAATACAATGATTTGTTTTTAATAAAATAAAAATGTATATTATATTTTTCGTTTTTTTTTTTGCACATATGTAAATATAAACGTCGAGAATGAACCTCTTTTTTTTAAAAAAAAGGTATACGCTATACGGTAATAATTGGACCATTCACCATTATCATAGGTTATCATTGGGTGGATATTTTATATTGTGATTTCGGCTGAATCCGGTAATTAGATCTCTGTATATTAATTTTAATTCTATTAAAATAATATATTATTTATGAATCGCTATACCAGTACACTCAGTACAGCGCATACAAAGCTTTGTGCTTAAGCCTATATGTATTATCAAAAGGTAATTAACAAATATTAAATAAAATTATAGAATCAGCTTCAACAATGAACATTGGTTGTCATAAAGTATTCAAGTACAATAGATAAAAATAGCTTAAAGTGTAATTATTTACAAGTATTAAAAAGCATTGCAATCGTATGTGGTAGACGTGGTATGTTACAAATTATAAGATCCACGTTTAATATTGTATATATATAATGCGGTTATATACGAAATAATTACAATGTTTTTTTAATAATTACAATGGAATTCACAGTATAATAGTATATAAGAGAGTAAATCATATGGCAGTATTAGTTTGCGATGTGTTAAGAAAATATATTCAGTAAAAATGTACATGATTTAATTCTGTCAATATTAAATGTTATATAGCTATTCATTAAAACAATACTATCAACAATAAATTACTTATAATTTATATTTTTTATGTCCGACTAAACACTTGAATTTTACTTAACTGGAAACTTTATAAAAATAGGTTAAATACGCAAAAATATTATGTATGTACATTGTACATAATTATGTTTTAAATTTTACGTTTATTATAATCCACGAAGGGTACAATGTTATTTTTTAGTTTTTGTATAGGTAGTAGGTATGTATTTATTGTATAGAGATTAAGATTGTAGAGGTACTTAAATACCATACTTATCAACTTAACCTATAACTAAGTAACTAACCATAATTATAACTACTCCCGATACTCGGCACTCGGCCAGTAAGTAATGCAGAATTGGTTCTAGGGTCAAATAAAGTGTACGAATTGTTTTCCAAATAAAATTACTTATTAGTATACAACTGTTACAAAATATGTACTAGTTGTAATTGTTTAGTTTGAATAGTTTTATTTAATTATTATTGATGTAAAGGAAAATATTATTATTGACCAATATACGAAAGTAGTATGAATATGTTATATACTGAGCAACATTTTTAACCGAACCTAGATAATCTAGATAGTGTTTGAAGTATATGTAATATTTTATATATCTATAATAATTCTATATACAGTCCTAAGTTTGTATTAAATGTGAGTTGAATATAATATATCATAATAATTTGAAAAGTTAATTTAACAAGATTGTATTATTATAAAAGCTTGCGGGAACCAATTCCCATGTTAGGTACCTGTAGACAACCCGGGAACCAATTTAACAATTGCAAACCAACTCATCGTAGTCGTCCTTGGCAGTAACACGCGCGTTGAACATTTGTTTTTATTATTCATCTTCACCGTTTTAATATTTTTAGTGGGCTACACACCAAGTTTTATAAAAATATAATATAAATTTCACAATATACCTGTGGATGTGCATACTCATAAAATCTATTGATTGTCTTGATCGTTCAGTACCTATTTTGGCTGTATATGCATATCATACATAATTTATATAAATTTATCAAATAAATAAGGAAATAGGAAAATATATTTTTAAATATTATCATGTTATTATGGATGATGTACAGTTGTACAGTGTACAGTAACATTCATACCATTTTTAATATAATACAGGTGTCTAGCTCCAACCTATGTGTACGGCCCACCAAGCTAATATATGTTTTGAAAATAATATAAAAGTTTTCATTGTTTTTAATTGATTTAGTTAGTTAACTAAAATTAATTTATTATTTTTTTTTAATTTGATATTATTCATAATAACTTATTATAGTCATATTTATACACTAATACTAGCTAATAATAGAAAAACCTGTTGATCATACTTATTTTAATTACAGTGCACTCGCACAATTGTGAGTTGGTCAGATATAATACCTAACGACCGACTCCGAAATAACAATAATGCTTTTGAACTTGTGATCGACGAGTTTTTCTAACTGCGTAAGTACACTACTGTAATATAGTGGGTATTTAATATTGACTTTTATTTTTTCTTCAATTGCATTATCTCCTTATTCCTCAAAAAATGTTGGCCTGCGATGAAAAATGTATCTCAGATTTAGCCGACCGTAAAAACAGATTGGAAACCTTTGATATAATATAATAGGTATGGTGTAATATAATGCTGTAATGTTATATAATTATTATGTTTATACACACTTCTTTATAGTACTTAAGGTATTATATATTGTATATTAATACTTAATTCACGCTTGCAGTATAGAAGTCCTAATGTTATACGAAAAATAAAAGGTAATTAGGTACCAAGCAAGTCAAAATGTATACATACAAAAAAATAATGAGAACAATAAAAATATATTTATTGCGCCCGTTATAAGACACGCTGTAACTACGTGCATGTTACATAAAAGTTAAAAAATGACCTTCGATATATAATGATAACGATGTGAGTTAATCTAGAGACTTTGTAGTTCGTTTAATTTTTGACTGCCATGGTTTTATAATATATAATATTGGATGATACAATGTTAATAGTATAGGTATAGACGATGTCTATTAGACATTATTTTTCATAGAGTAATGTTATGATATGTATAATATCTACATGGCTCATAGAACCTATTATATTATTTAATATTATGATTTAACGGACAACGATATATATATATATATACGTATATATTATATTATATAATATGTATAGTGCGTTTTTATAATGAAGACATCATTAAATTATAAAAAATAATCTTCGGGCCTTTAAAAAAAAAAATTATAAAACAACAAGGTTAATGGAAACAAATATGAAATCAAACTCTAAATCACAAATAAAAACACGTTATAAAAAAATATAGAATATAGATATACAAACATATAATTATATTATTATATAAGTGCCGCACTTTATAAGCCGGTATTACGTACGACATAGGAAAAAATAGAATGGAGTTAACAGCTTCTTTGAGTATACAAAAACCACTATATTCTGGTTGGTCCAACGTAAATATTGTCAGTATCTACGTCTTCTAAATGTGTGTCTAAAGTGTCAAGCAGTTTTGTCTGGGACACGGTTTACTTCCTTTGAGGACTGGAGACTGTCTGGAGTATACCAGAGCCCAACAAAATATAAATTGATAACATTTAAAATATTACTTTGACACCCCTCCCCGCCTTTTTCGAAATCTTGTTATATTTGCAGCATTGTCTGTCTGTGTCTAACTAACAACTAATAACAAATTAGTAATAGATAATAATATATATATTGCAAAAATCAAGTTAAACTAGATTTAAATTGTTACATTTTGGTTAAATTTTCATATTAAGCCCATATTATAAGATTATCTTATGAAAACATTATCTGTTCTCAGAATTTTAGTGTTAGCTATTCACATAAATTTAATTTTTAAAAATATTATTTAATATTATTCAATTTTTTTTTTTTACTTTATTTAGAGGGTAGATAACTAAAAATATCAAACTGTGTTCGTCTAAACTACTGTTGTCTATAAACGTGATTCGTCAATGAAAATATAGACGACACGTTTGAGAAGAAATTATTTAATAATTTAAATTTTAAATGCGAATCTTGTCTCAGGTGGGTTCTTTGTACCAGTAGTATTGATTTTCAAGTATAAGAGTAAATTATACTATGATATAATATATATGTACCGTTGTGTAGCTTGTGTACAACACTACACACTATATTACGACAACTGGAAGCGCACATTGCACAAATGCTTAAAGCGCAGTCGTGTCTTTATTGATTATTATTATAAGGGTGAGAAATAGTTATGTAAGAGTATACATCTCTATTCTTCACGTAGATATAAAAATAAGGTATATATTGTCATTTAAAATACAATTTTGTTTTATTTCTTGCGATATAAGTGAATAATTTCAAAAAAATGAAATAAAATAAAATTAAAAATAAAATTGTATAATAAAAATATACACTAAATATTTAAAACAGCATTTTTAAATTATTTTAATATTTTATGGACTTCGCGAATAATGCAACAAAGATAATAAAAATACGCGAGCTTAATTCTGAAGTTTCTATTATTATTAATAAATAACTACATTAAATTAATTAGGTATATATATATGTATACCTATCGTTAATTATAATATTATATGTGAATAATAAGATAATTTTTTTTTTTTATTCTGTAACTTTTTAATATAGGTGATCGATACAATATCATCATGTATTTTATTTATTGTTATAAATTAAATATATTATAATACCAGTGTATATATTTTAAAATTAGTTATATTATTATTACTATGTACCTAAGTAATATTTTTCATTAATTTATTCAGAATTTTACTTCCTAATTACAGGTTTAAAATGGACATCAATAATGTTATATTACCGACAAAACGAACATAAACGCACTTTTTTGCATTATCTTTCTGATCTAAGAGTCTATAATAATAGATATGTAGTAAATAGTAATACACCAAATTTGTGTTCTACAAAATTATTTTTATGTTGTCATCTTAAGAATTTGAATGCTTTAACGATTTAACTTTTTAGGTAAAAAAGCCTAAGTATAAATGCAGATATTATGTTCTTAATTTTAAATGTAATAATAGATCAATTCACTCTCTTATGACCACTAATAAAACGAAATTGGTTCTGCTGAATTCACATTTGCTATATTGTCCGTGGGTCAGAAAAAGAAAACAATCGATAGACGCTTATAGAGCTAATTAAATATGGGTTCGCAATAATTTGTTAATATTTTGAGGTAAAAAATTCATATTAGAATTATTTAACGAATATTTTATAATTTATCAAATATTTTCTGCTATTTACATACGTTGGAAATCATCCATTTTCAGATTCTGAACGGAATGATGAATATGAATGTATTGATTTTACAATGATGCTGTGTGTTTTTTTTTTGTGTCTGTGTACAGCATAACTAGTCGAAATAATGCTTCAATTTCAAACTTTGGGGGTGGTTTCCGATGGCAAAGTGGATAACCTTGGTGCATTATAGAGGTGAAAAGTAAACATTTTCCTACAGTTTTCAAAAAAAAAAAAAAAAAATGACAGAAAAACGGGAATTTGTACGCAAAACCAGTTTTTGACAAAATCGAGTTTCTTATTTTGCTATAACTCAAAAACTAATCAATGTAAACACTTGAAATTTTCAAAAAATATTTATATTAGCGTTCTCCATGCACAGTTGAATTTTCAAAGAATTTTGAATTTTTTTAAGCTATTTATAGACAATTGAAATTTTTAATTTTTTTAGTATTTTTTTTTAAAATAACGATAAAATTTAATAAAAGGTTTCTTATAAGTTGTTCTTAAAGTGATAAAAAAAAATCCGAAATCGTTAGTCACAATTTTTTTTTATAAGTGCTTAAAGTTCGAATTTATACGAAATATGTCAAAATTGCGAAAATTGGCAAGTAATTTTGTGGTTGAAAAATCGTAAAATTTTTTCTTTTATAACTAAGTATTGAAAATTTTGCACAAGGTTTTCCATACATTTTTCTTCAATTATCTGTAAAAAAAACTCTACCGGATTCAAACAAAAAAATTTTATGAGTGTTTGAAATGTAAATTTTTACAAAACCGCGTTAAATAACGGTTTAGCCTCAAACGATTTATGATATTTGTTGTTATTCAAATAGTATAAGTCGTAGATACTTGAAAATTTCACCAGTTATTTAGATTGGAATTTTCTTTACGTGATTTAATTTTCAAAATATTTTGACTTTTTTGAGCTATTTATAGACAATTGAAATTTTCATTTTTTTTATAAATATTGATAAAAAAATTTTAGCCGGGAAAAATTACTTGAAAATTTAATTGAAAGGTCCACATAACTTGTTCTAATTCTCATTCAAAAATTATAAAAATACATAGGCACAATTTTTTTTTATTAGCGTTTGAAGTTCAAATATTGACAAAAATTCGTCAAAATCATGAATATTTTTCACTATTTGGTAGTTAAAAATTTATAAATATTTTACTATCAAAAGCTTAGAATTAAAAATTTTATACTATGCTGTCCATAAGTTAAGCTTAAAATAATTATAAAAAAGTTTGAGGATTATTCAATTTAAAAAATTTTACGAGAGTTTAAAGTTTTAATTTTAATTTGAAATCAAAAATACACGTGTAAAATAACGTTTTACTAATAAATAATTTTCGATTTTTGTTATTTTTAAAAAATTACAAAACGTAAGATCTTGAAACTTTTACTTAAATGTTTGAATTTGTTTCAAAATACGATATATGACAATATTTAAATACAATATATTAACATATCCTAGACTGACAAATCATCTCCGTTCAGAATCGTTTTTCGTATACAATGATACCTATCATTGCATTCAAATTTAACCTACCCTAGTCCGAGGTCCACCCCACCCCCTAATGTACAGCAGAGCGATACTCACTTACCCGCTTTTTTTTTTAAATCTATGTATAATAAAAATGTTTAATTGTGAATAAAAAAGCATTAAAATTTATTAAAAGAACCCACATAAGTTTTAAATATTCTAACTAAGAAAAATTAAAAATACATAGTCAAAATTATTTTATAAGCGTTTAAAGTTTAAATTTCTACATCAAACATATATTAACAACTTATATTTACTACGAATTTTTGTTATTTTTAAATATTATATATATAAAATTAAAAATTGAAACATTCTATAAGGAGTTAATTTATTAAATCCTATAGACAATATAATTTTAAAAATAGTAGTATAGACTAATTTTATAGGTATCTAATTAAAATTTTAAAATTTTTTTAATTTTATTTTCAAGTGTTGATTAAAATGTTTAGACTCGGTCAATAAGCTTGAGAATGTAATACATGATTCCATACTATTTGTTCTTATGAAAATTATTTAAAAATATTAAAAATAATTATTTTATTACCTATATATTTTTCAAAAGAATTAAAATTTGATTAAATTCACCAAAATCACGAAAATTTGCAAATTATTTTGTAGTTAAAAATGTATACAATTTTGAATTTTAAAAGATAAGACTTTAAAATATGATACTATAGGTCTTCCATTAGTATTTCTAACAAAAACCTTTATATTTAAAAAATACATATGCAATTTTTTTTTATGGACATTATTTTGTTTAAATGTTGACGTAATTGTAAAAATATATATTTATTTTGTTGTAATATATAAATATTACTATTTTTATATGACAATAATTAATGAGTATTAAAATAGCACAAATGTACAATAGTGAATAGACTTAAAAAATTAAAAATTTGTATAAATATTAGTCTATGCGTTGTTTTTTAACATTCAAAATTCTGTCATTGATTTTAAAGATATATCTGTTTTCCTTCCAAATCTTTCTGTTACTTTTTTACGAACAGTTTCAGCCCAAATAAATAATTACAATGGATTCCATTTTTGTTAAAATGGATCTGCTTATTTTATAATATTAAAATAATTTTTTACTTTAAATTTAAATTATGATATTCAAAATGTTGTGATTTTGCTACTTTTAAAAATACATGGATAGGTAATATGTAATAAGTTGAGTTACGTGCATCGAGCGGATACAGGAATGTCTGGCTAAACACACCGGCCACCGCTCCGGCCACGAACCTGTCACGGGCATACAAGTGGACATCATTCCGGGATGCCTTCAGCTGACGTTTCGTGTAGTCGTACACGCTAAATTTGATGGCAAACTCGGGTGATGACTTTAGCACGCTCAACCCGTTACCACGCCAAAATCCGCGTAATCCCTGTCTGTTGTACACGTGTCGGGCTGAAGCTCGAAAACCACCGACATCGGTAATCTTTAAAAAAAAACACAAAAATTATCAATATAATATATTATTATATAATTATAATACAATAGTTACACACTATACAGTATATGAACGTAATTGGAAAATTTCTGTTATTATAAATTTAAACTCATATTTCCGCGGTATTAATGATAAATTAATAATATTATATACTTACACCATAGTATTAATGTATACATTTATTATTTACATCTAAATATTATATAGATATGGATATATTATGATATCAATGATATAATTGATATTATCTACGAGTTCGTTTAAGATGAAATAAAATACTAGGTAATAAATAAATTATTCGACCTAGGTGTTACCCTGAAGCCTGACTACATGTTTTTGCATTGGTTTAGATAAATGCGAAATATTTATGAATAAAACTCAATTTTTTATCATTTTTGTATCTGCAATCATGAGCTCGATAAGTCACGAGTTATGACTTTTATATATATAGAAAATTAATATGCACATCAAGTTATCTTACGCAAATAAATCGTTTATATTGTGCCGATTGATTGCATATAAAATTGCAATTAATGAAATGTACCGTATTTAAGACTATAACTGATACTAATGAATACACTTACTAAAGCGATTCGAGGACGGATATATTAAATGTTTACCCATGATGAATAGATATATATATTATATATACATGTGTACATTGATACACTATAGTACTATACAGAATTATATATAAAATGATTAATGTGGAGCTATTCGTACCTACTATTTTTTTTATTTTGTGCTAATGAATCTCAAAATTTACAAAAGTTCATCACCTGTCACGAAAATAGTATTACCTATTCGTAATTTTATTTTTTATCATTGTTATCACGAAGTCAATATTATACTGCAATTATATTCTCCTATATTGAAGAACCAAAGAAAAATTAGTTATGGTATTACAATAGGTACCGCCGTATCGGGAAAACTCAGTCCAAAAAACCTGTGATCGATGAAAAAAAAATAATATTCGAGAAAGTAATTACTGATGCACAGTGTTTAATATTGCATAACGAATTTGATTGTAGTAAGTACATTGATTATACATGTTTAAATTATATATAATGTTTTATAGTTAAAACAAATTCAAGTTTTACTTTACCACAGTATATAATTAGTATAGATTCAAATATACTAATATTCAAATACTTTTTAATGTCATCACCTTTTGTGGCAATCAAAATGCTTAATTTTAAAATTTAATGTTTTGGAGTACTTCAAGGATTAAATGTAAAAAGTTCCCATTACTTTGAAAATAAAAACATGAAAAAACATAACCAATATTCAACACAATCGATTTTGTTTTGTTGTACTATAAAAATAATAACTATAGGTAGGTACTTGATATTTTCACCAAATATATATATATATATTATCATTTTTATATTTTCATAACCAAATTTTCAAAACATTTTAATACTTTTTATATGTATATATTTTTTTTTTGTATAAATATTGATAAAAATGTATGGTACATTTTTAGTATAATATAATAAATTTTTATGTAACACATCTTACATATTTTATACTCATAAATATATTATATATGAATAATAATAAATTAATATTTATAAAACATGTTTCGAAATTTTCCGTTGTACTTTCTACGTATATTTATTTCATACTCTTCATATAGTATTGTGGTCGTTGACACAGGTACCTAACGTAAATTTTGTAAGCCCATTTTACTTGGATATTATTAGGTAGATAATATGGTGAATGCGTGATTAATTTATGTTAATATATTTAGTCAATAAGAATAATTTATACATGAATGTTTAATAAGATTATTCCTACATTGTATTACTGTTTTGAATAATTTATACATTCATATTTTATAAATTGTGTCATTTTATCGTAGTAAAGGTTATAATATCAAACTTAATAGCCAATAGGTATACCTGGGGCTATGGATATCATAATAATAATATGAGCTAATATAAATATTAAAATGTTTCTATAACAATAGTATGCTTATCAATATTTATAATTCCCGTTTATTTCTTAAATTTATAATCCAAAACTTCAAAGGATATACTGTAGGACAAGTAAAAACTTATAAACTTTACATGATAAGACGCGTGGAATAATTGTAATATTATATAGTTATCACTTATCAGTAACTACACGTAAATCAACTGACAACCATTAATATTCATTATTTTTATATATTCTTATTAGGTTTAAATATTATAAGTTATAACGAATACTATAATCGTATGAGGCCGTATGTGCCTAATAGACAATAGTACCCTATCATCTAATATGAGCACTTGAGTAACTCATAATATGTCATAATGTATAACGTTTCGAAAAAAAGTAAACACAAATTGCGCCATAAAAGATTAAAGATACAATTCGCGCATTTTAATCAGGGGCTCTTAATAATAACTAATTATTAGGTAAATAAATAACAAATTTATTATATAATTTATTATTTGTTGATGTACCTATACTTATTAGTTATCATTTATATTTTATAATGCCGTATCTAATCAAGTACTTTATATGAGCTTGGTAAATCCAAAACATTTCGAAACTAAATTAATATCATATATAGGTACATAAATATAATACAATAGATTAGTATAGAGTATAGATTATATAGAGGCTGAGTTTTTATTTATTGTGATGGTGATAAACAATAACTTGCTTATTATTGCTGAACAATCAGAAATCGGAAAAATACATTCATTATCGTAATTTATAATTATGTAATACATTAGTTGTAAACCGAAAAATAATATCAAAACCAATGAAATCTTATACGTCATATACCACGGAGAACCCCTTAAAATGAAAAAATTTATTTATCCTATATAGTGGGACTCAATTCATGTATATTTATTTTATGAAACGCAACTCATGTGCTCCCCATATAACTGTGGTAGAAATAAAATAGGTAGGTCTATTGTAATATTAATTTAAACAATAAATTAAATATAACCGCAAGGTAATGTATGAAATAAAACGTATAACATTACACCCTGAACCGATTAACATAAATAAAACTTGCCAAGACAAAGAAAACAAGTAATCCCTATTATAGGTTATATAATATAATATATAATGAATAACAATATATTCCCCTCAGGCCTCAAGGCCTCAACATATATTTTTATACCTGAATATATATATATATATTGCTTTGGAATTCAAATTAAGATAAAGGTGTTTTATTCTATTCATAATGCATAAATAATTAATATTTTAGGTTTATTTTCCGAGACTACCTATATCGTATTATTTACTATCAATAGCAGATTCAGAGAGGACACAGGCACACGTGCCCCCCAATTAATGGATTATAAACATAATTACAGTATATTATATCAAAGAGTACCTATAATATTTTAAATATATTCAAGCTAATTAACAATAGTTGCTACGACAATGTAAAATATCAATCATATCAAATGTGAATAGGCTGGGATCATATTACATCATCATGAAATAATTACGTTATGCATGTGTATCTAATTTTTTTTATTTGTCCTTAATTAATAAATAATATGACTGAAATAGATGAATGTCATATAAAATTAAAAATACTGAACCCAATGTTTATAAGTTTATAAATGCGACGAATTGAATGCAGAATGTTTAATTTCAAATTTATTGTTTGTATATTATATATATTTTTTTAAACTCCATAAATTATTTTTTTTTAATTATATATTATTACTGTACTTTGAAAAGCAAAACATGCATATTTATTAAAAAATCCACTTTATATAGGCATTAGTATTAGGCATAATAACCACATGTAATTATTTAAATATGTATTTAAAAAAGGTTTTAAAGCTTGGGGGATTGTAATATTTTCAACTTAGAAATCGTTAATATAACAACTAATTTGTATTTATTCATATTGTCAACAATATTAAAACGGTTCTATTTATAATACATGGTATCAGACAAGTATAAATACGTGAAATTACTGTATCATGTATAGTATCATCACCTATAGATATTATAATATTATAAATCTATTGTTGGACAATTTATATTATAATAACGACGAATCTTGTAAAAACGTAGGTAATATAGGTAAATATATACATATTTTTAGTATTTGTACTATATTCTTTTATACTATTTTCTTTTATATTCTATATCAACATTTACAATATTATGAATAGTCTTCGGTAAAACGTTATATTATTGTTTGTGTACGGTTGCGCGACGAACGGAGTGGTTTCATGCGGGAACGATCGATGTAGCTCTCCCGGATGCCTGTCATGGCGGCGGCGGTCCAAAATATTAAATTACTATGGCAACCGTTGGGTAAATCTATCTTTATTTGTAGAAGATTCCCTACCCCAAATAAATGGTTCAATGGACCAGTCCAAGCGCGTATATTATGTACATGCCTAGTGCCTACCTATTGTGTGATGCGAGTCTGTGTGAAGGAGAGAGATAGTGAAATAAAAGTGAATATGATGTATATAACTCACCCTCGATAAACAAAAATTTATCACTTGGCTTCCCAACCCCACTTTTGAACAATAGGGTACCAATCGATTTTCCTTTTACGTTTTATCTTGAGTCTACAATCTCTTGTTACCTTTTTCTACGCAATATCGAAAATTATCTCAGTTCCCTAATTTTACTCTTTTATTGAGAGTATACAAGTATTAAATGATAAATACCATTAACAAAAAAACCAATAGATGATACCTATTTATTCTACTTACATTGTTTATCCGTGTTATGATCGCTATCTATTTTTGTTTTAGTTATAGATATCGCATATTTACATGCAAATGATTTATAAATTAATTACATTTATATTTATGATTATGATTTATGATTTATGCTGTTATACATTCTATTCGTATATATAATTGTATTTAGGGACATTCTTACAATACCCAGTTAAGAGCTCTTTCACACGAGACACTTTGTCGCCGGCGACTAGTGTCTGAAAAGAATCGGGCGATTAAAAATATATTGATATTTATAGAAGCGTTCACACGAGACACAGATAAGGATTTCGTGTCCCGTCGGCATTTCAAAGTGTCTCTTCCCCTCTAGTGGCTGGACACTGTGTCTCGTGTGAAAGAGCTCTAAGTGTCGGTTGCACATTATAAGAACGGATTTTAATCAACTTTATATAATATATTATTTTCGTGATTTATAAATTAATATAGTGTACACATTAAATATTTTCATACAGCTATAAACCGTACTTTAGAATAAAAAAAAACTGACGTTCTGCAGCCTGCTTATGGCAAATTTGATTTCTTCTCTTTAATTTACGGTTAAGTGATATCCCTCTAATTTTACTTTTATACAGCTTGATGTAATGACGAAAACTAAATATGTTATTTTTTCCTTTATTTCCTGTACAGAAAAGTCAAATAAAGGTACATTGGTATTATTGTAATAACATCCTTTCGTTTAACATCTGCTCAACACACGCAATATCTTATAATAGATACTTGTATTTGTATACTATATAGAAAATATTTTAGTTCAAATGAACCGCTATTATTGATTAAGAATATTAATTAAATCTTATAATTTTTTGACAAGTATTCTGCAGTTGGTTATTTTATAGTATAATATTTTTCAAAAAATTAACATACCTAAATACCAAGTTTTAAACAGTTTGGTTATAAGTTTGAAATTCCAATATATATACCTACTTTTCTATTTTGCTATTGTTTTTTATAAGATAATACAATTGTCATATAGAGATGATAAAATATATTATGAAAAAAAAAATCATAATGTTTGTATAAAATATAAATTGGAAATATATTATATTTATAAGAATTTAAACGTTAAAAAATATGTTCTACTTAGAAAAATAAAATTATAAAGAACAGGTAGGTTGGCGTTTAAAATTCTTACATAAATAAATAAATTAATTTTTGTTATATAGCGTCGTCATTTGCAATGTTGCAGAGTACGAGGACCTAAAATTATACTGATCAAAATTATATAACCTGAATTAAATAAAAATGCATCAACACATCCTATACAATTATTATGGATAATTTATTTGTGAAAATGAATATATTAGAAAAAAAATATTTTTTTTTTTTAAGATTTAATCTATTAACTCCATACACGTAAATCAAAATTTATATTTTTTTCGATGTGGTTCAATTTAATATGGTCTATATGCAAAATCAGGAATTAATATTAAACAATACATTTTTTTATAGCTCATAAGTTCTGCAATCTGTAGGAATACTTTATATTATGTATAGATTATTATTTTTTTTTTACCTATCATTGATTTAGTAAACTATTAACCAAGTGAAATGACGCCCAAAAAAATCAATGACAAGAATCGCATGATAAAAAAAAATCACGCAGCAGTTCCGATGATTTAATCTCAAACCGTGTGTTTCTTCCTACGTAGTGCTATATAAACAGAGAACTATACAGAACACGATAATATATAACAATAATTTACTATATACAATATAATATTATAATGGCGGCTGCAGCGATGCAGTCGTATTACATTATACACATTGGTCACATAGTATAATATAATAATAATATATTGTTTCGTGCGTTTTGTTCCCGCGCACGTTATAAAAACACGAAAAAAAAATATGTTCGAATATAATATATTATAATATATAGGCAGCATTTATGACATGTACACAAATGACGAGTTCCATCCCACTACAACTGCTATATTCATTATGTATATATTTATATACATGAGTGTCGCTTTTCTATTCTCCTCTATATATCGCGTACCTACATATTTGTATCGCGCGCACTGCAGCAGAAAATCACGTTCTCACAGTTTTTATCATCACGGTCTTGGTTTTATTTCTTTTGTCACGGAAAAGACGCGCGATTCGCTTTCAAAATCATAATACCTATACATAATCCGTTTGAATGCAACAATACCGCCCAAGGTACCTAACCATATTTTTAATTCGATTTTGACGCCATTGTAACAGCACTCCTCCCTCATGATTGTATCATGATATTAAAATAATAATAATTATTTTTTTTACGTTAGGTACCTATCTACGGGCTACGACTTATAACTAAATAATGCTGTTTATTATAAAGTAGGTATATTGCAGTATATGCGACGGTTTAACGCATTCGGTGGGTACCTAATTATTTCAATTGACTATAATAAGTTCAATAAATTATGATAATAATATACTAAGAAATTATACACTCATACGTGTGTGAACTGTATTACATAATCATTTCTAATCGATGTAGGAAAAACGAAACAATATTTTTTTTCTGTGCGCTGTACCTATACGTATATAAAACCTATTATTGCGTTTTTATATCAAATTATAATGCGCATTAGACTTTTAGTTTTTATCTATGTATTTAAACAAAGTATAAAACCATATAATATGTTTTATTCATTTAAAAAAAATTATTTTATTCTATGGACCATGATATGAAAAATGAAAATGGTAAATTGTGGTATAGAATTTGTAAGTTTGAAATACGTGATCAAATATTATTGCACATATTGAGCCATATAGCCATTTGTACGTTATTTTTTAATTCCATAGTATTTACGAAGAGAAAATTCGATTTGAAAAATCCAATTAATTATTTAATATAAATTAAAAATGCGTTTATAGGTAATTTACTCCTTAATTACGTTTTATATATAACTCATTACTGAATATATCGTAAATAGGTAATTTATGTATATTGGTATTATACATATATAAATGTATAAGTTATATACTTCTCACGGGGATATACTGAGTGCATCCGTATAGTCATATCAACAAATTATATTGAATATAACATAATTTAATAAATAAATAATTATTTTTCATCAAAGTCAATAAGTGACTTTACTTACGTAATAATAATAACGTTTCATTAAACTCTCAATACTGTTAAAAATATATTATAAATTTATAACCAGATACTTTAACAAGTAATCAATTGATCAATAAATAAGTTTTTAATTTTCGAGCATTTTATTGTTTAGATTGTTTATGTTGAAACTTTGTATTCGGTGCAATTAGTCCATGCTCATTAAAATCTACAGCTAAAATGATTATTTATGGATGTTTAATTTTAACAATTTTAACAATTGTGAAGCACTGGAAATTATGGGATAATTGCATATCAATTAACTTCGATAATAATTGGATACCTCTAAATGAATTAGGACGCACTAGGGCTATATCAAAAATATGACCTTATTTATTGGGTAGCACTCGGAACATTAAAAAAAAGGTAATTTCGGGGGACACTTTGGAAACTCACTTTCTATCAGCTTGTGTACTTTGACATATTGGTATTTTTCGACACATTCTAAGAAAATTAATGAAAAATAGTAATCACTAATAACAGGTAATAATAATATTTCCTCTAAAAATTGATGTTCCAAAATTTTACGAAGTAAGATGGTTTCTGCCAAAGTGCCAAAAGTACCTTTTCCTTTTTTAACAATTCATTTTTCTACCAAACTATAAAATATAAATTAGTATATTCTCTTTTCCACCCAAGTCTTATCAAAAAAAACTTGTAAGAGAGCATTAAAAAAATATTGATTGTATAACTATTATATACAGGGTATTAGGGAAGTGGACAAATTGTTAACTATATAAATCGGCACAACTACAGTTTAGCTACCATGCATTTTTTTGTTTTGAAATAAATGTATTTCAATGAGTTAATGATGATGCCGCAAAAAAATTGTGCAAATCATTATTTTGGAAGTTATATCCTTCCTAAGTTTGCGATTTTAGGTTTTTACGTATACGCATTACGCCATTACGCTGTATTTTACTGCCGCACGAATTTTTCAATTTTTTTTTTACATATTTTGACGAATTATAAATGATGAAGTGAAATCATAATGTGAACCATAGCCGATGGTTTACAACAGCTGTAACCAGGACAAATGGTCGCAGGGGGTGACTACTTTTTTATTTTACTGATAAGTTTGGATTACCTGGTAGGTTACTGTCTGCCTGAAAGTATACCTGTAGGTATGCTCCCTCTTAAGACCCCGAAGGGATCGCTTACCCCTTCCCATAGGTTGACTATTCCTCTATACTTAACATTTAACTATTAGGATTTTTTTTTACTTTGAAAGCTTTGTTAAATCTTTTGAACGTGAAAGTACTAGATATATAATACACAATGGTCAATGACAGAATGTATAGAGAATTACGATAATTACGATTTAATTTATATTTGTTTACCAGACATTTTCGGTAAGTATCTAGCGGTTTAATTAAATCAATATAAAAACTATAAAATTATATGTATTTTAATATCATAATTTCAAAACTAATAGTTTTTTCAATTTATATTATCAATATAATTTTTAACACGTTGTTTTACCTAGTCACCGAAAAAAAAAATATTAAAAAATTCGTTATAGACGCAGCAATAAAGTACAGCATTGTGCGTAATTGTATAAATTTAAAATCGCTATCATCGGAAATACATGAAACACACGTTGAAATACATGTTAAAAAAATATTGGAAAAATCACTAGGTAGCTAAACTACAACTGTTCTGATAAATCAAAAGATAAAAATTATAATATATTAAATTAATATATTTTTGATTAATGTACTATCAAATTTTTGTTAAAAATATTAAAAATTAAATAAAAGTTTTCTCATTATAGTTGTAGTATGCTCTTAGTATAGATAACTATAATTAAAAATAAATACATAGTTATTTTGTTGTTGTAAGTTCAAACTTTAATGAAATTCTTTAAAATTTTATAATTAATATGATAATTATTTTTTTTTTTTTTTTTTTTGAGCCATTGAAACGAGAAAATAATAATGTAAGAAATAACTAAAAATTAATTATGGTTCATATATAACAAATTATATTTTTATTGTTATTTCACATAAATGCCATATTATTTTTATTATTTTAAGCTTATAAGCGGGGAATTGTTATTACTTAATTTATTTTATTAATCTTTTATGTATATATTTTTTTTTTACATAATATAAAATTCTAAATATAATATACATCTTATAATGATTTATTCTTTCATATAGGGGAAAAAGCAAAGGTAAGTATACATCGATGGAAATAGATTATATTATAAATATAAATATAAATAGATTTATATATAAATATATATTGTAAAGAATTCAAACTATTTTTTAATATTAATAAAGTAATATTTTATTTAAAATGTGAATAATGCTAGTTAACTAATAACCTTATATTTTAATTTTTAAGTTTAAAAAAATATATAGGTATATTTTACGTTATTGTACTTAGTGCCTAGTGGATATAAAATAATGCAACCTTTTGCCCTATTGCTCAAGACGCCTTTAACGAATTACATTGTTCGGACACGTGACTTTAATCAGCACCATAAAATTTGAACATTGGACATTACGAAACTCCGGTCTGTTATTCTTATTACACTAATAATCATCTAATCATCGATGGTACTCAGAACTTTTCTTTTAAGTTTTAATTAAAAAATTACATCATTTTAATACCTATTAAATATACTATGTGCTCTTGATAAAATGGGTTATCATTCTGACTTGCTTGAGATAACTCGATTTGTAAATGGTTTTTAAGCGCAATATGAATACCTAATTAAGTATAAAAATCCTATGACCTCTACACATGCGTTGTGTGAAGGACAAATAATTTTCAATTTTCATTTCTACGATAAAAAACAGTTGATAAATCCTTTTAATTGCTCTGTTTGTAATTTTCTAACACAATTAAAAAATTTTGTATGCAATTGTGATAATTAAAAAAAATTACATATTTTATTTTGTTCGATTTTAATTAATACTGTGTACCTAATTATTTCAATCATATATTATTTTAAAACTTCTTTCGAAATGTTGATAATTTACTCTATTCTCTATACATTTTAATTTTTTAAATAAAATATTATACCTATACTAACTATTCTTAGTTTTTTTCGCTTTTGATAATTATTTCTTTTAATTAATTAGGTGCAAATAATGTAGGCGTGTTAATAAAACTTTATTAATATTTAAAGGAAGAAATAATTAGTAATAAGTGAATAATTATTGATTTTCGATTAGGTACTTTCAAATTTTCATGTTGCTATCAAAACGTCAATATTGTATTAGCGACTAACGAATTATATTATTAAACATATATTATCATTTAAGCAGGGAACAATCTATAGTTGTAAATTAAGTTTTGACGTTTTTAATTTTGTATGTCCATATTGAGGTATTAGCTATTATATTATATCCTAGAAGTTATAATAAGTTGCATTATGTAAACCCGAGAAAATTCATATCGCAATTAACAAATACAAATATAGTAAAATTAGTATTTTTTACATAAAATATTGACGCGCTGCGGCTGCATGCAGTGTCTATATACTCTATACTGCCATATATTATATAGTTTTTATTAGCACTTTAAACCAGGGAGTCAAAACGGGTTAAAATATTTCGGGTTTCGGGTTTCGTGTTAAAAACCGGGGAAAATTTTTTGCGGGTTTCGTGTTTCGTGTTAAAAACCGGGTACAATTTTTTGCGGGTTTCGGGTTACGTGTTAAAAACCGGGTACAATTTTTTGCGGGTTTCGGGTTTTGTGTTAAAAACCGGGGAAAATTTTTTGCGGGTTTCGGGTTTCGTGTTAAAAATCGGGTAAAATTTTTTGCGGGTTTCGGGTTTCGTGTTAAAAACCGGGTACAATTTTTTGCGGGTAACCCGGGTTTTACAACCCGGGTTTAAACCCGTTTTGACGCCCTGCTTTAAACTGTAGATGATGGCAAATTCAATTAAATCCATGTGGTATTTTTACTTAAAAATTCATAATAATTCTAAGTCCTATTCTAGTTATTGTTTATTCTACGCACACACATGTATACAATGTACAGGCACAACGACATCAGATATCATCCCTACATTCATTTACGCCAACTTATAAACATATTATTATAAAAATTTGGCAATTCCAGTATTTACTATTTTGTATATTATGTACATTGCACATACTACTACATTCATCGTGCACATCCCCGTTATCCACAGGTTTTTAATTTTTATATATTTTATAACATTATATACTTGAATGGCTGAAGGTATTGTAAGGATTATAATTCATAAATCATAACCAACCATTAACCAAACCGGTGTCGTAGTAGTATGTATAAAAGACGAGCGATACACGTTTCGAAATAACTATTTGAATAATATAAAGTCACCTATTCGTTTACCGTGGAAATAACGACAGGTGGGACATATATTTAAAAACATTCGATTCAGCCATCACATAACATAGGTACTGTTATTTATTATCGTTTTGTACCATTAAAGATCACGATAAAATCGTAAATGCGTCCATCTGATATTGTGATGTATCCACCGTAAGTATTTACATGTAAAAGCCATTAGGCTTAGGTAATTTTACCTGCATGGGTCCGCGTACTATCTATATTAATTTCGGACGATGACTCGAATATCGTTTTATAAACGTCATTCTGGTTTTTTTAAAAATTTTTTTTTTGTTTTTATAGAACTAGCATTCGTATGACGTCATACAATTTAGTATATAGCAGGCTACCAAAAGGACAATAATAATAATAATAATAATAATAATTAGGGATTGGATTTCAACGAAAATATGCTCTTTTTTGTATTTAATACAATTATAAAAATATTATTATTAATAATAGTATAATGTTATAATATTATATTATATTATATTATATTATATTATAATATAGACAATGATTAAAAAAAAAAAAAATACCACAACTTTGATAATCCATATCTCTGCAAATAAGAAACAAAGTTCTAAGGACTATCTGTAGTTGTTTATGTTACTGACATTTTAATTATGGTTGATGAGAGTTGTCGTTTACACTGTGTGAATATTTATCAGTCAATGTCTATTTGAACAAAAAGCACCTACACAACAATAGATCGGCCGCCAGGCAGCTCGTATTAGAACTCTTCCTTACTGGCCTCCTATAAGCCCTGATCTTACCTCCTATGATTGTTTCCCATGGTAGTATGTGAAAGATACATTTTTTAAAAAGTTTCATCGTGTTTATTTTAATAAATACAGATTTTCACAGATGTGGTATTATTTTTTAATCATTGACTGCGTCGGCGCAAACACACCTACCTGCATGTGCATTCTGATACGATCCAGGGGAGCCGAGACGGTTTTAGATACAGCGGCCGACATCCCGCCTGCCACGCAGTGCCGGGACCAAAAGCCAAATTCCGTCAAACTGTCAGTGGTTGGTGTGTTGTTTTTCAACGTCATGACAGTAATATGTATATAAAAATTTATTTTAAAGTTACACTGTTCAAATAGTCGTGAATCGCAATTAACGATCGACCTGATGACATATTGTAATAATATTAAGAAAAGAGGACTTGCAGGGTACAACAAATACTAACGGGCCATGATACTCATAAAGTACATATTTGGAAATTATAGGTAATAAATATTATATCGTAATAAAATTTACATATTATTATTACGAGTCAGTAGTCATGAAAAAATCAACAACTATATTTCGCAATGTGTACGATTTAGATAAAAAAAAACAGAACAAAGAGATTAATAATAATAATAATAGTTGAATAAAATAATTAAGCTTTTAATTAAATTATAGCATAGTCGATTATGAATCGTCGTTTGAATACTACAATATACCTATGAATTATGATGTTTATAAAATACGATCCTGTTGTCATTGTTTGTTATACATAATATTATTACTATTAATTAAATTATTAATCAATTATCATGCATATCATTATCCTATTTTACTGCGCATAATTTATAGGTAGGTAGGTATACATCATTAAACTAATTATTTCGTATGTGGTTGTTATTAATTATTATTATATTTTATAGTTCCTCTTATAAAATTGCTAAATAAGTGTACTATCAAACGAAGTCATTAACCATAAGTGTGAATGCTATTGGATATAATTTTTTAATATATAATTATTTGGTTTTTATACCTAATCACGCCGATTCAAAAACTAGATATATGGCTCCCTATGGTATACTATTAGCACATTATTTAATATTTAAGTATACATCTATTTCATTAATAATTAAATAAAATTTATTTTAAATAACTAAGTCCAGTTAAATTTAAGGTTAGGCTGTTATTTTAAGTTTTAATTATATTATTCGTTTTTTGTATATTAATTTTTTGCACTATATATAGCAAACTTTCTTAACAATATTTTAATAATATTAATTATTTTAAAAAATACGTTTTATATGCTTATCAACAATATCTGTAGGACAATACAATGCTATACAATTATTAAATGGGTATTACTTGTCCATTTTTAGTATATATAAGATGTTTTCCTTTTGATTCGCATCTTTAGTATAAATAACTTAGATGAGCACATATTTTAACTTTTAATTTATTAGTTATAAAACTGCATTTTCAAAATATAGTAATATATTATAAATAATACGGTACGAGTTTAAAGTAAAAATCTCAATTCATTATAATTACCTCGGTCTGTTCTAGAACTTATATTACGTAACAATTAGTATACTAGCTATTATATTTAATATTATCTACGTATATAATTATTATAAACTATGAAGTGTACATATATTCCATAGGTAGGATAATATTTACTATATAGATATAAATAATAAACATTGTCAATAATTGTAAATAACTTATTTTATAGAAGAAAAAACACATATACCTAGTTGTCGAAATTACCATATATTTGTATAGGGAAATAGAGTTGATACTCCTTTATTAATAAAAAAAATGCATTTATACTAAGAAATAGAACCATTGGAGAGTTAAGAAATGAAATAAATGAATAATTATGAATATAATATATGGGACGTTTTCTCGTACTTAGCTGAAATCATATAGGTAGTTTGTAATTTGTACTACATTGAAAATACCTAAATAAACTTTTATCTACTCATAATTTATATGTATATAGTATATGAACGGAGTATTATCTGATTTTTAAAAATACTATATTACGTCATTATACTGTTGCGTATAAATACTAATTAGTACCTACTTTTAATGAGAAATAATATTATTTTTTAAATTAAAAAAATTGAATTAATGATTATTCTTAAAATTTCATATCTTATAATGCATTGATATTATAAAAATGTTTTACAATAATGTATGTCTTTTATTTTTATTCTTGTGCCCCTCATTACTATTTGAAACAGGTACGAGAATAATGCTTTAATTTTCAATTTTTACGATGGATTTTGTAGAAAATTTGAACTAAAACTCTTGAGAGCCGAGGGGTCTAAAGTAAAATATAATTAAGAAATGTTTAGCATTCTTGAGACAATCTTTCGTAAAATATTGTTTAATAAAGGAATTACAAATAGCCAATAGGTATTAAAAAAATATTATAATATCAAGTTAACATTTATTTTGTCAAAATTCTAACTAAAAGCTTATAAAAAATACTGTAACCACTGGTGTATTGGAGGGTATACGGGGGTATACGGCGTATACCCAAAACATATTTGTCGATCAGAGCGTATAGCTTTTAAAATATACACAATACGCAGGTATACGCCCGTATAGGAGCGTATACTGATAAAATATGTAATATTGATAATATGTTTTTAATTTTATTATTGAATATTTTTGTTAATATCACAAATTAATCGAGAATATTTTTTTGTATACAATATGGCATTATTACCACGATTATAGGTATATTAATATTTGTCTAGAATTTTATAATTTTTAGATATAGGTATGATTAATTTGTGAAGGACATCACTATTTTAAAATAAAAAATTTTATCGATTGAGTGTGAATAATAGTTAAAAGTATATTCACAATTAACATACAAACTGAAATACTGTGTATAAAAATAAAAATATAAAAAGCGAAGATTATAATACAAATTGTTTAATGTAGATTGTATTTATTATGTAAGTAATATTTCGAGCGTAGCGAGAAAATTTTTTTTTTTGCAATAAAATATAGCTTAAAGTGCGTATACCCAAAAATTTTTTCACCAATACACCACTGAGTCTGTAACCATACATTTTTGATATTTTTTAGCTAATAAATCAATAACGTATAAATACGAGGAACCTTATTTTATTTTCAAGCTTTTATAGACAATGCGAAAATTTTTTTCTTATTTTCAAGTTATGTTGATAACATTTTTATCCATCAGTCAAAAAGCTTGATCATTTAAATCGTAGTACCTAACATTTTTAAGATATTATTATATAATATATAGCTACAGATACGATACACGTATACTTCTCTCGGAATTAAGTAGATAAATAGAACAAAATAATTACCTACAATATTATATTATTTCACGCACATATTAAATTTATGTTTAAGCTATAAACCCATTACAATATTACATAGTTATAGTAGTAATAATAGTATACATAATATAATGCATGTTATATTGTTCATACAAATATAAATAATTATAAACATGTATAAAGATGCATTCATAAAGTCAGATGATTGACATGTAATAATTTTAATAAATCAACACACAACACATTGACACGTAGTAATATTTTTTCTATACAGTTATGTTAGAAAACTATTAATTATAACAATTTTTTCTATTTTGTCATCTACATTAGACATAAGTAGTAAATCAAGAACGTATTTATCTTAACAGTTTAGTTAGTTAAGTAGTAACTAGTAGTTTATGAGTTATAAGTATTATAGAATAATAAGTAAATGAAATAGTAAAAAAACGTGTTTTAGAGTACCTATACCCGAAAACTCCATTCTGCTCATCTAAATTTTAAAACTTATTAGTTATAACTTATAAGTATAACTCATAAACTATTCGTCCAAATCTCGATTTTTTTGTAAAATACCCTAAACAATTTCTTCACATAAGGAATTTAAAAAAGTACACAATTTATTAAGCATATTAGATATTTCTAAATAAAAATACTTTTGTATTAAACATTTTTCTGTGTTATGAATATTTATAATATGATAAAGTAACTGTAGCATAAATTTTTAATCATCCTGTATATATAACATAATACCTATATTGATCAGTTTTTTATTATTTCACAATTGAATAGCAATGAAACTATTTTAATTCATGGCCACATATAATAACTGATAAGCATAAGCATATTTTATAATACATGGCTTATAAATTGATAAATAATTAATATACAAATCAATGTTGATTAAAAACACTATAAATATCAAACAAATAAAAACATAGCAAATACTACAATAGTATAAAGAAAATATTTATTATAAAAATATTACTTGAATAATATGTAAATAAACGCAGTAAACACTTAACACATTTACACATATCTACAATGTAAGCAACAATTTATTTATGAAAAAAAAAACAAAATTTTTAAGAACTATACCTATTCAATAAGTGTAATAATTCGATTTAAAAAAACTTTATAAATTATATTCATTTTTTTTTTTTATTTTAGACTTAAAAATAGGTAGAAGCTAGTTTATTAGTTATACCAGTTTGGCGTTAGTAAGATCAACTATGTATTTATATGTCAAAATATGTAATTTTTGATCATGGTACATAAAAGTACCAACAGTCAAGAAGCTAACAACTAACAAGGAAATTTTAGCATAATTGTATTATGAAGCTCCCGAGTTCACCTGACATTTCAATCTTAAATTTCTTACTAAACAAATAATATTTTAGCTTTTGACATAGATTTATAATACTAAATAGATAAAATTTACTACCCATATACACTTATACAGGGCGTCAATGCATTATTCGTTTCTCTCTCTAACACGTGGGTTAGCGCAACATAGATAAAACGCGTACACGCTAATTTAGGTTTTGATAGTTTTAACATTAATAAGTAAATTATTATAACTTTATAACTAAGAAATCTTATTAATCGCCGAGAAAAATCACCTACTACGAAAGTACGAACATTATAGAAAATGATATTAATTATATTTTATTTCATTTTTATCTCAAAAAATAAATAATAATACATTTATATTTTTAAAAATATTATTTTTTATAATTTTACTCTAAGATTCCTCAAAATTATGCAAAACATTTTTGAGTAAATGTATGGGTTGTACATTTTTTGTAAATTTAAAGATAGAACGTCGTAACAGTATATGTGTTTGTGCAGTCTTGCACACACGTACGACATAGCAAATGTTCGTTCACCAGTTTCAATTGTGTAAGCTGTTAGTTTTGATATTAGAGTATATTTCGCTATTATTACATTTTTAAGTAGGAACATTATTTGTGTTTTCTCGTCAGTTTTTAACGATATTTTAATTTTTAAGTGAATTATGAGCATTTTAAAGTATTTAATTTTTTCATAGATACTTATAACTCATTCACATAAAAATTAAAATATCATAAAAAACCAACAAGAGAACACAGATAATGTTCTTATCTATAAAGGCTAAAAGTTTAATAATAGGAAAATTTACTCTAATATCAAAACTATAACAGCACACTATTGAAATTGGTTAATGTAAATTTGTTATGTCGGACGTGTGTAAGACAAAGACAATACATTCAGGTACAACGTTCTCTTAACTATTATACGGTATGTCTTTATGACGTGTACACCGTGCGTATGGGTGATTGTAAACTAGGCCTGTGATTTTTCAGGTAAAAATTATTTAATTGTAAACTCGACCCGTGTTTTTTTTCAGGTAAAAATGATTGACGATTAAAGTCCGCCCGAATAAAAATAAACGTATAATTTTCTTATAATACTTTTGAGAACCATTTAAAATTACCCAGAATATATCACAAGGAGGCGACTCTCATTATCCTCCAAATATTATTTTCATTTTCATATTATTATTCATGGTATAAAATTCATTTTAAAAATATAAAATTTTATAAAAACGTATAGATAAAATTGTTCAATGTTGCCTTATGTTAGATCTAATTTGAGTATTCAGTAAAAAAAATATTAGTAAAATACAGTGGTCAATTCAGTTTTTGTTTGATTAGGACAACTATTCACTGATTTGTCGACTAAAATTTTTCCACGCAGATTCACATAGGATAGTGTCATAGTATGTGATGGGGAGGGGGTAAATGTTCAGGTATATGAACGTTACACACAGGATTTTGAAGTATTAAAGATAAACAATTTTTTCAAATATTTATTAGAATTAGAAAGTCAAATAGAATAATTGAGCAATTATTTGTAAATAAATTATAAATACGTAATAGTTACCAACTATCTTTTATTACTGATTTACAAGTAGTTACCAGTATTTACAGTCACATAATGTAAATACTAAACATCTTGATTAATAATAATATAATATAGGTACTTCTTTAAAAATACAACAACAAATTAACAATAAATCATAATTTATAAAATATCAACAATCAATATTCAATATTATGATTTATGACAATGGCCTTAGTAGTTAAAAATATGACTTTTTTTAATGTGCCGACTTAAAGTTGATGTAAATTTTAGACTAAGGCAAAGGCCCAAGTTTCCCCCCTCCCCAAATAACACCACTGATAAAATGTATTTATATAAAATTGTAAGTGTAAAATGTATAAAAATATAAGTAAAATTGTATTGTTATAATGTAAGGTTATAATATAAATCTATTTTTTAAGTAAAAAGCCATGTGTTCGACGTATTCATTTTCTTTATTTTTATATTTTGTAAGTGTTAAAATTATCGGGTCGAGTTTACAACCTACCTATTTTATTACCCAAAATTTCCGGGCCGAGTTTATAACAAAAAGGTTACCACGGGCCCAGTTTACATTTGCCTGTGCGTATATAAATGGCTCGAGGTTAAATCACTACATAGTCTTAGGGGGACATCAAATACAATACTGGAATCTTGGCCCAACTGTTTTTATTGCCACCAAAGCCAAACATTTTAATAAAGTTTGTATGTTGAACATAGTGTGTATGAGACAAAAAATATGTATATGAAAATATTCCTTCGAATGCTATACATCACACGTATAACGGCTACTCACTATTTACTAAGCAGGTACGTATATAGATAATATGACGGTATACACACTACACGTATATTGTATCGCTTCTATCTGTACTATATACTCCGAAGATTCGAGGTCAACCACCTTTTTGTATCTAACACAGTCGTAGGTATATTTTTATATTCATTATATTATATAAATATAATATATTATGTGTGTCTTAACTATTACATCGGCCGCTCAGGAATAAACACATGGGTCATGGGGACAATTTTAATAAAAAAAACCTTGGAATGCTGCAGCTCATATATTATATCCACTAAGTGAAAACTTATGACTATGGATTATTCGATGAGGAACTTGGCCCCTCCCCCACGTGACCCAATTTAATAATCATATATTTAAATAATGGCTACTTGATATATTGATATCATAAGGAAATAAGAACTAATTAACTAAAAGTAAAGGGCACATATTTGAGCTAATTTAAAAATTATAGGCGTAAAGCATATATCCAATCCATTCTAAAATGGTGCGTATTGAATATTGATAAACAACAAAACTATAAAAATCGACTCTATATATCTTGTGAATTAATAGTGACTTCTAGACTACACATTTTTGCGTAAAAAATATTTCACTCGCCCACACATATAAAATATAATACAGTACAATGTAGATTACCTACTATGAAAATGATTGACTATTACCATTAGGCCTTAGTTCATAGATCTCAATATCTCATATTATGTATAAAATGTACTTATGTATATGGACTATATTGTATAGTGTATATATATATAAAATATACAGTAGTTAGTAGTATATATACATTGCATAATATTATAAAAGCACTACATTTATATTATTTGCCTTACAATAAACCCAGATTAAAGTAATTTCTATAGTACTATTCGTTGCTTATCATAGTATGTGTGTTCTTTTACGACTAAATAAAATTTAAAAGAAATAACTAATAAGATTAAGAAATGTTATCAAAAGTACTTAATTAGCACAGTAATTAACTCTATAATATTCATATATTATATTATATAATTATTCATTACAAAATGAATAAATACCACTGATTTATATAATAAAAATAATAACTTTAGTTCACGTCCATGTGTATTGCTTTTTAAACGACTCCACAAAACCAATTTTGAATAAAAATATTTAGGTTTCAATTTACATAATTAAATAATTTATTGCATGAATAGATCGCCGATTTTACTACGTTTTTATATTTCTCTGAAAATATATAATACATTCACTCAATCAATCAGTTTATGTAATAAAAAATACAATAAATAATGATTGTATAATTTTGTATATAGTATATATTAATACTAATAATGAGATGTATAACCGATAGATAAGAAGAAACTACGCACTAAAAATATTTTTTCTTACTTCAACAGATATCTCCGACACAATACAAAATAATTAAATTATTATAATAGTTACTATATGTACAGAGACTTAAAAAATCAATAAAATGTGTATTGCAATTCAATATCCTATTATATTATGTAATATATTTAGTAGGTATATTTATTAGATAATATCTAATAATATATCAAGGAAATATATATTATTTATTTATTTATTTACGGAATAAATCCGTTTACAATAGTAATATATACCTAATGTTGCAGTATAAGAATTATAAGAATTCATTAATTGTAGGAATGTGCATAAAACGTATTCAAATATTTGAATACCTGTGATCTGTGCTACGCGCTTATTTTTAAATTAATATTATGTAGAAAAATGTTACTCCACTTATATATTTGGCTGTCGATTTAGGGGGAAAGTCTGTGGCGGCGCGCCGGCGCGGCGGGGCATTGGTAATGCAGTGGGACGGCGATTGTGCGGCGGTGGCAACGGCGCTCGTTTCTCGAGCCCGGCCACGCGTGACGCTCTCCAAGGTCTTTGTTCGTGCACGCGCAGCGCCGCCGGCAGGTCAACAACAGCAGGCTCGTCGCTTCTGCGCAGTAGTCGATGGCGGCAGTTTTGTTTAGGTGAGCGGACGTTCGCGGGCCGCCATCGCTGTACGGTCACGCGCAGTCACGCGCACTCGCACCCGCACTCGCACGCACACGCACACGTCGATCGTAGGCCGTTGTTGTCGGAGTAACGACGCTTTGGTGATGTGGCCGGTGGGAGGGGGGGGGAAGGGTTCTAACAGAGGGGTCGGGCAGATGGTTTGGCGTCGGCGTGGGGTCGACATAATAACACTCGACATGTGTTTCCCACAGTTCATGCTATGCACGACGTAGTAGGTATTTGTGTATGTACGTATATGCTATATTATATTATATTATACATCTGTGTATGTGTGTGTGTGTATGTATATACGGGGCGTGAGGACGTCGGGCCCCTCTGCCAGGTGTCGTGTGTAAGCCGAACCGACGAATTCATACAGCTGAAGATATTTTGGAATAATATTCTCTTTGTGTGCTGCAACGTACATATTTTACGATTTATACGGCACTAAGGCGAACACGTATACAATCGACAAAAGAATTACCCCCAAAATGTATTATAGACGTGTGTGGTGTGTATAATAAAACGTTATGGAAATAGAAACTTGTTTTCGAACCCAAAATAATGTACACAGCATAGTGCATCCCGATGTATATAGCGAGTATAGTCGAGTACTGAGTAGTCAAGATCATACAAGATAAGGTTATAGCATGTCGTCGTTCGAGTGCAGTCCCCACGTCAAACACTATTTCCCGATTGAAATTATTTTAAATATAGGTACGCCCATGTTTTAGAAAGCTAAAATTTAACTCGTCATGTTTTTCGACTTGTTTCGAATCAAAATTAAAAGGTTTATTTTTGTGTTATTTAAAAATCTTGAACAAGTTCCTCCGTCAATCTTTAGGATAAAACTAATAGGTACACATTAATTATTATGCAAATGTATCTTATATAGATAAGTTGAATTATGCGTATCCATTTAATAAGTATTAAAATATTTTAAATATAATTGTGACTATTATTTAGATTATGGTTTTTTTGTCTGACTTATGAGTAGAATAGTAAATTTGCCATGTTACATATTATAGATCACAATTTCAGAAAGAAAAAACAAATAGTACTTAAAATTTAATTAGCATCCTGTATGTACATTTTTAAATACGCTTATTAAATATTCAGGTATTTATTAGTCAAGAGTGTGGGAGGATCATCGAATACAAATATGTTAATGCGTGAAGTTTCCTTCTTAGAAGTTTAAAAAAAAATTATTTTGGTACGTTTACAAAGACTCCTACAGTCCTACCATATTAAAACCTTCATTTGTCAATCGTCAGTTAAATGGATTTTTAGACAAGGAAAACTTAAAATGAAAACGTCATATAAGGGCTTGTAAGTGGCAGTTTAAAACGACCTCCACAGTACACAATTATTAAATACAACGAGTAAATATATAAATATAATACGGTTAAAGTGCGCGCTGTATATACATTTTTTATAGAATTTATATATTATACTTATAACTATCAGTATTCAGTGGCAATAAGAAAAATAGACTAAGGAAACATTTTTTTAGTCTTTGGCTATATTATAACGATAATAATTATAGAATAATTTCAATAATTAACTTAATATAGTTCATACATTTTCATCAACGTTTTAGATTTATGGATATGTACTTTAAACTTATACTATATTAATTATATTACTATAAATATTTTAACTAAGAAGTCATTCTTGTTGGACCGTAAAATATATTCATTACTTTAAATACATTTATTTCAACATTTTAAGATAGAAGATTAGAAGAACCTTTTTTATTTTTATTCTCGGGAAGAAAATTGAGAGCAGAGAAAAACATTATTTCGTTTTAATAATAATTTTAATTAAAAAATTCCGTTTGTTTGATTTCAATTTTAATATTTTTAATATACAGTTTATCAATCAATCGTATACATAGTAGTCTATATGAATATAATCGATTAATTGGTTATAGAAATCAAACACGAATGTATACTTATAGGAAAAACAGGAAAAGCAAGTACCAGTTTTTAATTAAATCTTGACATTCCGTGGATAACGAAATAATACATATAGATTATAGACCTACGTCCTACATAAAGAAAAAACCATGTTAGCGACGACGTGCAGCGCTGTGATGTATATAATGTAATAATAGTGAAAAGCTAATAAAATATAGCAACGGCGGCGGTTGTTAGGGACCCGCTGAACATAAATCAATATACCCTTTTCACATATATATATATAAGTTTATAGGTATACGTTATATTATATATTACAAGATATATCCAAATAATATTCATTTCAGACGCCGAAGTGAGCTGCGTACACGATGCGCATGCGCGTGGTTGCATAGCAACGACAGCCTGGATGTATTTAACAAGTATTTCCGGCGCACATCGTCGTTTATGTTGAAATGAAAAATATGACCCCAAATCCCAGAGCGTATACCTATATGAGTATATGACTCAGTGCTTCTCGGTAGTATTAAAACCATAAATATATATTATAATATAACAGCAAATTTATGTAATATACATAGTATTTCCATTTATCGTCGTTAATCAATAGTTTATTTATTATTAGCTATTATGATAAATACACATAAAAGCGCTTCCAAGAAAAATATTTTATTCGCCTCTAAAATAATAGAAATTGTACTACTTTTTACTAAAACAGTAACTATAAGCCACTAAATTATGTTTACGCCCTGAGACAACTAATTTTGTTGCCCTATATAATAGTTACGCCAGGTACTAGGTAAGTAATACAGAAAGTAATAATATACTTTAATATTATTATATAATATACTCGATAACTCATTTAAATATTATAACTTAAATAATATAAAATGTTGGAATTCTATTGTTCAATTATATTTATGAAATATACTAATACAAGTAAAACCTGTACCTTTATACAAAATTAAAATTTGAATTATTAAATGTTATCAATAATTTACTTTTTAGTACTGCAGTACTAGTATATGTTATTAAAAATTTAAATAATATATTACAATAAATAATTTAAAAATGGTTTCGTGGAGAATGAAGAAGTATAGTTAAAATAAAATATTAAATGATAGGTAAATTGTTTTTTTTTTTAATTTATAAATAAGTTATTTTGACTGGATTATTGTATATATATTTTTTTTTGTTCTTTGCTATGTATATTACCTACGATATCCCTATAAATACTAGCCCTGTATCTATACCTGATTATTAATTATTTATTAGTATACCTATTAGATTATAATATGTCAATTATATTATTGTTAATGCTCTAGCTAGGTGACTAGGTATATATAAGTACATCATTTACGACAGTTTTATTATTATTTTATTACCTGTAATTATTATCTATCTATTAAATAATATCAATATTATACAAACACGTATAATTAGCCAAAGATACTTATAATAGGTTATAGGTTACTTATACGAGTATAAGTTTGATAAATTTATAGGTACTATAGATTGTAAAATATGTCAGCTAATATAATTGCGAGCTGTTTTAGTATTTTTCGATAAATTCAGTATTGAATGATGAAAAAAACGAATAAAATATATACCATAGATTTAGTTATAGAATATTTTATTATCGTATAACTCAGTGTTAAGATACTTGTAGAATATCACATTTGTTTACTGTAAAACGGATAAATAGTATAGATAGAACTATACCTAATATATATATATATATATATTTTAATTTTATTTCAAAATGGCGGAATACCAAACAACGCACAACGACAATACGCCGTTGCGTTTGGTGAAAGTAATACAAACTGACAATATTTCATCGATAAAAAAAATTATAGTTTTAAATATAAACCGAATTTTTCGCATTAAAAATCGTGCTATTAAAATGTATATACGTATAACTGTATAAGTAAACAAATATTTATATAGATACCAATTCGAAATTTTAATTTATAGCATATAAATATATAAATGTATCTATGGATATTACACTGCAATATTCTGCAGCGGCGTTCACACTACGACTAATACACCAAGTTCCATGTCGTGCTTTGTCGTATTCCACACATTTATAATTCGTATATACCAATATAGAAAACAAAATTTAATTCAATATAGGTAATGTAATAGTAACATGTTGAAAACATTTAAATATATATTATATAGGTTACATGGCGTATATAGTGTTTAGTGAGAATCTAAATTTATATTTTACAAGTTTAATAATTATAAATAATATAATAATATGTATATCAGTATAATATGTAATGATAAAATAGCTCTATATCTCATCAAATACTACATTCAATCTTGTCAAGAGGTAAACGATATGACGTAGGCTATTTTATGTATACTGATCATGCAAATAATATAATATAATATATATATTATCTTTGTATAGGCACGCAATACATAATATTATAATAGATTATATAATATGAGTATACTATAATTCAAATCATTAAATAATTTAAAATAAAATACAAATTAATAAAAAGAAAATAAATTATTACATTAATAATAATAATAATCCTTATTGTATCATAATAATGGCGCAGTTTATAGAAACAGAATCGAAAAATATGTATAATATAGGTATATAGGCAGTGTTGGGTATAGTAACGGAACGCAAATTACAAATTATACTGTAACGAAATTACTTTTTCAGTAACGCAGTAGTCATTTAATTTTATTTTATTCAAATTAACGTTAATGTAACAAAATTATTTTTTTAAAGTAATTTCTGCGCGGAGTAACGTGTGTTTTTTACGTTATTAAAAAGAAAATAATCACAAGAAAATAATTACAAATCAATTAATTAATTTATGATTCCGAAGTAATATTATTATTTGACATTTCTATCTACATATATACGGTTATACGGTGTATAATATAATTTATTAATATTATAAATACCTATACAATTTATATAAGGTAAAATATATAAAACTTTTTTCTGATAAAAAAAATATTGATACATTTTATCAATAAATAAGAAAAAAGTAACGTTATGTGTAACGCCCTACTTCTTAAAAGAAAAAATAATGTAACGTAAATATATAATTTAAATAAAAATATTTAATTTAACCAGTAACTTAATTAATATAATCTTATTAAGTACACTTGTAACTAAATCTGAAATCTTTTTTATGTTTAGGTACTAAATTACTTTCCTCTCCCCTAAAAATGGTAAAGTAATTGTAAAAATATGTATCTTGTACCTAACTAAAGGTATATAGTAAACACAAATAATCAGTAAACTGTTTATTATATTTATATATCCTGCAAGATACCAATAAATTATAATCTATAGATATGTGTATCTATAAAGAAATAGACACATAAAATACATTTACCTATATATATATATACTTTATATAGTCTACTTAAATTACTTATCTCCATTTTGCAATTTTAATGAATTTTTACGGGACTTAACGTATGGGTATATTTACGTATGAAAATCACACGCACAAATAGGCAATTAAAAAGCACAATAAAAATAGTTTGTCATCAAAACTTAGGAAATGTTTACAAAAAAATAAAGTAAAATAATGAGTTATATTTTTTGTTTGAACTAAACTGTTTTATTATTTTTACAGAGCTCAATCGCTCAAAGTAATTTCAAAATTTCAATGTCGGAAAACAAAAATTATTTTTTGTCGTGAATGATCAGGAACATTCAAAATGGCCGACCCGTTGCGATCGTTCCGTTGTCAAACGACAACGTACAATGATGGGTGATGACGCATTACAAAGATCAACAATTACGATAGATTAGTTGAATCGTAGTTTATCTGCTCGTATAGACGAGACGACGAATCCCATACAAATTATTATTTTTTATTTGATATAATAGGTATATCCTTGGTATATCTATACACATTATGAACACTTTACCTATAATATAATAGGCCATAGCGAGATATAGGTAGGTAGGTACTTATTATTTAATATTATATAGGTACAATATATTAAAACTTATTTCGGTATAATATGATTATGAAGACAAAATTTATCGCGGACGTTCAACTAAAAATTATTGAATAATATTTTATCCAGATTTGAACCTAACCCGAAAACTAATCCAACCTGCTAGCACATTCGTTGACTTGAGCATTATGTCTATGTATAGCTAAATAACTAATTAATATTAAATTAAACTAAAAATGCAATTGATGTGTCTGTACTCTATAGTCTATACAACACGTTAGATAATACAATTTCATTTTAACTTTTCTATTCGATTTTCTTTAAACTCCTTTTTAATTAAACTACAATAATGGATGGATGCAGTATAGAATCTTTATACAGTATACATTAAATTGGATAAGAAATTACCCAATCATATTTTACCTTTGAAAAATTGGGTTTTTTTTATATATATATTTAATACAATTTTTATTTGTTTATTATGCATTTTATATTTTGTTATGTTTTATTTAATATTTGTATTCAAGTTACTTATCAACTTTCCACTTAAAATGTATTTAATTAAACATAGGTATTTTGACTTGGATTACATTACCATACTGTTTATAGATTTTCTCATATGAACGAAATGTTATTAAATAATTGTTGTTTGAAGTAATTACCCAAAATACCAGGTATTTATTTTAAATATCGGGTAAATAACAAGGGAGTTTACCAAAAATATATTTACCGGATATTTACCCATTGCTATATACGTGAAAGTCGTATTAGTACGTGACATCGTTCGATCGTTTCTTTCTGAACGGAATCAAAAGTATAGCCAGTATAGGTATTCACATGTTATGATCTGTCGATCAGTGATATTAGTGATATTATTGATATCGGTTATTCATTTATTGTATTATTGTAATTTGTAGCACAGAAGTTAAAAAAATACCTATTTTAACGATCATAAGTCATAACATGAATAAATAATAATAAAAAAACAATAATAATAATAATTGAGCTGATAATATCGATTTATAAAAATTGAGTGCAATAATCGATATTGTTTGTTCCGAAATAGCCATCGCCAACGATAGAGTTGCTACCGCAATTCTACCACTACACCTCGTTATAATTCCCGTTTTGGCTGCTAGTGTGAACACTGTATAGCCTCTAAAAGGCCTATCAAATTTAACGATAAAACGTCCGTGAAAAAAATATTATAACGCACTCTTAGATCATAATATACTATATGGATGGAGCATATAAGCATATAAGTTTATACTTAGATTATATGGTCGAAGGATGGAGCCATGCCACGACATATTGAAGCACATAATATAAGCGACGAGTCTCTGACATTGATGTTTGATGTGCGCACGCGCAAGGCTAACCGTCGCATATTTAGTTGTATATCAATCAGCAATCAACAACTAAATACGCGACGGTTAGCCTTGCGCATGCGCACATCAAACATCAATGTCAGAGACTCGTCGCTTTTATAGTTGTATGTGCTTAAAATTGTTTACACAGCCGACATGGGAATGGCTCCATCCATTGTATATTATGATCTAAGAACGCACTATTGCACTAGAGAATTATTTGCTATAGGGCGATATTCTCCGTCGTCGAAAAGGGACCAAACGATATGCATATAATAATATATATTATCATGCATACAACTTATAAGGGTATTGATTTTTATTAAACAATTATAGTTTGACTTTAGATATTGGTTTAAGTACATTATATTATTATGTATAGCTAAAACGCCTAAAACCAAACATAACATTAAATTATAATCTAGAAACTATAAAAGACACCTATGTATAGTTATATTTATATTCTATAATATAATATTATTTTCTCATTACTCTCTGACCAGTGCTCAAAAGTTTATTAACTAATAAATCATTTAATACTGGCGCATCAAATTATATTATTATAATAATTTTTCGGAAGTGTTTTACTATTATAAAGATTACTAAATAATAACCATTTTTAAAAGTTATATGCAAAACTTTTATATTATCATTAGTCATTACTACTATATTCATTATTATAAAGAACATGCATAATGTTAGATTGGTATAATAATGTACTATAATACATATATAATACTTATAAAATATAACTAATGTCAGAAGCATGGAGATAAACTAACAATATTGGTTAATTTATTAGATGATAATTTTAAGTAACTTAGGCGTTATTAACTATAATAATACTTTAAACTTTGACCAGACGTCCAGACATTCTAAGTTTTTAAATATAAATAAATATTTTCATTGAAAGTTTATTAAATAAACAACAAGGTTCTAGTGGGTACCATTCTACAATACCTTATAGATGTCGAGTGGAACACGTTATTGAGTGAATCACTATAATGGATATTATTAAATTTGAATTCATTTTAAAGTTAAACCCATTGTATATAATAAAATACGATTCTAAGTTGAAAATTATCTAAATTTTAGTAAATACGGTACAAAACAATCATTTTAATAATATCAATGCTGGATTTGCGTAAAACTATTGGTTTTTCATTAATTTTTTGTTTATTTTCCGATTATTTTGAAAAATGCACGTTTTTTCAATTTTTACCTCTTCAAACTTTCAAAGTACATTAAGTACAAACTAGATTCAATTTTCTATCCAAAAACCACACTCAAAGTGAAAATTGAAGAATTTTATCAACTTATTATCATAAAATGTTCACATACACACACAAACACACACATTGTAAGAGTAAGATCAAATTGCAATCATTTTAGTTCAATTGCACTTAATTGTTTAAAAAAAGGTAATAGTCGAACTGCATTTGGATTAAAAGTAGATAATGTTTGAATTAAATTTGAGTTCAAAAAGCAATACAATTCTATTTAATATTATGTCATTACAAATGTTCCTATATTTTCTATAAAAAATTATTTCATTAAAGAATATATAAGTACTTTAATATTATATACATTAAATTATATAAAATTAAAAAGTATAAAAATAATAATTAGTATGCTAATGATTGTATTTCAAGCGGCAAGACTACTTATGTTTTGCAACGTTTAAATTAACATTATTTTTTAAACATCTGCTTTTAACCCGATTGTAGTTCAATCATTATCAGTGCATATATAGGGGGGTTTTAAGGGTTCAAAATCCCGTCGAAATGTATGATGGTTGAAACGGACATTGTTTTTGATTATATAATTAATAAGAATTTAAAAATGGAAATTTGTTTCATCCCCCCTTGAAATTAATTTCTATATATGCCACTGATCATTATACCTATTTTTCACAGGAGTTTAGTTCGACTATTACCACTTTTTTAACCTAAGTGCAATTTAACCATTTAATTTTAGTAAAAAGTGTGATTCGACTATCACGTATTCTGAAACCATTAAAACATTAATCATTTCGCTCGGAATCAAAAATAATATTGTTTTCATTTAAGAAAGTATTTATTTATAAATATTATTTTAATTATTTGCAAAATATACATATTATTATATGATATACATTGCATAAAATAAAGAAGAGTTTGATTGGAATTTAAAACGCTCAATAAATACCGTTCTATTATAATTTATTATAATATATCATACATTAAATACATGTGAAACTATAAATTCAGTAGAATTCTTAATAAAATAAAAATGGATAAAACAACAGATTTTGAATGATATGTATTATACATAAATTATAGATATTTATTACCTAGGTATTATACTATTATACATTAATAATTTATGATATAAAAATATAAAATATACAATTAATAATAAGCAAAAATACCAAAATTATAATATTATATACGCATAAACGTACATATACGAACAAACAAAATAATTTACATAACATATCTTTTTTTAAATAAAATTAAGTAATTCATTTTTTTTAAAGGTACATGATATTTCTTTGGGTTGAAACAAAAATATTTATGTTGTACATCAAACAAAACATTTTTATGAAGGTTACTATTTATTGAACTAATTAAATAAAGCAATTTAAAATATGACTAAATATTATGTATTTATCCAGAACTGAACATTAACGTGTTAGAAAGTTAGGGTTATGACAAAAGGTAACTAAGGTAAGTGACGTTTGACATTACAAAACGATATACTTATTTTCAAATAACTCCTAATTAAACAAGTTAATGTTTTTCCTGTGGTTTACAATTAATTCATTTTGTATAGTGACGTTACTTTAATTTTTTCTTTAAATAAACCCCATAAATTGTATGTATATGTATACAGAGTATAACTGCAGATAGAATTGACTTTTGGAATAACTTTTGTTCTAATTAATATTTTAATTTTTTTTTTTTTATCATTAAGAGACCGTAGCGCTACATGTATAATATAATTTTTTTATGTTTATTTTCTAGTAGGTGTAAATACAAAACTAAAATTTGATTTACATTTTTTTGGATAAATTTAAAATAACAAATTTGTGAATCTAATTATAAGAACAATTTTGATCATCAATTTGTATGGTTATAGTTTAAAATTGTATAGAAGGCTTATAAGTTCATGCTGAAACCAAACATTTTTTTATATACATTTTAAGTTTAAATTTTAACAAAATTACACATTTAAACAATGATTATTGATGTTGATTATTTAGTTATACAATCGAGTTACTATAACTTGAAGTTGGAATACAATATTTCCGACAAAAACCTACCAATATACAAATAATGAAATATTTACTTCAATAGCAATTTCAAAAATTATATTACGAAATATATTTAGTGACATATAGGTTGACTAACCATTTCCACTCAAAATCATTTTACATGTACAATGATAAATCATTGAATTCAAATTTAACACACCTATAATAGTAACTCACTCAATACCTAATGTACAGCAGCAGAGTGGTACCCACTTTTCTATCTTCTTGTTTTTATATTTTTACTTTAATGGAATTCTCTCATTGTGCTTAGGCATAAATGTTGCATATAAAAAAAAATAAATGATTAACTGAATAAACTAATTCTTTACTATATCAAGTTGCTATTTTCTATTCAAATTATAAATACAAATTTTAAACTTTATATATTAACTAACCTAACTTAAAAATCTAGAGTAAAATTTTTTTTTCAGCTTTGTTTATATATAAAAACATAAATAAAATTATTGTGTTTTAAATCCTATCTAAATACTATATGAAATAAAATATTGTCTCGATTTAATTCAATAATATCGTTACTATACAACCCAAGCACGTATTCAGGATTAATTTTCGGGGGGGGGGGGGGGTTAAAATATTCATAATACATGAATTAAAAATACATTATAAAGTTTATAGTTAGTTGAGGGGGTTGAACCTCTAACCTCCTGTATACGGGCTAGATACTACTTGAGGTATTCAATATCAATTTAATATCAATTTGCTCTCTTTTCTATGACTTCACCTAATACAATTATAAAAATTATCACTTAAAACTATCGGACTTCATGACTTATTACCAAGGCTCGATATTTAAAGCACTTAAAATGTTTAAAATAAGCGTTTAAAAAGAACTCAAAAACATCATTATAACTTTATAAGCACTCAAATAAGCATTAAAAAACATAATTTTAAACAAAAATATTTAATAAAAAAAATTTTACATGATAAAATAGGTACTATATAGACATAATTTGTAATAGTGCTAAAAATAATATAATTAAAGACCACAAAAAATATTGAAACAAAATGATTAGGAAAAGTTTCTAACTAAAAAATAAAAAATTAAAATAAATCTTTGTATTACAAAAAAAATCAAACTTCACTTTTGAGATATTTTCCCTCAATTTTTATAGATTTTCTGAGGGATTTTCTGAAAAAACCCATAAAAAGTAGAAAAACTGGTCAAAAAAGTAAAAATAATCAGAAAAACTGGAATAAGCATGTTATTTTTAAAAAACCATTGAAAAAGCAAAAAAAAAAAAGCACTTTCAAATTTCATAATTGAACGTGTTTTAACATGACATATTATACTTCCATAGCACTGTTGTTCATTTTAAGTCAATGCATAATAATAAGCAAATGCTTTAAGTCTCGAACCCTGTTTATTACCGAAGAAATATTCAACGATATATTATAGGTATAAATACTTACTTAATACTTATACTATTTAATATATATTTAGACAAAATATACATACCTCATGATATTTTGTAAATTCCAGACTATTGAATGTCAGTCATGTGTGGTGAAATTTCATCATAAATATACGTGAGACATACCGAGACACGACCGCACGTATATTGATCGATTATTGGGTATACAGTTATACACATGCAAAATAACTTCGCGATGCATCATGATGATATATTCGAATCGCGCACTATAAATCTTGTCGTTAGCAGAGCCGGATTTACTTAAAAGGCGCTCCTAGGCTAATCAAAAACAAACGCCCCTACTCCTTGGAACATAATTTATTCAATAAGAGTTGAGAGTCCCCCTCCTTATTAATTCACCAATTTTATGGATATGCAAAAATTTATAATGGATTAAATTAAAAATATTTATAATATTATAATAAAATCATTGATCATTGTTTTAAAAAAAAATCAATACTTTAAATAGGTAATAATTATAATTTATAATAATAAAATATAATATTAGTTGGTTAAAAAAAAATTTATGATTTACATTGCTCGGGCAGGACCACATTGACCGGGCAATGCATACATTGCCCGTTATTCCACATTGTTCGTAACATACCTAATATATATTTACAACAGCAAACTATAATTTATAATAATTAACATTATTTATTACTAATATTTAAGTTTAACTATATAAATTCTCGTAGATGGTAAATTAAATTTGCAGATAGTATTTATATTATATAGTATCTACAAAAAAAAAATTCACCATCCATGGCTTAGCGCCCCCCAAGTCGTGGCGCCCCTAGGCTATAGCCTAGGTCCTAGGAAGCCTAGTTCTAAATCCGGCCCTGGTCGTTAGTACCTATTATATACTAAGTAGGCAACAGCAGCATACAACAGTAGACACAGATTACAGATACCCAATGTATAATGTATTGAAATATTATCTATAAATACCTACACGAATCTAAGTTAAAACGACATAACGATACGTTTTCGGATCGAGCGGGTAACCACACGGATGCGTGATGTGTAGGTACACGACGCGTCCGGAAATGACACTGCAATAGTGCAACATAATAATATAACGATCACAAGACGTATAGGCATAATATATTATTTTTGTTACTTACAGTAACGATATCGTTCGTGGCTCATTATTGTGGGTATCTGTTCACGAAAAACTCGGTCAACTGTATAGTAGCCTGTACACGGAAAACTTGTGACACTATATATTATAAAGTAGCTGGTATATTATTATTATAATATCACGTTGTATTATTGCCGGGGCGCGAACGAATCACATCTGTCGCGGGCGGTTGTGTAACGATAAACGAATGAAATATTGTGTATACTGCATTTGCTAAAACAACGATTATTTAATATACCACCTATCCGTCGATATTCGTCATACTGCAGTTATGCGTATTAGTGCGCGAAAAAAAAAAAATGATCGATGCAAATATTGAATGTTCAACCGCGGTTAGGTTTCGCCATATTAATTATTACCTCTTCCATGCAAGATTCAAACTGGCCGTCATAATATACCATCGCATTTTGCCGATATACAGGGTGATCATTATTATTATTTAGAAACGTTGTAACAGAGTTATTTTTCGAAATAGTCTTTCGAGGGAAATATGTATATTAGTAATCGATGCATAAATGATGCATTATTATTAACCTTCGCGTGAATATAGGTACTAGGTAGTGAGCCTGCTGAAGAGCGCGAAAAAGGCCAACACAATAATTTAAACATGAACAAAAACTAATAAAGTGGTAACTATAATAATATTATTAAACTTTAAACATGTTATAATTATTGCGTGTGTTTTTAAAGTTTTCTATAAAGAAAATGTACAAAAATGTTTAAATTTTTACGAAACGCCGATGGTGTTTACTATAATATAGTAACTGTTAAGAAGAACAAACAGTGCAATTTTTTTCTATCGTCTTAAATCGAGCTTATTACTTATAATAACATAATTAAAGTCTCTATCCGTATATTCCACTCATTATAGTCATTATAAAGCATTTATTATTAATTAATTATGGTATTAACTTATTAAAACAATATTATAAAGAAGAGGTAACATTATCAATATCTTGTCAGTACTAACTTTATTTCAGCTTTTTTTTATTATTATTTTGAATTTTCAAGAAGTTGTTAATAGATATGAATAACCTAATATAGGAAATTGAAAAATGTAAGCAAATATAAATTGTTTGAAGGCCCCTTGTCTGTTGTGTAAAGTGCATGCCCAAATTTTACCCACATTCACGATTATATACCTAGTTGTTGCCTGTAGTATTTGATTTTCATTCCATAAGTTATATGCATGTGTAACTTTATTTTTTAAACTTGTATTCAAGTATTGTCAAAAAATATACCAATGGTGTAAAACCAAACGATGATCAAGTACAAAATTATAAATTTACAATTTTGCTTTCTGATAGCAAAAAATAGGTAATAAGTAGGTTTCATAACATAAAATAATAAAAGAAAAGAAACAGTTATACATACTAAATAAATTATTACAAGTTGACAGACCATAATGTCTTGGGAAAGCATCAATCAATTCGGAAATGTTAATTAAAATGGGGATCGTCATTAAAAAGTTGTGTTGCACACTTGCACCTTATGAATACTTAAAATACATAGGTTTAACTTAAAATAGTTATAAGTTGGAGGAATGTATATGATCCAATAATTTAGTTTAATATCTCGCAAACATAATTGTTAATATGTAACTTTAGGGTTTAACCTACTTAATTACAAAATGTAACATGTTTTTGTGGATGCACGCATAGATTTGAGCTATTATTATAGTACCTAATATAGATAAAGATAATAGGAATACTCTAAAGCTCGGAACACACTAGTTGCCTCCCAAAATATACCTATTGCCTCCCATCCTTATCGTAAATAAAATGGTTAATCTACACTAGTTGTCTCCGATGATCAGGTAGTTAAAAATTACATACGATTTGCCTCCTAATAATTTATATAACACTGGTTGTCTTCCGTATAGACTTCAGTAGTGGTTCATAAATTATTTTAGACATTTATTATATAGTAACATAACATATAGAATATAGATATTTAGAATTATTAAATAATTGTTTTATTATTATTTGAAAAAAATCTTAGATAATATTATAATAGGTACACAATATTATATTAAAAACAATACTATAATTAATCAATAAAAAAAATATTATACATTATATTATTCTGTTATAAATTATAATAAATAGGTAATAATTATAAATTGTTTTATATTAATTCATTTTAAGTCATTACTCATTAAGTATGTAGTTACAAATATATAGAACGATTAAAAAATAATAAATAGATAAGTTAATACAATACATGTGAAAGTCAATAAAAAAATATAGGTAATATACATAAAATTATCTGTAAAATATTTGTATGAAAAATTATTTGTTATAACATTGTTTAGGTTTATATTTATTAGCCAATATTTATAGGTACTCAAAATTTGATTTTTTATTTAAGTATCAAATTACAACTCCGAAATATCTAACTTATTTTGATACATGAAGTTTGAAAATGTTTGGAACCTCTTAACATTTATTACCGGCTCGTTGGGAGGCAATTATAGTGCTAGACCCTTTTCGATTACGATAAAATTTAAGGTATGTCTACAAGGCAACTCGTATATAGTCGATTGGTAATTAGTATAAAAATTATTGACCTTTTTAACTTCGAAAGGTAACTAGGTAGTGTGTCTCCCTAAAGTTTAAGGTAAACATAATAATATACAGTAATGCCATTTTTCAGATAACATTAAATTTTTCGGACAGATTGCTTTGAATTTAATTGGAGCTTTTTTGACAAGTTAAGGATATCTATAAATACATGTTATAGGAACATTTAAAATTATTAACTCTTTCAGAATGCACATGAGTAAGATTCATATTTTTATAAATAGCAACATCTATTTTTACGCCATATTTAAGTAGGCCTATTTTTATTTTATTTTGACTACATAGTTAAATATTAACTATATACATTTGACCATAGTCATAGACCATAGTTATACAATTATTAAAATCAAAATTTAATGAATGAAAAACAATTAAAACTTATCACATATAAAAGTTTATTCGTCTATTAAAATGTTGATAATCGAACAGTTTGTGTATCAGCCTCTAACTTAAATAATTGTTGTTATTAATATACAAAAACAATACTTAAATAAGATACTTATTATTATTTTAGTAAGATGTATCTTATTTATTAGCACAACAGTTTACAAAAAAAAAAAAAAAATTATACCAACTACCTATTTAATTACAAAATATATAATATATATAATATAAAAATACAAGTCCTTTTGTTATACGTATGCACGTTCTGCGATGGTTAAACATTTAAAATATTCCTATAAATATATTTTTCAACTCCCCCTATATTATCTAAAAAGTCTTGATTCGATCCAACGTAACTACTAATTATAGGAATAGAGAATTTAGTGTTTTTTTTTTAAAAAAATTTTAAAATGCACGTATGAGTCTGTGCGTCACAAACTTTAAATTTTCTACATTACCTAACGTTAGAATAATAGTTAACATTTTCAGTCTTATATATATTTACATAAATACAGATTCAACACAATAAAACTTAAGACCTAAACACTTATCTATACCAAGCAAAATCAAGAATTAGACCAGGGGCGGACTGGCTCCTTTAGAGCGGCCTGGGAATTTTTTTTAAAGCGGCCCAAAAACCATTGTCTAACCTAATTATAACATTTATGTTTAAAATACGACACATTTTAGATTCTGAACGAAGTGATGAATGTATTGATTTTACTATGATGTGTATTTTTTTTTGTGTCTGACGACAACATTTGGAGCAGTAATAATGCTCTAATGCTCCGATTTTTAACTTCAGCCCCTCTTTGAATAGGAAATTGAATCTAGTTGGTACTTTGGGGGGGGGGGGGTCAAAATTAAAATTTTCAAATAGTTTTCAAAAAAATCGATTTTTTGATTTTGCTGTAACTCAAAAACGAATCATTGTAAATACTTGAAATTTTCACCAAATGTTTATATTATGGTACTCTTTACAGTTAAATTTTCAAAATATTTTGACCATTTTTAAGCTACTAATAGACAATTGCAATTTTCGACTTTTCTAATTTTTTTTTCTTCAAATGCCGATAAAAATTTTTTGGGTGGCCAGAAAATCTTGAAAATTTAATACAAGGTTTCTTATAAGTTGTTCTTAAAGTGATAAAAAAAAATCCGAAATCGTTAGTCACAATTTTTTTTTATAAGTGTTTAAAGTTCGAATTTATACGAAATATGTCAAAATTTAAATTAAATTTCATACGCTCATAATGCGAATGTTGGCCATAGTAACCATAGGAACATATAAAAACTATACTATTTGTTTCAAAATAGAATATATGACAATATTTAAATATAATATATCCTAAACTGACAAATCATCTTCGTTCAGAATCGTTTTTCGTATACAATGATACCTATCATTGCATTCAAATTTAACCTACCATAGTCTGAGGTCCACCCCACCCCCTAATATACATGCAGAGCGATACCCACTTACCCGCTTTTTTTCCATTGCATATTCAAAATATAAATAATAACAGCAGATATATCATACGTTTTAGATTATATATTTAATTTATTGGTTTAAGGAATTAATAGTTTATGAAATGTTTTGCTTTTTTAGGCTAAATGGTCTATAACCGTATGGTGCTGTATATAATTTAAAATACTTTTTTCTGTAGCCATTAAGACAAATGCTTCTAGATTATCCTGTGTCATGCTGTTCCTATAAACGAGTTTCACCCAAAAAGACAATTTCATTCATTTTTATAGTATAAAAAACAATTATAAATTCAATAAATTAATTCATGTTTATTTTATTATTTAAATATGTTGTTATTGCATACATATTATTAATTATAATTTAGTAAAATAGTTCACGACTCACATTGTATTGCCGCACAAACCAAATTTTACAAAATTGACTATAACACTGAATACTATATATTATTATAATTTAAAAATCATAATAAGTTAGTTATTTGTACAACCAAACTGCCCCGCTCGAGACGGCCTATAATCCCATTTTTCGACCGGCCCATCGGGAAATTTCCCGATCTCCCGATCTGCCAGTACGCCCCTGAATTAGACACGTACCCACGAGAGTTAATGAAGCATCCCTTTTGGACCTCGTTAACATAATATTTACTATTAACTATTATAAATTATACCTAATAATAAGTATATAATATGCATTTGTTATTAACTTATAAATTAATACCTATATAAACCTACCATAGAACGGCGTAAATATATAATAGCTTAAGAGTAATCTCAAATTTCATTGTAGTCAGTAAAGTAGATAATTATTAACCGTTAATGATTAATGTAATGAAAAAAAGTTTTTAGATTCTTGTACGTATAGGTAACATTTTTTGAATTGCAACAAAATAATAAACGTTTTTAATTCTCATTTAAATATTTAATTTTATCAACATTTGAACTTGAAGTCTATAAAAATATGATGTGTATATAATTTTTCAAAACATTTTAACAGCAGGAAGAAAAACTTATAATGAAACTTTTATTACATTTTTTACCTTTAATTATCAAAATTATCAATTTTTAGAATATTTTCAAAAATGTATTAACATATTGTACATGAAAACCGATTTTGAACGGATGAGTATTATAGCCTTATAATACTTAGTATAATTTTATTATTTATTTATACATTTTCTAGTTGCTACTAAACCATATTATAGTAATTTATTTTAATATTATTTCCTAACAGTATTTTACTCCTACAAAAGGAAGAATTAATTTTTGTCAAAAACATTGAATTTTTAATAATATTATTTTTTATAATAGTATAGGTACTAATAAAAGGTAGATAATATTACAATTATTATTAACTTTTTATTCATTATTGAATACACCGATTTACCATTTATCATTTACCGATTTACATGAATTAGGTTTATGGTCAATAGCTTAAAATTAATCTAAAATGGCATTGTGTATTGTAAAATACAATTAAATACATTAAACATAAAATTTTAAATTCCCACGAATAATAAATTTGAACGATAACAAAATAACTAAAAATTAAAATAACATTTAAATTTAATCCAAACTAACTTCAAATATTCCATTCCGTCAAAATTGTGATGATATATTTTTCAGACTTTTGGGGCTTAGTAAGAATTATTTAGTTACCTGTTGTATTAAATACTTAATGATTGACAAGCTTTAAAAAATTAAAAATTTTAAAAAATTTTGACTACATGATAATTTGCAAACTTTAATTCAATTTTACTAATTATAAAATCTATACATAATACCTATGTAGACTATGAAACTAATAATATTGAATTAAATATAGTAACATGCATAGTATTGTGATTATATTAGGTTAATAAGATATTTAAACAATGTTATAGTACAATATGTCAATATGTATTTTAGAAAAATATATTTTCTTAGTCAGTTTTAATATTAACAATAAAATATAATTTCGTTAATTAAAAATACTAATTTAATTCACTATTTTTTTTAATCATAAATGTAGGTTTTCCTATGTTAATATAAAAATGATCTATTATAAGAGTACACAAGAGTACAAGACTTATTTTGATTTATCCATAATAATAAAATTGATTTTTTTATATTAATACAATAATGTACCTATACAATCTACACCATAATATTTCAAATACAAGTATATCTATTATTTATTTTACTTTAAATAAAAACTATTAGAGATATTAGAAAATACATATTTTTTCCTGGTACATCCTGGGTCTGATAACAATCATTATTTTCGGGACCCAATTAATCAATAATCGATAAAGGTAATTTAGCATCCAATTCACAAATCCCGGCTAGGGTGACGGATTGACAGACCTAAATCAGGTGTCGTAATCGATATTTTTCCGGTGGTCGTCTGTCGGTTAGTAAAACAAAACACCTATATTATAACGTCTACAAAATTCGTCGCTATTGAAGGGACCCTAGTAGTTTTGGCGGACAAAATGGTCACACGAACCGCTAACGAATACGGTCAAGTACGAAAAACAGTAATAAAAATATGCTATATTTGTCATTAGAAATTTTAGATTTTAGATTCTGAACGGAGTGATGAATGTATTGATTTTACAATGATGTGTGTTTTTTTTTTTTTTTTTTTGTGTCTGTCGACAACATTTGGGGCAGTAAAAATGCTTCGATTTTGGACTTCAGCCCCTCTTTGAAAAGGAAATTGAATCTAGTTGGTACTTTGGGGGTCAAAAGTTAAAAATTTTCAATATTTTCCACCATTTTCCATTCACCAAATGTTTATATTAGCGTTCTCCATACACAGTTAAATTTTTAAAGAATTTTGACTTTTTTTGAGCTATTTATAGACAATTGAAATTTTTAATTTTTCTAAGTATTTTTTTTTTACATAACGATAAAAAGTTTTTGGCCGGCCAGAAAATCTTGAAAATTTAATACAAGGTTTCTTATAAGTTGTTCTTAAAGTGATAAAAAAAAATCCGAAATCGTTAGTCCCAATTTTTTTTTATAAGTGCTTAAAGTTTGAATTTATACGAAATATGTCAAAATTGCGAAAATTTGCAAGTAATTTTGTGGTTGAAAAATCGTAAAATTTTTTCCTTTTATAACTAAGTTTTGAAAATTTGGTACAAGGTTCTCCATAAATTTTTCTTCAAATATCTTTAAAAAAACTCTACCGGATTCTGACAAAAAAATTTTATGAGGGTTTGAATTTAAAATTTTTACAAAACCGCGTTAAATAACGGTTTAGCCTCAAACGATTTTTGATATTTGTTGTTATTCAAACAATATAAGTCGTAAATACTTGAAAATTTTACTAGTTATTTAGATTGCCATTTTCTTTACGTGATTTGATTTTCAAAATATTTTGACTTTTTTTGAGCTATTTATAGACAATTGAAATTTTCAATTTTTTTTTATTTTTTTTTTATAAATGTTGATAAAAAAATTTAGCTGGGACAAATTACTTGAAAATGTAATTGAAGGGTCCACATAACTTGTTCTAACTCTCATTCAAAAATTATAAAAATACATAGGCACAATTTTTTTTTATTAGCATTTGAAGTTCAAATATTGACAAAAATTCGTCAAAATCATGAATATTTTTCACTATTTGATAGTTAAAAATTTATAAATATTTTACTATCAAAAGCTAAGATTTGAAAATTTAAAACTATGCTGTCCATAAGTTAAGCTTAGAATAATTATAAAAAAGTTTGAGGATTATTCAATTTAAAAAATTTTAAGAGTGTTTAAAGTTTTAATTTTAATTTAAAATCAAACATACACGTGTAAAATTACGTTTTACTAATAAATAATTTTCGATTTTTGTTATTTTTAAAAAATTATCAAACGTAAGATCTTGAAGCTTTTACTTAAATGTTTGAATTTCTGAATTTGTTTCAAAATAGAATATATGACAATATTTAAATATAATATATCCCAGACTGACAAATCATCTCCGTTCAGAATCGTTTTTCGTATACAATGATACCTATCATTGCATTCAAATTTAACCTACCTTAGTCCGAGGTCCACCCCACCCCCTAATGTACAGCAGAGCGATACTCACTTACCCGCTTTTTTTAGTTTTTTTTCAATAAATGTCGATAAAAAACTATTTGCCGTGTCAGAACTATTGAAAATTTAATGTAAGATTTCATATATTATTAAGTTTTTCTTAACATATTTTCTTTACATATTTGTATAAAAATTATAAAAATACAAGGTATATTACAAGGTAATTTTTTTATATGCATTTGAAGTTGAAACTTTTAAAAAATAATACAAAAATTAACTCACTAACTTCCATTACAGTGATCGACTCGACACATAATGTATAGCAAAGTAGTACCTATTTGCCTACCCCTTTTTTTAGTCTCTATATTATATAATTAATTTTTAAAATATTACTAACTGACAAGTTTTTTTTGTGGACAAAAAATTAAGAAATGTATGAAATTAATTACGAATTAATTAGTATAAAGTGACATAGAATAATATATACATATCTATTAAAATAATATTTATTGTTTTGTTATATTATTATTGAATTTTATTAACCTACATGGCTACCTACAGCTAGGTACTATTATAATAGTAATATACTTTTCAGATAATAATTGTTAAAAGTGTTAAGACAATAATCCTGAGTATCAGTAACATTACTGATTTCTGATAAAATAACAAATATGCGAAGTACTACGTAGTACCTATTAATTATTATAGATAAGTACATACTACAGTCAGTACAGTCTACAATCAATATATAATTCCAACTATATTAATTAAATAATTTACTAAGAGAACGTCTGTGTTTGAACTCATGTTTTGGCCCACTAACGCATACAATATCAAATTTTGTAATAAAAATAATCTATTTTAATTAACTATAATATATTTAAAGGTAAGAATATGATATTATCTAGTCCTAGATGCCAGGGCCGGTGTTAGGTTTTGCGAATCCCTAGGGCCTCAAAAAAAGCATTTACAAATCAACAGCGGAAAACAAAAAGATACATTTTAGTATTTTATTATAAATTCATAAAATGATCTTTGTATCTGATGTTGAACATTTTTTTTTTGCTCATCATCATACCTAGGTAGTAGGTTACGTTATAATGTTATTATAACCATGTAACTAATATACGAATTTTGTTTTTTTTTTTTAATATAATATAATATATAAAAACTATAATAAATTATAATTATTTATAAGTAGGTACATAAATAAATAAAAATAATTTGCTAAACTGAAAGTTTAATTATTGGAATAAACAATAAACAGTGGCTATTTATTAAGTACCTAGGTACACTACAACATTTTGTGCACTACGAAATCACAAATTTGTATTACGGAAAATAAAAATGTGCACCTATAGAGGTATGTCTTTATAATAATCAAGCTGTAATATTTTTCCTAATAATTTATAATGCTATTGCCTTTTAGTAAGATTAATACAAATTTAATTTAACTATACTAAATAAACGGTATTCATTTAGTATGTGACCTACCGATTGAAAATCGAGTTTAGTATGTGACTTACCTGTATTATCGGGTTTAGTATGTGACCTACCAGTGGCGTAGCTAGGAATTTTAGTTGGGGGGGGGGCATAATTTCAAAATTGTTCATAATAATCATGAATTATATTAAGTCAAATACACGAGTACATAGGTAATAATTAATAATTAATTTTAGTAAATGAAAATAATAAAATAAGAAATAAAACAATATATATTATTTCGTAAACATTTGAACTTTAAATGCTTAGAAATAAAAATTGTGACAAACGATTTTTGATTTTTTTTTACTACGATAAGTACAACTTATAATAAACCCTTGTATTAAACTTTAAAGATTTTTTGGATAGCCAAATTTTTTTTTATCGGCATTTTAAGGAAAAAAACTTAGAAATATCGAAAATTTAAATTGTCTATAAGTAGCTTAAAAAAAGGTCAAAATACTTTAACCGTAAATAGATAACCATAATATAAACATTTGGTGAAAATTCTATAAGAAAATGAAATCGTGTATTTTAAAACACTCGTGTGTTTATCGATAGAGGCAAATATTGGACAAAACCCATGAATATCAAACAATTTGAAATTATTCTATAAGATTGGATTACACTATTATTATACTTATACATATTAATGACTCTGTTGAATAAGTTATTTAGATACAAAAAAAAAACCTCACATATTTTATTCATAATAAAACTCATATAAAAATGCAAGGCCCCATAAAGCGCAGAGCCCCATAAAGCGCTAGGCCCTAGACGAGTGCCCAGTTTGACCACCCCCTTCCGCCGGCCATGCCATCATATGGGATTTACTATTTTAATCATAAAACAAATTATGAACTTCAATGAGAAAAAGCGGGTAAGTGAGTATCGCTCTGCTGTACATTAGGGGGTGGGATGGACCTCGGACTAGGGAAGGTTAAATTTGAATGCAATGATAGGTATCATTGTATACGAAAAACGATTCTGAACAGAGATGATTTGTCATTCTAGGATATATTATACTTAAATATTGTAATATATTCTACTTTGAAAATAATTCAAACATTTAAGTAAAAGTTTCAAGATCTTACGTTTAGTAATTTTTTAAAAATAACAAAAATCGAAAATTATTTATTAGTAAAAAGTTATTTTACACGTGTATTTTTGATTTCAAATTAAAATTAAAACTTTAAACACACGTGAAATTTTTTAAATTGAACAATCCTCAAATTTTTTTATAATTATTCTAAGCTTAACTTATGGACAGCATAGTATTAAATTTTCAATTCTTAGCTTTTGATAGAAAAATATTTATAAATTTTTAACTACCAAATAGTGAAAAGTATTCATGATTTTGACGAATTTTCGTCAATATTTGAACTTCAAATGCTAATAAAAAAAAATTGTGCCTATGTATTTTTATAATTTTTGAATGAGAGTTAGAACAAGTTATGTGGACCCTTCAATTAAATTTTCAAGTAATTTGCCCCAGCTAAATTTTTTTTATCAACATTTATAAAAAAAAAATAAAAAAAAAATTGAAAATTTCAATTGTCTATAAATAGCTCAAAAAAAGTCAAAATTTTTTGAAAATCAAATCACGTAAAGAAAATGGCAATCTTAATAACTAGTAAAATTTTCAAGTATTTACGACTTATACTGGTTGAATAACAACAAATATCAAAAATCGTTTGAGGCTAAACCGTTATTTAACGCGGTATTGTAAAAATTTAAATTTCAAACACTCATAAAAATTTTTTGTCTGAATCCGGTTGAGTTTTTTTTACAGATAATTGAAGAAAAATGTATGGAGAACCTTGTATCAAATTTTCAAAACTTAGTTATAAAAGAAAAAAATTTTACGAATTTTCAACTACAAAATTACTTGCCAATTTTCGCAATTTTGACATATTTCGTATAAATTCGAACTTTAAGCACTTATAAAAAAAAATTGTGACTAACGATTTAGGATTTTTTTTTATCACTTTAAGAACAACTTATAAGAAACCTTGTATTACATTTTCAAGATTTTCTGGCCGGCCAAAAAATTTTTATCGTTATTTAAAAAAAAAATACTAAAAAAAATTAAAAATTTCAATTGTCTATAAATAGCACAAAAAAAGTCTAAATTCTTTGAAAATTTAACTGTGTATGGAGAACGCTAATATAAACATTTGGTGAAAATTTCAAGTATTTTCATTTATTAGTTTTTGAGTTATAGCAAAATAAAAAATTCGATTTTGTCGAAAACTGGTTTTGCGTAAAAAATCCCGTTTTTCCCTCATTTTTTTAAGGTTTTTCCCGACTCATTTAAAAAATATTGAAAATTTTTAACTTTTGATCCCCAAAGTACCAACTAGATTCAATTTCCTTTTCAAAGAGGGGCTGAAGTCCAAAATCGAAGCATTTTTACTGCTCCAAATGTTGTCGTCAGACACAAAAAAAAAATAAATAAAAAAAAAAATAAAAAAAAACACACATCATTGTAAAATCAATACATTCATCACTCCGTTCAGAATCTAATACATATTTTCTATTGTTATAATAATAAATATAATAATACACAATTTATTTCTTGATTCAACATTTTTGGTATGAAATCATTTTTTCTTCAATAGGAAAAGGTATATACTGTGATATGCCAATAATATTAAAATAACAAGATTAAACTAAGTTTAACAATGATGAATAATTCATATTTATTAATTTAAATAATTTAATATATTATGTTATAGTATTACGGTGTACAAAGAATTTTCAGTGAATAATAATATTCAAGGCTTGAATTTTCAAGCTATAGAATAATTATTTTATGATTCAAGCGACATAGTGGCGACACCTACACGTTATCACAGAAATAATACACACGCATCCTCTATGAACTACTAGAGGCTGCTAGTGCAAATATTGTTAATAACTAGTAAGAAATAGCCAATATAATAAATTGACTAAGTGTAGTAATTTTTTCTAAAAACGTTTTTATCTTTGTTGTTAAGCTTCTTTTGTTATTAAATGATAAAGATGGATTAAGATGGTATAAGTTGTATGCTATATTTTTCTAATATTAGACCACACTTAGATCATATTATACAATAGGTATAATACAATTTGTATTTTGTACATGATCTAAAAGCCCACATATCTCTCTCCTACTGACATCGATCTAATTATTTAATTTATTTAATTCTCAAGACCATTCTATCATTCTATGTACACCTGTAACCAATAACCACAACCGTTGAATATTCTATAGTCACTTTTATCGAATTACAACTAAGTATGTACAAAGTACTTACTACTTATACGAAGTAAATACTAATAAAGTATAGAAATATCAAATGATCATAAATTCATAACTCACGAAAAAAATAAAATATCGTAAAAATCAACGTAAGATAATATTGTAAACTTTAAGTTTGATTATAGCCTATAAGTAAAAATAATAACACAAAATGTTTCAACTAAATTCAAATTTGGTATGTTGTATAATATTTGTAAGACAAAAACAACACATGAGAGCATTTTTTTGAATAAAATATTAATTTTAGCTTAAAATAAATTTCAACATGCCACAACTCTTTTAAAATATAATGCAATCGATTATATTTTTGAAATCGGTTTTTATTGTATTTATATGCTTTATTTTCTCCTAACCATACATTTATTTGAGTAAGTTATTTATAATATATTTTTCCTTTATTGATTATTAATACAACAATATATTTGAAAATAAAATGACTACTTAATAATTGTAGCTTAAACATTTGTTAGCTTTAATTTATATAAGAAAAAAATGTACTTATTAAATTTTACATTAACGTAATGATAAACTTTATAATTTGACTATACGTGTCAACTAAAGAAATTAATAGTTATGTTCAATTTAATGTATAATAAACTAATTAAGTATATTTGGAAAAATAAAATAAACTATCATACTTGCAACTTATATACTTCAAAATTGAAAGGTACAGTTATTTTATTACGTTTATAAACTACATTTTGTTATTGAAAATTAAGCCTATTGACTACAAAAATAAATAAAATTATTGGAAACGTAAAAATAAAACAACTAGGTAATTTTAATTTTTAATTTTTATAAAATATTCAAGAAAAATATTAAATATTAATTTTAATAAATTTGTTAAGAATTGTCTGCATTGATAACATCTGACTTATTTATTTAAAAAATATATTTTATATTTTAAATAGTTATTTTTTAAATGTATTTACTAATTATTATTTTACAGATGTATTTTATGTTTTTTATGTCTCTTAGTTTGTTAGAAGTATCTTATTATTATTTTTTTACAAAGTAAAATTTATTAATTGTTATTTTTTTTTATTGTATATAACATTTAACGGATTATAAATATTTGCATTTTTTATTTGTTATAATATTATCTTATATATTTTAAGTTATACATTTTAAAATAAATTTGGTAGATTTGCATATGTGATACAAATGTATTTTACTAATTTTTGCACCTCTTATTGACTAAGTTACAAAATGCATTTGATGTCATTGGTATGATGATTCTCCAAAATTGCAGTTTGTCATTGCATTTCAAAATTAATTCATTGTCAGTATGTGTGAAATTACTTTTTAATATTGGTACATCAATTTTTCTACTTGATAACTATTATCGTTGATTACAAATAACATTTTATAAAAGAAAAAATAATTTAATAAAGTCAATGATATTATTACTTAATTTTGTCAGTGAATACAATTTAATTTAATATAATTTTTGTATTATCGTTTACTAAACATGAAAATCAAAATCTGGATATGTAATGTTTCAAATGCTTAAAAAAATAATTTGTAAATTGACAAATATTTTTATATGTTTAAAGTTTAAATTTTAACAAAATTGGATATTTACGCGTGCAATATTTTATTAATCAATTTTAGTTTTATTGTTGTAATTCAATAAGTATTAACCGTAAGAATTATTAATTATTATTTTCTTTACTCAATCATATATATTTTTTAAGTATTTAAACTATTTTTAAATTATTTTTAGGCATTCGTGTTTTTTTTTATTTATTTTATATTTTTAGTTACTTTAAACTGAAGTTTTATTATCTATAAAAATTATCTATTATTTACATAAGGAACTGTAGAACAACAGTTCTTATTATATTGCCGATTACCTATTTTTTCATTTAGTATTTGAAAAAAAGTGCTATTTATGTGCTCTGATATTATGTATATATTCCAATACAGAAAAGGTAAATAAATGTACAATATATATGATTGGGATGGTAAATGTGGTATTCACAATTAGAATACCTACATCATAGAATCATAAAGACCAATATTGACAACAATACAAATAATGACTCATTCCTTATACTTTTGTATTAATATCATAGGCGAAACTAGGCCTTAGGGGGGGCTTGGGTGTGATTAGCCCATCCAGTTTTTTATGTTAGTGTTAATAATCAATATAAGTGATGTAAAGGCAAAGCCCTCACAGGTCACTGATATCAATTTAGTCTACCCAGAAATAAAGTTCTAATGACGCCTATGATCTATATTATAAAATAATTAATCATTTTATATAGATATCCATCTCCTTGGCGCTGTGAGAACAGAGCAATCTAAAGAAAGTTTTAACTAGATAACGTAGCTACACATAATTGTAGTCTGGAGGATTGCTAGGCATGGATGTTGGTACATCATTCAATACAGTTAAGAGGATCTTATACCCTTATATGTTGTCTTTGTCTTACTAACATACATCACAGCAAATTTGTGTTCAGGTCGTTCAGGAGAACACATTTTGTGATGTTAGCTTTAATATTAAAATAAATTTTAGTATCATCAAATTTAAGGTAAGAATATTATCTAGACAATGTCATATGCTTTTATTGATATTATAGTTTTAAAATGAGTTGTAGCTATGTAAAATATTGCAACTTTAAAATGTTCATTACTCATTTTAAAATGATAATATCAAGATATTGTCTATATTATATAATATTCTTACCCTTAAATTTGATGACAGTAAAATTTACTTTAATATTTAAGCTAACATCATAAAATATGTTCTGCTTATCACAAATTTGGTATGTAGTACATTAGTAAGAAAGAAATAACATATGTAGGTATAATAGTCCTCTTAAGAATGTGGTCGTTTAGAATCACCGTCAGTTGACTTTTGACTACCAATGATCTATCATCGAATGGGTCCAGTTATTATATAGAAAAGCCTAAGGTAGGTAAGCCATATTTGGACTCTGAGTTACTTAATGCTATAGATAAGTATATAATCACATTTAATTTCAAGTCATTCAAGTCATTCAAGAACAATTTAAAGTTAAACCTTATTCTTTGGACATAGATAACGTCATGTCAAATCGTATTTTTGATATTTTTATAGACTTGGAAAATATTGAGTTGAAATAATGAATTATCGGGAAATAGTCATAAAATGATTTCAATTTTCAAATAGTTTAATGACAGCTGAATATTATAACAGAATATTTGTTTATCTATTTTCTCTTCTTATCACGATTTGTTAGTATGATAGTCCGCCGTTTCACCTCCGCTGACAAAATAATTGTACGAGTTTGAGTGAAAGGATACATAAAATCGCCTGTGTACTTTTTAAATTAATATTTATTGTATACTATAAAAACAACTTAGATATCAAAAAGGTAATAAGTCAACAAGAAAAATTATATTTTATAATTAAATATTTTTAACGTGTGTAGAAAAAGGCGTCACATGAGTACAGTGTTGTCAAAGTTCCCACATAATTTTATTAACACTTCAACGGTATCTACGGTCTATAATAAACAATGGATAATACGGTAACTACGGTTAGAAACTCGGGAAACAAAGGCGGCTTCTACAATGCTCGGGATCGAGGCACACCAACCGCCAGTAGTTGAGTAGTCAGTACTAACATAGAACGCTATGTTCCATAGAATAAAAATTAGTCAGTAATATATTCGATGATACTAAAAAATATAGGTACTATTAACTATTTTTTTTTCGATACGTATTAGTTTACTTGGATAATATAATATATCTAACAAATTATAAAAGTATAAACATTGGCTAGCTGCTGTCTACACATCACGAATTAATCAGAGTAATACTATTTACTATTTTATTATCATTTATCAGTAGTCACTACTCACTACTTCTCTTTTCTCTAGTGTAGTAGAGCAACAGTCAGCATTTCCGCATTCGGCAGGCTACAGAGTACAGTTCATTTTCGGATCTATCGATATATTGGATACCTACTGTTTATTAGTCTAAAATTTATCTACGTACGTAAATATTTATTTTTATTTTTATTAAAATAATTTATTTCAATTTATTATGAAATTATGTAATAACTAGGTACCTTTATTTACTAATTATAAAAGTAGTATAACCAATATAAATACAATATGATATTAAACCTAGTAATATAAAGTATTTTACGTAGTAAACATAACCAAAATGATTGAAAGGGGGTGTTTTAATACCCAAAAGCTATTGAAGCCTCACCAAATATTCCCTAACTTACCTTGTCAATATATTAAATCATGTTAATTGATATTTCTAGCCTCCAGATTTTTAACTATGTTCATCTTTATAGCTAGTGTATATTTGAAATCTCAATATTGCAAGATCTGACCTGCTAGTTATTGGCCTTCTATCATACATAGAAAAAAATGTATAACTAATTAAAATTTAGTTACTTTCAACATTTTTAAGTATTTACAACTAAAATAATATGACTACATATTCTACAAAAGCACTTGAAGGGAGCAATGTAATTTTAGAAACATTAATCAATAGTTCTATCATTGGTAACAAACAAAAAGTATTATAAGAATACTCAATTTCAACTTATTTACTCATTACATACTATCTTTTTTTTTTAGAATTTATAAAATGTTACTTGTTATTTAACAAAGTTACTTATGAAGTACTTAGGTAGTTACTCTTACATTAAATAAATAAATAATAAAGTTACCTTACTGTAAAAAAAGTAAGTAAGTTACTACCCAAGTAGGTATTTTAAAGATATTTTATTTGATTTATGCTGATTATATAAACTCATTTATGGAGTTATTTAATTTTTATAGTAGGTAAATAAGAAAATGTAAGCTATAAAAAACATGCACCTAAAAAATAACTATAAAGATAGAGTATAGAATTTCTACTCATTTTAAATGTTACTGTAGTATTATTAAATACAAATTAACTTAAAAATATTTATATTCAATGGATCTTGTTAATTTTTGTTTCAGATTAGAATTTTGAATATGTTATCATCAGATTGTCATGTTACCTCTAATTCTGATGATATTTTAGAAGATTGTCCTAGAAAAAAAACCAAAATATCAGGTATAAATGAACAATTATTTGATGAAGATAGTTCAATTGATAAAAATAGTCAAAATTACAATAAGATTGAAATAGACAATTATTTTGAAAACCAAAGTTTAAACAAAAATCAGACTATATTTTCTGACATATCTGATGATGAAGATTTTGATTTTAATAAATATGAAGATAGTGAAAGTGAAGATTATGTACCTATTTCTGATAGTGAATTTGAATTAGAAAAATATGTAATAGATGAAACAAATTCTAAGACTAGTGCTATTGAAAAAACAGACGATGAATCTGTTAAAGATGTTGGCGGTGATGCCAATAATTATATTAATAATGAAAAAAGAATTACTGAAACAAATACATCCATAGGTATAGATAATGATGAAGTATATGATTTACTAGACAAAACGTATAGAGACAAAAATAAAACCATTAATGAACATAAAAAGAAAACTGTTACTAAAGATGACTTTAAAGAATATGAAAAAGTTGTGTTAGAAGAAGTATGTAAAAACCATTTTGATGTATTGCCTGAAAATTGGATTGAAGTAATTCATAAAAGTGGCATGCCTATTTATTTACATAAGAAAAGTAGAGTTGTAACATTATCAAGACCCTATTTTTTAGGACCAGGTGATCCCAAATCGCATTTAGCCCCTTTGTCAGCAATTAGTTGTTTACAATATCAAAAAGGTCTTAAGAACAAAGAAATTATAAAAAATGAACCTAAGTTTAAGGTTAGTAAACATGGAGATATGATTATACCAAATGCCAAAGTCGAGACTGCACAAGAAAATATTACTAAAGAATCTTTAACACATGCAGATTTGCGGGAATATTGTCAATCACTATTTAAGTAAGTTAATATCGATTAATTGATTTAATATTGTTTTGATTTAACTATTTTATTTTTATGTAATAAATTTTTATTATAATATTATGGTTTCAGGTTTAAGATTAAAAAAGTAGAATCTCCTTGTAAAAAGCTGAAAGAAGAAAATATAAAAACAGAAATTTCTAGTGGCACACTAAACAATACCAAAGAAAGACCTTCACTCCCAGATAGTACTAAACTGATATCATTTCCAGTTCAAACTGAAGATCACGATAAACAATGGAATCGTCGTCATGAATGGATAATGAATCCCGATGGTAAAAGTTATGTGAGCATATTACATGAATATTTACAACAAGCATTGAAAACCCAACCTTGGTATGAATTTAAAGAATTTGAAAATACAGAAACACCTTATTCTGCTACTGTAATGCTTAATGATGTCAAGTATGGTGTTGGTGTTGGTAATAGTAAGAGACAAGCAAAAGTTAATGCTGCCCAAGCCACCTTAGATATACTCATACCGGAAATGAAAACTAAAATAGATATCAAAAATAAATGTGATCCAGTAATATTTAACCAAATTAAAGTTACTGACCCTAGAGTTATTGAATTCTGTGCCAAGACCACAGAACCTAGTCCATATGCTATGTTATTAGTGTGTTTACAAAGGAATTTTGGTGAATGTGAAGTAGGTATTGAATATAAATTAAACAATCGTCGTAGGAAGTTAAACCAATGCACAATGATTGTCGGTAAACACAATGCTACCGTTACTTGTAAAAATAAAAGGGACGGAAAACAAAAAGCTGCTCAAGTAATACTGGGTTTATTACATCCACACATTGATAATTGGGGATCGTTGTTACGGCTTTATGGTAACCGGAGCATTAAGAATCCTAAAGAAAAGAAAAAAGAAGAGCTAGAAATCACCCAGCTCCAAAATAAAGCTACAGCGAATCAACCCAATTATGCTATATTGAATAAACTTAAAGAAGAAATGTTAAAAGTTAGGGATCAGAGAAAATTAAAAGAAACTAACGAAATGTTAGGACTACCACATACAATGCTTGGTGCAACAAGTCCATATACCATAGCGATTCCATCATCATCGACAAGTCCTTAGTAACAAATTGAATTCATGTTGAAGTTAACAACCTTGTTGTTCGTTGTATTGTTGTATGTTCAATTAATTGTATTAACATACATTTAATTAAAATGTTTTGTTCCTAAAAATAATGTCTGATAGTAGTTAATACTAGTATAATATTTAGGTATTAACTTATACTATAATGTAATAGGTTAGATGTTACTCTAAAACTTAATACTTAATTTATGAGTACAATATTTATAAAAAAAAATTGTAAATAAATAATTTTTATTTGAAATTACCGGATTGTTATTTCAATAAAATATCACTAGAATCAAATATTCTGTCAAATCTTCTTAAAATTAACACTACTCTAACATATACTGCCATAAACATGTTTACAGGTGTTGTAGAATAATATGTTAAAGAAATGTATTGCAATAAATTATTATTAACCTAACAATGTACTGTGGGTAGGGGGGTTATGTTCCCTGAATACCATAGGTACCGTTTGAAAAATAATTTTTATAAAAAACTGAAAAATAATCGTAATATTTTTAGTTAATACTAAGGTGATTTTATTTTTTTGTTTCTAACCTAGTACGATCAAACTCTAATAACTTATTACGATGCTCGAATTTTATTTTCAATGGCCAATGAAACAGTTTGTTCAATTAATTGCTTATACAACTCTTTAGATTTAATATTATTGCAATTCAACAAAAGTTTCTCATCGTTCGAACATACCTAATAAACATTTAAAAATGTTTTAATTTCAAAACAAATTTTGAAAAATTAAATTAATTCATACCAATTTACCACATATAACACGTGGAACAGATCCTTCTTGTTTACAAACAACTTGGCTACAGTTCAAACAGTTATTTAATACATCATGTCTAGATGCTTGACAATGACGCTTGTAACAACCTCAACAACAAGTACAAAATGTAATTTAATATTTATATTAAAATTTATAAAGATAATATTCTTACCTTTTAAAGATGCCTCTTGTCGATTAAGTCCTTCATCTGTATAAATGTTGACATATTTTTTATTTTTTCATTTTGATTCTTTTTTCTGTAAATATAACTAATGTGTTTTAAGGTATAAAAAGTACATTTTAAATATTAATTAAATTAAATTAATTAAGAATTGCAATATTAACAAATGTATCTATATTATCAAGAAAAAAAATAAAATGTATAAAAAAGTTGTGGGAACAGATGGTTCTATATTGGCAATCAACATTATCTTAGTGGTATAGTGAGTAGAGCATAGTGGTAAAGAGAATGGACAAGTCAATTATTAAGAAAAATAAGGAACTAATAAATTAATAAAGTTAAGGAAAAAAAGATAATCTATTTTATTTAATAGTAATTTACTAAGAAAAAAATATAGGGGATCTTTAACATCCTAAAACTCAAAATTAGCACTTCAAAAAATAAAAGTTATAATTCTTAGTTCTCATATAAATATAAATAAGTAGTGTGTGTTTTGAATGTCCGCATTCATTAATTTACCATTTATATTTTGAAAACTTTTGTTTTAGACTATCTGTACTGCTGTAAAATGGTTATAATAATAATAATAATAATAATATTTATTAATTCTCCAACAAACAATATATACAAGTTAAATTACTAATTAACAAATTTTTGTTGGATCACCTCCAAAGCCAAAGGCTGTGCTGAAGGTGAGAGTTCATGCAATTACAATATTAAATAAACATATCAAGAACATAACATAAGAGAAAAAAAAAAAAAAATAAATAAATAAATAAAGTAGATAATAAACAGTATAAGAAAGTAATAGTGAAATTACAATATAATTATTCAAAATAAAATAATAAATCATAAGCAATTCAAATTATACTAAGGTATTTAATCCTAAAGACATAAGTTTTCTTTTTAATTGTATAAAATTATTAAATTCATGAATGCAAATTTTATGTTTAATACAAAAATTAATAAACACAAAATATGGTCCTGACTGACAAAAAGTAGTTCTCAATTTAGGCAGGGATAAGTTAATATCTTTAACAAATCGTGTATCATATTTATGAGTAGGAGTACTAATTGTGTTAGTAAATTTAAAAACAACCGCAAAAACATGTATTATATGGAGAGACTTTATATTTAAGATTTTACATTCATTATATAATAAAGTTGTTGGAAAGAGTCTAGGCTTATTGAAGATATATTTTACAAGACAATTTAATGTTGTATTTAATTTTTTAATATGAGTTTGATAAGCGTTACCCCAAAATGCTATACCGTAAGACACTATTGATTGCACTAGAGATTTATAAACCATTGTTTTAACGTTAACAGTTAAAATATTTTTCAAACATTTAAATACGTAAAAGAATTTTCGAACTGACTTTATTAAATTATCTATATGGACATTCCATTTTAAGAGTTCATCAAAATGTATACCTAGATATTTTACAGAGGATGTTTTATTTATTATAGGACAGACGCAGTTATTAACTTTTCTTTTACAAAAAACAGTGTGTAAAATTAATTTATCAAAGTTTAAGTTATTATTATTATTTTTTATTCTAAAATGTACAAAGTTGGATTTGGTAAAATTAAGTTGTAATGAATTATTATCCAACCAATTCTTAATTAAATTAATACCAATATTGGCTTCATGTTTTAAATTATTCAGACAAGAGTTACTGACAAGAAAAACTGTGTCATCAGCAAAACACAAAACCTTACCTCCTAAATTTAGGTTAAGCAAACCATTAATGTATATTATAAAAAGTAGTGGCCCAAGAACAGTTCCTTGAGGTACAGAATAATTAACTAATAAGTCATCACTATAAACGTCATTAATTTTAACCTTTTGGTTTCTATTACTAATAAATGATTCTAATAGTTTTAATGGAACTCCTCTTATACCACAGTATTCAAGTTTTTTTAACAATAAATTATGATCTACAGAATCAAAAGCTTTTTTCAAGTCTAAAAATATACCAATAACGTGCTTTTTTAAATCAAGATTGTCATATATAAATTTAGTAGCACAATATAATGCATCATTAGTAGATAGATTATTCCTGAAACCAAATTGATTTTCATTAAAAAATTTATGTCCATTTAGGAAGTTAACAAGTCTGGTTTTAATACATTTTTCTAGAAGCTTAGCGATAGTCAAAGTAAGAGTGATTGGTCTATAATTATTACAACTTCTTATATCTTCTGTTTTATAAATCGGAATAACTATTGATTTTTTAAAGCTAGAAGGAAATTCACCTGTTGAAAAGCATTTATTGAAGATAATAGATAAGGGTAATGATATATTAATTGATGTTTTTTTCAAAATAGTATTAGATAACAAACCTTCATAATAAGATGAAAAATCTTTACATTTCATAATCATACTACTTATTTCCATAGGATCAATAGGGCTAAGAAAAATTGATTTTTCAATATGGCAGTTATGATTAAGTTCCTCAAATGTTTTGTATATAAAACCATCCTCTCTAATATTAGAAGCTATATTGCTTCCAACATTAACAAAAAATGAATTAAAAATATTAGCGATGTCTTTTGAGTTATTGATAATCCTACCCGATTCATGATTGATTTCTCTAATGATTATTTGTTTATTAACTTTAGTATATGAAGCTAATTTTATAAGATCCCACACTTTTTTAATATTATTGCCAGATAATTCTATTTGTGATTTATAGTATGCATTTCTAGAAATTTTTATTAAGTTATTTAGTATATTTCTATAAATAATATAACTCTTTCTACAATGAGTATTAAAAGGTTGACGCCTCAATTTATTATACATTTTTTCTCTTACTCTAATAGATGTAATAAGACCTAGAGAAATCCATGGTTTTAACTTGCACTTTTTATTATTATTACTTTTTTTAGTGTGTTTATAAAAACTTGTAGATGCTAAGATTAAATCATTGATTTTATTAATAAAAATATCAATAGAATTATCAACATTTTTATCATCTAGTAGGATATTCCAATCTTCAATTTTAATTAACATATTCAGATGTTTAAAATCAATAGTTTTAAATTCAATATTTAAATTATTGCTAACCATAGTTTTCTGAATATTTAAATCGTCAATATTAATATTTAATATCAAACTAAAATGGTCAGTAATGCTACTACGTAACACATAAGATGATACTTCTTTAATATTAACATTTTTTAAAAATAAGTGATCAATACATGTATTAGAATGACTACTGATTCTGGTAGGATTATTACAAGCAGAGTAAAAATTATTGCTGTATAAGATATTCAAATAATCAACAGTTTCAATATTATTTGATAATATATCAATATTAATATTGATTAATATTGGTTAATTATAATAATAATTAATATCAAATGTTTTCAATTATATTATGCTTAATATAAATTATAGAAAAAGAGACTTTTTTTAACATGTATAAATTAGGTACTTCAAATTACTATCATTACTTCAGTAGTTTTTAGACACAAGTGCAGATTTTTTAAGCATGCAACAAATAAAAAATTGAATGAGTATGTTATCAACAAAAACGATTTAATAATATTATACCCTTTGATACTTATCTAGTATGCTACCTATTGTAAAATTGTGTATCTACTAGCTAATCACAATTTATTAAACTATACTAAAACTTACTTAATATATCACATAATTTCATAAACAACAGAAACATTTTTAAAAGAGCCTGGGATGAGGCAATAATGATTAATTGATTAAACCCAGTTACAGTTATGAAGTTAACTAAATTTGGGTTAAATTCTTCTATCAGCTAGTGAGGACAATTTTAAAGATACAAGAGTAGGAGAATAATCGTGTGTTAAATTTGAAGTTATCTACTGAACAATGAACTCATACGAAGTTCATATCTCATGATTGATTGATTAACTAAGTTAACTTCTTTAAATATCACTAAGAACTGTTTATGAACTTAATCTTATTTAAGTTTTATTGTACCTTTATCTGTTAATGAACTTATAAAATTGTCTGACATTGACCAACATTAACTATTAATCTCATCCATCAACTATGGATCAACATAAGTTCTTTCCTCATATTTAGTTATATAGATATATAAAATCAGTTTTTTATACCGGCTTTGTGTGTATTACTAATTTTATTTATGTATTTTATGTACCCTATATCTTAAGAAAATTCTCCTCTTTTTTTAAATCGTTGGGGATTTAGATTTTTTTAAAAATCTAAACTCTAATTTTCTGAATGTTAACCTAACTCAACCAACTCAAATTAATTTTTTTCATTACCTTATCTACTTTTGCATTCAAGTGTAAGCATAACTCTCAGTTATCGATGGACTATATTATGTATCTTAAATTATAGCTAATACAAAATTGGTTCTTAATTAACTATATTGAATATATTATGTAAGATGGAGATAACAAGCGTGTTAACAATTAGAAAATAAATTTCTTATTTGATTATTCTTAGTAAAAAATCAGTAATTTAAATGTTTCGAATTTATAGTCTTTATTCATTTTATGAATGAAAATAATGTATTATTTATTAAAAGGTTATGTATTTATTGTATTCATATTAATGTTGTAAAATTAAATTTATAGTTATAAGCACATTTTTACAAGCTATTTATTTTTATTTATTTATTTTGGTTAAAAATGAATTACAATTTTATGATACAATAAGTAAATTATTACATTAAGAATACATTAATGTTATATTAGTATAAATATTTTGTAGATGTTTAAATAATATAATTAATAAACATAATAAATACCCTAAAAATATATTTTAATAGGAAAACTACTATTTTTAACACTTTATTGTGACTAACTAAACTTACCAAAAAAAAAAAATGCCAAAATCATAGGTATACACACAATAAAAATATATAAAACATTGGAAATAAAGGAGATTGTAACGTATCTCCTACTAATCAATTAATATATTATGTTATTTAAATATCAGAAAACACATCTAACAATTCCTGAAGATAAATAAAAATGTCATCACATTAATTTATAGAACCATTGACATTTGGTATGGATGAAAACTACCTAAAAACTATTAAAGCAAACACTTAACATAATATGAATTTTCAAAGTTTATGTTTATTTATTAAATTATAAATGATAAAAATAGACTAATTTTCAATTCCTAAAAACTGATGGATTCCATTCTTTAATACATGTTTAATCTGAGATTTTGCAGTAGAATAAACCTCTTTATGTTTCTTTAATTTTTCCATTTCATCCTCTACATAAACGGAAAATAATAATGGTTCTAGCAACAAAGACTTTATATTTTTTACATCTTTGAGGAAACGGATTTTTTGGTTCATCAATTTTAAATCATTGTCCTTAGTACATCTTTGTTTTTTATTTTTCAAAGTCTTCATTTTTTTGAAACACAAATCTTTTGTTAGTTGGTATTTAGTATTCTGAAATGATATTATCATAAATCATTAATACAATTTTAAAACATAATTTATTTCATAAAAAGTTTAAAAGGAATTTATAAAAGCAAAAAAAATAAAAAATAAAAATTTAATTAAGTATTAATTACCTCTGGCTTGTCTTTTACACTTTTTTCCATTTGCTCTGCATCAATACACGCATTAAGTGACTTTTTTTTGCTGTACCCCTAAAAAAAGTATATTATTTTTATAAAAATTGTTTCACATTAATGAGGTTTTAAATTCAAACAATATACCATAAAATCTGCACAATATTTAATTGTTGGGATTGCTGTTGGTTTTAAAGCATCTTTTTTATCATTAGTTATATATTCAGTTTTTTCAAAATGATTGTCACTTAATCCATTATATTGAGTAGGTTCATATTCCATTGACTGACCTGTAGCTGTTTTCCACAAAGACAGTGTTTCTGAATTCATTAAAGGAAATCTATATAAAAAAAATATATAAGAACAAATTAATTTATTCTTAATATTGAAATATACACGCTTTTGATTTAAATTTTAATAGTTGAATGATAGATAAAAACCACACACTTTATCATTTTTATTACTGTTTACAGTTTATATACTCTTCAATTTTAACACATTTCATTAAATGCCATAATAATAATTTTAGGATATGTAGTAATGTACACATTATCATAGAATATACTATAAATAAATGTAAATTGTATTGTTTAGGAACTATATCAACTCGTATGTTATTGAAATATCAAAAAAAATGATCTACTCACCTGTTTAAAAACTAAAAAGAAAAAACTACTGCAAGAATTATATAAAAATAAAAATAAAATGTATTATGAAATTATAAAAAAAACTTTATTTGCCAATAATTATTTATACAATAATTTATAAACAGTTTAAGTTTTAAACAGTATTTCTAAAGTTTCCAAATATAGCTAAATAAAACTTTCCCTATAATTAGAGAATAAATCCTACTATAATTACTTTATATTGAAAGTATTATTCTCGGTATTACTGTATAAACGTAAGGTATCATAAAATATGTCATACCCCAGTCAAATTGTATTGTGTTTATAAAATTATTGGTTAAATAATATTTAAATTATAGAAACAGACAATGTGAGTCTACTAACTTATAGTGTATCAAGACACCATAAACCTCATAAGAGCATTGAAAAATTTCTCATTAGTCATTACTTTAAATATTTATTACCTACTATTATAATTGATATAATGCATTTTCATGATCTACCTAACATATAAAAAAACAAATACATATATTTGTGATGAAGTTTATGTTTATTTATCAAATGCACACTGTGTACATATAATTAAACAAATGAGTTGAATATAAGCAAAGTAGGTATTCTAATTGTTAATTTTACTTTCTTTGATATATATCACAATAAAATATAAAATTTGTATGCTCAAGTAATATCTACTGAATTATAGTACTACAAGGCTTATAATAAAATAAGGCAAATTATTGGTCAATTTATGATTTATTTTATTTTACCCTATACATTATGACCATTATGTAATTGAAAAATGACATTCACCACAAAAAAGTGTAGGTAATTGTAAATTAAAACATTTAACATTTATTTATTTGTAATTAATTTGTATTTATTTATTATTTTATAACATTTATTTAAACATATTTATAATATTATCATTCTCATAATTTTTGTAAATAATAATTGAATGAAATATCATTAAACATAGGTAGTATTATATATAATACTATCAATATTTGTTGAAAACATGTTATTATTAACCAACTCTATAGTCTATAAGTAAACATTCATTAAAACCGTATTGTTAATTCCCACATTTTGTTTGTTTATTATTAACATTTACCAATTTATGATGTGTACGAACCTATACTGTATGTTGGTGATTTCTAGCATCCATCATAATGTGAAAATTCACATTAACATATTAGGTACTTATGTGCCATGTACTCATGTGTGTGTGTAATAATATAAAATATAAAAATACAGGCACCTAATTGATTAAAGCGCATGATTTTAATGGAGATCATATTCATTTTTTATTTGAATTAATTATTTTAAAATCTTTTAATATTATTTACATAAACAAAATATTTAAACTTTTGACAAATGTGTACTGGTTTTGAATGTACAACTTTAAAAAATTGAGTGGTTTTTGTAATGGGCTGTAGATTTCTAGTAGTTACCTGTGTAATTTGACATCGGTTTTGTCCATTAGGATTTTGCAACCAATTACACTGCATTTCTTCTCCATAGTGATGGTTTTAACAATTAAAAAAACAGTATTAATTACGGTAAGTCAGTAATGATTTTTAGTTATTTCTTTTGTGTTTCAGCTTTTACAGGACCATTTGGGTGTTACCGTGTGAGTATTGATTATCATAATATAATCGATATGGTGATGGGGTGTGACCGTCCGATGCCACAATATGTTTCCCCGGAGTCAGCGCTCCTGTAAGGGTGTTGGTAACGCCCCACAGCTACTGATCGGCCGTACTTCAACTACAACACCGAGCCCGGTCGGACGTTTTTGAGCTTTTTTATTAAAACCGTTCCAAACATTCATACATCCGTACTTGTTGTCATTTTTTTTTATGTCAAAGCCACAATTTCATGTAAACATTTTCTATTTTGTACCGTGTGGTTACCACGAATAAGATACCTATTTCTTGATTCATGGTGGACGGTGTTAACTGTTGTCTAATTTAATATATTATCGTGTCTCTTAAATTAAATTTTGCGAGATAAATATTACACTGCACAAAACTCATCCCCGTGTACTCAATCCCATTACTTGTTTCCTCATTTAATAATTATTTGTATTTTATTTAAATTTCACGTTAGATTATTTTCTTTTATTTTGAAAAACTAAGAGTCAATAAATCATATTTTTATGGGTTTGAAAATATTGAGTTAAATTGTTATTTTATGGGACATTGAATAATTTAAATTTAATAAGCATTAAAAATATTTTTGACGATATTTTCAATAAATTGCAAGGAAAACCCAAAAAGGAACATAACCTACCCTAATCTAAGCCTGGAAGTTCATATTAAATGTATAGGTATATAATTATTATATAATAATTATAATTATACCGCTTTATTTCTGTAATTACCTATTTAGTACCTACAATATACATTCACGTGTTTCGACTATAGCGATTGAATAATGAATATCAGAATATAGTATATAGACGATAAATATATATATATATGCATAAGCGATAAGCGTAGCTTGCAGATATTCAAGTTACAGGGAAAGGGGAATGGATTCCTGAAATTTCTTGAAAGCAAAATAATACAGGACGGACAAACAGTTATAACTTTTCAGTGGCGTATCCAAATTTTTTTTAGATGGTGGGACTCACACTGTCTAAAATTGTATAAGACATATTGTTGAATGTGTTCATATATATTATATTGTATACCTAGTACCTACAAATAAATATAAATCTTTAAAACAAAAAATAATAAATACGGCCAACGAGGGGGGCATGGCCCCTGTGGCCCCACCCCTAGATACGTCACTGTAACTTGTAACACTATTGAATAATTGTTGTGTTTGTTTATAATTATTATATAATAGGCAATGGATAATATTAGATATACATTATAAAATAAGTGAGTATTTTTAAAATTGTAAAACAAAACTAAAATTGATAATATTATAGGTAATAAACTTATAGCGTATATAGGTACCAATACATATTACATATATTTATCAAAAATAATCTGAGTGGGCTCCAAACAATTTTAGGTAGTTTTCCTATATAATCGATACGTGCAGAACCATTTAAATTTTTAAACTTCGCCTTAAAATTTAATCTGTGTACGGTCCGGATGATCATGTGCAGGAACTATATTTTTAGTGCTTGCCATCGCCATGCTAATTCTTGTATCTGTGGTTAGTTTTCTATAGTTACGGAAACGTATATTGTTTTCTGACGGTGTCAAAATTTATTTAAGTTTATTAAATACTACTAATAATAATCAAAACTAACCTAACTAAATCAAACCTATATAATAGTGATAATGGCGTGTAAATGCAGAAGACATTTACCCCGAAAAAAAGACGTTTTCATTGATGACAGCAATGACGATGGGGCCCTGAGAAACGCAAAAAAAACATATCTCACGCCCAAATGGCAATTCGGTTACGTAAGGTATACAACACATTAATACATCATCTTGGATCAACAACTGACTTGTAATATATCATTATATTTACGCGATTTCGTAAAAAATTAAATTTTATACTTTCCTAAAATGTTTTCTAGATTGACGCTGGAATTTTTTTTTAAAGTTATTTGAAGAAAAACTTATGGATAACCTTGTGTTGGGTTTTTCAATCTAAGGTATAAATCTCAAAAATTTTACGAATTTTCAACTTCAAAATTCCTTACAAATGTTCGCGGTTTTAATATATTTCGTAAATATTTAAAAAATGCTTATAATTAAGGTTGGGATTTCAACGCACTTTGTATTTTTTTCTGAAGCTTTTTGTACGATGCTCGTTTTGTTACAAATATATTTTAGGTATTTTTAAAATGGAATAAGAAATTTTATTTTGCATTTTTTTGCATTTTTTATACAATTTTTGATTTTAAGGCCATTTTTCTAATTTTTTGGAACATTTTAGGGGTTTTTAAGTAATTTTTGGTGTTCTTGAATTTAAAATTAAAGATTATGGATTATAGATTTATAATATAAAGTATTTATATGCTAACAGAAGCTTTTTTTATCTACAAAAACTTATTAGTGGACAACAGGAGGGCATTTATATTTGAAAACCTGAAGTACGCTCTCGTGACTCAGTGTAACAATAAAGAATACTGAATAATTATTTATTTATTATTATATTAATAATATAATATGAAGTATATTATAGTATCTAAATATTCTATATAATTTTAATATTAAGTATCACTTGAATGTGTTTTTGTAAAATCATATATTTAATTAAATATTGAATATCTAATTATTTTTGTTATTTTAGAAATCATTACCAATTATTAATAACTCCACTTTTTTACGTGGTAAGGGATTACCAAAATATAAAAACTGAAATTTGTGGTGGCGGAAAAAGAAAATATGTATTATTGTACTTGGCGGAAAACAGTGACGCTCCGTCACACCACCTCATTGGTTAGCACCGAGCTAGCATGACAACAAAATCCGTAATGACGTCAATCATCTTATCCTTAGTCACAGCTTGTCCTATTTAATAAGGAGCCCCTCTTACAGAGAGCTTCAGAGATTGTTAAACAGCCATTCCAGTTTCTTAAAGTATTTATATGGGTCGTAGACTTCGTTACAGCCACATCGCCGCCTATACGAGTATATACCTACTACCTACTACCTCCTACCACCTAGTGACAGACTAATACATATTCTCCGGTAAATTACTTATGAAGTCTATTGACTTGAATGATGTGAAATTTCGTTATACTTTTACAAGTTAATTTTAATAAAACAGTTATTTTATAAATTATAATTTACAATTTAGCTAACTTTATTTTAAACCTCAACCTTCAACGTAACAGTGATGACACTACGTGCCTTTGTTGTAAAAGAAGTATTGAAGCGACCAAATGGTGAGAACACCTAGCGATTACTACACCGATTATGTTAGGCTAAGTAATGTACAGTAAAACTATTTAATGAATTAAATATTGAATTTTGTTAATTTACTTTATACACTCGTTCAATAATAATTTAACCACCGATAACCACAACAACCGAAGTGTATTAATTTATTTCTCAACTGCACAAGAATAAACGTCGGAAAAAAATCACTGGCCGAGCGACGAAGATTAACATCGAAAGCGTTTGCATAGGTCAATCAATCATTCGCGAATGATACATGCAGATACGTGCACGCGTGTACCTCGCTCGTCCTATTTTGAGCGAATATATTTTATACATTAATAATATTGAAAATCACCATATCGGTAGACGGTAATATTAAAAATAATATATTATTATTTGTTATTTATATCAAACTCGAGTATTACTAACTTACGATATGACTATGAACTTCGTGTCAAACAATGCTTAGATAATTATACGAATTGTTATGCTTGGATTTATTGTACTCTATGTCTCGTAAGTTAAGGCGCGGACTAATAAAAAAGGCCACGGGATGCTATATAATTTAAAAGGCAAATAACAAAAAAAAATTGGGCAAATTTATTGTCCCCCTACCAAAAAAACTCAATATTACATTATGTAATAAATTATATAAATATAATATACAATAAATTAATAAAGTAACATAAAAAAAAACTGCTCTAACTAATTAACCTATTTATTTAATGGCTCGTTTAATGTATTATTTATGATTGTTATTAATATTTTATAAATAATAGATCTACCTACAACTTTATTAGAGGTTTGTAACTTTCGTCTTCAAAATTCACATTCATTTTTAGTAGAGTGTAGAGTAACTGAGACACATTTATACCGATAGGGGCAAATATGTAGCATCCCAGCATCCCAGTTACATGAATTAAAATTTATTTTTTATTTAACATTAAGTACTGCAAAAATAAAGGTTTTCATAATTTTTTTAAAAATATTTTACGTACCTTTCTGTGAAAAAAAAACACGATAATAGTTGTGTTATTTCTTACACTCTTACGAGTATGATGTACCTATGCTTGTGGGACCTGAGTTTTTTGTCGTAGTATCTAAACGATGTTTGCATTATGTAGCGACTCGCATTACAACAAAACCATCAACCAAATTTATTACACTTAATAAAAACTCGATGAAATTAACCACGGTAAAAATAATAATATTTAGCTCAAAAAATTCCCGAATAAGAAGAATAGGTACCTACAATTTACCGAGAAACAGGGTTTTACCCTTTATCATTTTCTTATTAGTTTAACCATAGATTTTATTTTATTTCTGTAAACAAGAACCGCAAACGCGTATGCAAAAAGTGCTAATAGGTTAGGTTAAACTAGATAGTTATTTAATAACTGCTTTAATTAAATCATTAAAACTTTAAGTGTTAATCAAAATAAATAATCCAATTTTCTTACGAGGTACAAGGTACAACTGGTACAAGATAGAACTGGTACAAGGTACCTACTATGGTTAGATTACTATGAATAATATTACATTTGCTTTACATAATTTTACTTATTTTTACACATCGTTTATACATTTGAGTTTATGTTGCATATTATAATTTTTAAGCTACCTATGTATTTTTTGTATTTAATTAATTATGGCAACACTGCAAGTGTATATGAGTATCCAGTGGCGTATTTACGGGGGGGGGGTCCCGGGTCTCGACCCCCCCCCCAGAAATTTTTTTTTCAAATATTATATAAATAATATCAATAATAAGTATCATAATTAAATTAACTCGTATGTATTTTATTATAATGTTATAAACTTATACTTAATACTAGGACCCCCCCCCACAAAAAAATTGAAAATACGCCACTGTGAGTATCAATGTAATTTGTTATATGAACGAATAGTGTTATAATAGCACTGTTTAATAACATAAATATACGTATTTCTTTACTTTTATAGTTAATAGTTAATAATATTAATTTGTGATACTGATATAGATGGATAAAAAAAAATCAAAACAAAATAAACCCAACAGTAAAGAAACGGTCTTAAAATTTGAGTCTACATCAATTGAAAATGGTTCAAATATTTCTATGATCGAAAATCAACAGCTTAATCGATTCGAGTTTTATATAGGGGACACAAATGTAACGCCTCAGGAACCAACTCATATAAAATATAAAACTATACAATTTAATGATAAATTGTCAGATAACGTAGATAACGTAAATAACGTAGATAACGTAGATAACGTAGATAACGTAGAACATGAACAAAAACAAGAAGAACGCCTCAATACTTTTCGTTGCCTTACCATTAAATCCCTTAACAATTTACTTGACAACATATTTACTAAACGGCAATATCACAATAATGAAGAAAGCTCGAAAGAAAACAAATACGACGTTGGACCAAATATTCTATTTCCAAAAAATAATATGAGTAATGACCATTATGAGATTGAACTCATTGAAAGTCCACCATTTAACATTTTAAACATTCCAAGCAGTGTTACCGTAAAAGGGTAAGGCTATAAAAATGTAACCTTAATTGGTTACTTGTTAGGTTTTCGTTTGAATTTCACGACGAAGTTTTTAGAAGTCACTAAATTATGCGTTAACTAAAAAGTTATAGAATAGAATAATTTTACAAGAGTGTAAAAGACCTACTTTCTGGTAATTATGTTTTAATTTAAAATATAGAAAATGTATTAATTATAAATCTCAGTTACAATAATTATTCGGTTGAATTAATTGAAATATTTTAAAATAAACTATAATGATATATTATTTATCTCTGTACTCTGTGGGTACAATGCTAAGAACTTAAGTATAATATTATATGTATTGAAAGTTGTAACTAACAGCTGATAAGTATTAAAGTAGGTACTATAATGTATAGCCATCAAATTTAGGCTATATATTCTAGGTATAGGTTAGGTACCCATATAGTTTATGAGAATTAAATACACTTTTTTTTTAACTTATCAATGAACACTTATTTATATTTTTATAACAACAACAAAACTATCCAATTATTACGTCATCCAATAACATTTATTAAAAACTTATTATGATTGAATTTTTTTTTCAGACCTGGAGATTACGAAAGATTACAGAAATCAAAAGCAGTATATCTAAATAATCTATCAAAATCGCGAGTCAAAACCGACAACATATCGCAAACAATCAATACTCTCATGGAACGCGAAAACGTGGAATGTCAAACATCAAATGCCGCCACGCTTGCGACCGGTACTCAGGTCCATAATTTCAACATAGTAGACGCTTATGACGAAATGGACGCAAAACAAACGCCACCGGGCATTGTGGAAGTGTCGAGTGACACAAAAATTCCACATGACGTACATACGGATGACCGACTGGAATCCGACGAGCCGGAAGAATTGACCTACTCCGTCAATAGAATGTTTTTGGAACGGATATTGGCCCAAAACTCGTTGGACGTCAAACTATTCTGGTCGAACAGTATGGAAAAGCCGAGCCGCAGCGACGAATTTCCGGGGCAGCAACATAATTTCGAACTTACGTACTGTTTTACACTGACGTTGCTCGGTGACGCGGACAAGGGCATAGCCGTCAGATACATGCACTGGAACGAGACCGAGAAACAGTTGCTGGCCGTCGTCTACAGCAAGCTGATATACACCGATTACACCAGTAAGCAATACGCATCTGTGGCTGTGTGGAGTACAAAAAATCATCATACTCCGGAAAGGTGAAAAATATGTAACATAACTCATAAGTGGTAATGTATTGTTTTTTTTTTTTTACACCATTAAAACAATATTATTATACACTGTGCTTGATTTTAGAAAAAATAATGGTGAAAATGATGACTAACATTTTATTTTGACTTATTCAAAATTATATTACACTACTCTATAATATATATATTAAACAAATTTAAATACCATTTCTATATTTTATATGCATTCTATTTAAAAAAAATATGAATGGGTAAAACATCTAAAAAATAAATACCTAAACTTAAAAGTTAAAATTAGACCTTTTACTCAGTTCTCACATCAAAGGGCGCGCGCTCAATACTTTTTAATCGATTTTAGATTCTACGAATTCAACATATCGGCTATCACGTGCTTAAAGTTCTCTACTGTAACACCGAATTATCTTGCTATTGGATTCGATTGTGGAAAAATATTGATAATCGATATCTCTAAAGAATCACTCTGCATATTGTTTCAAACGTCCACGGAGCTATCGTTAGAAACCACCAGAATTGCAGAGCTATTTTGGACCACCAATTTTGAAAACAAAAAGGAACCATATAAAATCAAATCTGAATGTCTAGTTAGTATTATAAAATTGAATGATAATTAGTTGTGCGTGTCTGCACAATAGTATTGTGCTTATTAATTCGACTTGTATTTGATTTGTATAGATGGCGTGCAATACAATTGGTTGTATTTCACGTTATTATTTTCTGCACTGCAAGTTTGTGAAAGAATTAGTTATGAATCTATCTCATAGCGACTGTCCGGATAATAATTTAGACAAAAGAAAAACGCATACACTGGGTTTTCGCATAACTAAATTCATCGAACTTAATCAAAACGCGGATTTAGTGGGCACTGCGGACGGTCTCGTCTACTCGTTTTCACATTATGTCAATTTAACGACTCATCCAAAAAAAATAGTTTCTCATTTTGGAATAATCAAGTCCTTGGAAAAATCGCCTTTCTCCCAAGATGTATATTTAACAACTGGTTGTGACTGTAACATAAACATTTGGATTGGTGATTTTTTTTATGAACCAGTAATATCTCTAAGCACCGGGAAACAAATCGAAAAAGCTATTTGGAGCAAGACAAGTTCGACAACTATAGCATCTATAATCGGTAACGTACAAAAAATTAGTTAGATACATTGAAAAAAGTTTAATTAATAATAAAATATATATTATATTATATATTATACACGGGATGTTTCACAAAAATCTGACAAATAAAATAACTTTTGTTCTAATCAATATTTAAAAAAAAATTTTTTAATATAATTCATAGACACTTGCGCTACATTTTTAGAATACATTTTTATTTCTTATTTTTTAATATTGAAAATAAAAAAGCCGGTAAGTGAGTATTGCTCTGCTGTACATTAGGGGGTGGGATGGACCTCGGACTAGGGTAGGTTAAATTTGAATGATAGGCAATGATAGGTATCATTGTATACGAAAAACGATTCTGAACAGAGATGATTTGTCATTCTAGGATATATTATACTTAAATATTGTAATATATTCTACTTTGAAAATAATTCAAACATTTAAGTAAAAGTTTCAAGATCTTACGTTTAGTAATTTTTTAAAAATAACAAAAATCGAAAATTATTTATTAGTAAAAAGTTATTTTACACGTGTATTTTTGATTTCAAATTAAAATTAAAACTTTAAACACACGTGAAATTTTTTAAATTGAACAATCCTCAAACTTTTTTATAATTATTCTAAGCTTAACTTATGGACAGCATAGTATTAAATTTTCAATTCTTAGCTTTTGATAGAAAAATATTTATAAATTTTTAACTACCAAATAGTGAAAAGTATTCATGAATTTGACGAATTTTTGTCAATATTTGAACTTCAAATGCTAATAAAAAAAAATTGTGCCTATGTATTTTTATAATTTTTGAATGAGAGTTAGAACAAGTTATGTGGACCCTTCAATTAAATTTTCAAGTAATTTGCCCCAGCTAAATTTTTTTTATCAACATTTATAAAAAAAAAATAAAAAAAAAGCGGGTAAGTGGGTATCGCTCTGCTATATATTAGGGGGTGGGGTGGACCTCAGACTATGGTAGGTTAAATTTGAATGCAATGATAGGTATCATTGTATACGAAAAACGATTCTGAACGTAGATGATTTGTCAGTTTAGGATATATTATATTTATATATTGTCATATATTCTATTTTGAAACAAATAGTATAGTTTTTATATGTTACTATGGTTACTTTATAGTATCTGTTTATTAATAATCAAAAAATCGATTTTGTCGAAAAGTGGTTTTTCGTAAAATTGCCATTTTTCTGTCATTTTTTTTTTGTTTTTCTCGATTTTTTTGAAAACTATTTGAAAATTTTACTTTTGACCCCCTCAAAGTACCAACTAGATTAATTTTCCTATTCAAAGAGGGGCTGAAGTCAAAAATCGGAGCATTATTACTGCTCCAAATGTTGTCGTCAGACACAAAAAAAAAATAAACACACATCATAGTAAAATCAATACATTCATCACTTCGTTCAGAATCTAAAAATTGAAAATTTCAATTGTCTATAAATAGCTCAAAAAAAGTCAAAATTTTTTGAAAATCAAATGTTAAATAAAAGTTGGATTATCTCTAAATTAAAACTTTTACATAATAGTAAATCACAAATTTAAATTATTCTAAGTCGACAAGTCTTACATAATTTTATATTTCTGGAGTAACCCCCAGATATTGATTTTTTGTATTCATACGACCAGTAATACGTATTGCTTGTTGGTGTAATCGGTATTCGGTGTACACCAGCTTACTGTAGTCTGTAGACATTATATAATAGATTATGAAATTTTATCTATTTCAATAAACAATTATTTATAAAATTATGGTCTTGTATGTTGAAAAAATTATTATTATTTTTAAAAAGCTAGAAAAACTGAAGATACATATAGCTTTAAAAAAAATCTTGATATAGATAAGAATGCTTGCCATTTCATAGTATTTTATTTTTTTTGTCATTAATACAATTAAAGTAATTATTGTTTTAAAATAAAACACAAAAGTATAAACATTTTTATATAAATATTTATGTATATTTATTTAACAAGTCTTTCTTTAAAGGACGCCATACCCGCGTGTGTTTTCTCTATCTTACTAACGTACATCATAACAAATTTATACTCAGCAGAACACATTTTATGATGTTAGCTTTAATATTAGAGTAAATTTAAAGGTAAGAATATTATCTAGAAATTACATATGTTTTTATTGATATTATTATTTTTAAGTGAGTTATGGCTATGTAAAATATTACAACTAACATGTTAATAACTCATTTTAAAATGATAATATTAATAAAAGCATATGTCATTTTATTATTTTCTAGATAATGTTCTTACCTTATAATTTTATAATGGGTAAATTTACTCTAATATTAAAGCTAACATCACAAAATATGTTCTGCTGAACGCAAATTTGTTATGATGTATGTTAGTAAGACAGACACAACACATGCGGGTATGGCACCCTCTTAAGGAAATTTGAATCGATAATATCAGATAAAATATTAAAAGCTATTTCCAAATTATTATTAGTTCAAGATGAAGCCTATAATAATACTTTTACTCAACATCAAACCTTTCAAAACACTCTTATTTAGGACTCAATTAAAAAAAAGCGGGTAAGTGGGTATCGCTCTGCTGTATATTAGAGGGTGGGGTGGACCTCAGACTATGGTAGGTTAAATTTGAATGCAATGATAGGTATCATTGTATACGAAAAACTATTCTGAACGAAGATGATTTGTCAGTTTAGGATATATTATATTTAAATATTGTCATATATTCTATTTTGAAACAAATAGTATAGTTACTATATGTTACTATAGTTACTTTATAGTATCTGTTTATTAATAAAAAAAGTATTTGGCAACATACGCATAATGAGAGTATGAAATTTAATTTAAATTTTGACATATTTCGTATAAATTCGAACTTTAAGCACTTATAAAAAATAAATTATGACTAACGATTTCGGATTTTTTTTATCACTTTAAGAACAACTTATAAGAAACCTTGTATTAAATTTTCAAGATTTTCTGGCCACCCAAAAATTTTTTATCGGCATTTGAAGAAAAAAAACTTAGAAAAGTCGAAAATTTCAATTGTCTATAAGTAGCTTAAAAATGGTCAAAATATTTTGAAAATTTAACTGTAAAGAGATAACCATAATATAAACATTTGGTGAAAATTTCAAGTATTTACAATAATTCGTTTTTGAGTTACAGCAAAATCAAAAAATCGATTTTGTCGAAAAGTGGTTTTTCGTAAAATTGCTATTTTTCTGTCACTTTTTTTTTGTTTTTCTCGATTTTTTTGGAAACTATTTGAAAATGTTTACTTTTGATCCCCCAAAGTACCAACTAGATGAATTTTCCTATTCAAAGAGGGGCTGAAGTCAAAAATCGGAGCATTATTACTGCTCCAAATGTTGTCGTCAGACACAAAAAAAAAATAAACACACATCATAGTAAAATCAATACATTCATCACTTCGTTCAGAATCTAAAAATTGAAAATTTCAATTGTCTATAAATAGCTCAAAAAAAGTCAAAATTTTTTGAAAATCAAATCACGTAAAGAAAATGGCAATCTTAATAACTGGTAAAATTTTCAAGTATTTACGACTTATACTGGTTGAATAACAACAAATATCAAAAATCGTTTGAGGCTAAACCGTTATTTAACGCGGTATTGTAAAAATTTAAATTTCAAACACTCATAAAAATTTTTTGTCTGAATCCGGTAGTGTTTTTTTTATAGATATTTGAAGAAAAATATATGGAGAAACTTGTACCAAATTTTCAAAACTTAGTTATAAAAGAAAAAATTTTTACGATTTTTCAACCACAAAATTACTCGCAAATTTTCGCAATTTTGACATATTTCGTATAAATTCGAACTTTAAGGACTTATAAAAAAAGTTGTGACTAACGATTTCGGATTTTTTTTTATCACTTTAAGAACAACTTATAAGAAACCTTGTATTACATTTTCAAGATTTTCTGGCCGGCCAAAAAATTTTTATCGTTATTTTAAAAAAAAAATACTAAAAAAAATTAAAAATTTCAATTGTCTATAAATAGCACAAAAAAAGTCTAAATTCTTTGAAAATTTAACTGTGTATGGAGAACGCTAATATAAATATTTGGTGAAAATTTCAAGTATTTACATCTATTAGTTTTTGAGTTATAGCAAAATAAAAAATTCGATTTTGTCGAAAACTGATTTTGCGTAAAAAATCCTGTTTTTCCCTCATTTTTTTAGGGTTTTTCCCGACTCATTTAAAAAATATTGAAAATTTTTAACTTTTGACCCCCCAAAGTACCAACTAGATTCGATTTCCTTTTCAAAGAGGGGCTGAAGTCCAAAATCGAAGCATTTCTACTGCTCCAAATGTTGTCGTCAGACACAAAGCTAAAAAAATAAAAAAAAAAACACACATCATTGTAAAATCAATACATTCTTCACTCCGTTCAGAATCTAAAACTAAAAAATTGATAAAAATTTTTCCAAAATATTCGAAAATAGCCAATTAGTGAATCAAATTAAAAAAAAAAATTAAATGGTAAAAACATTTATTTAAGCAGCCCATGTGGCTGATTTTTTACAATTTTTTTAAATATCAATATTTTCTTCTAAATTACGATCTAGTTTATGTAAAACAATAAAAAAATAGTTAGATTTTAACATGGACCTATTAAAAAATGTTTAAATAAAATATTTTTAAAAAAAATATATTTTTTGAAATTATAATGTTTCTAACATAAACTAGATCGTAATTTACCTAACGAGGATATTGATATTTAAAAAAATTGTAAAAAATCAGCCACTGGACTTAATAAATGTTTTTACCATCCTAATTTTTTTAAAAATCGGATTTACAAAATATTAGCTATTTTGAATATTTTAAAATTTTTTTTAATCAATTTTTAAGTTTTTTATTTTCTGTATTAAAAAATAAAAATGAACACTAAAAATGTAGCGCAATAAGTGCCTATGACTTATATTTAAAAGAAATTTTATAAAAATATTGATTAGAACAAAAATTATTTCAATATTTCATTTGTCAGATCTCCGTGAGACACTGTATATAGGTACAATATGCTATATGCGTAAGCGAGGTGATAAATAAACAGGTAAATATACACATTTTATCAATAAATATTAACGATTTTGGAAATATTTTTTTTTTACATAGGTATTAGATAAGTAATTAAAAAGTAATTTTTATCGTTAACATTTTTTTATGTGTTTTTATTTTTTTATTTTTTTGAATGACAGCATATACTTTAAGTTGCGTATTCATAACCATAAGCAGATTATTTTTCTATACATTAAAATAAATAACAATGAATTATTTATAAATATTAAAATATCTAAATCTCAGATTTAAATACATTAAAAACCATTCAAATATATGTATTATCTAAGTATATCGCATATCATTATACCATAATATGAATATAAAATTATACACTAAAAAGCTAAGATAATGACTAAAAAAAAATAAGTACTTATCAATTAAGTTGGATTATCTCTAAATTAAAACTTTTACATAATAGTAAATCACAAATTTAAATTATTCTAAGTCGACAAGTCTTACATAATTTTATATTTCTGGAGTAACCCCCAGATATTGATTTTTTGTATTCATACGACCAGTAATACGTATTGCTTGTTGGTGTAATCGGTATTCGGTGTACACCAGCTTACTGTAGTCTGTAGACAACAGTCAATAATTACTTTTTGGTAAAATTCCAGTGCATCGTGCATTTGTTGGCTATGCCCTTGTCTGCGTCATCACCAAGTAACATCAGTGTAAATAACAGTACTATGAAATAGTAGTTAACCTAATAAAAAAAAACACCTACCCAACTTAATAATAAGTAGTATAGCAATAATCTGCGAGGTATGTGTCAGCGTAAAGATTCTTTTTCACATTTTTGCGGACCTGGTGATTCCTCTGCGGGGAGTCAATTTAACGCGGACTGCGATGACTTTGATTATCATTTTCCACCAAAATTGATGATGTGTGAGAATTAAGGACACGGGTTAAGTTCTGTACGCTAAATGCAAAATTAACGTACAACATAATTCGTTCGATTTTATTAGACCGAAATACTAATTTTATTTTACGGTCACTGATAATTATGATCGGTGGTTGTCGCTGTACGTACATGGTTATTTGTAGGATGAAACCTAAGCTACTCGAGGTCTTTGCCGTCGGTTCTACGTACACCTACATTGGTAGGGTTTTAAAATTTCATGAAATATTTCATTGCAATGAAAAATAAAATATAAGTTATTATATCTTAAAGTTTATAATCACGTCAAATTGCAAGAAAAAATTTTCAAAAGTTGGTTTATTGTTTGAAACAAAGAAAATATGTATAATAAATAATAATAATAATAATAACCAATAAGCATGGGCGGATAGGCAAGTTTTGGCCTACCGGGAAATATTTATAAGGGCCTCATAGTATACTTAATTAAAAATTATTAAATATATTATTTTTAAGCAAACAATTCTTTCTTACTTCTGTTGGAAAATAAATTTCAAAAAAATCTATTAAAATATTATATTACAAAATTTATAATGTACAATTTTTTACCTAAGCCTTAAGATAGTCCAAATAACACTTTATTCTTATGCTTTTTTTGAATTTTCATGCTCACTTATACGAGTATAAACATGTTTCCAATCGATAAACCCTTCGTAAAATGGACCGGTTCCATCACCATAACTGATACAAATACATCAGAATGAAGCTTTATGTTTGAAACTATATAAGATACCCATTTACGATTTCCACTATCATTTCGATTAAAAGCTTTTGTTGGTGCAAAAGGAACAATAATCCTCATTCTTCGGTTGAATATGATAAAATAACCGAAATTTTAAAAAATGTGCAAGTGATGGTTTTGTGCAAGTTTTCAGATAATGCTAAAAAAAAAATAAGAAATATAACTAGCAACTACAATATTAATTATTATCGTTAAGCTATTGTGTATAAAAAATTGTACCACTATTGAGTTCATTCTATTGATATTCAGCTCATTTAAAATATGAATCATCATTATCATTTTCTTTGTCTGCAGTTAAAATATCTAAGAAAATAAAATAGAAAGATTGTATAACTGTTATTAGATTTAGCAAAAATCTAATTAAACGATTGAATCATCATTAAATATGTGCACCTGATTTGTAGATACTTTTGAAAGTTAAAAATTGTCCAAGTATTATATATTAATTTGTGTAGGTAAAAAATGTTTTATATCTTACTGTTTATAGTAGGGTGTTTATTTTATACAATTATTGTTCCACTATTGAGTTCATTCAATTGATTTTAAGCTGATTTAGAATGTGATTGATCATTGTCATATTCTTTGTATGTGGTTAAAATTTCAAAATGAACAAAATTGTAAAAAAGTTGATACACACTAAAATGGTAGTTACATTTAACAGTACCTATAAAGGTTATATTTGTATAAAGTAGTATATCATGGGACTGAAGTCAGAGAGGGGCCTCAAAATTAAACATAGGCGAGGGCCTATACCGGGAAAATCCCGATTTCCCGGTGGGCCTATCCACCCATGCCAATAAGGACCCAATTAATAATAGGTACAAGTAATTAATATCAAAAATTTATACTTAGTGCATATTTTTGCATATTTACTATCAATATTTTCTGTATATAATCAATATATTATTTCTAATCAACATATTATTTCTAATCAACTATAACCAAATATATTAAAAAAAAAAAAAAATATTTTTCAATATTTCATTGAAATATTTCAAAAAGAGTGAAATTTTCAATTTTGAAATATTACAATAGAAACATTTCAAGTGAAATATTTCAAATTTAGAACCCTATACATTGGGCTCGATTATCTGTCCCGTCTCTCACGTAAATAGACATAAGGTGGAAGAGTTTAACGAGTAAGGCTCTTAGTGTTTGAAGTGGCTATAAATATTATAGCCTATAGGTGGTAGTACGATATACGCTGCAATTATTTTACTTTGTATTTGACCTCTATGCGCCGCGTCACAATTTCGTTTTCTTAGAGTTTGAAGTAACCTAACTCTTGAATAACTATGTTTCAACCCAGTGGCGTAGCCAGGATTTTTTTTCGGGGAGGGCTGATCAATTTTTTTTAAAAATATTTTTCATATGTTTTTAACTAATTTTATAAAATGTAATAAAATATTAAAATTAATACTTATTTATACACTTATAAACACTTTTAAATCTTATTTTTATATACTGCTAAGTGCTAACGAATTTAGGCTCATAAGTTACATTCATTGTTTTTATAGTAATAATACAGGTGAAAATGTAAAATGCTATTTTTGGCGGTCCCTTTAATTATAATTGATTATCGTGTTTAATCGAAGAAAAAAACAATATTATCAAAACATTTTACCATATTTACTGCTGGAAATAAATAAATGAATGTATTTTTAAAACTTAATACCTAGCAAGATGAGTACTTTTAATAAGATACTGCTATATTGTGCAGCTCTATTATGCTCGGCGATCGTTATACAAAGGTTTATAATTACTAATTAGGATCTATATGATTTCCAGTATTATCTCCCATGGTAGTTTTGTTCATGAGCGATTAGATAGGCTAACAAAATAATACGAATTTAAAATCAATAAAATGGAATTTAATGATTTTGCAGTGACTTTCATATAGATTATGAAAATATTTTATAGATTTTCTTAAAATTTCAGGGGGGGCTGCAGCCCACTTATATAACATATTATAGCTATTAGCTATATAGTACACAAGTTTTTATATTTTATGCTTTAAACAGATAATATGCACAAACTTTTGAATAGTTAAAAATGTTTTAAGAATAATGTCAAATATTTTTTATGTGGTAGGTACCTTATGTAAGAACATTTTTAATCATAGACCTTCAACAACTATATATTAATCATGATGTACAAAAATGATCATTTTTTTATTACTTTAATATTACATACCTTTGTGGACGAATGATTATGTTTTTTTTTACTTATATTTCATAAATATAAATTAAAGTAATTGTGTTTAGTAATGAACAGATTAATTTATTTGATTCAACTTTAATGCAATGATTTAGGATACTTTTGTTTATTTATTTCCATCCAGTAATTAGTACTTAATAAAGGTATAATAATAATAAATAAATAAAAGAATTTTTCTTATTTTAAAACATATTTTGTTGAAATTGTAGTAATTTTTTTCCTTATTAAACAATACTAGTAAGTTAATCCATAATAAAAAGACTAAAGATGTTATCTGTTCAAATTTTATTAATTCAATTTAAATGTATTCCTTAATTTCGGGCATAAAAATATGAAACGATCAGAAACACATTTCATTAAACCGTTCTTTGAGTTTAAATATTATACAATTTACAACTAGCTACTAGCTGGTAAAAATATTTTAATCTTAAAATGTCTTAAATATTAAATGACACACATTTTTATATAAAAATTATTTTTCTTATAATTATAAAAATAAAAGGCTTTTTCTTTAAAATCCTAACCCTACTGATAATAAACAGTCAAAAACTATTTAAAGTTTTGATTAGTTTTCGAACAAAGAAGATACAATAATATTAAGTCCACTAATGATTCAATGATATTTATCCGACTGTTTCTTATATTTAGTTAAATTTTTAACTAAATACTACTATGAAACTACAAAAGAACCAAAGCGAATTTAAATTTATAACAAATGCTATGTTATTGTTCAGAATACAACATTGGCGTAATTCCATTAAATTTCAGCAGGTACAAAGTTTTCATAGGTCCAATAATCAAAAAGACCAATTAAGGAACGATAATATTGGCAACGCTAGAAAATGTAAAACTACTAAAACTTGAAAATGTATTTTATCATTTCTGTTATCATTTATCAAAAAATTATAAAAAAACAATAAAATAGAATTAAACTTTCATAGAATTTGAATTTTCAGGTCAGTTTGTTTCAGGCGTTTCAGCGGGTACCTATGTACCAGTTGCCCTCAAAAGTACCTTTTTTAATACCAATTCCCCCCGAACTACCTAGAGAAAAATATACCAGTTGCCCTCAACTAAATGTACCAGTTGCCCCCAACTGAATGTACCAGTTGCCCTCACATGTTAATATATACACGATTACAATATATAGCCCATAAAATAGGGGAGGTAAATATACAAATAATAAATAAATTATGACAAAAGTTCATAATAAATAATTTAATTATAATACCAATAGTGGCATATTCAATGTGATCATTTGTCAAAAAAATAGTATACAATGATAGACAAAAATTCATGATAAATAATTTAATTATAATACTAATAGTGGCATATTCAATGTAATAATTTGTCAAAAAAAAATAGTATAAAATGATAAACAAAAATATTCAAAATAAATAATTTAATTATAATGCTAATAGTGGCATATTCAATGTGATAATTTGTAATCATATGAATTTGTTTATGTATTATTATTTATTATTATTGTATTATTGACATTTGTATTTTTACCTCCCCTGTTTTACGGGCTATATATTGAAATCGTGTATTGTGTATATATTAACATGTGAGGGCAACTGGTATATTTTTAAAATCCTGATAACAGTCGTGGGGGGCAACTGGTCAACACCCGTTTCAGCGGGTGCAAAAGTATATCTTTGCACCTGCTACATTATGCCAGGGGGTGCAAGTGCACCGTCGTGCACCCGCGTAATTACGCCACTGGAATACAAGGACAGTGGGGCAGGACTATCTTTATTTATGAACTTCTTTTTTAGTAGTTATAATTTAAATTCGGTCCGGTTCTTCCTTAGTCACTAGACGACTAGACACTAAATATATTAAAACTAAGCATAATACCTATAAGCTTTTAGCCGTTAACATATAATATTTGCAGAATGAAAATTGAGCAATATGTTGGGCTTTACAGATAACCGTATACACGTTTGGGACTTAAGTGTGACGAAATATGATCCAATATTTGTACAAAAAATGCCAAATCCAAATCAAAAGTGTACCGGCCTAGAATTCTCACCAGACGGTAACCATTTGTGTGTGTCCGATATAAGCGGAAAGGTCATGGTGTACGTTTTACCAAACATTTCACCACCCGATGAGTATGAAGAAGAACATAATTTAACGTATGTCATCGCAAAAATCATATACGGTCAAAAGGATTTGTCCGACGTCCTAATTAAAAAAATGAAAAAGTTCGCTCAAGCATTTAATAAAGTGGATTTCGAGAAATATGGACGTAAATTTTCCTGAAAATATTCCCAAGATTTATCATATTATTAATACTGTGTTGTTATTGATATCCATCTACATATATTGTATAAATCGAAATGTGATTTATTTTTATGTCTTAATATAAAACAAAAATCATAATATTTTTTAGGTACCTATTTAAAAACATGATAAATATAAAAAGTTTAGACAATTGTAGTAAATGGTAACTATTATCATCACTGACAACTATCAACATGAAAAAAAATATATATTAAATGATTCGAAAATAGTTATAACAATTCAACAATAACATTTCATGAATTTATTATTTAAACTTATAAACAAAGCTTTATCAATAAGTAGGTAAAATACAAATCGAAAGAAAACCCTAATTGTCAACATCCTGATAAATAGTAACTATTTTATATAACTAAAAACTAATGTCTTCAGTGCATTTTCTTCGTATTGGGTTTTCAGAAATGCTATACAATTTATAGTATAAATTAATATTTATCAGGATCCTGAGAAATTTGTCTGATGAGTATAATTTTTCACTTAATTTGATTTCAGACTAGGTTTGATTTCACATTCTTGAAATTAAAGTAGTCTTAGAATAATAATACTCATAGCCCATAGGTATAACATGGTCAACATGGATACACATTTATATTTTTATGGTAATGTCATAAAAAATCTGTAAGTGGTTGTAACTGAAATAATATGTATCACAATACATTTTTAATTTTATTTTATCATACATTTAGATGATAGGTGTTATAATAAATATAAGTATAATTATTCGAGGAGGCCAATAATATTTTGCCACACTTAATATTAGCAACAAGGTAAGTATATGAGGTGGCAAAATAAAAATGAATAATTCATGAGTATTTTTTGAGTCTTAACTTATAAGTATTTAAAGTATAGGTAAGCGAGAAGGTTTGGTATGGGGAATGGGGACACTCCGAAAAATATAGTTTGTCTAGTACTCTACTCACTTAAATTTTAAATAGGTACTCATAATAGTTATACCTCAAACATTACTTATCTAAATTTCGATTTTTATTAATCGAAATGCACCCAAAAATATTCTGCTTCAAAATATGAAATAAAAAATATATATTATATATAGTTCAAAAATGTAAAAAACTTAAAAATATTATAACAATAAAAGTTAATAGATTTTGAAATAATGAGTGTTTAACCATATAATAAGAATCACTGTATACACAATACCGTCAATACCTAGTCACTAGTCAGCAGTGGCGGCTATCCTCAAAAAAATATGTGTTGCTGAAAATATTTCTGATGACCTACCACCCACCACAACCTACAAATATTAGTTATAAAATACAAATCCCCAATATTCAATCAGTGGGTCATTTATTTTTCCAATTTTTGATAATTTTGCATGTGTTGCTCAAGCAACACATAGACTATAGGATAGCCGCCACTGCTAGTCAGTGATATATGTATAATGATAGACCCTGATGATTTACTAAATAAATTAGAGACCAAAACAAGGAAATTATATCTCTAACTTACTATCATCAGTGTCATCTCGTGATATTCAGATATTGATATCATTTCTATATTTTCTTATATTTTTATAAATATATTAATTTTTTATTTAAATTATTAATGTATATTGATACATTATATTAATGGGTTTTAAATGTTTTGTTTACAAAATTAGATTATTAATAAATTAGACATAAAAGTAGGTACCTACTAACCAATAAGTATTAGTATAGTCTACATTAATCAGGAATCACCTCATAACAATTAATATCTATATTATTTTCTGGCGACTATCATAAGGAAATAATAATAATACAATATTGATGTACCTATATTGTACAAGAATATATGTCCAATCACAATTTAATTGTACTGTAGGGCGTAGGCAATTTAGAAATTTGAATTTTGATGAATTCACTTAATATAATGAGTGGAGGAGAGAAAGATGATCTACACATGTCACATTACATCAGTGGCATAGTGTGGGTTTAAAGTTAATGTATGCGTTGAAAAGTATAAGACAATGAATTTGTGTAGGGCTCTGCCAAATTCAGTATACACAGCATACACGCATGTTCCGCCACAACCATTATGTACATATACATATAAATACATAATAAATTATACAAAACAGTTTCAATATTATTATTGTTTTTTAACTTTCTAAATTGATCATCGATTACTGATTAGTACTTCAGATTTTCATACTCCTCCTAAAACTAAATAAGTAGTTAAACTATTATCACTATTTGAAACCAAACAGTTTCTACCTATAAATTGTATAATTAAACATTCAACACTAACCAAACAAAAATGATAAGAAGTTAAAAATGAAATAATAGATACGACTTAAAAGAAAAAGTTGATGTATACTGTTAAAAAAAAAAAAAAAAAATGGATTAAAAACAAAAGATCCACAATAGAAAATCATCATAGTAGTGTATCTTAAATAGCTTACATCATCTGTAAAAACTTTATTCTCCAAAACGCTTATTATACAAAATTAAACACTGTAACAAAAATTCAAATGTTATTAAGAATGTAACCTTATCATAAACAATGAAAATCATTGTGCCGAAAAATATGTTTAAGTCCCTAGCAACTTAAAAATATACACCTGGGAAACAAAAATAAAATTAATTGTACGAGGATTATCAAAGATAAAAAAATAAAAATGCATGCAAGGGTTATGTCTTGATCTATGATAATAGAAAATAAAGGAAAGAATGAAGATATACTGTTTGAACAGAAACTATAAAATAACTATTAAAATATCAATTACAACATTATTATTAATTATTTTAACAGTTGAAGGCTAAACATTTCTAGAAACAAATTGAATCAATATTAATTAATGAACCATACCTTTTAATAATATTTCAATTATATATTGCTATTTGCAAGCTGAATATAAGCTTCGCTGGTTCAGGTTGTTTCAGAATTACATATTATAATTTATTCATGTCTAATAAAATTATTTTATATTTTTTTTTATTTGTATCATAACAGTTTATATGTCTATATCTATACTACTATATAAAATGAAGTCGCTTTTTTTTGTTCAGGATAAACTCCGATACTACTTATTCAATCGTCGTGCAATTTTTTTTTAAATTAAAGAGGACATCACAGAGAAGGTTTAAGGCAAAAAATTAGTCCGATTAAGTTAATAAATAATTAGTTATTATTAATTAAAATAAACGTGTAATTGTATACCTATATATTATATATAATATATATATATATTATTGTACATATTGTGCGGGCCACGGGTTTCCTGCTACCAGCAACCTGACCTTTTTGTTCGTCAAATTGTATTATGTTTGATATAGGTGGTGTTCCGAGAAGTTTATCACATGTACACCAACAATATGTATATCCAATATTCATATTAATAAATCTATCAATAATCTTGCAATAGCGAAGCATTGCCGGGTCAGCTAGTATTGTATAATATAATGATTTTTTTCTGAGGAAAATAGGAAAATTGAAGGAAAATAAAAGCTGGGAAAAAGATTTTTTTTAATAAATATAAGTAGAGCATAATTTTACACAAAGTAGGGCGTCATTTAAATAAAATTTTTTTAGATAATATTTGATTTGAATTATTTTCTTTAATAATTCGTACTAAAGTAATTAAAACATTTACTTATTAAAAAACAATAGTTGGCATTGTATTTTAAGTTCACAATTGTAAATCTTCTTTTATTTGAAATAAGAAAAAAAAGTATAAATGAAACAAATATAGAATTATCTAAAAAAAAGAAGTAGAATATAAAGAATTTGAATATAATTGTATTTTATATTAGTATTATGTTTGAAAATTATTCAAATTTCAAATTCATTTTTATTCAAATAATAATATTTTCAAATTATTTAAATACATACTTATTCGAATAATTATATAGATAATATTGCGCCCAACTCTGGTTTTATACACACAAAATCAGCTGAATATACACTAAAAATTTCAAATATATAAAATAATATATTTCAAATATTTTCTAATATATTAAGAACATGAATTATATTATTAACGTCGAGGTGGTCCACCACGTCCACGACTTCCACCTCCACGAGGTCCCCCACGACTTCCTCGTCCTCTTGGACCTCCACGTCCACGACTTCTTCCAGGTCCTAAAATAATAAGACAAAAAATAATCATTTATATATTTGTAATATAGTTAAATGTCTGTTTAAATGTATGGTACAAACCTCCATAAATTCCTCGCCCACTACGATTAACCCTTGATTTAGGTACATCATCAACTAGTAGTGTTTCTAGGGTTAGTGAATCAGGTAAAATGAAGTACCGTATATTGTTTCCACGAATGCTAAGTGTTTCATAAAGCACTGGCTGATTATTTTTCATAGTCATTTTCACTGTTTTCAAATGAGTGTTCATGGCTACATCAACTCCTAAAATATTAAATATTAAAAAAGTTTCTGGAATATACTAAAATACTAAGTAATATGTACAAGAATAATAGGCACAATTTATTTCTATTTTGATATAGGCATAAATGCATATAAGTTCAATTTTTTCTAACTATAGCAATTAAATAAAATATAAACTATTATTTCATTGCATTTTTATCATTTTATTGTTTACCTGTAATGGTTCCGTGAACACTGGTGCCATTTTTCAGTTCTAATGTCACCGTTTCATGACTTAATTTCATCAAAAACCTGTTAATATGGATGAAATAATTAGATGAAAGATAAATAATTGTTTATAAAATGTTTTATGTTTATGAATCAATGATAAATCTTGTATATACATATATTCTTTTATTTTGTTATATGAATTGGACAATAATATTTAAATAATTATACATAGTATCCTATAATGCATTTTCAAAAATATTCAATTTATAATAATCTACTAAATAAGTTGAATAACTGATTTAGATAAGTAATTTTTATAAACTTTTATCTCCAATCATAACTATTTTATTTAATCTATGAAGTTAATTATTTTATATTAACATTAGTTTGGATTTACACATAAAAAAAAACACTATTCAAACTTCACTTATAGTTATTTATAATATAGATGACAATATTTTTTGTGTCATAGCCATAGTAACATTATTTTTTTCAATATCATTAACAAAAAAAATTTAAGATTTTTTGTTATTATTGGAAGTTTTTTTAGGATTACTGTTCGGTAATCAGTGAAATCCCTTACTGAAATAACTTGTGTAAAATCCTAGAATTATCTTTACCACAAATAAATTTACTACTAAGTTAATCATTTCTAATAAAAAAAAAAAAAGTAGAAGTAATATCTACTTGGTGACTAAACTATGATAATAATAATACTCTTTGACTACCGTGTGACTTGTAAACTTGAATCCCCACAAAATAAAAAATTTTTTTATTGTCATTTTTTTTTTTTTTACTAAATTTAAAAATAATGGGTAATTATGATGTTTTTATATATTTAATACTTATTTTAAAATACAGGTTTTTAATATTCAAAACATTTAACTCTTTAAATGGTTTTTTGATTAGATATTTATGGTATTAGATTCTGAACGGAGTGATGAATGTATTGATTTTACAATGATGTGTGTTTTTTTGTTGTTTTTTTTTTGTCTGACGACAACATTTGGAGCAGTAATAATGCTCCGATTTTTGACTTCAGCCCCTCTTTGAATAGGAAAATTCATCTAGTTGGTACTTTGGGGGATCAAAAGTAAACATTTTCAAATAGTTTCCAAAAAAATCGAGAAAAACAAAAAAAAAGTGACAGAAAAATAGTAATTTTACGAAAAACCACTTTTCGACAAAATCGATTTTTTGATTTTGCTGTAACTCAAAAACGAATTATTGTAAATACTTGAAATTTTCACCAAATGTTTATATTATGGTTATCTCTTTACAGTTAAATTTTCAAAATATTTTGACCATTTTTAAGCTACTTATAGACAATTGAAATTTTCGACTTTTCTAAGTTTTTTTTCTTCAAATGCCGATAAAAAATTTTTGGGTGGCCAGAAAATCTTGAAAATTTAATACAAGGTTTCTTATAAGTTGTTCTTAAAGTGATAAAAAAAATCCGAAATCGTTAGTCATAATTTATTTTTTATAAGTGCTTAAAGTTCGAATTTATACGAAATATGTCAAAATTTAAATTAAATTTCATACTCTCATTATGCGTATGTTGCCAAATACTTTTTTTATTAATAAACAGATACTATAAAGTAACTATAGTAACATATAGTAACTATACTATTTGTTTCAAAATAGAATATATGACAATATTTAAATATAATATATCCTAAACTGACAAATCATCTTCGTTCAGAATAGTTTTTCGTATACAATGATACCTATCATTGCATTCAAATTTAACCTACCATAGTCTGAGGTCCACCCCACCCTCTAATATACAGCAGAGCGATACCCACTTACCCGCTTTTTTTTAATTGAGTCCTAAATAAAAGTGTTTTGAAAGGTTTGATGTTGAGTAAAAGTATTATTATAGGCTTCATCTTGAACTAATAATAATTTGGAAATAGCTTTTAATATTTTATCTGATATTATCGATTCAAATTTCCTTAAGAGGGTGCCATACCCGCATGTGTTGTGTCTGTCTTACTAACATACATCATAACAAATTTGCGTTCAGCAGAACATATTTTGTGATGTTAGCTTTAATATTAGAGTAAATTTACCCATTATAAAATTATAAGGTAAGAACATTATCTAGAAAATAATAAAATGACATATGCTTTTATTAATATTATCATTTTAAAATGAGTTATTAACATGTTAGTTGTAATATTTTACATAGCCATAACTCACTTAAAAATAATAATATCAATAAAAACATATGTAATTTCTAGATAATATTCTTACCTTTAAATTTACTCTAATATTAAAGCTAACATCATAAAATGTGTTCTGCTGAATATAAATTTGTTATGATGTACGTTAGTAAGATAGAGAAAACACACGCGGGTATGGCGTCCTTTAAAGAAAGACTTGTTAAATAAATATACATAAATATTTATATAAAAATGTTTATACTTTTGTGTTTTATTTTAAAACAATAATTACTTTAATTGTATTAATGACAAAAAAAATAAAATACTATGAAATGGCAAGCATTCTTATCTATATCAAGATTTTTTTTAAAGCTATATGTATCTTCAGTTTTTCTAGCTTTTTAAAAATAATAATAATTTTTTCAACATACAAGACCATAATTTTATAAATAATTGTTTATTGAAATAGATAAAATTTCATAATCTATTATATAATGAATTCATGAACACAAATTGTACCATCAAACTTTTTCTTTCTAATAAGTGTTATTTTGGGACTTTGTTTATATTATATTCTTTAAAAGAAGTGTCTATCTTCAGACCATGAAGTTGCATATTCCAGAGTTTCTCAAAGTGTGGTCCGCGGAGCTAACCCAAACCCAACCCAACCCAAATATAGGTTGCTGTTAATAAACGTTATTTTGTGTTTGAAAGCACTTTTTATAATCTATATTATATCTATAATATCTATGTATAGATTCTATACGAAAATTTTTTTTTTTTAGATATTTTTTTTGCTTGTTTTCCGAAAAATAAAATAATGATGAGCAAAAAAAAATGTAGGTACGCCTAGAACCCAACCCAACCTAACCGGGGGTCCTCGAAGACTGTAGGTCTTTAGGTAGGGGTCTGTGATTCATTTGACTTTGAGAACCTTTGGCATATTCTGCATACTTCATGTGCATTATGCTTGTCTCCTTATGGTGTGGTGTTACCTTAATAATAAAGTGAAAGATAGTATAATCTCAAATAATTTGTTCTACTATGTGCAGAAATAGCAAGTCATTGTTAAAATTCTAAGCAATTACTAATATTATTGAATATAGGTTATCAAATACCTCAATAGTTAAATAACACTACATACTATCTAGTACCTTAACATTTTAATAAGTAAAGTATCACAGAAAATATTTTTAAAGATTGACTTCTACTCTACAGTTGAGACAACAGTATTGGATAAATTACTATAAAAAAGTAATAAAATTATGTTACTCCTTACATTAAATATTTTTGATTAAATTGCATTCGCATTACTTAACATTATTTTTATCATGTTACATTACTCTTTTCTTATTTATTGAAAAAAAGTATCAATTTTTTTTATCATAAAAAATGTTTTACATATTATAGGTATAGTATTGATATTGTACATTGTTAATTTTATAAATAAACAAGATGTATAAAATATATTATATGCCACACGCCTGTATATAGATAGAAATGTCAAATAATATAATTTTGTAATCAAAAATAAATTACCTAATTGATTTGTAATTTTTCTCAAATATTATAATCCCTTTACGTTTTAAATAAATTATTTTACTACATTTTAAGAACGTAAAAAAGTGCATTACTCCGCGCAGAAATTACTACCACATTACTGAAAAAGTAATTTTATTACAGTAATTTGTATAACGTTACTACCCAATACTGAGAGCCAAGAACATCTTGAAAATGTATATTTATTTTTACTAAGAATATTTTTTCTAATTTTAATAATGTATACTCTGTTTATCAAGTGAACACGCCACAAACCGACCAAATCCGTTTTCTGCGCATTCCCCAATGATACCCAGCCATCAGCGAACTACTTTTGATAGCATGGTGACGCGGAAGGGTTGTGCAGATTTGGCGTGTTCTCTCGCTGGACAGACCATAGGTACATATCAAAGAAACAGTGAAAATAATATCCAGTCACATATTTTGAAATTTGTATTTATTAAAATTTTAAATGTCTTAGTATCTACACTTTAACAAATGTATGAAGGAAACTAAGATTTTTATTCAAATAACACAGTTTTGTGCTTTAGCTCAGCTAACCAGTTTGTTTATTCACTTATCACTATGAACTTGGCATATTTAATAATGCAAAGTATAAAAATAATAACATAAAATTTAACGATTTGAGCAAATTAACAATAAACAAACTGACTAGGTGTATACAATACTAAAAAATCTGTCGATTACCTATTCAATACTATTTTACTTACTTGACCAATTTCATGATGGTTTTTCTCAAGACTATCGTAGACTAAAATTAATATCAATTAGGAACGATACTGATATATTATATCAAGCCAAACTTAAATTAATAACGAGTCACAAAAACCAGTGAATTTTCGCAGACGTATGTCGTCGAGAGACGGGAGTACGTTTTTTGTAGTCTACAATGTTAGAGAAATAGAGTGTTGTCTGTCGGTTTTATATATTTTGTTTTCAGAAACGTTACGAAAGTGAGAACCCAAAAGTTGATATACAGACACGGACGTACATGACGTTATCAACGAAACCGCCGGCTGCCGAAGAAACGCTATCAAGATTTCAAGGAATAAATTTGAGTGCAACGATGTGTATCGGTTTATTAACCAGCGAAACGTTTCGACTCGTTTTAAGACTCGGACATGATTACTACGTTTTGAATTTTTCTTCTCGAGAATTTTGCCAAAAAATTCAAAACAAATATTAATTGTTTAAGTAACAACAACATTCATAAGAACATTAAGAACAAAATTTCAACAGACTTGTGGACCACTTCTACCACATCTTTTATCAGCTGCTATCCGATCTGTTCACGCCGAGATCCGCAGTATCAGTTCTAATCACTCTATTATCAGTGTAAAATCCAACTTAATCAGTCAAATCGCGTTTTTATGCTGTCGGAACTCTTGTGAAGGCTGAAGGGCTCTAGCTAGTTTCAATTACTTCGTTAGGAAACTGTTCACGTTTCAAATATATATTTCATAAGCAGCAAAATGTTCAAAACACCAATGTCAGGTATTCTATTTGGCGCGAGCAAAGTATCCACAAAATTGTTCGTGCCCAGCAGTGGTTTGCATGTAACGGCACTAATGAAGCTGAAAGAGAGTGAGTACAATAATAGTGTTACAACCAATTTACCAATGGTGTTTGTGTGTTTAATGTGTTGCTCTTCTTGAAACATCTAGTCCACGCAAACAAGGTTGGCAACAAGTTGATTATTGAAGGATCATATGTACCGTCTCCTAGGAAAGATTACGTTATCCAGAACAACAGCGAATGCTGTTCATTGTGCAATCTTGGCTTAAACGTCAAACACACAGTATAATATTATATAATTTTTGTGTTAAAGACAATTCTAGACTATTAATCTTGTTGTAGGATGTATTGATTCTTAGCCAATTTGTACGACCTGACGGTTGTATGATGCCTCAACGAATTACTGGTCTCTGCAAAACTCAACAAAAGAGAATGTCTAAATTGGTGTCTATGGCGCATAAAGCAGGTAATTTACTAGTTAGTTATGTTCTACTCTTCCTTGATTATTTCAAACCACTGAACCAAGTATATCAATAATTATTTGCTACATCTTCATGTAATTAAAAATGTTAGCATACATTTGAATTTCAGTTATTTTAATTTTTAAATGCATGTAATTAAAATCTTGATTACAATATTGAGTCCTTTTACAAATTTTAGACTTTATTCTTGTTTGACCTGCACATATTAATATAAATTACCTATTATGCAGCGTATATAATGAACTTATATTGTTACATTTATATTTATTTTTAGTTTGATTAATATTACTATACAATTAATACCTAATGTTTATTTATTATTTACAATGTTTATAGGTTTAATGAGTAATTTAGCTCCAGAGAATAGTAAAAAGGATCCCACTAAAAGAAAGTTATGGAAAAAATACAATACTTACTTTGATGAATCTACCATTAAAATTTATGAAAGTCATTTCAAAAAAGTTAAAGAGAACATTATACTTGACTATATGAAATCAAAAAAATCAGAAAACTAATAAATTGATAATGAACAAAATTAAAAGTTAAGAGTAGGTATTCTGTAATTTTTCTTTTTATTATTAAAACAAAACATTTATAATAATTATTGTACTGTCTTCATTTTACCATTTAATCTTGATATTGTGTTAAAAAACTAAAATACGTTATCTAAATTATTGGTTAAAATGTATTATATTATACTCAAACTGCGTCATTCATATTTTAATAATAGTAGTTAAAATTAGTTTTTTTTACAATTTTATGTTTAACTATTCAAATTTAAAATTCACTTATTTTTATTAATAAATTAAGCTGATGCCTGAGGAAACTGACATTTTGTTTAAGCATTCATAAATTAATTTGAATCATTGTTAATTTAATTAGAGTAAAGAATAGTTACCTGGTTGTATTTATAACTTACTAATTTTTACTTAATTAATTATTCATTTCACATATTTATACATTTTTGGTGTTAGTTTATATTTATACTATATTGATTTTAAAAATTTCAAATATTTTTAATCATTTAGTTATTATACCCAATTAATTAAATATGTTTAAATGTACTTTTGGAGTACTTGTGGTGTAGTATTAGCTTAATGATTTCATCTTTTGAGCTGGAAGAATCTTAAGATGGCTGTTATGCAAGTATTTAGAATTAGACTCAAGTATTAACTATATTATAAACCATTCATGTTAAGATAAAGCTTAGGTTATTTCAAGTTGTTATGTACATATATTTATTTAAAAATAATATTAATTTTTACAAAATTTTCTCAACTAATATTTAATCTATGGTTGTCATACATCTCAGTTTGGCCACAACTGTACTGGTTTTTGAATATATTGTTCCAGTGTTTTTATAAAGTGTTTTGGGACTGTCATTTGTACCAAAATTAAACATAAAAATTTTTTAATATTTATATTCACATACATGTTGTCTTTTATTAAATATTTTTGATATAAAAACTAAAAACAATATTGTTTGGATAAATTATAAAATATACAAGCTTGGTTTTGACTATTATTGAGGAACTTTTGTTATTGCTAATCAATAATTTTGTTGGTTACTCATTCCAATTTGTAACATTAGTTTTTATTTGACAAGGGTATGTTGTAGACAATATAGACTGTAGAGTGCTGGCCATGAGTATGTGCTATTACAAAGTTTAATATGACTTATGAATTAAATAAAACTAATTGTACTCCTAGGTAAGCGCTTTTGATAACAGTAAAACAGCGAAGTTGCCATTCTTTAATATACATTTTTTCATTTTTCCTATGATGATGACAGCAATAGCTGTTGTGTAGTGTATCACTATGGGTCGGTTCTACCACCTATAGATAATTCATACTAAAACTTATCCATAGGATAAATTAACTAACACCGTTCTACAATGTCTTGATATCCCAGAAGCTGTTGGTAAAGTTATTGGTAACTTGTCAAACGGTTTTATTACTGAATAAATGTTTTATCTGAAGGATAATCTATGTTTATATCAAATTTTTATATTATCATATAGTGAAATTATGTTATACACTTTCGACTGTTTAATATAATATTTAATTAATTTAAATTCGAGTTTATAAGCGTATAATAAATTTTAACAATAAAAATGTTTTGTAATTTTGATATTATATCTGATGAAGATGAATATAATATTGAAGATTTACCGAAACCCCATAAAAAAAAAGTATTTCGAAATCGAATGGAAGATTTAGAAAAGTGGGATAATGATGAATTTTTTATGAGATTTAGACTAAAAAAAACCACAGTTATAGAACTTTTATCTAAAATTGAATTTCATTTAAAGTCAAAAACGAACAGGTAAGTAATTTATTGTATATAATATTTATATGAAAAACAATCCAAAAAATAATCATATGTTCAAATTAAATGTGTTAATTAATAATAGTAATATTTAATTATTGTCCTAGGTTTCCAGCTATGTGTTTTATTTATTATTTTTTTTATAGTAATTTGTTAGTGTTGCGATATAGTAATAAATACAAAAGTTAGTCCACCAAAAATGTTTACACTAAATCTCCTTATACCATATTATATCATACCAATAAATATAAAAAAAAAACATATTTTTTCTAGATCTCCCTTCTTAACCAAAAAAAGTGAATGAGGATCACTTTTTCCTTTTTTTACAACTTGCTAGTTAAAAAAAAATTAAGATGTTAACTACTGACTGAGTATTACAATTTAATCAGCTAAATTTAAATATCTATACTTTATTTTTACAGCCCCTATCAAAATATGTTAGGGTATTTCAGTTATTAATAAATATTGAATGTTGTAATATTGTCCATTGATACAATTTTTATCATAAAAATATACAAAAAATGTTTGTTCTGGTTTAAGTTAAATAAAATATGTCAACTTTATGTATTATATATGTTACGGTGAAAGACGAAAATTGGTAAATGTCGTCATTCCTCGGTCAATGCCGTCATTAACCAAAATTATTCAATTATGTAGGTAAATGTTGTAAAAACACATTTTTAAAATTCAATTGTACATATTTCACCGGTCATTGACGTCATTTACCAAAACTTGTGGTAAATGAAGATAAATTTCAAATAATACACTGATTGTTTTAATATATTAGACTTGGGTAGTATTCTGAATACTTTTTACAAATATTTTTAATACAGTATTTGGAATACTTTTTTTCCGTCCAATCACACTAAAAATAATTTCATTACTTCTTCTGTCATAGAAATTGCTTTTGCATTTATACATAACCATATAAGCACCTATTATAATCTATGTATATTTTTATTCAAAATATTTTATAGTAAATAGTAATATATTATTTTGTTTTATACTATTTTTAGTGGGTAATATTATTTCCAATTTGAGACGTTGAATTCGTAATTATTATTATTATTTAAGCCACAGTAACTTGGCTATTGGCTTAAAGTAGTTGATTAATGTACTAATTTTTATAATAATATTAATTTTATTATAATTAAGAATTAATTAATAGTTTTTTTTTTTGTGAGTATAATGTTCCTTTATTAGGTTTTACTAAAAAAGTTATCGATTTTATTACTTAAATAAATCACATAATATTATAATTTGAACATAATTTATAATGAATAGATTGGACAATGATCACTTATAAACACTGAATTGAAAAAAAAATATATTTTTGTTATTGAAATCTATTTAACATTATTTTTTAAAATTCGATACAATTCTTTCCATAAATATATTGAACATCATTCTCCAATTAAACTGGGGAATGTCTACATTTACAACATTTACCAATTTTTAGGTAAATGATGTCATTTACCGGAGAATGACGACATTTACTACATTAACACACACACACACACACACACACACACACATATATATATATAATTGATTTATAAAATATATAAAAATATAGTTGTAGGGTTATAGAAAAAAAATTATTGTTATACATAACTTAAAAACATCATGATACACCAATAATTGTGATTATTATATTTTTTGCCCCTCTCCAATGTGAAAAATAGTTCCTGCGTAACTGTTATTTAACTATTTAGTTAATTAAAAAATATAATTCCGTCATCTACTACTATAAACCAGCGATTCCCAAACTTTTATTTCCGATAGGTGCCTTTTATAGATTAAATTCAGCCGCGGTACCCTGTTGTGAATTCCAAGAAAAACAGAACAAAAGATTAAAGAATACTCATTGATAACAATAAATTATTTATCATGAGCCATAGACCGCGGTGCCCCGAGTGCACAGTGGGAACCGCTGCTATAATTTTTTTCTTTAATAATATACAGTAGAAGCCGCTTATTAGAAACACCTTGGGACCAAAATGAAATGTGTCTTATAAGCGATTGTTTGATTTGTACTATGAAAAAAAAAAATGAAAAATACGCAGAAAATGTATTTATATATGTATTTCTATGTATGTGTGTATATGTATATTATTTAAAATATTTATCTTACTATATTATTTAAAATATTTATCCGATTGAAATTTGTTTTTTTGCGTCAAGTAACTCCATAACCATATTTTAGGACGTAAGATGAAGTACCGTCCAAATATTAACGTAACGACAGCGAAGCTAAAATTAAATTACATTGGTTATCGCACGGATAACCGGTAGATTTGTCAACTGACTTTCACCCAATTGTTTCAAATAACCGATGTGATGTTTCAATAATCCGATTTGTTTTCAATGTTCTAATATACGGCCGGTCCGTCCGACCGTCCCGGTACATTTTGTTTCAATAACGCGATTGTATCAATTATCCGTGTTTTTAATATGCGGCTTCTACTGTATATAACCACAGACATCTATATAATATACATGTCTGTGTATATAACTAATAAAAATAATGTAAACAAGTGTTTGAACATCTAACATATTTTTATGAAATTACGTAAAAAAAAGTCCCAAAGTTTAGAGAAGCTAACAAATATTTTACTTTTCTGTATACAATTATATGTCATATCATTCATTAATGATTAATTTAAGTTAACCAACACATACATTTAATGTATGACAAAAATGTTCAGTTTTAAATGATGACACTTATGTAAATTTACTACTCTTATATACCTGTAATATATTTAAATGTATGACATTATTACTGTTTTAGGGTCCAAATCATAAAAATAATTGTATTAAAAAATAAACGCAATACATTAGTTATTGTGCTTTAAGAGAAAGTATTGAAATTAATTGAATGGTATCACACACATTTATTTTTAATTACAATAGTCAATAATAACATTTATTTTGTAGTTTGATTTTAACCCTTAAATGATAGTGTATTATTGTTTACGAACTAAGAAAAAAGAAATAAAACAAAGCCTCGCTGGTTAAATAAGGCAGTTAATATGTTCATGAGATTCAATTCGATAATATTGTTCTTTACAATTCTGCTATCTGTTTGATCCAAATTGTAGTAGTTGGGGCTCTAAAACAATGCTGAGAAAAAGTGTCACCCAACCATTGGTCATGTAAGATACTGGCATTGGTTATTGTGATGTATTGATATCTACTCGGTAGGTATTTAATAATAAAAATCTAATACTAATAATAATAATAGTAATATGATAGTAATTATAATAGCTATAGCAATATAATAAGAATAAAATAATTATAGTTATATTCCTTAAGTCTATTGATATTGATATTTCAATAATAATATTGAATTTAATTATCAAGCGTTATTACAAACGTTTTAAATGATTTAATAGTAATATTACATTATAAAAATTGTTTTCATAAAAAAAGTCTTGGTAGTTAAACTTATAAAATCACAAATAAATAAAAATCACACATAAATAGTAGTAAGATAATTAGGTACAATAATTATAATAATAAAACGTGTAGTCTTTGGTTACAATAAAAAAACATTGGATATAGGGTTTACAATAATTATGAGGGTTTAATGGTTCTTTATATATTTTTGAATAATATATAATTCACTTTATAAAATAAATGAAAATACTTATTGATAAAGATAATAATATTTTACCACTGTACTTTATGTAAGGTTGTTTTGTTTTGTTTTTTAATTTTATAGTTAGGTATAAGAAAACTGAAACAAAAAAAATCACATATTTTTTATTAGATTAATTATATATTATGTATTGGTTTGTAATGGTTCATAAAGTATTTTTTTTTTAAACTTATATTTTATTTTTTTAAATATATTATTTAATACAATTGGAAAATAAAGGCTATCCGCTATATATTACATGGCACATTTGTTTGAATCCAAATGACTGTTCAATAAAACTAAAGAGCATTTGAACACAATATATATATATTATATACAGTAGAGCCTCAATAGTCCAGACGAATTAAAAAAATGTTTTTGTCGATAACAATATTTTATAGATTAATTGGGTTCTGGGAATTACAAATAAACTACTAAATTCATTGTATTATGAACAAATAGATTTATATGCTGTCTAAATTACCGTGTTCATAGGATTATCAGGGGTCCGAACTATTGAGGCTCTACTGTATCTATATACTAAATATAATTATAATTATATACAATGAAAAACATCTTTGAGGGAAAGCAAAGTTCAGTTTAAGTAAAGACAATATTAGTACAGTAATTTTATTTTCAAGTAGAAAATATTAAGTTTATGGCCCAGTTTAATAGTTAAGTTCATTAATTAAAAAGACACAGCTGTTTTAAACATTAAGCTTGGACAATTGGAAGTAAAAAATTATTATTTTAATAATTTTAAACTTGGTGAGGTTTGATGATTAAGCATTTAATTATGAAAGTTAGAAAATATTTTAAACTGATAATATTATAGAATTTAGAGCTATAAATAGAATAATTGACTCATTAAAAAAATCATAAATAGAATTAATATAAATATCAATATATTATATTATGTAGTTATTTATTGAGGGGATTTAAGAGGACGTAGTAACCCGATTGTGTTGACTCCATCTTACATGTATTACAGTAAAATCAACAATTTCAATAGTGTGCTCTTAGTTTTGATATTAAAGTGAATTGACCTGTTATACAATTTAAAGGTAAGATTATTATTTAGGGTTTCGCGTAGCTTTTTATTAATATTATTATTTTTAAATAAGTTATAATCATTTTAAAATTTACAGTTTCAAAAAGTTTATAACTTACTTAAAATAATAATATCAATAAAAACTTATGTGGGGCTCTAGATAATAGTTTACCTTTAAATTTTATAACAGGTCAATTCACTCTAATATTAAAACTAACAATACACTATTGAAACTGATGAACGGACATTTGTTATGTCTTATGTGTGTAAGATGGAGACAACTCATACGGGTAAAGACCTATTTTAATTTTAACACATTAATTAATTTACCTAATTACACAATATAGATTTCATACTAGCCAATACTAGTTTGTATATTGAATGTAAACAATAATATAATTACCAGTTTTAGATATTTGTGGTAGTTTAAAGTCCATGATTTAAGTGCGGCAGACTTGCTGGTTGATAATCCAATGAATAAACTGCAACTGGAAAATGCTTGATGTGTGTTTGCCATTGTGATGACAATTGGAAAAACTTCACACCACTCCATTCATATCCATCAATGGTTACTAGAAATTCAAACATAAAATAAATACCATAGACAAGTAAGTAACTTGTAAAAGTGAATTACTTGTGAGAGGAAAATGTTGAGTTTTTGGTGAGCAGATTAATCTTAATACACTGTCAATTACTTGATTCTTGGGATCTAAGTCTTTTTCCTTTTCTTTCTTTTTTCCCAATCGCATAACTAAATTTATACAAACAATAACTGCTGTAGAAAAGATATGGTTTGGTAGACATAAGATTTGATTTAATATTTTATTTCTCGTGCATGAAATAAAATATAAATAATACAAGTCTAGTTCACAAAAGTAAAGTTATTATTAAATCAAATGATTAATTAATCCTTAAGGCTAAAATGGTACAGGTATATAATTATGTCAATATTATTAATACTGAATAAACATTTGCATAGCTATGGGTATAATGCTAGCTTACTTTTTTGTTTTTTTTCCTTAATATAGCTCACAGTGAAAAATGCTAAGGGTTCTTCATTGGTCAAAAACAGTCTTGAGATATGTAAGCTCTTAAAACCAGTCTTTAATGTAAATTTGGTATCCACTCGCTTACTGCTTGGTTCACTGCCTCGAGTAGTTATTTCTTTGTTAGTGTTAGGCACTAACCAATAGTCAAGTTGTAATTCTAGAGGCTCGCATAACTCCCTATTGGAGACAAAATTGTTAGAGTACAAAAAATATTTAAGGTTATATAGCATTTTACCAATTGACTTGCTTTGTGGGTGGAGGCAAATATTGCATACCAATATTGGGTGAATTGGGTGGTGTTGTCTTGTCTAAAATGGACTTACGATCAATGATGATTGAACATTGATCATCTGTATCATTTGATCCTGATGCTGTATCCCCAGAGCAGATTCGCACATCCTACAAAATGGTATGGTTATAAATGTTATAATAAGTTTACAAAGCAAATAAAAATGTAATAAGTTAAAATCAAAAACTATTTTTACATAAGAGGAAAATATTTAGAATACAACTTACCAAACTTCATAATTTGAAGTTCAACATAAATTAATAAATAATAAGGTAGATAAATTATTAATAATAACTTTTTTTTATACATAAAAGTACTTTGAAATAGTTTAAATATTATTAAAATTATTATTGGTTGACTTTAAGACCTGAATACTATACTAATCCTAATATCCTATCAAATTTTCTAAAATAAATTGAATCTAGACTTACATTCACAAATGGTATGAATGTTTGTAAGGCTTCATCATCAGAACTGTAAAATTAAATATGTATTATACATGGCTATAGTTTGTGTCAAATTTTCATTTTTATTAGTATACCTTTTTTCTTTATATGATAGCATTGCTTCAGCAATCTGCAACTGAATTGTATTAGATGCTTCCATGATATAATTTTGGATTTTGGCTATTATATCTGTTCCATCACCACATTCCAGTTGTTCTTTCCAGTAGTCTTCTTTAAACAGAAATGTAGTACCATAATAACTGTCGACTGTACCCAAGTATCTTGAGAGAGTGTTAATTCCTGCATATTATAATTTTGTTAATGTTATTTACATATACACAAATTTGTTTATTATTTATTATTATTACCTAATGGTATAATAAAGAATTTAATATAATTCATCCAGTCGGGTGGTTTAAATGATAATTGTTCTACATACTGCCGTAATACATAGTTTATAAAACTATCAGAACCAGCAAGCAATATTTTCATTTGATTCGGGGGTTTGGGGTTTGAATTACAGCTAAAATAATTATAAAACAAATAATTTTATGCATAATTATTACAGTTATTATTGTTAAAACACAAAGTTGAACAAAGTATCACAAAATAATGTGTAATACATAACTAAATTCAGTGGTTCTATGGAGTCATTATTTTGTACGTTAGTGTTTTTTTTTTTACTTACTATTTCTGTATCTTGTTAACAATGCATACAAAAGTAGCTCGCACATCGGCTAATCCAGCAGGTGTGATAACTTTGAAATGGTAATTCTGTAGTTTAGAGGCAAGCTGACAACCCAATGGATCTGTGTAGTGTATTAAACATAATACTTCAGGCATTTTATCCTCCGGCGGTAATACTTTAGACAGTTGTTCCATTAATGCTTTTCTAGGCTATTTGTGTAAACACATTGTTTAATAATAAGTTAGTATACATACAATTTATATTATACAACAATTCAGTTTCATTTAATATTAATCTAGAATTCTAGAATAAATATAACTACTTTATTTTTATTGTAATATTTTGTTGGGATTATATGGAGAACAATTTATTTTAAAATTAATTTTTGAATAATGAATTGATTTACATATTGATTATTTCTGTAAGTAATGGTCTAGTGGTATTTTTTAGAATATAAATAATGCCCATGACATTCAGGGACGGCGCTAGGGTAGGGCAAGTGGGACATTTGTCCTGGGCCTCGCACTTTAGAGAATATTATCAAGGCCTCGCGTTTGCTCCCAATAAAGACACTCAAAAGTAAACATAATACAAAAAACGTGAACTAAGAATATCTATATATTATATTTTGCTATTGGTATTAAAATTAAGTATTATCATGTTACGTGTAATGTTTTTTTTACAAACGCAAAGTGAAAATTATTTTATTATTATTTTATATTATAGTATGATCATACTCTTTTTTATTATTATAAGTTGTCGCCAATTATTAGTGGTTTCTCTGTTACCGATAAGAAAAAGACTCGTCGATCAATTGGTCGACACCGCAGCACGCATTGTTTATACAAAATAATATTATAAAATATAATTCTTGCTTGTATCAATTTTTTATTATCTTATCTTATTTCTTTTTTGACTTGGTGAACAAACCATTACAAACTTGAAAATAACTTGTACTGAAGAACGTCTGGCAACGGCTGTCAGGCGGTACTGTAGAAATAATAGTTTTTATTTTATTTGAATTTTGTAAGGCATTAGTGGTAAGTAGACACAATTTAGAATACACGGAGAGGTTCAGCTGTGCGTGGATGGGGATTTAATTTTTATTTAAATTATTGTAATAATTAAATTAAATAATTTTACAAATAATAAAAAATGTAATACAAATATCTTTAATCATGTTAGATTTCTTGCTAAACTAGGTACCTAACATTTTCTGTTGACCGTAACTTTTGATGGCTAATAGTTTTACTATAAAATGTTATTATTTGTTATATTATTTAATTTAATTATGTAACAACTAACAATTATTATTATTATATATTATTATTATTATTAAATCAACAAAAGTTTGTTTAAAATTTTACATTTTCGTATCCATTTTTTTCACAATCGTTCCTATAATAACGATTATAATAATTTTAATTTAGAGCCTCGTAATAGAGTATTGTCCTGGGCCTCGCAAACTATGGCGCCGTCCCTGATGACATTATCACTTTACTGTCAGATATCGACATATCACCAAACCTTGACAAATGAACATAAATTTCATAGAATAATTGTGTATGAACATAAATTTTTTTCAGGAGAGTATACAGTCTTTTAAATTATAAAAGTTATATTAAGTTATATATTTTATGTGAAATTTTGTTTTAGATATTAGGTACCTATTTGATAGAAATTAGAACAAAGTGTGTAACACAATTGTTATTTTCTTCTCCGAACAAAACATAAATTAAATATTATAGTACCTCTAGATATCACATGTGATATACTTATTTTTATCATAAATTCATAACATAATTAGAAGATTTCCTATTTGTCAAATCAAAAATCTACTAAAATGGATATTTAGTTAAATACATGGGGGGGCAAATAGTAAATTTATATACAAATTAAACCTGAACCATTCAACTATTTGCCTAGACATTTGATTAAATTTATGAAGACAGTGACAAATACCTCAACCATTGAGACTACATTGTCTCCCGAACCTCCAGTACCACCGGAAGTTGCGTTTGTGCGATCGTTGTCATTCGTTTGTTTCGGCATTGGAGACTTCTTGTATTTGTTCGACGACGAAGTGCGGTCCCTGGTGAAAATTCTCGATTTCTTTTCTTTTTCCTTTTCCACCGTGCCAGAAGTTTCCTATTAAATCATGTTTACCGTTAGCATTAAAACTTAGCGATTGCCACTTCTCAAGTATACAATATACAAAACCTTTTTGTCATCATTGTTGCTAATTTTTGGAGGTGACGAATTCATTGGAGTAGGGTCACTATCCGTCCAAGTGTCCAAATACGAATCAGAATCCGCTTTTTTTGAACTTTCATCACTAAATCTTTCAATGTTACGCTCTACGGTTGGCACACCTATATCATTAAATATATATATATACAAATATAATAAAGTATAAAGTATATATTTTTTTTTTTGAGAATCGGTTTTAATACATTAGGGTTTTGTAAGCATACACATAACATATTTTCCCCAGCCAATATATTTTTTTATTAATTTGGCAAATTGTTAGCTAAATCATGATAAAAATAAATTAAGCGTGAAGAAAATTGAACATGCAAACTAAACATAATTATAGCAGTTATAGATAACAAACACATTTATCATATTACAATATCAAAAACATTGTTATAAGTTAAATAAAAATAAAAACTAATTTTAAATACTAATAGTACCTAATTCGTATTAAACCCACTACCGTTTTTAATACTAGAAATATAGGTATTATTTTAAATGGGAAAATCCCCGGGTTCGGGTTGTATTTTAACTTCAAGTGTAGTTATATAATATAATTTAACAAATATTGTAACATTATTCTTATACGCAACGGTGGATAGGGTAGTAATTGTGTCACTGTATGTTATGAAGAATTGACAATTTTATTTTACTATAATGTTTGTTTTACCTTCGAATAAATATAAAAATATAATAAAACATAAACAAAAGTACGTACCTATAAATTATATACAGTGCGGATTAACATAAACATCCTATCGTATATAGCTGCGTTATAAAATTGACAACTGAACTGTAACGATATCTTCCTATTTATTTTTACGAAAATTAGAGAAATTTTAAAAAAAATAGGGATTACTATGAATTATATTATATTTAAATTACATTTTTAATGTACAAAAACAGTTTAACTCCTTTCTTTAGATTAAAAAGGTAAATTATTTGTTTTTAATAATATACATTATATTAGGTAATATTATACGAATATTATTGTGTTTGTGTCAACTCCTAGACAACAATACAATTAATCGTAATGGAATAAAAATTTCATAAGCAACAAACACGACGAACGACTGAAGAATAACGGTTGGAATTAAAACTTATTTTGGTTCATAAATCATACTGGTATTTTTGTGGGATGTTAAATTTTAAACTGGCATCGATGCCCCGGCACATTTCCCTTCATAATTTTTCGGTGATTATTGTTATGAAGTTCTATGCCCGCGAAATTTTGTCTTCCGCGCTCAAGTGTTTGACACTCGTGCGTTAATTAAAATTTTTTATGATCGGAATTCGTTTATACAATAATTCTGACGTTCATGTTATGCCATTTGAATTTATTCATACAGATTAAATGGGAAATAAACGCATTTATTACGCGACAATAATATGTGTGTGATTTAATTAGAATTTATTGTTCGTGCGTATAGCTTATATTATTGTTATTATTATCGCGTTGACAAACTACTGTTCTAAGAAAAAAAATTACAGACCGAATCCCGAACCGTTACAAGGTCCAGGTAATTGTTTCTGTTTGTGTGTGTGTTCGATATAACATTCATTTATTATTCAATTAACACGTTCATTTACGATTTTCAATGTGAAATAAAATCGTGTTTCTAGAAAAGTAGAAATAGTGGTAATGCATAAGGTACAATGACAATGGTTTTTATAGTAAAAAATGTTTCAAAACTATTTGATAGGCATGTACCTAACTATTAAATAATTTAAAACTTTGATTTATGCTTTTAAGTTTTTTTAATGCATAAAATTAATAAACGCACTTTTATTTAACGATTGTTTATCGTTAATTTTATAATTATGAACATGCATGGTGTAAAAATACCACAAATTTTAATCAAATCTTCCTTCACACCTCACAGCTTACAGGGTAGGTGCTTCGTATATTAGCCATTAGGGCTTCTTTATCAGGGACAGTATATTCTACTATATATTTCCGAATGTAGATTTTTATTTGAAAATAGATTTAATATTCCCCGTTCATCGGGCTACCGATAGCTCTAATTTCGCAAAATGGCCGTGTAGCAAATAATGAAAACGTGTAGTGAATGGATTAACAAATTTCGTCATTTGCTTAACACTGTGACAAGACAATACATTATTAGAGGATGCTTATATTCAGTAGAAATGTAAAAATAAAGTCTAGTCGCGTAAGGCGGAAGATAGCTATGGCGTTTTATGTGATGAAAATATACTTCAAAATTATATAAACTAAAACACACTTGTCGGTGGCAATAATGAATGGAACTGAATATCTGGCGGTGTATTAGTGAGAAAAACATCATTGAGATAGTTAGGGCGTATATAAGAGGTGAATTCAGCGTTTCAGCATCAAGAGAAGTACGAATGGAAAGGCACAATGATTAAAGGATGATAATAGATGAAGTCATGCAGACATGATTGATTTATGTTTGTAATATCTATTATAATAAGATGATAAAGCTAAATAGTGGTGGATAGAGCTTTGTTGATTTATGATTTATGTTCTGTAGTAAAGGGGGAGTGAACTCGTATAGAATTAAGGTAAAAGCAATTGATTTTATACCAAAATTATTTTGAATATACTTAAATGTGTGTAATTTTAGTTTTTGCAAAAGTAAAGTATCATCGAACATAATAATATAATAATATCCTCTGTTTAAATGATTTGTGAAAAATAGTTTGATACATCGAAATGTTCGGATGAACTTTTGATTTCAAAAAGAAAACGTAATAAAACTACACGAAATAGTTCTAGACTTCTAGTAATTTAATTAGGTAGAATCGGATTAATAAGTCATGATACTCACGTTGAAAATAAATTATAATTATTAGGTATACAGGAAGGTTAAAAATACACGCATTATAATATTACAACAAAAATGTATGTATAATGTTAATAATAATTAGAAATTTTAAACTAATATTTACAAATAAAAATGTATGGTTAGGCAATTTTTTATTTTTTATTAGTCATTTTTAAAGTAGAAACTTTTTTTCTAAAATATATCTAAATAGACGACTAATAATGGTCTAATGATATTTATAATTTTATAAGTTTACAATTAAGGAGTATATCAAATTTATTATGCCGAGAAAATGTATAAAATAGTAGTTACAAAATGCCAATATAGGCATAACTATGATTATTTAAACATTAAATAGGTAAATATGAAATAAAGGGTATTTTATATTTATAAATATTTTATCATATTAACTGAATTGAGCTGAAAATTAATATAAATATTTTAATTCAAAATATAAGTTACAGTTTAGAAAAAAAAACGAAAATACCAAGATAAAAAAAATGTAGTCTCATAACATAAATTAAATATTACTTACTTCATAAAAAACATGATAATTATCTAAGATTATCAATATTGTGTTAAAATAATCACTTAAAATGTATTTATCATGCACATGCAAATACTAATTACTAAGAAGTAATGACATTAAATATGTACAAATTTAAAGTAAAAAGAACAACACATATTTATTTTATCATATAATAATTATTGTAATGTGTAAATTACTATTAAAAATGGGAATTTTATTGTTAAAATTTTGTTTTAAGAGAATAATATAGAAATTGTTAGTAATATTAAGTGCATTGGATATAAAGAAAATACAACAAAAGAAGATACTTTGTGCTTATAACTGCATTTTGATCGGGAATTTTCATAGTGCTAACCTTTGGTTCTGTTGTAGGGCGGAAAACTTGTGGTGTGACTTTTCTTATGGGAATGCCGTCCTAGTGACAGGGTGAAAAAATATAAAAATAGTGAATAATATTTTTAAACAATATATGGATAAAAAACAAAATTATGTTACAATACGGTACAATATAAATAAATTAGAATAATCAGCGATGGACACAACCTAATGCTAAACTTTTTGCATTATTTTCAATTTTTTTTGATGATTTATATACATATTTTATAAAATAAAGTTATTTATTTCAATTTTAAATGTTATAATTAGTTAGAAATGAAGAAAATCAAAAATGTTTGTAGACAAATTGAGATTAGGTATTTAAACACACTTAAGCTAATATTATAATTGAATTATGTAATTAGAATATTTTCGTATCATAAATAATTGTAAGACATATTTTTATTATTACAAAATTATTCTAGCTGTGAATGCCAAATTCAAGAAAATTATAAACATGGAAAGTAAAATTGGTCCATCACTATTATAAATCCATATAAAAAATATAATATATTATGTAATATTGACCTATAAACGGAACTGTATACACATATTAAATCTAATATATAATTTATAAAAAAAAATACAGGTAATAGCAATAAATAATAATATAACAACAACAACAACAACTATACAAGTATTATATACAGTATTAAATATATATAAATATATCTATGTACTATACATATATATATATATTAATATTATATATAATGTAAAGATTAAGAAAAATGTAATACCGGTGTATTCCCTAAACTTGTGATGTTCAAAGATGTGTAAAATGTAAATAGTGTAATATAGAGCACATTTTTTTTCTAAACTACAACAAATTGTGTTTTTGTTATACCTTAGCGCGCGTAAAGAGCTGAAAGCTTGTTATATAAGGCAACATTTGTAATACAAGTTGTTTTCGTAGTTGCTAACGATAAACAAGCGCAAATCATTCAAACTTTTGGCGAAGCATACCGCTAGAGCTTTTCGTCAAAATGTTGCGGTCATATTAAAAGTCTTATTAATAACAAATTAATCGAATATGTATATTATATGACACATCAACATACTTAATTCAATATATAAAAATATTAGATATAATGACATAGTGCTGTTTATTAACACATTGTCATTAGCAAAATATGCAAATATATATCGAGTTCATAGCGAACAAACGGAAGAATCATTCACATGCTAATTTTTCAGAATAATAATTAAATATTATAAACACGTGGTTAATTTGGCAGATCCAAATTTCCCTTAATATGTGTTGTTAAAATATTTAATTTGTTATCTACAAAACTCGATTTTCAAGCAACATCATTTAATTATCAGAAATCTCTCATCTAAAATGTTTTATTCAAATTTTAGAAAGAGCCGAAGGCCTTAGTTATAAACATTAGATAAACACTTTATGACTTAAGTACCTCAAAACTCGATGTTTTGTATTTAATAGCAGATTCAATACCTTTTTTTTCAAATAAATTATTTTATAATTTTAAGTTAAAAAAACTTTATACGTAATGTAAATACCAAATATTTGAAAAACATATTTTGTATTATCATATAATACTGATATATCATACGGAACTGATTTAAACCTAGATATCATATCAATTGCAGAAGTAATTATTTTTTAATTGTGTTTTACTAAATACAGTTATAAATAACAAATTTTATATTATTGAGTGTCTATACATATTATAACAACAGACAAAAACATTTAATATGATAAATATTAAGTATTTTAGTTATATTATGTAGACATACAAAATAAAATTATGTTATGTAAATAGATAAATCATTCTACTTTATAAACTTAACAAATATTTATTTTGGGCCATCCCTATATAAATAGTAAATAGATTTCTATGAATAATAAAACAAATAGACTGGATTGAAACAATAAAATGTAAATATTACTCATATTTTCTTATATTTAAAAATACAATTACTGTTGATTTAAAAAAAATAAAATTGGGCTTATTCTTAGTTTAAAATTAAAAATATAATAATGTAAAATGTACATATATTAACATGTACAATGGATACACCGTGTTTTGAGATACTCTTTGGTAGTATAATTTTTATTACAAACCTGAGATGCCTTCATGTATCATATTTGTACGAGAACTTGAAAAGAATGGACGAAGTGACGGTTTTGGTGTAGATAAAATAGATAATGTATCCAAGTCAGGCCCAGAATCACTCAAATCTTCTAGTTCCTCAAAAAGATCTTCAATATCTGCTGGATCCATGTCACCGCCTAAGACAATAGTAATCCACACACATTGAATTAACAGAAATAAGTGATTAACAATCTATTTATCAAATATACCTGAAAGTTTTTGACTTATAGTCTCCCTATCATTTTCCAATGAATGCAAATCTTCATTTACTCTGAACCTTTTTAGAAGTGCAATAAATTTTTGTTTCAGATTTCTTTGCTAATAATAAAATAGAACAAAATTGCATTGCATTTTAATATTTTAATTCATTATTAAAATCACGATTATAAAAAAAATATAATAATTTAAATTACTCTTGCATTTCCAGTCGCGATATTTTTTTTTCTTCGCCTATCTTCCAAAGTTGGTTCAGAATCAGATGCTTCTTCTCCGCTGCTAAACTCTTCGTCTTCATCAGAATAATCTTGACCCCTTCCTATACACAATTTGAAATAACTCATTCAATATTTATACCTGTACATTTTAATATTGTATCGAACCAATTACATTTTTTTATAGCAAATATTTTTATTTAATTAATTACCAATGATAGGTTTAGTAGCATCTTCGTGATCCACAGGTTGACTATTTAAACACATGATATATACACGGCCGATAAGAGACTTTGGATCTTTGGGATCACTTAAAAGTTCTAGTTCGAGATCAAGAGGTCTTTGTAGTACCTGAATAAAAATAGTACGTTTGAAATGTATTTAGTGTACATATATTAATGTGAATCTAAATGTTATTAGTTGATATAATTACAAGCGACATATTAATAACTCCTTCGGCCAAAGTTTTAAAGCCAAGTATAGTACGGTTTTTGTACTTCTTTCGCCGTTGAAGCATTACGTGTAATTTGTTAACGTCTCGTTTCAAAAAGTGCGGATACTGCGGAACAAATACATATTAAGACTTGTGGTGATTCCCTATTGTTTAGTACCTAACAGCAATTAAATACCTGAAGACAGAAGTTTAACTGCAATTCTATTTCAAGAGATCCATTTACAGTCAGGGGCAGTTCGTTTGTTCGTAAGGTTCTCTTTGATCCCTTAATTTTATACAATTAGATTTAATAAATAAATATTTATTGAGTTATGTATTTTTATTTAAAATAGTTGATTAAATTATTTATAATACGCACTTGCATTTTTACAGCTATAGTTAACGAAGATGACATATCCGATCCCAGTGGTTTGGTTAGTACCAGTTTTGTTAAATTCATTGAACATACTCTAAAACATAATTAAATTGTTGTGTAAATTTTTGTTTCAAATAATTGTATACAGTAACAGTATTATATTAATATAGGATCTATGGTGGAGAAACGGTTGAGGTTTGTACTTAGGTGTTATATTTTCTTCATTTTTTGAGAGTAAATTTTACATATTGATACATTTTTCAGATATAGATTGATAAGTAGCAAACCAAATAAAATTAAAATATGTAATGTCATTTTTTCATCATTGAAAACAAGATAAATGAAGTACAAAAACGAGTTCTAAATATTTAAAATGCTTAATCAAAACACAATTTTCGAAAAATAACTTTACATTTTTAGATATTAATCTTAACAGTTTATAATTATATTAGCTAAAACTTTAACAAAAATCAACAAACTTTTAAAATCTATTTCATTGTCCTAATAATTTTCACGACCAATATTTATTTAAATATAGATAATTTTTAATATTAAATCAAGGATTTAGTTTTATTATACTTTAATGTATAGGTATATTAGGTAAGTAGGTAATAAAAAATAAAAATATCTCAAACTAAATACATATATTATAATTTTAAATTAATTAAATGCTTATAAATATTAAAGTAGGTATGAAATTATGAAATGTAACAGCGAGCGAAGTAATTTTTTTTAAGGTTATTTTACATAAAAGGTAATCCTATTTTTAAGTTAAACCTCAGTTATTTCAATGGAAATGGGCGTTATCTTCGGCTGTTACAAATATTATATCCAGCCCTGTAAACCTATAAATAATTAAACAAAAACAAGAATTTGTTTAGAGTGATATATTGAGTAACTAATTTATATTTGGATATAAATAAATAATTACATAAACAATAATCGTTAACATATCAATTACTTAAATATATACATCATACATAAATAACTGAATAAATATCTATTCTTATTAATAGTTTTAAAGCAAGAGTAAAGTATACAACATAGAGCTGAAAATCTACTGTTAACATAAAAATCTATAGGACACAACAAAATAATAAATTGCACTTACAAATACAAGTTAATTGAAAATATACAAATTATATAATTATTTTATGTATTTTAAAATATACCAGTACGTCTATGTTATTTTCAATGACTAATATACTATACATAATAAATAGCATGTGAGTTTAAGTTCAATATTGATAAATTATAAAATGAACTACTGACGAAATATTTAATGATTTTAACTTAATGATAAATTTAAAGTAAATTGTTAACTATTTTTAATAACAATAGATTTGAAATATTAGAAATTAGAATAGGATATCAGTGTGGATAATATGTATAATAAGGCACATAATATAAAATATAAATTACAACATATTTTTTAGATATATGTTTTAAATCACTAACTCAATTTTTTTCTGTAAAATTATACCGTACAATTATTATTATGTAATGTATATTATATTATAATATCTTATAAGCCCCCGGGTTTCTTTAATAAATAAATAAATTATTAATACAATGTTATCTGACTTCGTAGTATACAAATACAAGACAATGGAAAACAATACTTCAAATAACATGCGAATAATGTTTTATTGTATTAAATACTTAGGATTTATGTAATCATAAAAATCATCATTCATCGTCAATAAGCTAACTAAAATAAAATGTCCAGTCAATTTGTCATTATGAATAATGACAGAGATGGAAATATATAGTCCTTATCGTTTAAAAGTGAAATAAGTGATTAATTTCGTAAATAATGACTTCGATGTTATTAGTAAGAATAAATCAATACAAAAAATAATAAAATTTAACGTTTCAATAATAGAAATAATATTGTTATAATTTATAACAAAATAATTGTTTAATAAAAAAATTAATAATTGCATATGAAAATTGATTGGTTTAAAATACTCGAAAGTCTCACACAATACGTTAATTAGTAAGTCTATTAAATAATTTACTACTTACGTTAAAAATATTCATTCTGGAGGACGCAATATACTTGCGTTGGTCTCCATTACAAATTTATAATGTTACAACTTTAACATACGACAATTTTTCGTTTAAAATAATATATTTAACTCTGTTGTTTTAATATTCTAGTTCAGGAATGGGCAGGCAACTCAGAGTTACAAGAGGGCCAATTTTAAGAACTTTAAAATCCAGTGGGACAGAAAGTATAGAAAACAAAACAAAAAAAGTCAACACATTTACATTTTATAATTACAAGGACAACATGTTTTAATATAAAATAAAATATAGATGAACGTTAAAATTGTAAAAAACAATTTGAAAATGTAACACGAGATAGATAAAAAAAAAAAAAGGTAGGCGAGCCACCAATTGCCCTGTATAGTTAATCGACATATGATTAAATTTATAGATAAGCATATTATCTAGATTCTAGAGTATCTCAAAGGTCTTTAATGATATTTTAATTTAAAAACAAGTTATGATAATTTTAAAATGTACAAAAAAAATATAGCTTTAAAATGATCATTGTTTCGTATCTTGGGCTCTATTCCAAAATGCACATAATTACTTGCAAAAAATAATAAAGTAAAATTGATTATTCTGATCAAAAATTGCTAAGCTGAGTGTTTATAAGACGGACACAACACACGTGGGCATGACGTCCTCTTAAGTTAATCAATGAACAAATACGAATATAATCTTTTGAAGTGTGCACAGAATGTATGTTATGTTATTTCATAGATAATAAATAAATAGATGGGTCATTTGAGCTTATCGTGTAATGAGGATTAAGTGGATATTTAAGTATTATGTAATAGTACTTGTAAGAAAGTGAAGACATAGATATAGACATATCAATATAATATTATATATTTTAGGCTGACCTTTTAACGTCAGTCTTTTTTATCCAATCATAAATGCGATCCTACATAGACATGCAGTAATCAGCAGAATTTATATAAATAATTCAATTTTCATTATCTAGATCAATATTCGACATAATAACATTTAAAATAAATTTAATAAGCAACATAAAACTATTCCTAAACCAATTATTATAACATTTATAAGTATATAGTAGATCTGTCCAGTTAGAGTAGGTAATCATAATGATTTAATAATAAAAGATGGATTATATAGTCATTAATAAAGGTTGCCAGGGGATAAATGCCATAATTCCACATTGTGAAAATCGATTATATTTTCTTGATTATAATAAAATGTAAACATACTTTGTTTTACCGTCAACTCATTAATTAAAATGTTAAAAAATGAAAGAGATGCTCAAAAACTGTACCGATGCAATTTTGATTACATATAATAATAAATAAATTTATTATGTATAGGTATTCAAAAAAATATTAATCACAGTTATTTACGGTAAATATCATGATGTTAACATCGTGAAGAGTGAAGATAATCATTTATACACATATAAGTACGAGTAGCTAGCACATAGCTGTCAGCTTTATTATTATAAGGCCTGTTTAAATCAAAACAATAAAGCAATTATTAAGATAGCTAAGTAGGTAGTTAACTCAATGAGATACGTTCAAAAAAATATTATTGTTATAGATTTATATAAATTGTTTTTTGAATATTATCTAAGACTAATTGTTAAGTAACTGAACTAAGTATATAGACTGTGTTAAGATAGTACTCGTCTTAAGTATTCTATTAAAGTGGGATTCATAATTTAATTTATAAAATGTATTTTTAGCTCCAAGGTATTTTACGTACGTTTAAGGGCAATAATAGTGTAAATAATCATCACGGCTGAAAAAGCTGTGAAAAAAGAATATTTCGACTCAACCAAGCAATTATAAATAATAATTACCAAGTATCTATTACCAAGTAATTAATTCACGAATCCCGACATTTATGCCTTAAAAATTAAAATAGAGAAAAATCTCCACCAAAATCGGAACATTTAAACCAAAATCCTATAATTATTCAAATGTATTAAATAACAATACAACTTATTTTATTATCCTTTAAAGTCTTAAAATATAATTATTGCAATAACACATTTAATAATGTAAAAATACAATGCACAGTTAACGTGCACTGAAAGTTCAATAAATAAAATTAAAAATTGCTGAACATGTGAACAATTTATTTTACATTTTTATCAATTACTCATATATCAATAGCCATTATTATTTGTTCACTAATTATGTACTGATAGTAATTATTGTGTTTTAAATGTCAATATTAGCAGCAATTATTAGTGACCATATAGCATCCATTTTATTTTATAGTTTAAAAAAAAAATCGTTACTTAACTATAAACTGATTCAACGAATATATATTTGTGATGCATTTTAGTATTTGTTTTAAGAAATATTTACAATATATAAATTATTCGCTAGAATTAAAAGTACAACACTATTTTTTTCTTGAAAATATTTTTTACATAATTTGAAATCGTATTACTAAAAGAAAAAACATTATTTGTTATTTTAAATGATTGAGTTTTTACTTTTTTAAATGATAGCATATATTTTTAATATTTATACTACAAAGTAGAATTATATTTTTCTGAAAATTGAAATATCTAAATAAAAATCAATTTTTTAATAAGTACACTTAGTTAATTGGTACTTTAATTTTAGATGAATAAGCGAAGTGGAATGAAACTTGTTAGTAAGTATTGGTTAAATATTAGTTAATTACTCAGCTCATAAATTATTATTTTAAATAATTTTAACAAATTAACTATACTCATTTAAAATTTGATTTTTGTATTCATGAAAATTCTCAGATAAATATTTACAACGGTAGTTGGTAGATATTATATATGATGTAGCTAAAACGGGTAATGAAACTTATTTTAAATCTGTAGGCAGTACATATAGATACGTTATTTTAACTATGTAAATTATAAATTTATAGGATTTAAATAACCAATTATTTATTATCTAAAAGTCTAAAGTAAATTTTGAACTAGGTATATAGAACATTTTTGAAGGAAAGATTACTTTATATAATTATTATACAGAAATATAGAATATAATTTGTATAGGATACCAATTATTACGACTAATCTTAAATTTCAATTTCTACAATTATTAATTACAACAGATAAATAAATACACTTAATTGAATTACATCATGGAATGGATAATAATTCATAACCCAAATGTTAATTATAAGTTATAATATTATTTTTTAAGCGTCTGAAATAATCACGGTAAAGTTAAAATAATATATATATATATGTATACATAAATATTTCCAAATTTTATTCTTTAAGTATGTAATCATACATTTAGAATAAATAATGTATATACCTAATTTAGGTAACCTAAGCATAAATGTTTAATACAAAAATTATGACCGTTGTATCATAAAAAAATCCTGAAGTATAATATTTAAGTGCCTAGTACATATCCTTTAATAATGATTATTAAATGGTTTACAAAAAAAAGACGCAGAGATAATTTCAAACAATAATTTTACAAGTCGATTCAATAAAGTATAATCAATATGTTTAGGTATAATTTTTATCAGCACATTGCTGATAACTATTGTAAGTATATTATAGGTACTAAAACCTCAATTTAAAACAGTTATATAATTTATAAGTTTTATAATTTCAAAACAAAAGCCACATATCTATTGAAAAAGACGATTAGTATAATACGTTATAATTTGTTAACCTTGTAAATGAATGTTTTAAAATGTATGCCTTTATAATAACAAATGAAAAGTATAACGAATATAAACTAATTGATTTTGAAAATTAGGCACCTGAGTAAAAACAATAAAAACCATATTCATTAGTAAAATATTGTTTTAAAAAATAGCGTAATAATTTTGTATGTAAAATTGTGTAGATATTATTATTAACTAGGTATATTTAATATTTATGTATGACAATATCAATTAATGTATAGTATATCTACATTAGATAATTATAGAGTAGGCACTATTATAGGTACTATTTATTATATTATTAAAAAAAAAAATAAGCTACGTATAAATGAAACTTTTTATTCTTATGACTAAAAAGTTGTAAAATACTAAATTATTTATATTGATACGAATACATAAAACATAATTTATTATGATTTTAAATCATGATAAATTACATCGAAATGGAAATATTTAAGTGTATCTATAGTAGAAACAAATCAAAACTATGAATAATTTAGATTTTTGATATAGTAAAGAATCTTAATTTATCGCCTTATTAGGATTCAATATCATTTTAAATCATATATATATATAAAATTATTTACAAGTTATAACTAAAAGAAAATGTAAGAATTATTATTTTACAATAATTTTATGCCAATATTTTGAAAATAATTATTGATCATAATCAAATTACATAGTTTTTTCCTCTTATTATAAATAAAAAAAATAGTAATTTATTTGTTATTAATTAATTATTTTAAGTCTACAAGCGACATATTGACGATTATATGGATGATGTAAGTATTAAGGTATCCGTTATCCAAATCGGGTTCCAAGCCACACCTTATTCAAGAACAGTAAACAATAAATATAGTTTTGATAACAGATTCAGTTGTTTGTGTATTAAATTATAAAGGTACGACAACTACGACGTATACGCAGAAGTGTTGTGAAATGTTTTTTTTTAAATAATAATTCAATACACCTACATTTACTTAAGAATAACAAACATACTTAACATGAAGTTTGGTTAATATTCAAAAAGCATACACTCAATATTGTAAATATTTTAAACATGAATTACGATTAAAATATAAGTAAACCACCAAAAATATTAAAAAGCAATGATAGGTAAATCATTATACATACAAACTATTGGACCTTATTCGTATTTATTGATAACAATTTTTATATTTAATTTAAATTGAAAATATCTTGCAAAGCAACCTCGAATTATTTTAGTTTTATTACAAGTGAAGATAGTTAAAACATTGGCTTTTATCCAAAAAATAATCAAGAATGGTCTTATACCTATACATTTATTTATATTATCCATTTAACTTTGTTTTTATAATATAATGTTTATTAGAATATTATATTATCTATTTTACATGTCAACTATTGATATAAAAATAATCTCAGTGCCTATAAGAATAATTTTCGTACAATATGAATAATTAAAATAGTTTCAACTATTATTCAGTAAAATGTTTAATGTTCCATAATTATTGCAATGATAGAAGTAATTTTTATCATACACAAATATTGAAATACACACCATAGAAATTTATATATATTATTTTATTAAAAATTTTGAATTAGGCACTTGGGCTTGGGCCATTGTTACTAGTTAACACTAAAAACCAAACGATTTTTTTTTTAGTACGCTCTAAATATTGCTTAATTAACAACAACAACAACAGTCACTATTTTAAATCTCATGAAAAATCGGTAAACACTAATTAGTAATCATTGCATTTGTCAATATGTTAACAATATAACAGTTTTTTTTAAATATAATGTTGAAAAACTTAATTAGAGGATTTAATTTATACAGCTGCTTACTAAAAAAGGATAGAGCAATAATTTAAGGAGTGCACGGCCTAACCAAGGACTTATCGTGTGACACAATAATAGAGGACAAAGTATCTGGAATAAAAATATACTATACTATACGTGTATACAGTACACATCACATAAGTACATAACAACGAACGTGCGTGTTTACTATAATATTTAGTCCGTATTTAGCCTGTTGATCCTAAAATCAATATCGATATTAACACTGACGTCGTCTGCCTATTTTTTCATAACGCGATGTTGCGTAATAAGACGAGAATAGAAAAAACACGTGTATGTAAAGTTATGTATCAATCATTGTCTTGTGTTTAAAAGGTTGCCATAGCCACAAAAAACTATGCGAGTCAATAAAAACTACATTAATCTGACCAATGTTTAGCGCCTAACACAGGTGTATCAGTAAAAAACAGAAGGTATATAACTTACAAACAGCAGTGATTTCATTTTGTTAATAGTTATTAAAGAAAATAACCATTTGTACGTTGATTTTCAGCAAATTTATGATTTTACGCAACCTTCATATCCTTGAATAGAACTTTAATTAATATCAATTTTTTTATTTTATGACAAATGACTAATGAGAATACATTGTGCCATTATTTAAAGAAGCCATTTCTAAAAAAAATATTACTATCATTTTTAAATTGGATAATTCAATAAATTAATAATACATCTATATAAAATAAAATACAATGTTGTCTTTGATGAATTGATAATTTAAAAATCAAGTAAAACTAAAACGTAATATAGGTATATAGTTAACATTATTTAATCTTCAAGAAATTAATTAAAATATGTATAGAACATTTGAGCACCGTTTAAAATAACAATAAACATTAAACTTTAAAACTATTTATTTGAAAACTCCGTTAAAAAATATGTTTATTCAAAATTGTTTAACACTTCTCAATATTATTATTTTTTTTTGCCATTCGTTTTTATATTTTCAATGTTATTAAGTACCCATTCATTTATTAAAGGAATTGACCAGCATTTTTAGTGTAGCGACGGTATTACATGTGTCGATATATTAAAACGAATTAAATTGTACCATGGCAACCATCGAATGAACTATCGTTCAGCCTTAAATTCTAAATTTATATGAACCCATTTGAATGACACAACAAAAAGAAAAAATATAAAACAGTTAAACACACTTTCATTCAATAACGTGTAAAAATCGTACCCGGAACCATACAATACTATTACAGTGTCGCTGAAGTATATATAGTTATATTATGTGTGAAATGGTAGGAACGAAATATAGTGAAAGTGTTCTATTGGGAAATTAAGTTAAACCGTATCACGATACTGTGACAAATCGTTCGCAACCAAATTTCCACTAGATGAGATTGATTAATATGAGATCGATTGTGGTCGGAAAATAACAATGCAGTAAACCGTCCTATAACAAACGTATTGAACGGATTATGTAAAATCTTTAAAAAATAAAATAAAATGAATATAAATATACATTTTAATTCTATTATAGAAACTAAAAAGACACCATAATAACTGATATAATTTTTATATTTTTTAAATAAATATATAAAATTATAATACAAACGCTTGTAAATTATTTTCATATTGAAATAGCGGAATATAATTCAATTATATGTAGCAGAAACTTTTCATGAATGAACTTTAAACTAATAACGAATGAAATGATTTTTTTATCGTATCACTAAAAGCTTTCTTGAGTACTTTTTATAGAAATAAAAATTAATTTTCAAACTTTTGTAACTTGTAAATATATTATAATATACCTTTATTATTGAAAATATAAACATTAAGCATAATAATATATAATATTGGTACATCAATTAAGATATGAGTTAAAATATATTGCTTTATAATATAAGCTAAACAATCTATGTTTCCTTTTTTTCTCAATGTATTTATTTTTAGTGGTACGTCCATTTTAAGAATATATAGTCCTAGAATAATTAAAATAAATAAACTTTGGATATAAATATATTAGAATGTAAATAATTACTAATTATATTCAAATAAATGAGCAAATAAAATACTACCAACAAATTAACGTAAATAAGTAAACTTAATACACGTGATCAATAGAATAGTATGATAAAAACTTTTAAGGATTTCCCGAGGGATTTCCTTTCTAAACATATTATATATTCTACCATAACAAAATATACATAGCTATACGAAAACAGTATGCCTATAATATATGATATTATTGATATTTGCTTACATACATACATAATTAATATAATGGAATAAAAAATATTTTATAATTAACTGTTTATGCTTAAGTTATAATTTATTGTTAACATATTAATGTTTTCTTTTTTTAATAACAAACGTTAAGTATATATAGCTATAAATTTTACACTTATTGAACTATAGTGGGTCAATCTTTAGAATGTAAAAAATATATTATTGTAAAGTCGATAATATCTACTTTGAAGCAGATATTTTAGAAAGTTTAAAAGTACAATTTTTTGTGGGTAAAAACCAACATGTGTATGGAACTTACATTTTAACTGGTAAAATTTGAATACGTGATTTTGTTTATATTTAGAAGTTTCAAATTTATGATATAAATTACTGTATAGGAAAGTAAAAATTCAAAATCGACATTAATATTATGCATTTACATATTAAGAACAATCATCGCAATATTATTTTATTTTGTAATACATAATATTATTATACATTACTTCTTATTTCTATTTATTGCAATTTGAAATATTTAACGAATTAAATGTTAAAACAGATTACTTAAATAAAAACATTTTATTACAGCTTTATTAAGAGGAAGTATCTTGTCCCACCGAAAGTGTGTTTTAGTCTTAAAAACTTAGAAAATTTCCGTTCAATAATACCAATTTTATGATGTTAGGCCTAATAAATTTGAGTTGATTGACGGTTTATCAATCTTAAGGTAAAGGAGGCAGGTACAATGTTTTCCCTGCAACGTCAGACAGTGAAACAGTACAGTGATCGGTGACTACTGACACGCCGACCACGAAAAAAATCTGTGTGACACTAGTCACAAGACGTATAATTTATTTTTTATTTCGAACATTTTTATTTTAAATAGAAACGAGCATTATATACATACAAAATAACTTACTTCAAATTAAAAATGGTAAAAACCTATATTCTTACTTTTAAGTTTGATAATAAATCAATTTACTTAAATAACTCTAATAAGTAATAACAACTAACAACATAAAACATTAAAACGTTAACTGATGAATGCGAATTTGTAATGTTGTACGTTTGTAATGACAACACATGCGGGTGTGGCACCCTCTTAACCACAGTAGTACAGTGCTAAATATAAATAAATCTAATAGTCCATTTTTAAATCACACTATGCCAACCTGACTAAATTTACTAAATATTATATATTTTTTAAAGTATTACATATTATTCAAAGTATTACATAAGTCTATTTAGCATCAATTAATATGTTATTATTTCGTTTGAGCAATAAACAAATAGTATAAGCATTGATTATAAATACTAGTATTTAATAATTAATTAAAAGAAAACGTTCAAAACTTCAATTGTTAAAAATTTGTTTTATTAATTAAACACTGTAATTTATCTAGTAACTATTTAATTAAGAACAAAATAATTTTAATCGAAAAACTATCACAAGTTTTAATCTAGAATAATATGTTTTAACCTCGGTTTTAACTGAATATAATTTGTATACAATACGACACAGAATGGAAATTGTAAACTACACATATGTTTCAGGCAATTAATTGATATATACATTTTTCAAAACTTTTAGGAGGTAAACTAATGAGAAACTGAACAAATGAGTTGAAGTATAGGACGAAAAATAACTTTTGTAGCCAATATATAATAAAATACTTTTTAAATTATAAACATTTGTAATAATACTTAGTTAATGTTTGGTTCTAAATGATCTGAATTTTAGGAACAAAATCATTGTTTTGATATTTGATTAATATGCAATAAAATATTATTTGATAAAAATGCACGGCATGTCGGTATATTTTAATACGTGTTTAATAGAGATAGCTAGATCATAATAAATCGATACAAGGCCAGTTAATTAAAGTATATAAAAATAAAACAATTTTGTTGTTAACAGTGCTAATTCATTGACTAATGATAATACAAGGTGATAAACTAAAAAGCTCGGACGACACTGATTGTTCAAGGACAATGTTACGATGAATTAATAGTTAGTATGTAGGTATAATGACTATACAAGTAACTCTACGACGATATCAATCCGTACAATTTTTTTGTTTTATCTACGGATCAAGAATACCGTTTTATGGGTTCGTAATAAAAGTAAAATTCATTCATTTGAATCTAACTTATAATAAAGGGATACCCTAAAAATAATTTGTTTAATGCATACCATATGCTAAGCCATATAAAGACAAAAGTTGAAAAGTATCATTTTTCAACTAACATAAAATAAAAACTAACTTTCTGATTTGTGAATTAAGAAGTAATTTTTCTGGTATATAAATTATTTAAAGTGAATTTATATAATACCGGGTGTAATACATCCCGTTTTTGTATTTATAAAATTATAACTATTTGTTACAATTTAAAATATTAAAAACATTATCATCGCTATAGATTATAATTTTAACCCTTAGTTTGTCTTTATTAAAGTACATGTTCTATAAACAATTGTTGTGTTAAAATGGTTTTCCCGCGGGAAATATTATGAAAATGTCACGGACAGACTCCTATAGTGCCCAAACCAAGTATCCTAATTCAATTGTTTTGTAGGAGGTTGTTACAAGGAAAACGAATTGTGAAACATTGTATTTGACACAAATTATATCATGATATAATTTAGTTAATAGGGAATATTAATTTTATTTATGTTAGGTAGGTACTTGTTAACATATCATTTTATATAATATGTTTTAAATTTTTAATAACTAAATTTATTTTTAAGGTAAATATCGAGTTATAATCACTTATGATAATCATCATGATTTATGAATAAATTAATAGTTATGGGTAATGAAAATTTAAGTTTAAACACTTTAAACGATTAAACAAAAAAAAAATGGAGCGCGAGAATCGGAATTTCCCTTTGATATTGTTGAATTTTTAAACAACTAAACTTTTGTCAAATTATGCATTTGTAATATTAAATATTAGAAGTTAAAATCAAATTTAAAAAAAAAATCGGATAGGATAATGATGCTTGGTGTTAATTAAGTAGGTACTTGGTTTACTTGATGTGACAGTTTAATATTATTATTATATACCTACTTAAAAGTAAAATATACGATTTTCAATAGAAATAATAGCTTTAAACATCAATTTCTGAGCTGCTATCAATTATTCGAAACAGTTTTAAATTTATAATTCATTATTTTACGTTTAGATAAGATATCGAAAACATGGAAAAATGACCTTTTCGAGGTACCGTTAAACTCGATAGTTATAGGGTTACCTGTGCTTGAAACTTATAGAGCGCTCCATTTTTCTGATAAAATGACAACTGAAAATCAAAACGTCATTATAAAACCAAAATCGTAATCATTTATAATTTGTTTAGAATTTAAAATATTTTTATATTTGCAGACATTTATTTAAAAAAAAAATATTCTAATAATCATTTTATACCTATTCATTTATATATCATTTTATATTATATCTTAAACATTTTTAATAAATAAGTCAAACTCTTTTTAGAATCATTTATTGTAGGTAATGGTTTATCATATTATTAAAACATCCTATCTAGCTGTGACACACCCACTTTTTATCTTAGAGGGATAATGCCTCGGATAATGCCCAGACTTCCGGAGTAAAAGAGAGAAATATTCTATAATAAAGCATTCGACTTTCAGGAATAAAGTGTTTACCTTCATAAATATTTGAAAAAATGGATAAACATTTAAATTGATATGTACATTGTGCAGACATACCTACAGTTATAAACAAAATTATGTAGTTTATTTATACAAACACTATTAAAAAACTATTATTTTTAGTGCAATATAAAAGTATACCCAAATCTCTAGAATATGTCAATATAATTGGAATTTAGTTTTACTTAATAGTTTTATTTTGATGTAGTTATATAAGATTTATATACAATGCATTATAATACTGAAATACATATTTCCATGCTGTTGATATTTTTCAAATCATCAATAAAAGCTAGAATAATATCAACAACTATTGAAGCAAAACGTTTTAGATTTTCTATTAAAATTTAGCCAAAAGTTACTGAACTAAAAATAAAACAATGTGTATAAAATTAAAAAAAAAATCAAACAAATTTACAATAACAAAAACAAAAACATGCCTCTTCTGGCAATCAGCCATATTTCTACACTTAAAATTTTACATGGTTGAAAGAAATATAAATTATGTTCTACCTACAGTTTAATGTATGTTATGGCATCAACATAATATTTTAATATTTTTTATTTTATTTATTATTACTTTTTATATTCATATTATCTCCTTTAATTCCATTTTATACTAACTTTATAATATGTGTATTATATTAGTTTGTTAATAATTTATTTATTGATTTACATTATTACAATTAATTCAAAAGCTTAGAAAACAATTTAAAAGTTTAACTATAGAAATAAGGTTTTTTATATTAATTTCAATAGACACTGATTTATAATGACTGATAAACAAATGATGGATTGTTACACAATAATAAAAAATTTTTTTTGAGTAAAACTGAAAAACACTATTCATTTTTCAATTTTACAATAATATTCACCAACTCTTTTTACTAAGAAAGTTTACATAAGGGAAACTACTAATAACATAAACATTTACTTAAAATTCATATATGCCATCTCAACTGATTTTAAAATTACTTTAAACATTTAAAAATATTTTAAAACCAATAAATACATTTTTCAACTTAAAAATATAAGTCTTATTTATTTTTTGTGATTGAATAATAACTTTTTTTCAAACATAATTATAAAAAAGGGCTTCTAGATATTAAGTAATTTTATGAAAATTTATGAAAATTTCAAAAATCAATCCATATAGTAATATATAAAATATGTAGGTACTAGATATCAATGAAAATGTTTCATGATAATATTTTTATATTACTTCTATACGTTGAATTTGATAAAAGTAGAGCATTACCATAAATTATTATTGGTTTATAGGCAATTGGTTATGTGTCATGATACTATAATAGCATTAACTTTTATTTTTAATACCATACATCATTTTATATCAATAGCAGTTTCTATAATTATTCACTGAAAGGTCATACATAATATGCATAACTTACAATATAATCATTTATCACATCCCTAACAATGATAAATTCACATAAATTTATACCTAACATATTTTATAATATAGATAGTAAAATTAGTATTTTAATAGTTTTATATTTCTTTATAATATCTAATGGTATAACTACCTTAAAAAAATTAATAAATATATTTTAATTAAATGTGTACAAAATAGTTAATTAAATACACAATTAATTATCAATATCATAGTTCATATATTTTTATTTAATCGATTAAAACAGTAAGTATCAAAAATGTAATTAATTTAAATTTTAAGCTAGGTAAACAAAATAGTAAATACTAAGTACCTAAAAGAAATAGTGTGCATAACTTACTATTTAACTTTATTAATGCAACAAATTTTACAAATAAAACTAACAAAACAGTGAAACAATATTACCAAAATTATAAATAATTAGGTGTCTACAGAAGTATCTATTATTTTAAGTACTATAGGTTCTTCTTTCTATTTTAGAAATAAAACCAAATAGTTTTTTTTTTAATTAATTTAATTTATGTATTTTAAATATTAAAAAGATATATAATATAAATTAAAATAAAATATTTCCATTTAACATAGAATAAAAATAAATACAACGGGATCTCATTTTATCATAGTAAATAAAATCTTTTAAATTATTTTTAAAATATACACATTTTTTTGTTATTAATTCTAAAGGTATTGTTTAAATGGATAAAATATTGTAGTTCATAGAGTAATGCAACAATGAACTAGATAATGACAAATAATAAACATAATATACTTATTTGAAATTACCTACATTATTGAACACAGAAAAATAGATAATATTTATTACCTATATTATAATATAATAACTGTTATTAATTCCATACATTGAAAAAAACATAATAATTTCAGATAAATACTTATGAACAGACATTAATGAAATATTTTGAGTAATGTATTTTATTAGGTATTTTTTATTGAAAATCAATTAGGTACCCATTTATAGAATTATTAATGTTATATAAACTTAATTGACCAGTCAAAAACAAAGTACTCAAATAGTTAGTCTTATATTATTTAATACCTATCTAAATAATTTTGTGATTAAATATTTAAGTCTAAAAGTAATTTGAAATTAATGAAGCTAACATTAAAATAAAACAATATAATCATTAAATAATGATTAATAATCAGGAATTTAATCCTAAAACAATTATATCACATAAAAACTTGATTGTGTCATAATATATTAATGATTCTTTTATTAGGTAGGCATATCACTGTATTTAATACTTATAAATTCTGTTCAAATTTATCATCAAATGTTAAGTACCTATAATATGCGATGAATTTATTTTGAATAATTAACTAATAATAATTTAGATTTTAGATTATGTCAAAATCAAATTCATAACTTATTGTATAAAAAATTTGATAAATAAAACAATTCACTAAAATTTAAAGAATCTATTACGAGCCATTAAATGGTATTTAAGGGACTTTAAATCCATTATTGATTCACAATTACTTTTTTATGCAACCACCAGCATTAGTGTAATTGTTGAACACAACAAATTATCAATTAAAAATTGTATTATCATTAACAAGTTATATCTATCTATCAAATTATAATATAATAAGTTAGTAGTTACAACACAAACCACTAGGAATCTTAAAATATAATACAATTATCAAAATGGATTAACAGCCAAAAACAGCTAGTAACCATTACCTAATAATAATTTATAATATTATGCAAAGAAGGTATCTTGTATTTTTTTAACAAAAAGTTATAGGTAAATTTGAGGTAGATATTGTTGTGATGTATTTAAATTATACTTTTAACTGTTGATATTTCAAACAAAGATTCTATCTGAGATTCTATGTAAAGTAGACTTGAATAATATTTTTTTAGCAACAACATTTTGAACTTTAGAAAGCATATCATATGACGAACAATCAGTCACATAAAAAAACAATTAAAAAAACAGCAACGTACCTACCTACCAACCAATACAACAATATGTTTTTCCATTTAAGAGTTAAACCAACTGACATTTTTATACCTACGAGTGTGCAGACATTTCAGATTGTTAATATTATATACTCATAGAATATACCTCAAATAGAATTTGTGGTTTAATTACCTTGGTACACAGTTGGACGGTGTGCGGTCAACTTCCCAGGTGGCAAACAGTTTCATCGGTACCGGCCGGTTGCCGGCGGCAGGTGCCTTGACACATTTCTCGGCCATAGTCCGAACGACGGCCCACTGGCCGACAGAGAAGTCCAACCGTGTGCACACCGGCTGTCGGTCGTCCTCGTCGGTCGCTGTCTCTACGCGACGTTACGGTGCATATGAACACACGGCGTGCGTGCGAGGAGGGTACTTACAGCGGGCGGCCGGCGTTGTGGCTGTACATCAGTGAGTCACCTTGGGGTGAGGGGGTGGACACGACGGTGGTATAAAAAAAAAAAAAAAAAAATGTTTACGAAAAGAAAAATGTAAAAAAAAACAAAAAACAAGAAGAGTAAGAAGAAACGCCGGGACGCCGTGTTTCTGGACGAACAGTAATAAAGGCCGCGGCGGACACTGCGAGGGCGAGAAATCTGAACAGGAGACAGACGACAGACCGCGGTACGTACGCTACGGGTATTATTATAATTTTGTTGTTGTGCGTGGTGTGCCGGACGGCTGCGGGAAACGACGGGAGACCTACAGCTAATCACGCCGCACACATAATAAACACGGACCGCGACTCTCGCGTTATCAACAATACGGCGGCGGCGGCGGCGGCGGCGGCAGTAGCGGGCGCACGCACACGAGCCGGCGCGAGTGTGAACGTTTTATTAATCTTGGGCGGCGGCGGCGGCGGCCCGGCCCGTCGGTTGCAGCGCTACCCTCTCCTTCCCCTCGCCGCCTACGAACACCGCCGCCACGCCGCCTACGTACTGCTGCCGTCGCCGCCGCCGCCGCCGCCGCCGAGCCGTTTGCTGTTGCATCACCGCCGCCGCCGCCGCACACACGCCACTCCAAAAACCGACGTCGACGCCGCCGCCGCCGCCTCCTGTTGGTTTTTGCTTCCCGACCGTCGGGTCCGTTGACCGTTACCCGTATCCCGAAACGGTGTCGGCGGCGATGACGGGTGTTCCGTCAAGGGGCGGGTAGCGTTTTGGGGGAGGGGGTGGGTAAAAGCGAGTACGCGGCTAACCTCGCCGCCTGACCGGCTGGCGACAGGATTGCAGGGGATACGACAGCCGAACGCCACAACAGTACACACACGGGCGCGTATGCGGTTTCCGCCGTCGTCAACGACGACAAACAGACAAAGAATAGTCGTCAGACGACGGCAATAACAGTATAACAATAATAATAATAATAATGATAATAATATTCATGAATGAACGAATGCACATCGCTACAACTGTCGTCGACGACACATGTATGCGGCGGATTGGATGGGTGTGTACAATGTATAACTTTATATTATTATGATTATTATTGTAACACGAGTTGTAGGTATACTGTCGATGATGAGTAGAGCTACCTAATCGAGATAGAGTCGGGAAGACCACGTCTTGTGTGTACAATACCCTGCAATAATAATATTAATATGTATTACATCTCTCTGTCCTCGAATAATAACGTACACTTTTTATTTAATAGTGACTATTATAATATTATATAAGTACGACGATATTGTATTATGTTGTACGATGCGCTACATGTTTTGGGTTGTACATAAGACGTAAATTTATTTTGATTTTATAATATAATATAATACGATTATATATGTATACTGGGGTGTTTGGTATGATCCATAGACATATTAATATGTCTATGGTATGATCCGTTTGACCTTTGACGTAATAACACAGTATTATATAATTGTTTAAGAAAACCTTAACATTTTTGAAAATATTTATTATACACGCCTAATGATATGTCGTTAAAAAAATGAATTTAAGATAAGTAGATTATTACTTTATTACAGGGACGGATAAAGGAGGGGGTGAACCACTTGCCCCGAAAGTCTTGGTCGAGAAGGGGGTGCCAAATTACCAAATAATAAGTGAATATATTTACAGTTTTTATTCATTATATAACGAGTATTAAAATACAAATTACAACTTTCATTATACTTTGGCCATGAATATCACAATATACCTCCATTTACCATACGGATTATTTTGTAGTCCAGCAACAATTTTTATTTTATTGAATACACATTTTTCCTTATCAAGTGTCTAAGATGTTTTCTTTTAGAGAAAGTAACTAGAGTAACAGAAATATAACAGTGGCATAATAGAGGGGGATAAATTATAAGAGAGCGCTAAATTTTATACTTTGTCCCGGGTAAAAAATACGCTAGATTCAGCCCTGCGTTTATTAACCATACATGTATTATGTAAGTAGATAGATGAGTGGAGTAGAGGATCAACATTTTGCGTGGTACCCTTGTAAAGTTGTAATTTGTAACACTACAGTCTACAATACACGTGGTTATTTAAACTTTATAAATTGAACTTATAAACTATTTGTCTAAAACGTATGTATCGAAGAGACAAAGACCTATATGTATCCAATAAATATTCTGTTTTGGAATAAGGGATTAAAGATACGTATTTTTACTTAATATAAATTTAAAATAATTTAAAACGATAACAATAAAATAGTAAAAAATATACTTACCTAATTTTTTTAGAAAAAAATTGTTTTTAAAAAAAATTTAAATATGAATAAAATATTTCCCAAACCATTGATAGTTTTTGAAATTATGAATGTCATACGTCAAATGGATTACCCGATATATATAACGCTCTGTATACACCTCACTCCTCAGTAGTGGATTTAGGATTTTCTCATGATGGGGGGGAGGAGGATAAAACTATTTTTTTTTCAATTTTTTTAGTCTATTGGGGGTAATATGACTCCTCCCGTGGAGACACCCGCCACTGATACCATATACCATATAACAGACTTGGGTAAAATACTTTTTAAAAGTATTCCTAAGTGGAAGTACTTCCAAATATTTTTCAAATACTTTTTTTGGTAGAATTAGATTTCAATAACAAAAATATATTTTTTTCAATTCAGTATTTATAAATGAACATTGTCCAATCTATTTGTTATAAATCATATTCAAATTATAATATTATGGAAATCATTTAAGTAATAAAGTGGGTAACTTTTTTAGTAAAACCTAATAAGGGAATATTATATTCACAAAAAAAAAATATATTAATTAATACTTAATTATAATATAATTATATAATTAATATTATTGTAAAAAGTAGTACAATAATCAACTACTTTAAGCCAATAGCCAAGTTGCCAAGTTGCTATAGCTTAAATAATAATAATAATAATAATTACAAATTCAACGTTTCAAATTGGAAATAACATTACCCACTGAAAATAGTATAAATATAAAACCAAATAATATATTACTATAAAATATTTTGAAAAGAAATATACACACATTATAGGTGCTTATATAGTTATATACAAGTGCAAATGCAATTTCTATGATATAAGGAGTAATGAAATTATTTCTAGTGTGATTGGATGGTAAAAAAGTATTCAAAAAGTATTCGGAATACTATCCAAGTCTGCCATACATAGTGGACATAGAATTAAACCTATAGAAGAAAAACCAATGCATAATACACGTCTTATACTATATCGGAACGAAATATTCCTACTATGCATTATACAAGTGGAAGTGTGGAACAAAAAAACTAGTTTTTACATAATAATAGAAAACTAATAATGTTTGTTGTACGATACAAAAGTATAATGTTATGATAACGATGTTTCGTTATGTGGTAACCGCGCGTGGATGACGAGGAGTGTGAAATCTGTGACCGGCTGCGAAGCGGCGTGTGTGCACGTTGTGGAATAATCATCGGAATCATTATATTATTATACGTATTATAATAATACTGTTTACCTATTATACAACATAGCTGAATTTATGGAAGAGTGGTGGGTTTTAAGCAGATACCTGGTTGTTGTTTCATATATTTATATATTTTAATACCCATATCTATTAGGTACGCGTGGAGTGGTGCGACCGTGCTATATTATGTATAGTCGTATAGATACATGTACAATATAATATATATACCATATACGCATAGTATTATAGTATTTTACTGACTAGTGACTATACCGAGCATTAAAATTTATATATTATAAACGCGTATAATACCTAAAATACTGGTAGGATTTTCGGGATTAGGTTGTTTATTGTTTAATATAACAGAAAGGAAACGAATGGTAGACGGTAGTAATAAAATAATACTATGTACAATGATGATGCAAAATAATGTATGGTAAGTAGTATATAATATATATATTATTTATTTTTGAATATTCGGTAGGTTGATGTATATACTTTAAATGTTTAAAGTCTAAATTTTTTACACCCAATTTATTTTTAAATTCATATTTTTAGAATTTATATTATGTTTGTTTAAAATAATACAATTTTATTGTACGTGAATTATTGTCATTGTTAATGTAGCGAACATTACACAATTATTAAGTGGCATGTATGGGTCGACGCCCTTCACGATAATTGACAATGTAACCAGGCCGGGAATGAACGAGTTAATTAAATTTTTAAACTTGCTAGTTATTTTTGTTCTTTTATTAACTTGAGTTAATATTGTAACTTTTAAATTTTAATACAAGACGAATTATTTTCAAATTTAATTCCAACTAACTATTGTTGGTTTACCTATACTTGTTTATTTTAACATTGTTTAGTGTTGACACTTCGGAAGAATTTGTCACTGAGTGCCACGGCTGTCCAGTGGTAAAATTATGTGAAATACATTTATCTTAACTAAGTTATTTCAAACATTTAATTAACTTTTAAATCTAAAATACTTTAAAATTATAAACTGTTTAATTATTTTAAACTTTATAATTTGCATGAGTTGATACTTAAAATGTTGATTATATTTATTTGATGTATAGTCCATGCATACTATCAATTTAACTTACACAAATATAATCACAAACTATAATACTAACTATACATATAATGTATTCCTACTGGCTACTAGCAATACTCATTATAGCAATCAGAATTCAGAATTGTCTAAAATAATTAATAAAATACAAAAATACAATTTTAAAGGTAAAATGTATACAATAAATATATATATAGGTATAGTATAATAATATAATAAGTAATATATGTTTTTATATGATTTTTACCTACCTATTGATGATGCATCGATGAACTATTATATATATAAATGTATATGTTTGTCGAACACATACATATTTGACATTTATATTTATAATATGCTTTACAATGAAAGTAAAAAATAATGAAATTACTAATCCTAACTACGCCCTTTTTGTTTCGATTTTTCCAAAATGCTATTAATATTTATTACAGTTTTTGTATTACAACTTTCTACGTACACTACCAATATATTGATTTTATTATTACACCAAATTAAATATTAACGCTTGGTCAGTAAGCACGCTTTGCAGTACGTACAACATTTATTTTTAATATAAAGTGATAAGAAATTATGAACACTTAGTAAAATATGTAGATAACGGAAGTATGTAATTTATTATATTTTAGTGTAGGGGCGTATTTAAAGGGGCACAAAGAGCTTGTATCACTATAATTGCTCTTATTTATATATTTTGTTAAGCGATTGCATATTGTGTTATTATTATCTCATTCTTACAACGTATAGAATAGAAAATTTGCGTTCTGCAGAACTAATTTTGTATTATTTACTTGAAGGGGATTTGATATCGACCGTTTCTGTCTTTGTTTAACACACACGAATATATAGAAATCTAGATATGTTTTTCGATTGATCCAGTGAAACGATAAGAAATATTAAAACAAATTTGAATTTTTTGTTAAGTCTACTTGAAACCGATTTTCCTACATTATTTTTTTTTATAATTTCTTCAAAAATTGAAATATGACAATTTTTGTATTTATACTATTTTTGGATTTATGGCAATAAAATCAAAAATCGATCTCAAGTAGACTTAATAATAAATTTTAATCTGTTTTCAAATTTAATATAATTTCATTAGATTAATCGGTAAATTTGTCAAAAAATACGTCTACGTTTCTATGTTCCGTGTGTATTTGACAGAGATGTAAACAGTCAATATCCGATCCTAATGATCCCATATTAGAGAAAATTCACCTATATGATAAAACTTATAACTAAAAATTTAATCTGTTTTTATAAACCAGCATTTTATAATATTTCAATTTTTATCTGAGATATGAGTATGTGGAAAATAACAATTTAAAGATGGTCATATCTTGCATAATTATTTTGATACTATAGTTATTTGATTATTTCTAAAATATACTACGGTCCTATTTTAATAAGTGTTATATCTTATATGTATATGTAATTAAACACAATATTATTATTGAGTATTGACTTAATAATTAATATTGTTAATATTTTGAACTATCATATAGTTGCTTAAATGAAATATCTAAATTATTTTTCCATTGAGTTAGATAAGATATCGTATGATTTATGTATAATAGGCCAAGTTTAATATAACTCCAAAAGTATTCTTAGCAAGATTTATTAAATTCAATTTTACTAGAATTTATATTAAGTTAATTTTTATTTATGTATATTGATCAGTATTTACTAAATTTATATTCGTGTATTTATTTCGTTTATCACATTATTATTTACTAAGTACATAATATAAGTAATATTGCTAATAACAAGATATATATGATGTTTTAATTCATGGTTTATAAATTAATTTCTCCGGGTTCTATAATTTAAAATAAATATGTAAAATATATCGTTATTTTAATATACTAAATTAACATGTGACTATATATATGACTATCTGAACAAAAATCGTCTATATAATTTAATATATTTATGGACGCTGGACTGCTGGAGCACCAGGTAAAATAATGATACATACATAGATTCATAAAATATTTAAATGGTTATTTATAAAAAAATGTTCAATATTATTCGTTTAATATTTGACATTTAAAAAAAATGATTCTTCCTCAGATTATAAAATTAAAAATAAAGTTGATATTTAAAAATCAAAAGAAGAAAATAGTTAACTATTCTAATGTACAGTAGATTTCAAATGTATCTCATCTTTGAGTAAATTACCATAATGTATGTGTTAAATTTTTATTTCATTGATAAATCATTATACATAATGATTTGAGCGAAAACGTCTGTCGGCCTATATTACTAAGTGTAATAATGATTTATTTAGTAATTGTTATTTAGGCGGTGATTAAGAAAATACTTTTTAATTCCTAGATCTTGTCATCGTTTATAATGTATGACATAAAATTATAGTAAATATAATATAATAATAATATATACGATTTTTTTTTGCCAAAAATTAGTTCATCAACCTTATTCTCACTAATAGCAAAATAAATTATAATACTTATAATAAATAATGGCTTAAACACTGCAGTATCAACTCAGAATGGGTTTTCGTATAAAATGATTTATTATTGAAAATTGAGCTCAAATTTAACACACATCCGTTACAGATATGTACATAATGATGACTGATGAGTTATCCGATAAGTATACACTCGAAAGCCGTTATATACAGCATAAGGAGTTCCTTGCAGGTTTTTATCTATGAAAACTTCATTAATTTTACAAGTGGGTAAAATGTATTTAATATATATATAACGCATATACTATATACTATATACTTAAACAAATAGATAGGTACTATTAAATCTAACTATATTGTTAAAAAACGTATTCACAACTATATTGAAATGTGTAAGATATACTTACTTGTTTAATAACAACCGATTATATATTTACCATAAATATATCTTATTTTTTTTTTATCATCATCTTTAAAGTTTTTATTTAATATTTAGATTAGAGTAAGTTACTTAGATATCTTGCTTTGAGTACCTACAGATTATTATATAGGTCAAATATATTATAATATTATAAAATTGGACAATAAATAATGAATAAACATTAATAATTATCTTAAATTATTGATTTATTTGTTTAATTTTATTGAAAATCAGTTATATTTTGATTTTATTACTATACAAATACTTATGTGTAAAACTAAAAAGGTTAACACAAGACTCACTTAAGACTCGGCTCCCCAACGTGGGTTCAAGGCCATTTTTGAATACACTACGTGTCTGACGTGTACTAATTATTTTTTATGTATGAGGAAATGAACAAATATATTATATATTCATACATTCATGAGCATACGTGAATGTATTAAAAATTGGAATTTTAATATCATAATAATAAGGATAAAGTTATTTAATTCTAAATATTTCAAAAGAATAAAAAATGTGTTCATAAATAATTTTGAATGTTTCGGAAAAAGTATAATAAAACAATGTTTCTCATTTAGAATTCTATTGAAAAAATCATTTTATATTTTCAGTACTTATATTTAATAATTATTATATCGTTTCTTTAGTTTTTAACAATTTAGTCTCGGTCCTTATAAAAGTATATAATGTATACTGTATACAAATACAATACAAAGATATGCATGCTTAAATAACATTTGTTATTATATTATTAGTTATTAAGTCTTATACTTAATTACTTGAAAATATTGAAAGCGGGGGTTTTCTGTTTTAATCTAACTCACGTGAAATATAAGAATCTAGACATGTTTTAATCCCAACATACAGATTGAATCGAAGAATCTAGTTAACCAATAACAATTCTAAAAATAGATTTGAATTTGTTGTCAAATCTATTTGAAGTTAATTTCCCCACATTTTTGTTTTTTTTTTAATTTCTTAAAAAATTGAAATGTTCCATTTTCTTAATTAGGTACTTCTTTTTTAGTATGAGTTATTGCGGAATATTCGACTAATATTATTTTCGTAGCTTAAAATGAATGTATTGTAAATAGTAATAATAAGTATTTAAATTTTTTAAATACGAATCAAAAATATAAATTACGAATAAGTTTTTATTGTTAATGTAACATATATGACCTATAATCACATATTCTTACACTTTCTTAGAAATTTTACTTATAAATAAATTCAGAGATCCTTAAATGATTTTAGTATTTTACTTATTATCTTTTTTTGTCAAAATCAATTTTTTGTTACCAATTTATCGTTATTATTGTTTTATTTTATACGCCTTGCCTCTTGGCAGTAGTGACTGCACTTATCTTAACAGCCGTCAGCCACCACCAACTGAACTGTTAATCATCTATCGACTATATCATGTATCAACAAACAGAGACATACAGCTTTAATTTTTACATGAGTATTTTTAATTTGTTTGATTTAATAACAATAAATATTCAAATGCAAATGTACATAATGATGAGAGATAAAATTTAAAATATTAGATTCTCAGCGAAGCGATTGGTTATTATGGTTTTATAAAAATGTGGTTTTGTTTTAGATTTTTTTTTATATAGTTAAATATGTATTTATTAGTTATTATTTATTATTTATTTATTAGTATTTTTAACTATCACAAAACGTATACACAGGTATATAAATATTAAGTAAGTTAAAAATATTATTTAAATAGATTAAAATAATATTAATTTTTTGATACATATAATAATATCTTTATAATTTTATGTATAGTTATCGATGATATTATATTATATTATATTAAATAATAAATGTATAAGTCTAAGATTCTAAACCCCAAATTCATAATTCCTATTTCAAACTCTGTGCAAATTTATTTATATGCACATATACTTATAAAATTACTCTTTATTCAAAAATGGTTCAAATTGTATGAGTTAACTATGAATTAATTTTTGAAACAGTTCAAGTTTCTATTATTTGTTCAGTTCATCTTGAAACTCGGCAACCGTACCGTAAAAATGAACTGAATGGGTTAAACTAATTAATAATATGCTTATTATTGAGTAAAAAATCTTTGCTTTTAAAATATGGATGGAGTATTAGATGAATTAAATAAAGGGTCCTACAATATTAATTTACATATGACCCTGAAAACTTCAACGTCAGCCCTGATAACTAGATAATCACAAGCAGCTAGTCAATTTGTAGTTTGAGTATAGTTAGTAACAAAATTAAGGCGTATCATTATTTTTTATCATTTATTATAACATAAATAGATTATATTAGTTTAGTATTTTAGAAAAAGTTTTTAGGTACTCTGAATTTTTAAGAATAAAAAATATTTTTTTCTGTTCTGTAATATTAATAGAAAAAGACAAAAGGAGTTGGTTGATTGTTTTAGTAAATTCCTCATTTAGTCTTATAATCTTATTATCATGGAATAAGCTAGAGTAACTTTACTCCTTAAATTCACATTCTATAGTCAAATATTAAATAACAGTTGTGTTGTACGTGTACAGATATACACTATATTAATATAATAAGTAGTTAGTAATAAGTAGTAATTAGTAATTACATCAAAATTTTTTAAAGAACACAATATTATACCATTTACTGACGTACCATGTATACCTATCGACTATTTTATCAGTATTAATCAATATTTATCACTAATACATTATCATATTTTAATATGATTTTGAACTGTTATTATTACACGGCGTTCTGGATAGGCTATTTGGGTACTTGAAATGGTTCATCCCTAATATGTTAATTTTGTTTCTTGCATTTCACAGTACTTAGGTTTTTTACATAGGCATTGGGCACTGATGCCATTCACTAAAATATAAATAATATAATATATACAAATAAGTGTATAGTTTAATTTGTAATTATTTGTACTTATTTAGTAGTTGAAGATATGTGTAATGACAATAGTAATAATAAAGATATTTAATCGGTGACAACAATTCTTTTTTCTATGCTATTAAGTACAACATTTCGATATATTTTAAACTTTAAATATTTTTTTAAATAAACTTATCTTATACCAATTGGCAATTGTACTGACCATATAATTTTTTTTTAAGACAATTTGACGGAAAATTCAAATATATTTTCAGAAATTCAATCAGATAAGTACGTACGTTCAATAATATAATTAAAAAAAAAAAAATCGATAAATAAAAATAAAATAGTTGATATTTGCGTAGCATGTTTTTGACACATGTGGAAACGCTATGCTATTTTTTTCATTCATACAGTCACAATACGCTCTAATAATTACTCACTATGCACAGTATACACATTTAAATGGCACTCTCGCGCGTACTTACAAAATTGTTTTTATTTAAATACAAAAAATTCTAGGTACGTATTCTTATGCACAATTATAATCAATTATTTTTAGATTTTATAGAAAATCTGGCGATGATTGAAAATATTAAATACCAATAAATGCGGCAAGTTTTCCAATTCTGACTACTTTGAGTCTATTGCACTATCTATATATAAGCCACATCTAAATATGTAATATATTAAATTACACGTTCATTCATATTCTCGGTGAAAACAATTTTGTAACCGTTATAATATAATCACAATTGAATTCGAATCGCTGACTAAGTACCCAATATCTGATAGCCCAACAGCAAACTTTTTCTGGCACTCAAAACGGTAATAGCGATGAGATCTCATGAAATTGAATAAAACCACTATGATTGTGTCGCCAAAATAGTTGTCAACCACACTCAAATAATTAAATGAAAATAAATTCCCTATTGAAAAATAATTGATGAATTTTCAGTTCTTGAATAATTAATTTCAATGTTAATTTCCAATCAGTATTTTTTAAAGTTGTTAATAAAAAAAATAATAAATAAAAAATACTAAAACTAAACGTTACTAAGTACGGCTAGCACTGTGAGTATTCGTATTTTAGTTTTGTTTTATATAATTATAGGTGAGTACTTAAATACCACTGTTTTTATATTTCTATATGAATAATATATAAATAGCAGAGGCGTTCTTGAAGTGGTGATGATTGACTACTGAAAGGTTTTAGTGTCTTCTTGACCTTAAAAAATAATATAAATGTATATTTATATTATCGTACCCAGTTTGACAGCTGAAGTGATTGAAATAGCTGTAACCATGGCACAAAAAGTCGTGGCAGGTGGATTACATAAATTAATATAGTTTATACAACTAACATACTAATATTTCCGATATATTATATTGTTTTATTTAAAACTTTAAACTTGTGACACAAATATAAAAATGGTAGACAAGTGAATACCGCTGTGATGTAGAGTGTATAGTAAGTGTTAGATCTTAGATGTCGAGTGGGCTACTGTAATGCGTAATGTGTGTATTAAATTTGAATTCAATGATAAGTCATTATATATGAAAAACGATTCTGAGCGGAGACAGTTTATCAACCTAGATCATATAATAAATACATTGTTCCTATTAAAATAATTTATTTAACTATTACTTATTAGTATTACGGTAGGTTAAATTAATTTTTTTTTTAAATACTGCATTTATTATTGAAAATAATTTATTAATAGTTTTAATTATTTTAATAATACATTATACCTATTACCTATGCATTATATTATTTTATACATTTTTAAGTGAATACCACCTTACCATAAACAGTGTGGATAGATACATGGTATAAATAGGTAATATTTTAAAATTAACCAATGTATTTTGAAAATGTCATTGTGAATAGTAACATTCATAATAGGTGTACACAGTGGCGTAGCCAGGATTTTTTTTAGGGGGGGGGGTTTTTTAGTAATAAAATAAAATAAATCTACAACTGTATTGAAATAATAAAATAATTGAATGATAATGATCATTATCACCAGTGCAGTCGATAACGTGAATACAGCTTAACAGTATACATTTCACCACGAATAAATGATTGTATTTCTATATTATAAAAATTATATTTTTGATAAAAATACGGCCGAAGGGGGGGTTTCAACCCCCAAAACCCCCCCCTGGCTACGCCACTGGGTGTACAAGATATAGTATAAGTACTATAACATACATCAAAAACTGTTTGAGGAGAAATACTTATTTTACGGGTGATATCCAATGTCGTAAAAATTAGAAATTCAAATGGTCATATAAAATTTATTTGGTTTTTTGGTAGAATTTTTTCAAAATATAACTTAAAAAACATATAAAACGCTTAATATACTTTTAGCTACACATTTTTTTGTTAATTTTCGCTATTTTAATGAAATTTGTTAAAATTTTAACTTTAAACGCTTATAAAAAAATTGAACTAGATTTTGGATATATTTTGAAATTTGAATGCAAAATTATCTTTATAATACATTTTTAAGGATTTTTACCAAGCGAAAAAATAATGGAAATTTCATTATATTAATTTTATGATTATGTAAAATTTGCTGAAAATTCGGTTATTCGTTTTTGAGTTACACAAAAAAAAAAAACTTTAAATTATTTTATCGAAAATTGGATACGTGTAAAATCTCCGATTTTCCTTAATCACATTTTTTGTTTTTCCAATTATAACATTTAATTTAAGAAACTTTTTACTTTTAACCCTCTAAAGTACTAATTAAATTTAATTTGCTATCAAAAACCATCCCTATTTTTTTCTGTACCAAACATAAGTTCACATAATTGTAAATACAACACATTCATTGTTTCGTTCAAATTAAAATTTGTTGAAAGAAAAAAGGTTATAAATTTATTATTCGGTAAATATTATGCATTATTGTTGTGAAAAATTGAACTTAAAATGATCATTAATTATTTATCAAAATTTTCGGTAATCTTTTGTTGTATAGATAGAAAATTTATAACAAATCTTGTACCTACCTATTAAAGTTTCAAATCTTTTAGGTATACCTATACATTTAAAAAATTTAACAAATTTTTAAAAAATAATTAGTTAATTTTCGCAAATTTGTTAAAATTATGGAAATAATAGAAACATTTTTATTTATGCCCCTAAACTTGAAAGTCAAAGCAATTTTGCTGTCCCAAAAGGTGATGAAACACACACACACACAAGAAAAAAAACACAAATAATTTTAAAATTAATACATTATCATCGTTCTGCTTAGAATACAAAATATTTCAGTAATTATTATACGATTTATACGTATATATTTTAGGCATGACTAAAGTGGAAGTGGTGCATTTAGTTATTGGTCGGGAGGGGGGAGGAATAAGGAAATTCAGGTATAAATTTTCATCGGAGGAAAACTATTAGCATAATTAATAAAATTAAATGGGTGAGATATAGTTAGGTATAATGTAATACACAAAATATATAAATGTGCCACGTTACACAAGAGAAAAAAGGTATAAAATTGAACAATTATTTCACTTTCATCTATGAAAAATTACAAATCGTTCTGTAAAAAATGTCAACATTGAGTAAGTAAAATATAATTTACAAACGAATAAAATAAATAAGAGTACTTATTCAAAATGCAAGAAAAATTAGCTTCTCTTGCTGTCTAATAAAATAATTTTCTAATATATGACCACGGAGGCTTTGTCACTCACATCCTGTTTAATATGTAGGTGCACTTAAACATGTATATTACCACAAACCTACAAATATTTCATACATTTTTGTACGTAATTAAAATGTATTTTTGCAGCAACTTATCTTTTACTGAATATAATTATAAATTTAATTATGTACATTTACATTATAAAATATCCAAAATCAGTCCTAAAAACTATATAAGAGTCAAGAACTTTACTATGTATAGAGTTAAGCTGTTGCCTGATATCGTAAAAAATGTATTTAAACAGAATTAACAAAATACATTTGTCGATTTATTGTAATTAAACATTTTTTATTTACCTTTATTCTTTGATAAATTCCACAAATGAGAATATTATATTTTATATTATTTTATAACATTTTCTTCTTGTTTTTTTATAGTTCTATCGTTCATGTTTTCGTGGTTACTGATTAGTTATAATCTTATACTCAATATACCTTTATAGTTTTACACTCTATCGTGTTATACATTCATACACACGTATAATTAGTTGTGCTATAGGTATTTTATTTAATCACATTAGATATGTAGGTAGAAATAATTAGAACATTAGAACTTGATTATAAGTAAGCTAATGTAACATTTCATATTTTTAAATATTCTATCAGTAACAATAGTACGAGCATAGGCGCCGACAAGAATTTTGTCAGAGGGGTGCATCGGCGTATACTATGATTTTTTAAATTATGCTTAAATTATTTAAGTTAAATACGTAAAAATATTTATATTATAATAACATTTATTCTTTTCAACGGCTACAAAGTAATGTAGGCTAGTGGCTACGATTAGAAAAATATGTAAAATAAAACGTATTATAATAGATATAATAGGTATAGATAATTATGCAAAATTAAATATTTTCAATACCATTCAATTTTTTTTTTTGAAATACCAGGGGGTGCAAGTGCACCCCCTTCGCGGCGCCCATGGGTAGATACTAGTAGCATAATCGATAGCCATTTGACCACTGTAACTGCACTGCCACAATTTGAATATTTTTTTATATAATAACCATTAAACCATCCGGTGCTCTAAAATTTACTTTAATAAGTACTCAGTTCCCTACGTCACCTCCGAGTCAAGCACAGCTTATATTCTTATGCTAATTATTTTATGACTATACTACTCGTAATTATAATATAATACGATTCCTAAGTAGGAATAAGGTATCTTATAATTCTCTGACATAACTACTGCTTACCTATTATAAGGAGTAAAGCAGCTATAATTTTATATTGGCATATTGCTTACAAAGGTCTTATTCTCGAAACAATATATTAATTGTATTTTTTATTTTCAGTTTTCAATTATCAGAATTGTAATATTCTATAAAATTTAACGGTAGATCCAAAATTATGTATATAAATGTTTGTTAAGAGGAGACGATACACCCACACCTACATCCACATAATATGTTATCTCTGTTTTACGCAATATAGCGTAACGTGGAAAAATATTACGTAGGTATATTTGTCGGATTCTTATTACAATTTAATATGTATAGTGAACATTTACATATTTTTATTTTCAAATATGTTTTACATATTGAAATAATTCTATTTTCCAAATCTATGAAAACAGATCATCAATAATAGACATATTTTATACTATGGACACTTGTTCTAGTATTAATTAAAAAAAAAAAATAAGTGAGAATTCGTTTTTAAATTTTTTATACGTTACGCCACGTAAGATAGACAAAACATGTGAGTGGGTATTTATATCTGAACAGCTAGTAATGGACAATGGTATAAACAAAGAAACTAAGTAAATTTGTATTAGATAATAACTTATGAGAAATAGTTATTAATAAGTTCATAAAGATGCTTAACAAATAAGATATAATATTTTGACTATGTTTAATATATGTTTTACATAGTATATACAACTCTCTATCATCCATTAAAAATGTAAGACATAAGGTTATAATGTTATAATATCGGTATAATAATGTAGTAAATTATTACGAGTAGATACAGAAATCATTCACTGATTCACTACCCAGTTAAAATGTATTTACTAACCGTATTTGTGATCAACACGTCATGTAAGTATATTGATTCTTTTTTTAAAGGAAATCTGTAAATCAAAAATCCTTAAAATAAATAACTAATAAATATAAAAAATAAATACCACAAATGTACATTAAAGTCAATTTTCTATTTATCTATAATCATAATAATAAATGTATAACATAATATTACATATACTGGACAACAGAATAGGTTTTTAATAATTATAATAATAATATTAAAAAAAAGAAGTTATTTGTATCATCTTTAACATATTAAAAATAATGTATAATTGTATGGATACTATAATATTTTTAAGTACTATATAAAGATTGCTCTAATTTGATTTACCTCCATGTTAATATATTAAAGCTACTTGTATATTATAATATATAGGCCCGAAATCGAAACTGGCTGTGCAGATTATATAAACAATACCTATAACTGAAACCATTAAACACAATTTAATTTCATCAAACTGTTGATTTTAATAAGTAATTTAAAATTGAACGTTAATATGTATAACTGAACATCGAGAGCAGCACAGCCAGTGTTAATATAATTTTGAATTTTTTTAAATTAAATCAATTAAAAATAATATATTGTTGTCTATTAACATCAGCTATAATGGCATGTTTTTTTTTATTATGATCCTATACATTAAATAGAAGCTTAAGTGTTGAATATTTTAATTATTACTAGATTAATCTATACAACTATTGTGATTCGGCAATGTCAACTAAACACTTTTACTCGATCATCACTAATCATATTACAACTAGCACTTGGCTGAAAAACGATTATTATTATTATATAATTTAGTTAATTTTTAAACCTTAAAATTAGTTTATATTTATTTTAATAATGTCTAATCTAAACCCAACAGCAATATAGCTTTTTTAACAGACTGAACGCGATAATAGAAATATCCATATTTCTCCCATAATTCAATCGCACAAACATTGTACACATTATTAGTAGATACAGTATAGCGAAAAACTATTCTAAAAATAATAATGATAAAAATAGTATAAATAAACTAAATAAAAACAATATTTTCTTATTACAGGAAATTAGATGATTAAAAAGTATAGTTATATGCTCAAAAATAATATCTTCGAAATTAAATTAAAATATAATCATATTGTTATATAATATTGTAAAGACAGTTACCTACTTAAATAATATTTAATATTAAAATAATAATGGCGGTTTACACGAAAATGTTTTATGTCTATGAATATACTTTTCGGTAAATTAAACAATTTAACAACGAATACTTAAACACAAATAATAATATTTAATTAAAAATAATAATAATAATAAAAATATTATAATTTTGATCATAAATGATGACCACGCGAAATGATAATTATTGGTGTCAGTAAAATAATATTATAATTTATAACGCAATTGTACATATATGTATATAACATAATATATACAATACACAAAAAAAAAAAAACAAGAAAAACGTGTACGACTAAAGTAGAAACAGTGAAATTATAATGGTAGGCAATTTTTTTTTGTGTGTACAACAGAAAAGTTTATTTCACCGAACGAGCGCCAATGCAACGTACTTATTGTGAATATAGTATGTATATCGTGAAGAGGTATATCCTATAATCGTAACGGGGTCGTATTATTTTCGTTCACAAACAATTAGTTGGAAAATGAAGCAAATCGTTCGATTTACATATCGTTATAGATACTTTGTTGACACTTCGGTACGGTCTTATGATTATAATATCTACGCTGCTTAAACATACCACTTTTAGACGCAGGTGGATATAGATCGTTTTTTGGTATAGGCTATGTTTGAAATATGGTTCGGTCGACGTCTTAGGCGGACGAAAAAAAATGTTGATAATAATATCATATAATATAATATTATGTTTGATAATAATCGAGCACCACGTTTGAATTATATACGGCTTGCACCACAATGTACGTTCGTACCAATACGCGTAGACTGTATTATAATATAATATATGATAATATTATAATGTTGTCATTATGTTAGTCACGTGCATTGCGCAGAACCGTACTATGATAATTAAATAATTGATATTATGTTCGGACTCTTGTCGAGTATAGGTATTTCAGTTAGGCGAATTTCGATGACCATCAGTCGATTACTGTCGAATAGCTCTAAAATTATTATTCAGCTTAATTAAATATCATATAGGGTACCTAATCTTATATAATTACTTACATGCAACAGATAAATATTACGAAAAATTTAGTATACAAACATTAATAATCATAATATTATCAATAATTATTATTAAATATAAATATATGTATATAAACTCTCAACATTATATTTCTCCCCTTCCATATTAACTAATTATTTTGTTCCAACTATTCATCTCTTTTTAAAAAAAAAAACATTTTTTTTTTTTAACGAACATCACTATAATATATCATAATATCATAACATAACATGAATCGTAAGCTTAAAAAAGGACTAGTTAACTCTGAAGCTAAATATTATGTAACGAATCACCAAACGTTGTTCTGATTATTATTATAACCTATAATTACTTAGACTTTAATTTGAGCGCATTCCTAAGAATTATAAAACGCCATATTACTATGTTAATTTTAAAGTCAATTAAAAAACTCGTAGAATATCTATACATATAGCAATATGTAATATTCAAATGAATAAAAAAATTAACAACATAGTCGAAGAATGTATTTTAAAGGTAAACCATTTAATAGTGATGTCGTTTTGTGTGAGGAAATTATTAGTTAATTATTTATAAGATTTCATTTTATATTTTAATATAAACTTGATTGTTTTGTTTATTTGAATATTGAAGGAAAATGTTATTAATTTTATTGAAAAAAGAGAGAAAACAAAGAACAATACCGATATTGTATAGATTCGTCGATTTCTTAATACAACTTAATATCAAAAAATACGAGGACTCGCATACCTCTGAGATCACTCTGAGGGCTTGTTAATCGGTTGAAATTTTAAGAGACACGAAAAGCCTTGGAGATTCGCTTTTGCATATATACAAAACGGATTTCCGCGTCACCGGGACACAAAGCTTAATTATATATTATGTATAATCTCTCTATATATATATATATGTATATGGTGTGTGTATGTGTGTGTATAAGTGTGTATAATATGTATATATTTATAAATAATAATATGAAATAAATAAAGCAAATTATATCATAAATCGTAAAAAAAAGTACAATAAAATAAAAGCTGGTTGAAGTAGTTAGTCACTAGAACGATAAAATGGGAATCGAGTCCTCAGTGTGCAGCCATTATGACAGTTTAACATTATGTTTATCCAATACGAGCGTAAAGAGAGCGTAGATAAATTAAAATGTACACATATTGATTGACACACGTATTGTTCAAATAGATTCTGCTGGGATTATTTGGACACTTACTGAACACAATAATGCTGGACTAGAACTACTTAAGTCAAAAATTATACTTAACACATAACAATAGAAAAAAAAATGTATAAACTTAAATAATATCTGCTACGTGCTTATGCGTAATGTATGTCCCTAATCAAACGCTGTCGTTTCAATCTATTTGAAACTGTGTAAAGCAAACAAAGGAAAAAAAATGACAATTATAAAAGAACAGACTAAAAATTAATATCATTATCGATAGACCTAAGATGATGGATCAGTAGCGTCCGATTTTGTAGCAGCGGACAACGTGTTTGTGCCCAAAAGTGTGATTTTTTCTTCAGCCGATGCGTCGGAGTTACCCTGAGGTGTTCGTGAGAATGCTACAGCTACGGGTTGAATAGGTTCTCCGTTGTTAAGAGATGCTGCGTTGGCCGAAATTGTTGATGGCTGTACTGTTGTCTGAAAGTTTTAAACATTTTATTAGACAACGATCGGCAACAATATTATATGTATGTATTTGAATTATGTATATTGTATATTTCAAAATTAATAATTCTTATATTTTTAAGCTCAAAGTACAATAATAATGCGTGTGTTATACATCATATAATATCTGTAAATATATATTATCGTGTAATGCGTGTATGGGGTATGAAAATTAACAAGAATTTTTTTTTGATTATCAACAATATATGTATGTTGATTGAAAAATGGCCGAATTTCAAGGCTAATATCGTATTATATTTGAATATATAATAATATGTTATATTTAAAGTACAACGACTAAAAACACACTTGACAAAATGTGCACAACCTATATTTTTGAAGTATTAATTCAAAGCAAAATTAAATTATACATCTCATAGGCTGTTGTACGATGTCATATTATGAATTTGGATAACATTTTAATTATTTGGTAATTTGTTTTAAAATCTTTAACTTATAAATTATTTTAATAAATACTCGTTTTATGACATGATACAATTTTATCATACAAATATAGTTTGCTTATGAATCAGTCATGTTGTGTATTTCAAATAATTTCACAAAGAATATGAGTGTTTGTTTGATGGGTGTTAACATTTTTTATTTGTAAATGTAGCAGGTGTGCGTAAAAATTCAAAGTCTAAATTAGGTAGTTCTACAAGGATTTAACGTGTTGGTATTGATGTAAACAAATCCTTGAAGAACAATTTGCAAACAAATGTTAAAAAGCATGTATTATTATTAATATTTATGTATTGTTTATATAAAATAACTTCAAATAAACATGTAATGTATTGAACCAAGTTATATTGGTAGTTACTGTCAGTCAATGTTAGAAACTAACTAGTAATCAAATCAAGGTTAAAATCGAATATCAGTTAGTGAACAACTTTGGGCATTATTTTGTAACACTCGCTCACTCCTACTACCTCATATAAACAGCTCGTTGCTGTTTCTTTTCGTATTACTCGAACGCCCTTCGGACTTGAGGGGGGCGAGCGAACTTTTACGGTGATTTATCTGTGAAGAAAATATCATCGTAAAGTACGTATACATGTATGTATAGTATATACTATAATGCAAGTAAGTATGTATGTACGTAAATATGTTTATACAAATATATGTATATATATATATGTATGTATGTATGTATGTATGTATGTATGTATGTATGTATATATGTATTATGTATGTACAAATGTACATAAATCGGTACTAGTATACCCATTATCCATGCGGGTATAAGTATGGTTTAACACGTATAAATACATATTATATTTTAGTGTGACACTCTAGGGTAATTTTAAAAAACAAATCAGTCGTAATAACTCTATGAACTAGGCATATTGTCTATTTATTCGTGATGAATGAACAAAATCGTTTCGATGGCAGCCAATTGAAAATGAACTTGATAATATTATATCAACGTGGAATAATATTTCAAAGCGTGCTTTTCGTATAGTGACGGCAAAATCATATAAATCATAGTACATTATTTTACTTTTTTTTTCATTTCAGTCTCCCACTCACCATCAAAGGATTAGGAAAGGAAAATATAATGTTTTGGTTTACAGACTAGTTTCTAGCAGTATTAGTGTTCGCGGTCTTGTGGCAGCGAACAAATCCACCTAAATACGAAGTGCGAAATCTGAGATGTTGGGCTGAAACGCGTTTACACCATAAGTATTAAAATTACAGAAACTGCATTTTAATAATTTTTTCTGTGTAAAATTTTATGTAGAGAACTCTTTGTAAATATGAAGTTCAAAATAGCTCGTTGCGCTTTACCTGAGATGCATTCCTAGTGACGTCAGGAGAACCTTGAATACTCTTCCGATCTTCGTCTCCATAAGTATGGAACAGCTTTAATAAAAAAAAAATAAACAGTGTTATTAATTGTAATAATAATATGTAAAACATTAAAACATATTATCAGTGTTATTTTTAAATAAAATATAAGATGACAAAATATTTATCAAAATAATTTATGGGATAAGTATAATAATTAATTTTTTACTATCATTAAGAAAATAATATTAGGTTTTAATTTTACATTTAATAGAAAAAATATAATAAGACTGTTATAAGTACATATTATATTTTTAATTTATTGAATTTGTTATAAATTATTTAACTTAATAATATTAAGCCCAGATTACTTAATATATGCTTAATAACAAAGAGATTTATTTGAAATATCATTACATTGGTTTATATTCGAATGAGCTATGGGGTATTTAGTACCACCGCTATCCGTTTATTTTGAACTAAAATATTTTTAATATAAGATAATAAATTATTGTTTGAAAAATTATTCTTTTATTTGTGGGAGAATGTCAGTTTATATTTTTTAGAAATAATTTCTTTATTGTAGTAATAACTGATAAGTAACAGAATACATCGATTAGTCGTCATAAAACTGACAAAAATAATTCGCACCAATGAAATAGCGACTAGTTTAACATTGTGAACTGTGGAGATTACCATATTATAGCTCTGTCAAGTTCCTTAATTAATACGTCTTGCGACTTTGTTTGTATTAGTAGATATCATTACAGCGGAAACATATTTTTTTATTTTAATTAAATAAATATGTTCAACATAATTAATGAAAAATTTAAAAAACGAATAACTTTTTTTTCAAATTAAACGATATATATACACTGTCTCGATATACAATTGTGCTTAAGATATTGAGGAGTTGGTCTTGGGGTAACCTGAGTCCACCTAGGGGTAAATAATTGTAGCACTCTCAAGTTTTAGATTAAATGTTTGCATTATATTAATAGTTGTAATGGATTTTGAATTTAATCACCTTGTCTACTTCTTCATCGAATTCACCGGCGTTTGACATTTTTTTAGAACGTTCCATGAGCGTGGCGCGTTTCGCTGCCATGTAGAACGAACGTTTCACGCGCAAATACATCACTTCAGTAACGGCACGCACTGAGTAATCTGGCACAAAAGTGTAACGCAACATAGCATCGATGTTGACCGACTGTATACTGCCCATGTTGTTCACAGTAGAATTGGCCATTGTTGGATTGGCTCCAGATGGTGGTGACTCACCTGTAATATAGTAATGATTAAAAAATAGTGCCTATGTCGAAGAAGACCGGTGAACGTTTTCAAGTATACATCAGGACGATTGCGATTCATCGACCATCATGCTTATTCCCATTTTATCCTTTATCTGTATTCATTTATACAATTCTAATTTTTAGATTTTTTAAGTTAAATTAAAGATCATATATTCAAATGATTAGGTTTTAGTCCTACACAATAAACATTCGAATCGAAAAACCTTATTAATTATATGGTTTATGGTTAGATACACATAAAATATATGTTAATTAATCCGTAATATTTAATTTTTAATACTTATTCAAGTACTTTCAAGTAATTTTAAAACAAATTCTAAATTGAACAAGCTATAATTTTTATAAATTCAACGATCCTTGATTAATTATCAAATATGACAAGCTAATAAAAACTACTTATTCGAATGTTGACAGTAAGTACATAATAATTAATAAGTATCAATAGGTAATAATCATAGGTTTAACAATCTTAGTAGGTACAAAGGGAAGTAAAAAAAACATTATCATAGTATTCTTATAATTTAAATTAATTATAAAAATCTAACTAGTTTTAAATGTATAGTAATATTAAAATAATATATATGTTTTAGGCGCGGTTAAAAATGTTAACATCAGAATTTTTATGTATGCATACATAACTAAATAATAAAACTAAGGAGGGCATGCTTCATGAATCTCATTGTATAATCTAACTCACCGATTCCTATGTTCTGGTGTAAAGCTTGAGATCCAAAGTATGTGAATGGCCCACTCTCGAACACGAGATTTTCACGGCCAACAGTGACTTCGACACGTCCTTCCAATATGAGCACAAAGTAATCAACTGGTTTGCCCTGCTGGTAAATGATACTGGCTGGATCAGACTTAAATCTTTCTTTATCTTTCATTTTTATATGGAATATCACGTCCTGTTTGAGTAAGCGCATTAAAATAGTTTCGGATACAACATCTGTTTTGAAAGCTTCGACACCTATTTGAGAAAAATCATAAAATGAAAAATAATTATATTTCAATATACTTGTAAAGCAGCTTGATGATGTTTACAGACGTCATAATATACTAGACACAGTGCTCGCCGTAATTGTTTTCTTAAATGACTACAAGTCAATGACATATAATACATTTTAAAACTAACCTAACTATTTGAATACAAGTATTCAAAGGAAATAAGTAATTTAATTTTTTAAATATTAACATGAATTAATTCTATGTATTTTCTAACAGTTTTGAGTAAAATGAAAAACACGAAAAACAAGAAAAAAGTATTATTTTTTTGGTTAAACCCAAAACTAGAATATGGGCAATAGTAAGTTTACTTCTCTAGCGCAGTGTAATAATTATTCAAAATCATATTTCAAAAACACTAATTATTAAAAGAAAAGTTATTAACTGAGATAAATACCTACCTATGGTGAGATATTAAGATTAAAATTAAGCAAAAATTATGTATATAATTTTATATGTACATACTTGATGACAAAAATTGGAATGTGGCCAAAGTAAGTTGTGGAGAAATATGGATACGTTGGTTTTCACTACGCTCGGCAAATGCTGTAAAGTCTTGAGCTCTAAGTGAACGTTGTTGTCGACGTTGTTTCGAACGGTTATCGGCTGAAATTAATACGAACAAGAAACTAGTGTTAGTAATATATTTTATATTAATTAGGTATTCGACATGCTACATACTGTAAACATCAGTTTCATCCATGATCTCAGCCTGAATCAATTCTTCAATTACATCTTCCAGTGTTATGATACCAACGGTTTCATAGAACGGATCGCCTTCGCCTTCATTATTCACACGATGAACAAACGCCATATGACCTTTAATACCTGTTCATTTGAAAGTATAAAACAAAAATAAAGATTAAGTTATTTAAATTGAATTAACTAAATTATGTTAATCTTATTTCAAACATTACTATAATAGTTCTAAGCAGCGACTTTATTTTTAAATTAAAATGTTACAAAATACCTATGTAATGTTTTATTATATTCATAAAATTCTTATAAAGTAGATCAAAAAAAAAACTTATTGACTTTTCTATATTACTTGTGCTTTTTATTTCACTTATTTTAATTATTATTGTGAATAGATATGTGTCTTAAAAAAGCTACACAAGCTATACTACTCGTTTATATAAACAGAAAACACGTGATTTAAATTTATTCAATTTTAAAAATAAAATGATTCACTTTTCATTATTAGGTATACGTAGACCAACAAACTGTCAAGATTTTAATTCAATAGTATATTATTGATATATTCAGAAACTATTATTATGTCATTTAGAACAAAAGATTTAGAACTTTTTGACGTTAAAATATATTACTGTTAGTTTGACATTTTATTAATATTGATTTTTAGTAAACATAGTTAAATGTTGAGAATTTTTATAAACTTAAATACATTACTGTCAAAAGTTAAATTATTATTTTCAAAACGGTAAAAATAAACATTTGATAAAAAATACATTTAAACGAATATATTATAGATGCGTAACGAGCACGATTTTTTTCGTTGTAGTATAAAACTTGGAAAAGTTTAATATTTAATTACAATTTATAAAATAGAATAGTATTTTAAACAAAAAATAAAAAACACTTTTAGATGTAGGCGGTATGCCTTTTGAATGTTGAAGGGTTTTGGATTTACTATTTACTATTGTTATTACTATATGATTTGTATTTAAATTTCATATAGCATTGTGAGTACGGTACATTTGACATTCAAGTATCGACGTGTTAACTTGAGGTAGGTACCTCATTAATCTGAGTACTTAAGAGACCAAAAGTATAAGCACTTAGGATTATCTTTTACTAAAAATGGTTCATCATATTATTCAAAACAATAATGGGTATAGAATTTTTGACCAATTACTGTCACATGTGGATGAGAACTATTGTCTGATTGTGAGTTAACCAAACCTTGCGCTTGAAATAACCTTTTCATATACCAAGTGCGCTCAAAACATTTAAGATCAATAGATCAGTTGCACTCGGTCGTTTTTAGAGTTCATAGACCAATTCATTGCGTTAAACAATAGCTGTTGGTTATTTGAATTTAAAATATGTAAAAATAATATTTATTATACTCAGTATAAACTTTAGTTAATTTGCTTAAATAAATTTAAAAAAAAAATAGGTATCTAAATAGTATCATATTCTTTTTTACCCAATCATATTATTCAAAACTGTATGTGCATTGCAACGATCGATTAGGTTAATATATATCCTAATACTCAGTAAAAAATAATCCCATAAGAGACCATATAGTTTAAATAATTATGTATATATACATTATATCATGTTATTTCTTTATGAAAGTTGATACTCATACACGAGGAATCATGAAATAAACTGGTATAAAATATTTAGTTACTATAAATTTTTTTTATGTACGATATTTGTATGCATTTAGTAAAATTATGTTTTATATAGTATCTTTATTTTATTTTAGCATATACATTTACATAAAACGTCCTATATATTTTAATTGGGCACGAATTAAAAAAAAGTTAAAAAAATTATTTACTATATGGAACCATAATATAAATGCAAATCTTGATAAGTTTGCCAAAACCATTACGATAAGGAACAGCTGTGAGTGTTTATAAGTGGTAATTATAAATTAACTCAACGTCTGTCACAGTTGGAATATCTACCAAGTGATTATTTAAAAAAAAACCAAACTATAATAATTTCGTAATTTGTGAAATATCTGTTATTTTTACTTTCATAAAAACATTCTTTATACTTTTAATATATTTTTATTATTGTATTTTTGATCCATTACATTATTTTCTGAGACTTAATAGCGTCATTTACAAGCGGTAACCAATAATTATATCCTCAAAAAAAAATATTTACATCTCTTTGAAAATATTGAAAGTACATTTAGAATGTCGAACCAACTACCTAATAGTTAATTTGTTATACTTTGTCTCAAATTTAAGTAGGGTAATTAAGTACATTGTTAATTCATTTAGAAATTCTATGCTAAAATATATCAAACTGGTTCATCCTCAATTTCCATTCATTTATATGACCGTAACTACCGGTGCGGCAATGCACAATAATTTACCTTCTTTGAACTGCTTAAATAGTACATCGAGTGTGGTGTCTTCAAATACAAAATAACACGGGTTCTGGTAGAATTGGCACAGCGTTTTAAGCAATGTGTTGTCGTCGGGATCAACCAGCGCCAAGTCCTTGATATACAACATGGTGACAATATTCTGACGGTTGCCCTCGTACACGGGTATCCTCGAGTATCCTGATAAAAATAAAATCAACACAATGCAGTTAAAAAAAATAATAATAATAAAACCAATTATTAAAAGGTGACCAAATCGTTAGTTGAAAATGTCCACGAATAAAGCACGTAATATCTATGTCGTAAAATGTCGTTATTTAATAAAAGTGTGTTTTCACTTTTATTATTGTTTGTGTGTATGAAATGGAGCGGCCAAGCAAGAACGTGAGCTGAAAGATATTAGGATACCTATGGGACTATATTTTCTAAAAGTCGTTTCTAAAAAGTGATTTGATGAGAAACGTGTTTAATTCGATATTTCACATACAGTATATACCGGTATATTTCTATGTGTTTTGCACAGTATATAAGTGTTTTAAAATCGAGCACAACCCTTCGGTCAATTAGCAAAAAAAAACCATAAAAAAAAATCTCACATGAGTTATACATGCTCGACGTCGCCGATACGGCGGCGGCGTTATATTTATAGTTGGGACTTGGGCGGTGGCGGCAGTTCCCCGTTGGCCTAATGCCCGCGGACTTCTCAAAACGGATTTAATTTTAATTTTAATTTTTTTTTTTTACTTTTTACTCGTTATCCGCTACCCACATTATACGACGAGACCATTGATACCAGAAATATTTATATGAGAGTATAAAGTCGAAAAATCTTTCAAATGTTGTGCACCTGCAACAACAGCAGCAGTAGTCACCACGACTCGGGGAGAATATAAATATAGATCATATAATATGCGAACCGCATGGCGGACGGTATAAGTATTTACACGATTGCCAAAAATCGATTTATATATATTTTGTGGGTTCCTGTGGTTTTTATTATCATTTCTTTTTTTGATGACGAACGTCTGTTGTATAGCATTTGTGCTATACATTCAGTTAGATACAGCAATAACACTATTTAAGTTATGTGTTTGACAATAAAACACAATATTGCTATTTATTGATAAGATTACGTACAAAACATTTCTGAAATCAAAACGTTTGACCTGTACACTTTCAAACAATTGTTTATTTAAACATAATAGATGAGTTAATATTGATACACCACTGCAGTGTTTATACAAAACATATTACTTATTACAATAATACACAAGAGTATGCAATGCAGTACATTTTTTTCTACATGTTTGGTAGACTGCGTATTATATTATGTATCATTAAACCTTTTTATAAACTTTTTAATCATAATTTGAACACACAATAATATCACACAGCTACGGTTAGTCATTTTAATTTTTAACTTGTATATGATAATTGTATTTTTTTTTTTTTAATACTTTAGTAGTTTACTAGTTATTCCGGGATATACTTCATAGCATACAAACATATTAAGCAGCCTATTTGAGTTATACGGATATATGCTGTTATAATATTAAAATGAATAAAAGTTATTGTTTAATTGTGATTATTTAATAAACAAGCAATTAAAAATTAATTGTTATTGTCATTATTTATTCTCAATGGTGACTATATAATGTGTACATTTTTCTCTAAAAGTTCTATTTTTATTATCTTTTAACTATTATTTATTATACCATTTTATTCAATTATAATAAAAAAAAAACTTATCATTTACGACGAAATTGATTCCTATTAATTTAAATGGATATACCACTTTTCAGAGGAACTGCGCATCATATGTATATATATAATATATTTTTTTTTATCAAACAAATTTAGTTTTATTATATAAAATCAAATATTTCATACTGAATATATGCCAAATTAGTAATTATAGTGATACGTACAAATTTGTTAAAATAAGAATACAAAAATTATAAATAATATACAGTTGCCCAAAAGTAAAATTTTAGGGGAGGGGCAAAATAAAAAAAATTCTAAATAGTTAGCTAAATAAAGGTTTAATGTAATGTTAACATATAAATATATAAATATTTCATCTTTTTATAACATATTTGTCATATAATTAATTAAAATGTCAATAAATTCCTAAAAAATAAAAAATAAAATAAAGAAAAAAATGTATTTTATGCTATTTAAGTTATTAGGTAATATCATGGTAATATTTATTAAATTATAAGTTTATATTATTTTTTAGAAGGGGCAAGTGCCCCGTCATGTCACCCCCAAAGGGCACCCATACATAGGTACGTATTATATACAAAATTAGTTTTATAATAAAATATTTACATACCAGATTTCATGATTTCTGAGACAGTTTCAAAGTCCAATATTGTATCATATGACAGCATGTATACGTCCTCCAATTTGGTCATTACATCACCGACTTTTTTACGATGAAGTTCGAGAGCTCCAGAAATAATATTAACTTCGTCTTTTTCCAAATCGTTGTATTCATCACCAGTCATCTAGAGAATGTAAAAAATACATTTATAAAAACGGTATATAGGCACAAATAATTTTAAAATTAACACTCAACACATAAATACAGCTATCAGTAAAAAATTAATTACAATATTGAATAACAAAATAATTAATGCAGAATATCGCGTTGATAAATATATATTTTTATAACTTATATAATACATATATCTAAATAATGTATCTAAAAAGACATATTTTGCAAGCTAAACTTTTAAAGAAGTATTTGAAAGTATATAGGTAAGAGTGTACTCATATATTATAATAATAATATTATATGATTTATTAGAATTTTAAAGAAATAATTTTCCTCGTTGAGTTTATAAGTACCACTTTATTTTATATTGTATTATTATTCATAAATTATTTTTTAATTCTTTCAGCGATACCTATAATTATTCATTAAACCGAGTACACAATGAAAACGGCTGCAAACAAAGTTATTTATTTTTCTCAACAAAATGATTGTTATTGGTTGGCATAATACACACACACACACACACACATACACAATAAGTGTGTTAGGTCTTGTTAATGATTTTTTGTATCACTGCGAAAGTATACGTTTCTTAGCATGCGTACGACACGCAGTAATCATTGAACGGTTAAAATACGGCAAGATCAATAACTCGGCGGAGTGTTGGTTTACTTTTTCTGCAGTTGACCTCAAGTGTTGTAAACACATACGCAGGATTTCGACTGTCAAATTCGTTAAGCATTTTCATAAATTCCATTATTGTATTTTTTTTTTTATGTATAAGTCGACTGTACAAATGAGTTGTAATAAATCCTACATGTTTTATGTGTTTCAATCTATTGGAATAATTAAAAGTAAAATTTAAATAGACAGCTTTATATCCTTGCTGGTTACTGTAGAATAGTGACACGAAAGCGAGTCATGGTAAAACGAATTAAAATTGTTATTATTTTTCTTGTGAACATTATCTTTTCTAGCCAATGATAATTCAGTATTAATTAAGCGATGTCGGGTTTAAAAAAAAAAAATTCAACTCAAATGAATGACATAATAAGTAACATAACAGAAACGACCGTACGGTTATCATTACGTTTCTGTAACAGTATTATTAATGATAAAAAAACAATTTCTATTGTACAATAATAATATGATATTAATAAATCGACAAACTTGGATTTTTTTTTATTTTAGTTCGTACGTTGGCTTAAAAATAATTTCCAATATAATAATATGCTTATTATATTATATAGGTATTAAAAAATGTGTAAATACTTAAAAGTGATTTTATAAATAAAAAAAAAAGAATATTATTATTATTATTTTTTGAAAAATACGAAATCACTAATTGCAATATTATACATAGTATTTTCGGTAACTGATGTTACGACAAGTTAAGTATCTGGTCATCTGCAGGAGTCGACGTTTAATTCAAGTTGATGTTTTGTCGACTACGAATGAGATTAAAATCACACAGTATAAAACCTTTGCATTTCAAATGTCAGTAGATGTTTTGTAATCATTGATAAACGACAAAAAATTTACCCAGTAGTATAGATAAAGGTTTCAATGTAAAACCGAATCAGACTCCAAAGGATTAAGATGAATGAGATTATTTCGGTAACTAATCGAAAATACCATCACAATGTCCATTGTTCATGGAGAGCGGTATAGTTTGAAAAAAACTTTAGAGATGTTGTTATTGTGTGAACTGTATAGTGGTACCATTAAATTGCACAAACCTTTAATCAATCTTCACACATTCCTATACATAGTTACTTCTAGACAGTTTGTAATTCAATTATAAGTATATCTATACATTTTTACGGGATATAGTGACATTTTTTCTTAAATCACGTGACGGTATAGTTGCTGACTATTAACATCAAACCATTATTGACCATTGCAATTTAACTGGTGTACGTTTTATCACTCAATGTGAATTAATAAATTATTGGAAAACATTTTATCAGGGAACTACAAAATCACGAATGTATAAATAAAAACTAAGAAGGAGGTAAAATATTTAAGGTTGAATTTTACCCTTATACGAATATTCTATTATAATAGGATTTTTAAAATCTATTAATCATGTCGAGAAAAAATATAAATCATAGGTAGAATGTGATTTTGCGATTATTTAATTATGTAGCGGAAAATACATAAAGTAAAATATTTAAAAATTAATCCCTATAGTATATACTAATACATTAATATACATATCAGTGTTGTTTAATAAAAAAAATTAAGTTTCTTAGTGGAATTTTAAAAGAACAATTCCACAAAAATAATGTTTAAAGAAAAGGAAAAGATGTTGTATTGACTAAAATAAACGCGTGACTACGCCTATGTGGTGCAACTTTTTTTGCATACAATACAAGCCGAACAAACCTTTACACCTATTAACGGGCCGTTATGGTTCGTCTGTACGACGTATTGTAAACAATATTACCAACGAAATTTCGTCGATCCACTAACTTTTATATAAATATCTATAATATCATAAATTTATATTAAAAAAAAGTGTAGAATTCTACGACCCCCAACAAGCCCGATGAATTGAGAAAAATTGGCGCCTATCATCATCAATGGGGGTCATCATGTTTTTGTCGAAGTGTCTTCGACCTTCAAAAACAACATACATTACGAGGTAAGTTACCACATAAGTCATAGATCACATACATTTGTTATCATAGGCGTGCATACGTGGTGGTGGGGGTGGAGTACCGGATGTTTCCCTTCTCTAACATTTTATAATTGGGACACTAAAATTGAAATCCCGGACAAAGGTGTTCGTATTAAAAATGACGTTGTAAATATGTGGTAGATGCTAAAATATTTTAAATTTTTATAGTAAAACTTATTATTATATAACAGCTATAGATATGTTACACATAAATCATAAATATAATTTGAAACTATTTTACTAGTAGATTCAAAGAATAATATCAAGAAAAGGTACCAAAAATATTGTAGGCACTCCCCGAAATTCAAATCTGTAGCGCACGTCTATGTTTGTAATAAAGGATTTCTACCAAAAATCCTACACAAAACATAATATTATGATTACCGGCTTACCTTCGGCTTGCCGGAGCATCAGCAACAGACTTTAAAAAAGTGTAACGCACTACGGCGACAATTGGTAATTAATGATGACCCGTTTACAGAAATATTAAGTATACACTAATGAATGAGTTATTCAAATGAAATACTACGAGAACAGGTACGTTTGGTGGACGATAATATCGTATAATAACTGCAGTTGATAATAATTTGAACGCGTACCTCATAATATTGTGTACAACACGGCGGCTAACGGGCGCATGATATAATATTATAATCGGCTCGAAACGGTTCCCTCGTTTTCTCCCACCCGGGAATTCGCTTTTGTCGTGCAAATACAGAGAAACGTTTATAATTTCACCGTCGGCCGTCTCGTCTTGTGCATAAAATGGTTCGCGTGCTGCCTCCGACTATTAGGGGTGTGCTCGCTAAAAAACGCATACACAATCCGTCCCCCGGGGGGGAGGGGGGTCGCCCGTTTAACCCCGCAACCATTACCGCTACTGAACGTACGATTATTACTGCGATCACGACTATTAACCATTATCATTTTAGAACGCGATTCGAGTTTTGCAAGCGCGTCACCGAGCGGTGCAGGCGGGGCGGCTACGGGGAAGCGTGTAAACAATGTGGCGACTCGTCACGGAAAAAAAGAGCTGATAGAGAACAACAGAGCGGAAGAGAGTGAAAACTTGCGCGTTATTATTTTAATGACGGGTGGCGGAAGGTAGTTGCTCGCAGTCGTCCCCGAGTCGACGTAGACAATAACGTATCCGTTGCGATATAAACTCCATTATACATTTATACTTTTTTACTTTTCAGTATCATATTAAAATATTATACGCTACAAAAATTACGTCGGGCGCGCGTCGGCGTACAACACTCGTGTAAATATGTATAATACGCGTAGATGGCCAGTCGGTGTCAAATATTTATGTATTATTCTTAAATGAGGCTATCATAATATTATTATCGTATAACGAGCAAAATCTTTCGTTGTAAACGAACGCGTGTCACTCGAGAAACTCATTTATAGACGCCACTTGTCTGCTGTAGCTATATAACAACAATATTGACGCGCTGGGAAAAGCTCGTCCCAGAAGACCAGTCGTCGTGCGCGTAGTATTATAGGGGTGGTATGTTATGTAAAGTTATACGTACATTAAGATAATATATACATGTCCGTAATATTACACACGCACACTGCTATTAAACAGAGTGATATGATGTACGTATAATTTAAAATCTGAATGAGTAGTTTTTTCAGTTATTATAAAATGTTTATACTCAGGATAATAGGCCTTTAAAAACGGTTTAAAAAATACATAAAATAGTCGTAATATTCAATACACAATTTATTATACTTAGACCATCTTTACAAATAATAAATATTGATAGATTGATATTAATTATTAACATTATCTACTCACTGTAGCTACTAATATTTTAAACCCATATTATCATGAGCCTATTATCCTTAGTATATAAAATAACTCAAAAATTTCCGTCAAATTATTTTCAATAGAAAAATAGAATTGTACTTCATTATAAATAAAAAAACAAAAATTTTAAAACATGCTATTTAAATATATTTAAAAAGATTTGAATAACTGCATTATTGAAAAAAGGGGTGAGCATTCTAGGTGAATAAGTGTGTGTGGTACGCATTAAATAAATATATTATTATGAACGTATTGTGTATAGGTACGTATACCGGTATACCCTTGGCCTTATTCATTTTGTACAGATCAAGTTTATATATTATTACTGTAGTTGTATCATATTGTCAAATAAATTAACTTGTTTCTTGAGTTACATAACAAATCAACTTAAAGCAGTTGCCAGTAAAGAATACATAGATAGTGAGTTTTTAAATTCCACAAATAGCACTAAGTATATAAATAAGTTATGCGTGTAGTACTTGTACCTACGTGCGTACAAAATCAAACGAATAAAAAAAGATTTAACTACACATAATATTGTTATGTCTTTAACTGTAGTAAAATCTAAACTTTCATTAACACCAATATTATCACCATCATATATTGTGCGTTATGGTTTTCTATATTATAAAAACGTATATTTTTTCAGCTATTTCCCTCGCTTTACACTCGGGGCAGTATCGGCAGAGAGTGTAGATCGCTCAAAAAGAAATTCGATTCAACACGAGTGCCTTTTGCTCCCAGAAATCAGAAACCTATACATATTCCGTACCGCGACAGTTTGTATAATATAATATGCACATAATATATTCTGCGATGTATTGATTCTATTTACCGTAGGTAAATATTCACGTACAATAATACTACGAATTAAATGTACAAAAGTACTACTTTATACCTATAGAATGTAGCTAGTTTGTCGGGTCCGTTGCCGATGGTAACGGAAACAGATCTGTCTACGTGCGGTGAGCGGCAAGCGATAGGCACGGTCAGAGCTCGGACAACGGTAAAAACGAACTTGACAGATTTTAAAAATAAAAAAATAAACGGAAGACGTCACAGACTGCAATGTCCGTGGTTTCTTCGTACCGTTTGTGTGCAAAACCATTGAACCAAAAAATCTTTATTTAATAAAAAAAAAAATCAACACTGAGATATGTGTACGCGTGAGATGTCAGGACGAGAGATCCGGAGTTTTTCGATATCGCGGATTATCGGATGCATTAGGATAACTAATAGCACAAAACTATTATATTATAATATGATTAGCAGTGTCGAATAAATTTCTTTTAATAAGTAATGGAATTAATAATTATACATTAATCGCAAAATAAAAAAAGTAGTAGTAAAATAATAACTGATAAAATAAAAGAATATTAATATACTTAATATGTGTATCATTAAAATACGACTAAACAACATTTTGGCAGGGTGAATAGTAGATTAATTGTTATAGAATATTATTAGTCATTTTTGTGCATTCTGATCTAAATTTAAGAGATTGTGAATTTCATTTTACTTGGCTTATTTTTTTCAATCAAGATAGGTGCTTAGATATATTCAACAAAGAGCTTCTTTTGTTTTGGCCATACATCGCACACCGTTATACCTCGCGGTAACTCGATGTTTGCTCTCCTAATAAACATCTAACAAGTAACAACCAACAACAAACACTATATATATCAAGTTTTATTTTATTTTTACTGTAACGAATCCATCACAATTTTATTTTAATCGGTACTAGTACAGATTACCTAGTTAGTATTATACTAATACACTACACATAATTATTCAAATTCATTCATATGATATTATTAGCATTACAAACTTGATTTTATTGTTATTGCAAATTATTTCGATTATAAACTATTAATTAGTACAGGCATACAGTAAATTAAGTAAATCACTAATACACGCATAAAATGTTTATAAAAATATTTATCAGATGAATATTTACTTTCAAAATATTAGGTACATTATATTATATTATAGGCATGAACTCAGATATTAATGAGCTATCTATAACATAATTTTTATACTTAGATATTTTATAAATTATTAGAGTATAATACATTTTTTACATAGTGAAAAGATTTTGAAAAACTATACAGTATTATTGTATATATTATGCCAAATGGTGTAGATTTTTGATTGTAATTCGTTGTTAAACAAGTAACTGCAGTAATGGATGTGTTAAATTTATATTCAAAGATGAACCACTGTTTAGCGAAGATGCTGGGTCCGATTAGCATATATTTTTGAATTAAGTTTAATAATATGTTATATTAAATATGCATTAATATAATAATTTTTTTAATTTAGAACTAATTTTTGTCAAAACACCGTTATATGTATATTGTATATACTATACATGACTTATGTAAGTAAATAGCTTATAATTAGTATGGACATTAAAAAAATTAATCTAATGTATTTATAAAATTATAATATATACGTATTGGCAAAATGTATCATGTCTCTGTAGAGGTTATTCCTTTTTGAATAACAAAAGAAAAAATTAAATTAATTTTGTCGAAACAGATGTTGCGTAAATATATTTTTCCCCGTTGTTTTTAGTTTTCCAAATATATAGAAAAGAATTGAGAATAATTTTGAATCCACAAAGTACTAAATTTTCTATCAAAAATCACCATATTTATTTTGAAGATTGAAGAATTTTTTCTGTTTCAAAAGCATCGCATTGCAGACAAAAACAAGATATTGGGTATTTTTAACTTTTTAAGCCTATTATCTTAAATATTTCAACTTTATAAATAATATAAATAAGTTATAACTATTACTTTCCTACATGTATATGAAGTAATTAATTTTAAATTACTCTTATTTATTCTATTATGTTTTATATTTTTATAGTTAAATATTTATAAGCTATATATCAAAAATATAATAAATAACTTAAGCATATAAAATATTGACCTACACGGCTACACGCCTATTATACAACTTTAGAATTTTTTAAGATTTCAAAGGTAATTTATTATCTTGTCACTAAACCTTTCTTGAGAATTTTTACGACATTGTGGTTTCTATGTCGTTATTGAGGTAAGATGGATGAGTTGGAAAGCTTACAAAGATATTTTCCGTAAATTCATTCATTTCAAATTGAGTATGACTAATATAACTAAAATATAGATAGATAAACATTATAATTTATAAAAATATTGTAACTAGTCATAGTTAAAGTTTCTGTACACGTACATAAGAATTATTGTAACATACATACATGATACATTTATTAAACCTTAACTTAAAAGTTCAAAATAAAGTTATCATATAGTTATATTTTAAAGTCAATTTTATAATTAACTGTAAATAATTAAGGTTAAATTTCATAATTTGGTTAAAATATTTACCCAGATTAAAAATATCGGAAAACTTCGAATGACACGTGGTTAGGTCATTGTTTTAAAAAAACTACTAAGACGTGGACATCTGAGGTTTTATTAAAATGAAAAATAGCCAGCTATAAAATATGGTATGACAACCTATAACACATTTACCTTTATTTTAATCAAATCAGTATTTCTTTAACTTTGTGGCCATGCTCAATATGAGACTCAACTAACTAAACTATGATCATGTGTAGATTTTTCTTTTATAGACAACTTACATGACATAAATCGCTCGTGAGAAATACCGGTTTTTTATTTTATTTATTTATAAATACTAAATATTATTATCAATTAAAAATAGTTTTAATTAATTATTACTTTTAACATAATTATATCTATTAGTTTTTTTAAAATATTTCTTATACATTTTTAACATTTTGGTCACTGAATAAACTCAGTGAATAATCTTTATCGATTCATAAATAAACTGCGAAACATATAATACTGCGTAAGTTTATCAAACAGGTTATTTATTAAAAATTAATTATATCTAGTAGGCAATTAAAATCTTGAGAGTAAAAAGAAAGGTCAGTGAGTAAAATAGATTTCCGGACCCCTTTGTTCTTTATACGGGTATGCCCGCATTGCAGAACCCACTAGCTCACAATTCGATATACAACTGACTTACAATTAAACAATATAAATTAAATTACCAACAAATTTTATCGTGCATTCTGTTCAATTTTGATTTGTTATCTTAACAGTTGTACCAAATCATCTTTTTAAGACTAGTATTTTAAAATACATAGGATAATGGTATGCTCCATACTCTTTCACACAACCATACTATACAATCTAAAAAATTTCAACTTTTTGGTATTTATATAATTTTAATCTTAACGGAGCGATAAATTTTATTGATTTTATAATATTATATAATATTATGGTATATGTGTTTGTCATCAGCATTAAAAATACTTTAATCTTCTACTTTGAGGGTGTTTTCTGATAGTAAATTGGATTTAGTTGGTATGCTATAACTCAAGTAAATGTCTAAAGAAAAAATATGTTTAAGATGTTTTAAAATAATTAGGAAAAACAAAAACGAAAAAAAAAATACTAGCCTTTATAGTTCCATACATTTCTTTCAAATATCAATTTATATAAGTATTCGTACAATAAGAATTTAAAAAAAAAATATCTGATTAAAAATGTAATGGAAAAGGGTATGTAATATTATCATTTGAAAAAATTATCTGGTATCTCCATATTGGTCATTTTTAAATGATATAAAAAATCTAAATATTTGAATATAAAATGGCATAGAAGTATATTTAAAAGGTTTAATAAAAAAGGAGAATATTGGAGTGAGCATGCTTGGTGAATTACTTTTTATATACCTATATTATGTTTATATATAAACATAATATATAACATATTGTCTGTTATTTTTTTTTGTGCACCGTAAACTAAATAAAAAGTCAGACATATGCATCAGATCGTACAAACAAAGTGTTTATAGGGAAGTAAGTAGGAAGGGCTCAGCCGTTTATTTGCACAACAAACACCGTACCACCTATTATAAGCCATCATCCGTCTGCAAACTAAGTTTCTAATTATAATGTACAATAGGTAGGAATTTTAGTCTCTCGAACGTGAATATTATATTACTTCATGACGTAAGTACAGTGTATGATTTAGACGTTATTATTATAAAAATCAAATTTCACATTTCACCTTTTTCAACATGTGAAGGCGACACGTGTTTGCAGACATCATATGTTGTCACGCGGAAAGATAATAATAATTAACAAATATTTTCGATTTTTTTTCAGTTTCGTTACAGTTGAGTAAATTGGTAAGTTTATTTATTTTGTAATTCAAAGAAATCTGTTTTAAATAGAGATGTAATTTGAAATATAATAATTGATATTTAATATAATATTGACTTATCTGCAAATTTCTAGAACTTTTGGTATGTAAGATATTTAAACAAATATTTAGTGAGCGATATCGGTAAAAGCTATGTACCAAAACTTCGTTAGTTTCAATACATTGTTAAAACAAATTGTTCGTATATTTGTACAGAAATGATTTATAGCAACGTATTTCAACTATTTGATACGAAAATGTTTAAAAAAAATTTATCGCAGTACATATTGTATATACATAGCAATAAATTCCATGGTATCGATCAGTTAAACCTTACAATGTAATTAAATATAAATATTAAATACAATAATATAAACTAAATACAATTTTTATTGACATACAATATAACCTATTACATTATAATCTAATGTTTATTTTTTGGTTAAAGCTTTGGTTACCCTATCCTAGCACTCTTATCGCTTCCATCTGTCGTGATATTCACCTTTAAATGGATTTGCTGTTTAGTCATAGAAAATAATGATACTGAAGCCATTTACAGGGTTGACTTTTAGTAACCGCATTTAATACTTGTTTTCCACATTCAGCGATAATGAAAACACATTTAAATAAACTTTAAGTGTAATGGTAGGACGTATAGGTACCCTCCCACTTATAAATTATGAAGAGGTACAAATAATTTAACAAATTTTAATATGGGGGACGTAGATACCTGTATCAAGTATAATAATAGATAATTAAATAAATATATTTTGTTTTATTATATTTAATCAATATGGGTATAACTTATAGATATGCTATATATCAGTTATAATATTTTTGGTTAATAAAAATATTGTACCTAATTATATACTTTAAACATTAACATTAACATTACTATTGTTAATATGATTTTATTGATTTTAAAAGAAGAAGGTAAATATACTTAGTTAATAAATACAAGATACAAATAACTAAATTGAGAAAAACCTTCATTTTCTTCGGAATAATATCATTAATACATGTGTTGGGAGCAATTCTATATTTAAATAATTTATATAAATATATGTTTTGGCACGAAAACAGAATAGCTCTAAGACAAAAACTGTCACAAAATCAATTTTTCGTCAACTATATACAAATCATAATTCTTTATGATTATATGAGTTCAACAAGAAATATATTTAATAGGTGCTTATTTTATGTTTAGATTGTATATAATGCAATTTTTGAACAAACAATAATATTTTAAGCCTATAGAAACAAAATTAAATTGCATTGAGTACAGCTAAATTTAAAAGTTGAAAATAAACATATATTGATGAAATTCCATGCGTTTATACATTTTAAAGTGGGCGATGATTACTTAGATTAATCATTTATAGTGTTAAAGCTATCTCTAAACATATTATGTAACATATGTCATATAGTATCTCATTATACATACTGAATAGACACATATAATATATAGATATATTATAAACTATATCATCAAAGTAATTTTAAAATTCAAATAGTCAGAATCAATAATATTATAAACATGAAATTAGAATAATGTTAAAATTGATATTCGTAATATAATACTACGACATAAGTATATAAAAACTTTTTTATTGCTTTATAAAAGTAATGATTGAAATATCGAAAAAATATTCTACAGTATTGTTATGTTAATATTGGTAATGCAAATTTTATAAACTAAATATTTTAAATTACTTAGATTTCACGGAACAAGTATACGCAGTGTATAAAAGTTAAATATGAGTTTAATACCTTACAAGTACTGTATACTTGTATACTTAATATAATGTTTCCAACGAAATACTAATAGATAATTGATAGTAGGTCAAATTGTATGAGTATTTTAATTTCTACGTAATGTACATTACTGTTTTATTTACATAAAAAAAACGGGTAAGTGGGTATCGCTCTGCTGTACATTAGGGGGTGGGTGGACCTCAGACTATGGTAGGTTAAATTTGAATGCAATGATAGGTACCATTGTATACGAAAAACGATTCTGAACGAAGATGATTTGTCAGTCTAGGATATATTATATTTAAATATTGTCATATATTCTATTTTGAAACAAATAGTATAGTTACTATATGTTACTATAGTTACTTTATAGTATCTGTTTATGTAATAAAAAAAGTATTTGGCCAACATACGCATTATGAGCGTATGAAATTTAATTAAAATTTTGATATATTTCGTAAACATTTGAACTTTAAATGCTTAAAAATAAAAATTGTGACTAACGATTTTTGATTTTTTTTTTACTACGATAAGTACAACTTATAATAAATCTTCTATTAAATTTTAAAGATTTTTAGATAGCCAAATTTTTTTTATCGGCATTTGAAGAAAAAAAACTTAGAAAAGTCGAAAATTTCAATTGTCTATAAGTAGTTTAAAAAAGGTCAAAATATTTTGAAAATTTAACCGTAAATAGATAACCATAATATAAACATTTGGTGAATATTTCAAGTATTTACAATGATTCGTTTTTGAGTTACAGCAAAATCAAAAAATCGATTTTTTTGAAAACTGTTGGAAAATGCTTACTCTTGACCACCCAAAGTACCAACTAGATGAATTTTCCTATTCAAAGAGGGGCTGAAGTCAAAAATCGGAACATTATTACTACTCTAAAACGTGATGATAGATACAAAAAAAACACACATCATTGTAAAATCAATACATTAATTATCACTCCGTTCAGAATCTAAAATAACAATAATAATATACTTTTAATTATATTGATTAAGTAAATAAATTACAACAAAAATATCATATATTTTTTTTGTATACAATATATTACCTACATCAATCATCAAATGCACCGAATTTATGCATTCAAGTGAAAAATAATTTATTTATTTTACACGCGTGATGTTTTATATTAACAATAGTTTTTTTCAATTTATTAATAAGTTTAAATAATGACTAATATTTACTATTTTAACTAATAATTAGTACATTAAACACTCAAAGTGTATATTCATGTAATATATATCCAGTTGCGTGCTTTATATATTAACATATAATATATAAACGTAATATAAGTAAAATGAACTTTTCATTTTTTATATGTAGAAAATTTGAATTTTTTTCAGTGATAGCTGGAAAGATATAATATTAATATAAGCGTAGTACAGCCTCATCACTCATAAAACGCAAACACTAAAGGACACCTATACAAGTATAATACGTAATATATATTACAATATTGAATTATGTTAATACATATTACGTTTTTTGCGAAAACATAGTGCATTGATTTATTTTTAATCTTTTTATACATTTTTTCACACATATTAATCATCTTAAATATTTTTTTAAAGTAAAAGATAAATAACTATGATTATAAAATATTTTCATTATCTATTCTATTATAAGTTATAACTTATAATAAACCATATTTTTTTAAGCAGTTTTTTTATTCAAATAATATACAATAGTTATTATGTTAACCCTAAAATAAAATGATTAATGGTCCCAAATAAAGTAATACATTTAGATACTCTGCAATGTACTTTATAAAATAAAAAGTTAATTTTTAGTTATTCAAGCAAACTTAATTAAAATATTAAACAAAATATTCATAAAATGTACGATATTATATAATATAATAAAATAATTCAAGATGTGGATCATTGGATCGTACTAGATCGTAAATAAAAACTATTTTTCATTATAAAATTGCATTAAGAGGACGCTACACTAGTCATTTTCAACGCGAAAAACTTGTCTACCGAAAACAAACAAAACGGCACCAAAAAGTGGTTTTAGAGTAAAAACACCTATTATGAAATTTATAGAAAACAATATTTCGGAGGGAACCTCATTGGTTTTTTTTGAAATTTTAAGTATTAAAAAAGTTATAGTTATTTAAAAAATGTAAAAAAAAAGGTTTTTGTGCCTTTAATTACGAGTTGTGTATTTAGATTAATACAAATCCCCAATGAGGTTCCCTCCGAAATATTGTTTTCTATGAATTTCATAATAGGTATTTTTGCTCTAAAACCACTTTTTGATGCTGTTTCGTTTGTTTTGCGTAAACATGTTTACGTCGTTAGATTTAATTTTTATTGCCATCATGTGCTGCTACCTACTGGCGTTGTGGCGGCCGCCGTGATTAAATTGATAGAAATATCGCCGTGATAGAAATTTAATAATAATAATAAAATAAATATTAAACTGTATACTTACATGAAGATGAATTTAAGGTATGATATTTTTATTATTTTATTTTTATTTCAATATTAATTGATTGTTTACAGTAACATTTATAATTAAGCCTATTTGCTTAACTTTTAAGTTAAAATATAACAATATAATTGCTAATTAATTAATAATTATTAACTAAAAATATTCACGAAATTGATAAAGCAAAACAAAGAGCAATATGTTAATACTTTTAGATACATTTTTCTTTTAAAATATTTGATTATAATTTTATCTCAGTATTAGTCGTGTAAAATGTTAATTTCAACTGTATATTAATTATAATATATATTTCCATGACCTTGATACTGCCACTATTTTTTGTTATGCATGCATTTTATATTTGTAAAAAATGCATGTTTTAGACATTTTAAATGGAAAAATTAATGAATTCGTTTATTATAAGCGGGTCAGATTATTTTAAATCATTAATTAGAGGGATGGTTAATTTTTTTCTTTGCACAATGTAATACACACACAGATATTTCCAAAAATATATTGGAAGCAGGTAATAGGGATGTATACAACGTATACTGTAATAACGCAATACCTAGTAATTACAAAGATCGAACATATTTAGAAAAGTATAAACATATAAACCAAAGCCAAAAAATTGGTAGTGAGCCAATGTTTGGAGCTGTTTATAATCATTGTAGACTTATTATTATTTATTATTTTAACAAAATACAAATCGTAGTACCTAGGTTTAACATTATAAAATTACTAATTTAAAACAACTATTTAAATGAATAAAACAAGTCATAATAAATGTATTAATAAATTGTACGGCCATTTTTATTTACTTTTTATTTGAATTTTTAAATGTAAATATAAACAAAATAAAATATAAGATTAAAAATTGTTAGGATGAAAGTGTATATGTATTCTTACGGACTTGAATCTTAGTTACAATTATTCAAAAATGACTTAATTAAATTATTATTTTTAGAAATATTTGATCTCTAACTTAGGCAACCTGCAGTATTCACATATTATATTCTCCCCAATATTTTTCCTACGTAAAATATATTATATTCTTATATGTAGAATGATTTATAATTTTAAGTGTTTTTCTAGTGAAATGAAAAAACCATTTTTCATAAGTACATATATTTTTAAAAACATCTATTTGTTTCAATTTTGTTCAATTTCTCATATATTTTAAGGAACCAAAAAATAATAAATGTATTTGTTGTTTATTTATTAAATATCTCGATATCTATCATGATGATTGAAATCTGATGGTGATCTATAGAACATTATAAGTAAATTTATATTTTTTTTTTTATTAAATATTATTATTATATGTAATGAAAATCTATTATCATTAAAAATAAAAATATATTTTGGGGATTGTAGGAGTCTGAAGAAAGAGGGATAGAGTTAAAAAAATGTAGTTATATTTTTTTAGAGTCAAAGTTTGATAAGCCATATATTGGTTTTACAAAGCTTATTTTATTACATTTTTCTCTAAGTACTTTTTGGGAGGAGAAAAGTATTTATATAAATAGTACTTTTAAAAGGATATTTTTCAATTTTTTTCAATACTTTATACAAGTGTTAGGAAAAACTATCGACAAAAGTCGAAAAATATTGAAGAAAATGTCAACAAGCGTTAAGAATCGTTTTTCAAATGGGATGATTTATTATTACTTTTAAGTTTATATATTATACATCACAACACACATAGGTACTGCTCTAAGTTAACCAAACCAAGATGATTGGCTCGGGTAACTGCTGTGTCCTGTCCAGTTTTCTTTATTTTTACCTATATACTTACGGATTTGATAAATTATGGAGGAGAGCGTTTTATATAGATATGTATTTATAACAGGATTTTATCAATGGTATACTTTTTTGTTGAAGATTTTGACGGTTTTAAGAATTTAGTCAAAGTGATGTTATTGTTATATAAGACTTAGGTACACGGCCGTATGCGAAGAAACTTAAGATAAGATATGCTATCGGAAAGTTGTAAAACATATGTGTATGAAAAAACTGTAAATAATATATTATACTGCAAGTACGCGCTTGGTTTAGCCAGTTATAAAGCATTGTACGAAATGTAATTATGCTGCAACGCGAAATCAAAATATTATTCAATTTCATAAAATCTAAGAGAACAATAATACAACTGAATTGTATAGAAGCCGTATGAAATTTAATGTTTTAAAAATTCAACATGTTTACTTAGTGCAGTGTTATGTGGAGTTTAAACACGTTTTGGCATTTTTAGAATATAAAATACATCCCAATTATACATTTATTTAGTATAGTTTCAATATTATTATACAGATATGGTGTATGTGATGTTTTTACTGTTTTTAGTATAAATTTTGTTTTCATTACAAGAGAATCCCTTAGAGAATTCACTATATGGATAAGGGAAATTATCATATTTATTTAAGTACCTATACTCACATGTTAACTTCTCAATAAATTATTTTCCTTATTCTATGAGCTATAAATGAAACATTTTAATATTCAAATTTCCTGTTTAAATAAAAATTATAAAATTGTCTACGAATGCACTAAACAACATGCATTGTATTAACATATAACAGACACGAGTATAAATATTAATTCAAAATGTTTCAGTTTAATTATAATTAATAACAGTTAATGTTACTGTTCAAAATATTCAAAGCAAACAAGACATTATAGTGATTATACACCCTTTTGAAATAGAAAAATGACTGAAATAATAATTTATTATAGTTATAATTACGTTGTTTGCATTAAATATGGCATATTTTAATCAATAATTTGGATTTGGATTTTTGATCGTATAACGTACACGCCACCTATAATAATATACAAACGACAAATAATAGTTGTTATTTTCTTCAAGATCGTTACATATGTACTTATTTACTTGACAAAATTGTATACGACACATTGAGAAAAGTAAAATTGATTTAATTCAAAAGCCCAAGGGATTTTATCACTATTTTCAATTTCCATCAGCTATTCGGTGTCATCTATCTATAGAATACTGCAGGTGCTATTTTCGTAACATATTTCAAGACAGGAAATTTATATAAATCAATATACCAAAATGTGTTAGAAAAACGAATTAATATAAAGAATGTATGCGTAGGATATTTCATTTATTTTTATTTTTTAAAACGTTTGAATGAAAAAACATTATGGGTTTCGTATACCAGGAAAAGATTGCAAAGGAGAAAAACTAATTCCGTGAAATTACATCAAAAGTCAAGTAAAGGTATATACAGACATTTTTTATATGGTAGTTTTAAAAACATTGATTTTGATTTTTATCCTTGAATATAGGATAAGAAAAACCTTTTTATTGTTGTATAGATAATACATATTCATTTTAGATATTGAGTAAAAGAAATAGTTTTTCAATAATGTTTTGGATAAATTTCTTTAAATTAGATATCTTTTTATATGAATATTAGTTTGAGAAGAATAAAAGTAATCGATTTCCACAGCTTTTTTTTTATCAAGCTTAAACACATAATTCGGAAAAATAAAGACATTGAAACAAGTCAGGTTTTACTGGTTTCGCTATAAAGACTATTTAACATCAAAACACTCTAATACTAAATTCCAAAATTTTTTTAAATTTAAATTTAAAAAATAAGTTAAAATAGTCTTTGTAAAAATTAGGTATAATGAGTAATATGTGAATATTTTTACTTGCTTATTATTTGAAAAAATTATCGATTATTTCTTGAAAATGTTTATCCCGAAATAATTAACTACTAAAGCTTAATTTTAAACTGCTTGTGTAATTTTATTTAGTAGGTAAATATTTTTATAAAAATAGCCTATATTATCTACTAAGGTAGATAACCGCGCATATTATAGCTTGTATTAAAAATATATCAAATTACAAAATTAAAATTGATACCTACATAGTTTACTTAAATAATTTATCAAAAACATTATACTTAATCTACTGACCATTTTTATTTGTGAAAATAAAATTATTATCTTAAGATTTATAAAATATGATCAAATTCATAAAAATAAGTGTTTCACGAATTTAACTATAAGTCAGGTTTGATTTTCAACTTAAATTATTCACTATAATAATATGTTCACGCCTAGTTTACGCTGGACAAGGTATAAAAATATACGGACATCTCTTATGTCCAAAAACACATTTAAGTATTTAAGTAGGTCAAACGATAAAAATAGTTTTATTTGAATATAAATAATAAAAATTAAAATGAAAACATGAAATAATTATATTCTTTGTATTTGTAGAAAATAAAAATGAATTCAATAAATCGAACTTAAGTAATACATCGTGTGTTTCAAAAATAAAATGTTTATAAACACAAATATTAAATACATGACTAAATTTTACAGTATTTATATGAACAATAACAATAATTATTATATTATGAATTTATACGATGATAAATTATAATAATTTAACTATATATCAAAACCTCATATATAGATAAATAACTGTTAGTTTATATTTTACAAGTAAAATGTACTATTATTTTAATGGATTCAGTGAAAAAAAATACCTTATAAATTTTAAATTATTTACATAAATTAATCAAAATAATTGCTATTTTTGAAAATAAAAATAAACTATATATATTGTATAACTGAACCTGACTACTTGAAAAGCAATCAATCAAGTAATACAACTTGAATGGTTTCTCAAAATTACTTATAATATATTTTTATTTTTATTTATTCAGAAAGAAGGAAAGTTAATTACATTTTATATCACTATAGAGTATAATTTTATTATAGGTGTAGTACGTATATTATTTATAATAAGTAATAACGTTTACCTCAATTTCATTGGCCATTAAGTTTTAACCTAAATTATTTATAAGTTTGAAAATCAATCTTTTGCCACTTTTCTCGTTTAAATTAAGCGCCATTATTTTTAAACTTTACGTTTTACTACTGCAAACAAGGTTTAAACTTCGTAAGAACACACGAGTAGTTTTATAATAATGAATATTAAAGACATACTAAGTGAATATATAATACACATATTATATTATTTTAATGATAGTTAATTAGTTATAGATAACAATAAAAAGTAATCATTTAAAAATTATCGTTATTTATAATAATATTGTAATACTAAGGAAATATTATGGTCAATACCAACGAGTATATAATGAGTCGACATACTACAGAGTACGTAATTAGTGTGTCACTATTTGGTGTAAAATCAGATATTAATTGGTTAAATTTGATGATTTATTTATTTTTTCTATTGACTGAAAAAATAACAAAAACATGGAAAAAAATATATATTATGTTTAACATAATATGTATATTATTACGCATATTATGTGTGTATAGATTGCTTTATGATACTAAATTTTAAATATACAAAAGTATACACATTTCTACGGTATAAATCATAATATTAATATTTTAAATTTCAAATTTATTAATTACCTATAGACTATAGTATATAAGAATAATAGTTACATTCTTACATACAAAAATATCACGTGATAGGCGTATTAATGAGGTAGTTAATTTGATACCATAGAGTACAGAATAGAACATTATAAATTAGTTATAGTAATTAATTTATAGATAATAAATACAACTATGTCACGCTATTTTAAATGTTTCATATTTTTTTATAAATAAAAAGTCGACATTAATATATTAATTTGTACACAATAGGGTACAAATTTAGGTTTCATAAAAAGGATGGATGAAATGAGGATCATTTTTGTTATCACAATAAATTAACAAGGGTGATGTAACCTTTAGTCATTCTACATAGGTCAAAAATGGTCCCTATATAGCAACGTAATAAATCATTTTTAAAAATATTTACAATCGAAAAACTATATTTTAACTGCAGGGAAACCAAGTTATCACAAATTAAAACGAATTGTATTAAATAATTATTTAAACTAGAGAGTATAGGTAATTTTATGAAATCAAAAAAGAAAAATAATAACAGAAATAATAAAATTTTTCTACATTAATATAAAACTTTAAATAAATAAGCCAATAATCAAATATCAAAAAACTGTTTTAAATTTTTAATGTGTTTGTGAATAATAATATTACATTTTATACGATAGAGATTAACATTTTAAAATATTTAATTAAGTTTTTTTTAACAAGGCATCATCAGACCATAAATAATTGGATCGATTAATAAATAAATAAATAAATACAATTATTATTTAATATAAAAAAACGTAAAAACTTTCATTATTGATTAAATACGTCTATTACTATGGACACAATAACGTGACGTACTCTGTATGCATAGTTATAATAAATATATATGTTACTCGCTAACACATTTACATACAAATGCTGTACAGTATGTTCCTGTACGGTAATAAAATAAAATGAAGTTTTTTTTACAAACAAAATTTGTTCTTAGTATAATGATTGGTAACTGATAAGTTTAGTATTTTGATACAACATTCTAAATATACAGTTATTGATTAGTTTTTAGGGAAAATACTAAAATACGATGTCAAGAAAGAATGCGTTTTCGTTTCAAATAATTGATTGACGAATGAATGAATTTTGTTTTTAGAAATTCTGACTAAAAAAATCTTAGTTAATTACTTACGCATAACTTAATTATAAATCATAAACTACCTACTATAAGTGTAATTGCGCACTAAAACAGACGTAATTTAGATTTTAAACACATCATTAATCCAATAGACTATATTATTCTCGCTGACTTAAATATATGATTTATATATGTACTTAATAGTTAATTAATAAATAGTATATAAAAATTGAAGTCATTATATGTATATACGTACACGTGTATATCGTATGTTAGGAAGCAATCTATTTGTTGGTGTTGAATTTGGAATTCTAGAATTGTTAACAAATATTATAAAGTATTTTTTTTTCTAATACTAACAGCTAGCATGCTATAGTAAGTACCTAACAATAATATTGTTATTATTGTTATTATTATGTAAAACCATTTAAAGTCTTTTCATAATAAATTGACAAAAAATAACTAAGAGAAAAACTCAGATATATTTGATTTTTAAATAAAATAGAAAATTGATAAAAAAAATAATAACAAAGGAAATTATTAACTTTAAAATATGTGTAAAAATAACTTTACTACAGTATACCATTAAAAGAAAATGTTTAATAAATAAACCAAACAACTCCGCTTATAAATTGTTTCTTTGACGAAAACACAATAGCCCTATTTTTTCAATATTTAAAACGAATACAATATAGGTATAAGTTAATATCTGGTACAAAAATATAGTGTAATATATAACATTTTATTTCTATACGTGTTATGTGTTTGAGTAGTGTATGAATCACGCACTTGATTTCAAAAAATTTAAATACGAAATCGTAGTAATTGCATAAGCTAAAACCGAAACAACATAATGAAATATATGCATAAAAAAAAATAAAATGAAAAAGCGCTAAAGTAAAAAGTATGTATATTCATTTGTATTGTTTTGTGAAATTTAATCTGTCTGCCGTACACACTAAAGCTCGGATTATTCGGATTAACGAGAGAAAAAACGTATATTAGGTTCGGGTGTCAACTCGAGTAACTAGATTAGGTAGGTACCTATATTTAATAAACATACTGCAGGATTTTTTTTATAGCTGTGCGTCCCATATATAATTAACAAACTCTTATTGTAAATTGTATTAATTTATCTAGGTATAAATTTTGGACACTATATATACAGAATATAGGGTCCTCGAAACAGTCGAAACGCAGTTTACCAATCGGACCGGAAAAAGAATAATTAATAAATGCAAGTGGAATTAAATAATAATAATGCAGAGCGACGCTGTGTTAATAATCGATGAATTGTATAGGTACCACTGTTTAGAATCAAACAAATTTTATCAATTCGTCCGTTAAGTAATACAATAATTTTATATTACTAAATTTTAATAAACCTAACCTAATGCGTTCGAAACAGTTGGCTATTTATACGCACGCAGTTATAATATTATATTGAATACTCGTATATTCAAATCGTAATAAATCAATACAACGAAAGGCACCTACAGCGAAAATAAAATATTATAATTCATACCTAAAATTATATAGTGGTTAAATTTTAGGTGTAATAAATAGGCGATACCAGTATTATATTATAAATATATAGCGTTTTCTATAAAATAATACCATATTTCTATCGTGGTATTAGGTCATTTTACTAGCATTTTTATAACGTTAAAGACATAATTTATACAAGTGAAAAACGAACAAATATATTATTATGAACGTTTTTTTCATGCTGTATTTAATCGATTTACTAGTAAAATATAATATAATACCATTGTCGATATCGAATTTAAAGTACGATTTCGCTTCATAAAACCATTTGTAATACGATTAATAAAATTATTACTGAAGAAATGAATATTTAATCTTTGATATTGATATTTCAATTATGATACTAATAATCTTAAACTTAAAAATTTCAAACATAATGTATTTTAATTTAATATTTATAATTTTTTTTTATATTTATAATTATCACTATTTTATATTAATGAAAATTTGGATCACTAAATTTGAAAAATTGAAAAATAAATAAATACGCAATGAGTATAGACTTAATATCTCAATGTTAACAAATATATACTCATATAATAAAAAAGATCGGACATCAAGCAAAACGCCGACTAACCCACACATCTGAATATTTATAGCAAGTTCGGTTGTTTTAGGATACAGATACCTAAATAATATAGAATTAATAGAAATATGAATAAGATGGTACCTATGGATTTATATTGTATAATTTCAAACTATAAACCGGCACGGATCAATTGGAATTTTGGTAAATAATAAACAATCCCGTGACCATATAATATATTGCATTGTAATCTAAAATGGATTTATTCATAACTATATTATATATTAACACCCACGATGCTGTATATAAATATGATGAAATCACCCGTTAAACAGTCTTTATAAAAGTAGTATCGTCTGCCGTTTTGTACCGAATTAGAGTTGCAGTTATTGTTAAATATTTTTATATACAAATACGTAAGAATACGCACACACTCATTCTCTTTGTCATAGCTCGCAGCCTTTTAAATCGATACACATCGCAATACTTTATACATTTACACACGCGGACAATATATAAGTATATACGTAGTACACGGAACTATTATAATAATAAACATATAAGAATAATGTTGTATAACGCGGTCGGTATACGTTTGCATTATATTTTTACACGGTAAACGTAAGCTATACGTTGCACAAGGAAAACAATTCGGCAATTGGCGCGCTGAGTACACCATATAATTACCTTTATGAAAGTCGAATGAAGATTAGAATATATGCACTTCATTAATGTACGTAATGTTATAGATGTAATAGGTATACACTTGGGAAGTCAAAGACGAACGTAATATGTATTGTTTAAATATTTATATTGTATACGGTTACATAGTGACTGCTGCCAGTTTATATATGCAGGTATATTATATTAAAATATATAGTAGGGCATGCGAAAAAATTCGCTATCTTCTCTAAAACTATAGGGAAAATTAACTATTGGATGAAAAACAACAATTTTAAATCTAATCAAGTTTCGATGTTCCGTAATACGTAGGTGTATACGAAAAACTGCTGAAAAAGACATTCACGTTTTACACACACTCGTACATTTTGCTTACCTTAACATAATCAGTATCAGTCGACGGATCGTAAAATAGCAATAACGACGATTACTTTTCACATGATAACAAGTCAAATGTTGTACATTACACGAATAAATTGTATAAAATAATTATATTTATTGTTAAAGGTTAATGTTTTAAATAAATATGAAAATAAAAACATTTCAATATGATTTGAGATTTAACGCGAATAGTTTGAATAAATTTGAATTCTGTAATTTAATTTTAAAAATATACATAAGTACACGTGTTTAAAATCAAGTAAAGCACATCATTCATTAAGGAATTCAAAATATGATGAGAATTCTGTGTTCCTTAGCATTATTTGGTATAATATAAAAAATGATTATGCATGTATACAGATAATAATTAAGTTATAGAATTCCATTTAATTCTATAAGCATAATAATACACAGACACTATAAATAGTAATGTCTCTGTAGTATAGTCAGGCGTTAGATCGTGTAGTGAAAAAATCACATAAATAGATTCTTAACTATTACACGACAGTTGAATATACTCCCGAATATTTTGGATGTGTAATGTAAAATGATAATTAGCTCCAGTTATTCATAAATACATTTTCCTGGTATACGATGTCAAGAATCCAAAGGAAATATGATTATATGTGAGTTATATTGAATGGTTAAACATTAATTAGGTTCAACGTATTTATTATTAATGTTTATCAGCTGGAAAAGTCTTAGTAATTTTCAAGTTGGTGTTTGAAATGTAAAATAATAATAATCATATTAATCAGCTGTTAATTTAAATGCAAAGTACCTCCTACTAGTTTTTAGTAATTTCGTTAGTATTTTAAATTAGTTTTGGTTTTTAGGAATCAGGTTTAATACTTGTTTGACTACCAAATTTTTTCTGTATACCAATATATACTTAGATGTTTTAATATTTGGTGGAATTCAGATTATTACACCGTATTGACCACTTTAATTTGGCTATCGTGCACAGAGCACAACGCTCACTATAAAGGACCCAAACACAACTACACATTATGATCAATTTTATCTTATCAATATAATATTATTGACTGCGTATGTATGTATTGATTATGTTGAAGGCGTATTCAATGTAATATATTGAAAGTATTTAAAATAATAAAACCATTTTGATATTTAGTGCGACGAATATAGGTGCGGAATAATGCAATAAACTATACATCCCTTAAAACACGGTAAATAAGTCATAACATAGGCCCCATAATAACTCGGAAATGGTTAGTATTAGAGCTAAAAATATGCTTCGCAAGAACAGTACGAAGACCATAATAATATTATGTAGGTACTATACGGGTTGACCTAATGGGCCTGTCGGGCGACGACCGCGACGGCGGCGGCGGGCACGTGGAGACGCCGCGACCAAGGATCGTTGTATAACGGGGTAAAATGGGGGTGACACGGCAAGGGTATATCATATAAGACCTTCCTTCTGGCGTAGTTATATACCTAGGTATAATTTAATATTACAATATAACGACAACGACCGCGAAATCGGCGTACGCACACACGCGTACGGACGACTGTCGGACACGAGAGCAAATGGCCCGCGCGTGCGCGTGTGTGCGCGACGACGATCGGTGAGGTATTATATTATACGCATATACAGTGGGCGACGGCGGGGAGGGTGGCGCATCGGCGGCGACGGCGTAAAAAGTGACAGCGCGCACGCGCCGCGCGGTATTGACCTATATCGAAGGTTATTTCGGCGCGCGTTTCGCAGCGGCTCGGTGCCGTCGTCGGCGGCGTCGCATGCACCGCCACCGCCGCCGCCGCCGCCGCCACAGAGTCCGAATTCCTCCCCCTCGGCCTATCTAAACGAGCGCGCCCGAAGAGGCCGACATTACGGCACAACAATAATATTATACATAACACACACACACAGACAATACACGCGTGCACTAGACACGGCTGTGGTGGGTACCCTTTTTTTCGCCGTCTTCGACGACCAACGACGTCATACACGCGAAGCTCACCGACCGCGAGGGCATCGTTTCCGTTACATATTTATGTTTTTCTATTTTAGCCGTGTCGAAATAATGTAATTATTATCTTCGTCGTGATCATCACCATCAACCGTTGTCGACCCGATAGATATAAATTGATCACAAAAGCGTGCTTCCCCTATTGTACGGTCGTCACGCCGTCGATAGGTATATAGTTCCAAACGATCACGGATATAGATGGTATATTGAAAACCGAGATGTACTATAGAAAACATGCAACTTCGTTTTTCTCCATCTTTGTGGGAATTCGAGTATAATATTATCAATACGTACACCGACGAGTGTAGTACACGTATTTTTTAAAATAATAAAATATGCTAATATAGGCCATACAAGAACCAAACTTAATCGCGCAGCAGAACATTTCCAGAATATTCCATGAAAAGAACCATGAATCCCACATAAATTGTGGATTTTGAATTTACTTATATTATTTGTAGGTCTGTGCGATCGACCGACCGACAACACTATAAATTATAATAATGTATTATTGGTAACGCTATCGGACTATATATATATCGGATAACGTTTTATTCGCGTATACTTAATATGTATTGTCAAAGGGACACGATCTATTATAATATGGTGGTGTGCACAGCAGTTGAAAAGTTTAACGACATTTATTGTGTTCGGGTAGTCCCGCGGGCGTGGACGTGCGAAGGGACGTGGGCTTTTATAGAGGGGAGACGCGCGCCAAGCGTACCTACTTACTTATCATCATTATGCGCCGTCATGTAGTCGTTATATAATAACAACATGTGTGATGCATCAAATAGCAGCGGGCGGGAGGAGTCGAGGGAAACCCGAAAAGTGATCCAAAAAGAAAGGGGAAGTTGTTCCGTCTATAACTATTATATATAATTATATTATTGTCGTCCTCATTCACCCGTCGCCGTCGATAGATCGCAGCGCACGCCGTCGAGTTTTTCATACCTATATATTATGGATTTATAATAAATCAACTGCATTAAAGGCGCATAAAGGCGTGCGCACACCACTCTTTTCATGGTATGCAGAACACAACCACAACGCCACCCCTAAACGTTATTTTAAGAGTTTTGAACTTTTGGTAAAAAATATTTCTACACCCTATAATGTTTTACAAAATATTTGATTCCAAAATGAAACACCGTAGCTTTTTCCACACAACTAAGCTGTCTTCCCACTCTATTGATCATATGTATGTTTATTCTCCTTCAATCTTTTTTTTTTTTTTTTGAATTTGAGGAAAATAATTTTCATTAATCTTTACTATTTTTGGAAGAAAAACACTGAGTATGTAAATAACCTACGCAAGCCTATATATTATTTAAGGTACAGTGACAGCGGCGGTGGTGGTATTGAATATTGATGAGTTAATTATTAAATGGTAATTTCGTAAACCGGCGACTTATATCTATATAGTTATTAGTTATATAATATACTAATATTCAGTCATTCCTCGTTATCCGTGGATTTTTTTTTATCAGTGGTTGAGTCGGAAATATCCTTAAATTAATAATCTCTAAATTTTATCGATATATTTTACGAATAGATTTAGATTATTTATGCTATATTATTAAGTATAAATATACAAATATTTAAATAGGAAACCATACACGCCGTTCTTCGTAAAAAAGGGCTGGCTTGAGAAATTCAAAAATTGATGTAACCTTCACAACGTCAAGCTAATTGCCGAGACTGCCTCTGCAGACCACTTAGCAGCTTACAATTTTCCTCTTAAGCTAAATTACAAGTTTATTCATCTTTCCTAATATGCATGAATGTGCATGTGTATAATTATTGTATAAATTATAAATAATTAATAAATATATAATAAACAAAGATATCTAACTAACTAATTTATTAAAAATAAAACTTTTTTTTTTTTTTTTTTTTAAATCGTTTATTAATTTATATAATTTAAAATAAAACTTATAATCTTTTTTTTACTTTAATTTATGGTATAATTATCAATGCAATTTTTTTGTAACCTAAACTCCGCGGATAACGAGGGATTCCTGTACCAAACAAAACCCCATTTTTGATCATTGTCAAGCACAAGATTTGGAACTGCAAACACAATATTGTAAATACGTAACAAGACTATTATAAAGCATGGGCGTAACTAGGATTTAGTAGTTATAAATGGGCAAGAGTACTAGAAAACAAAGTTTAAAATAAGCAGTTAAGTCAAAAGCCCCCTCCTCTGATTCTTTGACGTCATTAAAAAATTATTCTCGAAAATCAAATTTAAACATTAAAATAGTTAATGTGTACAGTATGTACATCGTATATATTTTCTATCCCACAAAAGCAGTAAGCACATTTAATATTCAATAATTGTATATAACTATATATTAGAAGTAAATACTGAAGTAAAAATTACATTATATGTAAATTGTTAACTCTTCTTTTGTAATATAAAGAATTACCTAATCATATTTTAGATTATCATAGATCGCTATGAAACATAAATAACCAATAACCAAATACATATAAAAACTATTAATTAAATAAATATTATATTTTATGTATCATAATTATTATAATAAACATCAAAGACATGACAAGTTTTTTTTTTTAGAAGGGCTTGGTTATTTAAATGTCAATTGGAAGGGTGATTGAACGTATTCATTTAAGTCAGAAGAAGAAAAGATAGCTAAGCCAATGCCATACAGTCAAGATTATTTAAGGTGATCATAACGGTTACATCTTATATTATGTAAGTTTCGAAATCTCGACTCGATTTTCTTTTCGACACATTTTTTGCCATAGACAATTCACCCAACTTACACATACACACACAAATGTTACGATACTTACATATCGTTGTTGTCGTAGTCGTCACTAACTACTATGTAAGTGCCGCGCCACTCGATGTAAATAACACATTTTTCACTGCCGCCGTGAACTGTGTAGGTATATTAATAGCTGGTGATGTATTTTGTGTGCATACAGTGTGGTCCGTATCAAACTTATTACTAAGTCCGGTGGGGATTATATCGTGAAATACCATGAAAAAATATGTTCGTCATTAATAACACTAGCGGTAATAATCGAAATCAAAATGCAACTTGAATAACCACGAATTGACCAATATCTGACATTAAATTCAATGACCCGACTTTAATAACAAGTATAATACTCGAGAAACCAGCAAAAATATTTTTAAATTATTTAATGTAAAAAATGGAATAAGGTAAATGAAACTCTTTCAATATCAACATTAATTAATACATATTATCTTATTTGACCTATGAATTAATATAAACCATTTTCCTAATTTTAATTTATATACTAAGAATAATATAGGATGCATAATGGTGATAACAACTAAAAAAAAGCGGGTAAGTGAATATCGCGCTGCTGTACATTAGGGGATGGGATGGACCTCGGACTAGGATAGGTATCATTGCTTACGAAAAACGATTCTGAACGGAGATGATTTATCAGTCTGGGATATATTATATTTAAATATTATCATATATTCTATTTTGAAACAAATTCAAACAGTTAAGTAAAAGCTTCAAGATCTTATGTTTAGTAATTTTTTAAAAATAACAAAAATCGAAAATTATTTATTGGTAAAACGTAATTTTACACGTGTATTTTTGATTTCAAATTAAAATTAAAACTTTAAACACTCGTAAAATTTTTTAAATTGAATAATCCTCAAACTTTTTTATAATTATTTTAAGCTTAACTTATGGACAGCATAGTATTAAATTTTCAAATCTTAGCTTTTGATAGTAAAATATTTATAAATTTTTAACTACCAAATAGTGAAAAATATTCATGATTTTGACGAATTTTTGTCAATATTTGAACTTCAAATGCTAATAAAAAAAAATTGTGCCTATATATTTTTATAATTTTTGAATGAGAGTTAGAACAAGTTATGTGGACCCTTCAATTAAATTTTCAAGTAATTTGTCCCAACTAAATTGTTTTTATCAACATTTATAAAAAAAAATAAAAAAAATTGAAAATTTCAATTGTCTATAAATAGCTCAAAAAAAGTCAAAATATTTTAAAAATCAAATCACGTAAAGAAAATGGCAATCTAAATAACTGGTAAAATTTTTAAGTATTTACGACTTATACTATTTGAATAACAACAAATATCAAAAACCGTTTGAGGCTAAATCGTTATTTAACGCGTTTTTGTAAAAATTTAAATTTTAAACACTCATAAAAAATTTTTATCTGAATCCGGTAGAGTTTTTTTTACAGATACTTGAAGAAAAATTTGTGGAGAACCTTATAACAAATTTTCAAAACTTAGTTATAAAAGAAAAAATTTTTACGATTTTTCAACCACAAAATTACTTGCAAATTTTCGCAATTTTGAAATATTTTGTATAAATTCGAACTTTGTGACTAACGATCTCGAATTTTTTTTTATCACTTTAAAAAAAACTTAAAAGAAATCTTGTATTAAATTTTCAAGAATTTTTGGCCGGCCAAAATATTTTTATCGTTATTTTAAAAAAAAATACTAAAAAAAATTAAAAATTTCAATTGTCTATAAATAGCTCAAAAAAAGTCAAAATTCTCTGAAAATATAACTGTGTATGGAGAACGCCAATATAAATATTTGGTGAAAATTTCAAGTGTTTATATCGTTTATTTTTTGAGTTATAGCAAAATAAAAAATTCGATTTTGTCGAAAACTGGTTTTGCGTAAAAATTCCCGTTTTTTCCGTCACTTTTTTTTTGTTTTTCTCGATTTTTTTGAAAACTTTTGAAAAATGTTTACTTTTGACTTCTATAATGCACCAAGGATATCCACTTTGCCATCGGAGACCACCCCCAAAGTTTGAAATTGAAGCATTATTTTGACTAGTTATTCTGTACACAGACACACAAAAAAAAAACACACATCATTGTAAAATCAATACATTCATCACTCCGTTCAGAATCTAAAATATGTTATATAATATATGATTCAATTAGGTATGCTTAGGTGTAATTAATGAATATGTATTTTTAATTGTTCTATTATTTTTACATTATAACACAATTACTTTATATAGGTATTTATAAAAATAAAAATAAACTATACTACTAACTATTATTACTATTATTACTACGAATCACATTTAATATTATATTCGGCGTTGATTCATGATGATCTACGATCAATCTCATTGAACACCTGAAGGCCATGAGGACGAAATAAAATTTTCGGATCAAAATAATGTACCCGAATTAAGTGGTGTTCTCGTATTTCAAGCCGTCAGTTCCGCGGAATTGATTAGAAAAATATAAAAAAACAAATATCTATACGATAAGTAAGCACTTTAGCGGATGATGTTGTATTACAACCTATCCATCACGTTACATTTTATTATTATTATGTGTAGAATACAAATAATGTGAATGCGAAATGTGAAGACAATTTGTAATTCACGACTCACGTACAATAATAATATAATGGAACGCGCATCCGTGTTGTTTATTTGAATAGCTTTGAAAGTCATACAACAGTTAATGCTTACCGAAAAATATTCTATTTAAATAGATTTTGCATGCATAATAATAATGGTGGAGGGGCGATTAAATTCATTAAAAATAACGTATTATATATTTTATAAATGTATACGTAAAGCACAATTGTAGTTATATTAAAATTTATAATAATATAAAAAAAGTCAAGATCGTCAAATGTGGTTAATATATACTAAAAAAGGGTATAAGCTAGTATAGAAATTAGAAACACATTTTTTCTCGTATAGAAATAATTTGTTTCCTCATATAAATAATATCTTTCATACTAAGTTCGTCATTCTAAATAGTTATCCCAGAGGCGTTGGCCATCAGCTGTGTAACATTCACAAGTAGACGAAACTTAATCGATGATTACATCAATTGATAATTTGTTTTGTTTATACACTACGTAAGCCCAATATCCGTGACTTTAGAAATAATTCTTATGTAAATAGTTATTAGGTATCAAAATAATGACACAAAAAACAGTGAGCTGCCACTGATAGGCACTGTTTCCAAAAGTGTTTCGTATTTGGGTACCGGCTAAGAATATATATGAGTATATAATGATTGCAGATTGTCATTAAAAGGTATACCGTAGGTTAAACCTATGGACTATGGTGTTATATTTAAGTCAAAACTTCAAAGAAACGGTGATTGATTTTAAAACCTTGTACAATGTAAGTATTTCGTCCTTTGTAATGGAATAAGGCCAGTTTGTAAACATAACTTATAATATTATACGTTTTGTTCTTTGTTGGTATTTTTTCCACCTTAAATCCCATCGAAAAATCGAAATGCGAAAAAAAGATGTTCACTTTATATTATTTAACGTTATTACACGAAGGTTTCAAATCATATTTCAAGAGTATTAAATTATAACATAGAAAAATTGAATTGATTTATTTTTTGTTGTACAAAAATAAATTTAATGGCCCATGGTGGATTTTTTTTTTGTTTTTCAGTACTTCGTGTTTCACCACATAAATTACATTGTATAAGCAACATCATTGTCTGCACACCCTAGCGATCACAAATAAGTATAATATTATCAACATGAATGTATAAGTATTTATACACCCTTTATTTTAAATTCCCATAATTTAATAAATTATTATATTAATGTGAGCACTTGAGATGTTTTCAATAGACTGTTTAAGTACAGCTTATTTTTGATAAATAATTAAATTTGTATGTTGAAAATATTGAAATTAAAAAACTTTATGTACTAACGAGTATACATATATTACTTATAAGTATAATTATAACTATAAGCATCTTACACTTTAAATTGTCTTTTTATTTATTTTGAAGGATTCAATTTTTCTTAACAAGTTTACTTTATACGCTATTATGGTAATATTTCATAATATCTGATATAGACGGTTTAAATTAATAATTAATAAGAGAGAAATTTAATGAATCATGTTATAGGCACTTACTTAGTTTTGTTCAATACATTTTACTTGACGTCTTGAAATAACAATAGGTTGTTAAATTAGTTTCCAAAAGTTTTCGAAACAAACAAAACGTCAAATACCGATACTTGAAAATGCCACGAAATTCGATTTATAGTTGTATAATTTTAAGCATTTGAGGTTAACGAAAATGGGGTTGTTGGTACCTATTTACGAGTCTTCAAAATATCTAAATTAGTTTGAATAATCGAATAAAGTCAATCACTCGATCGTTTTAATAAATATCGTAATTATATGACACATTATATTATGCTATTTATTGACAAACATTTATAAGTCAATGGTGCTTTTTTTTTAATATTAGCTTTTATAAAAGCTAAACTGACTATAGTCAGTGATGACTATGAAAGCTCGACAATTATTGTATTAATACAAAGAAAGAAAACAAAATCACAAATGTAATATTCAATAACGAAACCAACTTCCATTACAGAATTAGTTATCTATTTGATGACCATTGTAAATTTAATGTTGGCCATACAGAATAGGTTGTTGAAGGAGATGTTAAGACATTTTAGGTAACTGAGCAAAATTATGAATAAGTAAATGCATTATAAAATAACAACCAACAATGAACGTAATTCGTCAGGTATTTGATAGGTATTCTGAAAAGATTAAATATGGGGCAATAGTTAAATAATATAATATTATTTGTATAGAGCGTTAGTGTACTCAACCAATTTAGTCAGTGCTCTTTAAATAATAACTCATTCTTAGTCCTTTCCAATACTTTTATAGTAGAAATATATTATTATGTTTAAATCTAAAGCTACAGCTGTGACATTGATATTGCCATGGTTACATACAAAAGAAAATGTCAATTTAGATTTCGCATTTAACTGAAACTGAAACTTATGTCTAATAGTTGTTTGCGCTTATGCTAATACGCGTCTCTGCGATAGATTCGTAATATCTTATAGTTGAAAACAATTTATATTTTTCATGTTATGGCTCATGTCGAACCGAATTGAATGTGAGAATAATGTGCACATTATTATTTTATTTTTAAAGTAACATATGTACGTAGTATTAAGATATAATCACAAATTGACATTTTTAAATAAATAAATTAGTTTTTTCAATTAGCAATCAATTTTGATTAAAATATGTAAACGAAAAAAAGCCGTCTTACAATTATTTATTGATCGACATAAGCAATTTGTAGACTTTTATTGAAAATTTAAACCCTAAGTACTGTAGCAAATAACTTTACAAACTACGAGTCTTCGCTGAATTAATATAAATATATATATACTAGCATTATATGTATGTACTTCAGATAATATATAGGATATATTTTGATATAATCAGTTAATTACTACCATAATCAATACGGTGTTTTCGTTAAGACTATTTATAATTCAGAAAATTAGACACTATTTATGTAGTCTGTGTATACTAGAGGTGGTAAACTTTTCCAACGTAACGTCACGCGTGCCACGGATTTAATATCTGTTGTCCATAGTCTTGAGACACTAAACAACACTTGGATAACTATAGTTTTGTCATATGAATATGTTTAATATTGTTATTGTGTAAGATCCACGAAAAAAAATCATAACATAAACAGAAAAAGAAAAGATTTGGATTTGGATTTACGACGACATAATCTAATCAACCATAGGTAGTTACAACAAGAAAAATAACAATATAACAAATCAACAAAGATTTAGACCCACTACCCAGTTAGGGTATCGATGAGGATCAAAATGACTGCACGTACCATTTTCACATGCGGCACCCAAACAAACAAACAAACACGCACAACCCTCGAACTAAGATGGATAATAATATATTGTTCAACTTGTGACGTACCACCTATTCTTTCCCCGTTTGCATACATATATTATATAACTTTTCTGTGACTCGTTAGCGTGAAAAAAACCAACTCGCGTACATAACTTAAATACACACAACATATGATTTTACATACATTTTACACTTATTACTTATACACAGTGGTGTATTGGTGAAAAAATGTTTGGGTATACGCACTTAAAGCTATATTTTATTGCAAAAAAAAAAAATTTTCTCGCTACGCTCGAAATATTACTTACATAATAAATACAATCTACATTAAACAATTTGTACCATAATCTTCGCTTTTTATATTTTTATACACAGTATTTCAGTTTGTATGTTAATTGTTAATATACTTTTAACTATTATTCACACTCAATCGATAAAATTTTTGATTTTAAAATAGTGATGTCCTTCACAAATTAATCATACCTATATCTAAAAATTATAAAATTCTAGACAAATATTAATATACCTATAATCGTGGTAATAATGCCATATTGTATACAAAAAAATATTCTCGATTAATTTGTGATATTAACAAAAATATTCAATAATAAAATTAAAAACATATTATCAATATTGCATATTTTATCAGTATACGCTCCTATACGGGTGTATACCTGCGTATTGTGTATATTTTAAAAGCTATACGCTCTGATCGACAAATATGTTTTGAATATAACGCCGTATACCCCCGTATACCCTCCAATACACCACTGCTTATACATTACGTTAAACCAGCAATATTATTATTATATAATATAAAAACGATTTCCATCAGGCACTTTTCAAAAAACTGCCGAAGCTTGAACATTATTATTGTGATTAAATACAACTACAAATTGCGCCTGTTTGATGACTGCATTTTAGCTGTGTAAAGCAAAATCAGGACGCGTCATTACCAGTATATAATAAACGTGTGGTTTTCATCGATTAGACTTTGTCCAAGTTGATATTAATGTGTGCAATAAACGAGAAATAGCATTAGCATTTTTGTCACGCACAAACGAGTCGCGTCATTGGTTTCTACCATGCGGATCAACATCACAGACGCATTTGTAAATAATTGTGATACTAGAAACATTCTTAAAAAACGTTCTAATGATAAAAATATTACCAATTTTAAAATTCTATTTGGAATTTGAAAAAGATTTATTCTTCTTGCAATGCAGCAAACGTATCGCATTTGCCGTGCGTACAGCATCGGTGAATTTCGTTACTATAATATAATTTATAATAACTAAACTGTATAACATAATATAGTATAGCAGCTGCACACCACGTCGATCATAATAATAAAATGACAAGCGGTAGACGCAAATAACCAACAGTCAACACAATAATTATTTATACCTGCAGAGTCACATTACTATACATATAATGTTCACCGCGACAAATCCTTCGGTCCACTGCGTAATCATGACGGTTATACCTATATACTCTCCAACCGTTTATTCGGACGTAACTATATGCTATTGGGAGCATAATATTCCTATATTACCTGCACGCGTTGTGTATAATATTGTAGGTACGTAGGTACTACGTACTTGAGCGGGAACGGTATCGCGCGACCGGAATGATTACCATACAATATTACCAATACTCGTTACGCGGCGGCGAACGAAACGAGCGGAAGAAGACAAATACCGAGACAGCAGTGACGATGATGGTTATATACCTAAATATAATGGACCGTATAAATATATTATAATTCCCTCGCTGCCGCAGAAATATAATATAACCAGTAGACCGCGACGGATTTACACACCCGGATTGTTGCTTAATTGCGACGCGATTAGCTTGTCAATCAAAATTACGATGTAGTATGTATATTGTATAATGTATACAGGGTGTAACAGGACTATTTAACAAATATAGTAACATTTGTAATGGAAATTTGTTAAATAGTCTTGTTACACCTTATATATTATAATAATAGGTGATGTATACAATGTCGGAATAGGGCCGAACAATGTGATAAACACGATGGAGCTGGACATAATATTATTATTATTATACAATTAGATAATCAGAAGAACAGAACAAACAAATTTCCCAAAGCGCGAGACATTTTTCTAAACACTCAATAAGACAAAAAAATAATTTATTCGTCGAATAAGAATGAAGATTATATACAAGTACAAATTTGTCTGGTTGAAGTCTATATATAGGTATGTGTAATATTATGATTTTAAGTCAGAGCCAGCGGTCACAATCAGAGTGCTACAGATCGCGATTTACACTAAGATACACATAACAATATTGTTATGTGTGATGGATGAGACAAACGAGGTAATCTAATAATTAACCGCAGCTTTGTATAATACCTTTTTAATCCTATAGCCATTGAATGGAATGCATCAATGCATGACTAATTAGCAATTAGTCATTAATGATGATACCATAAAGTTTCCATAATTCCATTATATATATCACATTCGTTTCGATAAATGATTCTTGAAAAAATGTAAGTTATCATATATATAGCTGACAGTAGTAACCTATGTCAACTAGTGGCGCAACCATAACTTATTTGAACATGTACCATAATAAAGAAGTAAATTATACAAAAACACACACAGGCTGGAACATTTTATGTAATAATATATTTAATTTTTTCAAACGAATTAAATGTTCGAGATTAGAAGATGACACAACAGACCGAATCTATGTAGTGATGCAAATTGTTGTAGTTCTTAAAACACGAATAAAATAAAAAAAATAAAAAACGACCACTACTACGATACATAAGTGGACAAAAACAACTTATATACTTAATAAAATTCAACGATAAATTGTGTAACATGCGCACAAAAAACAAATCAGACCTGTCAATATGAACAGTATATTTAGGAGGTCCACATTTTAATACCTTACACAAAAACAATAAATTATGACACTCTAAGAATATAGTGAAATGTTACATACCGATTATCGACGTTTTGTCGACCGAGCATTTTTTCTGCTCTCACCGGCCTAGCGTGGGATACTGGGATAGTAATATGCAGCCATACAGGACAGTACGTTCCATTGTCACATAAGTTTATATAATATATAGTGGATATAAACACACACGAATTCAACGGAGATAAGAAAATTTGTATTTACAATAAGTCAATAACAAACGTAAAAAAGAGTATGTAGTATGTACACGTGATACGTATCATAATAACGTATCATATTATGTATTATACGCCGTTGACTGTTGGTGATTAGTGATCTAAATCATGACCAATGATGATTTTTCTATTTAGATACTATATAAAGATACTACACCAAACACATTAAATAATTTAACCGACAACCAAATCGAACTCAATTCGTTTATATAAATACATACATTTATATAGGTAATAATAAATATACAGTAAAATAAAATATTATTGTATCTGTCAAAGAGTTCATTTTTACGAGAATTGTGAAAAACATTATTTACTTTAGATATTCACATATACCTACTATATTTAGTCATATAGTAGAATATATATTATGTGCATACCTATATAGTAATAAATTATGGTTTTTGAATACAAATAAGCATATTAGTATAATAGATTTACAAAAAAATATATTTGTATTAATATTATTGTACTTGGTTTATTTATAACTAGGTACCTCAATAGAATTATTTTAAAATTCGTACAAATATAGTTCGATTTTTATGTTTATTGTATTTAATGGTTTTTTTTTGTTCGACATAAAACAGCTGTAAAAATAAATAAGTAAAAACCGATTCACTATTACACATCAAATAACTATGTAGTTCTAAAAAAAAGTGTACTAAAGGTACTATTGTTGAATATTATAAATGGCGCTTAAAAGTATTTAAAAAAAAAAACACGAAATATAAAAACAGTTTCATTTTCATTTATAGTTAAACTACTACGGAATTAGAATTCAACAAAACTATATCAATAATCATTTAATCTATGGATACAATAATATAATAACTTTTGCAGTCATCAAAACAGATATTGAGATATATTTTAGTAGATATCTAGATAAGTAGCTACTTAGTTTTATTGGATTATAATTAAAATATTATATTTTGAGAAACAAGTCATAATAATGACTGCTAATAAACAATCATAAATTCATAAACCCAGAACAAAACATAACTAAGAAAAGGAAAAATACCAAAAAATATAAAACATACTCGTATTAGTATTTTATGAAGACTGTAATTAATACAAGTTATTAAAAATATTATTATGTAGCTTTGGTAATGATTATTTAACCGAAAAAAATACATTTTATATTTTTATTAAACAGACATAAATTAAAATGTTTTTGACATATTTTAATACAAACAATATTTTACTATGAAATTGTAAATATCAAATGAAATGGCCGGCAAAATAATATTCGTGTGTGACCATTTAAAAAATATAAAATGTTTTGGTTAAATATAATATTATCATATGCATACCTATACAATACATATTCAGTTTCATAATTAAATATCAACGATTTAAATATTAAATTTTAAGTAAATCTATTGTATTATTATTATTATTATTATTAATATTAATTCATGTAGAATAAATATAACACTTTTTAAATTTTAATAAAATTATTTTTACTTCAAAATATAAATTGGATTATTTTTAAATTTACAAATAATAATACATTTAGCAAAACTTCATTTTATTTTATGTCTGTAGATACCTAGTACTTTAAATTGTAAGAATAAACAATAATTGTGAAGAAAAAATACATTACACAAAGGTTAACAATGCTGAGCAGAATTTGTTTAGTTTTTTTATGTTTGTTTTTAAGATTAGTATAAAACGAATTCACTCACATATTTCTTCAATATTACAAGCTGTTTTTTTTTAATGATTTCCTTAAAAACTATTTAGCAATGTTTCAAAATATTATATTACAATACCATTTTCTTTCAATTTATAATTTTGCTGAAGTTTTTTTTACAGACATGAATAGATTTTTAAAAAAAAATATACAAATAATGTCCTTAATATTTTATAAGTATGCATTATAATATTATCAGTTATTCTATTAAAAATCTAATACATTTATAAAAAAAAAGTTCACCATTTTTTTAATGTCGAATTTAATTTGTTCTACTATTAAATTGTTTTTTAGTTAAATTTGTATATGATATTAGTGAAAATAATAACTAACAATAGTAAACACTACATTTCATCGAAGGACAAGTGCCAATACTTATAGCATAGGATATCTTTAAATCGAATAATTTAAAATTTATAGTCAAAATGAATCTTTCAGAAATGGCAAGTCGTGCGAGTAAATAATGGTATTAATCATCAATATACGATCCCATAAATTTATTTCAAAATTATCAAAGAACATACTAAATTTTAAAGTTAATGCTCGGAAGCTATTTTAATCAATTAATTTAGAAAGTAATTTTTACAATTAAAATTGAAGTACTTAATTTAATATATAGCTTTCTTTATTATAAATATTTAAAAAAACAAGCAACATCTTACATTCAGCTATTCAGTTTAATAAATATCCAAATAGTTTTGTATTTACTCAACTCAGTCTACAGTGCTTAAGTGATAAAGAAAATATGAGAAGATGATAACAAAAAACCAAGTAATGGTTTTAGTACCATATATATAATATATATATACAACTAGATTTTAAATTTGTGAACATGTTTATTAACATGATTTCATAATTATTATCGAATTGGCGATGAAATCATAAAAGTGTTGGTAGGAGAATATCTCGACCTCTTATTATGTAATATATAATTTTAAACTGTACAGTGTATTGTGTTTTAATACACCTAACAGGAACACGCCTTTATATTGATTTCTAGAAAATAAATGGACAGAGTCCAGATTGTCTAACACAACAATGTATGAAAGTACCAAAAGTTCATCATATTATAAATATGTACACATTATACAAAAAAGAATATGTACTTAATCGGTAATATTATTTGATAGTTTATCATGTATTATTAGTTATCTTTGATTATAGGTAAATTTTAAAGGTATATAAATTAATAATTAATGTTTAATTATTAAATAATAAATTATTACAGAGGATATAGTTTCATTTTTATACAATAATAATATGAAAATTAAATTGAAAGAATATTTTAAACAATTAATAAAAATAAACATATCGATTATCACGTTTTGATCATTTGAAGGAAATGGCATGGTGAATCACAAGTGTACATAAATGACACATTTTCAGCAGTATCGCATCGTTAAAAGAACATACACCCATTCAAGTGACAAAATCGAAGTGACAATATAACAGGAAATGGATTATACTTTTCTGGAGAATTAATACAATACGTTGAAAAATACATTTCTATAAAGGTAGGTATAAAGTAAAAATAAAGATTAAGTACATTAAGATATTTAAAAATATATGAATACTCAATACATATATCTAACTTTCGTGTATATACAAATAAATATGCTAAGTGAAAATCATTTTAAATTTTAAATAATAAATTAATATTTATTTCACACCAAAGTTCTTTCATTGGAAGGTCTTTTTATTCGAGTATAATGAGTATATACTAAAGACACTCATATACCGTCTACACCTACACTTATTGTAAAAATATTCATTATAGATGGTATAATAAAAAATGAATGATAATATGTATATATTTTGAAAATTTTAAAATAAAAAAACTATTTTATGTTAACAATTATTTGATACAGAATTGTATCAATACATCTGTGAGGCCAAAATGGCAGCATATCGAAATTAAACTGAAGTTATTTTTAGTTAATTAATTAAATAGGAAGTATACGTTTTTGTTTGATTACTTTACTTTTATTCTCTTAACAGTTATCATTTCATTTCTATAATTAAATAATTATAATTTTTAATATATTGGTACTCAATAGCAAAAAGAAGGTATCGCCTCCCTCTCAAAAAACCTCATTTTTAACTGTAATCTAATTTTTATCATAATATTATACATAATAATATAATAGTTTGATAATATTATAGTAAATTAAGTTGAGAATTATGTTATTACTATTGATGAGGATAAGGAAACGTTAAAATATTTTCAATGACATTTTGTGATAGACATTTTTTTGGATATCAGTGTCGGTACAATTTGCAGTCAGATTCTTTATTGATAACACACGAACCATATAAATTATTGACATGCTGACTACTATTACATATTATCATATACCTACGATACACCTAAATATAATTTTACTATTATAATATGAAAATGATTTTACGAGTATAACATAATTTTTAATTTTAATTTAACATCCAAAAGTCTTAAAAAAAGCTTTGTTACAGATAAAAATAAATTGTTTAAGTTTAATACAAATAACATTGATAACTCTGTTCGTTTATCTACATATTCTTCATATTATATATCATCTAAATTATCTATACGCATCATTATTATATTATATAATGTCATCCAAACTATAAACTGCAACCACTTATGAATGTCTATCGTTATATGTGGAGTAACTAGTATTGTTAGTACAACTAGTATTGCAATATCACACTAAGTTAAGTTATGCTTAAAATTTTTTTAAAAAAATGTGATAGTTAGTGAATTTACTCATTATAAGGGCAACAGTATCTATATAAACATACATAATTTGTACAAAATAACATAGAAACCACAAATCCTCAGTCAAATAATAATAATTACCACTATTATATTGTTTTATTCTTTCTCAAAATATGAGAAAGATTTAAGGGAAGATTTTTGACTAATCTATGATTTTTTTTTGTATGTTAGTACACATTATTAAACAGATAATATATATTAGACGTCAATAAGACGTATATCTAACATATAATAAATAATACAAGTGTTATACAGATGTTTTAGTAGTTGTACGATATATTATGTATTAACAATTTGTTATGAAGAAATTTACCAATTATAAATAATAATACATCTTATTATATTATATTGGTATGAAAGTGAAATTAGATACTAATAATTTAACATAGTATATAATCCATAAATCATAATTGTAAATATGGTCATTTTTTTAAGTAATATTTTGCAGCGTTTATAGGTTAAGTTTAAAAATTGCAGTTGGTCAGAACAAGATTTAAGTTTAAACTTTAATACTTATATTATTATCTATAACAATTAACTACCACTTTTCAAATGTCTGCGCACACTTAAATCCATAAATTTTGTAATGTTTGGTCATTGGCATATACTTAAGATATATACAGTTGAGGAAATACATTGGTATGTTGACATTGTTTCTTCCTATAGATTTTACACATGGAAGCCCTATAGATGTTGTGGTAAACATTTTAGCACAGTTTTTGAAAAAAAAATGGATTGATAAATCAAAAACATTATTTTTAGATTTAAACGTAATATTAACTAAGGTATTCGATACAATTTTACAATACTTATACTTATATCTTTAAGCTTATTCGACTAGTTCACAGCGTTACAAATTTACAATCTATATACTATATAATACTATATGTATATAACAATATATACAAGCCCACGGACGCTTATCGTAATACCACGTAATAAACCCACATATATATATATACTTTATGGTTTATGTATATATAATATATATCTTATATGGCAATTATGCACAAGATTTAACGTAAACTTTTCTTTGCATATACTCTTCGGAGTGGTAATTGGAAGTGTGTTTTTAGGTAGGTATTATCCGTATTTCAAGAGGCTTACTATAGCCACTCAATTATATATGGTTGCTATTCTTATCTATGTGTAATTAATAAAACATTAAATATTATAAGATGTTTTTATAATACATTTAGAGTGTGTTGACTGCAGTAGTATCCAAAAAGTCTATTAAACGAGTATAATGGAAATTAATAGTATAAGAATAGTTTACATTTTGATGTATGACAACTGGTAAGACGTATGATAGTTATCTTACTTTAAATTCAAGAATTTTAAATCTCAATAGACATTAAAATATGATGGTTTTTTTTTGTTTGTACTTTTTAGAGTTGAGCACTTTTAGTATTTAAATTGTGAGTATAAATTATAATACTTAATAGTTGGATGTTATACTAAACTCTGATTATACCAAATATACTAAACGATGACGACCTTTTTTTATCTGCAGTTTATTATTCAAAAATCAAAGAAACTGAATACGAATAGTAACGACAAACATTGAATATAATTACATGAAATATTTTCATTGATAAAATAAATATTACTATAAAATACAGTAAGTATAGAATATATTTTGTAGAAATATACAATCTTAGATTATTCAAAGTTATATTTATACAATATAACATGTATATTAATGCATTACATTAATTTTATCAATAGAAATACACATATTTCATAACCACTATGATATGTGCATAAGTATAAGAACTAAAAAATAATGTTATAGAAAAGGATCATGAATTATTTTAATTTGCTTCTTATAAAAGAATTTAATGGATACCTATATTGTATATTACCAAGTATAATATTTGTATATTATTCTTTATAATATTCTAATTTTATAAATTAAACATGGTAAATGTTATTTGTAACAACGGTATTCTGTATTTATTAAAAAAAAAAAAAATTAGAAATGTAGTAAATGTTTCCGTATTGATGAAATTTGTACGTTTTTAGATGTACCTACCAAGGTGTTTAAAATGGAAATTGTATTAATATTAAAATGTATTTCAAAATGGAGTCAAAATGCGATTCATTCCATGCAACTATATTTAGTAAAAGCTTAAAAGAAAATAGAACGTAATCAAACTACACTAATGCTAAGATAAAAAGCGTCCAAATTTGTATAAAAAAAAATTATCTTAGTTAAGTTAAATTATCTAAGTTAGTAAAAGACATTAGTGAATTTTTGTTTTTAATTGTCTACATATGCATGTATAATATTTTATAAGATAACAATAAATCAAAAACTATAGGGAAATTTTATAATATAATAAATATATCTAATATACATTGTATATTATAATAAGTGTCGAATGTATACATCATCTTTGATTGGGTCACCATCGGTGTATTCTAGAGTCCAGAGTCCTCATAACTAAACGGGGAAAAAAAATAATATACTAATTGAGTTCTAGGATTATTTTAAGTGAAATATCAAATTAACCGTAAGCATACGTATACGGATATTACTACGAGATATCCTTCATATAATTTTTATAACTTTACTTACGTCAGATAAAAATAATAATAATATATTAGCCAGTAATTTTGAATATTATTTGTCCCATTGACAATAATAATTAATAACATTATACATACGCACTCTAGTTTACGAGGTACGCCGAACACATAATGGATGAAAGATGATATGAACCACTATGAATAGTGTTAAATGAAGTAAAAGAAATAAATGTTTATTTTTTTTTTTTTTATCAACGGATACAAATTTTATAATCGAAAACATTTATCGAAAAATCATCAACGCTGGACTTGCTGCGTAATAACTGTAAGTAGTTTTTAAATTAAATTAATTTAATCCTATAGTTGAAAAATCAATAAAAAAAAAACCACCAGATTATCGAATAGCTTGTTATATAAAATGAATATCCGAAAACTCATTTTATCCTTCTGAAATGTAGGCCTCATTTACATATTCATTGGCAAGGAATTCAAAGTTGTGAATCTTTCCATACAAAATGTAATTCTATGTTTTATTTAGGTTTTAGTTCATCCAAATACAGTCTGTAGCAATCACAAATAAAAAACACAAGCATTGCAGCGGACCACCATCGTTCTTTCCTATCAACCGTCACTTTGGGGCACAAACTGCAGCGTGACTCGTTCTACTCTCCCACCTTACTTGTTATCGAGAGAGGTAGGAGACCGAACTGACTATACGTGTATGTACGACCGGAGGCAAAGGCCAGGACTAGCCTTGTTGACGTTCTACGACTATTATGAGTGGTGACAGAGTATAATTAAAATAATAGTATTTCAATCTAATAAAATCAAACATATATATACGTATATATACATTAAATTTTGCATATTGGTGTCTATATTATTCCTCACTTCTCACACAATACCAATTTTAGGAAACAACGACGAACGACAATTGAAACCATCGTATTCCACGTCAAACATTTATCAATCTTTAAACATTTTTTTTTCAATGTACAAAGCGAAACATACATCAAAATGAGATTATATCAAATATACATGAAATTATATAAAAAAAATCTGAAAATAAATATAGCTATTGCGTTCAAACAAAATTATATGCGATTTGAATAAATAAAAGTTCATCTTAAATATTTTTACGAGTATAAGAAATTCAATTTAACTATTACTTATATTAATGTATGTATAAACAAGTAACTACTAAATTATACTTGTAAAATACTGTATTAAATCATAATAATATAATTTGAGACTATATAAATCGTAAGAAATTACTAAAATTGTAAAAAAAATATAATCTAATATTTTCAAAAATAAACAGATACTTAGTAACACAATTTATAGTTTATACTAGCTATGCATATTATGTACTTATGTGAAAAATGATTTATAAAGTTATAACTTAATAAAGTATTAATTAAATACAAATATATACCTATCATGTTTAATGTAAATTTGATATTAATTATAGTTTATCAAAAGTATGATATAATAGTAAATTAATATTTTAGAGCATTTTATGTTTAAAAACGAGGAAACAATATTATTTATAGTTTTGTGTATAATATAAAATAAGTTTGGTAATTAATAATTAAGTGATAAATTCGTAATACGTTTAGAATCTATTTATATGATTGATTACATTTAATATTATTTGGTAAACTTAATGAACAGCATCGAACCCCCACGAATAGTCTTAAATTGTTAATGTATGGTTAGTCGAATGAAACGTATAAACAATTAGATATTTGTAGACAAAATTAGACAATAATTAGACAAAATTAATTTGTGAATTATGGAGAACTGAAGGACGAAGACCTTTGAAGCTATATTTATGGTTTTTAATTCAGCGATAAATGAGTGGAATAAAATAGAAATATTTTTATATATTTTAGCAGAAATATATAGAAACGTATACTGCCTATCGAATTGTAACATCGATTGGGTATACATTTAAGAACGCAGGTCCATTTTGATTAATATAAATGCATTAAATTTAATACAAATATAACAAAAACTTAATTCAATTTTATTTTTTAATAAAAAAAATAAGTAAAAACTAAAAACACAACCAATACTAGAAGTATGTTAATGTTGTCTGATTTACATAATTATTGTGTGTATTCGTTCTATACTTGTTCTATATACTTTATCAATAAAACATTTTAGATAGGTACCAAGTACTCGTAAGGCAACAATTTTTTTGTCTTGATTTTGTAATGATGGGTTTTTTTTCATTTTTAAACTTTAAAAATGTTTTTGGTGTTTCAGTGCCTACAGCTACCTAACCTCAGTATCTGTACAGCCAAAACTCAACTATAGTATGTAACTATAGTACTCATCTACATATCTTGATACGCTATACACTTACAATTGATTTAACATCCCAGTTAACAGGACTTAAATGAGTTATTGGGCCAAATCCTAACATCGCCACTTGTTACCTAAGTGGAAAAATCTACTAGTATTTCAATTAACTAATTCCTCTGGTCGAGTAATTTCACTCTATCCATACATTTTACAAAATTATTAAATCATATTTTATATATTCATAAAATATTGAAACATTTATTCAATAATTACTGTTCACTCTATTTTCGTTTAATCAACATCCATAAATCAAACTGAAGTTTTTATAAGCGTAGTACGAGTAGTTGAGGTCACTACAGTGTATTGATTTTACAATAATGAGTGTTTTTTATATGTATGGATGTATATTATACACGATAAGTAGTTTAAAAAATTCTTCAATTTTTAAATTTGAAAGTGATTTCGGATAACAAATCTGAGTAAGGTGAAAATACGGTAAAATGGTATTAACTTAAAGGCTAATAACAATAATATATAACATCATATTATTATATTAATAATATGGTATAAAAATATATAATTTAGTAGTTAAATATAAATAATATAATAAATGCAATGTTTTTAGAAAAAATCAAACCGTAATATCAATACTAAAATACATCATAAATTACTTTAATAACAATATAAAAATTATAGCATGAAATATACGTTTGGTGATACAAGCTGACAAACTTTTTTCACTAAGAAATATTTTTCGTATACAATGATATATAATTGAATTCAAATTTAACGCATTCATAACAGTGACTCACTCGACACCTACGGTGCAACAAAACGGTGCCCATTTGCCCACCTTTTTTATTATTTATAATAATTGAGCATTGCAAAGATTATTCTTGAAACCCACTTAGTTTCACATTTAATACAGTATTAAGTACGGGTAATAAATGAGACGACTGAATAAAATAATGAACAGTAATGACAAAGTGAGAAGATAATTACTGATCTCAGCGAACTTTTTTTTCTGCAATTGTATTTATAATAATTTTACAATTATTAAAGTAAAATAAATATACAAATCATTAAATGATTTTATTTATAATCGTATAAGCTCATTAGCTCAATTAGTTAAATAAAATGTTACAATTTTAATAATAATAACTCTATTCAATTTCATTAGGGAATAAACCTTTTTTTACTAACAATATTATCTTTGGGATATAATAAGGGGCGTCATTTCAGGATTTTTTTCGGGTGTGCAAGGTTCAGCAGGTTATTTTGAAATTTCACTAGACCATATGAAAATAGATATACGTATAATGTATATACGTACATTATATAAAATGACAATGATTTTCTTATAATAAACTAAAATGTATAGTTATGTATATTAATGTATATAAATATCCTGTCTCTACTAAAATTATTACTTAAATTATAAAATTATTAACGAAATAACTACTCTGCAGTACAGTATAGGTTTTGAATACATTTTGTCATTGACTAAACCACTGTAATGGATAAGTTAAATTTAAATATACAAAGATAAATCATTGAAATTTCTAAGCAAAGATGATGTGACAGTATCTATTTCTAAGAATATTTTATCATTTATTTTTTTATTTATTTCAATATAGGTAGTAGTAATTTTATTAATAATATATTTATATTAGAGCATATTAGTCAATGCCATTGTACAGTAGACTGTTACAGGTAAAAACAACTTCGTTATGACATATTGCCATAGAAAAAATTTTCAAATCTCTATTTTAGGGTTACAAGAAAATAACTAAAATTTTTTTTACAAAAATATCCAATTTTGTTTAAAAAAAATGTTTAATATCTATTTAATTTTTTATATTTTTAAATTGCTGTAAAAGTAACTTATGAAGTTTTTAATTTACAAACGAAAATTATGAATCATCAAAAATATAGAATTATACAAAAGTCTACATAAAAATCACACCAATAGCCGAAATGTCAATAAAAGATTAAAAGATAATTTTAAGATTATGTAGAACAATATTGAACAAGTTTTGATTTTGATCCCATAAAGTAACACTTGAATCCAATTGTCTACCAAAAATCACTTTCAATTTTATAGATATTACGCATATTTACTGTTCTTAAAGATTAGACACAAAAAAAACTCATAACTGTAAACCTCATTAATTAGTTAAGAATATAAAATTTTAATTAATTTTACTTAATAATTTATTAAATAATTAAATTGTAGGTATAGTTATGCAGCTCAAAATTTTTAAAAAATAACAGCATAATTCAATTGATAATTATAACCCAATAAATTAATAACTTCAGTTATACAAAATAAATAAAAGTAATTCATTTTTACGAAGAAAACAAGAATCCTTAATACCTTTATTTCAGAAATGATAATTATTCATCAAAATATCAGTAATTTGTAAATCATAAATATTAAAATCATGACTCAGTCAAATAAATCAATGTAACTGTAATAATATATCAAATAATAACTATTTTAACAGTTTATTAAAAACTGTTTGATGAGGTTTAGTGTTTACTTAAAAAGAGATTTAAGATTAAAGAACTTTAAGAACTGTTATTAAATAACTTAAATATCTTAAAACAAAATAAGAAACTATTATAACGTTTCTGACGATGACTAAAATGTTTTAATTTAAAAATAATTCTAATTTGAACTCGAAAATTGTTATAATTACAAATTATAACAAAAACCAATAATCTGGACTGTTTATAGTTTATAAAAGGTATTTGGTTTTTATAATTTTTATTTAATCCAGAATACATAACTTTATTAAATACGTATAGTTAATATTTTATCACAAAATACTTAAACAATGAAAATGGTTTATTTAATAAAGTATTTATATGCTTCCAATAAAAATCATTTTAAAATATAATCTATGTTGATACAATTTTTAATTAAAAATAATAAATAATAACTATCAATTTTACAGATTTACATATTATACAAATTATATGATGGAATTGGATCTTGAAAGGTTTCGATCATAATTAAATTCAACATCATTAGTATTGTGGCATTCCATTAATATAAATAATTTTTATAAAAAAATTCCAACCTAATGTCATCATTGAAAACAATGATTGTTGTTAAAAGTATTTCTTAGTTAAAATTAAACGATCTAATTTTTAACTATAATATTCTATTATATTAATAATGAAATCTATAAAATGTAAAAATAAAATTTGATATTCTAATTTTTTGATTTTGATACTGTTGAAATGATCAACAGAATAATAATAAAAATAATTCATTAATAAAGTACTTGATAAGCAATAAGTATTATACTTCGCTCTAGCGATCAAGTACTAAAAATTACAAAGTATTTTGCTCAATATCGTAGACGAGTAACTGCCTACATATAACGTGTGTACGAGTATAAGTATTTATATTATAGGGAATTTATTCGGATTAATTACATCGAAAAGTTGAAAGGAAAATTTAGCAGTACGACTGTAGTAGGTATCTTTGTACCGTAAACCGATAAGTTATGCGACCTTGAAACAACATGGTGGTGCATGCAGTGACGATTCATTGATCTTGTACACTGTATGTATGTGTGTGCGCGCGCGTTTATTTCAATCGTCTTTAAAAACAACTGCCACTCGGTGTACACTTAACTAGCTACAAATCCACATACGATTGGTTTTGCAATCATCTAGTGCGAACGTAGTTTCATCGCTAAATAGCTTGGATTCATCATCGCTTTAAAAATCTACAGTTGTATTTATATTATAACTATTTATAGATAGGAAAAAGTTTAATACACAATAAAATAAACTATTTATTTTCAATATTAAATAATTGGTAAATAAATGATAAAATTATTTTTACAGATAAACAAAGGATATTGATATAAAAATATTGAGAGAAAGCATAAAATATATTTTACTACACAATGATATTAATTTTTATCATTCAGATACTAACTGTAAGAAATAAATGGTCTATCATGGTCTTTGTAATTTACAATATGGAAAATAAATTACTTATTAACAGGTTAAAATAAATTTAATTATATATTATAATTATAATTTATACTTTTTAAAATTAATTAATAAATAAGAAAAATATAATTGTATTATTGGAATACAATATAAGTATTCTGTATTTATATATAGTATTTTTTTTTTCAATAATTAATTTAGAATTATATTAAAAATATAAAAATACATTGGTAATACAGAAAAGGCTGAAAATATATAAAAAAATTAAATTTAATAATTTCACAGTACCTATTCTATATAAATGTCAATTTTGTATAAAGGTTAAATCAGAATAATAAACATTAAAATGACTATATATGTATTCATTTGTAATTTGTGTACGTTGCAAAACATTTTCAATTTAACTAACAAATAAAAAAACAAGCCCCTTACGATCATAAATACAGTTAAAAAGTTGTATATATATATTTTATGTAAATATATTGGTTAATCAACAAATTTACGAAACACTGTATTTTATATAGACATATTTAAAAGTTAACGCCATATATTATTTTACTTAAGTGTAGATTTCAATATACTATGTAATTTATAATTCATCTACTTTTAATATATGGCTTATATGAAATGATTCGTCAAGCATATACTCGCCTCAATTTTTGATTCTGAGTGAAACAGTGGATGTATAAAATCAGTGACTGATCTGGGATTTTTTTTTTTTTGGTACGGAAATTTTCATATTATATATTATATCATATAATTTTGTAAGCACAATAATTATGATTTGATGTTAGGCCTTATAAATATAATATAATTTTCAAGGGAAAGGCTTCGGACACCCCTGAATCCACCACTGTATAAAATTTTACAATAATGTGTGTTTTGTGAGTGAGTGTATATGTCTGTGCAAGCAATAAGTAAGTAATTGAAAAAATGTATCGATTTTAAACTTTGAAGATTGTTTCTGATAGAAAATAAAATTGGATTCAAAAAAGAATATAACTTAAGTATAGTTTTCAAAATATTTTGACTTTTTTAATTATTTAAAGCATGATCATTTTTTTATTTATTTTTCTATGAATTTTGATAAAAAATGATTTAATAGATCAAAATTCTTGATAATATAATACAATATCTCAAATATTTTTTTCGTTTATAAGTACACAAATATTAGAAATATAGACACATTTTTTTACAAACATCTGAAGATCAATTTTTTTTTTAATTCATCTAAATTGCAAAACTTTACAAATTACAAACATTATGTAGTAAAAAAAATATAAAATCTACAATTTTATTACTAAGGATTTTATATACAATATAAATTTACTATGTAAATAGTTCATAATGTAATTAAAAAAACTAAAAATATATGATCACAGTAATTTTTTATGGGCATTTAAAGTTAAAATTTGTTTAAAATTAGTAATTACACACTTTAATCATAAATAACTATGTTAATTATTTTGCCATAATTTGAAAGCACTATTCGTTAGGACTAGACTTTTACGTATTATTTGAATTCTAAGAATAAAGTATAGGATATTTAAAATACATATAATAATTTAAAATATTATTAATTAATAAATATTAATAAAAATTATTAATTTTCATATTTTATGTTGAACAATTAATATAGATTATTATCATAATTAGGTACTTAAAGATTTAACTTCTATTGCAAGTGTAACATATAAGTACTATTATTAAACCTAACTAATTTCGTATATGATTATGATTATATTAAGTACATTTTTGTGTTGAAACATGTAATGATATTTCATTAAAAATATTTTAATTAAAATTAAGTATACAATAGTGAACGAAGTCAACTGTAAAGAACGTTCATTTGATTAGAAATATTATCAAAGACAAATAATGCAGGTTATAAATGCGAGTGCATTTTGAACCGCCTGTAGATTATTTTTATTTTTAAATAAAAATAACAAATATTTAAAAATAACTTATAGGTTAATAATTTTTTTTTGACACAAAATTATTTAAACCAAAATTATTTATTTATATTTTTTTTTTTTGAAAATATTAGAATAAATATACAAGTATGTACAATGTATATTATAATAAATTCCTATAAATAAAAGAATAGAATTATTTTCTAGTATTGTAGTAATACCCATTTAAATTAATAAAATTAGGTTTAAACTATTTTAATATTATAAAAATGTTTAAAAATAACTTTTTTTTAAAGATTTTAAAATAAATAATAAAAAGGGGAGTTTTATCAATTGCGCTTAAAATTACCTTTTAATATACCAATTGCACTCGATAATTTTCAGGATTGTTAGACCAATTACGATAGATAAATTAAATAATGGTCATTTAGATTTAAAATTATATGTAAACATAATATTTATTATATTCATTACAATTTAAGTTACTTAACTTAAAATAATTACTTTAATAATAAAAACATACTATAATTAACACTCATAAGTATAATAAATATAATAAAAATAAATGACAATTTTACGTTTAAAAGTATCTAATATATTCTAATAGTATTATCATTATGTAACCTCATATTAAAAAGTGTTATGTATAGTACAACGAACCATTTAGGCCGGTAAATAATTTAAGAAACTAAAAATTTGATTTCAAACATGTGTATGTTGATTGCAAACATTATATAATATCAACTCTGAATCAGTTTTTTTTTCAAAAACAAATGTACTTAGCTAGTCACTTGCTAATAAATTGACCAATATAATATATGTTTTTAATTTTAAATTATTTAAGTACAAATAGTTTATGTATAATGTTTAATAATAGGTAAAATGTTGATGGACTAATTTGAATAGGATTAGACAAAAATATGTTTTTTATAACTGAAGTTAAAACTAAAAATTGGTTTACTGACCGTATAATTTAAAGAAAACAATTGATACACTGCAGAACCTAAAATACAAATTTTTTATAGACGCATCTGATTTATGCCCACATAACAAAAAAAGCGGGTAAGTGAGTATCGCTCCGCTGTACATTAGGGGGTGGGGTGGACCTCGGACTAAGGTAGGTTAAATTTGAATGCAATGATAGGTATCATTGTATACGAAAAACGATTCTGAACGGAGATGATTTGTCAGTCTGGGATATATTATATTTAAATATTGTCATATATTCTATTTTGAAACAAATTCAGAAATTCAAACATTTAAGTAAAAGCTTCAAGATCTTACGTTTGATAATTTTTTAAAAATAACAAAAATCGAAAATTATTTATTAGTAAAACGTAATTTTACACGTGTATGTTTGATTTCAAATTAAAATTAAAACTTTAAACACTCGTAAAATTTTTTAAATTGAATAATCCTCAAACTTTTTTATAATTATTCTAAGCTTAACTTATGGACAACATAGTATTAAATTTTCAAATCTTAGCTTTTGATAGTAAAATATTTATAAATTTTTAAATACCAAATAGTGAAAAATATTCATGATTTTGACGAATTTTTGTCAATATTTGAACTTCAAATGCTAATAAAAAAAAATGTGCCTATGAATTTTTATAATTTTTGAATGAGAGTTAGAACAAGTTATGTGGACCCTTCAATTAAATTTTCAAGTAATTTGTCCCAGCTAAATTTTTTTTATCAACATTTATAAAAAAAAAATAAAAAAATATTAAAAATTTCAATTGTCTATAAATAGCTCAAAAAAAGTCAAAATATTTTGAAAATCAAATCACGTAAAGAAAATGGCAATCTAAATAAATGGTAAAATTTTCATGTATTTACGACTTATACTGTTTGAATAACAACAAATATCAAAAATCGTTTGAGGCTAAACCGTTATTTAACGCGGTTTTGTAAAAATTTAAATTTCAAACACTCCTAAAAATTTTTTGTCTTAGTCCGGTAGAGTTTTTTTTACAGATATTTGAAGAAAAACTTATGGAGAACCTTGTACCAAATTTTCAAAACTTAGTTATAAAAGAAAAAAATTTTACGATTTTTCAACCACAAAATTACTTGCAAATTTTCGCAATTTTGACATATTTCGTATAAATTCGAACTTTAAGCACTTATAAAAAAAAATTGTGACTAACGATTTCGGATTTTTTTTTATCACTTTTAGAACAACTTATAAGTAACCTTGTATTAAATTTTCAAGATTTTCTGGCCGGCCAAAAAAATTTAATTGTTATTTTAAAAAAAAATACTAAAAAAAATTAAAAATTTCAATTGTCTATAAATAGCTCAAAAAAGTCTAAATTCTTTGAAAATTGAACTGTGTATGGAGAACGCTAATATAAATATTTGGTGAAAATATAGTAGTCAAGTAGGTCAAGTATTTACATCTATTAGTTTTTGAGTTATAGCAAAATAAAAACTTCGAATTTGTCGAAAACTGGTTTTGCGTAAAAAATCCCGTTTTTCCTTCATTTTTTTAGGGTTTTTCCCGACTCATTTAAAAAATATTGAAAATTTTTAACTTTTGACCCCCCAAAGTACCAACTAGATCCGATTTCCTTTTCAAAGAGGGGCTGAAGTCAAAAATCGAAGCATTTTTACTGCCCCAAATGTTGTCGACAGACACACAAAAAAAAAAAACAAAACAAAAAAAAAAAAACACACATCATTGTAAAATCAATACATTCATCACTCCGTTCAGAATCTAAAATTACATTACACAATTAGTTATATAAACTGTATTGTTCTATAGCTAGGTTATGAATAGGAAAATTGAACTACTAAGATACATAACTCAATTCATAAGATATTTGCCAATTAGTAAATATAAATTCATAACAAAAATTAATTTACCAAAATATAATATATATCTAATATACTTTATTTATTACTAAATTATTTTTTCAATTATAATAATTTAAAAGTTGAACATTATTTAAATAAGTTTAATCTTTAAATTAAATATAATATTGTTCATTTAATAAAAATAAATTATGTTCTATAATCTACAATTTACTTTAGAAGGCCTTATTATGATTTTTCATTCTTCGAATATAATAATTTATACTAGAACGTAGTTCGGAGTTTTATGTTTTTAAACATATTAAAGTACCTAGTATAATATCTATTAACTATTAATAAGGCATTAAGATCATATAGAGGTTTTTTAAAACATTCATTTAATTATATACATTCAATAATTCAACACACGTAGAATTAAGAAAACGTAAACCAACCAGAAATACAGTTATGTTCAGATATTTTCTGTTATAAAGACGCACCTAAAATATGATTTTTGAACTAACATTTACCTACGTAATAATACATCAGAAATTATCCAAATTCAATAAACATGTCATTGTTTTAAATTGAATATTTTTAAATTATTCTTTTTTCTATTCTACAACAAAGCTTGTATTTTTGAAATATAATAATAAACCATTTTTTAATCCAATATTATAACAAGATGTTTTATGATTCGAATAAATGTTGACATTAAAATTTTTCCAACTTGGTTTACATTACATAATACAAAAGTTAATCCCACCAAAAACTAAAGGTAAAACAAAATAACTATATAAAAAAATATGAAATTAACGGATAGCAACTTGTAATCAGATAATTATATAACAGTAAATGAAAGTATGAACGATAATATTTAGATATACTCATCAAACGAAAGCCAACTATTTATGAAATAAAACTTATAACCATACACAATACTGTTGATAAATAGGAAAGACATAACTCATTAAAATTTTATTATTTTACATATGTAATGTGTCACTTTATCCTTGTATGTGTATGAAATAATAATAATAATAATATAATATATTATACGTATATTAATACGTTACAAATGACCTGACAATAAAAAAATCATGAAATGGTTTATTCAAGCAAAAGCATACATAAAATAATTATAGATCCTAAATATCATTCACAATTTTTACTATGAAAGAAGAAGTTATTGGCGTAAGAAGCGCTGCTAAACGTTAGTAAGATATTTCTTTATTTACAAGTAATGATTTTATATCTCAAAGCGTAACAAAAAAAGTAATATAATAATGCTTTATGATCATTATTTTCACAGGTTATTTATTATAATACTTAATTTCAAATTTATTTGCATTTTAAACTAAAAAACAAACTCTAACATTTTAAATAGTCTCTTTATATATACCAGAGCGATTTCAGTAATTTATATCACATTTAACGATGTTAATTATTAATATTTTAAATTACATAAATATTTAAAATCAGGTAAATAGATAAACATTGTTCATAACTTCATAAGATTATATGATATAATTTAAATTTTATCCACTATGTATGGAATAAGATAATTTTACCGATACTTAAATGATATATAATTATATATATATTTGTTCAAAACATATTGTTTGATTAACATTCGTTTAAATACATTTTAATTTATTATTTTAAAAGCTACTAGGATCGTTCTAAAAAGATAAGTATTATAATCCCTTCAACTAGACCTAATATCCATGGTTTTAGTGAGATAAGCAATAAAAAAATACTATTACTATTATGTTTTAGAGTAGACAATTCAATTTAATCTTCATAATTGATGGTGATTAGTGGATGAAATTTTCATCCTAGTTTGTACATACTTTATTATTGGGCAGTCAAAAGTGACATTAACAAAATAAAGACATACATGGAGGAAAATCATGATTTTACGTTAAAATAAATAATTTCAACATTTTTTGAGTTTCAACCCCGCTCGTAAAAATATTATGACTGTTCATTTTGAATATTTTCTTATTTTTTACTGCTTTAAAAAAAGCTTATAAAATAACTAAATTTTTAAGCTATGACTTACCTAATTTTTATTTTTATTTTTATTAATACTTAAAAAAAACTTTGACATTATAATTTATAATTTATTATTTTAAATCATTTTTTTCGCGATAATTATATACCTACCTATTTCCTAAAGATACAGTGATTTATCGCGGAATACAAATGTAACACAATTCTATTACAGTAACCTATTCAATGACGAATTTTATTAAAAACTTACTACACAACAGATGTAAGTTTAACTGTTTTATTATTATTATTATTATTATTATTATTCACATAATAAGCATTTAAATACAAATAAAAATTTGAAACAAAATATTGAATGAACACTTAAGATATTAGCTATTAAAAATAAAATATTCTTTAATTTAGTTTATGTACTTTACTTTTTGATTTCTTTAAATGCAAGCCGGACAATAAACTCCAAACTAACATTTTTTATTACAACGATTTTAAGTATAAATACTTGTATAGTTGTATAAAGGTATTAAGTTTATATTTGTTCATGCATTATTAATTCATTTTTTGTACAAAATAGTATTATAAGCTGAAATATTTTTTTTTTTTAATTAATACTTTATCTTCAATAATAATCTGATTGTTAAATAAATTAATATTATCAAAACTGAAATCCATACAAAATGCCATGTATTATGAATTTTCAGTTCATGTATATTTTTGTTGATGTATATTATGTCACAATAAGTTTTATTTGACGTACAATTAAATTAGTATCACATAAGCTATTAGCATGCATGTTTCAAATAATTAACAATTAAAACCTCGTACGTATTTTCTAAGATACTTTTCAAACTAAAATCATTCATCTTTAAATATTGTTGATTACCAGTAAAAAGATGATTAAACAATTATTGATAATTTAAAAAGGTCAGTAGTTAATTATTAAAAATTTGTTTTGTATATACGAGTGAGTTTAAAACTTTATTTGAAAAAAAGTTAATTAATAACATGTTAACTTCATATCGATGAAAGAAGAATCAAAGTATAATAATAGAATTGTTGTTATATGTTTTAATTTTCCACAAACCTATAATAATATATTTATATATAATAATATGGAAAAATGAAATGTATTTACATTAACGTACTAACACTTACCTAGAAATATCACACTTAGAGAACAAAATTATATTAACAACGTTTTGATAAAATTTTCATGAAGTAATATACTAGGTAGAGGTATAAACTATTGTATTTAATCAACAACTCAAAATTATAAAATAAACCGATTAGTAGGTTTAACATTCTTTATCGAAATTATTTTAGTTTTTATTCGATATCCGTTTTTGAATAATAAAAACCATTATAACGAATAATTTAAGTTCACCTTTTTCAATATATAGTATATAAACTATAAAATGTATCACCATTAATTAAATAATAATTAAAATTGAACTGAATAAGACAGCTGCAGTGAATTCTTTAAGACAATTGATTTCATTGTTTAGTCTTACCAATGAAATAAATAAAAATTTAAACAATGAAGTAGGTATAACGTAATTATATGACTATTTTTCTAAAGCATAAACAACTAAAATTCACCTATATATATATACTTTTGTTTTTTTTTTTAAATTGAATTAAATATTTTAAATTAAAATAAGTAAGATGGATATTTTATTGATCTGTAAGTATACTTAAAAACTTAGATGAAAAAAAAAGACCGGGAAAGTTACTTTTATCTTATTTCTGCACATAAAGTTAGTTTGCGTACCTATCTAAATCTTTATAAAATTGAGATTTAAAACTATATGCGCGATTTAAACATATACATAGTAGAAAATAAGTATCACTAACCTTGACTAATTCTTTGAGACGTTCCCTGTTATAAGTGCTACCGATTTCCTCACCGAGCGCCCAGTCTAAAGCCTTACTGATGGGCCAAGACAGCGGAGTAGTAAGCACCATTACGGTTTTCGTGACATAAATTGTTTTGGCACCAATAGCTAATCCATGACGTGAACAAACAGCTTGCGGAGTAATTTCACCGAATATTACAATGGCCAATGTAGAAGTAATGACGGCCACCAAACCGGATGTCAAGTCATCCAACAAAATGGTAAATATTGAGTTGACCATGACGTTACCCAACAGAATACTACATAGCAAGTAGTTACCATGAATACGCACAGGCAAGATAGCTTTGGCGTATTTTCGCTCTGCCTCTGTACCCGTATTGCAAATGATCTTCAAGTCCATTCGATTCAACGACATCAGACCCAAATTTAAACCAGAGAAAAGAGATGAGAATGACAGACACGTGAGAATTATAGCGACCTGCAGCCAGAAAGGTAACATTTTTTCGTACACTCCCATTTTTTTGTAATATTCGCTACCCATGTGCGTCCAAATTGCGCCGGTCTTATCGCTCTCTTTTGAACAGAAGTAAAATATCGTACCTGCTTTACTGGCTTGCGGCAAAATTATATTTATTTTGGCTGTATTTGGCTCGTTTGGTAAAAGAATTATCTGAAAATTCCAATAAAAAATGTATTAGTATTTTATTAAAAACTGGTTTTTAAAAAAGTATAAAATAGTGAAGTTAATAAAAAATTATACTACGTACTTCTTGAACTTCTCCAACGGGAAATTCACACGGACCCCCTTTATCGCCAACTTTTTCCGTAAGAACAAATATTGTTTTGTCAGTCCAATCACTACCAAACAACCGAAATGACGCATTTCGTTGAACCAGTAACTGTGGTACTCCTTGATCGTCGTAGTCTATTGCTGCATCTGAGTATTCCACCCGTAAACCATAAAAGTTTACTGGAGATATGTAAGCTGTACCTAATGGGGTAACATTTTTTAATGTTGACCCTTGTTGTCTTCTCTGTCTGTAAGAAAAAAAATTCATATCATTTAATCTACAAAATTTAGTTAAAAATTAAAGTATATTTTAAACAAAATAATTATAATGAACTTATCAAAATGTTCTGTTATATTTAATATAATTAAAAATGTTGTAAAATATACTCTACAAGTGATTTAAATCTAATTTCAGAATTCTAAACGCGTCACTAGGTTTATTGATACGTAAAAAATCGTACGTTAAAATATATCATACAACATACAAACAAATAAATTCCATTATTGCATGTGTAATAGATATAATGAATCACTACATAAACTACATGATTCCCATTCTCTTAAATGCATTACGATAATAACATTAACATTTACATTTTTAAAATTATTATAAATAGCTCAATTATTAAAATATAAAAAAACGTGGGTAAATAAATAACGTAGATATCATTCAATTTAATTCAAAGCTAATCCACTCTAACATTAAATTAATATAGAGTAAAACGGATTATTTTAAGTATAAAATTAACTATATATACTCGTACATTATAAATCAGTAAGACATTATAATACTAAAATTAACAATAAATAAAGTTGGTTCTACTGAATGCAAATTTGCTACGTTATTAGAAATAAAACAAATAGTACGCAGACATCCTTTTAGTAAAATTTAAAATAATCAAAACATTATATTAACAAAAAAAATTAAAATTAAAAACTATTGTACCAATATGCATTTATACAAATAATAGTAAAACATAAGTAACTATAAATTAATAATAAATTACAGTTCTATAATTTTCGAAATTCCACTTTCATCATATAAAGCACCAAAATGATATCTAATTCAATTAAAATTTAGTCAGATTGAGCAAATTTAAGTAATCTATCAACTTTAGTTTAAAAATCATCAATTTAAATCTTAAAAGATATTTTGTAGTAACAAATTATGCAATAAACAAGTGTCAAAAACTGCACTAAATTTTTATCACACATTAGACACTATTAAAATATAGAAAACCTACCATTAAAAACAGACTAGGTACAATAACTAATTGCTTTTATGATAAGTTACGGTTTTATAGCGATTTAGATTCATCATTCGAAGAAACTCAAATAAAATCACTCAAAGGTTTTTATTCACAAGACATAATTACTTATTTATTGTATAACACTATACAACTACAGATTATAATTTATTTGAAGTATGGACAGATAAACAAAAAGGAAATTTGATAGCAGAAACTGAGCAGAAAAAAATTAAATAACATGAACACTAATGTCGACAATAATTGTATAGTTAAAATTCACGAGCACCCAAAGAGTTTTAATAAACCATGGTTAGTTACTAAACTAACAAGAATTTAAAATATTGATAACACATCATTACCAGTTTATCACCTAACCATGGATTTAGTTATTGAAACTAATTAACTCCACCATTCAGTAAGCAAACTCATTGAAAAATGTTAAACAATCAATTATGTAACGTATGAACTGTACAACACTACATGGTAAAACGTGCTGGTATTTAAAAAAAAATAAAAATATAAGTTATCTTAACTGTTAAGGCCCTTTAGTCTTCACATTTAATTAGTAATTATCCAAAACTTATACAATTTCCAGGATCCTGCTTTAAATGCGATTCAACGAGGTAATGAAAATAAAAGTGTAAAATGGTCAAAGGCAAACCAATTGCTTAAGACACTCACAATGGTTCAACGATGATGATTGAAACTGATGAGACAATTAATTTGCCATTAATGCTAAATATTAATGAAGAAACTTAGTTGAAGCTAAATGCAATGATTGAATACAACCAAGTTCCTATTATCAAACAAAATGTTATCCCTTCGAATTTATTTCACAAATAAGGCAATTGTAGCAACTCTTATCAATACAACAGTTTTTGTTAAAAATTTAGATTCTGTGCAAATAAACGAATTATTTTATGTTATTAATAATGAAATAGTTAACTATGACTATCAGGTACCTGATAGGTATTTCATTTTTATTAATAAATTACATTTTAAATCAATGAAAAAAGAGCTTACTAGTAGAAAAGTAAACACTCAAAATGATTTTATTTTTGATGACATTGTGTTAATTGATACCCAGACTAATAATTAAATATATCGTGTAAATTACATATTCATAGTATTTTATATGTTAATATTTAAAATAAGTAAAGAATATAATTAACGAACATTAAATAAGTTAGACAGCTGAAATTTCCATATAAGATCAAATAAGTAGTAACTATATCAAAGTATATATCAGGGGTGGCCAAACCGCGACTAGCATCATAGACTTTAGCGGCTCGCATTTTATCGTAACATTTTTACAAAATGTAATTTATGAAATTTTAACTAATATTAACCGTAATTTACCATACCGTAAGTTTAAAAATTTTAAATACTTTACAAAATATAGAAAAAGAATCAACTAATCGACATTAATTTTTAAATAATATAATTTAAAATATTGTTAGTTTGTTAAAATTGATAATATTTTTAATAAAAACATTTGATGGACATATATAATCATAAAACGATTCTTAAAAATCTGACAGCCTATGGGGCCAATTATAAAAAAATAATATGCCAAAATATTCATTCTATGAATTTGAGACTAATAATGGCGGTTTTGAGTACTAAATTATACAAATGGAACGATAATACTTAATGCTTCAAAACTTATTATTAGAGATTAAGTACTTTGAAAAAATCTTGTATATTTATAATACGCAAAACAAAAATAATAGACTAAAATATTAATAAAAGGTAGATTTTGACAATTGATTTATTAAAATAGTAAATATACAAAATTAAGCTAATCATACTCTAATACAATATGACAATGTATAAAGAAAACTGATAGAAATAATAAATAAAAAATTAGGTTATATTAACATTCAAATTTATGAAGTACAAAACAATAAGAGGTGCCTAGTTGTTTTTCAAATTTCCAAATGTATATTTATTATTTTGGTATATTATGAGAAAAATATATTTTTTTTAAAACGTAAATACTTTGAACTTCAAGGCTTGCAGAAATTGTTGAGTAATTTTTGTTCGAATAATTTATGGAGTTAACACGGTATGTGACAGCCGCCAGTACAAAGTACAGGCACCGCGCAACGACTGCCCTACATGCACTGTCTTAACCATCACCACGGGTAAAGATATATTCTTTGAATGATAACATATCAATATTTTAAATTTCTTCTCCCAAAAATGGTATTAAATCATCATTCGATTAAACATTTCGTATAAATTGTAAACTGTAAATATATTATTTTGAGAAACCAGACAGTACGATATTAAAAGCGGTTGAAAGCTGCAAGACGTAATATTTACTAAAAGCCAAACAAAATACTCATTTAAGTTAACTAGCCAACCAAAACAAAAATAACCATAAGTATAACTTCACTAACTTATTTTTCAAGTTAAATTCTCTCATCAGTATTTCAAAGTTTCTTACCTGCTTGGTGACGAATCCAATGAATTTTCCGTAGACTGTGCCATTTCATCAGATCTGATCGCTACCGAATCACCCTGGTTCACCCATCGACCATCATTGTCGTCGCCCGAACCACTGAATACGCTCCATAACGACGAGGCAAGTCCATTAGGTGGTTTTCGTGGTTCATATGTGCACAAGTATACATTCCGTGTGGTTAAGTCTCGATCAAACTTAAACGTGATACTCATCAACAAGTATGTACCGTTTGTCCACAACTGAAAAACAAAACATCATTTTAAAATACTAGAAGTTTGATTTCATTCGCAACAAGAAATTAAAGACTGTTAATTCGGAAAGCACACCTTGTTTAACAACGAATATAATAACCGTAATGGTTTATGGGTTAAAATACGTGAAGGTATGAAAAAGAATTATTGATGAAATAAGGAATGTAATAGATGCAAAACATTCCCTATTTGTATATATAAATTAACGTAAATTAACTGGTAGTTTTAAGAAAAAATATGCCATAAATAAAGAAAATATTGTTTGTTTTATCAGAAACCAATAAACAGGTCGTATTACAATATTTTAAAAATTATCTAATAAACGAGAAATATATCTTTGATTATGAACCAAGTTTAAGTATATTTTACATTTTATTAAATACTATAATATAGGTACAGACATATAATTTAAAAATGTACCTCACATTGCGATACAAGTATCAGAAAAAAAGTAAACAATAGAACACGGGTAGTAATTTCATTTTTAAGATTAAAAATAGCTAGTAATAGTAACAACAACAAAATTTTATATTTATCAAATCGAACCGAAATGCAAGTTTAGTATAATAATATAATATTGTACTCATTCAAGACAGTGACAAAACAATAAATGGGTGTCACGTTCTCTTATTAAAATGCTATTCAATAATTAAGTAATAATTCAAATTACCAAACAATATAAGATTTAATTATGTAGTACATTTATATAGATTATAATAAATAGTATTAGTCAGATAAATGTGAGTCGTCAAAAATAAATTTTGTATAGCTACCTCATAATATATAACTTGCACGATATGAAATGGTTCAATGCGTATAGTATACAGAGTGACATACAATGCACAATGTTTACAGTAATTAATAATTTTTTTCCAATTCATTATTAATATGGTAATATAATGATTTTTATTTTTTAGGTATACATAGATACAATGGAAATAAGTAAAAATTAGATGGTAAAAATGAGTTAAAAGACGTAACTGACTAGTACAAATAAGATGTGATAGTATAATATAATATACATATATATTACGTATATAATATGTATAAGCGTAATGTATGTATAAACGATAATGTAATGAGTATAATGACTAATGAGATAAAAAATTGTTTGACAAATAGACGCGTATACCTACATCCTACCTACACGAAATTATGAATGAGATAGACAACCTGTTTATAAAAGATTATAGTAGAAATTTTTCAGATATATAGAAAATTTATTTCTTAATATTTAAAAAACTTAACATAATTATATACTAATTGAAATACAAATATAAATTTCCTTAAAAAAACATTTAATATTCTTTATAAAATCATAAAGCATTTCATTATTTACAATGTCTAAAACCCACAATTTTACAAAACAAATCCATACAAATATCTGATGTTGTAGGACGTGTAAAAGGGTGAGGTATGAATAGAGAATCTCCGAGAGAATCTCCAAACGCCTTAGTTTGAGCTCTATACCCAGAATCCATAAATATCTTAAACTGCTTGAATTCTTAATAGGAATAAAACTAGGTTATAAAATATAATATAATGATACATAAACTTTGTATTACTGAATTTTATCATTTATTTACTCTTTGTATTAACCATTTAATTTACAGTATTTTTCTTGAATATATTTTATCATACATTAGTAATATCTACTTGTAACTTGTATAATAATTAAATATATTATTACACTATGTGTCGTGTTGATTGATTTTTATTATTAATTTGATGAATAAATTTGAAAAATATTTTTAAATAATCTATTGTAACAAAAAAGTATTAAGTTACAAAAGATAAATTATATTTTTATTAAAAATTAGTACTTTAAAACATAAATTAAAACTCTTAACAAAATACGCAAACCTTTTTCTTTAACTATATAGATATGAATTTTAAACAAAATCCTATAGTCACTACCTAAAACAGATAAACACATGTAATTTACGAGAATTTATAAATTACGTAAGATTTAGTTTACACAATGATTGTATTGCGTAGCACTGGAGTTCATTTATTATTTAACTAATTTTCTAGTGCTCATAAAGCTAAACTAAATATTCAAGTTTTAATACATATCATATATAAAACATTTTTAAGAATAGATAGATTATTATTTCATGTCGACAACATTTTACATTTTACTCAAAAATAAAAAGTTAAACTTCCAAATGTAACCAAAAATGTACAGTCTTTAAAAGTACTGCGGTACCTAATAAAACTGATAGGTGAATTGAGTCCAAAAAAAACCATTTAAAACTAATTGAGTCATGATTTTTTCAGGTACAATATACTAATTGAGTCCCGTATAATTTAGGAATCAATCCCCCTCCAAAATTTCAAGAAAAATATGAAGTACCTATGTTTTTATTAAGTAAAAGTGAGTAAAGTGATTTCTCATACATGAGTATGAAAATGTACAACCTTAACCCCCCTTCAAAAAAAAAAAATGTTTTATACATATCAGGTTTTAATACTATCTTAGTCCCATAGTAAAATTTTGAATTTTTTTTCCCAGTTTTACTAAAGAGATATTTTTAGTAAAAATTCTCCCTAATTATGTTTACTTTAGTTATGATAAAAATTACTCGATTAGATTCAATTAATGAAGTAATTCAATATCTAACAATTTTGGTATTCCTATTTCAACCAAAGCTATAAAAATGCTCAATATAACCCAAAAATTAAAAACATCAGTTAACATATTTTTCTTTTATACCGAAGAACTGAATAAGTATATTATTTTTTCCTCATTCAAGTATGAGACTCAATTGGTCTGCGCTAATAGAAAATAAAATAGGCTTATTAAAATATCTTCAAAGTTCTTATCAATAACTATAGGTAAATATCAATTGTAAGTAAATTACATTTTCGTACTATATGTTATTACTTAAATTAAATAACAATACATAATATGCTATACAAATAAAATATTTCTAATTAATTTATATATAAAACTTGATGAGTAAATAAATTATAAGTAAGATTCAAATAATGAACTTAATCATATTAGACCTGTGTACTATATTATAATGAAACTTAAAAAATGTTGTATATTTGTATAAGACAAATATTTAACAGATATACATAATTTAATTAGTAATTACTAATTTTTCTTAAAAATAAATAAATAAAAAACCAATTTCAATGTATTAGATTTGTATTATAATGAACCAATATAATAGCTAGGTACCATTATTTTAAAATCTTATTTTGTCTTAAATGTATTTAAACAAATTTAACTTGCCAATATTTTTATATCACTATACTACCGTAATATATACATTTTTTTTAAACCGTATAAGTTGCAATTTATTCTTAGATGAATCTTGATAACATTTTAATTTCTTATACAAAATACATTGACATAATTTTATTTTATTTTATTTTTTATTCGTCTTATACTTGAATATTTAATTAAAAATAAAAATACGCATTTTTAAAGTGTCCAGACTAAACAAATATAATATTGTCTGTATGAATATGAAATCATATTTATACCAAATAACTGAACTAACAAATATTTTTTTTTTGATTTTAATCTGTTGTTGACGAATGACGGGTTTTTAAACTATATTGTTTAAAGGAAGGTTTACTAGCACTATAATACTTTGAGATACGTTTTATATTTGTATTTAAACAAGTTTGACCTTAAGTATGTAATTTATTAATCAAAACTCACGAAATTATTTTTATTGGGGATATTATTTGATAAATATAGAATGATTTTTAATTAATTTGGTAAGAAAAATAACTTAATACATTCATTTCAAATATAAATTATGAAAATCATAAACGGTAATACTAAACTATAGTAAATGAATACATAGAATAATGGTTTATACTTTATAGTATATTTTTACTAAATTTTACAAATATACGATTTAGTATTCCAATTAAATAATTTGATGTGGTGGTTAAAAATAAGCATTTTTTACTAAACATTTTTTTATTATTATAAATTATGGAATAAATATATATTTACAAGAAATTATTAAAAGTCATTATAACTCTAAATTAATATTAAATTACTATTTCCCTATGATCGATTATGAAGATGGAAAGTAGCTAATAAGATAAAAGCAATTTTAATACATTACCATGCCTAACCAATTTTGGCTTTTATTACTATGTTAATTGAAACTTAATACTCATTAAATACAATTTGAAATTTAAATTTAAATAACGTATTAAGGCATAAAATACGTTTTGTTTTCAATAAATTTTGTTGATTACAATTGAATACAATTTTTAGTTAATACTTCATATAATATTGATTAAATATGATAACATATTATATAGTTTTAATTTTGGAAATTATTTCTTGGTAATAATAAATAATTGATGATCTATTGGGTAGTTTAATCCTAAATTAAAAGCAAATAGCTGATAAATAGTATCAATTATTCCGTGTTTAACAATTAGGTAGGTACTACAGAAAAAATTAATAGTAATAATTGTGGTAATATTTTTGTTATGAAGACAATACTAGATTCTAATTTAGAATTGATTTCCCTCCCTAATAATGATTAATTCGTTTTTAACAGTAAAATAAGATAGGAAAACATAGGCCCAGAAAAAAAAGCAATGGAAATAACACAGACTACGATAATGTTGCCATAGATGCGTTGACGAGTATTGATTTGTAACACGGGAGCTCACTAACAATATTTTCCACCTGGCTGCGTCCAAGTATCCAGACAAGAAACTCGGTATTAGTATGTTAGTTAATACGGGCACACGGCAAAGTATGTATTGACGTCTTAATGGACGAATTCACATACACACGTCAAACCAATCAGATCACATTCACAACATTACTACTAAGACTAACCACCAATATACTAAGATATATACTGTGACACCAATATTGATACAAATATAATGAATTATTTATGACAATATTTGTGGTATTGATATCAGATATCACAATATTTCTTCGATTATACGTATAAGGTATAAATCAAATAACTGCACGTGTGCTAAGGAAAAATAGCAATAAAAATCATACGTAAAAATAATTAAGCTACAAAAAACCCCAAAACACATGATAATACACAAATTTATTATAAGCTGGAGAAATAAACTATTAAAAAAAATATATTTCTTCAAATGGTCCATTAACTTAAATTTATTTTATAAAACTAAGTAATAATTACTTATTGTGTATCAGAAAACACATAATCTGGTTTAACTTATTTTAAGATACAATATTTAAATAATAAAGAGTCAATAAAATATATGAAAATAATTAATAATAATTTTTATTAAGAAACGAAAAAGTAATACATATAATATTGTTTAAAAAAATATATTATTAATAGGTAGTCATGGTTTGAATAGATAGATAATAAATACGAGACTGATTCAAAACCAGATATTTTATTCAAATGAAATGTCATGGATTATAATAAAGTTTTAAAATGTAAATAACGAGGTAAATAAGCCATGGAGTAAATTTGAAGTATGTATTATTTTTAGAAATCAATAAATATAATATTTTAAGTACTTTATCTCAAAAGATACTTTCTACTTTCAAAAACTTAATTTAATTTTTAACAAATTTAAAACAACGATTTTAAATTTTTTATTAGTTAAATATTGTTAAATATATTGTATAAATTTATTATAAATTATCACCGAACACAGTAATTATTTATAACAAAAACAGTTACCACTTGTTTTGAAAAAGGTACGATATATTATTTGGTTCCTACATAGTACATTTTTCTAGTAAACAAGTTTTTAAGAGTAATTTAAATAAAATATCACTATTCCATATATTTTGGCATTTAACATTTTTCTATGTTATTTTTAGATGGTGCCATTGACAGTCGCCAAATTATACATCAAATATTTAGTGGTATAATAATTTATATTACTAGTGAATCTTACTAATATTTAGGTGTTGGTATTTAGATTTTTTTATAATAAAAAAAATGACTTAGCAGTACCTAGTTTATATAGTTTATAGTAAAATATTATACCATTTTAAATAAATATATCAGCGCACTATTTGCTTTCTCTCTCTATCTATCTCTCTTTCTCTCTGACCCACGTGCAAAATAAAAATAATAATAAAGCTCACACACAGACAGATTATATTCTTGTATTTAAGTTAAAGTTGAATAATAATTTAATTCATTCCAATACTAAATAAATCAACATAAGGTTGGTCCTGCAGTGAACGCAAATTTGTTGTACGTAGGTTAGAGAGAGAGAGAGAGTGAGAGAGAGCATAAAGTAGTGCGCTGACATGTTCTTAATCCATTTTCCAAATTTTGACAAATTAAACGTTATACTATTAGCTGACGCCAACTAGTATGCCATTATACATTATATATGTATATGTATTCTTATATACAATAGTGAAATATAACTATAACACTAGTCCAGCGAATTTAATATTTAACTGGTACCTATATATATAATATGATTGTTTTTCGTGTCGCGTATCATGATTTCTACAAAACTAGACAGTATAATAAGATTGTAGGTAGGTATATTATATATTTTCAGAGTAGTGGCGCTATGAATACAATCACGGCAACGAGTAAATTAACATAAAGTAATTTTATGGTTGAAAACGCCACGTAGGTATTATCTATTAGCCGTAGAAAATAAAGAAAGATATTTCTACAAACTGCAAATATTATGAACAAATTACTTTACATCGTGTATAAATAAATAAAATAATAAATAAATATTTGAAATCTCATTAAATTTTTTACAGAAATTACAATATTAGGTATAACTAAAATCGAATGCTTATTTGATAACAACATAATTAAAGATGATATTATGTTGTTTGTATATATTTATTATTTACTGATAAAAAAGACGATATATATATATATATATATAAGTAATAAAACATTATAAAAATTAACAGGTAAGTGAATCAATTAAGAAAAAGGAAAAAGTAAAGTATAGATTAATTAGTAACTAAAGTAACTTATACAATTTTAACATAAAATTATTGAAAATTAAATATTAGCGATTCGTTAAAACATAAACAAAGAGTCAATACAAAGTAATATGAATACACAATGTACAATAAATCATTATGCATCCAACACAACTACATAAAGATTTTTATTACGTACAAATCATTGGTAGGTAAAAAATATACTTTAGTTTCAAAAAGTAACTTATCTTGTCAGGTGTTTCAATAAAAGAAGTTTAATATACATTAGTACCTATATGAGTGTATTATACTTGTAAAGGATTAGATCCGATCCTAAGGACGAGATGATACTCTCTAATATATTTAATCCAGTATGCCTATATTTTCAAGAGGCAAACAATAATATGACACTTCAGTCTTTCGTTGATCATTTTTTTAAGAGAAAAGTAATACATTATTTAACTAGCATAAAACAAACTAGCCCTAAAAATTAATAACAACAATTTTATTTAAAAAAAAATCTTTTTTATAATTATTATTTATATCGCGGTACCAAAATTATTCGACTTATAAAATTGAAAAATTATTACCTAAATAGGTAGTTAGACTAAACACTGTCAAAATTTAAAATGAATTGTAACGTTTTGTAAAATTTGAAATATTTAAATAGATACTTATAGATATTTAGTATTTTAGACCAACGAAAGTATCTATAATACTATTAATACTATACTATATAAGAAAAGTTTAAATATATTATGTAATATGTCGTTCTTTAAAAATAATTTACGACATAATACAGTAGGAAGGTGCCTACTATTATTTTAATTTAAAACAACTATTAAAAGTATCCCAAGTAAATTAATCATTAATTAGTTAAGTTATATACTATTGGATAAACCTAAATAGACCTAATTTATTTATTTTTCAAATAAAATAAAACATTAAATTTCATAAAACAAATCATTAAGATCTAAATAAATACAAATTTTAATAGAGAAATTTATATAAAAACAACAACTACTACTACTATATACTACTATATACTACTATATTTACCACATAAATACATGAAACTAACTAAATTATTAAATTGCAATTTTTAAAAAGTACTGAATAATAAATTGTTCAACAATTAAAAATAAAACCAATAGAGACTAATTTGAAAACTCTTAAATAACCGATCTGTTATAATCTATCTAACTATATTATGTCATCTCATATCTACTACTTACATCCTACTACTGAGTTCTGATAATAGAATTTTTAATTCATATAGTATTCATAGTATACTTATATAATTATACCTAAAAATTATATTTTATAGTATGTACCTATATTATTATAACTATAGTCTATAGCAATAACAAAGGGTAAAATAGTGATATAATTTGTGAGACACATATAATTTCCAAAAAAATGTTTAGGGCACAGAGACCTATATTGATGTAGGGCGACTGCCCTACATATTGAAATGGGTGGGTGGGTGGGTGCCGAGTGGGCAGTAGCTGATGCCTTATAGATGTTAACTGTAAGAAAGATTTAAGATATATAATAACCTAACCAAACCTAGGAAAAGTGTATTACTGATAATAAGGTATTATTCTTAAATTTCTGGTAGATGCCCTATCCTCTCTATATTTCTGTCTATTTGATTGTTTTTAATGCTTTTTTGTTTTTCTATTAACTCAGCAGCTCAGCTAATAATATATACAATTTTTATACTTATCTAAAATATAATAAGTATCAAATAGTCATAAGTAGGGCTCGGAAGTTGATGACCTTAAAAACAATAAAAAATGACCATAAGAATGACCATAAAAATGGCAAAAAATGTCCTAAAAAAATGACCTAAAAAAATTACTAATATTAGTTTTATATTAATAAAAATACATTTTTTTAAATATTTTACTCTATTTTACTATAAATTTCAAAATATGACATAAAAATGACAAAAATGTCCTTAAAATAGGAAAATTAAAAAATTAAAAATATTTGTTTTATAAATTTATCAATGTTTACAAATTATTTAAAAATCAAAATCATTGAATTGTACAATTAGAGCGTATTTTATGTTATCGAAAGTAAATGACAAGAAACGATAAGAAGTGTGAAATCAGTAAAAATAACTAAAAATGTTGGAAAATGACCTATAAATCTCAAAAAATGACTTAAAAAGTAATAAACACCAAAAAATGCAAAAAAATGCAAAATAAAAATTAGTTATTTAGATTCACATGCTTATGAAACAGATTTGTGGCCAGGAGAGCATCGTCTAAAAAGTTCCAAAAAAAAATGCAAAATGCATCAACTTCCGAGCCCTAGTCATAAGACTTGACATTTGTATAATATTATTTGATAATAAAAACAGTATTACTTTTAATTAGATTAACATGTCTACATAATCATTTTGAACAATCATGTTAGTTAATAACATCTCACATTAACTCAATACCTTTTACTCCTTCTTTACCTTATTCTTCACTATGTAAAATACAAGGTAAAATATATTATATTGAAAATTGCATAAAATTTATACCTTGATGTATACTAACACCCAAAAAGTTTACTTGTAGCATAACATTCCTGTATAGCAGCGTTTCTCAAACCATGGGTCGCGACTCTTAGTTACGGTTACAGTTATTTTAACCGTAAATTGATAAATACTTATGTTATAATTCTATAATCTATATTCTATATTGTACAAAAATAATGTGAAGTCTAACTAATATTGTAGAATAATCTTAATAATAATAAAAATCTTATTTATTTACGGTACACTTTTTTTTTTTTTTTAGCTAGGGGTCACGTACCCAATAAAGATTAAATTTATGGGACACAATTTCAAAAAGGTTGGGAAACGCTGCTGTATAGTATATAGCCGGATTCAATTCTATGGTGGTTCAGATAATTTGGAAAAACATTTTGAGGGCCAAAAAAAACTTAAATATTAGTTAATAATTGTTGTTTTATCATGACTATTATTATAAATAGCAATAAACAATGAACTCCATTGTAATCTTCAAGTAAATCATAAAAATAAATCAAATAATTTTGGTGGTCCAATCATTTCCCTTCTACAGGCCAAATTTGGCCCATGGGCCAGTTATTACTGATCCCTGATACGAACTATTATTGTCAAAGTAATACACATTTCATGATTTTTACATATACTGTATAGATTGAAAAGTATCAGTTTATAATATGATTTGTTTGTTAAAATTGTACCTATAGCAATCAAATCATTACTAATTTACTTATTCATTTTTACCTAATAAATAAAAATAAATGTATATGCTTACTATAGTATTTAATATGTGTAAAAATATTAAATGTGTACAGTACTAATAGTAAAAATTTAATATTCTTCTAGAAAATAAGCAATAGACGAAGCAATAAATACTAAGTTTTACAATGATAATAAAACATATTCAAAGATTATTAAAAGTAAAATTGAACAAATAACAGAATTTACTGTTTTTCAACTTTCATTGTCCGCAATAGGCATGCCACATGCATGCTCAAACATTTGTTGGAGGGTTTACAGCTGATGAAATGTGTTTCATAAAAATCTAAATGATACTAAATAAATGCTCATATAATCAATACCTTAAAATATTACTACCAATATAATAATTAGAATTACTTATAAAAAAAATAGGTTATATTGAAAAATAAAATCATTAATTATTATAATGAAGTATTTTATGTAAAGGATATAATTTAATAATTCTTGTCATATTATTAAGCCATGAACATTGTTTGTATTCCTACATATTCTGTTTTTTTCCTCCAAAAATGTATTATTTTAAACCCCTGATGACTGTTCACATACCATTTAACATGTATTTGACCTATTCTGCAGGGTAATAAGTGCATGTCTATATCACCAGAATTTAATATTTTCCTAAGTAGGTATCAGTATATCCTCGAGTACATTCCAGTATGAATAACTACATACACCAAAATATAAACGCTTAAGTACCTATTAAAAAGCTTAAATATTTAATTTAACAAACATAATACATACCCATTTAAAAAAAAAAACCTATAATTTAATTCTTAGTAATTTTATCAAACCTATTCTATTCAAAATCAATATACCTAATTTTATTTTGTGAATATAGTATATAGCTATGTACTAAAATTTAAAAAAAAGTATTTTTACGATCATAGTAAATTAAATATAAATTATATTAAAAATATATTTGATTATTTAGGTAATTGGGTATAACACAAGTTATAAGTTATTATATAATTTTATTACATTATAATGTATAAAATATAACCCTACTAAATGTTTTTACTTGTCAAAATACCCGTATGCAACGTTTAATGAAACCATTAAAGTACTCACAACACAAAGAAAATATCCATAAAATTAATTTTAAAAGAGGTATTTTTATCTAGTAACCACTAACTATACTTATTGCTTACATAAAACACAATTAGATAATTAGATGACTATCTGCACCATATTAAATGACAATACATACCAAAATATTATTTTTTATGTTAATTTAATTTTAAATATTATAGATTTAATTTATACTGTTTTATTTCCTAATCATTTACTTCCTAACTCAATTCTGGTTTATTTTAAGGATATACATTTTTTTTTTTTTTTTTTTGATGGTTAAAAACTTAAAAGTGAATTGTATGAATATGTTTAATTAAAATGTTGGTGCAATTTTTATAACCAGTAACTGATGCATAAATTTGAAAATATAATGTTATATGAAGTGAAGTGAATTTTAAAATTGTTTTATATTTATAATAGAATTATAGTTGGATACACACAATGCAGCTATTATAAATTTATACCTAACGCTAATAACTATCTCATACAATTGCATCTATCATACTATAAACATAAATACTACATACTAATTATAATTTCAAAAAATACCTATGATTTTTTTCAATATAAATAGAATTTTTCCTTGATGACCTAAAATAAATAAAAATTAACTATGTATACATTTAGGTTCATATTTATATTGAACAGTGATAGGCACATATCAAGTAAATATTAACTATAGTTTGAGAATATGTAAACAAATTGGCAGATAATGAATTACTGTATTAAATCAAGAAAGGTTACTTACCTACCTACATTCAATTATCAAATTATTAGTGTTGCATAGAAATATAAGAATAAGATAACTAAAAATAATAAGTTTATTTCAATTTCACAAATAGATTATGAATATCTACATAATAACTGCAGGTATCTGTTTAACAGTGTTTGGTTCAATTTTGTATTTGTACGGACATACTATAATATTAACATTTCTAATAAATTTTAATTATAAATATACAATAACTACTACCTAGCTAGTCAATAAACCAAGAATTCAATAACAAATTATTCAAGTATTTAACAACCTGTTAAGACTTTACTAAAATATATAACACCTGCATCAAATTTTCAAAGGTTATCAGGCAATCCTTTTAACTTAAAATATGGGTACATATTAAAAATTTTAAGTCTATGCAGAATTAATAAAGTTAATATATCTAGTATATAAATAATATTCTGCAAACTAAAGTACATAGCCGCAAGTGATTGATGATTAAACAAGTAAGCTTACCTGCTTAAAAATATGATTATCAGAATCAATGTTTTTCATTGGATGGTTTTTGTAACATTCAGAACCACGTAACGCAACTCTAGAGGTGGGCCTGATTTTAATGTTTTCGTTGAGTCCTTGTCCAAACATGCCAACTGTCAAATTGACGTACAAATCGTTGGTTTCATCTTGGGTGAACTTTGTGTGGTTGACAACTTCCACTAAACTTACAAACGAACCACCGTACGATGCCGACACGACTAATCCTTCGCACAACACCAACAACACAATAAACGCTAACGTTCTTCTCGGGCTGCACGCAGCCATCGTTGCTATCGTTGCTATCGGACGGTTCGGACAAGCGCTAAGGGCTATTCGACGATTAGTTGAGATAAAAAAAAATAAAAATAAAAAACTTTAAAACGAACGAACGTTTAGGTAGGTACGACCTAAGGGTTTAACTGTGTGTGCGGACAGTGAGCTTGGGCAGTGTTGCAACGTACATTGCGGTTACGAATCGAACGCGACGCCGAAGGTCGAAGAAGCGGTAGTGAAAAGTGTTCTAAGAAATTTTTCTTGTATATAATTTAACAATTCTTCTCAACGTCAGCGTTAGCCAAACACCCGAACGTCGCTCGGAATGGGAAAATTCAAAATCGTATCGAGACGCACACGCCGGTAAGTGGGAACGGTGGAACGCGGACTGCGAACGGCGCGCGACTGCTCGTCGCTCGGGACTAAACCGCGATGGGAAAACGACGAGGGAAATAAATATCGGCGGCCGCCTGGAAACTGGAAACGCGCGCGCTGGGCCGATGCAGCAGTGGCAGTGGACGTCAATTGCGCGCGGCGACGTTGCGACGAGTGCGCGGCGTGGCGGGAGCACGGGCGACCGAACTGAATCGGCGGCGGCGGCGGCGACCGGCAGCAGCGGCAGCAGCAGCAGCTGTTGTCATCGCCCCCACGGCGGGCGGCCGAGATGGCGCGTTGTCGGCCGGCGGGGCGCGAGCTGTTATCAGTCGGATTAGCGCGCGTGGCTCAATATTATGCCTATCGCCTGATAGCGACAATGTGGTCCAACGCGGCAGATAAAAAACCGTTAACGTTTTGCGACGGCGGCGGCGGCAACTCGCTATAATATTCTGCCGTACAACATTTTGCTGATGTCATGTCGGTGCTACTGTAGCATATTATTACTGTCACTGCGCGTAGCGCGCGCGCCCGTGACCGGTAGCCGACCGTCGACGCGCCGTGTCGTTGATGTTTAACTTGTTTAAGGCCGGGCGCTTCCGTTTTCGTGATCGGTCACCGGTAGCCGGTCGTAAGACGGTCTTGCTGAAATCGTTGCGCAGTAGGGCAGGTATAACCAAACGTTTATTTTTAACACATCGTCGGCACTACGGTCGTTTCGACCGCACTTAATTATTGATATTATTTTAATCCTACACGAATTATACGTTATTATATACCTATTTACACATCTATAGACTATAATATGTACACATCGTAGGTACCTCTACTTGACATCTAACACGATAGGTACCTACTTTTCAATCAGATCTGTATAGATATAATTAGATATGATTAGACGATTAAGTACTGATTGGTACCTAATATTTTTCTAAATACACTCTGACAATCACAAGAAAAATAAAGCTCAAGTTTGATACCCAAATAATACTGCAGTCCACTCATCTGCGGTCATATATCGACCTGCAGGCTACAATACCTATATTTGACCAATCGCGTTTCTAAGACTTGAATACCTAACTTATAATTATAATTTATCATTTGATTATATTTTTAATTTTAGATTTTGTTAATAAAGGTATGATCAAATTATGAGTAAAATGAAATAATTTATATTTTAAGTGTAGGTATGTGCGCACCACTACCACTGCAACGATCGAAACAGACACGTAGCCAAAAATGTCTATTAAAGCGGAGTCAACAATTTTGGACTTTTATTGTATCATTATTTCCATACCTGTTTTCCTATACAAAAAAAAATTTTGGAAGGCTTCTCTATTCTAGGCAATTGCAGAACTGCAGCGAAGTCGGGTACTACCGTAGTACTGTACTGACTACGTGCTTGAGTCGAAAAGTCCAAGATGCAACTACCGAAATACCTAATATACCTACTCCAAAGCATTTGTCAATTTAGGTGTTGGAAAATGCCCACTTCCCTAAAAAATGCCATAATTATTTAACTTGATATATTCTAGTGCATACTAGTCTAGTGCATTCATGAATATAATGCATTATAAATTTATAACTTATAATATAGTACGCTATAATTTATAATCACGGTTCTGTTTTATATTTTTTTTTATATATTAATAGAACATGCAATTTTCTCTTTTACGTTGATTTAGACTTCAAAGTACTTTACGCTTAGCATAATAATATATTAATATTGTGCTTAAGTACGACCTAACACAATCTTGTGAATTGCAAGTTCTAAGTTGTATACCTGTGTGGCTGTGTAGTTACCTTGTTGCTCGTCGGTCATCTATCCAGTTCTTACAAGTGACAATTGTAAAAGCCAGTTTTAAGTTCTATACTATCCTATAGTATGCTCTATGCAATTATCTGAGTTATCATTGTAGTTGAAAGTACCATCAATCGTAGCCGACGTAGCCCGTAGGTACCTAATTACGAAAATTAAACTTCTGCTGGAGACGATGTAACCCGCTGTAGCTAATTGGTTTTAAACTTTTTTGGAATTTACATTGATTACTTTAGACATTCAATTTTATGAACTTAAACTAATATTATTTGCTTGAAAAAAAAACAAGCTACAATCTTAGAATATTAAAATTTTACGCCCCTTTGCTCCACGTCGCTAAGTTAATCGAATTCATAAATCAGACTATTCTGTTGCGCACCAAGCCCATTCGTTTTCTGCTGATAATATTTTATATTACTATTTGCTTTTAGTAATTTAGTCTACTCAGTGTGTTGATTGTGAATGTGCCTATATTTTGAACCCGTACCAATTGGCTTTTAATCAAAACCTATGCTAATTCTGAAAATGTGTGCAGTTTTTTCACATGACAGTATCTTTTCAAATAATTTTCCAACTGAGTTAAGCATATAGGAAACTGCTCGGAGAAGACTGTCCCAGTGAACGTCCAGGCTTCGAAAGTATAATAACCGATTCTCCTCGTTCCATCTATAGTGATATTCGTTAATTAAAAGATATTTATTAATTATTTACGAGTATTTACAAGATTGCGAGTGATCTTATACCACTACCGTCGTCTTAACTTTTTAATAGTCTATATTATAGACTCTGTAATCTATATATTTTTAACTATATATTTCCAATTGAAAGAGCTCTAATTGCTAATGTTATTAATTCTTTCAAACTAATTGCTATAAAATCTATCACTTAATTTCTTGCATTGGTTATTTCCATTTCGCTCATGATTTGGGAATAGAGTGTGTATCAAAATGTTATACAAAAAATAAAATTGAATACCTAATTTTAATTACTAAATTATGAAATAAAATGTATAAATAATTTAACTATTAATTAATAAGTATCAAACTTTATTTTCAACATTTTTATTTTTTCCTCTAAAAACAATTAAACATACATCCAACCCCTGTCCAAGGGGTCTGGACCCCCCAGACACTGATATATACATTTATAAATATATAAGAAGACTAGATTTTATTTTGTTAATTTTGCATTTTAGATCCACATACAATATTATAGTACTTATATACATAAACACGATATAATATAATAATTTTTTTTTATAAAAATAAAAATGATACATTTGAAAAACATATTATTTTTAGGACTCCCCCCCCCAGAAAATTGTTGAAAATCCGGCACTGTTTATATCTACTTTATAATATTATGATGCATAATGTATAAATAAAATATCTTTATCTATTTATGAGAATTTATTGTATATCTCGAAAATCGTACTATATTATTCAAGACATTTGAAATTGAAGTTTTATTTAAAAAATTAAAAACGTAAAAAATAGCGCTTTCATGGGAAATAATTCTGGAATTGTATTTATTAAGTTTTAGAATAGCCAGAATAGGTTCCTAGTGGTTTGTATCTACGACCGTTTTATTATGAATTAAAACATACTAATATTGATAATTAGTCCTAATTTTTAATTATATACATTTTTAGTAGGAAAAATAAATTTGTACCTATTAATTATAAGAACTAAAAATAATATTGTGTAATATATATAAACTAATCAATATTAGGACGAATACGGAATAACTACATTGGTATACAAATAATATACTTAATATACTATTAGGTATATCTACTAATATGCTTAAAAATAAAAATCTTTCTTCTTTTCTAAAATATAGCTACCTAGTTGACTAATATACATTTTTTTTACCCATTTCAATGTATTTTGTAAGTATGAAATCAGATTAATTAAGGCTTGGTTCTTTTCCTCCAAAAAATCGATTCCCAGATTAATGAATATAGCCCGTTTCCTCCAAAAACAAAATACTAAATAGGTTTAGTTCCAGCTTCCGTGATGTATATTATTTGGGAACCGTCAGTTAATAATTCAAAAATGTAACAATAATATAGTGTAGTGATAAAAACATTTAACAATCATTATATAATTGCATAACACATTAACACATAATAGATTAACAGAAAATATTTGTATTAATAAAAAATTATAAAAAAAATGCATTATCTTCATCACAGTTAGGTAAGTATTATTGTTAACAGTATAAAAATAATAGTTACTCTGTTATTCTTATTATTATAGAAGTGATTTGTAATATAGACCTACAGTGTAGTTCATTGTGTTCATACAAGTTCATCGCCTTCCATAATAATTATACAAACCGTTCACTCGAGTTATTGGTTTTAAAAAATCTTTAATAACAATAAGTTGATAAGTATAGATCATAATCATATGATAATATTAAAATATTTTAAAATGTATAAACAATGATAAGATTATATAATTATTAGTTAATTAAATTATAGTTATTATTTAAAAATCACATAAATACCTACCTAGGACAGGTACCAACTACTAAGTATAGACAATAGGTAAGTAAAAGAAACTAATTACTAATTAGGTACCTACTTTGTACTTATAAATTATAATCATTAAATTACCCACAGTTATTATCGTGTCTGTGTGACTGTGCCTATATTATTGTACTGTATTTTTTAAATTTTAAAGCAGTATTATTATAGTAATCATTCATGTCTAAAAGTCTAATACATTATAATATAAGTACCTACTTATAGTGGCTACTGGCTAGTATAACTTATCAGTTGTCACACAAAACATTGCTTAACATGCTTAAATGCTTAAAAACTAAAAACTAAAACCATCAACCATCATTAGTCACCAAAATAATTTTGGCGGACATAATATAATATAAAAATCCAAAATTTTGGTTAATGTTATTTTGGAAGAAATATGTATTTCAATCATAAATTACGACAGTGGAGGAAATTATATACATATATACATTTGCATTATATGCATCATATTATGTATATATGCATTTTATAAATTTTATTTTATTTATGTTCTAAATAACACATTACATTATTATTAATATAATAATGTATATGTATCGATTTTCGGCTCATGGGCTAAGGTTTAGTCATCAGTGTTATCTTGTGAAACAGATATTGAAAATGTTATAAAAAATTACACTTCAGGAGAAAAATCGTTTTAAATGTTGGTTTCATAAAATTATTTTTTCTTTAACCTGCTAAAAACATATGAACTACAATTTTTGGTTAGCAACTCTGTACTTAAGTAGGTACCTAGTTTTTAATTTATTTGGTTAACTAGGTATTTAATGTGTCAAGATAAAACAACTCGTTTTTATAAATGAATCATATTTGCTTAGTTTGATAAGAATAATGTTAAATGTTTTGGTAATCTTGCTCTGACTATATAATTATTCGTAGGTATAAAAGTATAACTATATATTATGTGACATTTTATGTATAATAGATTTAGCAGATAGGTAGGTATACCTACAGGTTATAGGCTACAGGGCATCTAACTCAGTGTGTACTTACCTATAGTAACGTAATGGAATTTAACACCTTTACTTTTCTTGTAACATATTATGTAAGTTCGCTATATAAATATTTGTTTACTATGTAACAATATATGACGAAAATTACTTTGTATTTATGATTACCTTATTATAAAATATAAGGTATCTATTGCAATTATTATAAAATCCACATTTTTTTAAACGTATTTTAAATAATATTAATATTAATTTTAATGAAATTTAGAAATATGTCAGAAAAATAGTGTCAAGTACTCAAGTTCAAACATGTTGCACGTTGTTTTTTTAATTGACATATAAATAAATTTAGGTATAGCTAGTAATTAGTGTTAGAACATTTATTTAAAAAGTTAATGTTTATTTTAATTTCATTTTACTGTATAGGTAGGTAGGTACTTAATAGCTAGGTATAGATATTAAGAATTGTTATTATTATTATTTTTTAGAATTATTATTATAGTAAATGTATTAGGTAAGTATCTATAATTACCTATTATACTTATACAGGCAATAATTGAATAGACATACCTGTACTAATTAACTCAAAAAAATTAATGCTGGAGCTTGGAGCACAAGAGGCGAAAACTAAAGGTATTAATATAGAACGGCTTTTTTTAAATCATATTATTATTATCCCCTATATGAATACACCAGTAGTTCAATAAGTTTGGAAACTCTTAATTACCTATTATATTATGCATATTTTAATAACTATACATAGAATGATAACAGATAACACTGCTGTACATTTATAATGTAAAATACTTAATAACCCCATTAATATTAAATCATATTATCGTAGTTTATTAGTTCCAATTAGTCTATAAAGACCGTTTCCAAACTTTTCAAAGGTATTCATAGTTTTATCAAAATTTGCTGAGTACATTAATTATTTATATGACTACATAAATATCACATATATGGTATATATACATTTCATCGCAACGTGATTACGTGAAAGTACCAATAACTAGTTAATTTTCTAATTAAAGAATAAAAAGTAAAGTTATTTTATTTTATCATGAAGTAACGAGTAAATTAACGAATTTAACATCGTACTCAGTGGCGTAGCCAGGATTTTTTTTAGGGGGGGGGGGTTTAGTAATAAAATAAAATAAATATTAAATCTACAACCGTATTGAAATAATAAAATAATTGAATGATAATGATTATTATCACCAATGCAGTCGATAACGTGAATACAGCATAACAGAATACATTTCACCACGAATAAATGATTGTATTTTTGATAAAAATACGGCCGAAGGGGGGGTTTCAACCCTCAAAACCCCCCCTGGCTACGCCACTGATCGTACTTATATATTATTAATAGGTACCTAGTCAATTAACATATTTGTGAGGAATGATTTTAATTTAATGTTTTGACATTTTTAACGTTTTAAAAACAAATTGTCTAACCTTCTAAGTATTATTCAAATTAAATAGCTTCTAAATTATAGCACAAAAATAAAATTTATCAAATATTTTATGATTTTGGAATATATTGATAGATTTACCTCATATGCATACTTATATGTCTTTGGTTCACTATATTTTCAATCATAATAATGATTATTTTAATAACTAGCTATGAAGCAATGATGAATTTTAAAACGTTCCTATTGTTCCTAAGACAGTAACACAGGATCGCATAAACAATCACTAAGCATTTAATGAATAACATAATTTAGTGGTCCATGGACCATGATTGTCCCATTAAATTTTAATGAACAATAATTCAATTAATCAATTTGTTATGCTGCTCGGCATAATATTAATTATAGCTTATAGCCAACAATTATTTCTGTCAGTATTTAGTATTTACTCCTTTAGACTTCATTATTATCATAATAATTAATTGTGTATTTCTAATTAATTTCTAATAAAATATATTGAATAATAAATAATAGTGATATCCTTTTATAAAAGTATATATATATACAGAGTGTAACAGCTAACAGGACTATTTAACAAAATATATAGTAACATTTGTATTTTGTAATGGAAGTTTGTTAAATAGTCTTGTTACACCTTATATATACCTTATATATATATATACATGTATGTACTTAACTACCTATGTAAGTGCAAACAGATCTGCGAGGGCTTTGCCCACACACACCAATAAGGCAATAAACTAATTTTTACAGTTAATAACAATAATAACTCATAAAAATAGTTCAAGGTTCTCATTATTATAATAATTAGAATATTAACAAACATAAAAAAGAAAAATTAATAAAATACAATTTCCATACGTACCCGTACCTACCACGATTTAAGTCTTAAGATATACTAAGCCGTAAGTATATCTTAAGCCGTGGTACCTACTAAGAATTTTTAGATACCTAATTTTATTATCTAGATTTAATCATATTAAAGTGTTATCACTTTATCAGGTAGGTATCACTCTGTTTTAGTGTTTTACGAAAGAAGAATTTATTAAAAAAATTAACTGAATTTTATTTAGCCATATGCCCACAATATCGATGAGTATAAATACCAAATTCTCAATTACATAAAGTATTATTAACTATGTACCTACTGAATTATAGTATCAAAACAATGACATTATACAATTTACACAACACATAATAGTATGATTATAATATTATTCTATGTTTAATACTTAAAACATTGTATTTATTATATTAACATTATATATTTTAAATAGGTACCTATATGACCCAGTCCTATAGTAATATGTACTATTGTACTTATCATAAACAAAAAAAGAAACAAACATATTTTTATGTCGAATAATTATTAAATTTATTTTCATTTTATATGGTACCTTACTAAAATCATCCATTAAGTATTTTAATGAAACTTCAAGTTGATCTAACATTTTTAAACTACCTACCAATTATGAAATAAAAATCAATAATTGCTATAACTAGCAACTTGTTTTATAACATCAATAAAAAAAAATATTTCTATACATAAGATTAAAATTGTAGGTATGGCTTAATATAAAATTTAAAGATCCGCACGTAGTATAAACAACTTATTTTAAACATTTTCAATTACATTCTAGACTTAAAACTAATTTGTACACGAGTCTTGCTTTTTTTTTCCAATTCAATACACAATGTTAAATGCCTTGCTATTGAAATCAGTTTTGAATACAATTTATTCGCTTTATATCTAATATGGTACATATTAATTATTATATAGAAACCAAATTCTACTTAAAAATTGAATAACGTTACAAACAAGATAAAGAGTAAAAGTGCACAATTCTTTCAGGTAAATCCGAGAATATGCGTTTTATTAGCATGCAAGCATAAACATTAAGATTGGTTGACAATAAAAATTAAATGTTTTTGATAAATTACAAATCAGTTGATACATTAATCATCCAAATAATTATTACATTATTTTATAAAATTGAGAATAAGATAAAAGTACATCATTTTACTAGTATCAAGATTTAAACCTACCTAAACCAATCGCATGACACAAAGCTACACATTTATCAAGAGCCATTTGTAAAATTATGAATTGAAAAAATACCTATGCTATACTGAGGAATAATTTTTTATCATTACTCATTAGCAAACCTCAAAAAGAAATTGAGAAAAATACCATTAAAATCTTAAATAGTAGGAGAGGGACAAATTACTCCAATGAGGTACACCAGAGTTAATTTAAAAAAATTAAAAGAATGACCAAATAATTTAACAAATTTGTATCTTTTATACTTATTAAATAGGTACAAACAAAATCACAAAAGCCATACCTGGCTAATCAATCTCTAAGTGGTCAAAAACATTAATTAAAAAAAACATGATTCATAGCATCAAATGCTCTGAATGTATCAGTAGAAATAATGGTTATCTGATCAGCAATAATTTGTTATGAAAGAATGACTAATATTATAGTTAAGAACTAAGCAGTAAAATTTTAAGGTCAAAACCTTAAAAAAAGAATGATAAATAATAACACTTTTCTAAATTTGCTTGATATTATATTAGTCTTAAAATATCTTTTTTTTTTAGTATTCGATACTGTAGTATAATATAGGTATACTAAACAGAATAATATAAATAAATTAAATTATATTACTATAAACTATACTTAGCCATAACTCAAAAATTCTTCATCAAACACTACTAATTCTAGCATTTTATTATTGTTTAGATCATAGATAAAATACATGTAATAAGTAATAACATTGTACTAATTTTCATTAGTTATATTTAAACGTAATTTAAAATTAAAACTAAATAATACATGTACTAAATAAATAGAATACAGTACAAAGGATTCTTGGTCTTTTTACACTACTGTAATTGTTTAATTATATGAGTTTTTTTATGAATTTAATTTAATTATACATATTATTATTAAGATCTTATTGTTCGATATAAATTTTTTTTTGTTTGCATTTAAATATTTATTACACAATTAATTCAAAAGCTCTTTTTTATTAATTATACATGCCTATTAATTATTTAATCTTAAATTTATTATTTAAGAAAATTAGAGTTATATATTGATTAATAAAAACTGACTATAAAGAATGCAAAAAAAAAAAACTATAAATTTTATAAAAAATAAAAATAGTAATATTAATTTGTTAATTTGATCTTTATTATTTTTGAAAACAAATACAATCATTGACTATTATATATTAAATATGATAATAACTAAAGAACAATATATTCTAGTATATATAATTAATAATTGTAAACATCACACATTGAATATAATTATAATATTATTGCATTTATCTATAAAATATATTTAATTATTTAGTTATTAAAATACCACTAGTTGACAGTAATAGCATAAAAGATATATGTTTAAAAAATATTCAAATAAACAGTATTGCATATTATGTATAAAAGTTGAACTAATATAATTGATTGTCTTCAAAGTATTGTGTAACTTCACTAATACAGTGAATCCAAAGGTCTACTATTTTTGAAAAAATTTTAGTACTTAAATTTATAGGATTGAGATCTCCAATTGCAATATATATAGCATCATTAATGTTATCAAATAGTTTTTAGTTTATGAAATAAATTGCAGGAAGGCCAAGTCAAGAGATTGGGGCGTGTATGACACCACTAATATATTTTTGGATGTAAAAAATTCCCTAAAAGAAGATATAAGAACTGATGCACAGTGCTTAACCTTAATGATTCTTTTTTGCTCACTTTTGATTTTTTAAAAGGAAATTTTTATTTAAATCTTTTCAAAATTTGTAAACAGCAAATTTGATTTGGGTCTATTAGGGACAAACTTATATTGAAAAAATATAAAAACATAATAAGGATATTATGTTACTTTGATAGTCAGTCTTCAATCATTTCTAAAATTGTTTTTCAAACAAAAGGAATGCGGTATCATCTGTTTACAATACAAAAGGTGCCCAAATAACATTAATTGCCTTCTAAATTAACAATAACAAGTATACATACATTAAATAAATGCATTATGGGTACTCGTAATAAATAAGATAGTGAGTATTTCTAACTCACCAATTAGTTGTTAATTGTTAAAGCCCCAGATCACATTTGATAACCGCTATTGATTAGATTAATATGTTAATGCAGTGAATTTCAACCTTTTGGGATCCATAGCTCCTTTTGAAATAAAATATACGAACATTTAAAATAATCAAATTTACATTAAATAATCTAACTTTATTTAATGATTAAATAAACAAGTAATTATTAATAATAGCCAATAGGAAATATTTTTAAACAATAATAATAATTTTAATATTTAGTGGGACGGCTGAGTTTGTTTTTGTTGCATAATATTATCAAATAATGGCGTACATTTTTAAAGCGTGATTCTTATTTCCTCATTTCAAGATCGGCTTCAGAAAAATAATTTTGAAATTGAATAATAAATTGTGATAAGTGTTCCATGAATAACAATTTTACAGATTCTATCAAGTTTTTATTTTTTAAATTTTTAGTTTCTATTGCGAACGCAGTTCTCTAATAACTAATGACGCTCCTAGGAACTGCGACGCACAGGTTGAAAACCACTGCATATATTTACAAAAATTGACATTTGGTATATATAAAAAAACACATAAAAACTTTATATTAAAACAAATACGGTAGAATCCCGCTACTCTGGACAATTTATGTTTTGTATTTAGTATGTACTCATGTATAATATATATATATATTTGGGAATAAAAATAATAATGTGTACCTAATGTTAAATTGTAAATCAATAAATTTTGAATTCGTATAAAAACACGAGAGGTTTTTCGACAGTATATTTATTGTGTTATTATTTATAGTGTTTATTAATTAGTAAGTTAAAAAAAAAACATCATTTCGTTTAATTCAGATTTTCAATAATCCGGAGAGAGTCCGGGGTCCCATCTAGTCCGGATTAGCGAGACTCTACTGTATAACAAAAACATTATTTTTGACATAGATAATATTTTGAATTTCACAATATACAACAAAAGCTTATACAATATATTATAAATTAAGTATGCACAGTAAATTAATAAAATGCTATAAGTTTTCTAAAAATAGAAAGACATAAACAATGCAAAATAAAAGTTTATGAAACAAATTAGGTACTTGAAATGCATTATCTTAGAGCACTCAAAATATAATACACATCGGTAAATTTAATGGTGATAAACCACTGGTATTTTTTTGAATACAACTCATATTTACGACAAATTTTAGTATTTTAAACTCATTTAATATAATATAAATTTATCTGAATATTCAGATTATAAATTCATTCTTCTCCTATCTCCATTTATATTTTCATAAGATATTATACATTTTGTTTTTATTAGGCTAGGATAAATTTTTTTTTTTTAATTATACATCATACAGCAAAGTTATATAAAATTAAAAAAAAATTTTTTTCTTTAAATTGTTGCATTTATTTATTTAATTAATTTTTTTTAAGATGTGTTTGTTTAAATTTAGTATACATTTTTTTTTATCTAGTTTAGGATAAATTAGAAATTTTTTATTAGCTAAAAACTGAAAATGCTGGTAAAAAGTAGTATTTGAACTTAAAAGTGATGACATGTACACTATTTATAATGGAATAATATAGTATTGTTTAGTTATTAAATGTTACAAAAAAAAAATAAATAAATAAATAAATGCACTATTGTAACATGGCTAATAAACAGTATGTTACTTCCAACCACTGTATGATATAATATAATATTTATAATCTTTATAAATAAAAGATTTTCAATTTGAATTATTTTTGGAGTGTTAGGAAACACCAAATTGGAAGATTTATAATGAAAACATACTACAAATGTGATTCCTAATTATATTAATTAAAAAAACCTAATTATTTTGTTATTATTTTATAATATTATCAATATTATTGAGTTTAGAAATTTTTGATGGTTTAAGGACTTGATTATTATGAGGTGATTCAGTTTCTGATTCTGGATTAGGCAATTTGGCTACAGACTTTTTCCTTTTTTTTGATTTTGTTGTGTTTCTTTTAATTTCTCGTACTTTCTTTAAATCTATTTCATAAATTGTCCAATCAGTAGTTTTATGATTTATATTTGTTGGATCTTTAATCTCATCGTATTTGTCAATATCTACTCCAAGGATATCCATTAAAGATGTCATCAAATTGTCTACGTATGTATGAATTACTAAATCTGCTTTACGATCCTTAATAAAAAATTTAACACAAAAACAAACATAAGAAAAAAAACCAGTGATATATAATACAACATTTAAAATAATAAGTATTAGATACTTACACAATTTGTCTTTTGTAAATTACAAATAACAACTTTTCCTTTATTTTTTTTCGCATTAAATGGAACCAGATTGATTGGTTGAATTTGCAATGAAGTTCCAAGACAAATGCATAAATCAGCCATTCTGAATAAACATAAACCCTTAAGTTAAATTAAAAAAATAATAATAAGATAGTTAATATGTTTAATTACAAATATATATATTTTGCATAGCTATAAAATATTAATTATGTTTATATTATTACATATAACACTTAGTTACATATTTTCATAAATAAATTTAATTCAAGAAAAAAACAAGAAAATTATTTCAACAGTATTTAACAGAATGCTTAACCTGCTGTACAGTCTCCATCTTACTAACGTACAACATGGCAAATTTGAGTTCTGTAGAACCAATTTTGTGTTATTAACTTTAAATGTAATTGACCTATAATCAACCTTAAAAATAAGAAACTATTATTTTCATCAGTTTTAAATCAAGTATAAGCATATAAAATTCCAAAACATAAAAATGTTCATAACTTACTTAAAAATTTAAATATCATAAAAAACTAATGAGAAATTACAGTTACTACCATCAAGTTTGGTTATAGGTTATTACACAAGTATTAAAGCTAACTAATAACACAAAATCTGTTGTACAGTAAAAACACGTTTAACCATCACTCTCTGCTATTCGTCATCGGTCACCATAAAAAAAAGTTAATGATGCGATCATTGAAATATTGAATGATGATTAAATTATTTTTAATGTCACCACCGTTGGCGAAGAAGTTGATGATTATGTCGAAGATTCAGTGCTTGACTTAAAACCGCCAAATAGCTATGCAGAAGCAATATTATCAAAATGCATTGAATGGTTTGAGATACAAGAGAAGGCAAATTCAATGTAGGTCTTACTACTTCATGAAATATGAAACACGGCTGCTCAAAAAGCTCGTGCCTCAAAAAAACAGAAGAAGAAGACGGATTATTTAGTATGGTATTATTTTTGTTATTACATATTATATATTATTAGTATTTATTATTATTTTATTATTTTAGTCTGTAAATGATATTGTAAAATATATAAGTTTATTGAAAAACTATCTTTTGTATTATTGTATTTCTGTTAACCAAATAGACCCTATTTATTAATTGTGATTTTCTCGGTCCCAACAGTGACGGTTAATTGAGTTTCTACTGTATTAAACAAAAATGTGTTATGCTGTATAGTGTATGTCTGTAAGACAAAGACAACACAAGCAAGTATAACACCCTCTTGGATTACCTTTAAAAGTAATTTTTATAGATTAATTGTGCTTGTATTATACATAAGTACATATAAGCTACATATACTAGTTAAGTAACTGAGCTTAAATGACTAGATTCTATTATACTATGATTATTTCAGTCCTAAACAGAATTTACCAATCTTAAAAGACATATAGTATTTATGTATAATATCTCAGTGGACTGTCACACAAATATAATAATGTCAACCAATAAATAATCATTAATATGCAAAATGTTAATTAAAAATTATATTTAATCGTATAATATAAAGCAAACATTATACAATTACTTGGAATGTAACTCCGATAACTCTAACTCTTCGATTGGTAATTGATGTTCCCAGTCTAATATTGTATCATATAAAATACCTCGACATTGATGGCCATTCTTATTTTTCCCTAGACATTTTATGTTTAAGCATCGTTGTCCAACTGTTTTTACAGCAGTCTTACTGACATAGCTCCTAGTATTTAAACAATATAATATAATTAAATAATCTCTAGTAATATAGCTAATTAAATAACAAATAGTTTCAAAAAAATTATTTTCAAACCTTATTATACTAGAAAAATAAGTGATGTACAATACTGTTTGGAATAAAATGATTTCAAACGTTAATTAGTAGTTTACTTTACATCAGGGCTTGAAAATGGAGTATAATTGGTCATGAAAATACCTATATTTTTCCAACTCAACATTTACCAATGCAAAGAGCAAACAAAAAAGGGACACACCTGCTGTGTTGTCTTCATCTTACGAATGTATTTACCATGACAAATTTTTGTTCAGTTAAATTATTTTTGTGTATTCAGCTTAAATATTAGTGAAATAACTTATCATCAAACTTAAAGGTGAGAACATTTTCTGTGTTCTCTCATCTGATTTGTACGGTATTTTAATTGTTAAGCAAATTATGAGTATTTTTAAATATAAATATTTTACATACTCACAACTCGCTTAAAAATTAAAATACTGTAAAAATCCAATAAGAGAACACAGATTGTGTTCTTACCTAGGTTTGATAATAGGTTATTTTACTCTAATATTTAAGCTAAACATACAAAATTGATTTTATTGAACGAAAATTTGCTATGTAATACGTTTGTAAGACGCAGACACATGAGTGGGTGTAGTGTCTTCTTAAAAACAGTTTAAATGCTTGTAAAACAATATTATATTATACTTGCATCATTGATATTGAATTTATGAACATGGCATTGTATACAAATCTGTAAGTCAACATAATTGATAATCATTGTTAACCACAACATAATTACACCTCTTTTCACTTTTATTTAAATGTTAGTTTTTCTTATCATTTAGAGCTTTTTTTACAAGTAAGAATCATCATTGAGTCTTTTGGCCTCAAAGTGTATATTAACTAAATATTATAGTGAAGATAGAAATACCATATCCATGTGTTCAATATCAATAACTAGTTTACTATTTAATGTTAAATCAACAATTTTAGAAATAATTCAACAATAAAATTAAAAACAGAAGTTGTATAGATATAAAAAATACTATATTTAATAATAAAAGTGATATATAATATGTATATATAATATTATATATCATTTATTGTTAATTATGTAGAAAATTATACAGGCTATTAATAAAAAATATCTTAAATAAATGTGAATATTTTAATTTACCTTTTGCATTTATTACATTTCATAGTAAACATATTTCCATGAACTTCAGAAACATATTCACGAAGTAATCCTGATTTCAAATGCAAACCATCTATGTTTTGACTGACAACATATTTTGCATAACCTATTACAATATATAAATTTATTGTTAACAATTAGTTGTGATCCACATTTAATAGCTAGTATCAAATAATCCAACTAAAAACATACTGATTATTCAACAAAATAAATATTAATAGTATTACGTAATTTATTTTTGCAATTCAATATAAAGAATGAAACAGCATTTGTTTTAAAGGTGTAATGGTAAAAAATATTAAATTACTTAAAGTTTTTTAAAATTTTAGTTTGGATTACTAATAGCTCATAATTATGTAATAAATTTCATTTAAAATTATTCATGAACAAAATGCGTCTTTGTGTATTAGTAATAACCAAATATATACCAACTAATAACTATAACTAATACATCATAAACTTAAATATTCTACTAATAAAAATGACAAATTATTATTATTTATTATTATATTTAACTGTGATATTATGTATTGTATTTGTTATTCATTTTTATCGGAATCTGGATTATTAAGTTAAATAAAATTTTAATTTGACTGATGCTTTTATATTCTCTAAAAAAAACTATAATCGTTCTTTTAAAAATGAGAAAAATAATCAATAAATATCAAAATAAGCTTTAATATGCAAGTTTTTAATTTTTTTTTTTTTTTTTGTTGCAAGAAAAAGTTGAAAACTATATTAAGGTGAAAATTACTATTAACTCATTGTATTAATAGTATATGGCATTATCCTGTTCTATACATAGTTTTAATTACCAGCTATCTTTAGTAAAAACTAGTTATTACTAGTATTTATTATATTATATTTACTTTACAAACTATTTTACATTTTTGCAACATATCTCAACAGTTTTCACAGGAATATTGACAACTTCTGGTTGATCTAATCTAACCTTACAAATAATAATACCACTATCCATATCTCAGAGTTTTCTAATTGTGTAAAAAAAATACAAATCTGGAAATTATTGCTATTATTGTATGCTCTCGGCTACAAAATATGAATAAATTAAATGAATCTTACAATCAATTAGCACTATAATATCTAAGACTAAACACCTATGTGTTATATACAATATACATAATATAGATTATACAATATAAATTTCATGGTTATTTAAAAATAATCTATCTAAACAATAATTCAAGAATCAAACCTTTTTTGACCAAGCTTTTGATTGCCATATGTGTAACTGTTGGTTTAGCATCATTGAAATCCAAGCTTATTTCTGGTTTCTTTCCTTCTTTTTCTAAAGTCCATACTCCTTTTGGTCCTCTATAATAAATAGAAAATATTTATTTATTTAACAATACAATATTTAGTAGTATGTATAGTGACATAATGATTATAAACTATGATCCAGAAAAACAAAGGCATAGAATTAAGCAGAACAATTGCAAATTGAGAGGTAATACTTGAATTGCATAATATTAATTTTAACAGATAATTGCTGCTATACAATTTAGAATGTGAAGAGATTGGATGTTTGAGGAAACTGAAACATTGAATGAGCTATTGAGGAAAGAAGAAACAAAGCTAATGGCAGTAACATGAAATTGAATAGAACAATAATATTTAATGATAAACAAACAAAAGAGTAATTGTGTTTGAAAAGATAAATTTTGAGTAATGAAGAAAAGAATTTGTTTAGTTCAATATTCAATTAATTTTTAAATTATCATACTTTATTCCTAACATAAAATGCATTGTTTTATTCATAAAAATAGCAGAAAATATTTATGCTACCTAGATGTAAATAGTTACTTACAGGTAAAAATGACATACCTGCTATATTATTATGCTATTTATGTATAAGTAATAATATAGAAAATAGATTAATGGCAAGAATATAGTACCTTAAAAAATATAGGTTATCAATGTTATCATCATAAAACAGTGAAACATTTAAAGATTTTTTGTTGATCCTATCAGGTGCATAAACAAAAATGATTAATCCTATATGAGAGTCATGTAATAACTAAATATAGAATTAACAAATTTGTATATATTAAAAATTATTACTACAAAATATTTTTAACACTAATACATTTCAATGTGTCAAGTCAAGAGAATAGTATAAATTGTGTATATAGATAGAATATGTGAAAATATGCTTTTAAAAATATATATTGACCTCATTAACCCGGTGTAACAAATCTAATACATCATCATTTTTCCAATATGTTGTATAAGTGTAAACTGGAACCAGCCTGTTTAAGTCTAATAGGTCAATGAGTCAATTTAATGAGAATTCAAGCAGCGACTACTGTACATAAAATTCCTAATCAAATGATGTATTAACAATTATTCAAGATATAATAAATTTGTACTACATTACAACATGTATACAGTGACAAATAATCACTATTGACAAATTATTTTAAGTTCATTTTAGTAAAATAAAGTCTTTAAAATATATTAGGATAGTAAATTGTCTTGTATTTTATTCAGTGTTAATAAACATTTATTACTTTAAAAAAATGTTAATGTTTGAAAAAACTTTATTGTATACTAATTTAAAATAATTAAAATACCTGCAATATTATATTTTTAATTTACACTTAAAAATTAAATTTTTATAACAACTCTTTAGTCCATACATATTTACCTAAAATCTGGTATACCCGCTGATGTACTTATACCAGCACCTGTATGAAAAACTGTATATTTAGAATCTTTGATCCACTCAGCAAGAAGTGAAATTTTTTGTTTTAAGACTTCAGGAGTATCAAAAACCTAAAATAAATTAAAATGTATAACATTTGATAGCTTAACTATATCTATAAGTATTTTACTTACTTCATTCATACCAACTTCTCCTTTATATTCATACGGAGATAAACCATCAGCATAATTGCAAGACATTTTGTTTTAATAAATATGTACTAGGTATTCTATAACATAAAAAAAAGATGGTACTGATACAGGAAATGTGGTATATTTTTTAAGACATATTAATTTGAGATGTCGATGAGCAAAAATCTAAAATAAGTGTAGTTAAATCATATTATGTAGGATCTTTAACTTTTCTGATATATTTGTAACAATAATAAATAAGATACATTTTGTGCTTTATTGAGCACAGTGAATTCATTTTTTAAAAATTGGTTGAATTTATAGGTTAACGATTGCAATATAAAAATATATAAGAAACAAAATGTCATTAAATCGTTCAAGATAATGGCCCCACAAAAATTCACACAGTTAATCTGTAATTTGTTTTTAAGTACGGCATTACGGCTCATTATGATTATAATGGTTTATTAATTTCCAAATTACGAAAGTACTTATTAATTAATAGCTTAATAGTTAATATAGATGTTATGTTATACAGGTAAGTATCAAGTTAATTTAATGTTCAGTCAATTTACCGTAATAGTTTATTTTGTGAACAGTGTTTGTTTCGCGATGGTATGAGTGTGAATGTTTCTCAATTGTTGTCACTTAAACTGTCAACTTTGACACCGACATAAATTTTTAAACGAAGTTTTATATTTCTTAATTTCATTAATACCTACCAAGTACCTATTCCACTGTTTAATGTTTACCAAAACACAATCTTTAAGTATTATCACGTGTTATCAACTATTTTGAAGAGATAAGATTATACACAAGTATACAGCCCTATACGCCCTACACAGGGCTATACACAATAATAAATTATTAAATTATTTTATTAGGTACATATTTTTTTATTCATAATATAGTGATATTAGTGAATAGTGATATTACTGATATTACTCATGAGATTTCTCGCATATATGCGAGTGCATTGAATTTCTATTTCTACAAATCCTACATATTATAATTCAGCAGATATACGATGAGTAGTAATTCGTAGAATTGCCGTCAGCCGTGTTAAACCGGGAATATCGATCTTTTATTAAGCGTAGAATTTTAGAAAATCGGTGGCCAATTCGTACAACGGTCGATACGACGTTCGACGTTATGCTGTCTTACCTCCAACCTCAGACATACAGAATAAATTTTATTATATTATATCTGTGACCTCCGCAGTCTATCGTATCAATAGACAATGATTAACGGTATCACTATAATATTGCTAGTGGGATACTGATAACTGATATAAATTACCCAACTAAAAATGTCTAATATCTTGTAAATATGAAAATTAAATTAATCCTTTCGTTTTTATACGTGTGAATTGTAATTGATTACAGTTAACAATATCTAAATTTGTTTAAAATATGTGAAATTCGATTACAATTTGTTTTGAATATTTCCAATCAAGCTTATATTGCAAGTCTATACATTAGTTAAGATTATCAAAAGGTATGGACTTTTTTTTATAACTGTACTTATTCATTTTATTTTCTAATAATATGATTCTGATGTACGAACTGAATAGATTTAATTATGAAGTTTTTGTGAATTACATTGATATTTGATATCACATAACTATCTGCCCATTTTAATATTTTAATTTATTACCCAATTCAATTAGAATTTATAATTTCATAAACTATCAACAAATCAACAGATCAACAGTTGTTTTTATATCTAGGCCCGGCTCAAAAGGCGACATAGGCTAACACCTAGGGCTGCATTTAACATTTTTATATTATAGATTTAATGTAGTATTTACATGTAAGGGGTGGCAAAACTCAAGTTTGCTTATGCGTGTTTAAACACTTGAGCCGGACCTGCTTACATCATATATTTGATAACTGTCAATTATACTGTAAGAAACTTAATCTTAGTTGCAAAATAATAAAAGTATATTGTGCATGTATAATACAATTTGATTTGATGTAAAGATATTGATAGTAACTTATATTTATGAAAATAGCATAGCTAACATACTAAATAAACAAATGTGCAGTAGATAGTATGTTGTACATGAATCTTATTTTGTAACACCAATATATTATAAACTAATTCACACATGTCTACTTTTTTCAATATAAAATCATACCATTTACTTTTCTATTCATCATCATATTTCTGTTTGCACAATATATTATCCTAATTATTACCAATATTAAATATTCTGTTGTAATTTATATGACTCTTTATGTTGTATGTATTTAAGTATAAAATAAATTTAAACTATAAATTGTATTTTTATTATAGAAACTTGGTGTATTGAATCGTAAATATGGACATTGATCAGTTGGGTAATGATGCTAAGTTGGCAGCAACAAAATACTTTACAAATATGTTAAAAAAACCAGGACAATTGGAGAAAGTTGAACAATTGAAAAATCGAATATCACGTAAAAAAACTTCTACTGAGGCAATGTTGAAAACAGCTATGCAAAGTCAATTAGATGGGGTTACAATTGGAATGGAACAACTGAAAGATGCGTTGGATGACATAAGTAAAGTAAAGATATACCTCAGTCAAACAAAACGTTCATTTATAAATTTACCATCTCTTGGTTATAAGTTGCAAGATGTGCGCACCAAACAAATGCAACATTCTCAATATTTGACAGCTAATGAAAATATGAAGCACCTCTTCACCGTACCTGAGAGCATTGAAAAAACCAAACAGTGGATAAATGATGGAAAGTTTTTACATGCTCATCAATGTTTAATAGATCTTGAGAACTCTAGAGATGATCTTTTATTTGAAGTGCATAAATTGCCCAATCAAGCACCAAGTGATAAAATACTTCTAAAAGCATATTTTGAAGATGTTGAAGTTATGTCTGATATGTTGAAAAAACAAATTAAATTAGTATTAAGCAGAACACTAAATACTGTTAGAAAAGAACCTATGGTAATTGTTACTGTTCTGAGGATTATAGAACGAGAAGAGCGTGCTGATACATTTGCATTACAACGTAATAAACAATCTGGATTTATGCCTCCTAGTCGTCCAAAAAAGTGGAAAGAAATGGCGTTTGATGTGCTTCAAAAGTCAGTTGATCAGAGAATAGAAGGTACTCAAGTAAATGAACGATCTGACAACAAAATGTGGCTTGTAACATATTTGGAACTTTGTCGGCAATTAATTCTTGAGGATTTGCGAGTGGTTAAAACTCTTTGTGTGCCATGCTTTCCACCACAATATGATATTTTTGAAAAATTTGTTCATATGTATCATTCTAGTCTTTCAGCAAATTTAAATGACATGATATCAGATGGATTAGAAGGCAATGAATATGTTACAATTATTTCATGGGTAACTAACACATATCCTGGTAAAGAGTTAATGTTACACCCTGAATTGAATATAGACATTGGTAAAGTTGGTCCACTATTAAAATCATCAATTATTTTTGATTTACAATCAAAATATTTAGAATACATTAAAGCTAATTACAAAGAATGGATGTTAAAAACATTAGATACTGAAAAAAACGATTGGTATGCAGGAGCTTCACCCGAGGTTGGTCCAGACGGATGTTTTCATACAGCTGCTCCAGTTATTATATTTCAGATGATTGATCAAAATTTACAAGTTACAAAAACTATAAGCCAGCACTTAACACACAAAGCGTTATTATTGAGTGTAGATAGTGTCAGTCTATATGGTTTGTCTTACAAAGAAGCTGTTATAGAGTTCAAGAAAAAGCACTTTGAGGATAGAAGCAAAGTACCGTTTTTTACACACTGCATAATTACTGTGCTGAATAATTGCTTACAATTTATTGAATTAGCATTAGAAATGAAGCAGCATTATTGGAGTAGTGATTTTAAGGATCAGTCGAGTACTGCTTATGAAAAATTAATTAAGACCTTCCAAAACCTTAGGGACGAAGCGGCACAATTTCTTTTAGAAGAAGCTTTTCTTGATCTCGACTCTCATTTTCAAGACTTAATAACTACAAAATGGCTTACCAGCTTTATATCTATTGAAACAATTTGTGTGACATTAGAAGATTATTTTCAAGATTATACTCATCTAAAACCCAAAAATTTAGAGTATATAATATTGGAAGCTGAAGATATAATAGTGCGACGATACATAATGGCTATTCTACAGAAAAAATTAAATTTTAAGACCTATGAAGAGCGTCGATCAGCAGCAGATAAAATGACAAATGAAGTGGACCAATTGAAATCATTTTTTATGCGTGTGGCGCCTTTAGTAACACGTGATAAAGATTCTCCCTTTGATGCTGTTGTCAAGTTATCTGAAGTATTAAAAAGTGAGGATTCTGAAATATTATCTTTGGACTTGCATACACTTGTAAAGATGTATCCGGATATTACCGAAGACCAAATGACTAGATTATTAGGTTTAAGAGGTGATTTAAGTAGATCAGAAATACGTGAAAAAGTACAGTATGCAATTCAAGGCAATAAGGAACTTACAGGAACCACATTAACCAAAAGTATATTCCAGCAAATCCATTTATAGTATAATAATAATCACTAAATTTGTATAGCTTAAGTAATTATAATTAAACACTATAAAAATACTACTAATAAAATATATTGTGCATATGTATTCTATTTACAATTAATATTCCGCTCTTATGTGATGAAGAATACAGTAATATTACGTTAAATTATTTAAAATAATATTTATTCATATGTTTTTGTATTTAAAGTTTACTTTTTCAATATAAAAATATTTTAGAATTTGTTTATTGTTTCTTAAACTCTGATTATTTAAAAAGTTATAAGTGTTTACTTAATTAATACCTAGTGGTGTTCAATCAGTGGGTTTCATAAGCTTCAAAATCAAGCCGAGGTTTAATAAAAAAAAATTTAAAAAAAAATGCTATAAATATGTTTCATCTGTTTTATAAATTGTATAAAGTATAAAAAAATAAACATAATAGTTAATATTACATTACTACACAAATAAAAAATTAGTCCATTTTTAATTGCATAATAAAATAATATTAATCAGATTTTTTTTTTTTTTATAAAACAATTTGGTAATAGTCATAATACATAAATTATAAATATAGTGGGTTGCGAGACTAATAAGGTTGAAGACCCCTGCTATATAGATGATAATATTAAGTTGTCTATATTCATTCATATTTAGTTCTTATTATACAAGCATGTGAGCATTTTGTACCTATGGTTTTTCTTTAAATGTTTTATTTTAAATATAATAATATTATTCAAATATTTTCAAGTTACTAATGACTTAATATATTGTTATGTGTGCTATAGTTTGCTCCTACTCCCGGTATCATAAAATCATTGAAAAAATTGTCAATTTATATTTCTATAGTTTTATTTATTTTTAATATGTTAAGTAAATATAAATATTTAAAATTATAAACTATATATTTTATATCAAACTGTTTGTTTTTTTTTTTATAAGTCATTATCATAAATTTTATTTAATGAATTATTTAGTTACATATTTTATTAAAAATATGTGCAGGCTTACGCCTAAAGTAGCAATGAAATAAAATTATTGGCGATAATGGTGATCATAAATTTTATTGAAGTAGATAAAATAGTTTATTGGTAAAAATAATACATTTAGGGAAAAGAAAAAAAATGGTCTAATTGTATTTGTAGTACACAGCGGAAAAGTGGTTTGTTTTACTTAGAATGAGAGGTAGGTAGGTACTAAACATTAGGATATAGAATGAAAATATTTAATGTTTTGGAGTGGTTAAACAAGAAGGAAATATTATAAAAACAATGAGTTTTAATGGATAAACAACACAAAATTAAATTGAACTATAACTATTAAACTTTTTGTTTTTCTATTACATATTAGATTTATTATAATCCAATTTATCAATAAATTTAAAAATAAAGCTTATTTTTGTTGTTACCTATAATACTTGCTTGTTGTTTCATATATGTGTCTTAATGTATACTTATAGTCTTTGCAACAATTTATATTCTGTAACTTGATAATAAATGGATAGAGTTAATAGAGGTTTTAGTGAACTAAGCTTCCTTGAATATATTCTTATAATTTAGCGTAACCAACCACATACCTACTTAAAATAATTATACATCAAATTTCATTTTTATATAGTTACATAATTAAAATTAAATAGTTGTCAATGATGATAAAAAAATAAATTAATTAATTAAAAATTAAAATATTAAAATATTATTTGTGTACTAACAAGTAACAAGTAACAATAGTGTTGGTACATCTTTTAATAATTATTATTAATATCTAATAAATTAATGAATTAAAATAAATCAAATTAATATTTTATAGATAATTGTAATTGACAATTTAATTAATTAATTACTTCAACTTTCAATTTGTTATTTGTAAACTTATCATGGGTGTCTGACCATTTTTGTTCTCATCAAAAACTTCTTTACAACAAAGTTTTGAAGTAACATTTTAAAAATTGTCAGCATGTAGTCACAATAATTATAATAATTTTTTCTGTGTATTTTAAATTTTTCATATGAGCTTTAAATTAAAATATAGGTATGTTTCTAATGAGGTATTTTTATACATGATTTATTCTAATTTTCAATGCTAATTGATGCAGATAGGTATCTAACTGTTAAACTTTAGACAGGACACAGGACTACAGGACGGCCAGAACTATAAATGAGTTATGAAATATGGTCAATATGAACATAGATAGGTTAGTGGCGGCTTGAGTCTTCATAACTCAACGAGCAAGTTTCTAAACAACTTACCCATCCACCAACTACATTTGACCAATGTAATACTTTTAGGTTCTTCCCCAGGTTTTTCTTTATTTAAATTTTTCATTAACTTTTACAATTTATTTAGTATTTTTTTTATAGATACTTTAATTCAGGAAATAATCCAGATGTTCTTTTATGCTGTAATGATGTCCTCAATGCGTCAATTATATATAAAACTATAAAAGCAATTATTGGCTTAAACGAAATGCACGCATGAATTCATCATTTGGTAATTGAAAAGGGTTTTGACCATTCCTAAGTATCTTCTTTCTAAAAATCTTCCAATTATAAGAACTCTCTCTTCCAAAAAAATCTGTTCCCAAGTCAAATAAGCAAGATCCATACTTAAATTAAATTTTTTAATGAAAAAACAATGTATTTAAGAAAATAACTATTAATTGTTATTTGATCATTATTCAAAGCCAATATTTTTCGACGACAATATTTATTTTGTCATTTGTCATGTATACTTCATAAATCATAATTATAATTTTGAGAAATGAGGAACATAGACTTTCACTTTATATTATAATTTATAAGTCTATGATGAGGAAACACATAAGAATATGGTAATATACTTCGTTAAACGTGAACGTCTTAAGTCTTAACAAGGGGTTTCTATTTTTCTAAGTGGCACTATCGTTAAGGTCTGTTATTGATTTTATTAACAACAAATATCGATAACTAATCGAAAACCCAATTACAGAATCTATTTTTTTTCAAATTGTTGATAACACAACTTTTGATAGCTTAACAAACCGAAAGTTGTCGTTAAGCAAACTTATCGATTTACAGAATTCATCTATTGGATAGGTATAATTAGTGAACCGTTAATAACCATACATAAAGACAATCGTGGATATATATTTATGTAAATAGTTAGGTAGATATTATAAGGTACCTACTCCATAAATACATCTATGTTTGTATCTTGTATACAATTTCAATTTATTTAAATTTTCAGAACAGGATATTATACATAATTATGGGCAGGTAAGTAGTAGGTACAATAGTGTAACACATACATTATAGTATTATACTATTGTACAACTGTCGTGCAGTCAGTGGCGTATTCACTGTGGAAGATTACTGATTAGGGAAATATATCTCCCTCCTTGATCCTCTTTTTTTTTTAGCTATTTTTATATAATGGTTATAGATTTATTTTTTCCATTCATCCCTCTAAAATTTAATGGTAATAAAATGCTAAGACCAGAGCCTGATTTACAAATTTTGGGGCCGGGGATTTAAATAAAAAGAGGCCTCATATAAATTTATTAATATTATTTTATTAAAAAATGTATAATTTATTTTATTTTATATAATTACATGTCACATTAGATTACATTGATTTTTTTATCATATTATATTCATATACCTAGTTAAATAAATAGAATAGACCATGAACATAATATAATAAGAATAGACACTCAAATAGCTTATCGATTTGTTTACATTTTTAGTATTTATCACGTTTTAAGATATACCTACTGGTTACACAACTCCTGTATTAAATTGCTTATAACACATGGACATCGTTAGTCTCTAACAGTAGAGAATGACGATAATTATTTTTTTTATTAGTTTTGTTATTTTTAGCTTTTAATAATTATTATTGGTGAAGACCATTGATATAATATTTATAATTTATAGGCTTATAGCGTAAATAATGTACGAACTACGAAGTCAATATCATAAATAATATTTAATGTTATATAATATTATGACAATTTGTATTATTTTTTTTTTAAATTTTATGATTCTATAAAAAAAAAAAAACTAGCAAAACGTTTGGGGCCGCTCCAAATTGGGGCCTGGTGACTAGTCACCCAGGTACCCCCTTAAATCAGGCACTGGCTAAGACATAATATGGCATCGACAATTTTAGACATATCTTCTCCCGAGATCCTAAATACACCACTGTGTACAGAAACAATTTATAATATTAATATTTATAAGTAGGTACATTACTTTTAATAGTTTTAACATAAATATTTTTATGTCGGTTCTATTATAGGTAGGTACTTATTATGTATACCTATATTATATGATAATGATTTTATTATCATATACATATAATATCTTAATATGTATATTGGTATATTTTATACAATATGTGTCGTACTGTCGTGCGTGAATTAATGCAGGCTACATAACACACATTTGATATCCTTTGAGAATTGAAAATATGATGTGTATATTTGGGCTATTTGGCTACCTATATATTATAAATAATATATTTAATATTATTACCTATCTAAGTATAAATGTGTGGGTATACTTACTGTGTTCGCGTAGGTATAATGTACGTTCATATGTTCATTATTAAACCCTCGGAGGACATCTAGAGTATGAATTAAAGTGGGTAACTGTACTTAAATATTTGACCTTAAGCATCTTTAGACAAACCCACACAATATTTAAGTAGGTATATGATTCGATATACATATTACCTATTACTTGAATTTAAGTTGATTTTGACGATTTTACTAGGTAGCTAAATGTATTAATGTATTAATCATTCTAATACTAGTAGGTATAAAAATATCATAGATATCGGGGTATAATTAAATGCATTTTGTTTTTAAATTTTAAATTTTAAAGCCATTTCCTCAACAAAATAATTTTAAAAAGCGGGTAAGTGGGTATCGCTCTGCTGTATATTAGGGGGTGGGGTGGACCTCAGACTATGGTAGGTTAAATTTGAATGCAATGATAGGTATCATTGTATACGAAAAACGATTCTGAACGAAGATGATTTGTCAGTTTAGGATATATTATATTTAAATATTGTCATATATTCTATTTGAAACAAATAGTATAGTTACAAAATGTTACTATAGTTACTTTATAGTAACTTAATTAATAAAAAAAGTATTTGGCAGCATAATGAGAGTATAAAATTTAATTTAAATTTTGACATATTTCGTATAAATTCGAACTTTAAGCACTTATAAAAAAAAATTGTGACTAACGATTTCGGATTTTTTTTTTATCAATTTAAGAACAACTTATAAGAAACCTTGTACTAAATTTTCAAGATTTTCTAGCCACCCAAAAAATTTTTATCGCCATTTGAAGAAAAAAAACTTAGAAAAGTCGAAAATTTCAATTGTCTATAAGTAGCTTAAAAATGGTCAAAATATTTTGAAAATTTAACTGTAAAGAGATAACCATAATATAAACATTTGGTGAAAATTTCAAGTATTTACAATGATTCGTTTTTGAGTTACAGCAAAATCAAAAAATCGATTTTGTCGAAAAGTGATTTTTCGTAAAATTGCCGTTTTTTTGTCAACTTTTTTTTTGAAAACTATTTGAAAATTTTACTTTTGACTCCCCCAAAGTACCAACTAGATGAATTTTCCTATTCAAAGAGGGGCTGAAGTCAAAAATCGGAGCATTATTACTGCTCCTAATGTTGTCGTCAGACACACAAAAAAAAAACACACATCATTGTAAAAGCAATACATTCTTCACTCCGTTCAGAATCTAAAATTAACAACTAATTGATATCTATTTTTAAAAATTTGTTGTATCATATTATTTTGTAATAAATTTAGTAGAATTATGGTAACATAGGTATTCGTATTTAGGTATGTAAAGTTATATAAATGTTATAGATGCTATAATGATTAATGAGTAGGATGGGCATTATATTATTGCTTAATATGATACTTTAACGAAGAGAAAACTTCATCAAAAGGTTTTTGTGGTAGCCGGTAGGTATTGAACACTTTGAATAAAGTTAAGATAAGTGCCTACAGGGAATTAAATTATATTCTATTTAATATTATGTTATTATAAAATTGTATATGGTAATTTTAAAACTCTATAATATGTGAGCTATCTAGACGTTAAATTATTTTAGACATTATTTTTAATGTTTGATATTTTAATAATTTTGTTTATGTTTATTTACCTTTATAAACATTAAATTCTACGTATTTAACCAACCAATGTGTGTGTGTGTGTGTGTGTAGCCTGTGTAGGTATAAGCAAAAAACAAGCTACAGCATATGTGAACTCTAAACTCAAGAATGGCGAAAAGATCAAACGCTTAGTACAAAGTAAATAATTAAGTATTTCAAAAGGATGTAATTTTAATACTCTGAAAATATTTTCCTTTGTCTTGTAAATTAGGTATACCTTTAATTTTATGTCAGCAGAATGTCAAAAACTAGACTCAAAGGATAAATTATAAAGGTAAGTTCTTAATTTTCTATTGGTGGTGACGGGTTGAATAATATTATTTCTATAATTAGGTATATACGATATTAAATTCAGAAAACTCGATTCTGTTAAGGGTTTCTACAAAAATAGGCCTATGTCATGTCAATTTTATAATAATAATAATATAAATAATATATCATATCATTTATATTGTAATTAATAATAATTTAATACATTTTTTGAAAACATATTTGGATTCGTCAAGCGTTTTTCTATCTTACTTGTCCACTTTTAGATTCTGAACGGAGTGATGAATGTATTGATTTTACAATAAAATGTATGTGTTTTTTTTTGTGTCTTTCTTCATGTTTTGAAGTTGTAATAGACAGTAGTTAATTTTTGACTTCAGCCCCTCTTTGAAAAGGAAATTGAATCTAGTTGGTACTTTGGGTTAGGAAAAAAATTTCTAGTAATTTTCAAAAACACCAGGAAAAACCCTGAAAAAGTAACGGAAAAAACGGGAATTTTTACGCATAACCCCTCTTCAAAAAATTGATTTTGCTTTAACTTAAAAACAAATCATTGTAAATACTTGAAATTTTTTAAAATTATTTATAGACCATTGAAATTTTTGATTTTTCTAAATTTTTTTTCTTGAAATGCCGATTAAAGAAATTTGGTTTTCCAAAAAATCTTTAAAATTTAATACAAGGTTTATTATAAGTTGTTCTTATTGTAGTGAAAAAAAATCAAAAATCGTTAGTCGCAATTTTTGTTTATAAGCATTCAAAGTTCAAATGTTTACGAAATATCTCAAAATCGTGAATATTTGTGAGGCATTTTAAAGTTTAAAATTCAAAAATTCATAAAATTTTTGTAATTTTTATCTAAGGTTAAAAAACCCAACACAAGGTTCTCTATAACTTTTTCTTCAAATAACTGTAAAAAAAAAACTCCAGCGTTAATATAGAAAAAAATTTATGAGCGTATGAAATTAATTTTTTTACGAAATCACGTAATACCTATATCGTTATATTACAATTTAAATGTAACTATGTAAGTACCTAATAATAAAATATATCCTATTAATTATCCTATAGCAAAGAAATAATCTTCGTTCAGAATCGTTTTTCGTATGCAATGATACCTGTCATTGCATTTAAATTTAACACATCCATTATATAGTGACCTACTCTCCATCTCTACTATACAGCAGAGCGTACCCACTTGACCACCTTTTTTTTAAATTAAGCTCTAAAATTTTCAACAATTTTATTTTTAAATGTTTAAAATTGATAATTTTAAAATGTTAATAATATTTATGAAAAAATTAAAAATGATCAAACAATATAAAAAAGCTGTTTTTAAGCAAAATTTATTAATTATAAAATCGTCAATCAGGCGTAGGTGTCGTGCACAGAGGGTGTACGGAGTATTCAGCACTTTCACTAAATGCCCCCATCGATATAACAATAATATATTAAAATATATTATGTAATATAAATTATAATAGGTAATACATTTATAATAAAATAATAATGTAATAACTAATATATTTTTATATTATAATAAATATTTAATATTATGCATGCCAAATTAGTACCTATGTGGAACCAAAAACTTCATCATAAAGGTTTTTTGAGATCGATTACAATCACTCTACTTTTCCACATTAAATTCTTATCTTCCCTTTAAGGGGATTCGATACCGTGATTTCCTGTCTTTGTCTAACACACGCGCAACATATGAATTCAGACTCGTTTTTTGTCCAACGTACCGATTGATATGTAAAGCGATAAGAATTCTGAAAACAGATTTGAATTTGTCGTCAAGTCTACTTGAGAACGGCCAGTCCACATTTTTTATATTAAAATATAACTTTTTAAACAATTGAAATATGACAATTTTTTAATTACTCATTTGTAATATAATGATATTAGGATTTTGGGAGATAATATCAAATATGTGGACTGACCGTTCTCAAGTAGACTTGACGACAAATTCAAATCTGTTTTTAGAATTTTTATTGCTTTACTGTATCAATCGGTACGTTGGACAAAAAAAACGTCTGAATTCGTATATTATGCATGTGTTGGATAAAGACAGGCAATCACGGTATCGAATGCCCTTAAATTTGATTTTTGTAAATGTAAAAATCAAAGAACTTTTAACAGTTGTTATAATTTATTTGAAGAGAAAGTTAAGTAATCGACTTTAAGTTAACTTTGTTACGAAATAAACAACTAAACGAGTAATATATTACCTTTACACAATACGCACGAATGCTCTTTAAAAATGTCTATATTAAACTCCTTTAAAAGGCCAAAGGGTCCACCAGCTGTTTACACTTGCGTGACTTTGATGACAATGTAAGATACTGTCTTGTGCTCTTATCAGTCTTATCCATAGCACACATTATGTTATTTTATATTGTAAAAAATTGGTGGTTACAGTTGAAACTTTTTTCATCTTTGTATAGTAATAACAGTAGAGGGCGCCACTCAATGTACACAAAATATTATAAAATAATAATAATTTATTATGAATGAAGGGGATTCTGTACTGCCATATTTTATCAAGGATAAATCAATCAAACAACTAGATAAACAACATAGATGCGATGGATTAAATGGATTTTATGGATTATTTGAGCACACTTGTCACACAACACATCCATAATTGACAAAGAAATTGTCTATAAAAACCCTTTAAATTAAATTGTATGTACTCTAAAAACTTTTGTAAGTTTCATCAGTAGTCAGTACGATTAGAAAAATGATTTATTATAAATGTTTAAAACGGATTAAACAATTTAACAACATAATCTGTTTACTGTCACGTTATATTACATTTTTCACATTTTTGAAAAAATCACAATTTTTAATACTTCATTATTTTTATTTTTTATTCTATAAAGTAATTTAAAAATAATAAAATACAACTGTAAAAAGATTATTATTTTGATTCACGCTATCGCTATCGATGGAATTATTTTAGGTGTGTTTTTGTTCCTAACTATAGAGAAATCAAGGATAATAAACTTTATTAAACTAAAAATATTTAATAATTACATTTTAAATAATATTTAAACATTATTATTTATAAAAATGTTTAATAATTAAAACTTTATTAAGTCATGACATAAATTATATTATAATATATCATTTTGTCTGGTTTTAATTAATTCTGAGTTGTGCTTAAAACTAAAAATATCAAATTTTGTTATTTTTATGTAAATGCATTTTGAGATACTTTTAGCTAATAGGCTGTATGTGTATAAATAAAAATATACTCGTATAATATTATGATGTATAGGAATTGAGTTTTATAATATTATTCATGACATTTGTCTGGCGAAAGTCAATTATTATGAATGATTATAATTTATAACTTATAAGTTCACATTTGAAAATTAAAAAAAAAAAATGATTTAATAATAGCATATTAACTAATATTTAAAAAAAAATTGTTTTTGCATATTTTTTTATATTCGGGTAAACAAAATGCATATTTTATAATTTTTTACTGCATAGAAATCCTAACCCTCTTATAAACATCAAAACATGTATAGCGTATACATAAATATTAAATATTATATATGATTAGATTCTGAGTAGAACGATGAATGTATTGATTTCTGTCATCAGCTTTAGGGTAGTAAAAATGCTTAGATTTTCAATTTTGGGCGTGGTTTCCGATAGGAATTATGGTTAGGTTGGTCAAGAGTTTTTTCGTTGTAATTTTTTTAAATAACTGGGAAAACAAAAACCCCAAAACTAGTATGTAACAAATAAATTGTTGTTTGTTTGATGTAATTCAAAAACAAATTTGATATACCTAATTTGTGTAATAAAAAAAAAAAGAATAAATGTAATTTGATTAATTTGATATTATATATATTATATTTTTTTCAGCCTTGAAATTCTCACCAAATATTTAATGTTTTGATTCTTTTTAAGCGATTTATAGACATTTACAATTTTCAATTTTTTAGTTTTTTTTTCTATAAATATTGATAAAATAATTTTGCTAAGTTAAAATCGTGAATATTTGCAATTTATATTGTAAATACAAATTCATGAAATATTTAATATTAATATCTATGGTTTAAAAATGTATTACAAGGTTTCTCTTCTCATAAATAGTTTATTTTCTGTACACATTAGAGTTTAAATTTGGAATAAATTAAATATTTAAACAAAGAATAACGATTTTAGCTATCTTATCATAATTTAAAAATATTATTCATGGGTACATGTGATTTTTAACGTATGTTTCTATATTTTATAAATATGATATTTTAAAATGGTATGTTTTAGAAAAAAAATAATTCAATTTATAGTATTATTGGTTAATAGCATAATAATATAATACTTTAATAGCGATATAAATATAACATCATAAAATATACTTATAATACATAATACAGACTGATAGACCATTTTCGCTTAGAAAGATTTTTCGTATGAAATTACTTATCCTTTCATTAAATTGAGATTAAACACATATTATATTACAGTGATTTTCAATGATAAGTTACACTCGACACATACGCATATAATAGACGTATAGTTACTATACAGAAGAGTGGTTAGGTAGGTATACTTATACTTGCCCCATTTTTCTATTTTACTATTAATCTAATATTTATTAGTCCTCTTTACCAATAAATTCGTATAATGATTTACATTCATAAACAAATATTTTAATGCTATTATTAAAAATATATTAAAAATGTTTTTATTTAGGTTTTTTAATTTTGCATTAAAGTTTATATATTTATTATTAATGCATATATGAAACCAATTATTAACTACAAAGGGAATTATTCGTCATACAGAATTATTATAGTAACTATTCTGAGAAGATGATGTTTTCAACGGTTTTTTTCTTCATATTTTGATTTTCAAAGAAATAAGTGAATAACAAGTAACAAGTAAACGAATTACGTAACTTTTTGATCTTTCATAATTAGGTATATTGAAAATTTAAATGTTTGAAAAATTAGTCTTAGTCGGGCTCATGGGCGCCGACTATTGGGGTGCTACGGTGCTGGAGCACCCCATGAAATAAATAAAATATAAATATTCAATACATTAATATTATACATGTATAGAAATATAAAATATATGAATGATTATTTTTATGTAATCCTTTGTTGAATATTTTTTTTCATTTTGCTTATAATTTTGGATTTTGGGCACCCCATTAAAATTAGAAAACCCGGCGCCCATGGTCGGGCTAATAATATTATATTACTTAATACTTACCTCAGTTTACTTGAAAAATATATATTTATAAAATGTATAGTAACCTTTTTATTCAAACTAAGATTGGGTACTAAATTTTTTAAATATTTTTTTTTTTTTGCTACAATAGTATTTAGATTTCTTTTTCACCATCTTTTAAATCTAGATATTGGAGTTAATAATTAAAAAATATGATTTTGCCAAAAATTTGTTTTACAAAATAATGATAAATTATGCTTAAAAATGTTGATCACATGTTTTCGAAGAAATGGGATAGCGTTGAGTTTTTATTTAATTTTTTTTGAATGCTTCTAAAATTGTTTTTATAATTTTTACAATAATTGTATATTTCCCGCCCACGTGGGTGCTGGAAGATCATATTATATTATTTTTCTTCAGTTTATCGTTATATTATTGTTAATTTGTTTCGTTTTTTATATTTTAAATGTTATACCTTATTTATATTTTGTATTTTCTGAGTTAAAACCGTTGCAAAAATAAATAAATTACAATTAATAAACTTATAAGGGCGTATACACTTAAACATTATTTTTTATACATTTCACAGTACGTAATATATAAACACATATACATAGTGATAAAGTGTTTTATTAAAAGAAAAAACATAGCAACCACCTGTCACATTATTTCAGTTTAGCGGGATCAAATTCGGAGAAAATGTAGGTACTTGATTTTTCGTTAAGTTCAATTTGAACGTATTGGTTCCGGCCTTTATTTGTTCTTGGATAACATTAAATAGTTTTAAAGTAAAATAAATGTAAAATAAAACGCCAACAAATAACCAAATAGGCGTATAATATTGATTGAATTTATCAATACATTAAAGATAAAAAATTGTTAGTTGAAGTCGTGGGATAAAAATTCAACTAAAATGTTATATTTATATTTACAATATCGAACAATACGCTCATAATAAATTATAATCTATTTCTTTAAGATGATATTGCTGATATGATTTAACCGCCGTTCGGTGTACTTGAAGTTTTCTATGATTGTAGGTTGTGGGAATATATAGTAATGTAAAAATGCCGTTTTAGATTCTGAACGGAGTGATGAATGTATTGATTTTACAATGATGTGTGTTTTTTTTTTTTTTTGTGTCTGTGTACAGCATAACTAGTCGAAATAATGCTTTTTCAAACTTTGGGGGTGGTTACCGATGGAAAAGTGGATATCCTTGGTGCATTATAGAGGTGAAAAGTAAACATTTTCCAACAGTTTTCAAAAAAATCGAGAAAAACATAAAAAAAATGACAGAAAAACGGGAATTTTTACGCAAAACCGTTTTCGACAAAATCGAATTTTTTATTTTGCTATAACTCAAAAACTAATCGATGTAAATACTTGAAATTTTCACCAAATGTTTATGTTAGCGTTCTCCATACACAGTTATATTTTCAAAGAATTTTGACATTTTTGAGCTATTTATAGACAATTGAAATTTTTAATTTTTTTTAGTATTTTTTTTTAAAATAACGATAAAATTTTTTTGGCCGGCCAGAAAATCTTGAAAATTTAATACAAGGTTTCTTATAAGTTTTTCTTAAAGTGATAAAAAAAAAATCCGAAATCGTTCAACAATTTTAAGACAAAAAAATTGTATGAGTGATTGAAATTTAAATTTTTACAAAACCGCGTTAAATAACGGTTTAGCCTCAAACGATTTTTGATATTTGTTGTTATTCAAATAGTATAAGTCGTAAATACTTTAAAATTTTACCAGTTATTTAGATTGCCATTTTCTTTACGTGATTCGATTTTCAAAATATTTTGACTTTTTTTGAACTATTTATAGGCATTTGAAATAATCAATTTTTTTTTTATTTTTTTTTTATAAATGTTGATAAAAAAAATTTAGCTGGGACAAATTACTCGAAAATTTAATTGAAGGGTTCACATAACTTCTTCTGACTCTCATTTAAATATTATAAAAATACATAGGCACAATTTTTTTTTTATTAACATTTGAAATTCAAATATTGACAAAAATTCGTCAAAATCATGAATATATATAATATAATAGTTTGAATCAGACAAACACAATAATTAAAACGAACATTTAAAAATTACTTTCAATTTTATAATAAAGGAATCAATTATTTTTACCATGTACCTATTATAGGAAGTAAGTATATTTAAATATTTAACTGTTAAGGAAAGTAGTCAAAATTATGAATCCCCTCAGCACAAAAAATAAACAAAATATTAAAAAATAATCTATAGACAATTCACATAGGTATAATATATTTTGTTTATTTTATTCAATGAACATTTAGTATTTATCTTGAAACAATAGTATAACTATAAACGTTATTTTTTGAATTTGGTGGAAAATGCTTCATAGTGAAATTAAAATTTTTACTCAAAAGATGTTTATCTTAAAAATCGTAAATATAATATAAAAGCTTTCCTTTTGGGAAGTTGTACTGTACCAATACAATAGATTTAATTATAAAACAAATACAACAGTATATTTTATTTTTGCAAAAATATCTCGTAACATTTTTTTTTTCTTTTCATATTTGTTTAGTGGTTTGTTTTATTCTTTTTTACTTATTCAAAAGCTAATAACATCATATAAAATTTACAGTAAATGATTTTTTTTTAATATATTTGGTACTGACAAAACAATTGTATTGACAGTTTAAAAGGTTTTTCAACAACAAAATAACTAAAATCGTTATTCTTTGTTTAAATGTCTAATTTAAACAGAATATTAATTTAAAATATCTTTAGAAAAAATTATGCTTATATTTTTTTAGATTTTTTTTTTACAGTAGGATCTATTTATGAGAAACATCGTATTACATTTTAAAACATTTCAATCCAGCCAAAAAAATGTTTATTTACAAATTTTTTTATAATATCAAAGGTTTAAAATCACTTTAGTTATTGGACATTTGTAATACTATTAAACACTACAGTTTTTAATTTCGATTGAATGTAAATATTATATTTTTTGTTATTCAAATAGTATAAGTCGTAAATACTTTAAAATTTTACCAGTTATTTAGATTGCCATTTTATTTACGTGATTTGATTTTCAAAATATTTTGACTTTTTTGAGCTATTTATAGGCATTTTTATTTTTTTTTTATAAATGTTGATAAAAAAAATTTAGCTGGGACAAATTACTTGAAAATTTAATTGAAGGGTCCACATAACTTGTTCTAACTCTCATTCAAAAATTATAAAAATACATAGGCACATTTTTTTTTATTAGCATTTGAAGTTCAAATATTGACAAAAATTCGTCAAAATCATGAATATTTTTCACTATTTGATAGTTAAAAATTTATAAATATTTTACTATCAAAAGCTAAGAATTGAAAATTTAATACTATGCTGTCCATAAGTTAAGCTTAGAATAATTATAAAAAATTTTGATGATTATTCAATAGTTCACGTATATTCCTTTACCATGGGATAATCTAATGAAGGCGTTAAAAAAAACAAATACAATAAGACTGAAACACATTGAGGTGATTACTAGCAGTATAAAAAAAATACAAATTTCCTTAATTGATTTATTAAGCACATAACATTATTTTGATCGTAGTCCCATTGTAAATCGTGTTATGTATCTATCTTAACATATCACTCTTTATATCATATTTTAAACATACCTGAGTAAACTCTAAAATAGGTACTTAATTATAATTTTTGTTACCATGAACACATCTATTTATTATAACATTGCTTGATCGATTTATATTTATTTTAAGTTTTAACCGGTAGTATTATAGTTTTTAATTAAACCATTTTTTAAACATCAGTTGATAATCATTTTAAATGAAAATAACATATTGTACAGATATCGACAGGCCAGTTGTATCAAGCAATTTTGATAAAAGAGGCTGGGTACACGTTGGCCCCGAAGATGATTGGAATTTGTACTGGGCTAACATACAAACATGTCGTAGTCTATTTAGTATTGAAAATGGCTATAGAATGAAGGAAAACCAAATAATCAATCATTTTTCTAATCATCATGAGCTCAGTCGTAAAGATATGTTAATAAAAAATATTAAACGTTATAGACGTGAACTCGAAAGAGAGGAAAGTCCATTAGCCAAGCGTTTAGACGGAAAATACTTATATTTAGATTTTATTCCAGTAACATTTGTGCTACCCGCAGACTATAGTATATTTGTAGAAGAATACCGCAAGGTTGGCCCAAGTACATGGATTATGAAACCAGTCGGAAAATCGCAAGGAACAGGAATATTCCTTATTAATAAATTATCAAAATTGAAGAAATGGTCTAGAGAATCCAAACATAATAATTTCAATACATCTACCATAAAAGAATCATATGTTATTTCTAAATATATTGATAACCCATTACTTATGGGTGGTAAAAAGTTTGATCTTCGTTTATATGTTTTGGTCACATCTTTTCGTCCATTAAAAGCATACTTATTTAAGTCAGGCTTTTGTCGATTCTGTACTGTAAAATATAATACAAGTGTTACTGATATAGACAATTTATTAATCCATTTGACTAATGTCTCTATACAAAAACAAGCAAAAGAATACAACCCTATACATGGCAATAAATTAAGCGTTCAAAATTTAAGACTATTTTTGGAAAGTACAAGAGGAAAAACTATAACTGATGAATTATTTGACAATATTAATTGGGTGATAGTTCATTCTTTAAAATCAGTGAGTAACATAATGAATAATGATAGACATTGTTTTGAATGTTACGGATATGATATAATAATTGATGATAATTTAAAACCCTGGCTAATCGAAATAAATGCATCTCCTTCACTGGCAACTACTACAGGGAATGACCGTATATTGAAATATCAATTGATTGACAATATATTAAATATAGTCTTACCATCCAGTGGAATTCCTAATGTACGTTGGAATAAATGTCCATCTCGAGAGGCAGTAGGAAATTTTGAGCTATTAATCGATGAAGAGTTAGCAGAAAAAGATAAACCCAGACTTTCAACTAAAATTGATTCAAAAGATAGATTAAAGCAAAGACCTAGACATTGAAAAATTAATGAGTGCATGATATAAGTAATGTATAATTAATTTAAACAATAAACATCTTATATATAATATAAAAATAATTGTATTAAATATATATCTATATCTATTATTAATCAGGATCTGATAAGTTTATTAGTAACGTATAAGTTAACGTAAATTAAAGTATTTTTAATACATTAACAACAAATTTTACGATAATAAGAGGGATCGAGAAACATAATTACCAATAATAGTTCAAAAAAAAAATTACCAAAATCAACATTTCTAACAATTTTATAAATATGTCATGTTGATACAGATTAGCTATTTTAAATGAAAAATTAACTACATTAGAAAGAAGAATTGAATACTCAGAACCAGAATTACGGGTAAAAACTTTATATTTGTATTAATGTGTATTAAGTTATAACTTAAAAAATATATAATTGAACCTATCTCTAATAGGTGCTTACTATATTATGTTATATATATTTTATACTTTATTATTTATATATTTATAGAGATAGATAAAAATAAATGTTGGTATACCAAAACAAACGCTATTAAAACTTACTGCCGTATTCCAGTTACTCATTTTCGCTATGCGAATTCTGTTTGCCAAATAATAATAATAATAATAATAACTCACGCAATTATCAAATGATTAACAATTGGCTTAGTCGGCGCCTAAAGCGCTTTAATGCCCAATATATGACATGATCGTAATACATTTGAGTAAACAATGAAAAACATAAGTTTCTAGAAAAAAAAATTACCAGTTAACGATGTGTATTTTTTTCACTGCCTCTTCAACCGATTTTTATTTACCTCTTTTAACACTAAAATAAAATAAGAAACTAGGAGTAGGTAGGGATTTTCAAATATAACTGGTTGACTTCGGGTAAAATTGACTACTACAGTAGAAATTATATAATATATACACATATATAGAAAGTATCAAATGTGAATCTATGTCCTTTGATGGCTGAATATTCAGTGGACCTAATATGAATAAATAAACAAAACGAGCGAACTAGAGAGATTTAACTATTTTACTTTAAGAATTGATCACGTGGAAATTTAACTAATACACTGTATTCAAAGACTATTTTAATACTACACAACAGTTGATAATGAAAAAAATAGGACAGGAATATGCAAATAACCTAAAACAGTATTACAATGAACTAAAAAAATGTACGTTTTTTTTAATTTTCATTTGTTTAATATGTACCTATATTATATATATGTATTATATGTGCGTATAATACATTATTTAACCAAAATTGTATTGTGTTTATAAAATTATTAAATATAACTATTAACTACCTCCTACAACTACCCAAGTATAGTAAGCTAAAAAATATTGGAGTTTATTGATGAATAATGATATATTTTAAATATCAAATTATTTAAATAGCTGTTGCCTGTTAGGTATTAGTAAATACGTTCATAAAAGTTTATTGTTTCTAAGTTTTTACATAGGTAAGATTTTAATACTTTCAATGATTTAAATGATAATTAGTTTATAGTTATTTAATTTCCGAGTGTTTATTGTGGCTACAACAAAAAGTCTAGACCACAAACACTTATTAGTTCTAATTAATACACATTTTTAACATAAAAAGGAATTTATCTTTTCTATTGGCATACCATTTATCTCTGTTTTATTAGTTTTTTTATATATACTGTTTGTATACATATACATACTATATAATATATATATATATATATATATTATATACTGTATATATATCGGCGCTTTCCATTACCGCGCAAACATGACCCAATACCGCGCAAAATGCATAACCCAATACCGCACACAAAAATAGTACGATACCGTACAGATTTATAAAAAGGTATAGTCTAATTCTGCATACAACAAATGGTACGATACCACATAAATTTATCAAATATAAAAATTTGAAAAAATGTTACATAGAATTAAATAGTTAAAAATAATTTTTAAGCATATTGTATTGATTTTATTTTAAATGTCACATGGAATGATTAAAAGATTAAAAGACGACTAAAAACGCATTACAAATTTGTGTACTGTGAATACAATATTTTACAGATAAAGCTTAATAATTTCGTTATAGATAATTGTCGATAAATGACGATAATCGTCCAAAATATAAGTGTGCAGCAATGGGATATCTAGTATTTTAAAATTTGTGTGCGGTTTTGTCCCATGCATATTTTGCGCGTTAGTGCGTTAACGGGCGACGCTCATATATGGGAGTCGGAAAAAAAGTCCGGGGAAAAAAAGTACACGGAAAAAAAGTCCGATTTTATTTTTTTCGGAAAAAAACTCCGACTATAAAATAATTATACGGAAAAAAAGTCCGGTTATAAAATCTATACAGAAATAGAAGGTAAGATAGATAGAAAAATCATATTGTGTATTAGAAGGTACCTACGGTAATAAAGATAGCACAATTAAAGTGTATTATAAGATAAAGTATGAATTCCCCAATATACCTATATCATATTATATAAAATTGATGTTACGGTAATGCATAAGAAATCCAGTCGTTGTCCACATTTGTAGTTATTCGCATCGAAATATTCACATCAAAATGGAAGAAGTAGTAATTTTTAAAGCTGGGAAAAAAATTATTTTTAATGGTTTTGCTTACACAGTTAATCATAATCTGTCAACAAGCATCCGCTGGAAATGTTCTCAAAGATTATCTAAAAAATGTCCGGGTATTTTAATCACTTCAAAAGGTAAATTACAATAAATATTAATAATAAATAATTAATAATTATAAAAATAATTAATTTATTGTAGGTTTCACTAACCCTCAGTTAATGAAGGATCATTCACATGCTGGTGATCATAATTTAGCGGCAGTTGAAAAAGCTAAAGAAGACATGAATAATCGAATGAAAATAACAACAAATAAACCATCTCAAGTATTTTCAGCTGTAATAAGTGAACTTCCTCAAAATTGTTTAAAATCATTAAGTTCTGAAGAAAGTATTAAACGTATACTTAGAAACTATAGAAACCGAGGTATTCCGCCTAAACCCAATTCTTTGGCTGAACTGACAATAAAAGATGAATGGGCATTTTACAAAAACGAACGATTTTTGCTATATGATAACAAATTAAATTCGGATGATAGAATAATTATTTTTGCACTTGACGAAGGATTAAAATATTTAACTGAAGCACATACTTGGTATTGCGATGGTAATTTTTCGTTAAGTCCAGAAAACTTTTTGCAGCTATATGTTTTTCGAGTGAAAAAATATGATATTTTTGTAACTGCGGTTTACTGTTTTCTTCAAAAAAAAAAATTATATTACTTACAGAGAAGTTTTTAACGTAATTCTAAAAGAATGCAGTAATCGAGAATTTTATCCAGATCCACAAATTATAAATTTAGACTTTGAACAAGCTACTATACATGCCGCCCAGTGTGTTCTCGGCGAACACGTCCGTATACAAGGTTGTTTTTATCACTTGTCTCAAAATACGTATCGCAAAATACAAGAAGTTGGATTACAAGTCAAATATAAGACGGATGATACATTAAGTCACTTTTTTGCCATGTTAGACGGGTTAGCATTTTTGCCAATAAATAAAGTTTACGACGGAATGAATTATTTAAAGACGGTTTGTACAAAAGAAGCTACAGAGGTTCTTGATTATTTCGATTCCACATACGTCAATGGTACATATAGAAAGTCAGGAAAAGGTATGAATATAAAATTAAAAAAAAATAAACCGTTATTTCCATTAGAAATATGGAACGTTCACGAGGCTACGATAAACAGTCAACATCGTACAAATAATATTTGCGAGAGTTGGAATAACCGTTTTACTCATCTTGTCGGACACGCGCACCCAACCGTCTGGAAGTTAATTTCTAAAATGCGTGAAGAGTTAGGAGTAGATAGAGCTAAAATAGCGTTACAAGAACTAGGAGAAGGGATTCCAGCACCAAAAAAACGTAAGTTTAGTAACACCGGCGAACGTTTAAAAAACTTATGTTCTAGAGTGGCCATTAATGAAATATCGGTAGAAGAATTTTTAATTAATATTGGACATTGTATCCGAAAACGAAATAAATATTAGTTTTAGTTATTTTTTTTTATTATTATTGACTAATTATTATATTATAGTTTAATGTTTTAAATTATATAAATATTAAATTATTATTACATTATACAAATCACATTATATTAACAATAAATCAAACCGGACCTTTTTTTCCGTATAATTATTTTCTAGTCGGACTTTTTTTCCAATAAAATAAAAATCGGACTTTTTTTCCGTGTACTTTTTTTCCTCGGACTTTTTTTCCGGGACTTATAATACGTTAGTGTTATACACTTTGTATAATTGAAAATACATAATACTATTAAACTGATATAAAATTAAGTGTAGAACTTTAAGCATTGACTTACTTCGGTTGATCATTGGCCAACCGGAAAATTCGAACATTTCGTATTGGAAAAATGTATTTACCGAACTCGACCCATATACGAACTTAGTCCCAAAAATCCTTTTAGGACGAATTTTGTCCCATGTTTATCAAGAGATTTACTAAATTATAAGGTGAACAGACTATTCGTTCCATTTAAAACAGGATTTTCCTTTTTTTAAGCATCATCATGTCTTTTTGTGCCGTTTTATCGTTATATCTATATTATATTATGTATATACGAAACGAATAAAACACAATACTTTTTAGTTTTATATTGAATATTGTTAAAACCTGCAGTTATTAGTTCCTATTTATTGGAATAAAGACGAACAATTATTAGCGGACATTGATAAACGCTTAACATATTGTGTTGGCATAATATGAACCCACACGAGTCACGACCGTAACTATACAAAAATCACACTTTATCTAACAGGAAATTTTATTATTTTAAAAATATCTTTAAAAATATAAAGATATTAGAAAATTAATTTTTTTTTATAATTTTTTTTGTTTTTGAATTTTTTAAACACCTAACTTAAATGTTTCAGTCGTGATGAAACAAATACAATTATACTTTCACACGTCTTAAAAACTATGAAAAATAGTAAAGTTATAAAATGTTGTTTTTTAATGGCTAATAAATATTTTTTAAAACGATTGAGTTATAAATTATAACTTATAAATGAAACGATAATAATAATTTACAATTGCAGAGAGACATACGAGTATATTGATGTTATATTGTTATTATTTATTTATAGATACTAGGAATAGTTACACAGGCTTGATGTTGTTTGGTAGTTATTTTACCAAAGTGTTCATAATTTTCCACACTGTTTATATTATGTACATAATTATTATATTAATTATAATATTGTCAATATAATAAATTATAATTTTGAAATAATAGTTTTAGGAACAAAATATAAATACGCATTATACTGTTTTTCCTACAAGCAATCTAGCTGTACCTAAATGATATAAACGAGAGACTTTGACATTTTGACACTTTATGCGCCCTACTTTGACGTCATGTCTGGCACATAATCTCCGGAGAACATGTCATCGTCCCAACCAGGAGGTGATTTAGACTTGTATCGCCACTATACATCTCTATATAAATACATAATAAAATGATTGCTTGCGAACTGAGATAATGGCTGGTTGTAGATTCGCATCCAAGTGTCCGACATTTCATCGTACTGCCGAAAACTATTACTTAATATTAATAAATTATAGTTTATATATACTCTTTGAAATTCGTTAAAATGATGTGATCAAGAATCAGAAGGTGTAGACGGATCCATAAAACGACAGCAACAATCAGACCAATAGGACTAACCAGTGGCGACTAATAGGGGGGAGGGGGTCAACCCTCAAATTTTTAGAATTTATGAATTTATTAATATAAACAGACAACAGTAGTTCGAATGAACTATACGTCGACAACCGTGAGTTAAGTTAGACGCCATAGCGATCACTATCCAAATTTTTGACTGTATTCATTCATATTGGTAATACGTTGTTTCTAATATTCTATTTTGTGTTATATTTTACATTCTTTATAGATTTACGTATTTACGTATAAAGCTAGAGACGCCAATGGTACATTTATGGGACTTTTTTTTTTAAGTACATCACGCCAATTAAAGTTTTAAATTTTTGTATGAATCATTTTTTATAACCAAATGTAATCCAAAATTCAAAATTTCAGGCCTACCTGTAATAATGTAAAATCAGTTTTATATACATACATTATCAAATAATAATGTGACAATGTATAGGTGTTAATATTTAATTGATAATTATAAAAAAAAAAAAAAAAAGCGGGTAAGTGAGTATCGCTCTGCTGTACATTAGAAGGTGGGGTGAACCTCGGACTAGAGAAGGTTAAATTTGAATGCAATGATAGGTATCATTGTATACGAAAAACGATTCTGAATGGAGATGATTTGTCAGTCTAGGATATATTATATTTAAATATTGTCATATATTCTATTTTGAAACAAATTCAAACATTTAAGTAAAAGTTTCAAGATCTTACGTTTAGTAATTTTTTAAAAATAACAAAAATCGAAAATTATTTATTAGTAAAACGTTATTTTACACGTGTATTTTTGATTTCAAATTAAAATTAAAACTTTAAACACTCGTAAAATTTTTTAAATTGGATAATTATCAAACTTTTTTATAATTTATTATTCTAAGCTTAACTTATGGACAGCATAGTATTAAATTTTCAATTCTTAACTTTTTATAGTAAAATATTTATAAAATTTAACTACCAAATAGTTAAAAATATTCATGATTTTGACGAATTTTTGTCAATATTTGAACTTCAAATGTTAATAAAAAAAAAATTGTGCATATGTATTTTTCTAATTTTTGAATGAGAGTTAGAAAAAGTTATGTGAACCCTTCTATTAAATTTTCAAGTAATTTGTCCCAGCTAAATTTTTTTTATCAACATTTATAAAAAAAAATTGATTATTTCAAATGCCTATAAATAGTTCAAAAAAAGACAAAATATTTTGAAAATCAAATCACGTAAAGAAAATGGCAATCTAAATAACTGGTAAAATGTTCAAGTATTTACGACTTATACTATTTGAATAACAACAAATATCAAAAATCTTTGAGGTTAAACCGTTATTTAACGCGGTTTTGTAAAAATTTAAATTTCAAACACTCCTAAAAATTTTTGTCTTAGTCCGGTAGAGTTTTTTTTACAGATATTTGAAGAAAAATGTATGGAGAACTTTGTACCAAATTTTCAAAACTTAGTTATAAAAGAAAAAAAATTTTACGATTTTTCAACTACAAAATTACTTGCCAATTTTCGCAATTTTGACATATTTCATATAAATTCGAACTTTAAGCACTTATAAAAAAAAATTGTGACTAACGATCATGGATTATATTTTATCACTTTAAAAACCACTTAAAAGGAAACTTGTATTCAATTTTCAAGATTTTCTTGCCGGCCAAAAAAATTTTATCGTTATTTTTAAAAAAAAATTGAAAATTTCAATTGTCTATAAATAGCTCAAAAAAGTCAAAATACTTTGGAAATTTAACGGTGTATAAATAACGCTAATCTAAACATTTGGTGAAATTTCAAGTATTTACATCGATTAGTTTTTGAGTTATAGTAAAATCAAAAAATCGATTTTGTAAAAAAGTGGTTTTGCTTAAAAATTCCCGTTTTTATATCACTTTTTTTTTCTCGATTTTTTTGAAAACTGTTGGAAAATGTTTACTATTGACCTCTATAATGCACCAAGGATATCCACTTTGCCATCGGAAACCTCCCCCAATGTTTGAAATTGAATCATTATTTCGACTAGATATGCTGTACACAGACACAAAAAAAAAACACACATCATTGTAAAATCAATACATTCATCACTTCGTTCATAATCTAAAATTAATAAAAATATTTCATAGTTCTATAATGTATAATTTATATAGCATAATGTGCGGTTACCATGGTCATCGCACGTGATTAAATTCGCCTGAATGGTTTGGAAATGATGTAAATTCATTAGGACATCAAACAAGGGATGGTAAAAGTTATATTGTGTTTAACAAAATATTTGATTTAATGTTATAATAATTTAATGTGACATAATAATACAATGGTTTTATTAATTATTTTAGATTCTGAACGGAGTGATGAATGTATTGATTTTACAATGATGTGTGTTTTTTTTTTTTTTTTTGTCTGACGACAACATTAGGAGCAGTAATAATGCTTCGATTTTTGACTTCAGCCCCTCTTTGAATAGGAAAATTCATCTAGTTGGTACTTTGGGGGAGTCAAAAGTAAAATTTTCAAATAGTTTTCAAAAAAAAAGGTGACAAAAAAACGGCAATTTTACGAAAAATCACTTTTCGACAAAATCGATTTTTTGATTTTGCTGTAACTCAAAAACGAATCATTGTAAATACTTGAAATTTCCACCAAATGTTTATATTATGGTTATCTCTTTACAGTTAAATTTTCAAAATATTTTGACCATTTTTAAGCTACTTATAGACAATTGAAATTTTCGACTTTTCTAAGTTTTTTTTCTTCAAATGCCGATAAAAAATTTTTGGGTGGCCAGAAAATCTTGAAAATTTAATACAAGGTTTCTTATAAGTTTTTCTTAAAGTGATAAAAAAAATCCGAAATCGTTAGTCACAATTTTTTTTTAATATGTACTTAAAGTTCGAATTTATACGAAATATTTTAAAATTTAAATTAAATTTCATACTCTCATTATGCGTATGTTACCAAATACTTTTTTTATTAATAAACAGATACTATAAAGTAACTATAGTAACATATAAAAACTATACTATTTGTTTCAAAATAGAATATTTGACAATATTTAAATATAATATATCCCAAACTGACAAATCATCTTCGTTCAGAATCGTTTTTCGTATACAATGATACCTATCATTGCATTCAAATTTAACCTACCCTAGTCCGAGGTCCACCCCACACCCTAATGTACAGCAGAGCGATACTCACTTACCCGCTTTTTTATTATTTTAATTATTTTGGTTTTATTTATTATTTGGAAAAAAAATAATACTTCAAAATTGAGGCGAGTGTAAATATTTGTATAATTTATTTATTCAAATTAACAAACATTTTTTTGTGTAGCAACATTAAACATATTTCTATATTGATTTGATTTAAAAATAAAATTAACTTTAGTACCTACCTTTACTCGTATAAACTTAAAAACAGTTTGTGATTTGTGATCTTTCGGAATTATTCTAAAGCTTAATATTTTTGAGTGTTCAATTGTAAAATTAATCCTGTATCGATTGATATATGTTATAAATATTTTTTTGGTATTGAGTATAATATGCTGTTTAAAAACGGTTTTAAGGACGAAATGGGACACACAAGTTTTAAAAATATACCATTGAAACAAGTACTTATTCTAGTTTTGCATTAGTCATTATATATACCTAACTTATTGCTTATCGTGTATGGATAAACTGTATCTGAATCTGTGTATCTGAACAAACTGTGTCCCAACCGATGAAAATATGAGTGACAATATTATTTTCTCATTTTAATACCAATATGAGAATATGACCATTTGCGAGTAGATAAGATGTTTTTAAGAAATTTGGTTATCGAAAAATCATTATAATTAATATTGCGTGTGAATATAATAAATGCAGCTACCTTTATAAGAATTATACATATTTTTAATAACAAAAATAAGTAGTTCAAGTGTTGGACACACAGATATCAAGAAATTAAATTGTCTTGAGTACTAGTATATCTTTATTAATAATTCTTAATGATGATGTATATATTGAACAAATTTGAATTTTTCAAATAAAGGACTTGGTGGGCGTAATGGCAAAAAAATATAAAATGGAAAACGGTAACATTTATGAATATATTTTTTATAGTTAAAGATTGTCGTCATAAAAAGTTATATTTAATTTAATTCAATTCAATTAATATAGCTGTTGAAAACAGGGTAAATGACGTGAAGGATCTAATGGAAAACTAATAAATAAAATCAATGTTATAAAATATTAAACATATTATTCAACAATTTTTATAAATATTAATAAAATAAATTAAATGTTTTCCATTTTTATGAACCGGAGGAAAATATACAGAATAATATAAAGTTTTAAAAAATTCATAATATATTGATAGAAAAATACATCCTCGTACGATGTGTCGATTAACTAAATTTGAAGGTTATTATTTTTAAATTATTTTATTTGTATAATACGTATTATAGGAAGTTTTTATCATTTTTAATTTTTACACATTATACATTAATATATTTTTCAAACTAACCAGCGCTATTATATTGGAGAGGGCACAAGTGATGACAGTCGTGAAACATTTGAGTTGGGGTGACTATACTTACGGGGTGTAAAGTTCTATCTACTCTTACTCTACAAAAGACATGAACTATAATCTGCAGTCCATTTTCTTTGTTGACAGCGTAGATACATAGATCACCAAGCTCGACATTTATTTAGCCAGCCTATCTAGCTAATTTTGAATCTACCACAAACACATCATAACCGAAGGGACCTAAGCTTGTCCAGCCTGATTATGAAGTTAACATGTTAATGACATCAAAAGCATAGTAACCATCTGATCGGCGAGACAGGAGCTCCTTATATGGACACCTTCAAAACAAGCCACGAAAACGGACGTCCTGTGTATACAATTCCTTATAATCTGTTTGCGTAAAGTGTCGAGAGGTAATGGCGAAAAATATCTAACAAAAGTTAGAGGAAACCATCAAAAGGGTAATACAACGGGCAATGATGGCAGCCATATAATACACTTACTGTATGTCATACAGTAGGACGACATAATACGAAGCCACTATCTCAATCCTCGGAGCCGATGAAATAGTGCTTCAAAGACTAGTTACTCGTGATATGGCGCACAACAGCCACAATATCCTATCTCGTTCGTATCACCGGCTATATTATCTCCGATACCAGATTCCCTCCTCCTTAAAAACAAAGCCCAAAAACATAAGTACCGACCTCAAGGTTGGCTAAGAAGTTAGTCGTCAATCGTATATGAGTTATAAATAATATATTATTGAACATAATACTTTAGATTATTTGCAGCACTAGGACTAGGTACACGGGCGTATTTGAGTTGAGTGCATGGTGGGGGGTATCTTCTATACAAACTAAAAATAATTTACAGTTGATTACCTAAATAGACATAAAATATTTGTTATGTTAAGTATTATAATATCATAATATCATTACGATTTACAATTTTTATCAAATGAAATTTTTTTTAAATAAATTATTAATTAATGTATTATATAGAAAAAAATACGAGTGATGGGGGGTGAATGCCCCTTTCGTTCCCCTCAAATACGCCTTTGACTAGGTACCTATATAAATTGTGAGATTATATATAAGAGGCGTCCGTTATTGTTGTTGGTTTTTTAGGATGACCACTGACCATATTATGAGCGGCTCCTGTAGTCATGTCTCGCTGACTGCGAAGTTGCTGTATTGTTAATGTCGTCGACCTGCTACCTTCCAATCCATTACTGAATCGGTTTAAGTTTTTTCGATTATGTATTTGTAGCGACTGGGATTAGTTGGCTAGACTTTTGAGGTTTTGACCATAGCGTCTTGGGTAGTTTCTACCTTATGGCGACTGGTTGTTGTTGGTCCACGTGTACTGACCCGTATAATATAGTACCGGTGAGCATTTGTGATGATTATCATATTATGCTTCTGTCCCTGATCTCTAACATATGGGATTACAATTAGTGTCCTTTTTGGAGTAGGTAAGGGGAGGGCAAAAGTTCTGCGTTCGTAATCCATCACGCTCTCTCCAAAATATTGACATTGGCTGGTTTGATAAATGATTGTAAAAATTTGTTAGGTAAGTTGGCAAAGTAAATCAAATATAAAATTTGTTGAAACATCATACGTGTTTTTTCGTAATTTTATCACAGATTATTATCGTTGTATTATATTTTCTCATTTAATCAAATTATGAACTATTTATGAAGAATCTTAAAAATATTAATAAACAATAGTAAAAATTAATTACTTCAATAACAATATCAAAAAACTTATCATGAAATATTTTACTTAGTGATATAGGTTAACATCCGTCTCCATTCAGTTTTTCATATACAATTACATAATTTCATTGAATTAAAATTTAGCAAATTTATTACAGTGACTCAGTCAACAACCACCGTGCATTATAATATACCCACTTGCCCATCTTTTTTTCATTACATTTTAATATTATAAACAATAGTTTGTTGTATGAAAATTAAGTATTAAAAAAATGTATAGTTTTTATCATTTTTTTTAATTTACTAAAATATTTCCAAAGGTGTTTAATGATTTATATTGAATCAACTAAAAATTAAATACAATATCAATTATTATTGTAAATTATGTTATTATTATTCTAAATGATTAAAACAATATTTCAAGTTACAATTAATCATATAAATCACATGTACTATACTTACAACGTTATGTTATTATTATTTTTACAGAGTGCTGATAATGGTTATTAATTGGGTAAGGTGCGAATACTTAGGCTGGTCAAATACCACGTACATAGGTTACTTATTTAGTCATTAGATAACAATGTGTCAAAACGTATATGATGCAGCTTATATAATAATATTCTTATAAATAAAATTCAAAATAAATGGACTACGAGAAATACAATTTAATATTCTATTTAAATAAAATATTTAAAAAATCACCATCTATTTGCACCAGTATTATAGATATGTCACTTAATATTAAACTCACTATTTTATTGATAATAAATTAATAAGACACTATACTAATGTCTAATAATACTATATTGATATTGCACTAAGGATATTACAGTTTAATATTATATAGTGTTAGTGTATGTTTTACATTTGATCAAAATCAGACACGTTTAAGGGTGTACCATCATGACCTAGATAGACCTAATTTGCCACTAATAATTATCATTAAACAATAATTATTTTACTAAAATTGTCTTTTTAAATATAAAAAAAAAACTAAATATATCATGTTCACCACTGTGTTTATTAAATCGTTCGACTGTTTTAGAACGAGGAGTCACCAAGGTATTTTAATTACATTTATGTTTAATTGTTTATCATTATTTTCATACTTATGAAACATTCTATTATAATGTATTTCTTTTAAGAAACATCTATAAATAAAATGTATACGCCTATATAGAGCATAATAATGTTATTATTTTAAAATAATATTAAAGTATAAAAATTTAAATATATATTGAAAATTTAGTGCCATCTATAAGTCTAAAATTATAAACACGAGGACACGAAAAGAGTAACTTTCTATCCCCTAACTATCACTAATTACTAATTACTATCATTACTTTGTATGATATCCTGCAGTATCATGAGTCCTTTATCAAAATGTCATAAGTTGAAAACAACTATAATATATAAACATAAATTAGGCGCCTTATAGCAACTTTTAACTTAGAAGTATTTTGAAAATACATTAATGAAATATACTTTTGAATAATTAGAGTTTTTTTTTTACTTAAACGTTTTTTAGGTAAATCAAAAATAATATTTACATTCAATCGAAATTAAAAACTGTAGTGTTTAATAGTATTACAAATGTCCAATAACTAAAGTGATTTTAAACCTTTGATATTATAAAAAAATTTGTAAATAAACATTTTTTTGGCTGGATTGAAATGTTTTAAAATGTAATACGATGTTTCTCATAAATAGATCCTACTGTAAAAAAAAAATCTAAAAAAATATAAGCATAATTTTTTCTAAAGATATTTTAAATTAATATTCTGTTTAAATTAGACATTTAAACAAAGAATAACGATTTTAGTTATTTTGTTGTTGAAAAACCTTTTAAACTGTCAATACAATTGTTTTGTCAGTACCAAATATATTAAAAAAAAATCATTTACTGTAAATTTTATATGATGTTATTAGCTTTTGAATAAGTAAAAAAGAATAAAACAAACCACTAAACAAATATGAAAAGAAAAAAAAAATGTTACGAGATATTTTTGCAAAAATAAAATATACTGTTGTATTTGTTTTATAATTAAATCTATTGTATTGGTACAGTACAACTTCCCAAAAGGAAAGCTTTTATATTATATTTACGATTTTTAAGATAAACATCTTTTGAGTAAAAATTTTAATTTCACTATGAAGCATTTTCCACCAAATTCAAAAAATAACGTTTATAGTTATACTATTGTTTCAAGATAAATACTAAATGTTCATTGAATAAAATAAACAAAATATATTATACCTATGTGAATTGTCTATAGATTATTTTTTAATATTTTGTTTATTTTTTGTGCTGAGGGGATTCATAATTTTGACTACTTTCCTTAACAGTAAAAACTAAACACATCATTGTAAAATCAATACATTCATCACTCCGTTCAGAATCTAAAATATATGTAAACTAACATATACTGAGTGTTTCACGATGAACTGACACTTTTGAACTTAACTTATGTGTGCAATTGTCAGTTCATCGTGAAACACCCTGTATAATAAATAATAATACAGAGGTATGTTTTACTTGTAAGCTTAGGATATAAGTGTTAATCTTTGAAGTAAAATCAAACAAATTTAGTTTTTATTTTATCTTTGTATTATATTTACATGACGTTATGATTATTGAGATTTGGGATTATGATTAGCTTGATGATCTGTTTAGATATAACTATTTTCAAGATATTTTTGGAAATTCAAAGTAAGTTAGTACATTAAATTTAAATTCTATGTAGGTATTTTAGTATAATGAGTAAGAGATATTCTTTATAGAATTGGTCACAAATTGAAACTTTTTAAACACATTGTATAATTATTAATTAATGCATTATTATTAGTACTTGGTATACGTATAAATTGATAATAATGTGTAGTAGTTACCATGTACGTATAGTAGTTATTTCATGAGGTGCAGTTTATTATAGGAAAAACTAATATAAATATTTACAAATAGGTTTTAGACCATTCTCCCTTATATGTGAAATAGCCCTTCAAGTCAACTTTTAGTCTTACCGTTTACTTCCAATCATTTATATGAAGTACGTTTCTAACAACTGGAGGAGTCAATAGGTATGTAAAATAATATGTAGAGGAATATTATATATTTTATAGTGGATACACTGTATTCGGTAGGGGTGTCAAACCTTTTTCAGTTCAGGGGTATTATATTCTGTGATAAAAGTTTAAAAAAAAATCTACGTGCTAGTAATAATATGTTCGTATCTGCAAACATTTTTTTCGGGTGTATCTTGTAGTTTTTGCTGAAAAATATATTAACTTTATAGTATTTAAAAAAGTTTTCATATCATCTCTAGATGTGAGTTCCAAACTTTCTGAATTTTATAATTTATTAGTAACTATATTATTTATAAATAACAAATGTTTTTTTTCACATCTATTTTTTATTAAACGCATGATTTAACATCGAATTAAAAATGTTTTGTGTGCCATTTAAATTCAGCTTATGTCGTGCCATAAGTTCACTGCCCCTCGTATACAGTATGTAAGTACCTAAAACCCAAGTAACCTAAAAGATTCCGACGAATAGTCGTATAAGTATGTATGAACTCATCAGTTCGCATAAAATAAATTATAATTAATGAGAATAATAATAATATTAACTTTGCATCATTTGTATACTACCTAGGTATTATTAATATTCACAGGTTAGTGCCTGGTACAGTAGTGGTACCTAATATAATATTATTAAGTCGGGAATTAACGAGTTAAAAAAATAAAGTTAATTTACTTTCAACTTAGTTACCTACATAACGAATTAATTTTTTATAAATAACTTTAAACTTAATAAAACCATGTAATCATATTAAATATGTATTTAAAAAGAAAAATAGTAGTTTGCCTAAGTGTTGAATGCACTATTTTCGAATTTCAATTGGGATGAAAATAATTTACACGAATAGAACTTTATAAACATTTTTAAAGAAAACTACAATTCATAGATACAATACATTAATTTCAAATCACTCAACAGTAATAACACTATCAGATAAGTATAATAACAACTATCAGTTTGGCGTTTAAAGAAATGTTTGTATCATGATCTCTTAATAAACGAACTTATAGAATATAACTAATATAACTTCTGTTTGATGGGTCTATTGGGTGGCTTCCCTTTCTATTGATTAATATTATATGTATTAATTTTATTATATATTTTGGTTTGTATGTATCTGGATAGGATTTTATCGAACAAATTGTTCTCTGGCATCTCTGACATGATAGATTGTTATAACATTCAGTTAAACCGTATTTAACGAAGTTGTGTTACTTTTTTTCCTGTTTAACTTTTGAGTTTTACCTTTAAACTTAACTTACATTTTCTGTATAAACTTAGCTTGACGAGTAAAATTACCGGGTCAACTCGCCCAGCCTTGAATATATAATATTATATAATAACAATCGTCGCATAATATATTATTGATAACGGCGGAATGTATAATGACGCGTAATGTAACGCCGAATGATTATCTCGGATTAACTACGAGCAAACACGCGACACGTGAGCCTAGGATAACGTATATAGGTGGGACAGGTAGGTATGAAAATATAGGTACGGTTAACGCGTTCGCGTTTATGTTATTATAACATACCTCGTACCCGTTATACATCAATATGCGCGTGTTATGATAATATGTACCGCGGTAATTGAAAAAACCATACGCACAAGTACCATTAACCAGCGATTAATACTCAAGAGGACGGCGGCGATGACACCGCGGCTGCCAGTCTTGAGTCTTCAACCCGTTTCGCGCGCGCACACTCCGAATTACTATTGTCATTGTTATATATTCACATTGACTACAGGTATGATATTTTAATATCGCAATTATTAGCACTATTATACGAGTACTATGCTGTTATTATTATTATTATACCATTATAATAATACATATTATATTATCGTTGGCGCCGTGTACGGTCTCTCCGACACGTTTTATGATTATTAATATTATATATCTCGTTACGATGGGACGCGAAAATTGGGAACTCATCGTCTCCGCGCGTATATATCAATAACAACTGTATTATTATAACATCGTGATCGACGCGATCGTCATATTATCATAGAATAATAATAATAATAATAATAATAATAATATTATAATATTATTGTTTTTCGTGCGCGTAATCTGTGCGAAAGTTACGCGCATTACGTACGAGTAGTGTATAATATTATTATTATGCCATTCGGTCCGTTTCGCCCGCCGTGTCGCGCGTCGTCGTCGGACCTAAACGCCGAGTACTCCCGCCCCGGCCCCCGCCCCTACAGGCATCGCGCCGCCGTCGAACGCCGCCGTCGGCGGTGGTGGCGACAGCGGCGGTGACTGACGGCGCGTCGCGGAGGAGGTCCACACTCATCTATTTAAACGCACCGGTCGCGTTGCTCGCCGTTTTTGTCGCATCGCACACGCCATGTCGCGCACTGTCAGCCGCGATTCTTCGCGGACGGACGACGTAAACGTGACCACCGTCTTGTTGGTCGCATCCAACGACCGACGAAAATCCGTCGTCGTCAACCTGCGCCGCCACCGTTTCTCGTCCAACAGGTATAATATAATTTATACCTAAATTTATAAATTTACACGAACATAATGTCTAATATATTGTATAAGAAATTGTGTACGTAATAATAGAATAACGATCCTACAACGGATCCATGTACGTACCGAGACGTGATTTGATACGTAATGATAATATTATTTCGATTAATAATAATTAGCGCATTAATAGGTATATATTATGTATACTGCAAAAAGTTTATGATATAGCATGAGTCAGGATAGTTAAGGATTAGTTAGTTTTAATTTCTTAGCCGTAGTTATATATATATATATGTTACTGCGAATGTCCGCAATATTGGTGAGTGCTGACAGTCACCGGTTAATGTCGTCATACACCAAAGTCATTAGCGAATGTTGGCATATTGATTAAATTTGTGCTGTTTGTAAACATTTACTAGCGAATGTCGATATTTGTACAACGATATTGGTGAACGTTGGTAATGCCGATATTATTTAATCTGATCTTATCTAAAATTCTAGTACATATACCTACCCAGTGGCGTAGCCAGGGGGGTTTTGGGTGTTGAAACCCCCCCTTCGGCCGTATTTTTATCAAAAATATAATGTTTATAATATAGAAATACAATAATCTATTCGTGGTTAAATGTATTCTGTTATGCCGTATTCACGTTATCGACTGCACTGGTGATAATAATCATTATCATTCAATTATTTTATTATTTCAACACGGTTGTAGATTTATTTTATTTTATTACTAACCCCCCCCCCCCCTAAAAAAATCCTGGCTACGCCACCGTACCTACCTATACAAGATGTGATTGCAAAACAAAGTGCACCACAAAAAAGTGTGGTTGTAGAAATGTTGGCATTTTATGCAGTTCAAAATGTCAATTTTCGCCGTTGTTTTAAAATAATAATTTTTGTATGGCAAAATAATCATAATTTAAATTAATAATACAGGTATAATATTGTTCAATAATAATAATCATAATTAATAAAAGTAATTATTAATATTTATAACTAAATATATTATTTCTATTTTATATATTATTATATTATCTATATTCTATAGTACCTACTATACTATAATATTATGTGTGAATACGTAACCTATGTCAACATTAATCAAAACCGAGTTGTGTATGTCAACATTGACCAAAATCCTAATGTAAATGTCACCATTCACTAGTACATGTCTGTATTATTTTAATTTTTTAACATTCATCAATTTAGTAGGTGTATGTCGACATTCACAGTAACACATATATATATATATATATATACATATATATTACACATAGTATATAAGAACATTATGATTAAAATATTTAATATAAATAATGTAAAGGCAGGCCATGTATGATTATGGTATTCAAGCGAACTTAAAATTTTTTTCATAATTGTTTTACCCCGTGTCGGATTCATTATAATTGTAATATGATTTGATTTTTGATCTTAATTTGTTGTAAAGATTGTGGTCCATACTTGCAGCTACATTGGTTTTTGAATTTTTTTAAAATATTTTTCTCATTGATCCATGTCGGATTTGATAAAAAAAGTACAACAATCTCACCCAAAATTATTAGTACCTATACTAAATTAGTAACTATACTTACAATACTGTTTTATTAGCGTAATTAATAAAAAAAAATTTTTATTTGAATAATACATTTTATTATATAACTAAATGGCAATTAAATTGAATTAATAAAAATAAAAATTCTGACGAGTAGTTAATCGATTAGGTAAATGTATTTAAAATTAAATTAAGAGGAGTAATAGATCAGTAGGGCAGAGGACTTGTAGCTCTAAAAAAGCTCTAAATATGCAAGCACTTATGCACTTAAAAACCCCATAATATGCATTTAAAAATGTTTTTAGCGAATTTATTTAAAATAATTAATGAAATAAATAGCATGTAAAAAAATTCAAAACAATTACATCATTTAAATATATTTTACACCATAGCCAAATAAACAAAATACATTATTCTTAATTTTATATTTCTTCTTCTAGCACTAAAAAAATAAAATAAAAAAATCCTAATCGAATAAAAGCCCGCATAGTGCGCACACGGCTCACTATGGTGACGATGTCGTAGGTATGGTGTATGGCGTTAGGTTGTAATTTATCTGTTAATAAAATTAATTACAGAAAATTAATATTATTGATTTATCGGCGATCCTCTACAAGTGCTGTTAGGAAAAATGTGTGTCCACCGATAGTAAAAAACCATATTATACGACAAAAATTAAAAATAAATAAATTTTTATCCAAATATTTTGACTGTATTGTTTAAAATAAAAAATAATGTCAGTAAGGAAAAAATTGATTTAAGTTAAATATGTCTCAAAAAATATAAAATTGCGTATAAAAATGTAAAATATGCCCTAAAAACAAAAAATTACTCAAAATATGCATTTATATGCAAAATTAAATTTCAAAACTAGCTGTGTGAAAGCATGAATCGTATTTGTTTCGTACTCAGCTATTTTTGTGACTGTGCAAAACAAATATACAAGTCCTCTGCCTTATAGATCACCATTTTGCGGGCATCCACGTACCTTACTAATCTGCTTAAACTAATCTTTATTAACTTATAACTCATAAACTACTCATTCAAATTTCAATTTTTATATACTGAAACACTTCAAAAAATATTCTGTTTGAGAATATGAAATTAAAATTACTTGTTGTCATTTAAAAAAGTAAAAATCTTAAAAAATTATAGCGGTAAAAAATGTACTTAAATAAAATGTTGTCTTATATCGTTTGGAAATTATTTAAAATTTTTTTTAAAAACAATAGTTTTTTGAAGTATTGAATGTTCGATAAAAAAAATAGTCCTGTGCCCCTATATATTAAAATATAGATTGGATAATAGACTCACATTGGTATACAATAATTATTTATAATGTGTAATGGTTTCATTCATTATATCGTTAGTAAATTGTGTTGATATGTTACAAAATTATTTTTTGCTAGGCCATTTTTCAACCAATTTTAATATATTTTATGTATATTTGGAATTTGCTATTTTAAATAAAACCAATACAATGCAAATTTTATTCCAAAAAGTATTTATCAAAAACAAAATTATTTTACACGTATCTAATCATCTAATCGTATTAACAGTTTAACACACATACCAATATCATGTTAAATGAATACATTCTGTTGCTTAGCAAATATGTAAATATATTAAATTTATTTATTTATTTATGTAACTGTTCATTTTCTTATATAACCACCGAAACAATAACAAGGTTATATATTTTTTTTTTTATAAAATATTTTGTTAATTGAATTTGAAAAACTATTTCCTGTCACGTCTTCATTGAAAACCAGAAACCAATCTCTTTAGATATCTATGTTTTTTTAAAAATCCCTCGAGGAACCACTTATAAATCATACTCTTGCTTTGTTCTCATATAAACTAATATAAAGCATCTATAATCTAATCTAAAATAAACCCGTCTACTATTATTTCGTAAACCTAGTGAAATAGTTCAGAAATTTAGCGCATCCTGTACATCTATATTTTATTCGTTTTATTAGTGTGGTTATTTAGCACTACGTTACCTCCTACTTATACTTAAAGACTCACAAGTATAACGTTGAAAAACATTGGAGAATGAAGTGTCATAATATTTTAAACATCGTACACAAGAAACTTAGTTCGTAATGTTAAAAATGTCCACCATACCTAAGTAATATTTTTATCGGTATTATAAGGAGAAAAATAGAAATATATAGTAGGTAATATAATAATATATACTTATAATCTCAATGGTTAAATTATTAAACTAAACATTTGTATAACAGTCGGATGGCTTGTTGGCTGTTATACTAAACAAAAACTATAAAAATAAGAAACAAAAGACTTTCCTAAAAAATTTGTATTGTACCTAAATGTGTTAGGAACTTTCTTTTAAAAAGTATGGACGTCATATGCATCTATAATACTACTGTATATACTTACCCAATTAGGCAGGAAATTTATAACTTGTACTTATTGTAACTTTAAAATATATAAACTCGTTATTTTAAATGTATTATTATTATTAATGTACAATTAAATACACGATTTGCACGATAACATTATATTTTATTTTCGTTAGATAGGTAATCAAAATTAAAATTAAATTTAAATTTTGTTGGGATTTTTATAATATTTTAGCCCCAAAAAATTAAAATTGTATTATTTTTGACAAATTTGTTTGTTTCAAATTAGTGTTTTACTTAATAAATTACAGTTGTTATTATTTTGTAGACTATTTATTGTAATATATATTATGCATAAAAACAAAAACAATTTGTTGGTTGATCATTTTTATATTGTATTGAATTGTACGTGTATAATATTAAGTACTTATTTGAATGTTTTTAATTTGTTTTACTTGATTTAGTTTCACTAAAGAACAATTTAAACATTACCTACATTAATATTAAATTATCAGATTATTTCCTTTAGAATTTAAATTCCAGAGTTTTAACTAGTTTGATATACATATACATATAATTAAACTTAAATGAAGTCATGAAGGGGTTGAAATAAAATAGAATGTAGTCAACTTAGTATTTTATACGGTAGATGAGTTACCGAAAATGTATACAAGCTTCAATGTACCTTCGTACGAATAACTAAATATAGCCATTTAAGATATCATTAAAACCTTATAAAGTTATTTAAATAGATAATACTAATTAAATTTTAAATTATGGTTAGAATGACCTTTTCAGAATGGATGTCAAAATTCTTTTAAAAACATATCATAACAAATTGTATTTAATTAATTTAATTATACATAAATAAATAAAAAAGTTTAATGATTATCGAATAATAATGTTACTACTTAGTAACTTCAATATTTAAATCTTATTAGTTATTAGTTTATATTAATATTTTTTTTTATGTAAAATAATAATATACTACATAAATCACTTGAATACTTAATTTAGAAAATTTTAATTCAGCTATATAATGCATTCTACTTGAACTTATTAAAAAAGAGATGGTATTTTGATATACCTATATGCAATTTAAAATGTATTATATTATTGTAGCTCATAATATATTATTTTATTGAAAGTTATTCATTCGGATTATAAATTAAAACTATTATTATATCTATCTAATATTTTCTATTTATATATGCAAATAAAATAAAATATTTTTATAGTTACACTGTATAAGTTTAAATAGTTTAATAATGCACTATATGCAGAAGCAGAAACAGATGTATTAAATTTATGAAACCTATTTATTGAACTATAGTACCTATATGTTCTAATCAGTATTATTTTAAATATAATATAATTATATATTTATATATTGTTAAATATTACTTAATTAAGTAAACGCATTAATAAAACTAACATTTTAATATATAAAACGTTTTTTTGTAAAACGACAATATGAAATATTTACTTGGAAACAGTGGCGGACTGGGACATTAAGGGCCTGGGATGCGCTCTATGTAAGGGGCCTGAAATATTGATAGAAACTATTTTATAAGGAGGACTTTATCTTCTTAAAATATGTATTATGCTTCAATTTCTTATGTTATTTTTTGCACCTAACTATCTTTATTAACGCATAAAGCTCTTATTAAAAATAATAAACTAAGGGAATCCTAGTTACATTGTTACGTACGTTCTACTTTTACACAAAATAATAATTATTTTACAGCAGCTATAGTAGTGATTAAAAGATGATAGTCGATAGTGTTATATTTACATGATATTAATATTTCATTAGAGAGAAATCCAAAAATACAATAAAGTTTATTCATTTTCGTTTTATTATAGACCGAATTCCTTATCGCTCCATATCGAAACAGCGCAACATATTGTTCATGGTACTATTGCAGTGATCATTACATAATATATTTTGTATTCAGCACTTCAGCAGTAATAGTAAAAATAATGATAATTATTAATAACGTTTTTTTTGGACCCGTTACACTGACAAATAATTCTTAAAAGCATTTTATTTAAATTATTTTTGGAAGTGTATATGGGGGCCGTGAGGCCCTGCTAAGTTAGGTCCCGGGATGCAATCGCATCCCGGCATCCCTTGCTAGTCCACCACTGCTTGGAAATGATAACATCATACACTAAAAAGTAAACAGTAAATATAAATCAATAATTATTATTTAATTTTTTTTTCATATACTTAGTTACGTATTTGTTAATTGTTAATGGACGAGTCTATAGTTGACTCGATAAAAAAAATATTTCTACACTTGTTTAGCATGAACACATTTTAGGTATTTATATTATATATTAATGATTTTCATATATAACTATATAAGCCATCAGGTGATACACAAATAAACCAGAAATATAAATCATTTTTATAGATACTATATGATTACATACGTAATCGTGTAGGTATGCATTAAATTATTATTTATTAATTCAAATTTTAATTTGTTTAATACCTACTTGAAAATAATTTCAGCCATTTCATACCACCGTCAACATTTCAACTTTGTTTAGTACACATGATGAAATATACATTATAATACATATTATCGAAAATATAGTAAAATTGCTTTCCATATACTTTGCATATTATGATTAAAAGGTTATAATTAAAATATTATGGAAATTACTGAAGTGAATCGTGTTTATGTAAGTTAAGTAGTTTTTAAACATTTAATTTTTTGTGGTAATTAGTGACTAAAAAGTTTCATAATTCGGGTTCTTAATAATTTAATTAATTGAATAACTCAAGTTAGGAAGCAGTAATTTTATAACAATAAAAATTTATGTGATACAATAATTGTAGTTATATCACTAATATGGAGATCGGTTTTGCTATCCTGCCATTTTGATTGACTGAATCATTATAAGGGTGACCGTTTTTAAAAAATAAAAAACGGGACAGTTTTTACAACCCCCCCCCAAAAAAAAAAAAATTATTATTATTACTTTACCCTTTTGAGTTAATTAACCTAAGCTAAATAATAAAAGTGTTCAAATGTTTAGGAATATTTATTTTTTTATTAGGTATCATTATAATCAACACAAAGTTGCATTTCAAAACTTATAGGTACAATTTTTTTTAAACAATTAGGAAAAATTTCTTTTTATTATTAAACGTTATCGCTAATTTAATTGTTCATTAGCATGGTCCTTTGATTCTTGTTTTATTGTTATCTGTTATTTATAAATTTGGTTATAAAACTATTTTAGATTTGTTCCGTATATAGATTTATTTTAAAAATACAATGTAATAATAATATGTTAAAACGGGATTATAACGGGACCATCTTATAAAAACGGGATAAAAAGCGTCCCGTTCGAAGTTTGTCGGGACAACGGGACATGATGATAAAAAAGGGACAATCCCGTTTTAAACAGGACGTCTGGTCACCCTCCATTATAATGATTGATGCTAACATCTTTGCGGGCTTTTAGATTTTAAGTGAAAAACCGGGGAAGTTGTTCTGCTGTTTAGTAGGTTTTGAGTGTAACTCGTTATTGAAAAGGTTTCTTAAAAGGAATTATTAAATTTCAATTCAACGGAAAAATCGTTGTGAATGAAAAACAATTTTGAGCGGAGACTTTTAATTAATTTCCATTTCTAAATCTATTTATAGGCTTATAGCTTATTACTAACTAATTTGTTTATCAATATAATAATGATAATATAATATTTTTTTCAAAATACTATATAATATATTATATTATTAATTATTATTGGTATTAACTATTATAAGATGGTATACCGCGTATACAGTAGAACGGTATGAATAGCAGGTTTGTGATATAATAATATTTTAAATTTAATATTGTAAATATTTTGAAAATTTCATAGTGTATAAATAATAAAAATTTAAATCCCTAAAACTCTCTTAGTTTCTGAGATTAATATTTTTTTGAACAACAAAATAACTAAAATCAATTTAGGAAAAATCAATCGTTATTTTTTTGTTTAAATAATTAATTTTGCCAAAATTAAATCTTCAAATATTAATAAAAAAATGTACATATTATATTATTATATTTTTAGAATACTTTAGGAAAACTATCAACGAATTTCGTTCTCAATTTTTAAACCTAAGCTATTCAAATAGAAAATTTTATGAATTTTTAATTACTAAATATTTTGTAAATTTTCGTGATTCTTACCATTTTTTATCTTTGATTTAGGTTTATACAAAAAAAAACTAAAAAGAATGTATAGTTTTGAATTAAATTTTTAACTATAATTTTCTTTGATTAATCAAAATTATTTTCATGGAAATATATTGAAAAAAAAAAATTAAAATGTTTAAGAAAATTTAAAATGTCTATAAATAATTCAAAACAGCTCAAACGTTTTAAAATTATATCATATCTAGAGAATATAAATGTTTTTCATAATTTCAAATGTCTACGGTTTTTATATTTGTAATATATTTTTATTTGTTTAAAATTTCAATAGCAATCATATAATTGTAATTTGAAAGTTGTTGATCTAATATTTTAAACTGAAGTAAATTGTAGTTTTGATTTATACAATAGGTATAAGTTTTTAAGCTTTAATTAAATAATAAGACATAGTTTATGGATGAGTTTTTTATACTTTCAATAATGTATATTTAAATTAATAAGGTTAGATTCTGTAGAAATAGTGTATTAAATAAATATTCAATTTTGAGTTCAGATGAGGTATTTATTCCGACAATTTGTTATGGTGTTAGTTCTGTGTATAGTATAGGATAATTTGATACTGTGTCATTGACATATATATAAATTCAAATTTATAAACATACTTATTATTTATCTGCATAATGCATTAATGCATTTATGCCATAATATGCATAATGTTCTTGGTTTCGTGTAATTTATACTTATTAAACTTATAACTATATCATGTATATGCAATTTGATAGGATAGTACGCTTTGTTTCAAAAAACAATGAACACTAATTTTAAATTTAAAAAATAAAAACAAATATTTTAGATGTCATTATCATGTCAAAAAATACAATTGGTTATTTGGCAATCTAATATATTGGTAATATTTTTATGCATTAGTGAAATAAGTTATTATATACATATATTATTAATGTTCCTATCATTTAAAATTTTTTATATTTTATTTTATTATTGCCAAAAAATAATGAGATGAGGACATTCTCTAAACGAAGTTGAGTCGGAGTTCTATTCCAAAATTAAAACGTTTCAACGATAAATGATCGACTGACTACTGATTTTATATATATATAATTGAAACGTCCATTTTATTTTCTTATGAATAGGTAAATAGGTTAATGCATTAGACTATTGATGGCATAGTATTTTAAAAGAAGAATTCCCAATAAAATAATTTTTATTTTTATTAACCAAATTCCTATAGATATTTTTCTAATACTAAAATTTTTAAAACTTATATTTTTTTTCACTCAGTATACTTAAATTTATAAGAACTAAAATTTTAAGATGGGTACTTATTAATCATAGAACTATTCATTTTTATAAAGTTAATTTTTTGTTATTTATTTAGTAATTAATTATAATATATCTAAATAAATATTACCCAACAAAAATAATAATTTAACTATTAAATTATTTATTATTTTATGTTATATTTTTAATAACTTACAAAACGGAATATTGTTTTCAACTTAAGAAAATATTTAATATGGCCAATATGCATTTAATAGGTTTTATTGAAAATAATTTACTTTTAAAAAAATATAGAAAAATATATATGAATAATTGTGACTATGAGATGATACAATTATCAATAACATAATAATATACTTAGTAAATAATTTTGGAATATAGGTACACTTAATAAAGTTTATATGAAACAATATTTGAAATTAAAAAAAAAACCATTAAAATAAAATATTTTATTTAATTATTTGATTTTATAAAATATCGTACAAAATCAAATCAAAAAAATAACGAAAAATTAAAAATATAAAAATAGACAACAAATTTATTTTAATAATTCACAGATAAATTATTATAACACAGTAAATGCATTTTAAAAAGCTTATTAAATAATTCAGTATTGTAAGTTAATACGTATCTTTCAAATTATCTAAAGCTATAACTATTATAAGATGTATCATGTTGTTCATTAATCAAGATGATTGAATTACGCCAATTATTTAATATAATAATTCACCAATATGTAATATCATTTAATTGATAGTAGTTATTTTAATTATAGATCAATTATACTTTGATCAAATGATTTTTATTTGATTTAAGTATTCATATTTTATAACATTAAATCTAACTATTTATATTTTGCTATATTGATACAACAATACAACACGATCTACTTACAGAAATTGTAAACTACAACAGAAATAATAAGTAATTAATTTTTAAATACATACCATAGAGTATGTATAAATATACCTTAGAGGCTTAGAGCACAAATGCACAATAATATATTATATTTTGATCGTCTGTTAGAGACGTTAATAGATTTTTTTAAAGAAAAATTTATGTAAATAATCAATTGTGCTTTGTAGAATTTACAACAACAGCAATAGCTTTATTTCAAAAATGAAGTAAAATGGGTTAAAAAAAAAATATGACGTATAGAATAAACGTTCAATATTGATATAAAATTAAAAATATTATGCAGAAACTTTTAACGACTGACAGCTATTAACTAATCTTTTGTCAATTTCATATGAATGCACATTACATAGTTATAACGAGAACAGACATAGTTAAAAAAACCATATTATAGTCTGCTATATACATTTATAAAATATTAACTAACCCAACTAGAGTAATAATTTATTATTATTAATATTAGTGTTTTATAGAGTTACACTATTTCAAGTATAAACGTAATTTCGTTTAAAAAAATTAAATGTTGATAACATATTTTCTAGGCTTTGTATTTCATAATATTATAGTTTAATTTTAAAAAAATATAGTGATTGATTATTCAATAATTCAATTTTTTTTTTTAGTATAACAAGTGCATATTTATATACTCTTCCAGTGTATAAGTAATAATATTATACATTCTTAAAATATTTGTAAATTTAACTGTCTTAAATTTATTCATTATTATATTTTACTATTGATAATTTTATTATAATCCAAATTTTTAATAGGTACATTTAAATTTAAATTCTTTTTATTTAAAATTATTTATTCCTAATTACTTTTATATTTCAAAAAGCAAATAAACAATAACATCACTGATAAAAGTTATTGTTACCCACATAATAACTATATTATTAGAAAAGTATGATTAATCTTTGTGTATAAAGATGATGAAATATGCCTTAAAAATTATATTGAAAATAAAAATTTGTTTTTCATTATTTGAAAAAACATTTAACTAAATATATTTAAAACAATATTGTTTTATTTTCTTAATATTCTAGTCTTTTTTTTTTAGATTTTAGACTTCTAACTTAAATCGAAAACAATATTTTTTTAACGCACGTGGTCTAAAATAGATCAAGAAATCTAAAAATATTTTGTTGAAAAAAAGATATAATTTCTCAATATAAAGAAATATTTTTAGTTAAGTCTGATTTATTTTATATTAAGTTTTCATACATGTTACATAAGTTTATATTATATTTTGTGATTTTGTATTGTAATATTGTGCAGCAATTAATAAATGAGCAAAAAATTAAAACCCTCTTTAATTTGAATACATTTTTACATAATACAACTTGAGTGAAGAAAAAAAAATTTAAAGGACTTTATTACCTTATATTACATTGAGTTATGTAAATGACAATTCTTTTTATCATGTGATATAACAAAATGCAACTATAGATACACAGAGATTCCTTTAATATCTAATAGCAAAATGTAATGCATAATTTTATTGAATAATTGAAAATTAATCCGAGAAATAGAAGTTGTTGTAATTTTAAAATTATTATTGTTAATAATATTACACAGGGAAGTTCTATAATGTTGATGATTTATGATATTCTTTGAATATTATGAACTTTTGACGTCTATTGTTAACACTACCTATTGGATAATATTATGTATAATATTCAGGGTATTGCGACATAAAGCTACGATTTACTACTAATACTACTTAGTTATCTCCGAGGTTATCTCTATTATAAATATATATATATATATATATATATATATATATATATATATATGTATAAAGTAATGAATTTATTTTTTATTCTCTTATTATTTTTTGTTCTTGTAAGATATACTCGTACATCTGAACTTTTATTGAAAAAATATATATTTATATACTAGGCTGTAATGTTATAATTATATTATTAGCTTTTGAATTTAATTTAATTACTTTAAACATTTAGAACCAAGTGTACATGCTTATTAATCTAATATATTATTATGGAGACCTACTAATATTATTCTTTAAGTTCGTTTTATTATTATTTTTAATTTGATTATAACTTTAAAATTCTTGTAAATTTTTTTATAAGTATAATGAAGAGACATATACCCAATTTAATCAAATTCAATTCAGCTTAACAAAAAAAAAAAAAGAGAAAAAATGCTTACTTTCACAAACTTACAAATTTACTTTAATGCTCTTCATTGTATGTTGACAAGATTTAAGTGCACGTTAGTGAACATGTGTGACATCCCATTTTAGAAATTCTCATTTACCGTTTATTATGAATCGAAGCCAAGACGGCGATAATAGAAAAATGTGTATAAATTTAGTTCGACTATGTTGTTGAATATAGTTAAATATTGATACCAAGTGATTTTCTTAGTGACAGTTACTCTACTTGATACTGGTATAACTGTATTAATTCAGGGGTGAAATTTAATGACTAATGAGGGTTGAAACCAACCCCCTTGGATAATTTATAATAGATTATTTCTTGTATTTATTAGTTAATTTAAAAAGATATATGTAATATTTAATGTCTTTAGGCAAAGTATCTCAATTTCTGATACGCGGAAAGAACATAGGTGATAAGTGAAAGAAAATTCTTGTTTTATCCAAAAAATTTGAATTCTTATTAATATTAAATACATAATGCATTGTCCAGACAAGCTTCAGTTTCTAAACCTATTTACGCTGAACTAACTGCAGTGAGAAAAATATATTTTTCCACTTATTTTTTACAATAAATAAAATCCATAAAAATAAATTAAATGTAGAAAATATAATTTAAAACTTAAAATTAAATATGGAGTAGGATTTTTATATCCTTGTTAATTTAAAACAACACCGTTCATCCCATTAAATTATTTTTAAACTATTTAATAATTATAATGATAATAAAAATAATATTTGTATATATTTCGTTTTACTTTTATGCATACTATAGTATAATGTATAAATGTACGCACAAATTTTTTAATAAACAAAACAAACTTACGAGATGGTATGTTATTATTTTCAAAATATGTAGGTTGGACTTTGATTTAAAAATGTTGAGAACCGCTGCTTTAATAGTATTAGCAGTACTTTATATTATGTTTATAGTTTTTCATTTTTTTAAACTGCGAGTATTTTATTTATTTTTATTTACGTGACCGGATATAGATATGTAGGTTATGTGGCTTCTGGACCCACATTCTTAGATTCAGGCCCATTTTAGATTCTGAACGAAGTGATGAATGTATTGCTTTTACTATGATGTGTGTTTTTTTTTTGTGTCTGACTCCAACATTTGGAGCAGTAATAATGCTCCGATTTTTGACTTCAGCCCCTCTTTGAATAGGGAATTGAATCTAGTTGGTACTTTAGGGGGGTCAAAATTAAAATTTTCTAATAGTTTTCAAAAAAATCGAGAAAAACAAAAAAAAAATGACAGAAAAATGGCAATTTTACGGAAAAACCACTTTTCGACAAAATCGATTTTTTGATTTTGCTGTAACTCAAAAACTAATTATTGTATATACTTGAAATTTTCACCAAATGTTAATATTATGATTATCTCTTTACAGTTAAATTTTCAAAAAATTTTGACCATTTTTAAGCTACTAATAGACAATTGAAATTTTCGACTTTTCTAAGTTTTTTTTTCTTCAAATGCCGATAAAAAATTTTTGGGTGGCCAGAAAATCTTGAAAATTTAATACAAGGTTTCTTATAAGTTTTTCTTAAAGTGATAAAAAAAAATCCGAAATCGTTAGTCACAATTTTTTTTTAATATGTACTTAAAGTTCGAATTTATACGAAATATTTTAAAATTTAAATTAAATTTCATACGCTCATATAATGCGAATGTTGGCCATAGTAACCATAGTAACATATAAAAACATTAAAAACTATACTATTTGTTTCAAAATAGAATATTTGACAATATTTAAATATAATATATCCTAAACTGACAAATCATCTTCGTTCAGAATCGTTTTTCGTATACAATGATACCTATCATTGCATTCAAATTTAACCTACCATAGTCTGAGGTCCACCCCACCCCCTAATATACAGCACAGCGATACCTACATACCCGCTTTTTAATATTTAATTTTCTAAAATTAGTTCTATAGCACCTATGCATAACGCGTTTACTTAGAACTTTCTTGTATTAGTTTTTCTGTGAGATTGTAAAAAAACTAAAAACTAATCCTATTCTAAGACTTTATAAAGGATTGATAAAAAACAACTTATGGTTCTGAAAATGAATACACATATTATACTATGGAGTACTTGGATTTCGTCGAAAATATTGTAATATTATAATATTTTAATGACTATATATTTCATACTAAGAAAATATAACAGTATATGCAATAAAAAAAAAACTTATCTAAGAAATTGGAAGCAACAGAACAATGATGAATGTGAAAGTATATAATAATAATCATAATAATAATAATAACGTATATAAGCGAACTCAATACTACTAATAAAACAAATATATGAATAGGTATTTATAAATAAAATAACTTTTTGCTTGCTGGTTATCACTTTTCCGCACAGTAGCTATGTGTCAAATGTCGATATTTCGAGTATCTAAACCATTGTAATGCATGTATTGAATTTAAATTTAATGGTAAGTGTTGGTCGTTGCATTCGAAAACATTGTCTGAGCCAGTGGCGTTTATACATGTTGTTCAAGGGTGGGGCGAAAATAAAACCAACTTTCCCCCCCATTCCATAGCATTCTTATTTATAGTATATACAATATACATATAATATAAAATATAAATACGGATTATAGGTTATAGTATAAATGTATAATATTATAATAATGTTTATATATTAATGAAAATACTTGTATAGTATTATTATGAAAAGCATAAGCAAAAAAAAATTAAGTAGGTACTTTTTTTTCCATGATATTTTTATTTTATTAGAGTGAAGTAAACTAGAAAAGTAAACTTTTTAACCATTTGTATTGTACACTAACTATACCATTTAGTAAATATTTAACTAGGTAAATATAATAATTAACACTAATATACCTTGAAGTTTGAGTTTTTTTTTTAATATTTATTGAGCAACATCTAATATTCAATTGCTCAAAAGTTAAATGATTTATAGGTACATTACTTATAATAGGTACCTTTTAAGTTTAGAAAAGCTGCGTTCTGGTGAAGCTACACTAATAGGTAGTTTACAAATAATACTAAGCATATAATTGATATTTGGAAATACTGATTCCGGACATGAAATTAGAGCTTCTAACCCATTATTTGGAATATTTTCCCCTAAAAAAATGTAGTATTATATATGAATAAAATAAATTTAAAAAACCAAATCTCAAGAAGTAGGGGGCGATCCACCTATCGCCTCCCTTAAAACCGCCACTGGTCTGAGCAAAGTGGTTCTGTCAGCTTAAATTATTTATTATTTTATGATATATTTAAATTGTTACTAAAATAATTTATTTTACTATTAATACAGTAAATTGAATTAATTTTAATCATAAACGTTGCATTTTAAAATTTCATTACCTATGTGTATATAATTAATATAGGTAATATGTTAAAAGTTTCAAGTACCCTCGAATAACATTTTGAAACTACAAGTCTGCAACAAATTAATTAAAATCATTATTTTTCATTATTTAAAACCTATCTAACTTCGACTAAATTTTAACTTAAATATAAATAGAAAAAAAACTAATTGGAAATTTAGTATATTTTAAGTAAAAAATTATTTGTAATTGTTCATGAATTTTGTTAAGATTTGAATTTCAAATAATTACAAAAAGAAAATATTGTTCCTTTGTATCTTTAATATTTTTATCACTTATAAGAAAAAACTTATAATGAATCTTTGGTGTTATAATTTTAAATTTTTTTTTTTTTTTTTGATTAAGCAAAAATATTTTTATTGACATTTTTTGTACAGAAGTTAGAAATTAGACAAGTGTTCTGTTGTAAACTAAGAATTAAATGTAGCTTGTAATTGATTAGGCCACTATAATGTATGGATTACATTTATATTTAACGATAAAAATATTGCATACGATAAATGATTTTGAATACATTTTTGTGATTTTGGTTAAATTTATCAACATTTGAATTTCAAATATTTATAAAGCTAAATCTTGTACATTTATCTTGCATTTTTTTGAAAGTATATTTAATAAAAACTTACGATGATCTATGTGTTAAGCATTCAAGTTTTAAAAAATATTATTTACAGATATTTATGAAAAAATTTAAAATGTTTATAATAATAGCTGAGAGAATGTTAAAGTATTTAGAAAATTAAACAAGTATAATATGTTTATGAAATGATAATATAACAAGTTGTAGTATTAAAATGTAGAGTATCTAAAGTTATTCGTTTTTGAGCTACAATAAAATAAGAAAACCGTTTAATACGATATTGTGATTTTACGCGTAAATATCTAATTTTGTCAAAATGTAAACTTCAGAAGCTCATAAAAAATATTTGTTATACAAAATAATTTGAAAATGTTTGTGATTTTAATGAATTTTACTAAGACTTTAAACGCGTAAAACGTATTATTGTGAATATGAACTAGTATCTACGTTTAAGAAACAAAAATTCTACTTAATTTTAATGTTAATTAGTTACTTTTGTAATTGGATCACTATTGTTTTAAAATGACGTATAATACAGTAAAATCTCGGTGATTCGACAGATATCAGACCATGCTACGAAAATGGCAGATTAATGAGGGTTTACATAAAAACGAATTTTTACTCATTAAAAATTTAAAAAATATATTTATTAATTATTAAAAAAATGAATAACATTATTGTACTTCAAAGTTATCTGAATAAAAATAAAATATCTAATAAGTTTATTTGGATTTAATCTATTATTATATTTAGTTTTACCTAACGTTTTATCGTTTACAATTAATAGTAACTTTACATACAAATGTCAAATACATATTGGTACGTTTAGGTTAACATAGCCGCATTATTGGACGTATCGGATTATCGAACGGCCGGATTACCGAGATTCTACTGTATTTAGATTTGTATAAGATTCTCTAGCAATGATGTTGTACCACGTGGGTTTTCCGTTTTTTTATTTGAATATTTAATTAGATTAAGTAAACATTATTTAAATATTTAAATAAATAAATTAAAATCTTAGTAACTAATACTACTGTTGTCTGTTCGTAGTATTACTTTAAATTTTTAAATCACATTTGATATTTGGTTTGTGTTTTCAATAATTATAAATAATGACGATACTCATATTATTTCATACTAACACTTTTCAATTGTTTACTTAATACTGTATATATTTATATAGGTAATAGGTAATCATAATTTTTATTGTATTTAATACTTAATTAATATTTTTAGATATTTTAAAGTTTGAGCTATTAATCTAAATCCTTAATAATTACCTACATACTTTAAAAGTAGGTACCTATATAATATATTTAATCATAGCTAGGTATAGCATACAAAAATAAATTGTCTTGGGTTAATAGCCTTACATATGACATCACGGATATTGTTAATTTGATAGTAACTTAAAAAATAAATATTAATAAATTATATAGATCTTTAGTGTTACACAAACTCTTAGTTTTTAAACTGTCAATAAAAATACAATTGACAATATTTTAATATATAAAATACCTATAATTTGTTATGTGTAATATACCTACTAATATGTGTGCTTTTTTTTTTGTTTTTGTGTTGAAACCTTTTGGATCTATAAAATATCTTTAACTTCAAAATATTTTTGATTTGTATAACTAAAAATAGTTGGTACTTTTCTTAATAATTGGGAAAAACACAAAAAATAATATACAATACAGATAATAAAATTTTATACTGAACCAGCTTTTGAAAAAAATCGATTATCTTATTTTGTTCTAATTCAAAAATGAATAACCATAAATACTTGACATTTAATATTTTCAACATACCTTGACTCATTTTAATTGATAGACAATAATATTTTATTTTTTTTTATAAATGTTGATAAAAATTTGAAAATGTATTATTATAAATGAGAAAAAGTATTTTGAATATTACATCATGTTTAGAGAATGCTTAATACAAATTTTCGGTGTTTGAAAAAGTATATTGAGAATTTCCTATTTTTAAATATTAGATTTTTATTAGTATTGATTTTACAATGATGTGTATTTTTTCTGCCTCTCATTATACGCTTTCCAGGGCATTAGAAATACTTTGTCGGTACTTACAATTTTTAATACTTACATATTATTATTGTTTAAGCTAAATAAGTACATTTTTACACTACCAATAATAAAATACATGAGTTTTTAATTAATTAAAATTAAGATGTTTATATCATTAATATCCTAACATATTGTAGATATATTATAGTAATACTCTTATATTATTGTAAATTTGCTCTTTTGAGCTATGTGTAATTTATTATAATAAATGAAAAAAAAAACCAATTATTATAATCAAATATGATATCCAATAAATGTAATTTTGACACTTTGTAAATGACTCTATTTAAAAAAAATCGATTCTTAATTCCTATAATTTTTTATGTTACAGTTGGATCTCAATGTGGTCGATTTTCGATTTTTTGATGGTTTTGTGCATTTTTATTGTGCAGCTATCAGCGAAAGGTACAGTTATGAACACACCGTGCACTATTATTGATAACTGCTGTGTTCGCAACATGACCAACTTTTGGAAACATAAAACTGAGTTGCATTGTTCGGGGATTCAACATATACCGGTTGTTAATGAGATAATACATGTGCTGTGAGTAATATTTACACAAATTTTATAGGGTTTTATATTTATTGGAAATGGGACTAAGGCACATATCAAAACCTAGGGGGATGACAATCATAAAATAAAAAAAATTTTCATAGCACATAAATATATTTAATATATTTTATTTACATGATACATAATTTATATTATATAATATGATTGATTAATTGACATACATAGTATTCGACGTACAACCGTAATCGATTAACAAAGTACGACTATGAGTATGTACATCATGTAGTATTATCATTAGAAAAATTAATTTATTGTTTATAACTAAAAAAATAATAACAATTTTTCTTGGGAGGTGAAATTTCATCCCCTAATGGACGCCTTTGGAATGGGATATTTCAATGCGGCCAATTTGGTGCCGACGTTTCGACATGAAGATACTTTGAATAAAATTTAACATTTAATGTCAGTGTGAGAGGTTATTTCGACATGGAGTTTTTATTTTTAAATTTAAACGACGAATATGTATGAATATCTGTACTTATTAATAATAATAAACAATATTATATTATATGGTATAATTTGTTTGTATAGTTTAATGAAATAATGAATTATTGTTTATAACTGTTAAATGATTTAAAGACAGCTATATAGATATACAGCATTTATGAGAATAATTTATTCATAGATATCTTACTTAATTTTAAGTGCTGCAGGAAGAATACGTCAAACATTATTGAATAACTGTTATATTCATCACATCAATCTATAGTGACACAAGTAAATGTGGTGGATAAAGGTAGTTTTATTATTATCATTGGCGCGCAACTAGGTCTAAAATATTAGAGAAATTGCAGTCCCACAAGTAAACACCTAATTTAATTTATTTACTTTCATGCTTTCCAAAAAATTAGGAGAATTGTTAGGGTTTTGTGTGTTTTGTTTTTACTGTACGAGTATGACCGGATACTTTTTTTAGTATAGGGTAAAAGGGTTAAAAATAATAATATAGTAAATAATTTTTTGTCCATTTTTAATCACCGAAATAAAATTAAAATATTGAATTGTACCGCCAAAATGCCACTGATCACATAATATTCATTAGATAAAAACATTATTATTAAATTATTAATTGAATAATATGAATTCATATTGCAAAACAAACTTTAATATTTAATATTTATAAAATTATGTTTCGAATAATTTACTGTTACAATAATTCTCTACGTCATATATTGCATAGGATGTGTTTCGCTATCTCATGCTTAAATTTTTATTAAATTTTGAATAATTAAAAAAAAATGGGAGAAGGCTAAAATACATTTTGAGGGCACTAAGCCTCCCCAAGTTGCCCCAATAGTTATTATTGGAAAACATTTAAAAAAAAGCGGGTAAGTGGGTATCGTTCTGCTGTATATTAGGGGGTGGGGTGGACCTCAGACTATGGTAGGTTAAATTTGAATGCAATGGTAGGTATCATTGTATACGAAAAACGATTCTGAACGAAGATGATTTATCAGTTTAGGATATATTATATTTAAATATTGTCATATATTCTATTTTGAAACAAATAGTATAGTTACTATATGTTACTATGTTACTATAGTTACTTTATAGTATCTGTTTATTAATAAAAAAAGTATTTGGCAACATACGCATAATGAGAGTATGAAATTTAATTTAAATTTTGACATATTTCGTATAAATTCGAACTTTAAGCACTTATAAAAAGAAATTGTGACTAACGATTTTGGATTTTTTTTTATCACTTTAAGAACAACTTATAAGAAACCTTGTATTAAATTTTCAAGATTTTCTGGCCACCCAAAAAATTTTTATCGGCATTTGAAGAAAAAAAATTTAGACAAGTCGAAAATTTCAATTGTCTATAAGTAGCTTAAAAATGGTTAAAATTTTTTGAAAATTTAACTGTAAAGAGATAATCATAATATAAACATTTGGTGAAAATTTCAAGTATTTACAATGATTCGTTTTTGAGTTACAGCAAAATCAAAAAATCGATTTATCGAAAAGTGGTTTTTCGTAAAATTGCCATTTTTCTGTCATTTTTTTTTTGTTTTTCTCGATTTTTTTGAAAACTTTTTGAAAATTTTACTTTTGACCCCCCCCCCAAGTACCAACTAGATGAATTTTCTTATTCAAAGAGGGGCTGAAGTCAAAAATCGGAGCATTATTACTGCTCCAAATGTTGTCGTCAGACACAAAAAAAAAAAAAAAACACACATCATAGTAAAATCAATACATTCTTCACTCCGTTCAGAATCTAATATCATAAAAATGAATTAACTTAAAAATAAATATCAGTACTATCATGGCTCCAGTTAATACTATATCTATTTAATTTAAGAAAACAGTTAAATTAGAATAGTAGTACAATATTTTCACTGGTAACCTTAATTAATCATTTAATTTGGGTTAACATCACATAATATAATAATGCATCTATCAATACTTAAAATTCGTATATTTAACCTTAATCCTATAACTTTCCAAATATAATAATACAATTATGCAATATTCAATAATAATAATAATAATAATTGTGATTTAGTGGTGTGTATATTTATTTTAATTTAAACTGTTATTGAGAGGGTAAATGGAAAAAACTAAACCTGTGTACAAAATATAAGCTTTTTAAAGTATTCATAATAATTCCTTAAAATAAAGTCATAAATGTGTAGAAAAATAATAATTTTAGTAAAGACTAAAGTCTAAAGCCCGTTCCCTAAATTTAAAGGCCTTAGTATGCCTGTTTGTTATGTGCCATTTATATTGTTTTAATATACTAACATGATATTAGTTGGCCCAGTGTTGCCACAATTGAAAACCATCGCGTTTTATTACAAGTTTTATCATCACGTAGAATCGACTATTGATCTGCAGTTATTTATAATATATACAATACAAAATAGTATTACTATAAATCAAAATAAATTGTTAAAATATGTCTGTATCATAATAACCGTTAAGTTTTAATATAAATTATACGGGATTTAAATGAATGGCGATTAGGTAGTATGTATTTGGTAATTTCAGTGCGGTCCTTAGAATTTGCGAGGCCCAGTGCAAAAATACTTGTAATACCTTTTTTTTAAACTTACATCGTTATTTTGGTATATTATTACCATGGTTATTATGCTACGAAAATTAAACAATTTTTAAAACTAACTTTATTATATATTTCAAACGCGAGGCCCCAAATTTAAGCAAAATGCGTGAGGCCCAGCCGCCCAGGGCCTGGGCCCTGTTCGCCCCCCTTAAGGACGGCACTGGGTAATTTATATACATAATTTAATTACTTATATAAATATGATAAGTTTTACGGAGACAAAAAATTCAACCATACAAATGGTACTAAATAATATTAAATTATGTATAAACCAAATGTTGGTAACTGTATGATTTCGATATAATTATTATTATCGTCGTATATATGTGTAACAATAAAAGTTTCTATTCGTTACATTTTCAATCACATAATTTATAAGTTATCATAACATTACAAAACTATGAATATATACTCTGATGTATAACATATTATTGCACTGTATACCATAATCTATACACTATATTATACATCTATCAATAAATTAACTTAATTAACTATAGTTAAGCTATGTATAATAATATAATTGTAAACTATTAATTAAATTGTTGAACACATTGTATAATTAAATAAGGTATCCAATTATATAGCTGTAATCTTAAATTTAGAATTGCATACACTTACATTAAAATGTCATTATTGAACATTGACAAATACTTTTTATGATTAACATTAAAAGTTCGTATTGCAAAAGCAGTACAATGCATCATGTATATTTTATTTTGTATTTTATTTTGTATGTACTTACCTAGTATTATTAGGTTACAATAACAATTTAGTAAAAACTTTTCCTGAACTTGAAACTTTCCAAGTTACCATAGAGTCAGTAAAAGAAACGTTATTTATTCGGTTTAAAACCGTTTTGTTATAAATTTCTTATACATAATAATTATTTTATATTTACCTAATATTTATGAAAAGTGTTTAGAGTAGCGGTTCCCAAAATTTATTCAACATGACCTTAAGATTTAAATATTATCACACATATGACCTCAGTTATAATAATATAGGTAAATTGAATTTACTATAGTTGCTGTTAAAGTTAAAAATTTTATAAAATAAAATCAGCATTTTTGGTATATAATTTTCCGACAATTAAAATTATATCTTATACGATTGAAGCAAATAAAAGATGAAAAAAAAGATAAAAATATGTCAATTTACCATAAAAACATCCACGACCATGTTTTGAGTTGTGACCCCGAATATGAAACGCTCAGAATTTAAAACGAAATTAAATTGAAAATACAATATTATAATGAATAAGTTAAGTTAAATTTTTTTTTTTTCAGAAATATCAGTTAAAAATTTTTTTTATCTAAATAATAAAAATAATAAAAAAATATAAAAGTTGTATTTTATTAATATTGTACGCAATTAGATAATATATATATATTATTAAAATTAGTAGGTATTTAATAAACTTATAGCTAATAAGTTAATACAAGAGTGCATTGTGCATTATAATTCTGTAATATAATACATATGTATCAAACATAGTCAATTAATATTGCTTTGCTTAATATTAATAATCTTGATTTTTTATTTATTTTAGAACTATTGACGATTCAGACGATATTAAAGAGTTATCTGAAAAATCGATTAGTCCATATAGTAATCTTACAGATATGTAAGTCAAATAATATGAAACCTAAAGGTGTCATAACTTTTAATTTATTAAGATTGATAAATTAAATTTTTTTATAGAATATTAAGCAACATGAAAAACCTAGAATATTTGGATTCGTCAACTTTCAAAAAATTAAATAAATTGCAATCATTGTACGTTTTTCTATAATATTAACAAATTATATTTAAATATTTATTATATTTTAACCATTAATGATTGATGTTTTGATTACATTTTAGGTATATATTGCGAGCTAGTGTTTTAAAAGAACTATCTTCCGATATATTTCATGGTCTTTCAAAAACATTTTTAGTACTGTGAGTTTATAAAACAGATTAACTCAAACAATATATAAAATGTGGTAAAAGATCTAATTATTAATAATTTTAATGTACATGACATGTGTATACATTATATCTGTATTGATGTATTAGACAATCATTAATTATTTATCATATGCATTTGTTTGTTAGTACCTATTAAACTATTAAATAATGCGATAAATAATATATTATGTCAGTTGTACGTTATACAAATGTTTAAATCTGTAATTTGATTAAAATAATAATTACGTAGTTAATTTATTTAAATCTTCTAATTAATTAAAGTATATATTTTTTGTATTGCGCCCAACTGTAATTAACAGTACTATTATAGTTGAATATTTTTAAATAATTACTTAAATTTTTAATAAATTATAAAAATTATATTTCTATTTAACGCATCATTAATTATGTTTTGTTGTAAAAAAATTAAAAATAATTTAAAATAAGTTTTCTTTTACTACATTTTGAACGTAATACATAAAACCAAAATTATTTAATGGTTTTACTATTCTACAAAAAGAAAATTTAATATTTACGATGTTTTCTTTATAGCCGTATAAGTAAAGCGAATCTTAGGGTCATTCCTGATCTTTCAGACCTCGGAACTCCGACTGCGATGCACATAATGTAATTTAAAATTATTGACATTTTATTATTTAAACTATAACAGTAAGAGACATCTTTAAATTCAATTTATTTTTAGTGAATTTGAAGGAAATCAGCTGGACACTTTACCAACGAATGGAATTAAAACTCGAGCAGAACAGTTGTAAGTACTTAGTTATTAAGTAAAATTGTTTAATTAAAATTAAATTTATTTTTATTTCAGTCAAAATGTACCTAATATTAAGTATATTTTATTATTTTCTAAAAATTTTCTTAATTTTTATAATTTCAGAATATATTATTTATGTTCTGAGCATCAATGCAAATTGTGGTTTTTCTGATTTAAAAAGGGTGGTATAAAAAATTGTATTTTGTATTAATTTCATCTTAACCTAATATTATATAAATACGATTAACTATATTTATATATTATAATTTGAAAATATAGTAAAATGGAATAATAATAATCAATAATTATACTTAATAAGTACCTACTATGATGATATAAAATCTAGACAATTTTAGACTTTATTGAATACATAAATGTATTGAAATCTATTGATCAATTGCATTGATTGTCCCAGTGATTGTTTTTAAAACATAATATTTAGCAGTTTAATCAATATATAATAGGCACGTTGCACATAATACTACCTAGTACCTAATTTTCGTAAAAAAAAAAAAAGAATAATAATAATGTATTATTAGTACAAGTATTATCATTATTTCGATGTGTTCATTTTACTTTATAATTTTTATAATACTTTGTTGTTGGGTGGTTTAGTATAAGTCCAGTTATGTTATTGACAAGGATTTAGATGTTAGATATGTTGACAAGGCTACATTGTTATTGGATCAAATCAAATGACAGACCACTTTAACAAGTGTCTAGTCTTAAATGGTTTTAATATTTATGTGTAAAAATAATCATTTATTTTGTTAACTATTATTATTATAACAATATAAAATAATGAAAGAGTGATATTTTAACAAAAATGTATCGGTTATTACTTTTAAATGTCTAATATACTCGTAGTAATACAATATTTTCATTTAATTAGCGTTTATTTTAGATTCTAGTATAATGGTAACGAAAGAGTATACCATAATAATAAAATCAACACATTATGATATTAATATCTTTATTGATTATCAACTTAAAAACCATTTAATTAATAATACATAACTATACAAATTATATAATTATAATATGTTGTATTGTTGTATCATTGTTATTGGGTTGTTGTCGTACATTTAATTGACCTACAATAATAAAGATACAATAGTTACAGCTTCAATACATTTTTTCACTTATAAGAGAAATATAATATGCATACCTATCATTTATTGGAAATAATATAAGATAATAATATTATTTATACATAATCTAAAATATATTATACAATTTAAAAATAATTAAAATTTTTTTTTTTTTTTACTAACTTCAAATAGTCAATAATATGAGGTATATATTTTATGAACTTAAATTGTTTATGTTTAACAATATTTAAAAATTAAAATTTTAAAATTTTATGAACACTTATGTATTAAAATTCAATTAATCATGAAATAAAGATAAAAAAATTAAAAAATTACGTTAAAAAAAAATTATTATTGTCAAAATGTTTGATAAATCTTCAAATTATTTTCTCGAAAAAGGACTTTCAAATTACAATGATTTTTTATGATATTTTCGATAATAAAGGTAGAATATAATTAAATTATAATATTGGAGAACATTTTAAATTAAATGTCAAGTCTTAAAATTCAAAATAACACATTTTGTCAAAATAAATTAATTCTTAATTACATCAACATAATCAAAATAGAAATTGTTATATGGCTTCAAAATAAATTGCTTTGTTTATATCATCAGCTTTTTGTTAGTTTTCTGAAAACTATTAAATAATGTAGAAAGGTGCTATCATAATTACTATTTGTGTTTAATTTATAAAAAAATACAAGCTAGGTACTCAATAACCATATACAATATTTGAAGTACCTATTTGTTAAATCCAAAACAAAAAAAGCCGGTAAGTGAGTATCGCTCTGCTGTACATTAGGGGGTGGGGTGGACCTCGGACTATGGTAGGTTAAATTTGAATGCAATGATAGGTATCATTGTATACGAAAAACGATTCTGAACGGAGATGATTTGTCAGTCCAGGATACATATATTATATTTAAATATTATCATATATTCTATTTTGAAACTAATTCAAACATTTAAGTAAAAGTTTCAAGATCTTACGTTTAGTAATTTTTTAAAAATAACAAAAATCGAAAATTATTTATTAGTAAAACGTGATTTTACACGTCGTGTATTTTTGATTTCAAATTAAAATTAAAACTTTAAACACTCGTAAAATTTTTTAAATTGAACAATCCTCAAACTTTTTTATAATTATTCTAAGTTTAACTTATGGACAGCATAGTATTAAATTTTCAATTCTTAGCTTTTGATAGAAAAATATTTATAAATTTTTAACTACCAAATAGTGAAAAATATTCATGATTTTGACGAATTTTTGTCAATATTTGAACTTCAAATGCTAATAAAAAAAAATTGTGCCTATGTATTTTTATAATTTTTGAATGAGAGTTAGAACAAGTTATGTAGACCCTTCAATTAAATTTTCAAGTAATTTGTCCCTGCTAAATTTTTTTTATCAACATTTATAAAAAAAAAATAAAAAAAAATTGAAAATTTCAATTGTCGATAAATAGCTCAAAAAAAGTCAAAATATTTTGAAAATCAAATCACGTAAAGAAAATGGCAATCTAAATAACTGGTAAAATTTTCAAGTATTTACGACTTATACTATTTGAATAACAACAAATATTAAAAATCGTTCGAGGTTAAACCGTTATTTAACGCGGTTTTGTAAAAATTTAAATTTCAATCACTCATAAAAATTTTTTGTTTTAGTCCGGTAGAGTTTTTTTTGCAGATAATTGAAGAAAATTTTATGGAGAACCTTGTACCAAATTTTCAAATCTTAGTTATAAAAGAAAAAATTTTTACGATTTTTTAACCACAAAATTACTTGCCAATTTTCGCAATTTTGACATATTTCGTATAAATTCGAACTTTAAGCACTTATAAAAAAAAATTGTGACTAACGATTTCGGATTTTTTTTTATCACTTTAAGAACAACTTATAAGAAACCTTGTATTAAATTTTCAAGATTTTCTGGCCGGCCAAAAAATTTTTATCGTTATTTTAAAAAAAAATACTTAAAAAAATTGAAAATTTCAACTGTCTATAAATAGCTCAAAAAAAGTCAAAATTCTTTGAAAATTTAACTGTGTATGGAGAACGCTAATATAAATATTTGGTGAAAATTTCAAGTATTTACATCTATTAGTTTTTGAGTTATAGCAAAATAAAAAATTCGATTTGGTCGAAAACTGGTTTTGCGTAAAAAATCCCGTTTTTCCGTCATTTTTTTAGGGTTTTTCTCGATTTTTTTGAAAACTGTTGGAAAATGTTTACTTTTCACCTCTATAATGCACCAAGGATATCCACTTTGCCATCGGAAACCACCCCCAAAGTTTGAAATTGAAGCATTATTTCGACTAGTTATGCTGTACACAGACACAAAAAAAAAAAAAAAAAACACACATCATTGTAAAATCAATACATTCATCACTCCGTTCAGAATCTAAAAATATCTAATAATACTAAAATTATTGTAAAGTTTAATTTTTAATAAGTGTTGCCAAATTTTTTTTTACTCAATATCCCTTTGAAATTTTCAAAAATATCACACCCCTTCTAAATAAATTTAGAAAAATTTAAGTTTATTTTTTTTAAATCAGTAATTTAATTTGAATTAAAAATAAAACTCTACAATTTATTTTTAGTTTTATATACTAAATTCTTATAGTGTATACATTTTATGCATTCTTTATATAGTTCTGTTTATTACTAAACTTATTACCTACATTATCTTAAATTATTTTTAATTTTACAAAGTTGCCTAATATACATTTCATTAAGTTATGAATTTTATGAACAATTATAATTAAAGTCATAGTAGAATCGCCTCTCTTAGTGCCCCCTAAAATTAAACATCCCTCAAAGAGACGGTACCACCTATGTTGGGAATCACTGTTATAACCAGTAAATTCGATTTTTTTTTCAATGTTTTCTACAAAAATGTTTTTTTAGAATTGTTAAGAAAGTAGATGTTACCTAATATACATTATAAATATTATTTTATTTTAATAATGTTTTTTTTTGTTGAGTAAAAATATCCATAACAGAAAATATGATTTCATTTAACATTTATAACTTGTTACATAAATTAAACTTTACAATAATTTATGTTTTTAAAATCATACAAACTAAAAAGATTTTATAGTATATTTCAATATTTGTATACCGGAAATAAAAATTCATTTTTGCATAATACTTTTTATAAATGAGTCAACGAGTATAATATACAGCTAAACATTATACTTCGCATGCTTATATACTCTTAATATGATGTTTGCAAAAACAATATTTTTAAACATTTTAATAAAAAATGTATTCACTTTTTTGTTTCGAAATGCATTTTTAGGTTATTGGAATATAATAAAATAAGTGTAGTTGAAAATTGGGCGTTCAATGGTTCCGAAATAGCAAAACTGTAAGTAGTTGACAAATTATAAAATGGTTTTTTTTTTATTATTTGAAAAATAACATTAGAGTTTTATATTAATTATTTTGTTATTATAATCACCATTCACCATCATAATTTATTAATTTTGTTACAGGAGTTTGAGAGGAAATTATTTAGACTTTTTATCTGAACACAGTTTTGATGGAATTTTAAACTTACGAACACTGTAAGTTACTTAAAAACATAAAATTAATTACCTGTGTAAATAAATTAGTAAAATTATGATCATCATAACTTTTTTTTAAATAATAGAAAAAATCTTCAACATTTTACTTTAAAGGCCTAAGATTTTCTCTAAGATTAAGAGAATGTCACTTTATTTTTCCAATTTTTTTGAAAACTAAAGTCTACTAATAAAAATATTTTACTCCAGGCACTTCTAAAGTGCGTTTCTGTTAAATCTATAAATTATAGATAAGTTGTAGAAAATGTTGAAATTTTTTTACAGCTCTAAAAATAAATCATTTTGAAATGTGTTCAGAGTTTCATATGAAACTAATTTGCTTTTCTAATTTATAAATGATCAATTAGCTAGGTATTTAAACTACTTTTATCAGTGCATGTAAATTTTGTTGTTTTTTATCTATTGAAATTGGAACATTCTTAATTTATAATTAACATACATTTTTATAATCAGTATGATGTGTATTTTTAGAACTGATTATTTTTTACAGATTATATATATATAATTATTACATAATAATTTAATTGGTTAATGCAATTATAACTTAAGCCATTTGGATTTATAATTAATGTTATAAATTATTGTATTTTAGAGATTTATCACATTCCTCAATGAAAGTATTACCGACATCGGGGTTGAAAAGCTTAGAGGTACTTCGCGTAGAAAATGCACCTTCAATGACTGTGATTCCTTCAGTTTATTTATTTGGTGTATGTACCTACCAACTTATAACATTATTTTAAAATTTTGGGTTCATGTTCATTTATTGTTATTTAAATAATAATAAATACATATTTTTTGTGGTTTCAGAATTTAAAAGAAGCTTATCTCACTTATTCATTCCATTGCTGCAGTTTTCAGTTTCCAGCTAAACATGATTATTCATCATATGAGTTTCATAAAGTAGGTGTTAATTTATTCCTCATGCAGAAAAATATATTTTAATCAAACGTACGGTACTTAGTACCTACAAAAATATTTTCTAAATATTTTCGTTCTATCACTGTCTAGGCAGAATCGTCTCTATATTTATTTGTATATATTAAAACACAAAATAGTTTACACAAAGGTATTTGAAACATTGCTCATTACAAAATTGGGTAATAGATATTATTATCCAAACGCATTTTGTCCATAAAAAATGTGGCCCCTACTGTTTATTTAATAAAAAAGCACATGAATTAATAAAAAATTTAAAAAAAATATCGATTCTATAGTTTAATACCAAATACGATGATACAAAATATTTGATACACATGTCACATAATATTCGTGATATATGTATCTACGAATACGAAACAATATTTGGAGTTAAATTCATCGCATAGTCTAGCTTTTTGAAATCAACTATACTTTGTAGACATTTGAAAATTAAACAGTCCTATTTCAGCGAAAAAAAATCATCTAATTAATAAAAACATAAATATAAATCGTATGTTTGAAATAAGTAAATATCAATCTTTATGTGTATATTCATTTATTATGTTATTATTATATAATATATTCGTATTTTATTTTAAAATGGTTGGGGGCATAACGGATTCGTTATAGTTATAAGATAAACCTATCTGTGTAAAATATTTGTTACATATTATAGGAAGGTTCACAAACTCCAAGCGAATGTGCTCAGACGAAAAAAAATTACAACTTTCATGTGGTGTCCAATGATTTCATAGAAAACGGTTATATAGACTATGCAAACGATAGCGAAGAACAGTTTTTTAACGAGCCGGCCATAACAAATAGTACCCAGGACATTATATGTGGGAATATTACTCCACCTACCACGTAAGTAGCGCCGTACCATAGGTACGTAGTATTTTCATAGTTTCTCTATCTATTGAACTATTACAACAGTTTAAAACACAAAAAAGTGTGTGATTTTTATAACCATTTATCGAGTTGTGACATTTTTATATCACATTTATGTCCTGAATAACAATGCACCATGAATTAAAATTAAAATTTAATTTATGTATTATAGGTATACCAAAATTTTAAAGCACATGCGTTATTTTTATTATTTGTGTATTATTAAAGAAAATATACATAACCAATTCTATGGTGTGCAGTTATAACACAGTATGTTCGGACTAAAACAATTGTAAAAAATTATTATTATAATTATGACGCTAATATTCTATCAAGTTTTAATAGTTTAAGACCACTATACAATTATTTATGTAATAATTTTGCGATAAGAAATAAAACTTGGAAAAAAATAGATTTATTATTTTTATAGGTCACATAGTATTTGCGTTTCAATGAAATAGAGATAAAAAATTTGACAAAGATACGTGTAGGTGCGGACGTTTGGAAGTTGTAGACGATTAAAATAATGTTATTTTTATTGTCCATCACACTATGTTATTTACATTTTAAATTAAAGTTATTATTAAGTCTATTATTTTGGTTAAGTTAGGTTAGACCCGAAATAAATCGTTCACGACAACCATTACATTAATTTTGCGCATTATCCACTTGAAACTATATTTTTAAATAGTGATATACGTATATAGGTAATAAATATCTTTTCTTAAGCAAGTCCGAATAAAAGTTTCAAATGCATTGTTAATAATAATAAAAACGTATATTTGATTACATCTAACATCTATAAAATAAATTTCAAACTTGATTTTGTTTTTAATATTTAAAATAATAATGAAAAACACTCATAGGTATTATACATGAACCCCACGAACTGTAATCTACAATTTTAATGCACTGTTCATATGGACATGATCGTACATGATCGGACACATCGTGTTGACGAAAATCCAACTTTCGTCATCGACTTCAAACTCCGACTATAGAGTTACGTACGTTCTGTTTTAGGAGATCCGACGTCAAATGTTGGCCACAACCGAACGCTTTGAATCCATGCGAAGATATAATGGGTTTCTATTGGCTTAGAGTGTGCGTTTGGCTGGTGGGAATCGCAGCTTTACTGGCAAACGTTGTTGTAATGTTGGTGGTTTTCCGTAAAAAGTTTAATTATTCCGTGCCCAGATTCCTGATGAGTAATTTGGCTTTCGCCGACTTCTGTACGGCCATTTATTTGTTGCTATTGGCCTACGAGGATTTGGTGTCCAGCGAAAAGTATTTCAACTACGCTTACACATGGCAAAACGGTAACTATCGCATGTCAAACACTTGTTATTTAACCGCGTACAGTGGAACAGTGCGAATAATATTTACGTCGTCATGTGGCGAATCCGAATACTCATACCGGCTTATAAATTTAGTAAATTTTGTTTATGTTATTATTATTTATGCATATATATTAATCGTAAAGCCCCTATTTATTATTATTATAATTTTTTTATTTATAAAGTTTTCCTGACAAAATCATCTAAACTTAGGTATAAAGTATTTATTATTTACGTCACATGAATTATACATGTATAGTAAATAGTGGAGCGAATACGGGGGTAGGATAGTCTCTTCGTTCGCATCTATGAAAAATTAATCTCTTGACGTGTTTTTAGATACTCCACTGTTTTTGATGAGCCACAAAGGAGAATGTGGTTCAGTATTAAATTTGTTACTGATTTTTTTTTTCAAAAACAGATTTCCTTTAGTTTTCTTTACGTATACACATAATACATAAACGTTATTTTTTGAAGCGTTTATAAATAAAAATTCTGCTTATTTTTAGATTTTCGATATTTTTACCAAGAATAATACTATCATCAGTCTTACATACAAATGTCAAGTCATAATTCTTAAAATTACAGATTAAATCTAAAAATAATGTTTTCATGAAGAGTTAGTACATACTTTATAGTTTAAAAATAAATGTTATCCAAATATTCCATCGAATAATTATTGAAAATGTTGTTTTGTGAAATAAAGTTATCATAGATATGTGTAGGTACATTTTGATTATAATTTTGTCTCCTTTCGACCAAAACGATTTTTGTGTTCGATTGAAATATTTGGATTTTTCCACGATAACGCTAAAATATTTTCAACTATTATAGTTATAAATTTTCGATACCAAATTTTATTTTATAAGTATTCCTTGTTTTTAAATTAGTTGCATTTTATATAGGTAGTATGTATGTAAAAACGACTATGGGAAATAATTCATGATTTTTTTAAAAAAAACTTAATAAATTTTCATGACTTATGTCTAATTATTACAATATTAATCTGCCTGTTATTACTGAACGAATAAATATGCCTATAGGAGTTACGTTATATTGCAGCATTCGATGAATATAGTTTTCAAGAATAAATTATTATTTATGATATTAAATTATTCATGTAAATTTAATAACGTTTTTATTAGTACTATTTATTCGAATTTTCATCAGCTATTTTACTATATAATTTTATATTTTAGTTTATTATATTAATTTTAAATATTATGTATATCTTATAATTAATTTTAGTCACTATATGGTGTAGTAATGTAATACAGCGTTTGATTATGTGTATATATTTTTTTGCTGAAAATCGCATGCAACAATAGATTAAGCTTAGATAATAATTATTATAATTCATAATTTAACCCAATTAAAAATGTAATAACCTATTTTAATCAAAATGTTTTTGGGTCAACTGTAATAAAATAAATCATTAAAGACATTATATTCACATTGATAACTAAGCATGTGTTAATATGGCTGTATAATATGGACCATATTTAATGTCATTTTATATTATAACAATTATAATAATTGGTCAAATTACACATAATATTATGTGATATATTTATTATAAATATCTACTAAAAATTTGAATTTTTGAGTAATTTCAAAAGTTATTATGTGCGATAAATAATAGTATTATAATAATTGGACTAAGAAACGCGTATTGGCTCATTAATTTAAAAAAAAAATTAAAAAAAAAAAAATTATTATTATTATAATAATAAATAATAACAACAATAACGATTAAATATTTAATGGCAATAGAGCCATTATTACATATTATAATAGTGTAATGTACACATAATATTATTATTATATATTATTCACTATGCATAATTATATTATATACCCATTTAGTTAAGGTTATGATATTTTTATACAGGCGTTGGATGCAAAATTGGAGGTTTCTTGACGGTATTTTCGTCTCAACTATCAGTTTTTGCATTATGCTTGTTAACGATTGAACGGTGGTACTCAATACGCAGGGCACTGTACACAAACAAAATGACGTTTGCTTCAACTGTGAGAATAATGGCTTTTGGTTGGGTTTATTCAATTGTAATGGCGACCATGCCGTTATTGGGCATTTCGAGTTATTCTACTACCAGGTAACAAACGGAACGTTAATTGTAAATAAATATATTGTTATAGATAGTATGAGTGAGCAAATACGTTTGAGATTTAGAATAAAATAATATAATATGAATCTTAGAATACTGTATGAATTATCATATGCGCCCGATACGAGTGCGTATATTAATAGGAGAAAAACACTATTATTATTTAACTAAATCGATCGTGTTACAAGACATCGTTTTAAAAATATTATAACAGTATTTCTCGTACACGGTACATGTGTATAGTTATATTATATTCTATGTATAAGTAAATGCAAACAGTTTTAGTAACGCTATCCTTTTAAACATGCTAATATTATATTACGATAAATTCGTGAAAGTAGTATATTAAATATCATATAACTGACAAAACCTCCCAAAACACCTATATTAAAATAGTAAATATTTAAAATCGGCTTTTTTTCAATTTTCAAAAGGATTATAGTATTATAATTTATTCAAAATTAATTTTAAAACGTAATTTTCAAAACGTGATTTGAATACGAAAATTATGACTTGTGCCAATGGGTTTAAAGTCAAAGAAAATTCAAGCGATCGTGTAAAGTTTGAAATATTCTTAAATGTTGGGTCAATTTACGTTGCAGTATATTACACCTATACAATTTAAAATATGTAATAGATTCGTAATGCTGTTAAACATTTAGTATTTTTTAGATTATTTAAAGGAAATAAAATAAACGTTTATTTATTGTAAAATACAAACTTTTTTTTTATAGGTACAATAAAAAGCGTTGTAATAATAAACTGTATATAGCTACATAAGTAATTTTTCATACCGTACCGATAGTATAGTATAATGGTAAATTACAAAAAAAAAAAATGTTTATAAATGAAATTATGAAAATGAAAATCATAAGTCGACTTGCATATTCAGTAAAAATATTAATCACTCCAAAAACCGAAGTTTTTATATAATGTATCCTCATCTGTGAACATGTACAGCACTTTGCAGTTATACCTGTTGGAATTCGTATCCAGTACGTATCCAATATAATACCTTAGTGTCAAATACAAATAATATTACATTGTTAGAATTCAGTTTTATGCAAATAATAGCTATATTTCTAAATAAACTTAAAGTCACTAAGCACTATATGGTATATACTATGAAGTTTACTACAAGTACTACAACAGTAAGTTCAGAGCCAACACTTTAATATTATATTGTTATTATATGCCTTTTAAGCCCAAATCCGTCATCGATCACATATACGTAACAATAACATTAACAACATCAACAACAATAATATTGCCAGTACGTCGATTATGATGAAACAATGATGTATTAGGTATTTTACAACTAGGCTGTAATACGAACGGTGAAATAATAATATCATGTCGAGTATCTGTGTACCTATACTTAATATAATATACGTATAGTTGTATAACTAGGTGTGCCCACGAGTATATAACACTATAATAGTAGGTACATCGCATAAATAAATATTATAAACATTCCTACTTGAACGTATAAATATTTAATATATTTATAGGCTGTCCGTAATAGTGTATTGTTGCCGGTATTGGTGGAATTTGTCGACAGTGATTTTTTGGGGTTGAATGAAAGGGTTGTTCCGACTCCGGTTTAGAGCGGGTTGGGATTGAAAACGGTTAGTTTTCCTGAGAAAACCACGGGGATGGTCAAATGTCTGCGATCCAACCGAATGGTCTGTGGTGTAGGAGTGCTTGTGTATATCCTTAATATATATTATATACTAAGATATACTACGATAATATAATGTTGTTGTTGTTATTGTTGCTACTGCTATTGCAAGGGTATTAATAATCATATGGCTTTGAATACGACAGGACTTATCGATTCTCATCGAATCCATAGTTATTTTAGTGAGGAATGAAAACAAATTTTAAATGTTTGAGTAGAAAGAGTCCTCTCGGCTGTGCAATTACAGATAGTTTTAAAATAATCCATCCATTCTATCACTTGCCGTAGTATTTTTTGTTCTCCTAACAAAAAATAAGTTTACAATCCGAATAATTTTAGACACGCATTAATTGAATAATATGACTCACTACTTCTCTTCATGACGGAATCGATGTACATTGTTGCTTTTCCTCGAATGTCACACACTCACACACAGCTCTCTTTTTAGTTTGGTTATACATTATTTGTCTATCAATCAATTTTTTATCACATTTTGCATAATTATATTTACTAAAATTTTACAAAATTATATTATTGGGGAATCAAGTGAAAAAAAACATTTACATGGAGACGGGGATAATAAATTCATCGAAATTGAAGCTAAATTTTTAATAAAATTTAATTTTGTTTTTCATTCAAAATAATATTATAATACTTGATTTTACTTTCGTATCTATGTGTTCAGTGTTCACGTATTCGACCCAACTGTTACGTATATGCCACCGATCCTATATTTATCATTCGGTATCCACACCATAGCACGACCATTGACCAGCATTGACAAAAATACCTTACCGCGGATTGAACGCCGTGTTCAAGGTCGTCATCAATCAATAACCTTACAAACATTCAAATATCTTATATCCACGGGCCAATTCAAACATATTACAGAAACACGCCGTACGCTTTTCATCGCTTAAAATTAATCTGTAACTATGGGTGAGAGGAGATGAGGTGACTGCAGCCCTTTCTGAAATTTCGGGAAAATTTAAAAATGCTTTCTGTGTATTTTACGTATTCCTTTAACGTATTATGAGTAGGTATGTAGAACATTAATATATTATACTAAAAATATAATTTGTATGATATTTGCTGTAAAAGGTTAAAATGTTGTATACTCACAGTGTAATATAACATAAATTATGAGGGATCATAGTTAAATCTACGTTATATAATAAATTAACAAATCCCCTCTTCCTCAACAAAAAAAAACAAAAACAAAATCTTGGTTACACTGTTGTCTGGTGCAAAATGTAATGCTATATTATTGTATAGGGGTTATATTATAGTTGTAGACCTGGACATGCAATAATCACTAATTTGTGTTTATAATTTTCACACGTCACACAAACACACACACACACACACATACCGACTATAGTTATACTAACGGATTTAAACAGCATGTTTTTAAAATAGGTAACAGTTCTATTATACGGTAGGTGTCGAGTGTACATCGTCATTGAAAAGTAAATAACTACAATGTAAATGTTAAATTTGAATTCAACGGTATTAATAATTACCTATATTTTATGACAGATACCTACACTCTTATTACTATTATAGCAATTTATTTTATTAGTAATAATATAGTGAGTTGAATTTATTGTTGTCGAAAACATTGTGTTTATAAAATATGTCACAATATGTATACAAATAAACCTTGCGTTTTATGTTCAATCCTTTTAGATATTTAAATTGAACATTTTATGTATTTTTAATTACAGAATTAATTATTAATTTGTTTAATTTTATGGAATTTTACCAAAATTCCGTTTTAAAATTCCTATGTATTCTTAATGTTTAATAAAAACTTTGAGGAAATTCGTATTAAATTTTCAACTCAGCGAAAAAATTTAAATAAACATATTATACCTATGGACATTTTTTTACAAATTTCAAATATCTATAAATAACTAAAAAAAAAATCATAATTATATTACACCATTTATAGGAAATGATATTTTAAACATTCAGTCAACATTTAAAATATCTATAGTTATTTATTTTTACCTAGAGCAAAAAAAAAATATAGTTTTTTTTTAAATACTTACTTTTTTTTTTGTTTATACACACATACACACGCATTAGATATATCATTCCTCTCGAAATTCAAAATTTTACAAACGGTCAGCCGCATTGTGCATCGTATACAATGCGCAGTGACTACGAACCAGAAAAATATCAATTATCATTGGGGTGCTCTACCCCCGGGTGGATGAGTGGTTTACGGCTGTTGATTATAATTTTCCTGTCGCCATCATATTAATATTAATATCGTACCATTATATTATCGTACACAATAATATTCAAGTATACCGCGACTACGGAGTACTATAATATGTTTATAATTAAAAACAAAATATAATCATCATCATCAACATCAGCACAATAATATATTATATTCTGTTGTCGTTATTATAATATTTTGATTTTCCCGCGCACAGCATCTGCCTGCCGATGGACACTGCGCGCGCGAGTGGCATGTGCTACGTGTTCACGCTGCTGACGTTCGCCGCGGCCGCGTTCCTGCTGATGTTGTTCTGTTACGTGCAGATATACACGTCGCTGAGCTACGAGACCCGACACGCAGCAAAGGGCGAGGCGTCCGTGGCCCGCAAGATATCCGTGCTGATCGGCACAAACTTTGCGTGCACCGCGCCCGTCATCTTCTTCGGCTTCACCGCGCTACTCGGCTACCCGCTCATCGACGTCACCAAGTCGAAAATACTACTCGTCTTCTTCTATCCCATCAACTCGTGCGCCAACCCGTTCCTCTACACCATACTCACGGCCAGTTTCAGACGCGAAGCCTTCTCCACCGTCACCAAGTGAGCATGACCGTCATTATATTACGTACCTATATTATATTGTGTATAATATATATATTATTATTAGAGCAAGGACTTTCATGCATTTGCATATTTTTTCTGGTTAACTTTATCGTATGCTTGTTAAGTACAAAATACATTTTATAACGTTTATGATGAAATATTCAACGTTTTTAGTGCATATTTTTGCATATTTGGAAATTTTTTGGTTTAAGGGTCATATTTATGATTATAAGAGCATATTTTAAGCTTTTAGTGCATATTTTGATGATTTATCGAAAATCAAGCGCTTTGGTGAATATTTTTCATGAATCAATGTCAAAAATTTGTTGTACATTTATAAAGACGATAAAGATAAATTTTATCTTGAAATAATAATAATGGTTAGTATTTATTATGTCTATTTTTGTATTTTTATTTAATGAATAATAGGTACGTGGTATAAAAACGATAGTATCAAGTCAGTAAGGTAAATATTTGAGAATAATTCAACAATTATTTTAATATACCTTTTTTGTTTTATTAGATGCAGAACAATAATTAAAAAGAATGGGCTCCAACATTCAAAAAAGATCCCAAATCAATTTAATAAAATAAATCTAGTTAAAACTTATAAAGAATAATAATAAAATTAATTTTTTTTAAGGGCATATTTAACCGCATATTTTTAATTTTTTGATGCATAAGTGCATATTTTTAAATGCATATTTTATGATTTTTTAGTGCATGAAAGTCTTTGCTCTAATTATTATTATTATTATTGCGTATAGGTATGTTCGGTTTTTCCCTATATGGGTGCTTACTTTTATTAACTATACTAATAGTATTATATATGGAGCTATCCAAAACGATTCATCTGGTCGCGAAAGCTTATACGTTTTTTTAGTTTTTAGGTTTACGGCTAGGTATATTATAAAAGGCAACAATATATTTCGATTCAATCGAATTAGTGCATAATAATATTATGCTACATAATATTTAATGTTACATGATGCGTCACTTATCTCTTGATCGGATGAACAACTCAATCAGCATTCCGTGATATGCATATTCGTTGTAATTTTTAGTCACATACCTAGTGACTGTGGTAGTGTGGTCGAAGAAAATGGTCGTTATCAGGTGACCTATATAGGGAGCCAGGGTACAGAGCGTCGGATGATTCATTTTGAATATCCCTGTATTTACGTATATGTATAAATATAATATATAATCATTAGCAGACCACCGAGTGTAGTATTCAAAATATTTTTGAAAAAATATTGTTTCTTAAATAAACGCAGTTATATACACAATATACAATGTAATATTTTAACATTGGGGGTGTGATTTTAAATTTTCTTCAAATAATACACAAAACAAAAACAATTTTAAAAGTATTTAGAATACGTTTGTAGTATTTTAAATACTTTCTTCTAAATGCTATTTTCATGAAATATTTCAATATATATTCGGAATACTGTGTTTCATAAGTATTTTAGTATTTATTCCAAATGTTTCTTAAAAGTATTCTAACATTTTTACCATGTCCGTTAACAGTAGCGTCAATTAAGTAACCGTTAAGAGTGTTTCCAAGAAAAAAACAAATAACGATTGAATTAGTAATCAATAACCATACACCATACATAATCATTTTTTTCATTCTACAGTTTGTAGGTATAGTCTTTTTATAATTAAGACTAATGGAATTTTTAAAAAAATTAAGATTTTAAATCTTCAATACCTATATTTTGGAAAAATACTATTTATTTACAAGTGCACCAAATCAGTATTATTACTTGTTATTGTTATACGTAATCATATATTCCTACAAAGTAAATTATTTTTTCATTAAAAAGACCACTCTAGCAAAAATACAGTCGAGAAACCAAATTTGTACATGATATATTATATGGATGACAACGTTTATTGCAATATTGCAGCTTTTTATTTTTTTTTTATATCATAAAAACAAAAGACTTTTATTTAAGTTTAAAAAACATAAAAATATTAGATTCAAAGATTGAATTTTATAATTGTATAGATTTAAATCTAAAAAATCAAAATATTATTTTGAAATAATTAAAAATATACTAACTTATAAATATGTACATATTAATATATTATACGTGTATAAACACGTATATGTTAGGTTGACATAGACGTCAAATGCAAATTTTATAGTTCGCGCCATGTAGACTATATTAATCAACAGTCAATATGATACATGGAAATGTTTTATGAATTTAAGAAAATAGTAGTTAAATTCTGTTTAAAAAGCTATAATGTTGGTAAAACGTATAGTTACTCTCTATCCAAATAACACCAGTGCTCATTAGTATTTTAATTATTATTACTTATATTGTAGGCTGTTTGCTTAGTCATTATTGAATTCCCACTGGCCAGTATGTACGACGTATCAACCCTTATACTCTTATTTTTTCTGGGTCGTATTTTTTGAGGTTCTCTTGTATAACAAAAATTAATTCTTGTCGCTCAACCCATCATCCATAAATAAGTCTTTATTGATATTATATTTTTTTACCTGTATATAATATTGCGATTCTTTTATAATTTTTACATTCATGGGACTTATCACTTATAGTAGTTATACTATAAAATAATAAAATAATTCTTAAAAAAAACTTAAAAATTAATAACATGATATTATGTATTATACATTTACACTAAAAAAAAAAAAACTAAGATGTGAACGATTGTTAATAAAAACTTTTATTCGCTACTAAAAACTGCAACACATTATTTTATACTATCGTTAAATAAGTCCCTGCAGTGCTGCGTTTGGAGATTTGTAAATATGAAGCAAAACAAATAAAATTATAAAAATTGACATTAACAATAAATTGTTTACCTTTACATATTTAGATAGTAGTAAATCCGTTATTATTTCGCTCTTTTATTTGTCGTCTTTTTCGAGAACGGACAAAGCGGATGAAATCCACTTTCTTACTTCTTCACGACAATCGGCAGCGTCGAGACCATTTAATTGTGTACGTTTGTTGAACGCCAGAGCAGACATATTTATTCCAGTGCGTCGTTATAGTGTAAAAGTAGTATAATATTTATGTTGCGAATTATTTTTTGTCATCCTACATAATATATAAAAGATTAGGTAGTACATCTGAATCGCATGCCAAAAAAAAACAACGATAAATTGCAATGTCCAAATTGCATGCTCTGTATAGTTTTAATAAATAAAATAATTTATCTTACTGGAACAAGTCTAGTTTACCGGGAACCTTTTTTTTTGAAATTTTTTTTTTTGAAAAGGGTTGTTTTGACGAGTTAAGAACGATGGTGCAAAAAAAAAATTTGCAGAAATGATTATTTTGGAAGTTAAGTTTGAAACGATTTTACGTTTATACGCATGCGCGCAACACTACTATATTACTGCGCGGAGGGCCTCGAGATTTTCAGTGTATATATAAAAAAAAAAACAAAAAAAATATCCCTCGACTTACTATATGCAACACAACCTCAAGTAGATCACAGGGTAAGTTATGTCGTATAGTATGGGCAGTTATGCCTTGTTAGCGGCACTCGTCGCTGCGTTCCTCGGCACCGTCGCTCCGCTCCGCAAATCGAAAATATCCCCCGACTTGCTATGCAACACCACCTTAAGTAGGTTACAGGGTAAGTTATGTCGTAGTATATGGGCAGTGTTACACAGTTAAAGTATAAAAACAATTAAAAAAGTCCTCCGGTCGCCAAAATCGAGGTCCTCGCGCGGCATTAGTAATGTTGCGCGCATGCATATAAACGTAAAATCGTTAACTTTGGGAGGCTAAAACTTCCTAAATAATCATTTCCGCAAATTTTTTTTTGCACCATCGTTCTTAACTCGTAAAAACAACCCTTTTCAAAAAAAAAAAATTTAAAAAAAAAAGGTGCCTGGTAAACTAGACTTATACCAACTTACTTTTTTATTGATGGAACGGGCTTTTGTTACATTACAATAAAATATATAAATATCGGAGAAGATGACACTGAGAATTTTAAATATTAAATAAAACGAATGCAGTTTGTAGGGTACAATTTAATGTATTTTACATTTTTACATAAATAATATTTTTGAAATTTGGTAAAGTTATTATATACAATAATAATAATAATATTGTCTATATTGTCATATTCAACGTCATTCTATAATGGAAATTTAGTTAAGTATCTCTTAATTTATTTAATTTATTTTATTGTCAGCAACGCTATACACGCCAATTTTTCTACATATGTATATACGTTTAATTCTATTGAAATATCATTTTATTTTTAAATTACGTCGTCACTGTAACTAGTACTTGGTGAACATAACATGTTATTTAGATAGAAATAGAAATTTACAAACATAAGTTATAACTTTATAAGCATTGTAGAATTAAAAATTTCATCCCAAATAATAGATAGTGGAAATTAACTGTTATTCATCATATAAATTTCTAAGAATTATTCGTAAAATGCATGTATAGGTACGATCATTGTTAGGTTGAATTCTATTTGCATAAGCGTTTTTTTTAAGTCCAAAAAAAAAGATTAAATTGTGCACAATAATGCATGATAAATAAACTTGTGGGTATAAGTTATGCAATTCGGACAGACCTTTCTGAAAGATAGCATGTGATTTTGATTATTTTTTTGGCATGTGATTCAGATGCAGCCATATAACATGTACGATCGAATACTATATACCAGGGGTGGCCAGCGAGAAGAGACTCGCGAGTCACCAAATATATTAATAAATATGGAAGAGCCAAAATGTAAAAAAAAAAGGTCATATTATTTTATAATTTTTATATATATGTGATATTTTAAATAAGATAAAGATAAGGTATTGCCGTATTTAATAAAATGCGAAGAATGCGATAACAATAATTGTACAATAATCTCAAATTTAATTTAATAAAATATTATACTTTTTCAAATACATAAATTCATGTTTTCAAATTTTTTTTAAAAATGTTACGATAAGATGCGAGCCGCAAAAGTCTATGACGCGAGCCGCGGTTTGGCCACCCCTGCTATATAAAATCGGAATTGTCCCAATATCAGTTGGTAGGTATTTGTTTTCGTCATACTCAATCTGTCCGGTATGTTGCAAAAAAAAAGTCAAACCTGCAGGATCATAACACATATAGGTATATCGTGTTATACGTATGTGTATAGAAATCCACATATACCTAAATAAAATGATTTTATAAATATTATGTATTCAAGTTGTATATTCGTGAATATATTATATATACTCGTTGTATTTATATTTGTATAACTTTTGTCCGCCACAGCCCTGCCAATTCCAAAAAGGAAATAATGAATTTTTATTATGTATACATGTCATGTATGTACATTATATATTATACCCAAAGAATCCCGTAAGACGAATGGTCTTCAATCGTCTTGTCGCAATCCCACACCTATACACCTATATAAGTTACACGCGAATACACTAAATCTATACATCTCTTCCCTCGGGCGGTTATACGTAGTAAAAATTGTTGACGGTAAATAAACCATAAATTCAGGGTTTGGACGGTTTACAATAATTTTGTCACTGAAAAAAATCAGTGTGTATGTCTGTAATAAAGAATAATAAAATATTCAAATTGATTTTTCGCTTTTCAAAGCACGGGTATAATATTATTTTATAACAGTCGAATTTCCAAAAATAACTTGATGGTAGGAAAATGTAAAAATTATTGAATCGCCGCCGTCTATTGCCCAGCAACCTTGAAATGAAAAATATAAAATCTCTACCCCACCTACGTATTTCGTATGAAAAAGTCTTTTGAACAAAGTATCGGTGGGGCGTATATAATATTCCTAGTGGAATTTTATACTAAGGACGCGTATCTATTACCGTTCATCCAAATTCTGACCATTTCGTTGGCCAATAATTATTTACGCAAAATACAAACACAAGTCGTTAGCGATCCTAATGCAGGGTAGGTATATACTTTTATTGAAACCAGCAATAGAGCGTATAAGATAAAAAATTTAATTTTATGAAAAGTTATAGTCAACAGGAGGTTCTGTGAATCATATCTCTATTGTTCATACACGCATAATGTAATCATCGCATTCGTTTATGTTCGATATATTTATGAACAGAAGGAACATTAAAAATTAATTCTTAAACTAAAATCTTACAAACTTTCATAATTCAACTCTTGATTATATATTATCATGATATAAAAACCGTAAAGCTTCTAGTTTATTAAGTTTATTTGATTAGAAAAACACAATAAAATTTATTTTAATATTCAATATGCGGGTCACAATAAAATAAAGAACATTTGAGATGCCTGTGCGTGACTTGTTTTTTTATTTAAATATTATGACTTTATTGTATACTTACGTCTTATTTTAGAGCAATCCAATTTCGAACTTTGATTTTCAAAATTCTATTACTAAGCCAAATAATATAATTTTAAATATGACCAATTTTCACAGTTTAATTTTTGAATGGAGCAATTAATGTATTTATTCTACAATGATTTTGCGCGCGCGCGTGTTTGTATCTGTACGTGTATACAATATATTGTTTATAAAATACTTCGATTTTCAACTTTAAGGGCGTGTTATTGTATAGAAAATTGGATCTTATTTGTACTTCAAAAATACTATAGTTAAAAACGTCTATTACTTTTTTATAATTGTGAATACAAACAAATAATTAAGGAAAAACAGGAATTTTTACGGTAAATCAAAATTTAACTAAATTCATTCCTTTATTTTTTTATAATTCAAAAACGAATAACCACAGAAATTTTAAATTTTCACCCAGCATTTAAATTATCATTTTTAATGTATGATATAGTTTTCAATAGATAGGTATATTTTGATTTTCTTAAAGTTATTTTTAGAAATGCCAAATTTTCAATTTTTTTTATAAACGTTGGTAAGAATTATTCATCAGGTCAAAATTCTTGAAAATTACACATAAGATTCCACATAAGTTTTCCTTATATATCTGAAAAAATATTAAATTTTTTATATAATTATTTTTATGGAGGTATACATAATATATGTTTGAAGTGAACATTTTGACGAAATTCGTAAAAATAACAAACTTTTTTATAGTTCATATTTATAACATTTTTTTGTTTTATACCAAAGTTTTGAAAATTTAACACAAGATTTCTCACAAATAGTCCAAACTGGAAACATAAAATGTGAAAAATATAAAAAGATAATTATTTTATATTCAAATTTGAACGAAATTTCTTATTTGGACAATAAATAACAATGTTAATTACTTTGTTATAATTTAAAAACATAATTCATAGTAGGTAACTTAAAACTTTTACGTGTATTATATTATTATTAGTTTGACTATGCACAATGGCATTTTTAATTTATTTTACATTTTTACGATATTATCAATTTATATTATAAATCTGTTTTACTGTTTTACGGTATAAACATAAAGATTTTATTCAATTTTAAGTTATATAAGTTGATATAATATGTTAAAAATCTATATAATAATAACTAAATACTAATAATATGATAATTAAAATATTTTCGGAAAAAAATTATATCAGCTAGCCTACTGTAATTTAAAATCTAAAATAAATTACCTTAATTTCTATGTATGTTAAAAAAAACATTCATAAAATATAGTAAGTTTATGATACAGGCTGATCGCTCAGAATTATTTTTTGTATACAATGATATACATATATCTATCATTAAATCAAAATTTAACAAACCCATAATAAAGACCACTCGATCGACACATAGTGTACAATAGAGCAGTATCCACTTGGATACTTTTTTTTATTATTATTTTGTTTTAAGCAACTTTATCAAAAACCAAAATCCAATGTACCCTGAACAAAATTATCCTTTTTTAATAAAAAAAAAAATAAATAAATAACGAAATCAGGCTATTTTTTTACTATGACGCATGACAGTAAACATTTCCTGTAAATCTTGTTTTGAGCAAAAAATCGTGTTCATTTTTGGTCGGTAGTTTCGTTGACATAATATGCTCGTCTGCAACGCGTGCGTAGATAGCCATGTATCCGTATTATTATACAACCGCATTCGCGTTAATTATACCATTGACGACCAACACAAAGGCCACGAGCAGCGGCGATGACGAGATTGCATATTGTCCCTTATTAAATATACACGAAGAGGACCCTCAATTTTCTAATTAATTAATATTCTCGTTCTTCAAAACTGTACGCTAATATACTATACATTTGCGAGCACGTGCATCATTCGTGGTATGTTTCCGCCATCTCATTTCGAGCGATTTAATGTTTTTTGTTTAATTTTAATTTCGCATCATCAATTATACCCGCCGAAACTGAACCGTCGCGACACCACCACCGCGATCGCCACCGCCAAAAATAAACGAAAATATAATAAACGCCATCGTTATGTTTTAATACGGTTGTCGATGGTGGCGACCGAAATCAAACCCCCTGCTCTCACATTTTACGGCTGAAGTATTATCTATTTTATCCTTCGTATGTCCTCGTTTGAGTATTTTAATACCCACGCGCGAGCATCAAACCGCAAAACATTCAAAAAACGATGATAATATACACGCCTTGGTATTATATATTATGACGTAGTATGTATTCGAACTATAATGAGAGTAATATTTCAAAAACGTATTCGATTTCGTGTATTCGTAGACCCGTTTCTCTATGTTCATAAAACAATTCTATAATAATGTTTTGTGAGTTTATATATATAACACTGTTTAGCAGTTCGTCTTAAGTTACTCGTGCACCACCATCATTTACAATTCGCACGATTCGAAAATCGCCACGATCCGTGTTATTAAGTCCAAAATCAGTGATATCTGCTTGATTTGTGCTTAGCTATATTATACCAATACATTACCGACAGCTTCTATGCATTTTACCAATTATTTTCCGTCGTTGATATACATAAATATTAATAATATTATAGTAAATATATAAATGCACATTAGAGTTTGTCATAAAAATGTAAAAATATAAATATATATATATATGCATATATATTCGTAGTATTAATATAGGTAAAAATATAATTTAAGTCTTTAATATCCTATGTATATTTTTCATTGATATACTTTAATTCACTTGCATAACTGTTAATATATTTTTTAATTAAAATTTTATTTTGAAAATTATTAAAACTATCAGTCCATATTTTCCTACTTTTTTAGCGTACGAGTGAATACATAAAGATATGAATTTTTAGTTTCTTTACTACAACTTTGTTTATAAATTATATTATTGGTATGCGCTTCTAAGAAAAAAAAAGATTTATATAAGTAAAGCAATATAAATGTTATATGATGCCAATGTTTAATTTCTGCATTGAATACTTAATTATTAAAGTAAATATAATAATAGTTAATAGTATAAATCAATTATTATTTATACCTAGGTAATAATAAAGATCTAATTTCTACATGACTACCTACATATATTATTGATAGGTTATTAATAAATGATAATTAATAGATACATTACTATGAATTATGATATTATTTTATTAATTAAATTTAAAATTCATATAATTCCTAGGTATTATGTGATTTAATTACAAAATACAATACTTCATCATTCATTATAATTCAAAAACCGTATGTCAACCTATGTTTTGTTTAGGGATTTAAAGATTGAATATTTGTGATTTTTAAATTTATATATTTTATAAAAATGTTATTTTTTGATATTTCTTTTGAAAATATTTTATATATTAAGGTTCTTATATTATAGATTTTTATTACTAATATTAATCGTATAAAAATAATCAATACCTAATATAAATATAGTATTATATATCAACTGTTATTGTCAGTAAGTAGAACGTAGAACTAGTTAATTTATAAATATTTAAACTCTAAATCCAATAGGGAATCGATTTTCACACCAAATAGATGTTTCCGATTACGAACATAATGTAATATGTTTAATATTTTCCTTCAGATTTTGCATTTATTATTTATTGTGCATTGTGCGAATAATATATTTTTCGTCTTAATACGTTTCGGTATTAGTTAAGGTCGTACGAAATAAAAGCATAAGTACGTGAAACATTCAAAATAGGTAAATAACTTATAGGAATTACGTTTGTTAGGTTTTTATTTAAAAAGTCTGGAAAATTATTAAATTTATCCAAAATAATGACTCAATTGTTACACACATCAAGGTCACAAAACAAGATTTTGGTTTCAGGCATTATTCTATACGCAGCATCCATTTTTCTTTCATTACATGTTATAATTCATGTCTTTTGTTTGTTTTCGAAAATATTTTCTCCATTCTACTTCTTTGGAAAGTTTTCCCTTGCATTAAGCAAAAAACAAACAGTATAAGAAAATCGACAACACACACACACACACAGAATCGCTGAGTCGGTAAATAAACTACCCACGAAAATATTTCTTTTGAACTCATGGTCTAATCTTACGAAAATGAATTCAATACTTAAGAACAATTTATGTTTCAAATGTATTTTTTTTTAAATGTTTTCAAGATTCAAACATTTTTTTTTGTAAAAACTTTAAATTGTCATAAAATTCAACAAAAATAAAGCATTGTTGATTTTTGTACTAAAAAAATCACTCGCCTTCGTATGATGATACTGTTGCACATATTTCATTAATTTAATAGTTTAAATAAAACTGTTCTAATTTATTTGTGTTTTAAACATTTGTAAATGTTGAGTTGATTCGTAAAAAAAACAAAATTAACGATTGTATTTTGAACGGTTTTAGAAAATTATTGCTAAAGTTTAAAAAAAGGTAGCGTAACACTTAGATAGGTATAGTACGTAGTACTACAGTATAGGCATTTGTATTTGAATTTCATTAAAAAAACTTTTTAACTACCCTGATTTAAGAAACAAAAAAATTATGCTATATTATGAATTATGAATAAAAATTTGAATTAAATAAAAAAAAGTTGCAATAAAAACTTTCAAATCAACGTGTTTTTTTAAAATTATTTTTTCGTTTAATTTATATTTAATTAATTTAATTCGTATAATTTAATTAGTGGTTTATAAGTGATTACACTATATATTACATAATAGTATTTTAATGTTATAATACATAATAAATAATATGATAATTAATTTTTCCACATTAAATGTACTTAAATCAACATGCGATTATTATAATATCACAACTGCGAAATTGCAGGAAGATACCAAAATAAATAATATATGTATTGATAGTGAACATGAATATTATAATATTGTAATTTCATACCACTTCACATTTATAATATTGTTATCCGAGATAATAATGATGTCAACCTAATTGGTTAATAGTCCACGAAGGAATCATAATTTTATAAGTTTATTACATATTATATTTTATATATTTACCATGATAATTAGATCTTCATCATCAGTGCACAATACGACTTGACAATTATCTTTTATTTGTATTAAAAATAATTGTTGACTTAAAGACTTTGTGTACACTGTAGGTAGGGGCCTTCGAAGTAGTTGTTGGTAAATGCGATTAAATTAAATACCCGGAATTAACAAACATCCGTTTAAAAAATACAAGTCTGTCTACGTTTTAGTGAAAATGATGTTCGCCGTAATGATAGTTGAGATGTAAAATGTTTAAAACGTGTTGTAATAAATATATAAGTATTGTTTTTATATCTATTTTTATTTTTTGATGTCGTTCAATATGATTTGATTGTATTTTGATTGATATTTTAAATTAAACTAATAAATTCAAGCATAAATTAAACAGTATTTACTATGTTAGTATGTCTATTAAATAAATATGATAGTTTATAATATTCTGATTGAATCGATAGGCAAAAATCTCAAGGGTACGAGACAACGAGACAGTGCTACGAATTTGTGTGGTCTGAAATGTTATAGGATGTGGAATACGTCATAATATTATGTATACCTACTGTTGAGTATCGTTTTAGTGCACCATCGATCTCAAAGAATTTTTGACTAGGAATTAGTAGTTAGGTTTTATTCTTTAGCAATTTCACACATACAAGTATAAGAATATGTTTTATTTAGTAAAACATTCCATGACTCATTATTGAGGGTTTCGAGGATAATTTTATGGTGAAAATCTAAAATTTATTCTTAGGTGGTATTAGAAAATAAGTTTAAATTAACTACTAGTCAGTTATACATAGAAATATATATATATTTTTTTTAAAAAGCTTTTTATTAAGAGCTTTTACCAGTTTCAAATTGTTGCGAAATGTGAATATATTTTAAACTATTATAAATAACAAAAAGCTATACATAATATTATAATGTTTATTTGGTTTGATCAAGTAAATTTACAATATGACGTAGTTCAACACCAATTTGGAGAATACGTTTGTTTCTTATAAAATAATTAAATATCTAATGATGAGTGTCTGGTTAATAAAAATCCATCCACTTTACTGTACGTCAGAATTATATTATTAATACTTCTCCTCGAATCAGTTTAATGACTCATGTAATAATAATAATAGGTATTATTATGTTCTCATTTTTTGAACTATTCCCCAATGGTTGTTATTTTGTTGTCGGACGATAATGATAATAACAAGCTTCTGAAATTTTAGCTGGGCAGGTAAATAGCTGACTGATGGCAGTAAACTTTGATATACATCGTAATAATATTCTCAACACATATTATGTGTACACGACTTTTTTATTAAAATTGTATACGACCACTTTCCAATCATGATTACAAAAAAGCATTTGAATTTTCAGCGTTTTCCATATGTACATATTTATTTGCAAAAAAAACTATTTTTAGCACTAGTGCGATTCCTCAATGAGTTTGTGTGTTGTTATCACTAGAAAATTGTACTACGATGTAAACATAAATTAAAGGAAAACTGTTTTCCTTTGGGTTGGGTCATTGTCCCTTCAAGTGGTTTGAGTTTAATTAACCGTTATTTAGTATGATAAGAAACATTTATTTAAAAACATCGTTGAGATGTTTTATTATATCCTAAAATTATTAAATTTTATATTTTATAATTAGCATTGTTTAAATAAAAAATTAAGATTTTTATTCGAATAAAATATATTAAGTCCCATATTATATAAATCATTTTTAACTACCTATTTTAATTTAAATACACATAGTTAAAGAAAATAAAATAAAAAAAAGCCGGTAAGTGAGTATCGCTCTGCTGTACATTAGGGGGTGGGGTGGACCTCGGACTATGGTAGGTTAAATTTGAATGCAATGATAGGTATCATTGTATACGAAAAACGATTCTGAACGGAGATGATTTGTCAGTCCAGGATACATATATTATATTTAAATATTATCATATATTCTATTTTGAAACTAATTCAAACATTTAAGTAAAAGTTTCAAGATCTTACGTTTAGTAATTTTTTAAAAATAACAAAAATCGAAAATTATTTATTAGTAAAACGTGATTTTACACGTCGTGTATTTTTGATTTCAAATTAAAATTAAAACTTTAAACACTCGTAAAATTTTTTAAATTGAACAATCCTCAAACTTTTTTATAATTATTCTAAGTTTAACTTATGGACAGCATAGTATTAAATTTTCAATTCTTAGCTTTTGATAGAAAAATATTTATAAATTTTTAACTACCAAATAGTGAAAAATATTCATGATTTTGACGAATTTTTGTCAATATTTGAACTTCAAATGCTAATAAAAAAAAATTGTGCCTATGTATTTTTATAATTTTTGAATGAGAGTTAGAACAAGTTATGCAGACCCTTCAATTAAATTTTCAAGTAATTTGTCCCTGCTAAATTTTTTTTATCAACATTTATAAAAAAAAAATAAAAAAAAATTGAAAATTTCAATTGTCGATAAATAGCTCAAAAAAAGTCAAAATATTTTGAAAATCAAATCACGTAAAGAAAATGGCAATCTAAATAACTGGTAAAATTTTCAAGTATTTACGACTTATACTATTTGAATAACAACAAATATTAAAAATCGTTCGAGGCTAAACCGTTATTTAACGCGGTTTTGTAAAAATTTAAATTTCAATCACTCATAAAAATTTTTGTTTTAGTCCGGTAGAGTTTTTTTTGCAGATAATTGAAGAAAATTTTATGGAGAACCTTGTACCAAATTTTCAAATCTTAGTTATAAAAGAAAAAATTTTTACGATTTTTTAACCACAAAATTACTTGCCAATTTTCGCAATTTTGACATATTTCGTATAAATTCGAACTTTAAGCACTTATAAAAAAAAATTGTGACTAACGATTTCGGATTTTTTTTTATCACTTTAAGAACAACTTATAAGAAACCTTGTATTAAATTTTCAAGATTTTCTGGCCGGCCAAAAAATTTTTATCGTTATTTAAAAAAAAAATACTAAAAAAAATTAAAAATTTCAATTGTCTATAAATATCTCAAAAAAAGTCAAAATTCTTTGAAAATTTAACTGTGTATGAAGAACGCTAATATAAACATTTGGTGAAAATTTCAAGTATTTACATCTATTAGTTTTTGAGTTATAGCAAAATATAAAATTCGATTTTGTCGAAAACTGGTTTTGCGTAAAAAATCCCGTTTTCCCGTCATTTTTTTAGGGTTTTTCCTGACTCATTTAAAAAATATTGAAAAATTTTAACTTTTGACCCCCCAAAGTACCAACTAGATTCGATTTCCTTTTCAAAGAGGGGCTGAAGTCCAAAATCGAAGCATTTTTACTGCTCCAAATGTTGTCGTCAGACACAAAAAAAAAAAAAAAAAAAAAAAAAAAACACACATCATTGTAAAATCAATACATTCATCACTCCGTTCAGAATCTAAAAGCAAGAAATATTATTATTTTGAATGTTTTTATTTATTTATTTATTTTTTTACAAGCTCAATAACAAACTTTTATGACACTTTAATGATTCTCGTTGTATTATAGCATATGGTTCAATCGACGAACTAAAGCTTTACTGAAAAAAAAAGATATAGGAACACGAGTTTTTGGTCTTTGCTTCATTATAACAACACTACCACTGCATCAACCGTATAACACACGCGATATCACATGTACCAACTGTTTGAACAACTGTTTGATTGTTATAAGCCATTGGGTCGCCAACGGGATAAATGTTGACGATGAAAACAACAACAATAATAATAATAATAATTAATTATTATTATTATAATATGCCCTACCATAAGACGGATTTAAACAATAATAACAATTCCTTTAAGTCCTTCCAATGGTTATTTTCGGGGCTTGATGGTGCACTTGAATTTAACTGTATAGTGGAAAATGCGACCGTTATAGTAAACGAACTGTGGACTCGGTTATGATAATATACACGTTGAACGATAGAATGTTTCGTGAAAGGAGCCAATTTCTCTTGAGAAATAAATGCGTACAGCTCGTTGTCCGCCCACACTTGAAACAATATTATGTTATACATTTAAGCATTTATAGGCATACGGTATAATATATAATAATGATACGTATGTTCTTTCTCGGCGCTGCAATTATTGTCTGTCGCTGTGGAGAATTTAGGCAGATGATGCATATTATTTTTTGTGGTGGCATAGTTTTTTCAAACTAAACGATTCCTGTGTATATGTCTACATTGATAAAAATACATAGGAACATAATATAGATCAGTGTTTTCGATAGTTTGTGACCCAAAATTGGGTCAATGTAGAAATCTGATAACAATAGGAAAATAAAAAATATATTTAAATTTTCAAATAGTATTTTTGTTTAATTGAATTAAATATTTATTATTCAATATTGTAATTTGTATTATATTTTTAATATAATTAAACGATAAAATAACTTATAGTAAAAATAATTATAAGTCAATATTATTATAATATTATAGAATAGGAACTTGATTTTTTTTAACTAACAAAAAATATGAAATTTGAGAGCACTCCGCGTACAACAATCACGTGTATTGATTTATTTTTATAAAACGCTCTATATTTATTTTATAGTTTTTATCAATGCCTATGGTTAGGTTGTTGGATTCAATAAATTTCTTTGCGGTACTTCGAAATGAAATTTTTTATTTTTATTTTTTTAACGAGAGGATAATATTATTTTTGTGAAAATTCATCGGTTACTACTCAGCAATAATATTTATTTTAGATAGTTAACTGCGGTAATTAGTTTGTCTAGTACTTATTATTACTGGTACACTATCCTTTAATCAAAAACCCAAACCATGGTAACTAGTTTGTTAGTACTTATTATATGCACACTATTCCTTAATCAAGCTTAGTATAGTTTAAGCTTAGGTATATAAACGTATAGCGTACATTTTAGTAAAACTTTCTTATATTATGTTGATTAATCAAAATTAAAATTTTGTACTAACAAATTTAAATCATTGTTAGCTATTTCATTATTGGTCATATAAAGTTATATATTTGGGTTGTTATGATATTTAAATAATACTTAAGGAGGTTGACTAGTATTTTGAATTTTATAAATACTTTTTTTTTAATGTACTGTGCTTCTGAAATACCGAAAAACATCACTCATGACCGCTAAGTACCTATATTGCCTATCCATAACGCCGTAGGATCACAATTTCATTAAATCCGAATAAAAAAAAATTTAACAAGAAAACATTTTTGAGAGGTTGTGAAATCACCTAAATCACAAATGACATTCTCCTTATAAATACACATTTATGAATTCTACTAATTTTGAATAATTATCAGTTCGGCACCTCTTCGTAATTACACCTATATCACTGCACATAGCACGTCGATCGTATACATATAATTATATAAAATAGCTATTACACAATATAACAAACATTTGACGCGCAAACATTATTTTGTGGCTAAAAAATTATCTAAATTCAAAATTTTAAATACAATTATATTTAGTTGAGTAGGTTGGGTACTGATGACAGTAAACTTTGATATTCATCGAAATGATATTATCAATAGGTACATATATTTGATATTATAATAATATGTGTATATATCTAGCTCGACTCAATTAAAATATAACTGTGGAAAAGCATTTGAATCTTCTGTGGTTTCCATACCTATTTATTTTTTTGCAAAAAAAACATCTTTAACATTATGACGTTTCCTCGATCGATTTGTACTGTGTATTATTATTAATAGAAAATTGTACTGCGATGTAAACAAATGAAAATTAAATTAAAACTGTTTTCGTTCGTTTCGGGTCATTGTCCTTTCGATTGGTTTGATGAAAAAGGGGGCACGGATGCTTGGTTAATCACTTTGTATAAACATATATGTTTATATATTATATAGATTGTCCCCTTTGCAGCTCTTTACATTGATATCATATCATCGAATTTGAGAGGCGGCAAAACAACGAGTAGGTGTTATCCCGTCGCTGACTTGGAATGCGAATTGACATTCTTTGAATCCTAAAAGCCGCACGCATGATCGACTGTTGTTGTTCAAGTACGCATAGTATTGTGTGTACATTACAATATTATACAACCGAACACCATTATTTCCACTAATGCGCTATTACACAACCCAGCGTAATTACGCTAGACGTCTGTTGCACAAGGGCTGTACAAAATATATAATATAATATCCACGAGGCGATTCTTGTTTTAATAAGCCACTCGTTTTTTTTTTTTTTTGAAAATAATCACTGTTGAAAAAGGTTTTTTATACTTTTCATATTTATTGGCCAAAAAAAAAATTATATTTTTTATAATTATTATTAATTTTAAGTATATGTTTTTTACTAGTTTGAATGAAGGTGTAAATTGTTTATTTTATACGCAGAAGTAGAGTATAATTTTCGGAATATTTCAATTCATACAATTTTTATTCATAATAGTATGCATTTAAAATTAGACAGAGTGGAGCGGCTGTGGTTGCACAACCAAGACGACTAAGTTGTAAAACTATAATAGATATTAGTGTGGATACATCGTGAATTTTTCTAATTTGGTTTTCGGTAGTCTACATCAATAATATAATATAGCCAATAAAGGTATATTTAAAATTTCTGAAAATCACATAGTCTCTTATGTCATTTCCATTGGAGAACGATGCCAATCTTAAAAAAACCAAATTGTCTCGAAAACCAAAAATTACCTGTACCGTTGCGATTTCTTCTATATGACAATATACATATACATACATAGCATAATAAAGGGCTTTCTGACAATTTTAGTTGAACATCTGCACGGTGGTTACGATCAATTCGGAATCGTAGACGAGGAGTCAAGTTCCCAATAATTCGCCTATAGTAGAAGAATAATTGTTATATAAAATATTATTATACTATGTGCTCGCGTCGATAAAAAAAACTTTTAGATAGATCAATCGGTTCTTATTACAAAGCTACTAGCCCACTGCAGGTATTATTTCCTCCAAAAAATAACATTATTAGATGCTTGAACCGTATTATTTTAATGTCTCAGTCCTAATTTATAATGTTAAAATATGACGTTATCAAATATCTATTGAAATTTTTACCCTCGGGACAACCTTTAGATTATCTGTACCTATAATTATATGCACGTGTTATCATTATACACTTGTATAATATTCTAGTGTGATAATTGATACATAATAATATTATATAGGTAACAGTGATATTCAGATATTTTTCTTTTGTGGACCGCCACTTTAGTTACCTTAGAGCGAGCCACCAACTATACAAATACAGATCATATAATTAATTTATTAAGGTATATCAAAAAATTATACTAGACTTGTTTTTTTAATCTTTTATCGGCTATAGTTTAAGATTAAATTTACAGATTGGATATATTTGAAATATAATATACGCAAGTCGTAGTACCTACTCGTAGTTGTTTAGTTAGATCAGTATTCTCTTATAAAAGTGCACACTATATAGTGAGTTAATATTAAATTGTCAAATGTTCATATTTTATTTTAGAAATATGACATAATATAATATACGTTAGCTGGTTGCGGCTTGGTCACTACGCTGTTATATTATATAATAATAATATATAATACCGTTTTTATTGTTTTCAAAAAAAAAAATCCCAGACGCTTCTTCATTGAGTTCTGCGCGAAAAAAATTCGTAATAAAACATCAGGTACAATAATAATTTGAACGATCGTGTATCAAATTACATTGCATATCAAAACGCAGACGAGTAAGGCATAATAAAATATAATATTGTTTAGTGGAACGCAGTGGAGTTCATTAAAATAACATCGCGGCGATATTGGAGGACGACAGACGATCAAACTACCTTGTTTTGGTAATTTGAAAATTCTATTTTTTATTTTCACATAGTCTTGTCTTTTTCAATGCGGCCAATAAAAAAATTATGGTATATCGCTAAATTTAAGCAAAACACGTTATATAACTTTGTCGTAATAATTTCAATCTGATGTTTTATTTTATTTTATTTTTTATTCGAATTTTTATGTCTAGACGGTTTTTTCTTTTTGAGAAACACTAAAAGACATAGTTCGACGTGTTATATACGGTTATATTATTAATATCGGTGTACCTATTCAAAAAAATATCGAAAATATAATAATAATATATTATATGAGTGTATAATAAGTTGCAGGATATTTTTTAATGTAAAACATTTTAATGGCTTTGCAGCGCTCGCTTTTCTGATTCGCAGACTTTTTATAATTATTACAATGTGTACGAAATATTTTCAATAACAATACATTATATTTTATTAATTTTCACATTTATTTATAAAAATAAATTATAATTCAATCATAAATTTCATAAAACACGATAAAATTGCAATTGACAATTTTATTTTAGATTCTGAACGGAATGATGAATGTATTGATTTTACAATGATGTGTGTGTGTTTTTTTTATGTCTGTGTACAGCATAACTAGTCGAAATAATGCTTAAATTTCAAAAGTAAATATTTTCCAACAGTTTTCAAAAAAAATCGAGAAAAACAAAAAAAAAATGACAGAAAAACGGGAATTTTTACGCAAAACCAGTTTTCGACAAAATCGATTTTTTTACATGTTTATAATTCAAAAACTAATCACTGTAAATACTTGAAATTTTCACCAAATATTTATGTTAGTGTTTTTTATATACTGTTAAATTTTCAAAGTATTTTAACTTTTTTTGAGCTATTTATAGACCACTGAAATTTTCGATTTTTATGAAAATTTTTTTTTAAATAACGATAAAAATTTTTTGGCCAGCCAGAAAATCTTGAAAATTTAATACAAGGTTTCTTATAAGTTGTTTTTAAAGTAATAAAACAAAATCTTAAATCGTTAGTCATAATTTTCTTTTAAGTGCTTAAAGTTCGAATTTATACGAAATATGTCAAAATTGCGAAAATTCGTAAGTAATTTTGTGGTTGAAAAATCGTAAAATTGTTTTATTTTATAACTAAGTTTTGAAAGTTTGGTACAAGGTTCTCCATAAATTTTCTTCAAATATCTCTAAAAAAAACTCTACCGGACTAAGACAAAAAATTTTAGGAGTGTTTGAAATTTAAATTTTTACAAAACCGCGTTAAATAACGGTTTAGCCTCAAACGATTTTTGATATTTGTTATTATACAAATAGTATAAGTCGTAGATACTTGAAAATTTCACCAATTATTTAGATTGGCATCATTTTCTTTACGTTATTTGATTTTTAAAATATTTTTACTTTTTTTAGCTATTTATAGACAACTGACATTTTCAATTTTTCTAAGAATTTTTTTTTTTGAAGTGTCGATAAAATTTTTCGGTGGATTCAAAATATTTGAAAAATTAATACAAAGTTCATCATAAGTTATTCTCATGCCGATAAAAAAATTATGAGAATACATAGGCACAATTTTTTTTATTAGTATTTGAAGTTCAAATATTGACAAAAATTCGTCAAAATCATGAATATTTTTCACTATTTGGTAGTTAAAAATGTATAAATATTTTACTATCAAAAGCTAAGAATTGAAAATTTAATACTATGCGCTGTCCATAAGTTAAGCTTAAAATAATTATAAAAAAGTTTGAGGATTATTCAATTTAAAAAAATTTACGAGTGTTTAAATTTTTAATTTTAATTTGAAATCAAAAATACACGTGTAAAATAACGTTTTACTACTAAATAATTTTCGATTTTTGTTATTTTTAAAAAATTACCAAACGTAAGATCTTGAAACTTTTACTTAAATGTTTGAATTTGTTTCAAAATAGAATATATGACAATATTTAAATATAATATATCCTAGACTGATAAATCATCTCCGTTCAGAATCGTTTTTCGTATACAATGATACCTATTATTGCATTCAAATTTAACCTAACCTAATCCGAGGTCCACCCCACCTCCTAATGTACAGCATTATGTACAGCTCACTTACCCGCTTTTTTTTTGTTTATAATTAATTTTCACAAAACCGTCAAACCGTCGATGCACGAGTACAAATTGAATTTTGTAAATCAAAATTGAATGACAATACACTGCACCGCCGCGAGTCAATAAACTACTCGTAAACACTTTTGATGACGTTGTATGGAATCGGACTAGAAAATGTTTAACTATATTTCCTACAGGTACGACTTGCGCCCTGCTTGCCTGAAGCGAAACGATCGTGTAAAATGATGTATATCCATTAACATACTATAATAGTACGGACTTAGTTTTTAAAATTTTTATTTTTATTTATGCTTATGCGAAGCGATTTAGTTTATCAATACTTATATTTTAACAATGTTAATTTAGACACTTATGTGTTATAACTTATAACATGCTAATAATGCTAATAATATAAATTATTTAATTAATTAGAAATTGTACGTAATATTATTACTTATGTTAAATATGGAGTCGTAAAACATTTCAGATTTTAATAATATCATACGCAACGATATTTACTAATTTTCTTCTTAGAGTTCCCAGTCGAATATATTTCAACAGACGTCACTACAATACTGTTGTGCTAAGTTTGGAGAGTAGAGATTTTTAGTAATATTTTCATTCTTCGTTTATGTAACACATACTATGACCTATACCAAACCTTCATATCTATATTTATACATAGTGTATACCTACTACGACGTGTATGTGTGGTGTTTTTCATGTTTTACATTATCATAATTATTATGACTTAGGATCCATACATAGTTGCAGTAGGTATATATACCACTTTTCCGTGTATGGTTATTACTATTTATATTGCCCAAACGTTATTTAATTTTATTGCGCGTTCCGCACGTGTAAGTTAATTTATTCGAGTGCGCACATACGGCACAATTAATCTATTTAGCAAAATATAATGTTTTCAGATAATTGTCACGAAGCGCCCGGTCCGTAAACCGTGCTCGACGTTGTTTTTGTCGCGCTGATTTGTTATCGTAGCCATTTTTCGCAAAACGCTTTGACTTTTGTGTGTAGCGTGTGTGTGTTTGCGTGACCTCAATGTCGGGGAGAAGACGAATTTTTCCGTTTTTAAATCGTGTACGTTCAAATAATAATATACTATAGAGAATTATTATTATAAATCATAATGTCATATTCCACAGTTTTGTTCGAGTTTCAATAATATACTCAACACTGCCGGTCGTGCTAAGAAATTAACTCGAGAACAAAACTTATGATCACGGGAGTGCAGAATACGCATAGGAGTTATCGCCCCCCATTATACCATCAAAGACGCTCTTGTCGGCAGACTCCTTAGTTCTTATCTACTATTATTTTGTAAATAACACGAGTCACAACACGTCGTTGTTTTACTTCTCGAAATGATAACCCGTTTCAATATTTTCGTTGGCTAGAGCTGATTTTACCGATAAGATATACGCTATAATATATTATACTCTATCAGCCGATCGATTTCCGTGCATATATGTATTATAATAGTAGCTTAAAACAAACACATCATCATTATTTTTCAGCTTTTATTTCACGATAATAATAATAATAATATAATAAAGGACGCATGTCTATTATTATATTATACGTTTCTAGCAACTCTATTGAGTGCTATATAATTCCTAAATGTATTTTCTCTGCCGATAAATAATTAAAGCCATCGTTTTTCACATAATAGTATGGAGTAATAACCTACAAAAGGACCCAAACCATTTTTCCCTTAGGATGTGACCCATAAATTCGAAAACTATAGTGCATAAATATTATATATTATGTATGGCGCATGTAATAATATCGCGATATGTATTGTTTGCACAACTATCGGATTACTCGAGACGAACTGTCCTAAATTTCTGGATAAATTACACATGGAATCGATCCGGATACGGTATTTCCGAGGAATTCAAATATAATAATGTAATATTGATTTTTTTCCATTTATTCGGTGTCTGAGCTATTTTCGCCGGCGCATGATAAACTTTCTACAAATCATCATTCATAAATCATAATACATATTAACGATTAATAATATTCATAGGATACCTATGCATAATGTATTGTTTTTAAATGCGTTCGCTGTGCGTATAAGGTTCGGGAATTACGCAGGATTTTGTAATAAACGCATATTTAATTTATTAAATAAATGTCAGATCATATAATAATCCGACAACTCGTTGGTACATAACAATAATATGGTGACTCGGTTATTATACGAAAACAATAATTTCGATTCATTTCACCGTATAAATTACCGATAGTAATAATTTACCCGGGTCGTCTGTCTATATACGTGTACAACGCAGGTATACAATGCATATAATAACATTTAAAAAAATTATATTGTCTTAAAAAATTCTTTCTGACATATTTTCCCGTCCTATCTACCAATAAGATGTATTACCTATAATAACATTTGTTTTTGACGTGTATATTGTCAAAAATCCAACCACCGACTATTCAGACGGGAGATGTCAAATCCTTCCTTTACACTCGTACGAAGGTAAATCATCCCCGCAAAACTACTAAAAGTTTCGGCCTCCGAGTTCGACGAATTATTTATATTATAATCGAACGACGATGGCATAAACATCACTATTTCGTATTATATTATGTATAATACCAAGTGCACGCACTCGTTGACGTGTAGTTGGTGTTTACAGTTTGCGCATTATAACGGCGGTGCTATATTTAGTATTAAAATAATTTAAAAAAAAAACCACACATTTTAAGCATAAAATCCGAGAAAAGCCATTTTTGCGATCGTTCGTCATGCAATTTGAGAATCCGCAAAACTCACTGAACACGCCAACGCTGAAAGTGCATAATATTATATATTATATTATTCGCTATTCGGTGCAGTTGCACTATTTATTTACGCGTAAGCGTGTACATTGCATGCCGTTTTCTTATTCTTCTTTGGGATTCGTCGGTGAAACGTTTACAACGTAATATTGCATAACACTAACTGCCTCTTAGTTATACATGTATTATGTATATTACTTAAGCATAATATGTATACAATAGTAATTAAACATTAGATATGTAAGACTTGCACGTTACAATAAGTTTAATATTGTTTTGCTGTTATGATATTTATTATACCTCGGTTGTATTTTGTTTCTGTTTTTTCTACTCGACTATAGGTTCGGTCTTTGTTTGGAGAATGAGAAAGAATATAAAGTGATTTATTCAACGCAAACCAACAACACCCAACGTTTAACTCCGGTGCACAGACAGACATTGTCGTTGACGTTGCCACAGCCCTGAATGAAAAACATTCGACAATAATCTACTACTACTACTATTATTATTTTTCGTCATAATTATTATTATTTTAACTATTATTATTATTATTATTATTATTATTATTACTACTACTATTATTATTATTATTATTATTTACAGTTGCCGTAATAGTATTATATTGTAGTTTATAGTTTATTATTATTGCGATCGTCGGCGACCGGCGTCGATTTCACAATCGGTATAATATATTAATGTTGTGTGAAATGTATGGACAGGCGATCAGAGTCATCGCCGGCGATCGGTCTACAAATAACTCGAAACGCGTAATTAGATAAATCGTCTAAAATCTCCAGTAAACGTATAACATAACATTCCTATCAACGAATCAATACCTAAATAATTTATTATTCATACTTAAATCTATAAATTCCAGTTTTGCTCGCATAACGTAGTGCTTTAGCTATGTGATAATATTATTGTCCCTCGAGCGTCTCCGAGAATTATTTGCTATCTGTGTTATACGACAATATTCTTATTTCTGCAGTCAAAACCTTGACATATTGATTGCGCGTTTTACGTTATTATATAGATTTCTCACTTCATTTTTTCCCGTTTTCTGTCGATGATAATAACGCGTAATGTCTTATTACTTGTACCCATTTTACTTTCCAATATTACATATTAGAAGTTTATATATATAGCTAATAGATCTGCTTCCTTCCCACTCAAACAGTCTGACTCTGGATCTTTCGTTAAAACACATGACGTACAATATGATATAATTATTATGACGTATTGACGTGTTTATGCTTCACACAATTTATCATATAGGTATACCGAGCGATTCAATAAAAAAAAAAAACGAAAATATATTCATAAAAACCAAAAACATTAGCTAATAATTTTTACTTAAATTTCTGAACAAAGCATACTCGATTATAATATAATACACGTGCCTAATATTATTACTGCAATACTATCATCGTCATATTCTCTTCTTCTTCTTCTTCTTCTTCTTCTTCTTCTTCTTCTTCTTCTTATTATTATTTGTTTTATTATATTAATTTTTGTTTATTAGATATGGCACCGACGTCGTCGATATTACACCCATCGCGATGCTGTATTGTGTTTTAACACTTTTTTTTTGTTATTATTATTATTATTATTTATTTATCGAGATTAAACAACAATCGAAGATTTTCGCGAGATATAAATCAACGCGAATGATTACGCTACCGTCATTCGCCAAACTCGATTTGTCAACGCAAAGATCAATTTAAATAGAATCGAAAACACGTAATATTGTGACGCGAGTTCATACCTCACGACAGTAATATAATATTATAGATTATAATATTATTTTGCGCACATTGCGATGTATCGAGATATATACGTGACAAGTGTATATATCTATATATTGGCCATATTGTATCCTATCCGAGTGACCGTGTATTATCTAAAATTAATTTTGAAAATTCGAAACCAGACATTTCATCGAGTATCGACATCCGATAGGTACTACATATCGTGACCTAAATGCACATTTTCAACGGATTTCGAACAGCCGCGAGCAGCTACTCGTTTATATAGGAAATCCATCATCTAGTCCAACGGGTCCTGTCTAAACACATGAGTGCCTCACTGATACGCAACACCGCAATAATATTATATGTCATACAACACACGGCGTAATATTGTTATAAACGTATGAGCTGATAGAGCATTTATGTGCGCGTTTAATGTTAAATATGATCTAGTCGGACGCGGTACTATGTTGAGCTACGTCACTACGGTTTTTGATTTCGTTACTAGTCTATTCTAGTCAACAGGATATCGTCCCTATCGAAATCCAGTATATAGGTGTGACCACCGAGGTGCTTACGCCGTTTGATTTAAAATTAATTACAAAAACCATTATTATTAAAATATATAATATTATCAACGTTTTCATTTCTCGCGGTTGTATTATCAGAGATAATATATACTGACCAATAAAGACACGCTATATTAATTTGTATTTTGACACGGGTCGTCCGCACGACGGATTCTATAAAACAATCAGAAAACTTAGTTCCATAGACCATAGGTACGTCCGCGCTATAGCCGAGTGCATATTTTAAATCTTTGAAACGTTTCCGCGGCTGTAAACTCAATATATTAGTTGTCAGACGAATTCGATCTTTGACGCGTTTATATATTATTATAACAAATATTACTGTTATTTTTAATTCGTTGTTCTCGATAGTTATTAGTATAGTATGTCCTGGAGACGCTTTAGTGCTATTATTCAAGCTATTGATGTTTTTAAATATTATACAAAATAAAAAAAATATTATAAAATCGATTTTAAAATTATGTTATAACTGTATGTGTTAAATGTGCCACGCGCGTATATATATATGTGTTGCGAATGATATATATTTTATTGTTGTAGAAGCTTACAAATTCCTAGAATTATTTTAGCTTAGGTTTACACCTGTATTTTCATATTATTATAATAATGTTATAATTTTAACATTTATCGACTGTCGCGTAACATATAACTATTATAAACACCTCGATCGCGCATATAAAATATTTTATGACAATGTACACTGGATTTAAGTAATTCGACTTTACTAAATAAAATCAACTAGGTCACGTAAATAAATTAACTTTTCGTAAATTTAAATTTAAACATTACATAATATAAAAACAATATAAATATATATATATATAAATAAATATGGCTTTCGTTTTGATTAAAAGTATAATTGACTGGCCTCTTTTCGTGGTTTCTAGGGAAACACTTTTTTTTTTTTCTGAATTATTAACACCATTCTGTATCTGCGATACATTTCCCCTTGAACCATTTGTACATCAAACGCGTATACAGACTATAACCGCTTAGGTCTACAGAGTTGTTCAAAAAGTTCGGATTCTGAAACAAAAATTAATTGTTCGTTTATTAAATGCCATACACTCTATTATCGTATATTATAAATGCACATGTTCGACACTCGATTTCAATATAGCGCTATATTGCTGCATTTTCATTTTATTATTCTGTTTTGTTTTTATCTATTTTATTTGTTTTTGTTTTTATTTATTAACTTATGTAATTTCTTTGATCACAGTCAATAACCGTCGGCGGTGCAGCAAATATTTCATAATATAATTCATAAATCCTATTTACAATAATTATTATTATCATTATGACTTACGAATTTCGGTGGAAATACTCTTTTGCAGTCATGTCTATCAATATATTCCCGATAAGCGTTTGTCAATTGAACTTTCGTGTAACTGTCCATGCAAGGCTTGCATAGAAGGCAATCTTCTGAATCACACGAATCGCAATTCATTTTAGCGCACATTCCCGGGTATGCCACGATATTTTTCGTGGAAACTGCCATATTCATACTGCTTTCTTTTCTAAACATACAAATCGTGCACACAATATATCAGAAAATTCTTGACCAATGCCGATGAAAATAAAAAACTTATAAATTAATCAATATTATTATTCAAACATTATATAGACGGAATTCAAAAACCACACTCATCGATGACAACTCCGAAAAATATTCTTTTATAACCTATTATACAGTATAGGCAGCGTAACACGACTGTACTCTATATTCTATAATAAAAATTATTAATTTCACTCACTTCGTTATACCGATTTACATCACTAAAGATGTTCAGCGTGTAATATCTGCATAGCATTTAAAACAATTAGATTAGATACTCATTATTTAAATTTAAATATAAATCATAAGCCATAATATATAACGTGTCATATAATATACAAAATACAATAATGATTTCATCGTTCGTTATATTATAATATATTTGTATGTGTACGTAAAACGAAAATGATACCACATTTTATTTATTCTAAACTTTTCCTAGGAATAAATGTGTTCAACCATTTATTATTAAAATACACCCAAACAAGTAAGGCGTATAAACACGCGTCGATCTTGTTTCCAGTCTCGAATAACAGTTCCTCTAATTATTTAACCCAACCTTCTTGTAATAATTAAGACTCGAGACGTTTTACGGGTACATCATCGTTTATGTGCCAATCCACTTAATTATGTAACATAATTTTTACTATACTATTTTTATCGAGTCGTATTTTATTTTATATCTTCTTTAAGCCTTTAAACGTGTTTATTATTTCTAAATGCCTTATTAAAATTTGCTCTAAAACAGACTTGCTCACATTTTTAAAATTGTTTAGTTATAATTGTTCTAAATAACTGTAACAATTGTATGCTTAATACATGATTTAAAAATGTCACTGTTCTAATAGAACCTTATTTAGTGTTATTATTGAGTAGGTATCGGTATAATAATAGAAAAAATATCCATTATTACCGTTCAAAATGAGTAAGGCCAACAATAGCAAATAAATTGAATAACACTTGTTCGTAAAGTAAACGATTTTGTGGGTAATGAGCCGATGACAAATTTGGTGACATGTTGACCTGAAAATGAATTTTACAATTAAAATTTAACATTTTTAGTCATTAATTTGAATTTCAAAAAAAATATATATATATATATCATTCGATTAACTTGAATCCGATTAACTTACCTCCATTATATACACATTTAGATCGTTATCAACAACAAAATCAAAACGTGCCATTTCAAAAAAATTCGTTTTTGACTTATAATTTTTCATTAGATTTCTTATCTTTGATTCTTTTTCTAGACATACAACTCGTATGGCATCTTCCAATTGGTCCCATATTTTTGTAGCATCTCTTCCTTTAAACAGGAAAAAGTGATATTTCAATAATCAGTCAAATTCAACAGTATATATTTCCGTAGAATGATGATCACCTTGAGCTTTCAAATGAGATTCAACGGAAACTTTCATTGAAGCGCCTTGGTCAACGTAATATTTCTTTAGAGACGGAACTTCCCACGTCGGTAAATAGTCATCGCCTATCACGTATTTGTCTATGTTGTCGGGATTGAATGGATGATATTTTTCTGGACAAAATCTAGAAATAAATTTAAAAATATAAATATTGAAACGAACTGCGCAACGTTCCACATACGTATTATATTTACATATTTTTACTCGAAATTACAAAGACAATAAGAGGCATAAATAATTATTAACACAAAATAGAAAGAAATTAAGGTTAGAAAGTCGTCGTACCTACTACATTTTTAAAATTACATTATTTTAGTGCATTTAAACTGTTGACTTAATAATTATTAATTGACTTTGTGGAATTCGTAATAACTCTTTTAGCATGATCAAAAAGGAATATGATATATTTTAATAATTGTAATAAACGTTTATAACTATTTGTTGATTTACCAAGTGTACTAAACTTCATTGAATAACATTGAATAAGTGGATTCATGAAATATAGGTAGCAAATATTCGATTAATAGGTACATAGAAATTTAAACTTAAAGTAAACCATTTTATGTCGACTGAAAATCAAATAAAAGTTTTCATATTTAATTTTCGATTTCATCAGATCAATAACAACTTTTTTTACAAGCCAAACGAAAAAACGTTTCTACATACACATTTTTTTTTTACCTATTGTAATATTAATATAAAATTCAACTTTTCGAATAACCAAGCGTGATCCATACTGTTCAAGACATCATACTTAGTTTTAAATGCCATAGCTCCGCCTGAAAAATTGCAAAACACGCGCGTAAAAAACGAATTATGTCAAAAAAGTAGATGCTGTATGTCATCCAATATATCAATAAGACGAATAAAATAGTATATAAATCATAAATGGTTAAACGCTCTTAAGTATAGTGCAAAATTAAATAGTTTATGATTACAGTTTTTAAAAATTGACATGTATTGATTAAATAAATAAAAATTACCTCACATACGTATCATGATGTTATTAAAGAAATTATTAAAACTTATTTTGCCTCATTTACATGTTATAATAATTAAACCTATGATTTTACCGTAAAAAAATTAAATATTATATTTATTTCATATACAAGCATATTATAAATTACTTAAGAGTTCTATTATACTGTTGCGTGATTAATGATAACTATATATAATAGGCATAACATATTAATATAGTTTATAGTGCGTATTGTTAATGTTTTAATATATTTTATTTTATTCGTTTTAGTCAATTATTTTATATTATTACTTTATTACAACTCTAGGGTAACGGCTGAGTATGTATAGAATGAGACTGAGCTTCAGTTCAAATCAGTGATTGTATTTTGAACAGGAAACACCGACCGATCAAATACATAGAGTATATTAGAACTATAATAGGTACTATTAAGTTTTTTTAAATTAATTATGTTATAAAATATTTTATGATAAGTTATATTGATGTTTGTTTAACAGTTTAAAATATAATATTATATACCTATCTATTGTTTATTTTTTATTTACATTGTAGATTTTAGTCTAAGTTTATCATTTAATTATACTTAGTATAATATATATTTTATTTGATGCTTTAAATATTTTATTGTAGTTGGATCTATTAAAAATTTACTCATTAAAAAATAAATACATTTAATTTATCAAAATTATATGAATGTGTTATTATATTACATAAAATATAAACTTTTTTACTATAAAATGTTCAATTTTCTGACGAAAGACGTAAGTATAATATAATATTTTAATTAAACATAATTTGATGATATTATTATATTATTATGTTACAGAAATATTGTAAAAAAAACGTTCATTTTTTTATATTAATCATGGGTACGAACATAATCACTTGATTATATATTTACATAAAAATTAATTAATTCCATTAAACATGACAGACTTTCTTATTTTTTTTTTTGTACATTTGATAAATTTGATTTTTTTTAAATAGTCTATATTTTTTCAGTAATTTTTTAAAATCTATAAATAAAACGTTATTAATTTTATAAATAAAAAAAGCTGGTAAGTGAGTATCGCTCTGCTGTACATTAGGGCAGAGGTACTCAAAGTGAAATGAATCACGGACCCCTACCTAAAGATCTACAGTCTTCGAGGACCCCCGGTTAGGTTAGGTTGGGTTGGGTTCCAGGTGTACTTCAAAAAAAAAATTTCGTATAGAATCTGTACATAGATAAAGATATAATATAGATTATAGAAAATGCTTTCAAACACAAAATAACGTTTATTAACAGCAACCTATATTTGGGTTGGGTTGGGTTTGGGTTAGCTCCACGGACCCCCTGATATGGGCTCGCGGACCCCTGGGGGTCCGCGGACCACACTTTGAGAAACTCTGCATTAGGGGGTGGGATGGACCTCGGACTAGGGAAGGTTAAATTTGAATGCAATGATAGGTATCATTGTATACGAAAAACGATTCTGAACGGAGATGATTTGTCAGTCTAGGATATATTATACTTAAATATTGTAATATATTCTACTTTGAAACTAATTCAAACATTTAAGTAAAAGTTTCAATATTTTACGTTTAGTAATTTTTTAAAAATAACAAAAATCGAAAATTATTTATTAGTAAAAAGTTATTTTACACGTGTATTTTTGATTTCAAATTAAAATTAAAACTTTAAACACACGTAAAATTTTTTAAATTGAACAATCCTCAAACTTTTTTATAATTGTTCTAAGCTTAACTTATGGACAGCATAGTATTAAATTTTCAATTCTTAGCTTTTGATAGAAAAATATTTATAAATTTTTAACTACCAAATAGTGAAAAATATTCATGATTTTGACGAATTTTTGTCAATATTTGAACTTCAAATGCTAATAAAAAAAAATTATGCCTATGTATTTTTATAATTTTTGAATCAAAGTTAGAACAAGTTATGTGGACCCTTCAATTAAATTTTCAAGTAATTTGTCCCAGCTAAATTTTTTTTATCAACATTCATAAAAAAAAAAATAAAAAAAAATTGAAAATTTCAATTGTCTATAAATAGCTCAAAAAAAGTCAAAATGTTTTGAAAATCAAATCACGTAAAGAAAATGGCAATCTAAATAACTGGTAAAATTTTAAAGTATTTACGACTTATACTATTTGAATAACAACAAATATCAAAAATCGTTTGAGGCTAAACCGTTATTTAACGCGGTTTTGTAAAAATTTAAATTTCAAACACTCATAAAAATTTTTTGTCTGAATCCGGTAGAGTTTTTTTTTACAGATAATTGAAGAAAAATGTATGAAGAACCTTGTATCAAATTTTCAAAACTTAGTTATAAAAGAAAAAAATTTTACGATTTTTCAACCACAAAATTACTTGCCAATTTTCGCAATTTTGACATATTTCATATAAATTCGAACTTTAAGCACTTATAAAAAAAAATTGTGACTAACGATTTCGGATTTTTTTTTATAACTTTAAGAACAACTTATAAGAATACTTGTATTAAATTTTCAAGATTTTCTGGCCGGCCAAAAATTTTTTATCGTTATTTAAAAAAAAAATACTTAGAAAAATTAAAAATTTCAATTGTCTATAAATAGTTCATAAAAATTCTTTGAAAGTTTAACTGTGTATGGAGAACGCTAATATAAACATTTTGTGAAAATTTCAAGTATTTATATCTATTAGTTTTTGAGTTATAGCAAAATAAAAAATTCAATTTTGACGAAAATTGGTTTTGCGTAAAAAATCCCGTTTTTCCGTCATTTTTTTAAGGTTTTTCCCGACTCACTTAAAAAATATTGAAAATTTTTAACTTTTGACCCCTCAAAGTACCAACTAGATCCGATTTCCTTTTCAAAGGGGCTGAAGTAGAAAATCGAAGCATTTTTACTGCCCCAAATGTTGTCGACAGACACAAAAAAAAAAAAACACACATCATTGTAAAATCAATACATTCATCACTCCGTTCAGAATCTAAAAAATATTATAGTGTATGGCACTATAATATATCAGTCACACTCAACTTATTGTGAACCAAAAAAATCTTTTATGAGACAAAAGGAACATTCAAACCGATTATAAAAATGGGTATTCAGTTATAATATAGGAAAACAACGAATTCTTAAATATTATGAAATTATAATTACAACTTGAATTGTTTTCTTTTATTATTTGTTACCCGAATCACCGTTCCCCCAATTAGCGACACAAAAAGATATTACCTATGTTTATTGTGGTCAGAGAAAAAAAGCATTGCATGTACCATCGAAGGTACTGTAAGTTAACTTAATACAGGGGCATCATTTCAGTATTTCTTAGGGTAGGGCAAAATTTCTATCGGCCCCCGGGCCCCGTATTAATTTATTTAAAATAATATATTATATATTACAAAGCTCAAAAAAAGAATAATAAAACAAATATTTTTTAAATCAAATGCTGTAGGTATCTATTAAGCAAGCGTTTTTTAGAAGAAAAATAATATAGCTAATAATAATATAATAATATATTATATTATATATATTATATATTATTTTATATATATAATATATTATATTCATAATATGATAAAATTTATATTTAAATAATTAAATATAATAGCAAAACTAAATAATATAGGCTTAAGGCTTAAGGCTTTTAATGGATATCTACGAGGTTTTATATCTGCAAATAGATCGATAGCTTCCTGAAGATCAATTTTTGAAGCTTCATCACCTTCAACAGCAATCACTATAGTAAATCACTCAAGCGCTCATCAGTCATTGTTAGTCTTAAGCATGTTTTTATACGTTTTAATGACGAAAAAAAAACGTTCATTTGAAGCGGTTGTTACAGGTAGTGTCATTAGAATAGAAATAATTTTTAGTGTCTCAAGAAAAGAGCTTGGAATTTCCAACAATTTTTTAGATATGGAAAAAAGATAATGAAAACCATCTTCACGGGTATTATTTTTGTTTTTAGAAAGTAGATTTTTAGCAATAAGAAATTCAGACTCTAGGAGTATAGGATTAATTTTAAAATAATTATAGTGATTTAAAAAAGCTTGAAGATAGGAACTAACTTAATGAACTAATCAAGATTCGAAGAATTAAATAAAGTACAGGTTAAAATAATATTGTTGTTTGTATCATTAAAACGTTTGTCAAGTTCATTCATAAATCTATAAAATAAATATTTTTATACTAACATTAGGCGTAAAAGGTTTCCAATTTCATTACTCTAAGTTGCTTAGAAATGTAGCAAATGTTCTACGATTATGAGTTGTAGGCGAGTGGCCCGCTATGAGTGGTGACGCAATGTCGCAATTCCATCGGCCCTTTGCCCCGTGGTACCAAAAATTTGACCAGTCTATAAGAAATTAAGGATGGGGCAATTGCCCCCGCCTGCCCCTCCCCCAAATGACGCCACTGACTTAATATACTAAAGTTCGTGAAAACAAACATTTTAAAAAATGAACGCGACGCTCACGTAGGTACGTAGATAACAATAAACACTTTTTACATATTTTTATCTGAAAGTTTTTCTACACATTAATTATATAATTACACGTTATTATTAGTCAAATAAAATACAACCAGAAACATGACAATATGATATATATGTACCTGAATAAAATGTCCCCGTTATATATATAGACCCTGAGAGGATCTATGGACGTAATGATCGTGTATACGCCGATATCAAATTTATATCCATCAATCAACAGAGGATTATCAATATACTCCTGAATGAATGTGCCGGTTGAATTGAAGTCCAATTCTTTGATTGATTTAATTTTTATACCGCGGTGGTTGTTCTGTTTTTGAACGAACAGTTTATGAGGATATTGTTCGGCCTAAAACAAAAATATTCCAAGGTATTATACATAACAATTATCGTGCTTAATTATCAAAGATAACAGCAGCTAGCGCTTAATAATTATTAAATATATATTATACGTATAATAACGCTGTATAGTTATTCGACACATAGGCGGAAATCCATTAAAAAAATTGGGGGAGGGCTACGATTTTTCTCATAAACCAAAGCCGTTAGAAATGTATTAATTGTATATGCAATAATGGATTTTATTTTCATTTTCATTAAATAAGATAGATCTCTGAAACCATAGAGTGGATTTTGTTGTTTGGGATCTTGTAAGTTTAAAATATTATGTAAAATATTATACAAATAAATTTATAATATAAAAATATTATTATGTGTTATATTTCTTGTTTTTTAAGAATATAATATATGAAAATGAAACAACATAGTTTTATGTTTACGAGAATGTTTAAGGGGGCTTGGTGGGATTTTTTTTGGAGGGGGCTAAGCTCCCTCAAGCCCCCCCCCCCCCGATTTTCACGAATGAAATTAATAAATGTAATTGCGAAGAAATCAATATAATTATGCGCCCTGATTTTTGAGGTTGATCTCTTCAGTTTTTTTTTTATATTTATTTAACATTCTATAGATCTAATTAAAATATGTTTGCTATAAATTGAATTAATATTTTCTCGTAACCGTATAATACGTAGGTAACTATGCACATCGAAAATTCATACTAACAAAAGTTATTAAAAAGTTAGATCTTAGAAGTTGATTTCAATAAAAATATCAAAACAGGTCAACTGTGTACGGTATATTAAAAATTATTGGTATTATCATCTATAAAGCTATTATAACATTATATAGCGCATACATTTTTAATGGATCCATTTATACTCAAAGATCTAAGAAGTGACTTACAAATGCGAAAAATTTTGATTTTTCTTGCGGCATGTGGAAAGCTGGAGGTACGTATTTTATGTCCGATGTCGCCAAATCAATTTTGTTGGTTATAAAACCTACGCCAGGGAAATGGTTGACCTTTAACAAAAAAAATAAGTATTTTAAATAAACATATTAAACTGCAAATAAACTAGCGATTAATACCTATATTTAAAAATTTAGTTGAGATTTTGAAATATTATGATATATCAATTAAAAACTAAAAAAAATAAAATAATGAAATATATATTAAAAATACATATGTTAGTAATTTTTCATTGCTAATATTATATTTTTAATAGTATCGCTATAAATAATAATGCTTTTTGAAATCCATAATATGTAAGAAAAATGATTATCAACGTATACAAATTTACAAAAAAAAAAAGACGTAATAAAGACATAAAAAAATAATTTCGCACATATCGTTAATGGTTTACAGGACTAAATTTGAAACAAATTTTATGTTTCAATATAAATATTGATGAAATAAATGATGATATACCAATGATATACCTCTCGATGACGTCAAAATAATATATATCTACCTAATGAAAACATTATAGTAAGTAAAAAAATGTTATAAATCTTTTTAATATAGTAAAATACTTATTACAGTGAAACTTTCATACAACAAACTTTTATTTTACGAAATTTTCTGTTAAACGAAATATTTTTAAAAACTATGACCTTCATTGTTAATGAATACCTACATAATTCTATTTAACGAATTCCTCCATATTACGAATTTTTTTTGTCGTTTATTCGACTTCGTTATATTATTATGGAATTTTTACTGTACTATATCGAGAATCGTTGTATTATGTTGATTACATTAATTATTGTAGTTAACTAAAATATTGTACACATTGTAAAACATATAGAAAAATGTTGGTTTAGTAAACTCATTTGCCCATATATTCTCATGATGAGTACAACATAACCTTTTTGGGTTAATAGCGTGTACCTGAATAAAAACTACTGCAAAATAATATAATAATATATTGCTAAACGACGTATAAATACGCGCGATGCGTATAGAAAGTTTGAATAACGTACACTTCGCGTCATTCGTATTAATGAGAGATTGTAGGTAGATACAGCATGGCCGAGCAAAATATAATAAAACTCGAACATATTTATATATATATATATATATATAGATTATAGGTGTCTTACTTTTTGGTGAGGTTTCAAATCGGAAAACATAATCTGATCGGCGTACGTCTTGAACGGATATTCGTGAGCCCATATAACGTCCCAATCCACTTTTTTATCGAACGGTCTTCTCGTGTACCCGTAAACGTTGAACACGTCGAAAACGTGCACCAAGTGTCCGGCATCGGCCTGAAAACGAATCACCAAATCACTCGTCTGACAGACACACACAATACGAATAACTACGATTGTTGTAAACGACATCGCGTACATAAATATACAATATATGATGAGGGGCGATCCTATCGCGTACGGACCGAAAATATATCTTATAGATAATAAAAATAACTCATTTCGACTTCTATATTTTAAAGAATGAACACTGATAATTCGATACGCTGTATATATAGAAAATATATACAAACATCGTAAGTACAATATCGCGTGTATAGGTAATAGTTTAAATGGAATCTCACGTTCTCACATACTATATTGGCTCACAAAAATACTCGACCTGCTGCAATGCGATCACACGCTCACCTCGTCGTCGTCGTCGTCGTTTTCCCATTACTTTACGCGACTTAAAGAGGTCCCGCGGTGACTTTCTTGTTCCGGAGACGGTGAAATTACCGACTTCCATCACGACATATACCCGAAAACACGGTTGCTGCGGCGCATTTATCGCGCGATATCTGCAGCAGAACCGTGGTATAAGCCCGCTCGGGCTACGCGACCGCTATATTATCGTGAGTTTTCAACAATACGCGGGATTATATTATATACTCTTAAAAATAAGGCCCGTCGAAGAAAATCAAAACGTCAGTATATTGTCGTACCCGCCGGCGCCGGAGAAGTCGAGTGTTTGGGAAATCGAAGCACGCCCCGCGATGGAGCCGTGCGATTGTAAATAATACATTATTATGTTGTTGGCGAACGATTATTAAATCGACAGAAGAACGAAAAACAATTTGACGCGAAGGGAACTGCAAATAAGCGCGTGCGGAGTGGCCGAAAACGTGGTGAGCGTGCGATCGACGAACCTCATCGCCGCGCGGACGTCGTCGTCGTCGACAATCGGTTCGCATAATAATATTATTTGAACGCCGCGCAATAACCGCGTGCGCGTGCGCGGAATGTCTCACGTGTTTCGCCAGGACTATGTACGCGGGCCTTTTGGCGGCGTCCGCGTGCCTTTGGGACGGCGGCGGCGGCTGCACCGCGTACGGCTCGTGATGGAACTTGTTGTGCTCGTACTGGATCCAGTTGAGTTCGAAAAAGTTGACGGCCAACAGGACGACGCACAGGAACAGCATGAAGCCGACGACCAGCGGCGTGGAAAACCATCGGATCCTCATGGCCCGCGGCGGCGGCGACCACCGCAGCCCGGCAAACGGTCGGAGAGAATTCGGGCGCGTCGTCGGCGACCGTGTGCGTGCGGCTCGGCGAATCGGATATTATATGGTATTACGCGCGTCCGTTACATCGTACGGTCGTACGGGTTATGCGGTTATGTCCGCCTACCTGTTGGCCGTGCGGGTCGAGCGACGCGATCCACGTGGACCGGAGAAAGTAGGCCGATCGACGACCCGACGACCGCGCTCATCATCCTTTCACTCTCGTCGTCGTCGTCGTCGTCGTCGTCAAGTATAGGTACAACACATAAATATATTAACATAATATTATTATTATTAATTGAACGTGCGCGTGATGTGTGGAAGAACCGAGCATTCGTATTCCCCGAGCGTGTAGTTTCATATATTATTATTATTATTATTATTATTATACGAACGCGACGTCCGGTCTGAAACACATCGTTGTTTTACGATGACGTCCGCGCGTCCGGCATGATGCGATGAACGGTGGCGGCGGTCAAAACTTGTGTAGTGTGAAATCGTTTTCGGACTCGAAACGCAAAAACTCAAAAACCGTGAACGCGCGAGTTTATTCTTCGGCCCCGGATAAGGGGGGGGGGACGAATCGTCATCGATTCTTCTGCGGGCGAGTGAATTTTCGCATGGCGGTCGTGTTTATCGATGATACGGACGATCTGCTGTTATTATTAAAACGGCGTTCGACGATCATTACAACACGCGTCTGCAAGTATATATTGTGGACTCTCTCAAAACGAAATTTCGTTCATGCGCGTAGTGTGTATTCTTTCGTCCGTAAAAACAAATTAAGTTTAGTTCAAATTCATGAAATAACCATCGCCACGTTATTATGAAATTCTATATATAGCGAGACGCCGAGACTTATCGAGTTCAAAAGTATAGTTCGTGACAAACTCCCCTAAAAATCACATGCCCAGTTAGGTGTGGCGATAATGCATATATAACGGTAAATAACACCTAACGTATAGTGTTTATGTATCATATTCGATTAAACGATATTATGCAGTACATTTCATATACCTATACATAATAATATATTAAACATTATATCGTATAGGTATATGTATAGCGTAATATTGCGCATAACATTACATACTATACTGCAGTACTATCGTATTGTGGGTAGATATTAGAAAATTAGTCGAACACTATTGTTGTATATTCGTGTATATTCATATAGGCACTCCAGTAGTCTTGCCCGAAGGCATAAATATAACTAGATAGTGTCTATATTATATATATATAGTTGGTTTTGTCGTACAAAACACAAGACCCGAGTCGCCGCCTAAACACCGATGCGTATTTTAATTTTATAATTCACACAATGGCGGCAAAGGCCCAGGGCTGGAGTTATCATCACAGAAATAATAAGCTCACCGTCTAGGGCCTGCCGTGAGAATAAAAACAAAGACTACGAGCCGCGTAGTCGTAGTCTATGACTCACAATGGAAGACGGTGGATTTGCTCGGACTGTGTGGGTTTCTGCGAGTTACAATCATAACCAGAAAGATCACGTTAATTGTTGGTATAACAAAAATCTACGATTCTGACATGGAAAGGCTGACGAACGTATTAATTGTTAATATAGTGTTGTGATACATCGGCGATCGGCTACAGTGTATATTTAATATTTTAACAACTATAATCGATGGAATAATGATGATAATAATAAGCGATGAAAAAAAAACAAATTTTTCTATTTCTGACAGTTAGAAACTAGTCAGCCACGAGAGTGCCAAAATCAAAATACGGTCTTAATCGTTCAAAAATAAATGAAAATACCTGTACGACAATCGAAAGTCGACAATACAAGCGAGACGCGCGCGTTATCGCCAACGAGATGCGCGCGTTATTGCCAACGAGATACGCGTGCCATTTTCTACAAGGAAACACATAAACCACACTCGATTATAATATACTTAAGTGCATAACATAAAAAATTATCTAAGTCATTGTTGTTTTGTTTTTAAATAAGTATTAAATCAAAATATATATTGTTTCATAAAGTGTTTACGTAAAATTATGTATACCTGTACTGCAGGCTGCATGCTGCCGAGTAAAACAACGGTGTTTTCGGTATCGCGAACACGATATAACATTATGTGTATGCCGCTCGTCGTCGTATGCCATGTGTATTAAATACTTAAACAGTTCAGACGCTAAATAGTGAGTAGCATAATATATTATTGTTATATTTTATTTTAGAAATATACGACTTTGGTTTGCCCGTTACGTTGCCATTAGACAGCAGCAGTGACCACAATTATACGCGGTGTATATAATTATTGTAGTCGTTTACATTTTAACATATTCTATTTATTTCAAACGTAATGTATTATATATATTATATTGTTATGGTGGTAACGCGCGGAAATAACGAACGGTTTTATTTTGTCTATAACATGTATACGAACACTACAGATAAACACATAAAATATTTGTGTAAAAAAAATCCCGAGGAAAAAATAGTGCAGGCCTCATAAGCCAAACTCGAATAATTTCATTGACATTTTAATATTATATACTATAACGTTCAGTGGCGTGCCCAGGGATTTTCGATGGGGGGAAGGGATATATGTTATAAGAAAAGACCGAATGTAATTCCATTAAAAACACACAAGAATTGTATAATTATACCAAAAAATACATAAAAATTGCATAATAAATTGCACTGTAAAAATACAAGTCATATAAAAAACTTTAAATTCTTAATTATAATTTAATTAATTTAAAAAAAAAATTGATGAATGTATTACTTTTTTGAATTAAAATTAATAATAAAATATTTCCAAATTATGTTCATTAAAATTAAATTTGTTATTACTTAAAATATGTTTGTACCTACAAAGAAAAAATACGTTCTGCTTCTACTACACTAGTTATTACTTATTAGTGTATATTAATAAAACTCAATAATTTATAGGTGTCATATCTAAATAAACATCTACTTTACCCGACATGACTTAGTAAGATTTAATAGTTTTATATGTTATATCCTTTATTTTTTTTTCAATTATAAATAATATACATACATTTATTTATAGTTTTTTTTCGTTTGTACCAGGAATATTTGTTAAAATATCTTCAGCTTTTCTAAACCTATTTAGTATTTATACTTATTAAGTAGCTTACTATTCGATTCTTCCAAGTTTTTAAGATTAATGGGTAACTCAGATAAGTGTAATTCTATGAATACTATAAACCACATTTGACTACATTATATATGTATATTGTACAAATTGTTTCAGCTTTTTCACACTGATGGGGATTAACATCGTTTTTTAAACTTTTAATCACAATTAAAAAATGTTCAAAATTATTTGCATAGAAAATTATAGTAATAACCATGTTTCCAACCTTGTAATAATAGGTTTGGGAATCGGGAGGTAAAGGTATACCCGGCATTTCTTTTCTGTATTTATTTATTCTCGATGGTATTACTTTTAAGAAAGCTTTTTTTCCTAAAATAAACGAAATAAGTTACACATGTACTTAGATTTTATATATTAAATTAATTACTATTGTAAAATAATCTATTTATGTAACAATGAATTTAATTTAGTTAAGTATTTTGTTCATTAAAACACCATATTTAAAAAAAAATCCAAAAACGTGAAAAATTGCAAAAAATTGCATTATAAAATTAAATAGGCAGAGAATGAGAGAATATAGAGTATATAATTATAATAAAATTTATATATTATAGTAAATATAATTTATAAACAATAACTTATTACTAATAATCAAAAGCAATGACTTTATAATAAGTAACAACTTTAATATCTAATAATTTGTTTTCCGAAAATCAGCAAAAAAAAAGTCAATGGGGGGGGGACGTAACCCCTAACCTCCCCTGGGCACGCCACTAATAACGTTGTAGGTACTATTGCATTCATAAATGTATATTGTCGTATACGGATGACATGTGTTACGAATATCGTACATTCTGAATAGTGTATAGTATTATTTGACGATGTACGGTCAATGTCGTTTGGCGTTTACGTGGCATTTAGTGGCAATCGTCGAATATATCGATCGAATATTGATGATGATCATCGCGATTTCTATTTTGATTCTACAGTTCTGCAGCACCTTCACATCACGTGCGTATAAAAATATCTACATATATAATTAGGTACAATGGAACACAAAGGCTTGGACTCGTTTAAAAGGAATATTATGCAAATTATTTAAAACGTATTTTACACGTCGGTCGGGTATCTCCCGAAATGCGATATTATATGATTTATACCTATAGCAGTGTAGTTATCAGTGTTCACTCGTATTGTTCACGTTTCCAAAACCAGAACAACGTACAGCGTAGTGGCACTCGATATTTTCATACAGAAAATCTAACCTACGATCGTCTAACAACACGTAACGTGGCGTAGCCAGGAGGGGCTATAGCCCCCCTCTCCTCATTAGCTGTATTTTTTATATTGTTTTGAAATATTTTAATTTAAGTATGGAAAAAAATAATAGTAAATACGTTAACGGCAAATCAACGTTAAAAATACCTACGAGTATTATCAGTATTTTTGTTTTGATGTTGTTTTTGGTTTTCAATAACTCGAGTTTAAAAGTATTTATAGCCTCCCTCATAAAAAAATCATGGCTACGCCTCTGAACACAAAATATGTACCCATCACATTTAACAAAAACAAATCTGAACGCGTTCGTAAACGCATTTAATTATTTTCACGTTATAATGGTGATGTACATTATATTTATATAGGAACACATACTGACTGCATCGGGTAAAAGTTATTATAGTAAATCCAATATTTAATACGAACGCTATACCTAAAAAACAAATCATATATATAGTGTGAATATAATGTTTTTTACTGCATTGTCAAATCAGATGAGTAATATTTTTTTAAACATATACTCGCGAGTTTTTAGTTTAGGTATTACTCGAACAGTATTATAATGAGCGTCTTAAAGTTTGAACAGCATAATATACGATTGGAAAATTTTTTGGGCGTGTGTGGATACTGTAATGATGACTACATTGACTACATTGTGGCTCGTCGCTGATCTGCTGCAGTGATGATGAGTTCGTTGTACGGGACTCGCCGCATGCAGATTATTCTATACGAACGAGACAGTATATTTTTCGTTATATCGCATATTTCAGGTAATGTAGTCGGTCATAAATGAGTTTTGTATAAGGCGTCGATACGAGAATCGAAAAGGAGAGGACTTATCGGCGATGCGCAATATATTGTATAACGGTGTAATCTAACCTCGGGGCTCGGGAGGGAAATATCATAGGAGTATTACAGGACAGCACGAATCGTCTCCCGGCTCCTTATGCGCGCTCCGTTCGGACGATGTTCACGAGTCCGCGTGATCGTCACGAAGTGTTACACGTTTAAATGTTTCACGACTATCATCATCGCTACTCCGGTGTATATTGTTAGAGACCTGCACGGTGTATACTGACTTACTGTGTATATATTATAAACGCGTATTACGTGCCGTGTTTGATGTAATATATATTATGGAATACTCAATGGGCATATAATAAAAATACTGCTGCTGTGCGGTGCGCTTTTTAATATTATAGTATCAACCGCGTATAAAATTTGTCACTAAACCGAGTCCCTACATATTTATGCACTTAAAATTAATGATCTAAATGAATGTGCCAGATTAACTTTAGCTTAGTTGGACAGATCTGCCCCGAGTATATTATAATATATGCAGAGCGTTATAATAGCATATGTATAATTCAAAACATATTAAACGAAACGACAGGACCTTTAAAAATAAATTGTAGTCAGGTTTGAGCAAAACAATGAAGACCATTAGGTATTATATTATACTGTGCAAAACGAATCCAAAAATTATAGTATTATACTGTCTCATGGTTTTTTATTATTGTTTCTGAATTGTTTCTATACATCTCAGGAATACTTTATGTTAATATTTCTGTTCATTACTAAATGCAATTTTATTGTGATTTTCAGATTTTAAGTGACTATTATTTATTAACTTCGGTAAAACGTCTAAACTCAAAAAGGAATTCGAAAACAATGCAAGTATTAGGTAATTTAACTTTTCATTTTCATATTTTTATGATTTTTAAAACAATAATTTTTGAGCCCCTACAATTGTTTTATAAATAAATTCATTTTACATTTTAGTAACGCCATATAATAATTTTCAAATGCAGTAGGATATAAGAATTTGAGGCAGGTTTTTTTTGAGGCACACTCAGGATTTTTTTTTGTGTGGTGAAGGGAAGGACTCGCAGATTTTTAACTTTCCTTACACACAATCAATTACACCACTTATGTATTTATTTATTATTATAGTTGCGATAACATGATGTAGTGTAATATATAATATGTAATACTAATACATAATATGTAGTATTAGAATTTTAAGCATTCAAATTATTTGCCAATGTTTTAATTTTTTTTAAGAATTTTAATAAAACTCGATATCTCTAAGTTTTCGATATCTTGAAATTTTTCATGTTCCCCTTGAGCTTGGATATAACGATAATCTAATATATAATATAAAAACTTATTTAGTTTTTTTATGAAGATTAATTTTAGTAATCGTTTTAGTTCTACTATATTATATGTTTTAAAATATATGTATAAATTTAAATTAAATATAATTTTTTTTAGATTCTGAACGGAGTGATGAATGTATTGATTTTACAATAATGTGTGTTTTTTTTTTTTTTTTGTGTCTGTCGACAACATTTGGGGCAGTAAAAATGCTTCGATTTTTTACTTCTGCCCCTCTTTGAAAAGGAAATCGGATCTAGTTGGTGCTTTGGGCACCAACCACGGGGCAAAGGGCCGATGGAATTGCGACATTGCGTCACCACTCATAGCGGGCCACTCGCCTACAACTCATAATCGTAGAACATTTGCTACATTTCTAAGCAACTTAGAGTAATGAAATTGGAAACCTTTTACGCCTAATGTTAGTATAAAAATATTTATTTTATAGATTTATGAATGAACTTGACAAACGTTTTAATGATACAAACAACAATATTATTTTAACCTGTACTTTATTTAATTCTTCGAATCTTGATTAGTTCATTAAGTTAGTTCCTATCTTCAAGCTTTTTTAAATCACTATAATTATTTTAAAATTAATCCTATACTCCTAGAGTCTGAATTTCTTATTGCTAAAAATCTACTTTCTAAAAACAAAAATAATACCCGTGAAGATGGTTTTCATTATCTTTTTTCCATATCTAAAAAATTGTTGGAAATTCCAAGCTCTTTTCTTGAGACACTAAAAATTATTTCTATTCTAATGACACTACCTGTAACAACCGCTTCAAATGAACGTTTTTTTTTCGTCATTAAAACGTATAAAAACATGCTTAAGACTAACAATGACTGATGAGCGCTTGAGTGATTTACTATAGTGATTGCTGTTGAAGGTGATGAAGCTTCAAAAATTGATCTTCAGGAAGCTATCGATCTATTTGCAGATATAAAACCTCGTAGATATCCATTAAAAGCCTTAAGCCTTAAGCCTATATTATTTAGTTTTGCTATTATATTTAATTATTTAAATATAAATTTTATCATATTATGAATATAATATATTATATATATAAAATAATATATAATATATTATTATATTATTATTAGCTATATTATTTTTCTTCTAAAAAACGCTTGCTTAATAGATACCTACAGCATTTGATTTAAAAAATATTTGTTTTATTATTCTTTTTTTGAGCTTTGTAATATATATTATATTATTTTAAATAAATTAATACGGGGCCGATAGAAATTTTGCCCTACCCTAAGAAATACTGAAATGATGCCCCTGTATTAAGTTAACTTACAGTACCTTCGATGGTACATGCAATGCTTTTTTTCTCTGACCACAATAAACATAGGTAATATCTTTTTGTGTCGCTAATTGGGGGAACGGTGATTCGGGTAACAAATAATAAAAGAAAACAATTCAAGTTGTAATTATAATTTCATAATATTTAAGAATTCGTTGTTTTCCTATATTATAACTGAATACCCATTTTTATAATCGGTTTGAATGTTCCTTTTGTCTCATAAAAGATTTTTTTGGTTCACAATAAGTTGAGTGTGACTGATATATTATAGTGCCATACACTATAATATTTTTTAGATTCTGAACGGAGTGATGAATGTATTGATTTTACAATGATGTGTGTTTTTTTTTTTTTTGTGTCTGTCGACAACATTTGGGGCAGTAAAAATGCTTCGATTTTCTACTTCAGCCCCTTTGAAAAGGAAATCGGATCTAGTTGGTACTTTAAGGGGTCAAAAGTTAAAAATTTTCAATATTTTTTAAGTGAGTCGGGAAAAACCTTAAAAAAATGACGGAAAAAACGGGATTTTTTACGCAAAACCAGTTTTCGTCAAAATTAAATTTTTATTTTGCTATAACACAAAAACTAATAGATGTAAATACTTGAAATTTTCACAAAATGTTTATATTAGCGTTCTCCATACACAGTTAAATTTTCAAAGAATTTTGACTTTTTATGAACTATTTATAGACAATTGAAATTTTCAATTTTTCTAAGTATTTTTTTTTTAAAATAACGATAAAATTTTTTGGCCGGCCAGATAATCTTGAAAATTTAATACAAGGTTTCTTATAAGTTGTTCTTAAAGTGATAAAAAAAAATCCGAAATCGTTAGTCACAATTTTTTTTTATAAGTGCTTAAAGTTCGAATTTATACGAAATATGTCAAAATTGCAAAAATTTGCAAGTAATTTTGTCGTTGAAAAATCGTAAAATTTTTTCTTTTATAACTAAGTTTTAAAAATTTGATACAAGGATCTCCATACATTTTTCTTCAATTATCTGTAAAAAAAAACTCTACCGGATTCAGACAAAAATTTTTTATGAGTGTTTGAAATTTAAATTTTTACAAAACCTCGTTATATAACGGTTTAGCCTCAAATGATTTTTGATATTTGTTGTTATTCAAACAGTATAAGTCGTAAATACTTGAAAATTTTACCAGTTATTCAGATTTCCATTTTCTTTACGTGATTTGATTTTTAAAACATTTTGACTTTTTTTGAGCTATTTATAGACAATTGAAATTTTCAATTTTTTTTTATTTTTTTTTTATAAATGTTGATAAAAAAAATTTAGCTGGGACAAATTACTTGAAAATTTAATTGAAGGGTCCACATAACTTGTTCTCACTCACATTCAACAATTATAAAAATACATAGGCACAATTTTTTTTATTAGCATTTGAAGTTCAAATATTGACAAAAATTCGTCAAAATCATGAATATTTTTCACTATTTGGTAGTTAAAAATTTATAAATATTTTACTATCAAAAGCTAAGAAATGAAAATTTACTACTATGCTGTCCATAAGTTAAGCTTAGAATAATTATAAAAAAGTTTGAGGATTGTTCAATTTAAAAAATTTCACGTGTGTTTAAAGTTTTAATTTTAATTTGAAATCAAAAATACACGTGTAAAATAACTTTTTACTAATAAATAATTTTCGATTTTTGTTATTTTTAAAAAATTACTAAACGTAAGATCTTGAAACTTTTACTTAAATGTTTGAATTAGTTTCAAAGTAGAATATATTACAATATTTAAGTATAATATATATCCTAGACTGACAAATCATCTCCGTTCAGAATCGTTTTTCGTATACAATGATACCTATCATTGCATTCAAATTTAACCTTCCCTAGTCCGAGGTCCATCCCACCCCCTAATGTACAGCAGAGCGATACTCACTTACCTGCTTTTTTGTATTTAACGTTGAATAATTACAAAATTATTATGGGAGCTCTTAAAGGTCAGCCTATACTCAGCTCTCAACTAAATTCAAACCTATTCAATCGTTTGCAAATAGTATGCATTTATCACTCACTCTTCACAAAAAAATGAATTTATAAAAATAAAATCGTAATCAGTTAAAGATTTGAATTGAATCAAGTTCTCGAAAATAAAACGGTTATTGAATATAAAATAATCAAATGTACATTATATTATGGTGGGAATATTACAATTACACGTTATACTTTTTCAAATAATTGAACACGAAAATATATATAATTACCTATTAATTAATTTATAATAGCAATCGCAACAAAATTAACGCTGTCGATGATTTAACTTTGATTGAGTAACAAGTCATAAATAAATTGATTTTAAACACGGTTTTGATTTTTATAAATATAACAATAATAAAACGCTGTTTAAATAAAAACAATAAGGGTAAAAGTTCCGTACAACTTTCGACGTTTGGTGGAAGTTTTGAAAATATCTACTGTTACATCATAATTATAATATTATAGGCCTGTTGTTCATGTTATATAACCATGATTATGAGTCTAACATCTTTTGCAATCCGTGGTACACTGTAATACTTTTATGTCTTTAATCTTTATGAATTTTTTGTTAGGTTTCTAAATGATTCTTTCACATGATATTGAACAAAACTCGTCAGATGTTATATTGGCGTTCAAAGAATGTTTTAAAAATGATATTAAAACATTAGAAAAAATAATTTTTCTTTGAAAATTTACAAAAAAAAAAAAAATTTATATTATATTCAATTGGTAGGATTGGTCAATATGTATTTATAAAATTAAATTATTATTTTATTATAATGCAATTTAAGATTTAACAGTTATTACATTAACACAATTGAATATATATTAATTAAACTTATTATTATATCAGTAACTTATGCAAACCGTTGTGAATAATATTTGTAAAAAATAAAGCTGAATAATAAATCGACGAGCAGATTTTACTAACATAAAACGTTACGTATAAAATAAAATAATTTATTACCTAATACATATTATAGTATGTATATTTAAAATTGGAATTTTTTTTTACAATATAATTCCATTATTTACTCCTTTTTTTTTTCTAATAAAGATAGAAATAATGTATAATATCGTTTCGTTGTATTAATTTTTTAGCTTGAGAATAAATTTTATTATTTTGTTTGGTAAATGTGTACAGCACTTTGCAACATTAAAATTATTTATAACTTTTGAATTTAATTATAACTTGCGTTCACGTGTCATATATATTACACAATATGAGTATATTCCGGTACTCGTACGTCGTATAATATATATACTTATTGTATACCTACAGGGTTGGACAGTTTTTTTTACACACACGCACACACACATACGCTCCGATATAAGTACCTATATGAGCACAATATTATAATAATATTGAAATTTAATAATTTAAAATGTACACGTCATAAGTGTATTATTTTTATTTATTTTTTTTTATTCTGAGCGAAATTATAATTATTAAAAGTTAAAACGACAGTAATTTTCCCAAGAAAACATGTGTAGTATTTATAGATTTATTTATGTTTTCATTAAATGGACCTCGTAATTTTCAAAGAAACCTTGTCCCGTTTTTGCGGATTCACACTAAAATATTATAACGTCCTCTCACATCTCCGTCGATCACCGTGTACGGTCTTTTGAAGTACATCGCCACTATATATAAATGACGTATACGCACACACACAATTATAATATCACACTTTATACTTAGTATTTTTTTTTATAATATTTATTTAATATTTTGTTAAATATTTTTAATATTAGATAATAAAAAATATATAATATTAAACTTTAATAATATAAGTTTTTTAAATCATAACAACATTGCAGTATAATACTTAATTTTTTTTTAAGTGTTGGTACTAACTACTAGATATAAATAATTAATATTGTAGTTCTTATTTATTATACAGGAACGGGGGCATTGAATCAAACTAAATTAAATTAATATTTACTCATTTAATAATGAAAATCTATTTCGTAGTTAAAATGTTAAATGAAAAACGTTTAAAGGTACAATAATTGTACAAACTGCTTTTATTTAACATGGTATCAAATAAAGTACCTATTATTCACCTAACTCAGTATTTTAAATTTATGAAACACACATTTTAGTTTATTTTAATAATTAAAATTAAATTAAAGGAAGATGGAATAGGTTAGGTTAACCTAACGTAATCTATAACCTATAGGTATGTAATGTTACTATAATATGTATTATATTATTTTAAATAAAGTTTATGAATAAAAATGCAATGATTGATAATATGCTTATATAACATATAGAAGTCGAGGGAGCTGTGGCGTGGCAACTGGCAAGCTTATTATTTCAAACGCTAGGCAAGGTGTTTAAACAATAGCCTTCACACTATCCAATACAACACAATATAAAATTTAAAACTATAATACTATATGTTAATTTAGAATTTTTGCCCTAAAAAATAGATTGTCAACAATTTTTAAGTCAGTGTTTAAATTTTTAAAGATCCTTATAAACCGAATTAACTAAATTTTAAATCTTAAAGGAATATCATTTTTAAAAATAAAAACACAAGTATAGATACTAGATAGATATTGTATTGATCTGTATATACCTATTGATTCAATGCACAATATTATTTTGTTTTCTCTCTGAATTGTGCGCAACATTACAAATTTGCATTCAGAAAAACAAAATGTGTGTGTTGTTAGATATATCTAATATTACTGTAAATTGATAATAATTAATAATTTATTACTATCTATAATGTTAAAATTAAGAAAATAATCTATATTTATACGTTGGGTATTTTATGACATTTAAATTGTTATGCAAATTATTTGACTATGTTAAATATTACAATTTAAAAATCATTAAATCGCAATTTTAATACTGTGAAAAGACCAACCGTACAAACGTAAAACACAAATACACAATTTATTATAATGTACGTACCTACTACGTTATAAATATACACCTGCAGATACCTCTATCCAATAAATGTATAAAAATATAAATAAAGTAAGTTGTTAGGTAACTACTAACCAACAGTATAAATCAATTAAACTGTACTTTACACAAACTAATCAAATTGATCAAGAAATTATCAATAGTTAGGCAATATAAAAGCTTTAATTTATTTATTGGAAGACATATTGTATGATTGTACATTCAATAAATTTATTATTATAACTACCTATATATTGTAAGCATATATAGGTACCTAATTAACAATATAAATGAAATAGGTAGGTATTTCATACTAATCGGAATGTAAAAATATTCATCAATATAGCTGAGGGTAATAGGTAATTAAAATATTATTTTTAAATATTTTATTTAAATTGTTATTATAATTTTATATTTTAAAACAATCACAGTGCGGCACTCGTTTAGAATTTAATATATCCGTGAGTTTTTTTCCGACGGCTATTTTATCGGTGTTTTTTTTGAGAGGGGGGGAGTCCTTGGGGTTTTACTGTGGGTATTTATATTTTTTTCCTTCTATTGCCTTGAGTCTATAAAATTATTCTAAATAGTTGGTGTGATGGCATTAATTTGTACAGACATCCTCCTAGAAAAAAATAATAAAATATAATAATTGCGTCTAGGCGCCGGTCGTAAGGCGCTGGCCGGAGTTTCGTATTTATATCATTAATATGGCGATAAACGCGCGTTTTCGCGGAGGTACGCCAAGTGCAAACAGTTTAGTGAAAATCGTTTTGGCCATTATTCCACGTCAACGCCGTTGAACGATTGCTATATTGTTTGCTCCCGCATAGTCCCGCCATCACTAATCGACTTTTTTGACGGTCTTGTGTTTCTATCGGGTAGTTTCTACGGCCCCGATAGATAATGCATCATAAATTCATTCCTTTTTCCTTTTAGTATTTTTACAAATTTCTTTTCGGATCCATTATACGACGTTGAACAGACTTCGGCTGCCGTTTCGGTAAACAATCGGCGATTTATAACATAATATAAAGCTAAAAAACGAACGTCACATTTCAATTATTTTAAACCGTTATAATACCAGCTATCAGAGCGTTCGAAACAGGCAGGCACCCGTCTCACCGCTAGTCGGGTATACGCCGTCGCATTCGGGTCACAACTCACAGATTCTCGTCCGCCTCCGCCGCGGTCGAACCGCTCGAGATAACACAACCGGACGGTGATAACGCGCGTTGATAAGTGATAACACGGTGTTATCAGCCGCGTTTGTGCTGCGGACGATCATTTGACGACGCACGTGCATCGAAATAATAACAACAATAATAATATCATTCATTATGATATCACGGGGCCCACGACCAGACGTTTTTCGATGAAACGGTAAAAGAGTAAAATACTACCTATGCAACACGCAAGACCGACGACAGTGATCGTTCAGCGTCGTTGGCCCGCGCTCAAGTCTGCACGCCGGTAGGCAAACGACGATGACGACGATAATAATAACGACGACGAGTACACGTGCCGAACGTCTCCGTCGTTTGCTCGCGATTCACAAGTGTTCGCCGCCCGCTGTTTGGCCGCCGGCCATTTCGTCGTGAGATCCGTAGCGTCTTTTTTTTCTTTTCATTATTATTATTATTATTATTATTATCGTTAAAAGTTTTTATATCTTATAACAGGACCCGATCGGATCAGAGAGGAACTACTGCCGCCGCCGCCACCGTCTTATATTATTATTAGCCGTTATGTAATATTGTTCGAAACCTGGCACGGGTCCCGGCATAGCTGCTGCCGTCGAGCGGTGGTAAACTTCCGAATCGCTAAATATAGAAACAGTCGACCGAAGAGCCGCAGCACCGACTCGCTCGCCGCTTCGGAAATTCAATACAATCGCTGCCGTCTCCCGACCGTGTGCGTCACAATATTTATAATACACCGGTAGGCATACGATTATTTTCCGTCCGTTTTCGTATACGCTTCGCTTCAAAAGATGGCCGACGAAGTGCTGGACTCGGTCAAGAAATGCGTGAGCGTCATAAAAGGCGCCAAGACTGACACCGAAAAATTCGCCGCCCTGTTTATGGTCACCAAGACCGTGAAAGCCGAGAAATGCAACCCTCGCTCCAAACTTGCCCTGTTCGAAGCCATCGAGTTCAAATTCATCAAGCGTTTGTTGCTCAGCGACGAAGTGCCGGCCGGCTGCCCCCCATTCGTCTACAAGTCTGTGGCGATGAGCATACTCACGGCGCTGTGCAGTGTCCAAGAGGTCGCCACTCATCAAGAGATATTACAGAACGTTGACGTGTTCCTAGACATTGTGATTGGCGAGGGTGATGAAGACGAAGATGAAGTGGACGAGGACAATCTCATGCTGGTTAATGAGGCTTATAAGTGTTTAAATTTTATTGCGACATTTGACCAAGGCTTAAAGGCACTGTTTGATGTCGACACAGTTGGAAAAATGTGTAAGGTGTATTCAACAAAAAGCTTTCAGACAGATGAAGCATTGTCATTGCTCGTCACTATCGTTGAAAAGTTTGGTCCGCCTTCGTGGGAAAACAATGTCCAAAACTTTAATACATTGATGAACATCTTAGCAGTAGATTTTGAAACTGATCACAGCGAACGAAAATTTAAATTATGTTCAATACTTTCGCCTTTATTAGGCAATTGCCCAGTGGAAATTGTACAAGACACTTGTGATAATGAAATTTGGCCATCCAAATTATTCTTAGGACTGCGAGACATATTGACCAGTAAGCTTGTTAAAGCACAACGAGATCCAGCCATCAAGTTAGCATCGCAAATGCTAACAACGTTTGGTGCTGAATGGTCTCTGCAAGATGAAGCAAAACCAAAAGTATTTTTCTTGATGTTAATACATTTGGCTTCAATTGAAATACGTATGCAATTGGAAGATAAAAAATTTGAACAGGTACCTACTATTTATTATTATTATTATTATCTATTTATTTCTTATATTTTATTGACATTTTGAATATAATTGCATTCATGATATTACATTTTAGTTTAAAAAGTTAATTTGGTTTCTAAAATGTATGATATGTTTATAAATACCTAGTACATTAGCATACATTACCTATTTATGTACAATAATACAATAATATTTTAATCAATTTATGTTTTTCACAACTAATTTATGGTATTCAAGTATGAGTTATTTTATTTTATTTTTTTCAAACATTGAATGAAATTACTTATTTAATACCATACCCACCTAATTATAACAAATTAAAAAGATTTTCTGTAAAAAAAAAAAACTAACTGGCAAGTGTTTAATTTTTATTTATTTTTAATAATTGAATTTTTAGTTAGAATTGCAAAAAAACCTCTACCTATGAACCCATAACATTTTATGTTGGATGTATTCCAATAAAGTGTTAGTTCTGTGTAAAATATTGTAAATACAATTTATTACTGTGTATTTTTGTAAAATTAATTATATTTTTTTTCTAAATCTAATACATAAATGTAAAATATACCTAAAAGGGAAAAATAATTTATTGAGTCAATAAACAATTAAAAACATTTTATTAAATGTACTACCTGTTTATTGTAGGTACCTATTTGTCTAATTATTTTTTTAATTTGTTCAAATTTAATTTTAAATAAAAATAAACATTTATTAATTTATTTTCTACTATAGGTACTTAAATTCTTTGGATTAAAATTTCTATTGCACTTATATCATAACAATTTTTGGTACTTATAAAACTTATAAAAATACAAAATACTTACTGTTTAGTTAAAGTTCAGTATTTATATAACCATTATAACCTGCAATTTACCCTCTGTAATATTTTCTGAATTCATTTTATTAAATCCTCTTAAAGTTTAAAATGTTTTTAGTTAGGTATCCATTATCTATTGACCGGAATATCATAATATCATATAATTGCTACATTATTTACTTATTATTTTAAAATACAATATTTTAGATGGGTAGTAAGATGCTTGTCATATTTAAAGCTTACTTGTACTATAATTTGTTTTTGTTTTTTTGTTCGATTGTTTTTATACCAAAATAATATTGTAATTAGGTACCTAATAAAAAATTGATGGTGAAAAACATACAAAATTTATAACCCTATTTTAATAAATAAAATTTGTTTTTTTTTAGGTATTGGCCGTGGAAAATTTGCTTGGTTCATGTTTCACAATTCTAGAAATATCAATTGCTTTCTTATCAGCAGACACTTTAGATTTGGAACAAAAAGAAAAACAGCAAACATATACAGCACTTAAAGGTGCATTTACTGCAGTATTAAATCTTCTAAAAACATTGTCTGTATCTAAGAAACCATTAGAAGTCAAAGACAAATGTTTTATATGTCTGATGCTCATGTCACTTTCTGCATGGATGACACTAGAAACATCTGCAATGAAACCTGCCGTAAACAATATTTTGCCATTTGCTTTACAGATTGCCAATGAATCGTTCTTTGCGTATCGTGCACGTTACATATCTGAAAATGTCAAATCTGAAGATAAGCCAGTAACGTATGATCCTTTGAGTTCCATAGACGTATTGAGGGCATTCTTACCAGCTCTATGTCATATAACAGTGGATGACAAGGGTCGTGCAATATTATTACAAATTAAACAAGAAGAGGTGTTGCAAGAATGTTTGGCTTTTCATTGGTCAATTGCCCATTATAAAAAACCACTGATACCAAAATCTGAAAGATGTAAACCCAGAGGACCAGATCCCGAAATTCCAGCTGAACGTCTGAAAAAAATGGCTGACTCTAGAGGCGCAATTATTAGCATATGTAATACATTTATGAACATCTGCGTACTAGAAGTAGATCATGTAAAAAATAGTCCATTGTTTTTTACCCTCATGAAATTTGTGTTTGATAATCTACCCGAATTAAAGAACAATCATGAAAACCTTGTTGTGTATGGCAACATGGCCGTTTTAGGCCTATTGCTTCTGAAATTAAAGACTGCATACATTAAGAAAAACGATTTCTCTATTTGCCGTTATATACAGTCAACGATTCGATTTTTGTGGGATGCATACACAGTTGATGAAAATAGCAACAGTTCACGATTTGCATTAGGTCAGTTGGTCGTGACCATGAATTATAAAGAATCGTGGATGGAGTTGCAAGAGTTATGGTTTTTGGGCATGCAAAATCTTAGTGGCATCTTAACTCTTGTTCCGTGGATATCAGAATTTGCAATCGAAAGCGGTTGGGCAGAAGGCATCATAGACATGTTGGTGAAAATTAAGCCGGGCTCACTACCAACCAATGTAAAATATGCTTATGAAGATTTACTGTGTCGTCTTATTGATGCAAACAGTGATTTGGTAGCCACGCTCAAGAAAAAAGACGCTCTTACAGCTTGCCGGGGTCATAAATTTATGGAATTGGGTAAAAAATTATTCGGAGAATAATTATGTTATCATAAAACCATTTGTATTTTATTTTCTATAGCATTTATACTTTTAAACATTTTCATTTTATTGTATACAAAAAAGAAAAAATACAATTATATATTGTAGTATTTGATATTTGAATCAAAAAGCATATTCAATTAAGGACTAATATTAATGATAAGGACAAATATTTAAAAGTATATTTTTAATTTTATGAAATTATGAAACAGTAATCATTTTTTATTTGTGTGTCTATTAATTAAAATATGTCGCATGTATCGCTTCGAACACAGTAATCTTAAATTAACTATTATTCCAGGTTAAAAATAGTTTTTCTTGATGAAAATGTTTATTATATATTTTTGAAAGTATTAGATATATTTAGTTTATAATATTATTATTATTTTAATTTTTTTTTTTTTTTGGATAAAACGTTTGTAATGACTGATATTCTTTTTTTGTTATTTTTTTCAAATGATGGGTACAATTACATGTAACCAAATTGTATTTCTATGTCAGTAGATACATCGGCATTATCATCATATTGATGTCGCTATTTGTACCAAATAACTACATTTCATTATTAATTCTAGTCATTTAGAATATTCTTACTGATTTTTGGTTTAACCTACACACATAATATTATGTGGCTTATAGTTTATTTATACCATACAAAACTGTAATGCAATTGTTATAAAAATATGCAATAAAATAAGGTATACAAATAGTCTTCAATAGTGGATATGAGTAGGATTTTATTATCTATAACATTGTTTTCTAAGTAATAAAAAAATTTGATGACTGAACAATTTGATTTCTAAGTGTAGCCATTTATAATGATTATCAATGAATTAACGGATCGAATAGTCTTTAAACATAATAAATGTAAAATTAAAATTTTTAACCCGTTAAAACGGTTGTTATACACAGATACTTAATATTTTAATAGATTAATAACAAAGTCTTTAATTCAAATTTGGCTATGACATGACTTCATTTTTTTTATATATTATATTATAATAGTCTATATATTATACACATTAATATACAGTTTCTAAATGATCTATTTTGATAAAATATACTTTCATTTTGAATAATGTATTATGCCTACATGGGTTGTATAAATTATTGTATTTCTTATGATTAAAGACCGGATTTTGCATAAAATGCATGTTGCTATTTTCAACATCATATACATGCAGTCAATGAGTGTCCACAAATCATTACTTGATTTATCACAATTTTATACTGCATATTTTCGCATATTCTGACGTTAATGCATGTTTTGCATATTTTAACAAAAACCGTACAAATATACAACTAACAATCAAAAAAACACGCATCATTGGTACGTTTATATAATATCAAATATTTTATATCTCAAAGAATATTCGGACGCTAAAAATAGTTCCATAGATTGGTTGTACGGGTTTTATAGTGGAGACATGGCTTTACCTATTTTATCTAATCTTGTTGACCGAACACAGTTTTTCATCCTACAAGTACATTCTTACAGATCGCCGTCATAATTTCACAGAAATAAACATGGAACATACTTTGATAACTTATTGTTTTTCTAATTAACTTACTACCTTAAATTGTTCATACTTTTTTCCTGTTTATATCACCAATGTATCTACTATTTAATTTTAATAAAATATTTTTGAATTACAATTCAACAAAAAATTACATTTTTGTACTACAGTGAAACTTCCGTTAACGGTCACCTCTATAGGACGGTCACCTCTATGTAACGGTCAATTTGTTTGGTCCTGTCGAGTGTTATGGGAAAAATACATTAATACTTCTAAATAGCGGGCACTCTAATTAACGGTCAACATTTAAAAGTACACATACATATATCAAATGGAAAATTATTATTTTGAAATTATTTTTGACAGTTTATCTTAACGAGCTTAATTTATAATGTCGATAAGGCGATAACAATTGTCTGTGACTGTGTATTTTGTCATTTGTGTTCAGTGTATGTTTAAAACGTTTCGAAGTACGTACCTATAATTTCAATGGCGTCCAAACAAAAACATCTAACTTTAACAGAAAAAATCAAATTGTTAGATTTTTACCAAAAAGAAAATGTGAGTGCTCGTATTCTTGCAGATAAATTTGGAATAGGAAGAACTCAAGCCACCAACTTAATAAAAAACAGAGAAACGATTTTAAAATTATGGAAATCCCACGGTAATGATCAAATGAAAACTACAAAACGTCGTAAAACCGAATCAGGCAATATCAACGAAGTTGTATACGAATGGTTTTGTGCAGCCCGTGCTAAAAATATTCCAATCAATGGACCAATACTTAAAGAAAAGGCTTTACAAGTAAGTAAAGAATTTGAATGTGAAAATTTTAAAGCGTCAAATGGTTGGCTTGATAAATTTAAATCACGCTACAATATTTCTTTTAAAGTGGTTTGCGGCGAGAGTAAATCGGTTGATACGGAAACAGTGGACGAATGGCGTATAAAAGTCAAACAATTAATTTCTTCTTATGAGCCACGAAATATTTACAATGCTGATGAAACAGGATTATTTTATAAAATTCTTCCTAATAAAACGTTAAGTTTTAAAAATGAAATTTGTACTTCTGGGAAAAAGTCTAAAGAAAGATTGACGGTCATGTTATGCGTTAATTTAATAGGTGAATTTGAAAAGCCACTAATCATAGGTAAATCTAAGAAACCTCGTTGCTTTAAGAATGTGGACATAAAACGCTTAGACCTACACTGGGAGGCAAATAAAAAAGCATGGATGACACGATGTATAATGACTGAGTGGTTAATGTGGTTTGATGAAAAAATGAAAAAACAAAAGCGTAAAATTATTTTGTTTTTAGATAATGCAACATCACATCCTGATTTAAAACTACAAAACATTAACTTAGTATTTTTACCACCAAATACGACGTCACACTGTCAGCCTTTAGATCAAGGTATAATCCAAAATTTTAAAGTTATTTACCGACAAATGATACTTAGGCGAATATTATCACAGATAGACGTAGTAAAAGATGCTGATGAACTTGCAAAAAACATTACAATACAGTAATGTCTAATAAGACGCTTTGATGTGAATTAAACAGTCTGTAAAGCAAATAACTAGTAGTTGTGTTACTAAATGTTTTAAAAAATCAGGTTTTATTTTGGAAAATTTGCCTGTAGATTTAGATAACACAGATCTTGAAAATGAAATAATTGTTGGTGAACAATTAGTTAATATGCTGCCAACTCATATGCAAGGTGAAGATTTTTTTTTGGTCGACAAAAATCTAAGAACTGAAGAAGATAGTACTGATATCAAGTCATTCATAATAACAGATAATGACGAAGAGGAAACACATGAAGAAACTGAAGAAACTGAAAAAACTGAAGAACCCGAATACACTGTATCAAACTATTCTGAGGTTTTAACTCAAATACAACAATTATTAGCTTTCACTCTTCAAAAAGGCGACGTAGATGGTTATGACATGTTAAAAACCGCAGAAATTTATTTTGAAAAAAAATGTTCAAATAATCAAATGAATTTAAAACAAACTAATATAACTCAATTTTTTTAATTTTAATATGTACCTATTTATAAAAGCTTATGAGATTTTTTTAAATTTTAAACTGTACCTACCTACCTACTTTATTTCGTAAATCATAAATACAATTTTTAATACCCATATTGATATGCTTTATTTTAATATTGGTGTTTTATTTTTAAAATTTATATGACCTCTATATAGCGGTCACCTAGAAGGTCTTGAACTTCTGTTAACGGTCACCTCTGTAGGACGGGCACCTCTAAATAGCGGTCATTATTTACAGTCCCTTCAGTGACCGCTATATGGAAGTTCTACTGTATATTATACATGTCATTTTTTTGTTTATGAAAAATTTAATAAAATATAAAATTGAATAAAAATTGAAACTTTATTTTGCATGATTTGCATTTTTTCCTTGCATATTTTGACTTTTTTAGTGCATGTTTGCATGCATATTTTTACAATTTAAAATACATATAAATCCGGTCTTTACTTATGATTTGAATGAGAAACGAATAACAACAAAGTGAAAATACAGGTATATGTAAGGCAATACAATATTATTTCTTTTTGATTACTCATCATTATTCATATAAAACACACATTCACAAATAATTGATCTAAGTGTATATTGATTTATTTATTAATTTTTATAAATCAATTATATTATTGCCTTTATAGCATTATGGCATTATAATATGATATATTGTATTGTACCTATAAATTACAGATATATGTGTGTATGTAAATTTTATATATATATATATCATTTTGATGTGAGTCCTATGACTCTTATGATATCATAATACCTATATATGGCTATATTAAATAGGCATTATATTTATTTTATATGTTGTATAATTTACAGGTAATCTATCTATAAGTTTACACAAATATATATACATATTTTGAAAAATTATTGAAATTTCAGATTGATCTTTTAAATTGGATAACGCATAATAATTGTTGTATTTTTTTCTATGCTTTTGGTAAGTTATTAATTTTTACCTACTTATTTTCCACACATCTCTCGCAGAAGGAGCAAATACACCACACATTTTAACTCTTAACAGAACTTTCAACTTATTGATTACAAATGTCATTTACTTGGAAAGGTAATTTAAAACTACTGGTAAGGTGTATTTAAAAGTAGGTATATTATTGTTTGATAAGTTTCCATAAGTATATTTCCTCATATTCTTTAACCTATCTACTACAAGAAATGTATTGAATAATGTAAATAGCTTTAAGTTTTTAAATTTAAATTTATCAAAATCAATTTGGGTTAAGGTTAGGTAGGTAGGTACCTACCTAATTAGTTGACTGTAGTTAAAACAATAAATCAACACACGAAGTGTTTACAAATTTGAACACATGTACAAATTTTTAATTATCATGTAGATATAGAAAACAATTGTGTCGAAAAAATACAACTATCTTAGTAATTTAAATATTTATAAACGGTAAATTGTTTTGCAGTTTGAATTTTATATTTCTAACATCTATAAAACTGCCGGGAAACATGATAATAGCACTCGATTCAATTCCCATACTTATATAATATGATTGTACACAGTGGCGGTGCCAAGATTTTTTTTAGGTAGAGCCAAGGGAACATCAACAATTATAAGGTATTAGGTAGGGCTACAAAAAGTGAAAAATGAGTACATATTGGTATATTATTATAATATTACCTATGTCAAAGGTTATGCCAGTGCTAAGATCATACCTTGCCCATCCCTGGCGCCGCTACTGATTGTAATTGTCTATATAGTTAGTGTACGAAGTGATCTGGATAGTGACGACAGTCAATACTATAAAATTAAATATAAAACGTACAAGTCATATATAAATCATATATTACGTGGACACCATATTAACAATAATAATTATTATACTCTACTCTGCTACTTCCTTTTAAAATCTAGACGATCATAATGCAATAAAAAAGTGCTCTCCCAGTCATTTTATGTTTCTAATAAACAATTAAGTTATTATTTTTAACGAATAAATAAATATTTTGTATGCTTTAAACTTATATTTAGGTACATGTTATTTTATACGTATAATACGGTATATACCGTATATAACGGTTATGTCGTATCAACTTATAAGCACTAGGTATAGGTAGGTATATTAATTAGTATTAATAATAATAAAATTTGGATGCGTTGTGGTACCAGCACCCTGGTTGTATTCGTAATTATTATACTTTACTCAAGTTAAACGTGCAGTTAATTCATAAAAAGAAAACATATTATGTGATTCGTTTTATACTCAAACGATTAAAAAATCAAACAATGTAAAAATAGAAGTATTTAAGTTGACAACATATTATAGTTTTGAAACATTAAATACAGAGATGAGGTATAAGCTAATTTTATGGTCTACTTTTATGTATAACATAATGTTAATACCTACACCTATATAATATATATTAATTTTTATGATGTTTTAATTTTATATCGGACACGATTATCTGTACGGTATAGGTATCATTGGGTGCATGTAAGTACTAAAATGTAACAATAATATTTAAAATACACTATGGGTAGGTAACATATAAATAACGGATGTCTATACGGTCTACCAATGTAAATTTACACATAATCGCGCTTATTATTAGGTATATATAATTAAATATAATTAGGGCTGAGATTTTGATACGATGATATGACGTAATTTGTTTCAATTGTGTTGTAAATCATAGGTAGCTTTACAAGACGTGTTTATGCGATTCTGTTTGTTTTTATTTTGCAGGTAATTTTTCACTATTTATATCGCACGCGTAACACTCGTCGACCACCGTTCTTGTATTTAAAAACACATTTAAAGGGGTAAAAACAATATTATATTTATTTTAATTTTTCTATTAGGTACCACTCAGCTATGTATTATTATAATATTATACACCTTTCTCTTCCCAAATTCAAAGAATTACAATTTCGGATATATTATTAAGTCTTTTTTGCTCATTTATTTATTTATAAATATATTTTTTTAGGGCATTAAAATCTCAGCCCTAAAATAATAATACATATAACAATGTATTGTTATAATATATGTATATATATATATATGTGTGATACGTGTATACGAGAGAAGGAATACTGAAGAAAAATAAAAAGGTGGAGGACCGGTGGCTTGGGCACATTCCGAGACAGCACTAGAATATCCTTAGGGTTGGCCGTACCGGACTATCGGCTGCGATCCGCTAATGGGATTGGACATGCCGGAGTTCGGCATATTCTGATACTGTGACATGTACTCGGTATTATATTGCGGAGCTGTGTGCTGTGTGGACATCTGACCGTTATTTTTGCCGTCCGTGACTTGCCCTGTCCCCGCTTGGGGCTGCATATTATTATAGCCCATTCCGTTGTAGTTGGGGGATGGCATTTGAGAATTGAAGGCGTAGTTCAGAGGCTGCATACCTTGTTGCGGCGAATAATACTGGCCACCGTATTCAGTTGGATTCTGCTGTTTCCTGAGGGTTTCAGGCACCAACAGTCTTCGTCCGAGGTTGAGGATAGCATTGGTTCCGTTCGAGCCCATGTCGAAGACTGTCTGTGCCCCCGATTGGGTTTGATCTAATATTTTGCCAACTACGCCCCTGAACGCGGTGGTTAAGCCTTCCTTTACGCCCTCGCCGTACCTGCCAAACTTGTCGACTGTGTTAAATATCATTTCCACCGGCTTCTGGACAAACTGCATCGGATTCGTCGGTATCATATTATTTATCATGTGCATTGGCTGCATTAGTTCTCCTGTAAACAACGAGTGCGGTGTAGTATAATAGGTAATAAATTATCATAATTATCTGTCTAAACCGGAGGTCTTCGACCGTTTTAAGCGCTGTCATAGGTAAACTATTTTTTTTTTAAGTCTCGTGGGCCTTGTTTATAATAAAAAACCGTGTAGTATAAAATATGATTAAATATGTATTAAAATATATAATAGGTACGTATTAGTGTATTACGATTAAAATGTGTTCGCAGGCTTAAAATAAACACAATATAGCTGAAGACGTTTAACAGTACTTATATGTGATAATGTAGTTTAGAAATTACATTGAAAAATAGTTTTTCTAGCTGATAGAATGGATTTAATTGATTAATTTTGATAAAATTGATAAAATTGTTCATTTGATATTATAATTCCATGATCATGTACAGTTTTAATGATTTATACAACTTGATAGTGTCGTTTTCAATAAAGGGGTAAGTTTCTATACACGGCCACACGGGGGAGAAAAAGAAAATTTAGAATTTTCATCTTTGGTTTTATAGCCTTAATTTATTCCTTAGAAATTTATTTTTGTCATTCAAAGACTAGTTAAACTCCTTTCTGCTTGAAAAGATACTTAAAAATTAGAAAAAAATGCTATAGATTAGCTGTAATTTTCTTAGCGTTCCACGCAATTATTTAATATCGATAATCCTACAAATCTTAAGAATGACCCTGCTTGTAGTATTCTTTAGTCAGATATCAGGATTGACCTTTGTCAACGGATTATTGTTCGGGATAATTTAAACTATAATGGTAGGTACCTACCTGGATTCATAAATGAATTCAACTGGTTCGGATAACTGGGTACATTGCTTGACAATTGGATCGGAACTTCATACCCGTTGCCCCTATTGCCGTTTATATAATAATATGGCATTTGATTTGGTCGCTGGCCCAGTTGGTCTGTGGACAGCCTTGCGGGAAAGTGGTGATTCGGAGGAAGTCTTTGTAAGTGTGGATGTTGGTGTGGGTGGTTAAACATAGGATTTTTCAGATTATTCAAATGGTTTTGTGGGTTATTTAAATTGTTTTGTGCATTATTCATAGGTTCGTTAACCGATGGGGGAAGACTCCATGTATTTTGGGGTGGTGGCATATTTGTCTGCATTGATGGTGAGTTTGGGATCATTCCTTGAGATGGGTTAGTTTCAACAAAGCCTGGAACCTTTGATAGACTACCAGTCTGCATAGGTAATTGAGACTGTTGAGAACCAGTTACCATAGGTAATTGAGACTGTTGAGAAACAGGTAACATAGGTAATTGAGACTGTTGAGAACCAGTTACCATAGGTAATTGAGACTGTTGAGAAACAGGTAACATAGGTAATTGAGACTGTTGAGAACCAGTTACCATAGGTAATTGAGACTGTTGAGAATCAGTTACCATAGGTAATTGAGACTGTTGAGAACTAGTTACCATAGGTAAATTGTCGGAAAACATTGGTACTTGGTTACCGATCGGTATATTCAATGAACCTGCATCATTGCTCAGTTGTTGTGTTACTGTATTTAATCCTAAGTCAGGATTAATTGCTTCTTCAGTAATTTCCCTTATACTTGGTTTTATACTATTTTCCAGTATATTTAATGAACTCATCATTACTCCATATGATTGTGGCTGATTTGGCGGTGGTTGTTCTGATGGTGATAGTGGTTTCTGTGGTAGTGATAGTGGTTGCTGTGGTGGTGATAGTGGTTGCTGTGGTGGTGATAGTGGTTGCTGTGGTGGTGATAGTGGTTGCTGTGGTGGTGATAGTAGTTGTAGTGATGGTAGTATTTGCTGTTGTTGTTGTTGTTGTTGTTGTTGCTGTTGTTGCCGTTGTTGCAGTTGTAATAGTGCATCTTCTTGGTTTTGATTTAATAATTGTTGGGCATTTGGTTTTGCGCGTTGTTGCTCTTCTTCTATTCCTTGGCAGTGTACATAATTCTAAAATATCACATATATAATTATATTATTAAGACAACGTGAAATAAAATATTTAACTTTGATTTTATAGATATTTACTATTTATGAATATTATTACCATTCGAATGTATAATAAACTATACATTTATAACTGTAAAAACCTAACACACACACACACACACACACACACACACACACACACACACACACACACATTATATATTTTAAAATTATATATTATATAATATTATTATATTTGTCTTGTATTTAATTTAAGTTTTTCCCAATAATAATTATTGAAGTATTCAAATGTATTCAAAAACATTTTTAAAACATTTATATCATTTATTTAAAAGTATTAAGTATGATATTCAAGAATAGTACAGTACAATAGCATAATATAATATTATTATTATGTCAATACATAATATCAGCATTAACATTTTTATTAAAATGAATAATGATTAATATAATATTACGTCGTTTTCACATAACCATGTCCCGAGTATTACATTAGGTGATGCTAAAACGAGTCGCTAAAAAGCCTGAAGTATTCAAAATGATTTTAAAATAGAACAGTATTAGAAAAAAAATAAGAATAACGCGCTAGATGCGCAATATATAAACGATATATATAATGGGCATATATAGTTGCCTACTGACTACTCCGTGATGAGATACGGTTATAAATGGTTATATAGTATTATTCATATCATTAATGATTAATATAATAGTTTTATACTACAAACTACAACAAAAAAAGCGGGTAAGTGGGTATCGCTCTGCTGTATATTAGGGGGTGGGGTGGACCTCAGACTATGGAAGGTTAAATTTGAATGCAATGATAGGTATCATTGTATACGAAAAACGATTCTGAACGAAGATGATTTGTCAGTTTAGGATATATTATATTTAAATATTGTCAAATATTCTATTTTGAAACAAATAGTATAGTTTTTATATTATGTTACTATGGTTACTATGGCCAACATTCGCATTATGAGCGTATGAAATTTAATTTAATTTTTGAAATATTTCGTATAAATTCGAACTTTAAGCACTTATAAAAAAAAATTGTGACTAACGATTTCGGATTTTTTTTTATCACTTTAAGAACAACTTATAAGAAACCTTGTATTAAATTTTCAAGATTTTCTGGCCACCCAAAAAATTTTTATCGGCATTTGAAGAAAAAAAAACTTAGAAAAGTCGAAAATTTCAATTGTCTATTAGTAGCTTAAAAATGGTCAAAATATTTTGAAAATTTAACTAACTGTAAAGAGATAACCATAATATAAACATTTGGTGAAAATTTCAAGTATTTACAATAATTGGTTTTTGAGTTACAGCAAAATCAAAAAATCGATTTTGTCGAAAAGTGGTTTTTCCGTAAAATTTCCATTTTTCTGTCATTTTTTTTTTGTTTTTCTCGATTTTTTTGGAAACTATTTGAAAATGTTTACTTTTGATCCCCCAAAGTACCAACTAGATGAATTTTCCTATTCAAAGAGGGGCTGAAGTCAAAAATCGGAGCATTATTACTGCTCCAAATGTTGTCGTCAGACACAAAAAAAAAAAAAAACACACATCATAGTAAAATCAATACATTCTTCACTCCGTTCAGAATCTAAAAAATATTATGAACGATTTTTAAATTTTTAATATAATTGATAGTAACATCATACATCCATAGTTCCATACCCAGTAATAATTAGTGTTTGAAATATTTCATTTTCAAATTTTAGTATAGTATATATTATATATCAGAGGTTCCCAAACTGTGGGTCGCGATTATACTTTTGGTGGGTCGCGCTATTTTTTTTAAATAATACAAAAATATAATCATCTATTACTTGTATGGTAAAAAAAAAAAAAAAAGGTCATTCATTGATATTGTGGGTCGCCATATTTTAAAAAATTTTCAAAATGGGTCGTACAATAAAAAGTTTGGGAACCTCTGTTATATATACCTGATATTGTACTGTAAATATTGAGTATTTCTGTGTGACATTATACGATTTATATTTTAGTTATCTATTTATCTATTTATTGTTGATAGAAATACTTCTAGTTATTTTTATAATATTATAGAAAACGATCATTGATGACAAATACAAGCTTACTAAAACAAATTTTATTGAAAATTTCATATAATTTTTAAACATTAATAGCAACAGCCAACAACCCTCCCCCAATCCATAAATACACCTATGGTTTTCTAGTTAACTTGTTACATCATTTGTATTATATTAAATCTAAATTTAAAAATGTTAACTTTATTTATTTTTTTACGTAACAAAATAATTAATTAAATCATAATGTAATGTGAACCAGCGTGGCAGCGTGTGAATGATATACAACTTCAAGGAGCCACGAGAATATTAAAAAATTGTATTTCCCTTGAGTTCATCATCGGCACACTGATTATACATGATAAATAAAATCGATCCTTGATCGCCTACGCCATAATCTTTAGAGCTAAAAGCATCGTATTTGTATAAGTGAAATAATAATAATAATATAATAATACTTTCCGCTTAATCATATTTATTATTAATGTTATTTATATACTATTATTTACTTGTAAAAATTTATTCACAGATTGTATATATATTTCAAATAAATGATAAATACATATTGCTTATAATTAATATATAATATATAGAGGTAAAATAATTAATGAATATTTTTTTTGTTTAAATAAAAGCATCACTAAAATAATAATAACATCAATACAATAAATATATATAAACCCAGGCGGTAAATCAAAAGTACCCACCTTCCTAATTATTTAATTCATAGCGAATGTAGTTTTCTAATGTTATGGCCTTATACGCACTGAGCTATGTGATGTTTATCATATTAACGATCAACGCTTAATTAAAACAAAAATTGGGAACTCGGTCTGCTATGTAAATCTATGTACCTATTATATATACATGATGAATAGAGAAAGTTCAAAGGGCACTTCGTCACTGAGCAGGTCACTAAATCGATTTTGAACAAACGAGACGAGTGGATCAAAATTTATTTCTAAAGATATTATATGTTACGTTATCATATATATTGCAAAGGGTGACAATATATTCGATGTTCACTTCGAAGATAACAATTAAAATAAGAATATAGGCCAATAATAAATCAATATATCAATATTTCTATAATATCGTAGACGAAACGAGAAAACCTGATATGCATTTAAGACTTTTAGGGTTTGAAGTCCCTAGAATTAGAAAAAAATAAGTTATAATTTCATAAAACAATCTCCTATCGGCTGTCTTACCGTACAATTAATGAAAAATAATAAATGAAACACATATTATATTGCAGGTTATCAGCCGCTACTAAGTACATACATCGTTTATTAAATACTTTCTATGTGCGATTAAAAATTTAAAAAACAACGGTCGTTCGAAAAATCTCCTAAATAATCTTGGAAAAAATATAATAGCTATATATTATTATGCGATAAAACATCGAACGTGGCAAAACATTGTCAATATAATACTTCCACTGCAAACATTGAATTTCGACAGCAATTTTTTTTATACATAAAATAACACTCGCGGCGTTGCCAGCCTAAGACTTAATAAAATAGCGTTAAATTTTGTTCCTATAGATCGTAGATATTTATTTTTTTATACTTTAAAAAACCATTTTTGTGCGTCCTAAGATGTCTAGAGGCTTAGATCGGAAGCTATTTCGTGTCAACAACTCATATTATATTGACACGTGCGCAAAACAAGTGCTCGGGCGATGCATATTAGTTATTACTATACACATAGAGTTACCGACCTGATTTGCGAAGATCGCAACGAGCAGCCAGAGGACGGTCGCGGCGGCGAGTCGGCTGCAAGTTTTTTTACCGTCGACGGCCATCGTCGTCGTCGTCGTCGTCTTCGTCGTCTTAGTGGCAATCACGTGACGTGACGCGTAACCGATGCGGAAGAAACGAAAAAAATTAACCGGAACAGAAATGTCGTCGGGCAATATCATCTATCGCGCTATGGTGATATATATTATGTCGTCGCAATCGGTATCGTTTTTATATAGGTACGACGAGGTTTGCGGGTTGGCGTGTTTGCGTACGATATGTTTTGTCGGAGCGGATCTTTTGTGTACGCCAATCCGCCGAGCAGATGTGACAGGTCGCGTGATCGTGACGTTTTTTGTTCGCGCGATAATAGCAAAATAACAACTACGACGACGGTGTTGATGATAATATTATAGTCGTTGTGTGTGTATAATAATTAATAACGAATTACAACAAATATTGTTCGGTGCGAACAATGTTGTTTCGTCACATCAATATATTGTACTATTATTGTTATTATAGACCGACTCGGACGGCCGATCGGAGATCGCGCGGTCTATACCGCGGTTTGGGTAGAAGAGACGGTACTGTGGTCTCGGCGCGGCGGAGGAACCGTAAATTATTATATAGTTGCGGTGCGGACGAGACGACGGGCGACTCTGCGCGGAGGCGAGAGGTCGCGGGTTAGGGTTTTCTTTCCGTTGCCGTTCGACGGTTCCGCGGGGACCGACCGTGCGCACGACTGTCGGTTGACATAACAGCGCCGACGTCGTCGCGCGTAAGTATTATACCTGTCGGACGGACGGACGGAACCGCGGTCATGTTAGGCGCGAGAAAAATAAACACGCCACGTGATTTACCCGTCGTCCGCGCCGCGCGGGCCGTGTGGTGTGTTGACGCAACTCGTGTATACGTATATAATATTATGCGCACACCGACCCCGTCGCGTCGTAGTACAGCTCATAGCTATCGTATAATAATATTATATTATCATTGTCGTTACTCATTATAATGAAAAATATATTATATTCGCGTATTATTATTGATGCGACGATCGACATTTGACAGGTGTCGGTTACGGGCGGCGGTTCATATATATATATGTGTGTGTATAGCCGTATAGGTAATATACGCGTGCTTAATGATCTCGCGGATAACATCGGGTACCCGTGTAAAATAATATAATATTATGACATACCGTCGTGTGTGTGCAAAACGCACGATGTGCGATGGTAGACAAAAACAATTTAACAAATAAATACTGCACAAATACGTATACATATATATTGTATACAGGGTGTCCCGTGAGGGTTTATCCATTGCGATATCTCCTGAACTAATTTCCTGATTTTTAATAATTTTTTCTATAGTTTCGAGAAAAACTGCGAATCACACTGAAATCGTTCGCCGGCCGTACGATCACGCGGGCCACACGTTCAATACATTGATACCACTATTTGCAGTTTTTTTATACAATATTTTCAAAGAAATAACTCTACAAAGTGGCTATCTTTAATCTTTTTGAAAATAAAATTAAACAAAAAAATATATTTTTTAACTTTTTTATCAAAATATTAAAATAAATTAAAACATACAATATTTGTAGTTCTTGTCCACGTAAAACTTATCAAAAAATCAAAATTATGATATCTCCATTATTTTAGGAGATATCGCAATGGGTAAATCCTCACGGGACACACTCTGTATATAATATATTATATTAACGTATAATAATATAATGTGGCATATACGAATAGCATATTATATTATGCAAGCCGTCGACGTTTTTTCGGAACTCTGTCGGGGAAAAAAAATATAATAATAATAACGCCACTTGCCGGGCCTCTCAATTATAATAATTATTGCGGTTTTTTTTTGCTTTTTCCACGTTTTTAAAAGGTAATTTCCTTTTTTACGGCGCCCGTTTGTTTCCATTGTAATCGCCCGTCATTAAAATAATCATTCCATACAATTTTCGTCGCAACGGGGCGCGCGTCGAGTATAAATTGTCAGATCGCCCAAGTATTATAGTCGCTTTCCGAAATCATTGAATTTTTTTTTTAAAAAATACACGTATTTATCTTATATAGAATTCGAAGAAAATGAAGAGCTTTTCCATAATCGCCGTGCCAATCGTTTTGGCTTTTTTCGCAGCCAACACGTCTGTGAGTATAATATATACGTAGTATTATGTGTTTGACAAGAGGTAAATCATGAAAGTTTGCATTTCTGCTGCCGTCGTAATAATAATAAGCAACTAACGTTTTAATCATCCCGATATTATGTTATGCGTTATGCGATCGTACATATTTAATTACTATTATTTTTCCTTAAATGACGAAATGTTGAATCGTAAAACTCATAAAAATATAGGCAAGAACGATCATAATTTTGTCAAATTAATCGTCAAGTTGAAACGTATAAAAAAAAAATTTCACTGAAATTGAGAAATCAAATGAAAAACAACGATTTATTTATTTTATTCTAATTACAAAAATATTAACCGTATGGACTAAAAATGTTTTACTCTTACCTACGTATATGTATATTACTATTTAAACACCGTTGAATCAAAATTTAACACATTTATTGCAGTGACCTAATCAACGAAAAAGTATTCTCCACACTTATTAATCAATAATAATAATCAATGCTGGGCAAGTTAATGATATTTTTTAACTTAAAGTTAATTCAAAATGTTCTATCAATTGAACTAAGTCAGAGTTAACCAAAATTGTATATTAAACTTTTAACTCAGGTTAAGTTTGTTAAATAAAAAAGTATCTAGTTTTCGCATAGATAAAACTAAAATAATCAGTACCTAAAATTGTTCATGTTATTAGACCAAAGAACTATTATTATTGTATGTGTTCCAAAAGGTAACCGTAAAAATTTTGTTAGCACGCTTATAAGTTATAACTTATAAAATGTGTACCAGCAATTTGTATACCTACAATAGTTCACACAATTTTATTGAAATTAACTTAACTTGTTTAAATGAAAATTAACTCAAGTTAATTAAAAGTTAATTCGAAAACTACTAAATTTAATAATTAAGTTAATAGTCATAAAAAAAACTTATTAAGTTAAAAATTTAAATTAGCTAAACTTTTTAATTTAATATTAACTTAATAATGCATTTATACCCAGCCTTGATAATAATACGTTATTATACAGCACGGCGAACACCCTAATTTTTCAAACAATAATTACCTCTAAATATTGCAAACCACAGAACTCTTTGTAAATTTATTATTAATTTAATATTATATTCAATGCCTACCAATATTATTTTTCTATCTTTTAAATAGTAATTATGCAGTATATATTTATTCATACATTAATTATATACCTATGTTTCATGTGTTTATATATAATGTATAGGCGTATAGCTTAATAAAATATTATGATTTCGAGAGAAGTGAGAGGTATCAAAAATAAAACAATTGGCTGATTAATTTTCAGATTTTTTGATAACAATAAAATTTAGGTAAATCACAATTAGCAGAGTTTAATATAAACAATGTTTTCGGTATAAATGTTATTTATTGGTAAAAGATAATTATATAAATTGTCATAAGACTAAGAATCATTACTCATTAGATTTAATATCATGTATTCATTACTGTAGACGTTATTTTATATTTTAATACATTTATTATAAACCATTATTCTTTGTGCAATAATTTAATTAAATTCGAACTTTGTACAGTTGATTGGAATGATGAAATGATATTATAATTTATAACATAGCCCTAAATGGGCCCCCATACCTAAGCTTTATCGGGAAGTTGAAATTAAAAAAAAATACACTTATTTCTTTGAACAGTTTTTTATAACCATTAACAGTAAATAATAATTTATTATATTTACAAATTTGTATATAAACTATAATATTTAGTTTTATTTTTTTTATGATTTTTGTTCTGATCATCTGATCTATATTAATACCAGTAGTGTCAATTCTCAAAGGAAAATGAATAATTTTCGTATTTTTTTCATTTGCTAAGTATATTTAAATGTTAAATCTTATACTCAATAGTCAATATCACAAATTAGTCAAATTATGACACGCGAGGTTCTAAGGCATTAATTTATGTTTCTACAAATCATTTTTATTTCTAGACACAATAGCCTAATCAAAAATTGTTTTCGATTAAACAATTCGGAAGTTTTAGCTATAAAGGTTTATCTGGTTCACCTATACAACATATAGATTTGTATTTAAACGTATATGTCTTGTACTTAAGTATTAATTTATTGGTATTAAATAAAAGAAGTAAAAAAATCATATTCTATTGCTTAACCGTTGAAATCAGATCACAGTTTAAAAATTCATTCATAATTTGTTATTGATTTCATAGTAATATAAGAACAGGTAAGGCAATTTCAAATACATTTTAGTAGCCTTTATCTAACTCTATATTATTATATTAACACTTGTTTTGATAAATGTGTGTTGACGTGACGTGTATACCGTGTCAGTGGCATTTGGCTATGTATTTGCTATAGAAAAATTGTAAACAAAATACCGTTTCATAAAAAGACTATGCCTATACCTTGCCATACTGCCATAGCATTGGTGATTTTAGAACAAATGAATAATTTCAAGTAAAATGCATAAAATTATCTATCTTGCAGTATTATTCAAACAATTATATAAACTAAATATATATACAATATTATTATTGTAAATTGTAATTTTTCAATTATTTACATATGAAATTCATCGCAATATTTATAATACGTTGTGTGGCAACTATATTTTTTCTAAAGAAATTAATATTTTCGATGTTAGAGTGATGGGCTAAATTATTATACATAATGCTTTTTAACAGATTTATAATTATTACGTTCGATAGTACCTAATATGCTATTAAAATATTAACCGTGTAACGGCGCAACGTGTTATAGGTCTGCTTATTTGTGACGATAAATCGGTTGACAACATATATTATTATCAAGTTTCCCCTTTATTCATTTAATTTGTCAATTTTCAGGCGAAAGATCCGTTCTTCGGAAAAAACAGCTGCGACGTTAAGTATAACTTGCACGAAAAATTGGCTTCGGTGATTAATAACGAAGTAGGCATAGATTTAATCAATGAATTGCGACAGCACACAAAGAATATCTGCTTAGACCCAAAGGCCCACAATGCAATCGTTTCGCTAACAGATGGGATCACCGACGTGACGACCAACACTAATATCTCACAAACTCTGGGAAATGTATTCTACTGGGCCAGGAAGATCATGAAGGATCGTAACTTCCGTTCGGTCTGGCACGAGGTTATGAAAGGCACCAACATGTGCTTTGATAATTTCGATTTGACTAGCCAGATAACAGAAACTTTATTAAACAATTTAACTTTAATGTTGAACCATCCCAAATTCGATACCACATTCGAATCGGTGATCAATAATCTGTCCAAGGTAATTAACTTCCGCCAGAACGTTATGCGCAAAACTGCAGGTATGCTTTTCAAACCATCGATGAAACGGTCAAACTCAAGAAACGGTCGGGAATAATTTCAATAGAATTGTGCCCGCTACAACGAAAAAATGCAAATTTAAAAATAATAGCGTTTAATAACGAAGCAAGAACATAATCATAAGAGTAAAATAAAAAATAAAAAATAATATTTTTAAATGTTTTCCGTTATCCTAAGACAAATAATTAATTGTACGTTTGTTCAGTTATTTGTAACTATTATTGTACATAAAAATTAAATATAATATCCATTTACTGTAAAACGACTGTTATACGAATAATATTATAAGACAATAAATTACAGTTGAATTTCTCATTAACCGATATAATTGTACTCACTGAAGATAAAGTTATTACATTAGGGGCGTTTTTATGGGGGTTGAGGGGGCTTCAGACCCCTCCACCCCCGAAATCCAGGAAATATTCATTAAGTCTACTTATTATGTCCTATCATATGTAAATTGTATGAGTTCAATATATAATACGTCTCTGTATTACATCATAAATTGAATATTTTGTAGTATTTTGTATGATTATAGATGTTGGGAAGACACGACAATAGGGGAAATGATGAATGAAAAACCAGTGATCGCAGAGATTTAGCAGAGTGTTTCGTACATAATTATACAATAAAAGTAATATGCTATGATCTACAATTATTATTTGGATCTCTGCGATAGCAGAAGACGCAATAAGATCGCGTAAGTCGATTTAACGCTATACCGTCGTGACTAAATCCGATCGTCTGCCAGAATTCTGTTATATTTTTCATCGGTATTTTCGTTTCGCATCGTTCTTATCGTCCAAAAAATATCGCCGTAAATCGGTGAAAAATAAAGCGTATCTAGTGAGAGCCAACCCCCGCCAGTAGTAATATGTTGCGTTAAATCAAAAATGTAAAAAAATAATAAAATACTAAAATATATTATTATCGTCGTCATTCATAATATGACGCGTGCTCGTAATGATATTATGTCATTGGAAAGGTCGCTGAATTTCGCGTTTACCTCTCGTTCTGGACCACGCGCGGCTTACGAAATACAAATATTATACATCAATAATTAAACATCTATATCAATATAATATATATATATTATATGACAATACCCATCACGAGCTGTGTCGTGTATTATCGTTTAAAACATGTTTTCGCGTGTAATACGGTTACAATGGGCACCGTTTATCGGTATGGTAATCGGCGAGGCGCTTATTATAATACGCTAAAGTATAGGTCGTTGCCGGCTGTGTATTGTTATTAAATATATATATATATATATATATATATGTATGTTATGCTGCAGGTGCCCGTCATCTATTTACAAGAGTATGGCGAACACATGTCGATAATGACGTGGTTGTGTTAATATTGTATTGACATTTGACACGTCGAACGGTGCGATAATAATGACACTTAACACTGTGTACGCGCATTACGTGGTACACAGGTATCCGTGTGTAGTCGAAATCGAATTCGGTGTGCGAAAAACAAATTAAAAAAAAAAAAAAAAACGAGACGGTAAAACAATATTGCAATATTTATTAACGTTTGCTACGAATTTAAAATATATATTATGATAAACTAAACGTTTTAGCGTAGAATACGTTTCGTATAGTAGACGTACATAATATCACATATATATATAAGTACCTACGCGATATTTGCGAACTTAGCGAGGACTTATTTAACAAAACTTAATTAACAAACATACTTACGCGCGTTGCTATTATTGTTTTTTTGCACTGATGGCGTGTCAGTCGTCGTCGCATTATAATACACCTTTGGGGCCTAAATAATTATATTTACACTATTTAATAACAACGAGTACTATACCTACGGGCCCATTAACGCGTGCAGCACTCCTATGCGTACGCGAATATCAATCAACTATCGCTATGTAGTTATTATGTTATGTACTTATGTATAATATAAATCAGTGGTCTTCAATCGGTGGGACACAATCCATTTTTGGGTCGCGGAAGCTTTAAAACTGGGTCGTGATAAGTCTTCTTTTTAAAATAAAAATTAAATTTATAAAATTATATAACGTAAAAAAATAATTTTTTAATTATTAAACTTAGAAAATTAATAAATGAAAATACCTACTAAAATTTACATTTTATTTATTCAGTTTTAATAGTATACTACTGCAAGGCATTAAGTAATTTTAGCTTTTTTTACAAAGCTTCGTGGGTCGCGAAAAATATAGGCCTAAAAGAGTAGGTCACGAGTCCAAAAAGGTTGAAGACCACTGATATAAATAATAGCGAGAAATTCCAAACTCTGTCATCGTTTGGTTTTTTCAGACGGCGAATAAACGGTCTACCAACCACTTATAGGTATTTCATCATTAGCTTTTACTCGTACATTGCGAAACGATATAAATGATACATATTATATTAATACATTGTCTTAACACGTATCAGAGGTGTACAAAACCGGGGTGTCGAGAAATTATTTCGAATATAAAGCGATACGTACATATTTTTTTCATAATTAAAAAAAAATAATATATATTACTATAGATAGAGCTTGTGTGCTTAACGCAATAATTAATTAATTTTTTTTGCATACAATTATATAAGTGCACACGCGTCACGTGTGTATAATCCGTTTGATTATATACCTATATAGTGGCCCGTTTGCTGACGGAACCTGAAGTTATAAAATATATACGATGTACTGATACCACTATATATAGGGTACCTCCGGATTTTTAGAAATCACCTTAGAGCGCCCCGAGTCAAAAAAGATCGGAAACCTATACTCTTCCTTAGTTAATACTATTCATTTGACGTAAGTATATAGTTCCAAGTACCTACATTTTTCTGTAGTGATTAATATTCAGACACGTTTTTATATCATTATTCATACTGTATATTATACTTATTATTATGTATTAAATTGTATGTTATGTTAATCATTCTGGACTGATGGTTGCGCACCGCGGAAGGTATAATGTAATGATTAGGCATATAATTAAGTGTAGTATGGGTATAGCAGTGCGTTTCTCTGAAAATGTTCACTTAACGCGTCAGCCATATTACAATAATGTTATTATTTAAATATGACGTTTTATAAACGCCAAAATATTAATTGAACAATACGTTAAAATATATTAAGCGCATCAAAACTTTATTCACCGTTCACCTGTTCGTACCAACAAAAAAATATTTAATAACGTGTGACCGGTGAGTGGTAGCTGTAGGCATCATATTCTGATATGAATAATCGGAAAATCAAGAGGGGTGATGGCGGAGTGTGCTGCGGGACGTCGATGAATTCTAAGTTTCTCGACGATTTCGAGTTACTATATAATATAGTAACAATAAAGTTAGGTACGTCAGATGGGTACTATATACAATGCTGTAGAATATACCTTAGATTGTAAAAAACAAAATATATCATTTGTCGACGGTAATAATTGTTATTGACACGCGCGCTTCGTCAGAGAGCACTTTTTTTCATACCTACCCATTGTACACTTATCGACATAATATATCAATGAATATATATATATATAAATGTATATTGTATAATAAACAACTCGTTCCCAAAACGAAAACGAAAACAACATTGATGCGTGCCGCGTGCGTGTCAAAATTTGATATTTATATAATATAAATACTTTGTTCTACCGAAAACAATAAAAAATATGACTAAACAAATAACTGAAATAATAGGTACCAATATAATGTATTGAATATACTGTAACAACAATGTACATCAGTAGCAGCGTATATTATAGCCATGTGTCAATTATTCGCACCTTATTTATAGGTATATATCTATCTATCTATCTATTATTATTTTTTTTATTGTTGTTATAAACGTCTGATTGACGTCGATACGATTTGCAGTGTTATAGTGTATTATATCCTATATAAGTATATGGGCAGAATGGCTATTTGAAATAAATAATAGTTTCAATTAAACAACTGTACGCAAATATCTGTATGGTTACTATTATACTCAAACTAAAGTTTTGAAAATTCGAAAAGATTCAAATTGTGATAAAAATATTACTAAGCCTTTCAATTATAAAAATTACAGAAGTCGTTTAAATGCCATATAGTTATAGTTGATATGTACTGAAATCATAAATAATACGTTTTTTATTATAATATTATATCGATTAAAATATTAAATGAATTTTTCCATACACCAGTATACTTATATACTATATAAATATATAATATTATTATACAGCGAAACTTCCAATTAACGGTCACTGAAAGGACCATAAATAATGACCGCTATTTAGAGGTGGCTAAATTAAAAATTTTACACTGAAATACAGAGTATGAAATATTCTTGGAAAAAAACCAGAAGGTACCACCTATAGCGTGTGTATCTGCTTGTTATAACTCAAAGCGTTTCACTATTGTCTTTTTAACTATTTGACACTTGTTCTGAGGATTCGGTACCGCCCATTTTTGAGGAGTTAAATATAGGCAGTTTTTGAAGTGCGTAAATTCGTGACGTGTGAAATAGTAATTATCAGTGCTCAATGTAGTGTGTGTGAGTATGATTATTTAGTGTAAACGAAATTGGGTGTGCATCCGCATGTCCATGCCTTTGTCGCGATCTGTGTTACCAATCTGTGGAAAACGAGTACAACATTTTTCACTAGAAAGATATTTTGTAATTTTGCCCATCGTAACAACGAAATAATGAGTAATATGATAGGAGATCTGAAAACTATTATTATATTTGTCATGAAGTTTATTTGAGGATGATTATCAAACTTTTTTCAATTTCATATAGGTAATAAGTAATTATTAAAGATAATAACTGTTATAAAAAAAAAGAACTGCTTTCAAATTAATAAAAGATTAAATGTATTTTTATTTTGTATTTCGAGTTATATTCTCAAAAATTTCTTGTTTTTTTTTATTTATAAAGAAAAGTTGATAAAATATAAAAATAACAAGTATAATTTTTTGTTCAAGAATCAGGTAAGCGAGTATTAAGTAGTGTAATGTTTATAACATAATACTTTAGTAGTATAAAACAGATAAATCTATTTTTTATAAAATATACTATAAATTTAATGAAAAGTGTATTTATTTTATTTTTTTGTAGGCACATAAGTAACGAGAATTGGTAGGTTAAGTTTTTAATTACAGACAGATGATACGTTTGGATGATACAATTTATGGATAATTTATTCGGTACTACCTCTAAGCAGAAAATAGAAAGTTTATCTTTGTTTAAACGTTTTTAGAAGTATAAAATATCTATATATTATGATGTTTGAAGTTGTGTATTAGTTTTTATTGATAAAAATGCATACACGGTATATAATTTAAATGATATTAATAGTTTAATTAACATTTGTAGTTGAGAGTATGTTGATTTAAAAATGACTTCAACCAGTTCCTTATGTTGATTAGTATAAAAATTAAAAATTAATTTTTCGTCCTTGTTGATACTGTATCTAATAAAAGTTAAAGTATTAAAATAATCAACAAAAAACAAAAATATATCTATATTTTACAATTAATCTAAACAATTTTTTTCAGAACTTTCAAATAGGTATTATAAAAAAATTTAATTATTTTATTTTTCAAAAAAAAAAAGCTAAATCTGTGCAATTTAAAACTCAGATTGTTAGGTGGATAAAAGTGAAATAAAATATAAACGATCTCTTTGATTATATGATATTAAAATATTGTTCTTTAAATATCCGTCTGTCAAATGGATTGAAAATTATATCATGGTCCTACTCCTACTTATTCTATGGCATAGAACCTATGCCCTAATATACAAAGAAAAATATATATTGTAAACAAAAAAAAAAATGAATTGTCGAATGGTTATTTATACCTTTATAATCTGTTTCAGTCTATTTTTATCCATCTTTATATGCTTTATATGTTACTGATTTAAAAATATTATTTTCTGTAAAATTAAATAATTTAATTTGTATTTCTTATAAGTTTAATAGTTTAAAATAATCAATAATTTTGCATCTCTATCTTCGCCTCAAGCATAACTTTTAAAAGATATATATAATTTAAAAATATAGAATGTACAACGTGTATATTTGTTTTTTTAATTAAAAATAATAATAAATATATATCTGGTAAGCTATTTGAACATTTTATAAAGTATCATCAATGTGAGATATTTATCTATTTCCAAAATATACTCAGTAAATGATAACATTTGAAGAATAAATAAACTAAACAAAATTATTTTAGAACCCGATTAACTGTTACATAATATGTATCCTGTCACATTTTATATACTAATAAGTAATAATTTGTATTATTTCCATTAATTTATTGGTAAAGACGTTTTATAAAGTTATTTATTATCTATGGAAAAAATTTAAATGGCCTGTATTACATTTGCATAAAACAGTTTTCCAACATACATTTTAGTGTTATATACATAATCAACATTTGTGAATAACATTGTACACTTGGCCAATACATCTAACTATAATAGGTATAAGTATTGTATAAAATAAAAAAAAAACAATTTTTATTTAGTAGTTAAGTTAAAGCACAATAGTTGTTCCAATTAAGCAGTTTGCAATTTATACAAAGCGCCTTTTGAAAAAAAAAAATCAAACAATAACATATTAATTACAAGAAAAACCGACAATTATTGTACCTATTCAATTGTGCCAGATGTGCATGTGCGGTATTCATAAAATTATGTTGATTTCCAAAAATATTCAAATATATATAACAATATCACCATCGAGTGTATCATAAAGTTTCCGTAACTTGTAAGTGTGTGAATTACAGAGCATAACGTTTATGAATTTAATATCAAATTTTGAATAAATTAATTACAATCATCATTTATTTAAATCATTGAAATATATTGTGAAGTAAAGCATATTATACAATATACATAATACATATTACAGTACACATTTTGTTAATATTTATGTTCTGCAGCTAATTTAAACCACAGAAAAGTATATAATATGATGGTTTTAATTAATCAGCTTAGCACTTCAATTAAGTTTTGTTTACGTATAGTACATATTCTTCTAAAGTAAATAGATTACTTACTAACTTACTATCTAGACATTATCGGGACTTCAAGTACATTCTTTGAACAGTAAAATATAGTGAATTAACTATTGCGAAATCAATCGTTACTTATTCCGATTAGAAAATATTATTTTATACAACCAAATAATATGGTGAGCAATATAATAAACTGTGATTTAATTTTAGTTAATATAATTTGGACGTTAAATCTTGAAAATATAACGCGTGTTTAAAAGAAGACTCTTATATGCGTTAATATTTATTTTCCTTTTTAATATAAGTTTTTCAACATAATATTATAAAATAAAATTATATATATATATATTATAGCCTATATACATAAAAAAAAAAAAAATCACAAATTAAAACAAAATTAGGACAACAACAATATTATTAAGTTACAATGTTATAACAGTGTTATATAAAGACAATTTTGGTATAAAGCACCGTTGTAATTATAAAAATGTATGTTTTTTTTTTAACTAAAAATAAAATATTATACTTGAATTATATAATAATAAAATCTAGAAAGAAAAAATAACTTTTAATCTATTATTGTATTTATGTATGTATATATGTATAAATATATTATATATATTTGACAATAAAATATAATATAAACATAATACTATACATGTAAATATACATAACACCTGTGGCGCAATCAGGATTTTTTCATACATATATATATTATAAACACACAATAATAGACTAGTTTATTTGTAAAATTATACTATATAAATACTACCGTTAAAATAAATTTCAAAAAAAATAATTATTAATGTTTTTTTAACAATCAATAAACCCGTGTATATGACTGTGGTTTTGTCATAGAAATATAAAACAGAAATATAAGGGTATTAATTACCTATATGTAAAGGTTCCCTGTTAGTAAAATGTTCGACTTAAAATTGTAATAAAAATATAAGCTGATAACTTTACACAATAAAACGGACTAATCTTTTCGTGTTGTATTATATAAATAAACATTATTTTGACAATACATATTGTTTTACACGCGGATAATTATATAACATTATAATATAACGATGGCCGCAGAATGTTGTAAATTTGTTGTTATTCTTAAACGATAATATTACTTTTAGTTATTAGTAAGAACACTGCAGAAGCCAAACGAACAGAAGAAACGTTTCGTGTCGGCACCAACCCTTTAGCGTCTGCGCACATTTTACATAACAACATATATATATCATTAACCTATATTATTAGCAGTGTATAATAATTATTATAATATAATAATATTTTATATTATATTACATAAAATATGATAAATCTATATTTGCCTACACGCTAAAAACTGTATAGTAGTACAAATATTATTATCATATTATTAACTTCTTACTACTAAGTGTTTTAATACTTTTGTTTAATATTACGCAACGAAAATAAACAATATAATATATTATAATCGCTTAAAACATGTTATATCAATAAACGGGCAAACAACATATTAACGCGATTTGTTATAATAATATAATAATTTACAAAAAAAAAAAAAAAACGTAAACAAGGAAACAAACGGACCTCCCCTCTCTGTCGTATATCGCCCTCGAAACTTGCCGCTACACATTCGGCGTATTCGGCTAAATTCAAGGAAAAATAAATAAATATCATTATAATATGCGCAATATGTACATTTTCTATTTCCATCCGTATCTCGTTTGTTCGATTGTTTCGTACGAGGATGGGTATAGAGCGAGACGAATGATATATGGTCGTCATCTCGCCCTACGCCGGCCGACGCGACACTCGTGGCCGTGTTATGACCAGCCGCCGGTCAATTTGTGGAATAACTCCTCGTTCAGCGTTTGGTTCACCTCTTTGGAACGCATCGACAAGAATATGTAACCGCCGATGAATTCGTGTATCACTTTGCAGTCGGCCGATTGGCAGGCGAATATTATGTTGCCCTCTTCGAACTGCACCATCATGTGTTTGACTTCCCAGTTGATGTTCCACGCCTGCGGGGGACGGGATAAAACCAGAGGTGGCGTTAACGAGAGCACAAGTTTTAGTAAAAACAAATAAAAACAACAATTAAACGCACCTTCATCGTGTTATATCTCCATGTTTTTATGTGATCGCCGGTAGCGATGTCCATGCGCATCAATCGGTTGTACGCTATACCCAGCAACTCCTCTTTCTTGTGGCCCATAAACTTGACGACGAACAGCGAGATGCCGAACTCGGGTAACGACTGCCACGCTTTGATGTAGTTCATCTTGGCCTCCATCAAAGTCAGTTCCTTGAGGTTGGCGTGAGCTTCGAGTATGCGCTGCTGTACCATCTACACGAAAAATACAAATTTATTATGTTTTCGACAACTTTTTAGTGTAAAAATCAACTATGGCCATTCGCTGCTTGTTGAGTTATGTCAATATTAAGTTGTAAGTAAATCAGTTATTAATCATATGTATTTGACTTTGACAGAGTTAAGTCAATATGGAATTGTTGTATATTTTTATTATTTACTACTCATTTCGTTACATACAGTGATTGTGAAACTTTCAAATTTTTAAACAATAATAACTCAATATTACGTTGAAAATTTATTCTAATTTAGCTTATCATTATATACTACCTACTGTACATGTAGTTGTTTAGGAAATTACAAGCTTCAACAAAATTATTAAACCAAGGAATACATATTATATTATAATAATATCTGTTTATTTGTAGGCATTTTAAATGTTTGTATTTGTAAAGTGAGATTAAACAAAAATCAACCAATCAATCAGTTTTAACTGTAAATGATGAGATTTTAATTGAACCTGTTATTATGAAATTTAATTGAAAAAGTTAAGTTATTACACTTGAAGTAAATAAGCTGTTAAAACTTTAAGGTCAAAAAATAAATTTTATTTATCCTATGTATATAGGTAGATGGTAGGTAATTTTATGACCAAGTCTTGAGTGACTACCGACTGTAATGCTTACTTTTCCCTTGAGTTTTCTGGAAAACCTGTGCGGTATGTAATCCTCGACCGTGATGTCCAACGAAGACGGGCTAATGACGGGCGACTGGATAATCGACGGATGTTGCATCTCGAGGAACGCTTTGATTGATTTGACTTCGGACTCGTAAGAGTGATCGGATAACGGGCGTCCTTTTGCCGCCAGTCTACAAGCAGCCATCCATTTTGCGTACTGTTCCTCCTATATATGTGTAAATTTAAGGGTGATTACAAAAATCCGTTATCATCACACCAAACTAATTTAGTAGCAGTTAGTAAAAACTTACGCTCTCGCATTTGATACACATCTCGGTCATGCCATCTGAACTGGGCACTTCCAGCTTTATGCCGAACTTGTTCTGTGAAATATTCACGTCAGGTGTCACCTCACATCCCTTCAGACTGACACTGTGCACGGGAAGGGCGCCGACTTCGGCGTCTTCGGCCGTTTTGTACATCCGCAAATGCAAATCTCGGCATGTGAACCAATACCGTTTAAACGCTTTCAGTGTAAACTTTTTTGGCCTATACGGGAAATCACGAATTAGAATAACATTGGTTTACCGGATTCTATGCTAAACTAGTCCAATTGTACTCACTTCAAAAATCTCAAGTAATCAGACAACTCTGGTGCATGGGTCAAATTGTTGACATTGCTCTGTGGCTGGAACCCTTCAAGCGTAATTTGAAGATCTGACAAAGCAGCGTCGATATCGTCGTCTCCACCTGACGTCTCCATAAGTGGTTGTGGTACACTAGCTTTTAGATTTATTTGTACCTGAAATCCAAAAGTATTAATAGATTTATGAGCGGTATTTCAACAAAAGTTTTCAATGTGGCCAGTGAAAAGTTATGAAAAACACTAAAAAGTAAAAAGATTATACTGTACTACACAGTAGACAGTTATAAGGGTACTTAGATATTTATAAGCATTTAAATATATTTTAATCGCGACGTACTTGTAGTGCAGCGAACATTAAAGCTTCCTCTTCAGTACAATCAATTTCACCGCTCAACAAACTCCATTTGGCTTGTTCGTAAATTTGATTTATGCGTACAGAATCTAACCTGGGATTCAAATCATAGAAAGAATAGAACTTGAACCGTAATTTCAACAAATCATATTCCCTGACGCCTTGTTCCATTATCGAAAGTGACGAATCCAACCATCTATATATAAAAAACAAACTTTCTAAGTTACTATCGACGTTACTACTATATTATATACTTTAGAAATACTACTCACGCCACGTTCATTCTAGCTTTTTCTACCAACGATTTTGGTTTCAAGACTTTGTTTCGCACTTCTTGATTTAGCGAAAGTGGGCTGTTGGCCAAAGACGTATCGAGGGAGCCGTTTAACATTTCCAGTGACGTTACGTTGCCGTTCATTTCCGGTTTGCTGTATCCTTTCTTCCAAGTGCCGTTTTGCTGCGGAATGAGTAAAGAAAAAAAACCGTAAAATAAGTACACATATTATATCTCATTTATAGCTTTTTGATCGACTACTTAAAGCAATTGGTACTCACAGACACGGGTGAACTGATTGGCGTAGAATGATGTTTGAGTGGAGCGCATATGAACGGCGAAGACGTCATGTCAAGGCTTCCGGTGGAGCCGGAAGGGCTGTGGCTGTTGATAGCGAACGAGTTGGTGTCGGCCGATGGCGTTTGACCGCCGTTGTATTGCATTTCCTTCATGTTGTGCTTTAGGTGATACGGTTCTAGTGGCTTGCTCAACGACAGCTCCTCTGGGTGTCTGATATCTGATCGCAAAACGAAAAATACATTTTAATAAATAAACTTATGTTCGTTGTACTGCACTAAGTGCAATCGGTCAGTCGGCAGATACTCACTCAGCTCTTTGCATATCTGTATGACGGCGTTGAACGTTTTTATGGAGAAGTCCACGCGCATGTCCACGTACCGGAGGTCGGGCAACTGGATGCGTGCAGTTTTGTGCATTCTGGTGAATTGCAGCTTGGCGTCAGCTTGCACTCCATACTGATCTAACGTCGACCGGGTCCTGGTAAGCCACGAGTTACGGTTTGGCCACCAGAGAGCGTGATCCGACCAGTCCATGGCTATATCTGTGCGGAAAAAAAACAAAATCAATTTTATTATTATAGTTTTACAACTTGTTAGTTGGCCTACAAAATATTGTGTTCGTGTTGCTGTTTTTTGCGTGTTTATTTGTAAAACCAATCGGTCAACTATGTGTATGTGTATGTATATTATGTGTAATCAGTCGGCCACCCGGTTACAATACATCTGGTTTCGTAATTATATACTATAACGTTTACTACGGTTATTCGCTAATTGAACAAATATATATATATATATATATTTGTATTACATAGGAAAACATATAAATACATATTTTATACCTAAATCTTACTGGTCAAGACATAAATCTTTTATATTTATTATTATTGGCTTTTGATAGTGTAAAATATGTGCTTATATACGTATAGTATAATGTACGTACGAAATATATATTATGCATTTTCCTTTTATGGATTGTGTTTGAGTTTAGTTATAATACATAAACTTATTGCACGGTTTTAGAGCCGAAACAAACGTATTCAATTAATGTCTTGTAAACAATAGGGTTATAAAATAGATTCGTAGCTGTATAACTCAATGTCTAATCAATTGAAAACGTTTGAATTTTATACGACGAGATTCTAATAGGAATTAATTTGTTTACGCATAAACACGAATTGATCAACGATCAATAGCACGGCGTGTCAAAACAATCTATAGGTAATAAGACGTAATAGTAACGTTTATTCCTATTATCTACACTGAGGTCATCATTTTAACGATAGGTGAGAATTCAAGATTTTTATTTTTGTGCTTAATGACCCATCACGTTAAACATTTATGAGTAATACGCTCCATATGCTTAGAGTCCTTCTCGACTAAATTTATCATACGTCGATTGTGCGACTGTCATAAACCGCCCAACATACCGAGCAATATTCATTAAAATGTATTTCATCTCCGTGGAATGTACGCGCGTTAGATTCTTTTCGAGTTGAAGGTACATACCGTTTTGCAGTTAAACAAAACTTATTAATAATAATGCTGAAAAAAAAACAAATTTAACATTCTTTATATTTCTACTCGGAACATCATCATACTCGTTTGATTGAACCGGAAAGACACTTAATTTTAGTACTTTTTTTCACTTTTATTAGAACTCGTTCGAAACATTTTTTTTTCAACTATACTCTGCGAATATTCGAGACGCCACGACGTAGCTGCCTATAATTATATACGTTTTTATCTGTACATACATATTATATAAATAAACGACGTTAACCTAATTAAATGCCGCACATCGCCACGCGTATAGAACGGTCGCGTCGAATTTCAAACCGATAGACCGAATAATAAATAGGGCAGGTCATGTGGCTTATTTTATTTACTGTTTGTATATACAACCGACGGTTTTACGTGGCATAATAATACATCGTGTACAATATATATTATTTCCAGGAGTTTGATTAGGTGGGCGATGAGGGTGTCGTCGGAAACTTTAAACTATTATAGTGCTCCACCCACAGCGGCCACAGCGCATAAATCTCCGGGCGCACTATGCGCGACGTCATCGCGGCGATAAGAGAAATCGAGTCTTTGCGGACACCACCGGTAACCCGAGAGGAGAACCGTGGTGGCGGTATAAAATGAAACGTACCACGACGGGGATTTGTACGCTGCGAACTCGAGGGACTGCGGTTCGACATGACGTCCAGACAGTCGTCGGTCGCATTGCGACAACATGTCGTGCGGTTTTGCGGTCTCTTCGTGCCTACATAGGTAGTATCATCGCAGGCGCCGCAGACTGCACAATACGGAGGGCCGAAAAAACGACAGCGTACACGGCTGCAGGTGAAAGACACTGTCCCGAAACGATATCGTGTACAAGCATAACCGCGAGTCGTCCGAAAGGGCTACGCAACACGCCGAGACGGCGATACGACTTGCCACTTGCGTGTGGTGGCGGTCTCGGCTTATACATATAATAATATAATACAATGATTTTATTATGACACGTCTACATACTAATAATGTAATCTAATCATAACAATACGATATTATTTATAATACTCGTCATCCTCATTAGTTCTCGTGTCGTCGTCTCGTACGAAAATAATAATAATAATAATATGTATTATCGTGTACGCGCGGCGGCGGCTGCGGCGTAGGTAACATTTCGCTTTGGATATTATATATATATTATTATATTATATTATACGAAGGAAAAAAACCTGCCGCGTGACACGGAATAAAATACGTCTTTGGTCCGGCAAGGTTATAATAATAATATTGTATACGCCTTATAACAATTTACACACACATGGTCGCGCGAGGCTGCCGTTGCCGCCGATTTTACCGTAAGCAAACGCCTTGTATGGAAACTGAATTCTTCGTGCGGCCGACCGAGCGACCGAGCGACCGACCGCCGCCGCCACCGCGGCAACAGCAGCCACAGCAGAATACGCGCCGCGGACTTTCTCTGCGTTTCGTCGCGGTGTCGCGCGTCTTCTCCGCCTGCCATCGCAATAATATAGTATATCATTATTATTATTATTATTTTAATGTCTGTGAATATTTTCCGAATGGCGTGTAGCTAAAAATCCCAAAACTCCAGTCCGCGATTATATAATATCGTCCACGTCTATGCTGTTCACAGTGGATCTTTAAATGTATTCACAAGGATACGACCAAACCTATAGAAAATTCTGAGCAGAGTATTCGGAGGGAAGTGGGATAGTACGGTACCTACTGGGCCAAACCGACTGGACTTAATAAATACACTTTGACAATATTAAAAAAGGATTGAACATCAAAATACGCGTATAACTGATACAAAAAAATCTTACCTATACAAACCGTCTATACATAATATTATATAGACTGCCTTTACATACCTGTAGAATGCGATGACACATTGGAATGAATAACATCAAAAGTTAGGCGACATAACAAGAACAATCTTGCGCGCATGTGGCCTATATTAACGGCAACAACGGTAATCGTATTAGACGTACTATAAGTTGAAAACACAATAGATAGCATTATCATATATCTTATTATGTCAGAAACCAAACCAAAAATGTCTCCAAAATTGAAAGAAAAAACAACGCGTTTACCTAAACAGCATATATCGGTGCATCTGGCGAATCTCAATAATTATATACGAAATTCTACATCTAGAACCTAGGATCGAAAAAAGACAAACAAAATAATACATTAAGTTCTACGATAAACAGCTGCTGTAGAACTGTACAAATCAATTTGGACGCAATGCAAACTTCTGTTAGTATATTATATAAACGATCATTGTGTAGATATACGAATAAGTTAAGATTTACTGACGTATTGTGTATATTATGTGCCAGCAGCAGAATCGTATAACATTATTATTATAGTTATACGAATATTTATTTGTGAATGATGCGCTACAGATGTGCTCGATTTACGTTGGCGTGACCCGGTCGACTCGAAGGCGAAACCCGTAACGTTTTTGTCCACACATAACCATAAAAGCGAACTTCCCGCCCTCGGCTTTTGCCCGTCACCAAACCTATGGGATATTCGAGTGCGCCGCAATATCGGCCTTAAGACGTAAAGGTTTCCCGCGGGACAATATCATCCGGAATATTATATAGGTAATATACATCGCGATGATTATTTTTTTCTGTCTTCTGCGTTCCGAGGATTTGTTGAACGTGTTATAATAATCGTCATCGACGCGAGAGAGCGCGATCCGGCCAATGGGAAAGCTGCCCGGAGACCGGCCTTATATGGGAGTCAATCCGGCGGTTTCGCCGCCGCGTTGTCCTTGCCGGCGTACGTACTATTATTTAATATTATACGATATTTTATTATATTATAAATTGTGATTTTTTTCTTATTAAATTATAAAGGGAAAAAACCCAACGAACATCATCGTCCTCCCGCGCGGCCACAGCCTTGGCGTACTATATAGCTATATAGCTACTGTATATTTTATAAATTCACAAATGTACGCGATAATATACATATGGGAAGGTATTATATATAGCCGGTATGCCTATACGATATCGCATGCTGTCGCGCTATTGCGAAACGCGTTTTATACACACTGACCGAGGTTAAGTAGGAGAAGTTTTTAAGACGCGGCGTTCGTGGACCTATATATGCCATACGTAATAATTTACTACATGTATATACACGCGGGTATGACGTACATTATTTATATAGATCCGACGTCGACGTGTCGCGCTGCTTCGGCGAAAAACCGTGTACACAATAATAATAACACGAGTAACAATCATTATATAGGTATATGTATAGGAAATGTATAATGATAACGACAGTATAATAATTTGCCGCCGGCCTTGAACGAATCACATATAGGCGATCGGCGATTTACGACCGGAACCGAATTCGTCATTTCGCCGATTGGTTTACAAAATATGTAAATGTATGCGGTGGTGTGGACCGACTAACGCACCCCATCGCGGACCGTATATACGATTGATTCGGCGGTCACGTCGTCTGTAAACAACAGTATAATTTATTGTACGGGGTGTTTCGCGTAAAGCGCGAATGACGGCCGCCCCGAAACGGCATATTATTTAATAAATTATATAATATGTACCGTCCTGCAGTGACAAAAAAGTGATATGCCCCCGTCTCCACGCGGATGATGGTTATGAAGAGATCACCACATCCACCCAGCAGACTAACACTGACCGAAGGTATTTCTTAGACTCTCTTTCTCTCTGCCGATTGATTTCTATACAAAAAGAGTTGTTACTATGTCTATTTAGACACCCAAACTTCCGGAGTCGTGATGATTTCCTGGGTACACCCTGTATACGATCACCGTGAGCCGTTCCGACGTGTACGGCCGCGGATGCGAGGGACTGCCATCGTGACGGTCGCGATATATTGTATAGTATATCCGATCGTCAGACTATACGGAGTTTGCGGCGAGAGACGCGCGCGCAGTATAAATAAACATCATCGCGACTCGCCCGACTGCAGCGGCAGTCCGCGATTCGTCGTACTTGTCTGTGAACGGTGAAAATAAATGAATATAATATATATATATATATATAGGAATAGTGTCGCACAAAGGTCCGGAAAAGGGATGATAAATATAAGTGGCGCGCGGGGAGACGTGATAAACTATATACATATATACACACATATATACGCGTAATAAAGCGTTGAACGCGTCCGCCGTTATATATATTATATATTATACGATAATCAACGGAATAGAGCATAATAACGTGCACACGCCCCGAAAAACGGGACTGTTTGTGGGTTATATTTTTTACCCGCTCGCGATTTCTTTAAGGGACCGTATATATGTAGTCGAACGAACAGACATTATATTATTATTAGACGCGATGTATGTTATTATGTGTCATTATTGTTAGATGCTATTATATATATATATATGCGTGTGTGTATGAGTATATAATAATAATAATAATAATAATATATAATGGAATATATATATAGACCGTTAAATAAAAAAAAAAACTCTCGATAATGACACAGTAACGAACAACGATTTTCTTTGCCGTTGCCATGTGCATGCGGCGTCTGTGAACCGCCTCTATATGTACAGAGGTGCGCACCTATGGGTACGTCATGCTCGTACGCTGCTGAACCGGAACGCCGTTGGTTTCAGACCGAATCCCTGCGTTTCCGAAAAATGTCAATACGCTCTTAATTATATCGACGCCGTTCGTTTTCGGGCGCTTAGAAAAAATATAATAATATATAGAAAATTATTAATAGAAATAGGTAGAGGTATGTATAGGTGGTACCCGAACGAGTTTCGTGTTGTATAATTTCGTTTTCCACTGGTTTTATACGCGATCACAATGTACCACGTATAATAACACATAACACTATAGTATATACCCCCTTATTACAGTTATATAACGCGCGTAATATACGACTTCGATGCGTAGTCACACGTTCCACTGCGCAGAACGGGTAGTTATATGCCGTGTGGGTATATACGTTTCGTTTGATAAAGCATGTATGATGCTGTCCAAAAGGTTGAAAACGATTAAAAAATAAGAAGACGAAAAGCGCGTTGGGTTTCGTTCCCGATTCGTATTTCAACTGCCGTCACGACAAAATATTCGTTGTCGCCGTTATATCATGTAAATTATTGTTATTATTATTATTATTTATTGCGACAATAACTGCAGCAGCAGTCGTTTTAATTTTTTATTATTTATTCCACAGCCGGTATACACCAATAGCTACCTCGTCTTGGCTCTCCGCCGGCGGTCGCCCATTGTTTTTTATTTTTTTTTTACGGTTTTAGACAAATTTACCTCTATATATAGAAGTATTTACGTCCGTCGTATAGCAATAAAGTCGGATCTGCGCCGCGTATATACATAATAATATTACAATATGATATTATTGTGACCGGTATAAACATTGCTATACATTATATATTATTATATACGCGATATTCCCACGAAAAGGTCAGGAACCTGCGGGGGTGCCCGGTTATCTTGATTTCGGATTTACCATGAATGGGTCTGGCGAGATTCACAGCGGCCGATTTCTACGCGCGGCGTACGGTCGGAGACGATTTCGTATGCAAAAGCGTCAGCGGCGACTTCACAGCAGCGTATACAGTCCGTGAACGTCTTGCATGATAATATTGCCCGCGTACGTTTGTTGTTTCGGCCAGGCCGCCATGTCAAAATATCACGTAGGGACTTCGATTGAATAGGTATAACGTGCAATGTGCATTGTGTATGGTTTGTATATATTTATATAGCGATGTCGGATGTACTGCCAAAAATTTTTACGTTGTTTTATTGCTGTTTTTTTTTATTTATTTTTTTTTTATCAACAGTTCCGCCGGAAACATAATATAATATTTAATATTTTTATTACTGCAGTTGTAATGCGTCTCAAATTTCAATTTCTTTCCATACTCCGTCATAATATAGTAAATATATAATACCTGTATGTGTATTGTATATATATACATTATATCCGTCGTGGTTACGAATATTATACTGCTGGCGAATAATAATAATTATTCGGAATATTACTTAAAGATTATCGTTTATTAAAATGCATTAAAAAAAAAAAAAAATTATGTGCGAATAGTAAAAATGCATTACTCATTATTAATAATACAATTTATACGTCCTCGAAATTATTTATTAGTTAAAAAAAAAAATAAAAAATAACGTCATATCAGTACATTACATCACAATAAATTGCGGTTGTGGCAATGAAAGGCTATTGAGTAAAAATAACATACATATACATACATACATACATACATACATACATACAATTAACAAACTAATTATACTGCAACGAAGCCGTTTATTTTGTACACAAATATTGTGTAAGGCAGGCTAATACCAGGAACAATTTATGCGATGAAAAATCGGTCGAATAAAACATACATTTACATAATATGTGTGTTAAAAACGTACGCGCCGTGTGCAACGTTTGTTGAGAAAAATTATAATTTTTTTTGTTTATTATTATTATTATTATTTTTTTTATCAAACCCGTTCGAATAATGACATAGTATTGTATTAATAATGGCAAAAGAATAAAATGCATTTCATGAAAAAAAAAAAAATTCAAGTGAGTAGGTGGCAGGCAGGGCAGTATATGATGCTGCAGTACAATATGCGTGTGTTGTTTTGTGTGTATCAACTGCGTTTGTTATATATTATTTCGTTAATATACTATGGTTTTTATTTTTTATGATTACGCACGTCGCATGTACACCCATTAATCATCCCTCGAATCACGTTATTGTTCTCAATGGATAAATTATTGTTGTGTGTGTGTGTGCGTGTGTAGGTATTTGATAACTCGAATGGAATCGTATTAAAACGACACACGGCCACTACGTTACAATAAATCATGTGCGCATAGAAACGAGATTACTTATTTTCGTTTGAAAATCGAATCCCACTCGTCGAACCGAAATCCGATAAACGGGGTTTCGATCGGGATATTTTCTTGTTACAATGATTTATTGCCCTACATAATATCCCGTCTTACAGGCGCACGTTTACGGTATACGCGGTATACAATATATTGATGTACCTGTAGTACATTACGCGGTTGTAGATATAGGTACGATATATGTACGACCACGATGATGATGATATTAAAAACGTTTGTGTACGCTGCAATTACGTCATTTCGATAGATAACGATTTATAGTATTTTTCTATAATATTCGTGTGTCTGGATGTGAACAGCTCGCAACTCGAACGGAAATAAAAATAATCCTATACGTCATGGTGCGTGCAGGACAGATACCTATATAAAGTCAATGAATTATAGACCTAAGGTTTAATAAAATTTAGTAATAATGATTATAATAATATGTTACGTGTATATTATTTTAAATCAGTCGCAAACTGGAGCTTACCGGCTTCAGTATACATGTACTTAGCATACAGTCAGCCGTGTCGACTTTTTTCGAGGCGTATTAATATATCATAAAATATAATAATATACAGGTCGCGCATTATAATACGCATACGTTATTATGTATATTGTACATATATATATATAATAATAACAATAATAATAATAGTAACAAGAACAATAATATACGTAAAGGTATATATAATAATGTGTACGTCGTCGTCGCCACGGTATATTATAATAATATATATTATATATATACACCGATAGAGCGTATATATTATACACACGGTCGTCGTCCACGAACGGCGTTACCGGTTTCGGCCGGAGACCCTATGCGCCGCTCGCGATTGTCATATTATTATTATTGAGATCGTCCTATTGTTCGCGGGAAAAGTCTTTTTTTTCTCTTCTCCCTTCGAACGCAGACTCCTCCGTAAGCCTCACACACCTCCGACTATACACGGGACTCCTCTGGCCGACGGCCGGCACCGGTTTATCGTGATAATATAATATTATAACAATAATAATAATATATGCGAACATCGTAATAATAATATAAATATATATATTTAAGCGCGTCTCGATATCCATATATACCCGCGCGCATATAATATATTTATACATATAAATGATATAGACGCGACGTATAGGTATACTATTGCTGGTCTTGATCTTCGGTCGCAGCCACCCACGGCGATGATGTTTTAAACGCGCCGCTTGCGACGGGAGAGTCTTCGCCGCGGAACGGCGGGTGACGGCCGACGGATAAATAAAGTGGTTTTTTTTTTTTTTTCGAGGGTGGGCGGGGGGAGGCCTGTCGGGCAGAGACGAGTGAAACTATACGTAATACAATATTATATATATATATATATTATTTATATACGATAATAATAATAATGATATAATGACGGGTCACCACCGTCCACCGCTAATAGATAATAATATCGTAATAATTATGGTCCGGCATTATTTATAAATATAACAACAATGTGTTGTAGGTGTATATTATTATATTATTATCGTCATGAGGCGCGCGCGGCGGCGGCGATGCGATTATATTCGAATAAAATTCCACTACGTTGACCCTACGTGCACGTGTATAATAATAATAATAATAATAATACGCGCGCGACCAGCCGAGACGGTGTTTGTTTCGCGTGTGATAAACGACAAAATATTTTCCAGTCATTCAGTTTACCGGTGTACAGTTTAGATCCGACGGACCGAACACTATATAATATAACGATAATAATAATAATAACAACAACAACAATAACAAATAACAATAATAATAAATCATCGGGACGTCTCTCATCTGCAGTGAGCAGAGCATTGTTACAGGTAATAGGTGTACTTATTACGAAACGCGTTTTTTTCTTTTTCTTATTTTTTGCCTCCGAACGTCCGTCATCCGATTAATATAACACGGCCGTCGGAAGCGCGCGTTTACGCTTAACAAAAATGTAGTTAGGTTTTTTTTTTTATGTCCATACCCGACATTCGCAGACGATAAAAACGAAATTAAAAAATACGTATTACATTTAATTGATCGTACACATGTATCCTCGTTCATTAAACGCATACATAAAAGTATAGATTATTATAATATTGTCATGTTATTGTATGAGGTGCTGACCAAATCAATTATGTGCCGCACCTCTTCTGACTAATATTATAATAACGCCCGTCCATCACCGGTAATGAATTTTTTTTCTCGTTTTACTGGAAATCTTACTAGTGTACATAATAAAATATGTATATAATATATGCATATTGCATACATTATTATTGTTCGAGAATATATAATATATATTGTGCAATTATTATAATATTTCGTTTAAATTATAAAACTTGTATGTAGGTACTCGTTATTATTATAAAATGTAGAAAGACTTCAATAATTATTAGAGTCTAGAAGCGATTGACTGAAGAACAATACTATAATAGAATATGATGAAACTCTTTTTGTATAGTGACTGTTTTCTCTATTATTCTGAAATCGAGGGACGATTAATCAGTTGAAGTGATCAGTCATATACAAGTCACCGTCGAGATTGACAACACAGACCGTGATTGAGCTCTAAATAATAGTTCGTTCGTTTAATCGTACGTTTATTATTGTTTGAACACTATATAGGGTAAACTACGAATAGTAGCTATGTCTTCGTAATTCGGGACGGAAATCGCTTCCCTTCTTGATGACTACGATGGGACACAGGAGGACATCTGCTGGAGACTATCAATGAGCCGTCATTCATATGTTATTACTTTATTAGGTACGCGTGTACTCAATAAAATAATAATACGGCCCTGTCGTAGGCATTACCCGCCGCCATTAACGACGTCAAAAATCATTACCTAACCGACTTATTTAATAAATTATGCTAACAAATTGATTGTAAGTGAATCAACAGACTGAACGTCGTTTGTTTCATCATATGAGATGCACAAACGTAGGTTTCTTAATAGAACGACTACAACAATACGCTGTTTAATCATTTTGATTAGGATTAATTCGAGCCGAACACAATCATCTTCACTACGCGGTTTCTATGTCGTGTAATCACGTGTCCCACGTTTCTAAGCATGCACTATACGTCACAGCAGTAGAAAATACTTGACGACAGCATGTCTGAGTAAAATGTTCGGGGAGGGAGAAATCTAAAACGACATCCGGTTAAACGTGGAAAAAAATTCTAGAAACGTTTTCATTTTTAACAATACATCTATATAGTCAACTAAACACTAATCGAATTAAATATAGTTATCAACTAACTCTAAATTAATATGTATATTATTTATAATAATAATTTCAAAAAAAAAAAAACATCTGGTATCATATGCATTCATCGTACGACAAAACAAATGTCTTAAAAGGGCCTATGCACCTGTTGCTCTCCTAAATAATACACCGGCACATAATAAGTTTTATGACATATATTCATGTATTATAAATTTTAATATAATATAATTATCACATATATCATCGCCGTTCAGTGTATCTATAATAAGAATAAGAATTGTTTGACAATTTATGTATTCTAATTGGTCAAATATGATGTTTATCATATACGCATATAGTACTGTAGCAGCAGCTTATTATTAATTAGGTACCGCCATAATATTTTAGCATTCAAGATCGATAAGATCAGTGACGCGTATTTTTTTGTTTACAAAATTCTTGTACCTCTGCAGTGTCGGATGCATTGGCGTGGCTGTAGAAGATGCAATTCACCGGGAACTCAAGGCTGATGTTGTTTTAAAGATCTCGGTAGTATGTCCTAGATTTTCTGATTTTGTAAGAAAATAAGCCACTAACAATATTGAATGATGGTCGAGAAAAAATTAGTTTTATAAAATTACCTACTCTATCGTTTATTCTAGATAGTTTTATAGACTCGGTTTTATCGTTCTTATGGCTCAATTTAAAGAAACCCACGAGCAACATTTGGTACCCGATTGAAATGTTTTCTTTTTTTCATTTTATACCTTCACTTTTATCGAACACCAAAAAATGTATAATTAATGTATCACATTGCAGTGTATATTATAAATGGAAATTCTCTTCTATGAAACTATAGCTGCAATATATTAGTAATATTGAGTCCGCGGCCTGTCGAGACTTCGGAACTATACAGGACGTACCAATGGTTATTTTAATGAATAATGAATAAATGAATAAATGAATCATCACCGTACAAAAATGAACTGTCACACGGATTTTCCATCAAAGAAAATCTCAATCATTATTTTTACTTCAGAGTTGAAATTATATCAAATAAAAGTATGATACGCAGATAAATAAAAAAAATCAAACACGAGAAATTACTATTTTCCCATCGAATAAAAAATTATTTAATAATTTCAAACATCATCATTTTTACAAAACGTCGTTGTCACCCATATAGTACGTCGTTAGTCAAAATATCCATCACTGCGATTACGTAGTTATGTGTATATATATTTATACAATAAAGAGGTACATGCGCGCGACCGGATCGAAAGCATAAATGATTACAAAATAATATTAATAATATTATATATTATTACATCTTGTCCGCGCGCGTCTGCATAACGTACACAATGTTATACATTATAATAATATAATAATATTATGTACAGCGTCCATCACACATCATCGGTCGCGCGTGCCCGTACGTATTCTCATTTAGCATTTTCTATGGCCTCATTGCGTACCCCAGCGCTAAATACTACATCGTCGTATAACAATCCGGATAGCTATATAGCTGCTGCCGGTTGCGGAATCCCATTGACCCGGTGCATAATAATGACGTCGACATCGCGGTCGTCCGCAAACAAAATGTGCGGACCAGCAACCGTCGTGTATATCATTATATTATATTAGGTAATGTAGGTACACGATTTACGGTAGGTACGCGCGGTATTGTGTGGCACTACGTCATCAATCGCGCGTACGCGATTTTAGCGATTGGTGTGCAGTTTCGTCAAACGTCGTCAAAAGCCGATTTTAAATAAAATATTAAGCAGTTAAAACACTACGAGAGACGCGAAAACGGTTAAACCTATATATAGCGATCTGAAATAACAATAACATGTATTACGACTGTTATAAGGTCGTTTAAACCTGGCCGCCACAAAACAGCGGCATATACGCAGTCGTATATATTCGCAGACCTATATATTATATTTTACACAGTATAATGAAGTGTTATACATCATTTTCGCGATGCATATATATACTGTCACATATACGTGGCTGTGTTCACTGTTTATTTCAGGGGGCAAAAAAATGTGTACGATATTTTTACTTCTCTTAATTATATTTACTATGTCCCCATGAAAATACGCGATGCTCCTCCGGGATAGAAGGTCTGAAATAAACACCGGAGGTATTATTGTTATCTCTAAACGCGCCCACGATCCCATCCATATGCCCGCAATAATAATAATAACAATATAAAATACACTATCATATATTATATATAATAACATAAATTGGCCTAAGCCGTGCCGGCGCTAAGCAAAGTTTAAGTTGTTTATAGCCCATTATTTAACCTACATAACTTCGCGTATCAAACAGCGTACATGTATAATAAACGAGAATAATTATAATATTATAATTGCTCGCATTGGTAATCGCAGGTACGTTTCGTTAAAGTTATTTTGAATTTCAAACGAAACAATAATATTAATAAGCCACATGACGCATTATATATATATATACAAATACGCGCGACACAAACTATTAATATTATAAATGCGATTTCGACTACACAGCAACGACCATCATCGCGCATATGCCCGTATATATAAACACCGCGCGGCCTCGTACGGTCGTGCGAAAAAAAAACGAAAAATCTATTGGCAACGAGTTTCGCAAGTAAACGTCGTGATTTTGAACGTTTCTGACGCGCGACTGACCGACACTGCGCGTCAGCGGCGGGAGAGGGAATACAAATCCGCACATCGACTCCGCGATTTATCGCGCTACGCGTTTGACGAGCGGCAATAACGATAATATTATAAATTTTATGAAAATAATAATATTTAATTTAACGACGATTCCGTCTTTTAAATATAAACCCGACGGATGCCGCCAATGAATTGAACGGTCGCCAATATCACGCACGTCCACACACACACATATAATATATATTATATTATTATCATAATATGCGCACAGATTTCGAGCAAACAAAATGTATGAGCTTTCTAAAACTGGGTCATTATACTTTCGCGGACAGATGTCCTATGATATAATGCAATACCGTATATGCGTTCGCGAGCGTAGGCATATTATATTATGCGAATACGTATTATTATCATCATCGCCGTCGTCACAAGCACGCACGGGGACTTGTTGTTTGCTCGACGCCGTGTGTGCATGAATATTATTATTGTATTTTTATTCTGGCGCGCGCGCGTACACACGACGACGACGACCGTGCATAAAAAACGATTCGAAACGCAAAAAATAAAAAATAAAAAATGTAATATTTGCGGTGGCGAGAAAAAAAAACCGTACGTCCGCACGACCTTGAAGATAATTAATGTCATTACCGACAACGCGCGGTTATGAGCTACAACACAGCAGTGTATTACACACATTATACACATTATAATAATACATTAAAATACGCCGAAGCAGTGTTCGCGCCGTACACAGCGGATCGTTGTAAAAATATTAATAATTGCCATATATTATTATTATTATATTATATAGCTGATGGCGGTTGAATCGATCGCCGCCGGAACACAACACGTTATTATGACGTATATAATATACGCGTTTACATAAATTTATTGTTATTATTATTTTGTTTTATTCCGTCACGTGCCTCCGACATAACGGTCAAGTAACTTATTAAACACGACGATATATTATACAATAATAAGACGTTGATTGATACGGAAAATCGCCGTGCGCAGAAACGCGTACATATTATATTATATTATTATTGTTATCCTCTTAATATACGAAGACTATACATTATATTATAGGCTCGTGCGCTTGGACTCTACGACCGTATGATGATAATTATTATATGCACATCGTTACATAACACACCCAATGCCGCGCAGGACACGCGCTGCTCGTGCAACAGTGTTTTTCGCGGTACGCCGCAGACAGATGATTTTCCTCCGACGATTTTTGTTGTACAGTAGAATATTATTATAATTCTAGAGACTCGCTATACTTTTTTCCATCGGGTATATTATAATATTTTAGTTTCAGTGGTTTGTAAAAAATGTTTAAAAACTAATTTTAAGCTATTTATTCTGCACCGCACAATTATATATATATATATAATATAAGCACACGGTATAGGTACGTTGGGATTAACTTGGACAAGTATATATAGTTGCGTGCGGTGGTTATTTTTAGAATAAAACATTACAAGGCTCTGCGCCAAACCTGAAAGAAAATCGTCTGTGTCATGGGCCGCGGGGGCCCATCCCGGGTGGCCCTGCAACCCCAAATCCGACTGTGCGGGTATATGAATGTGATAATAATAATAATAATAATAATAAATAATAATTATTCGTTACTGCGCCTATCCCGCGACCGATGGGGATCTGACGAGTTTATTTCTCCCGCTTCAAGCTGACGAGTATATCCTCATGCAAACGATCGGTTATGAATCGTCCCTCGGCGTGGTCATACATTGTATACATTATACATATACCATATTGTCGCTTACCTATAGAGACGCACAATAGTCCCTGTATGAATGATAATATGATAATGACAATAATATAATAAATGCGACGACAGAGTATTATAGGTGTATAATAGGTATAGTATTATAATAAAAATAATTATAATACGTATACAATTATTATAAGTATTGTGCGGATGGCAACTGGCAAGTATTTAGTGAGTTGTATGTATACCGTCGTGGCATATAATGTATGATGACGTATAGGTATTACGATAATATTATTAGACGTGTGATGGTTCGTCTTTCTCTTCGCCGTATAGTGTTAAAATAACGTCGATCGCGAGACGATCTACGAATGATTGATAACGGCGTGCGCGATGAACTCGGCTATATATATTTATAAATTTATAATACTACCCTTCTCCACCCTTTCGGTCAACGACAATACGACTATTGTACATAGTATATATACTCTCACACACCTTATTCGTACCTATGTATGTGTGTGTGTGTGTGTGTGTGTGTATACCTAGTATATAGACACAAAACGGAAGAGCGTGACGAGAGATTGACACGACGTCCTTGACTCTCGTTCGATAAAAAGGAAATTGATAACGCTATTATATATTATTATTATTATTATTATTATTATTATTATTATATTATAGACAACAATCGGGCTCGAACGAATCGCATTGTTATCATATTGTCATTTATACATATACATATAATATTATATAGAGCTTCGCATTACGGCAAAAAGTGTCGTGTCGTAAAAATAAAAAACAATATTTTTTAAGCCATTGTCGACGGATATATTATTATTATTATATCATCATTATTTTCACGTTTTTCTAGCCCGCTTCGACTGTATCTATAATGGTATTATAATATACTCTAATATTATATGATAATAATGTAACAATATACTGTACCATATATTTACATACAGCATAGATATTATATAATACATTATTATATGTTCCTATATTATCTATAGTATATAATATATATATATATAGGCACATGTTGGCCATAACACCGAGAAAACAACGTTTTGACGTTCATAAATTATATAATACATATAGGTATACGGATAAATTAAATTTAAATAAAATTTTATTCATTTATAAATATGTAGTTTGTAAAAAATGCAAATCTAATGAACGTGTCGTAGAGTACTTTTTTTTTTAATATGTGCCACTCGAAAAAATAATGATATATAGCCCGCGCCGTCTTCGCGTCTTTTCGTTCGATATCACATACAGGTACACATGTTAAATGCAAATTATGTATAGGTTGAATATTTTAATTTACATAGCAGTGGAGAGAAACCCCGCGTCCAGCGTATAATAATCAAGTCAATTAACCGCTTTGGCGTAGTTACTTTTAATAAAGTACAAAATATATGTTAAGTACATAATATTTATGTATTCAGATAATCTTCTTAAGTTATTATTATTATTATTTTTTTTTTTTAATATATTATATTTAAAATTTAAAATATTGTGTACGTTTGCCATAAATAATTTTATTAACGACAAAAATTATTGAAATTATTGCACTGGGTATAGCCACTCGTTAATTCGAATGTTTAATAGGATTTTTTAGAAATCGATAGGTTTATATCCTATTTCAGTCGTCATAAAAAAAAAACGCTTCGGTAATAAACTAAAATATAATAATAAAAACACAATGATATATGTATAATAGGTATATACATAACGCGTATCGGTATAATACATGATCGAAAACCGATTTAACTGCCGCGCGCACTTGATATCATTTACACTTATAGGTATTATGACTTATATACTACGGATCACTCGAATTTGCGTACGCATTTCATCATAATTTAATGTATACGTCCCTATTATATACATTATTTATATATTTTATCGTTTTTTCTTTGTTACGACACAAGTATATTATATTCCTATAAGACGGCCGCCTAGAATATCGTCGAAATCTTAAATCTCTTCGAGTGTCACCGCGTGTATATCTTACATTTTAACAAGTACAACAACACAACACACATCAGCACTCGAACCACATTGCGCATAGCACAATATGATACAATATTATCTCTCATCGTTATTACGACTTTTGTTTCAAGCCGTAATGATAATCAGGTCGATGATAAAACGACAATTGAGAATGGTCAAAAGTTTCAATAAAAACACCGTATAAATAATACTCGTCGTCGTCGTCATATAATAGTCGCGTGCATCACGCATTCACGCCTAACCTAACCAGCAGTGTCGTAGTCGTATTTTAGCCTATAATTTATAGGTATCTATATATGGCTGTATAAAATGTACAGGGTGATTCGCCGAGCATGTTCAGCCACTTTTTCTTCTTCAATGGTTCATTTATAATAGTTATTCGATTACCCAAATGGAGCTTTTTAATGTACATACTCGAAGACAAAAACTCCTCATCAGGTCTTGAATAATTTTCGTTATTAAATTGAAAAACGGGTATTTGCGTGCTTGGCGAATCACCCTGTACAATATATATTTTATACCGCGCGTAATAGTGCAATACGACATTTTATATTCAAATGCGGTGATATGACGTCGCTTACTGCAGCCGCGGCCGACAAGTATAACGAGTTATACCTACATATTATACTACATATATATTATAATATTAAAATCGCATTCTGAAGACATCGGTATAGAGCGTTGGATGTTATATATATATATAATATAATATATATACGTATATATTGCGCGACGATTGACGGAGCTTGTGCGTCGTTGCAATAAAGGCGCAGCCCGCCGTACGTCGCGTTTGACCTACATTAAAAAGTCTGAGCGGTTTTAAACAAAAGGGCCTAAACAGCGGCGTAAAGGGCGAGGTCCCGTGCAACGAGTTAAACGAAAGTGGCTTTAAATTATTCGGCGCGTGCGGTATATATGTATATACACACGGCGCGGGTAATCGTTATTGATGGACCTACGCGAATTATGATTATATATTGTAAAACTATTATAATATTATAGGTATATCTCGCACAGGGTGTAGGTTCGGCCAGCAAAGTGGTAGCGGCGGCGACTGTTGCAATATTATTACATTTTTCGTGTATATATATATATATATATACCTATACTACTGCTGCTCAGTCCGAGGGTTTGGCCGCCGTCAGTTTTTATCGAATGCGCGAATTTAACGCGGCAGCGTTGTATATGTAGAGACAGAATGTTATATTAATATAATAATTTCGGTGATTAGCCATGACTTCTCGGAAAAGGGTAGTCGGTCGTTCGTTTTCAAATGCCAAGCGCTTTAAATGTCAGATGTCTGACGTATAAACTGTGTAAAAATTCTATATCGTGAAAATATAATAAAATAAATATATAATGGTATAATATGCTCACGTTTTGCAGCAGTTTCAGATATATACTTAATATAATATACCTATACAATATACATAGCTATTAATTGAACATAGAAGTACACCAATGGCACATAGTATTAGGAGGGAGATGAAATGGGTGGTATATCTACCAGTGTCTAACAGATTTTTTAATTCTGAAGTATAAAACAGTTATTTTTAATGAATATAAATTATTTAAGTAATAAATATAGGTATAGGTATAGTCAATATGACAATATTTGTATAATATTATTTATACATTTAAAAAATTAAAATTCATTTGTATTCATTATGATATTATATACGCGTATACTGTACAGTTCTTTATTCTGAAATTGCGCTTGCTCGTTACTTTGAAGTGCATTCCACACAGTTAGTAAACTGTGCATGAAGTATGTTTATGTGGTAATTTTAAAAATGAAAAACTAATTCGTACAATGATAAAATGCTCATAAAACGAAAAGTATTTTACAATAAATAGTACAGTTTGCAGGATATCTAATGTCATGTTAAATAATCATTTAAAATTTGTAATTAATTCAGAAGTGCATTGTCAAGAACGTAATTTTTACTATGTGCAAGTAAAACAAAAATGTTTTTGTATACCGATGAAATGTTTTCCGTCGCCAAACGGCACAAAAACACCTACGTTTATAATAAATAACATTTTATTATTATTATACTCGCCATTTGGCATGATAAACAATTATTACAAATCTTTCAAAATAAAATCCAATTATTATACAATAGTAACCCACGGCGTGCCTACATCAACCGATCAACCTATACATCATAATATTAATATTATAATATATATTATACCTACTTGTGGCCGCCCGCCATCATGTACGCCCGCCGGTATACCTAATGATTTCAGACGTATGTGTAATAATATTATATATTATCCTTCACGTTGAAGGATGTTTTATTATTTTTAAACGGTTTGTAAATTAGTCAAGAAATATCACTTATTTTTTTTTTTTTGAATAGCTCCTTATACGATTTTGTCAGAGAGGGTTCGTGCATATATGGTTGTAAACTCTATATAGTGTCGCGTTAAGAAAAATAGCCTATTTTACGACTATTCATAAAAACGAACATATAATATAATATACACTAAACAGCAGTAATCAGAGACGACTCGAGGTGAGGCTTAAAACTCCAACTGTACAATAAAAATAAAATAATAATTACGTGTGTGTGTACTGTATATGTAAAATATAATTTTTTTTCTTCACAACCGTTTCGTTTCGGCGCATTTCCATTACTAGATAATATTATACACGTGTACGTATATATAGTACATAGTATATAACTATATAAGGTACATGTATACACGTTTTCATTATCGAGTCGTGATCTCGTTTCGAACTCGATCGAAATTACCGCGTAATTTTAATTTCAAAGAGTTCTGCAATCACCGCTGTCGGGCACAACACAAAAAGAGGAGGAAAGTCATCACAGCGTTACAGAAGTACGAGCAATAAGTATACACCGTGCTCAAGGCACAAGCGCGGTGTGGGGGAGAGAATAGGGTACCTGTAGTATACACAATGTGTGTGTGTGTATCTAATATTAATACAATATTTTATAGGTATAGTATATATAATACATGTATATCAATATCATTTTATACGATAGTAAACTTATTATATACATTGACCGATGTGATTCGACTTTCTTTTTACGTCAAAGATACGCTATTTCGAAGTCCATCACCCACGCCTATATATATTACACACGACCTTCGATTTGTTTTTTGTTCTGTACGTGTAATCATGATGTATGCGGTCATCGACTATATCGGTGCAAGTACCGATATAATTATTTTAATTGTCGAAAATTCCGTGCGTTTTATTTGAATTTCTCGTGTCTTATATGTATACCATATAGGTACATTTAGAATTTCGATTCGTTAAATGAAGAGTACAAGTTCGAAGATGGGTTTACAGTTTACCGGAAAGTTGGAAATTTCCCCTGCCAGTGTGTCGATCATGATGAAGTATAATACCTAGGTACTTATGATATTATATCTATTATAGTAATTCAATAAAAAAAAAAAGATATTCTCGTAAAACTGGACGATGTACAACACTATATTATACGACATACGGCGCATAATATGACATTTGATCATCGTTTTGCAGTAGGTCATATCCAAATGATAACTTTTAGTGTTGTATAAGTACATAAAGTGCATATGTAGAACGTGTATTTATGTGCTATGTTAAATAGATGCTTCACGGGCAAATTTCACCAACTTACAGCAAACTTACGTCATGGTCATTATTCGATTGTATTAAATATATTACAGGAAGCCGATATATATTTCGGGACGAAAATGTTGTCAATCCTCCTCTAAGTGGCAATCGAGTTACCTCAAGAGTTGACATCCTTATTATTTATGACTGGAGTTTATAAGCATCTCGTAAGTATATTCGGTTGTTCGTATACATATATATCATATTGTTGTTTGAATCTTTAGTTCGGCACGTGCAAGTATATTTGATGTATAGTGAATGGCTGAAAAAGCCACTGGTCTCTCGTAACTCGTGTAGTCGTGTTATATATTATCGTAGAATCCAAGTACATACCAATATACTTGTTAATAGACGTCCGGTAAAATTTAAATAATATAATATAAAAAAGCAAAGTGAATCATTTGGCATGTCCATACGACCTTTATGAACTCAATTAATAACAATACGTTCGTTTAAGTTCTGATTTTTGGCACATTGTTTTTCAAACTTTTGCTTTTTGGCATGTATACATTGTATACCTATACTTTAGGGATAGTTCTATAAATGTATACGCGATAGATAGGATATATTATAATATTATACTACCTATACATACTACGCCGACGCGCCTTCGGGTGCAATCGGTGGCCTCCGGTAAACTTTGAACGAAATTACGTCACTCGCACGCCATCGCACTACAATTATGTGTGTACATATGCCATGATGATTACTGCGGTGAAAAAATAACTAAAAAATAACAAAACACTACCAACTATGTATTATTATACAATCACGCAAACACCTTCGATGACCGCCGCCACAGCCACCGTTATACTATAACTGAGAGGAGACGTCGAAAACGGTGCGACGCGCTTCGAAAATATTATTATTTTTCCATCGATATGTGCGTCGTTTACGTATAATATTATGGTATATATATATATATAGTTATAGTATAGTATATACCGATTAATATAATATGATATTTTACGTTTACGATACACGCCCGACGTACTTGCGGCGGTTAATAAACACGACAGCGTAATTGCGACGGCGCGGCAGCGGCGTACACGCGTGTTAATAATTATTGTGTACAGTTAATTATATATTATAATATATATATTATTATTTTTATATAATTACACGGTGGCCGAACGGCTTGAAACGACCCACGAAAAACCACCCAAAAATATTATACAATGTAATATACTCATTTTAATTTCGCGTGTAAACGTCGCGTGTCGGGGGCGCGAGATTGAAAAGCACAATACACACAGAATAGTATTACGATATATCGCAAGGACAAGCCGGACACGCGGACGTGCGCTTGTACATTCTATTAACGAATTCAATTAACTGTACACTATACGTAGACGCCGAGAAGCTACAGGACGATTTTTTTTAACTTTTTTTTTTTTAAAAAATTGTAAAAACAGTTCAAGTATATAGTAATTACTAAAAACCATTTTATATTCTTGTAAGATCATTTTTTTTGGACCATCCTCTGTATACATATTTTTATATCTGAGAACACTACTCGTTCAAATGTTGAGATACATCAGCATGATCAAAACATTTATAATTTACACTAAAAAAACGGAGAGATCTAATTTAAAAAACAGAAGTTTGTATCGCCACACGCAGGACAACCCGATATAAATATTACGGTCTTTATTAAGTATATTTAAAATGACCATAGATTATTGGATTATAATTTGAATGAATTCGTTATTACAAAGGAAAATTATAGGAGGGTGAGAATACTTGATGAATCACTCTGTATATTTGTATCTGTATACCAACGCGTTATATTTTGTGGTAGGTACTGCAATGCCCGCTAACCAGGTATATATTATATAAAACCACACCGGTGCACGTCGCCATCGGACCCTGCGGTACGCCGCACACACAACACACACACACACACCCGGCCTCGTAAATTATGTAGTCTTTTTGAAAACTCGGTCCGTTTGTTGTATTGTTTACCGCAGAAATGCGCGCATGCTGCAGAGAGTCGTTCATTGTGGGACTCGCGTCATTGAGGCGGGAACCGCGATTTTTCGAAAAGACTCGTCGTAGATTTTGCCCAAAGCCTCGAGACTGCAGTGCACACGAGTATAAGACGCGCTGTTTCCTCTCCATTATATATTTTATTAATAATCGCGCATTATTATATAGACACATAATGTAATAGCGGTAATATATCATGTTTATCCGCGGCGGCGCTGCGGATTTTACTAGCTCTTTTGTCCAACAACTATATGGCAAGTACTTATTGGGTACCTAATAATAACAATAATAAGTGTTCGTGTGCGTATATACTTGCAGTATAATAAACAATGTATATATATTATATATAATTTATATATATACATATATATTTATCATAATAACTTCTCGTGACGTGGATGGAACAATATAATAACTATTTCGAACCATGACGAGACAATATTATATTCGTGTACCGCGGCCCGAGATCGAGCACGCGTATGTTCGTTGTGTTCACACGCGCCGGATGCCACCAGCAAATCGTTAGGTAGGTATATTATATGATAAAATCGATATACATAATATGATAATAATAAAATAATAATAATAATAATACAATTTCAACGCATACGAATTTTCGTCTAAAGCAAAATATTATATAATACGCATTTCGAGAATCGTCAGACGTGCTCGCGGGCGACGAAAACCAATCGATATTATATTATACACGAGACTGTATAGACCTTTGGCGATTTGAAAAAATATAATATAATAATAACCAATAGAGCCGCGTGTTACGCAATTTTTATTGTGACGATCGCGAGTGAATGAAAGAGAGCCAGAGTGAACAATATAATCGCTGAACGAGCGAAACGGCCGAATTACAAAAGTGCGAAATCATCGTTTTCTCTCTCTCTCTTCATACATCGCGTGTGTACATGTAGTTAGCTGTTTATATTATGGTCAGGCCTGCACATTATTATTACAATTCAATGATTGATTTGTGTGTTTATTGCGTCTGGTTAATAATATAATAATCGAATACAAGCCTAGGTTATATACATATAAGTATATTTATAATATCAGACATGAACGTCGAATAGTGAACATATACATATAAAACGGATTATTACATTATATAATATTATGTATAATAATGTAAATATTTTGTTGTCCGCGTTTCGCACGCTGCTGCATGTATATACGTACACATTTTCCCCATGCGCACAGCAATGGCGATTTAATTGGATTTTAAAGGACGGAAATGAAAATTCTATTACTGAAAGACGCACCATAATGTTAATACTTTCCGAAATTCCCACGACTCGTTTGTCGTAGGCTTGACAAATGTCTTCTATAGTGTACCTATATATATATATATATAGTATACAATAAACAAATAGTGTACGGCTAATAATCCGTCGGTCGTTTAGCACTATCGCAGACACACGCGGCGTATAGACTTCATTGGATTTAGGTTGTAGAACAACGCGGGAAACGTCTTTATAATATGAGATTAATTGCACACCATTCGGAAAACGTGAACTGCTAACGACCGACGCCGGCACGGCGTGTACATTATATTATATACTGTTATAGTAGTCCATTGGCGCAGACAGGAATTTTGTATAATGAGGGGTTCATTATTATTATTATTATTACTTATCTTTAAAAAAAAATTACCTCAAAAACATTAAGTTATGATAAACACAAGGGTGGTTGGAGACACTTACCCACCCTCGTCCCATTTCTATATATTCTGCTGTTTACATGTTTATTGCGTTTCCAGACCGTAATGGGTACACTGAGGAAAGTATCTATATATTTTGAAAAATCGAATAAATCCCAAATATACGATACAAATCGTATTACATTACAATGTAAAATTACATATATAGATAGATTATTAAAAGTATCGAACCCGCGATGCAGAAAATAACTTGGTCAGACAAGAATTCCGCTGTTATTATAATATTTTTTATGTAATATTGAATACATTTAAAATATCGTGAGTTCGTTATTATTAATTGTTTTTGCATGCCGATGGATTTTGTGAATACTATACACTGATAATGATTTATTTTTTTTTTAAATTTCGATCGCGGTTTTGTGAATTATCGATTTCATTATCAAGATCAACTCAATACGTCGAAAAGAGTACCTGGTATTGGAAAGTTACAATAATTATTTCACTTTGAATGTTCATGTCTATTATTATTATTATTATTATTATTATTACTACTATATAATTTTCTCTCTCGTTTATTTGACTTAATTTCCCTTTGGTCCCTTCAGTGTACAACTTAAATTGCTTTTTCTTTACGGAGTACGAAAATAGTGTAGCGCGACCATGTGACGATAGATTACAATGTATATACAACGAGAACTTACGTATTCTTGACCTTCTTTAGTTCACCTATATAATTATTGAACGCGTGGAAAGAAGCAGTTAAACAAAAACATAGAGACATAAAACGCGAGAAACTGGCCCGATACAAATCGATATATAATATAATAATATGCATACGATTCGGTCGACACTATTAGTAATAATAAAATCTAACTATCAATATGTATTATTCACAATATTAGTACACGCCTATAGCTACGCGTAAATGCTCTGGCCGGGCCGCTTCATGCGTTCAAGTCGCGTGCACGCCGTTCTGCGCAGCGTGCCTACACCTATACAATTAGCGATGGAGGACCGGGAGGGAGGCCTATATATTAAATAATGTTAACTTTCGAGTTTTCGTATACATATTATATCGAGGAAAATCCAAGTGAAGGAGGGGGAGTTTAAAACTAAAAATCCCCGCGCGCGTACGCGCCACTGGCTCGGGGTGGCTGCAACAGCAGCAGCCTGCATCTCGTGCCGCGGTGCAGGAGATGCGCTGCTGCAGCGGTGGTGAATAATATATAATGTAACTACGCTATCGTGACCCACCCCAACGACGAACGGACAGACACACAGTTGCAGGCCCCGAAAACAGCTGAAGCCGGACGCAGGACGTTATAGGTTATACCGTATAGTTTATAGGTCTTTTGTGTCCGGCACACACGAGTCATATATGTGTGTGTGCGTGTGTACGATTCACCCTCGCGGGCCGTTTGCAATGACGTCAACATTTATCGAAATGCGCGAGCGTTAAATCTGCACCTCAACGCGCAGTCCGCGTTCCGTCGGCACCGCATTATGATATGTCCAAAATAATATATTTATTTATTATTGGTGTACCTTGTGCAGCGTATATATTATATTGATGCGCATGCACCACCGCGTTATTCGGTTTGTGCACACCCGGACTTTGCCGGCCCGCCGCCTGCAACGGCAGGAAGAGGCACAATGTACACACAAATTTTGTATTTTACAGCCAACCATAATAAAGGGCACATTATGTGTGTGTGTGTAAATATATATATATTAATATATACGGTTGTGCGGATAATTCGGCACAGTATTGTTTGCACACACACGCGTGCGCGAGCAGCGTATATTTTGGTCCGTGCTCCGGCGACCGGCCAGGTGAATTTTATATTATTATACTTCGCGCCACCGTCGTCGAGGGGGTTGTTAATACAGCAACGCGTGTGTATATATATACATATACACATAATAATAATATGGTATTGTGTACTTTTTTCCCCGTTTCCATAAAGAAAAACCGAGTTTACCCACTATACGCGTGTATATTATACCGTACCGGGCCGGTCACCAGTCATTATATTATTGTATACGTAGAAAACACCTTCCAAAACCGATTTTAAGCCGACGATGAGTGGTACTGCGACGCGTATGTTTTGATACGACGCGTACGCCTATCCGTAAAAGCGGCCCGAGATCTTAGCTAAAATAATTATTTTTGGTTTCTCTGAGCACATACACGCACACACTTACACACATATATACATTATACTTAACACTATCCTAGCTATAGATACTTTGGATGATTAATTTCGTGAAATTGAATAGGTTAGGCTGTAATAAAAACGTAGGTACACTTAACGTTTATGCGTAGTATATTATATAGATGATAAACACGACAATTGACAATATATTATGTAGGTATACCTATTCCTTTTTTTTTAATGAAAATGCATAAATTGTTAATTGCATGTCGCGTAGCCCTTTGTGTGCACGTGCGACTTCCAAAGCATATTATACTTATTACAATAATATGGTAGGTATATATATATATATATATATATATATATATAATGACTTTGACTGTACATCATATACCAAGTACGAACGACAAGAAATTTCACGGTCGATTATGTTAACTCATTAGTCATTTTATTACCTTTTGGGATGGTATATACTGTGCATAGCGAGAATGCAGAGACGCGAGAAGATATGAATGATAATATTGTAATGTGTTACTATATATAAGTGAAAAATCCGGCCACTTCACAGATATAGAGTGTGATATAATGTAATATTATGTACCCGCACACACATCATCATACATCATCACACACAACTGCGTAAAAGAGAAAAAAAACATGATTTCTATGATAATAAAATGTCAGAGGCGCATTATATGTTATCGAGCATATTATTTATTTTTCTCTTTCTTCACTGCGTGTCTTGTCAGTATCGATTTAGAGCACTATTCCCTGAGGAAATAATACACACACACACACACACACATAATGTATGCATTATTATTTTTAAGAAGTAGCCAGACAAATCTTATGAGTATAGCTATACAACAGAAAAGAACTCGACGAAGAACACAAAAGATATAAACGGACATCTCTGGTCCTAAAAACCGTTTAACGCGCTTTGTTATAATAATTTATATGTATTCAACGGAGACAGATTACCCTTTACCTAGAAATCAACCCTTAATTTGGCGTGAAGAATGGTAGTCATTATATTATAATGCATTATTATAATATTATTATTATTATCATCATCATCATCATCATCATCGTCATCGTGTCGTTGAATTGCCGGTAAAATGTGTTTGGAGCCTAATACATTTCGAAACCAGTTTTATTTCTTACCTACAACAACTACTACTATATACTACTGCAGACGGCATAACATAAAATATGTCTCCCCCACCCCCGTCGCTCCTTTGCTTCGTCGCGCCGCCGTCGGTCAATACTCGTCCAAAGCAAACATCGCTATACAGTTTAAGTAACGGGCGGTGGATTTTCAACAAATCATTTTTATTGTAATCAAACGTCTGTCGGTATATTATGGGTAGGCACTGGGTATAGCCTATAGGTACCTCGCGAGCGTGTTCGTACCACCCAAGTGCAACGGCGCACCGTGCACGACGTGTGCACGCAGCAGAGTTTTTGTGTCAACACGCGCGCCGGAGTCGGCGAGAGACGACTGTGAGAACGCCGATCGGCTCCGACCGGATGCGACACGACTGACGTGTAGAAGTATATTATATACCATTTTGGTGTACGGCGATAAAAACGTCGGTGTATTACGACGAAACAAACGCCGCGGACTCTCGCAGAAAAAATATTAATTTCATCAATATTTTCTGTGGACAAATAATTATTCGTAAAAACGTGGATTCTCATCGAGAGCCGGACATGGTGGTGGACGGTGGTGCGATGAAGCAGTATTTTCTCTTTGGCAGGCAGCTCGCGCCGGAATAATCACTGTTATGCACACACACATATAATATATACATATAAATATAGCCGTACAGTGTGCCGTACCCTGCTGAAACCGGTCCGGGCTCCCGTTTTTCCTACGTACACGACGACCAATATGTATAAAAAGAGAACCTGTTCTTAATGGACGATTTTTTTTTCCATTCCATTTTCGCCTAGCACAATCATGCCCACAGTGTATATTATGTGTAGGTACAATGCGCAATTGCAATCGCGGTATTATACTCGTTTATTAACTGCACCGAGAGTTGAGTACCCCTGAACCCTGCCGCCGTAGCTGGTGCATTATTATATTGTTATTAAATAAAGTTGTCGAACAAATTGAACGCACAAACATGTATATGCAGGCGGCAAACGCCCGGGTGGCAAAACCGGTGTTGTTGATTTTCGTATTTTCAAGTGCACATTAAAACGGCGACTGTCAATAGAATAAAAACAAATTTCCCGACGTCCGCCGTCGTACCCCGCGCCGCGTATATTGTAAAATAATGAGTTCACTATACGTTTTTTAACCCTCGACCGCAGAAACATAATAATATATACGTTTATATGATACATATGTCTAGTGTATTTGTGTTATTAACTACTAGCTTCAAGTGAGGGGGAGGGGGTTGGCGGAGGAAATTATATGACTCAGTATAACTCGATGAGGGTTAGCCGTGTTTGTTTTGAGTATAATATACATTTTTTTCCCGTCCCCGTCGACGATGTCTAATGGTGTTCCAATAATATGTGCAGCGGGACAAAGTCGTCGGGCTTAAGTGGTAATCGATGGATGAATGAGGGCAGGCGTTATTGGCTTTCGAAGGGTTGTCCGCTGTCGGTGCATACAAATGCCGTCGTAAACCCGTCGAAATTAATACGTCTCAGTTTTATACTGACCTCCTCGTGCCGATGAGGGACCAAAGCTGTTTTGTTCCATCCCCAACAATCGGCTTTTGTATGAGCGTCGCGGGTAATCGAATTTCGCCACAAAAACCAATAAAATAAATATCGATTTTGGTTTTCTCCGCCGCGCGGCTGCTTAAACATCTCTTAAGCGCACCGCGGGCGTGTGAGCTGGTCACGGAACCTGTCAAACGCGCCGTATACGTATTATATAGATATCTTTGAGGTTTTCTTTTTTGACCTTAAAAAGTGATTCCGATTGTCAAACAACTGGTGATTATCGTTGAATTATACTGTAATATATTATAATATAGTGAACGTATATACGCATTATTTATTGTGACACAATCTATCGTGAATGATCTATAATTGAGATACGTTAATTTTGTTCGTTTACGAATGAAAATCGTTGAAGCGGAACAACGCTGAATGTATATACATAAATACAATATATATATATATATTGTAACGATTGTATTGACTCGCCAACGTATATACTATATACATACCGCGTACTATAGGATTAAGCCAATTTACCAATATTTGCGTATATAATATTATGTAGGTACGCTGCACAATGTTATATTATTTCACGCCAGCAAAAACGTAGTACGAAAGTACACAATAAATAACTAACCGTACGTGCCAATCTGCAACGCGAGAGATTAATGGAAATATTTCTCGTGACTGTAATAATAGCTTAAAATAAATAACACTTTGAGCTGCTGCAGGTATGAGAATATAATTGAAAGAAAAATGCATTTCTTAAATTGTTTTTAAGTGAATTATTACAGCCGCACGAGCATCGTGCGCATACTATAATATAGCAGCAGCACTACATATTATAGGCTGTAAAATACAAACGTAAAAGAATGCACGGCGCTCGTAATTAAACAACAATGATGGTGACGATGACAATAATAATAATAATAATAATAATGATAATTCCGACACGTGCAGTGTACATATAACTAAATATCACACTAATGTAATGTTATTTTTAATAACGACTCGCGTGTATTATTTGTACAGTGATTGCGACGGGACCCCGTGAATGAACCTCGTACGCGGCGGGATGGTTCTCGAAACGTCTGGTACCGACGCCTATATTATATACACTACAAGTGAGAATCACCAACTCACAAAATACATTTCCACATGATTATATAGACTTGGGATTTGCTGCAAAACACTAACGAATTAATTTATACTCTTACACAACTATATGCACCATATGCAGACAATCGGGACGATGTTGCAGGACAATAAGTGCACTATCTCGTCGATGTAAAATACATAATAATAATAATAATATATGTCGTTTAAATTATTGACATTAAAATTTCACGGAATCATTTTAAATAATTTATAATGCGATGGAAACGTGCAGCGATTAGGCGTCAGTCGGATATTTGCACGTTTTGAGCGGAATGGAATGTCCGTGTGCGGATTTTATAGCAAACACGCATTAAATATGTATACATAACCAGGTACACGTAAAATATGTATAGCGAAAAAACGTGTTAAACGATTTGACTCGGTAAAACGTGAATAATATTTTTTTGTTTTTTTTTTCCGCGACCGCGAAATTACTAGTTATAGGTATGCACGTACCTACACCTCCTATAGTGTGTAGTACTATAATTCATCCACGCCGCCGTCAGTTTGACACATAGGTACATATTAAAATAATATTATACATCAGAGCAGAGTGGGTACGCCAAGTTATCGGAGAAACTCGATATTATTGGCGCCCGTTCAAAGCGCGGCTTATCCGATCGATCTGCGTCGGACGAACAAATTGCTGATGTACACTGCAGCACGCACGCGGATTCGATCGACCGATTTAATAAAAACCAAACGAAAAAACTGATTAATACGACAAAACGACGCAGTTTAAAAGAGTTATATACAGAAAGATATTATGCGTGTTCGGCGTAAGACACTCGCAAAATGATAGGAACAATACTTAGATTCACGTCAAGAAAGAAAAAAGTCAAGAACATTTTAAAATTGGAAATGAATTCGGGCTACTTCATAATATATGGTCACGAATATACGGTATTATGGTACTACAAGATAAACGTTTATACCAGAGTTAAAACGATATGAGCTAAGTGTATTTGTACTTTTTGTCCATCCACTTCCGCTGGGCTGCGATATATATTAAGGTATTGTGCCGGCGGGACACGCGTGAATAATGACAAAACGCACTTATCCAGCTCCGCGATAAGAAAAAAAAAACTATTTTCGGGTCACTCTTTTCCGGACATCCCCTAAGCTGCAGAGTTAGTGCGTAAGCGTGGATATAATATATTATATAAAATAAATGATATATTATGTATATTACACATTCACTGAGAGCATAGCTATATCTGATATATATATTGTATAAGGTTGTCAGTTGGTTAAGCGCCAAACCGGCGCGTCTTTAAAGGATTTGGTCGCCTTTGTGTACAATATTATTATTATACATCGAATTCGAGAATTCGACCTAACGAGTGCTCACGACAATGGGGGCCAACGGGCTGCAGCGACTGCGCGCATCAAAGGACTCCTCGCACACACACACACATGCACACTCATACACATTTATTTTATAATAATAATAATTATTATTATAACATTATACAAATAATGCGTTCTCGGATAAAAGACCTATTGTATTATGCGACGCTGTTCTCTCCCGACCAAACAGCTGACGATGACGACGACGACGACGGTGACGACTACGACAATATATAATCCCTTTTCGTCTGTGCGACCCTCCTCTGCCGTTCTTACGAACCGTAACCCACTGTTTTGACAAAACGCATATTTATTCCCGAACACGACGCGCGCACCGATCGTAACACTCACTATATGCACTCGAGTGTTATATTATTTGCACATACGAGACATAATATTATATCTTCGGAGGACATTATTATTATACACATGATGGCCGCGATAGCTGCAGTTATATATGTATACACAGGTACGTCATATTATTATAATAACAGCAGGTATTGTATGATATGCGTACGATTTTATTTATTTATTTTATTATTATTATATACCTAACACTTATTCATTTTTTTCACACCGCTGCCGCTGTGGAGAGAATAACGCGATTTAACGCACCCTTACGACGCACACTCTTGTTGTCATTGTTGCCGATTTAATCTAAAAGTAATCGAATATTGTCGTTGATGCACCCGTGAGCGGCAGCAGCGGCGATGCATCGTATCGATAACGCCGTTAATAGTTTACTTTTGTATTTTCCTATCTTCTCATCATCGGGGGACATCACTCATCGCGAGAAAACGCGAGCGCCATATTGAAATGTGTTGTTCCGATCGGGGGACAGATCCGGGGGGGGGGGGGTGCGAGTCTTTCACGGTCAAAATTCAACGGGAAAAATATTTATATGATATATTATATTTTGGTTTAAGTAGCGAACGGGGGTTCTATACAGATCGTCACTCTGGACCGCGGTGTACCTGCTGGTTCCGAATACCGCGATCACGCTGCAGATTATTAAGCACTGTACAAATACGATTGTACATTACTATATATTATCTAATACCTCTACGCATACATATAGAACATGTTGTTACATAGATCGGTAAAACGAATTTTATAAAACATTTACAGTTAACGAGGAATGTATTGGCACGTATACGTGTTATTCACTCGCGTCTCGACCGATACCTCATTTCGTAAAATATATCTACTTCGTACCACCTTTTTTTATGTACCTAGGTACCTACCTTTTTTTTTTACGTACAATACCCGTATAATATATTATACAAAAAACCTTTTAGTGTAATTTTCGTTTGCGTGTTCGTTTCACTTGTTTAATAGTAATTTATACATGTACACAAAAGCAGACAAGAGTGATTGGAAAACGTGACCGTCGGCCTATTTTTATTTTATATTCATCGCACGGCCTATATTATGTATGCCTTTACATCGCACCTGTATATATAGTGTACACGTTCGCGGTATAACGGCAACTGCAGTAGTATAACATAGTAATAATATAATATCATAGACACGAGCAGCGTGTTGCGGCGAATTCTGGAGGACTACATGGATCATGCCCGAAGGATCGGTCGTGAAATGAAATAATAGAGTCGTCGTTGTCGTCGTGTCGTTATTATTATTATTATTATATATTGTCGCTGTTTTACCGGACAAAAACTCGACGCGGTCGCGTGATCTCGGATCTTTGCGGTTTTGGCGGGGCCGACGACGGCTGCAGCGGCGGTTATATAGGTGTATATATCTTCTGCAGCCACAGCACGACAAAACAAACACTCGCATAGGTATATTGTGTATAATGTGTCTTACACTTCAACTCTGTACACAACAGCACACCTAACCTGCACCCTCCCACGGTATATTATTATTATTACGCGCCACACGGTCGCGACAACGGAAACACGACTTTCCAACACGTCATTTATAATAAAAATAATAATAGTAATAATAATAACAAACCGACATCGGGTGACGTATGTATATTAACTGCGGGCGTATTGATTAACGAGCATCCATCAGCGTCAGCTGCTGCTGCAGCGATGCAATGTCAACCCGAGACTACCGCGTCGCGGTCCGTAGATGAGTTGACGACTGTATGCGCCTAATGGATTTCGTGCTTTCAACGACGAAGACGAGGAGTAGAACGGAAAAAATATAACGTTTCCTTTACAAAACAAAATCATATATACAAATATGTACACGGCGCGTATAAGTACCACACAATGTATACATGGGGTAATACGTGTATAGTGTGGGTCGCAGCTCCCGGACGGCTGGCGGTACATATAGAATATTTTCCGTGAAATGGCTGATGCAGTCGTGACGGGAAAACCGAAGGCCGTTCGTTGTATTATATTGTTATACAATAAATAGTATGCGACATAGTGCGCGCGGGACTATAACGCGTCATCTCCGCAGTGCACCGACGGCGGTGTTCCGGAAGGATGTATATGTATAGATACATATTATGATGTACGCACGTCCGTTTTGGCAGACGATGGCCGAACGTCGAAGAAGACACAGCCGATTTAATATTATGGGTGGTCTGCTGGTGCAGAGTTCGCACACGAAACATGTTATGGCTAGTAAGCGGCCGCGCGTAGATATAGCCAGTTCATATGCGATGACGTTATTAAATGCATTACTTTCTGTCATCTGTAGTGTATCTACCAATTAATAGTCATCTGTAGTATTATAATAAGTATTTGCGAATAAAATGCGGAGAAGAAAATTTGTATTCGTTATAATTCGAACTTTCGTATTACTTGTCAGTTGTCGTGCACATATATCGACACACGCGGACTTATGGACGATGTTTACTCTGCCGCTGGCGATAAATCATCACAGCGTCGCTCCCGTCGCGAGTATTTCGTCCGAAACTCCGAACACGCGATAGAGTACACTCGTGCGTAGTCGTATAATATTATTAACTGTCATTTCGTCGTGCAGCTTGTGCGTCAAAACATTTTTTACCAAAGTCGAAAGAAGTGTTCTTTTTTTTGTACATTGGACTCGTTTTTTAACCTTCCCCGCGCCCGTCGTTTCGGAGAAAGTTCCGACGCGACGGTTTACTTATATTTATAATATACATATAATAATATTGTACCTGTAAATAATAAACATAAACATAATATGAGATTCGTCGTCGCCGGCTTACGGTTAAATTATGCGTAAGAATTTGTCCGCGTTGTCGGCCGCGGTGTCCGAAGCCGCGACTCGTTTCGGTCGTACTACGCGTCATTATCATATATATTATAATACATATCAATATACATATTATTATTATATCGGGAGGGCGGTGGCGCACGGCCAGCCGGAGTTTTACGAGCAATCGGTTCGGTTTTTTACGACCTCGCGGTTCATTTTGTTTTCCCACACTTAACGGCGGTCCTATATAGCTATTGTAGCTGGTAACGTAAAATGTCGTACCCGAAAAAACAACACCCGAACGCTTCGCCGTGACGCGCATAATATTATGCTCGGCAATTACTCCGTATTATAATACAGCCGCGTAATGTATACAATATTATCATTATTATATACTATATAGTATTATCGTATATACCTCTATATTAATATGTTTATGTATTATAAAAAGGTACGCTCGACGCCAATTAATAACGGATGTTATTACATTGTTATTATAAGTGTTGTATACGAAGCGATACGATCTCCATACGACTACGGGTTATAGGTACGTTCGGATTTTACGGTTTTCGTGTGTGTTTTTCGTATCATCCTCCCGTATATACCCACACACGCATCCGTCATTATTGTGTAGGTTCCTATATTATATGTGTACGAGTATGTACGAGTCGTGGCTTGTGCAATCACATCATAATAGTGTGTACATCACGACGGACGTACTATGCAGTGTTTGTACCTGTATACGCGACTTGCCCCCGTCAATTTGAACGCACACACGCTGTCGAATAATAATTATGTCATGTTTACACGGCGCTTGTATCATGTACCTATTATATATTATACGCGTGTATCTATATATACACGAAAATACACGCAGGTATGCGCAAACAGATATTTTACCCGCAATGGAAATCGGACACCGCGCGTTTTTCGGTCGTATCGACGTTGTAACGACGAGTGGTAAAGAAAAAAAATGTGCCGGTACCGTATACATTATTATTGTATGGGCACGATAAAACCAGAAAAAAAAACACAGTACAAACGTATTCGGTATAACGTACTACGAATATACGCGTATAGGTGCATAAAAACAAATGGCATTCGATAACACGGAGATGATGTGATGTATAATATGTACATGATAATATTATATGTATATATTGTTATATAAATGCGCCGTCGATCCCACACGCGCGGTACGTCCGGTCCGCGCGGCGAATTCGACGAGTAACAAAAAATACTGGTTGTGAAACGGCATGAGGTCGCCGTATGGGTGTTTCAAGGCTTACACCTCGCCATTTTTATTTGATTTTTTTTTCACTGCGATCGGACCGAATTGACCGACTTCTTTTCGTTTGGTAAATTTATTGTTCCAACGATACCGAAATAGACAATTTTTTGTAACCACCACATCTGACTGCAGATCGGTCGCGTTCTCAGAGTTGTAAAGGGTTCGGCTGAGAGATTCTTCAGTAAAAATGTCATAAGAGACAAACACAACAGAGCCGCAAAATGTAATATAAATAAAGGAAATTCTACACTTTCCCTAAAATTTATCGAGCTCCACCGTGAACTTATACGTGCTTAGCGTGTCACGTGATTTGTGTCAAATTTAACTCGAATAATATGCGAAACTCATTATAGCTTATATTATGAATATCGGAAAAAATTTTCAGCCAGCGCAGCACTTCGAAGTTTCACGAAAAATATTTTATTTCGTACAAACACTAACTATGGCATTTTACTGTATACATACATAAATATATACAGGTTGAACGAACCGCTCGATAGACTTATATATTTAATATTATGCAATAGTGCGGTAATACTAGCCGATATAGTCATGGCACACTGCGATGTTTCAGATGCAGTCACAGTATATTTTTCCCGCGATTTGAACACACACATCGAATGCGTGTATACGATTATTATTATTATTATTATCGTTTTGTGTGCTCGCCGAACGCGGGCGGTGGATCACCATATATAAACCTACGGCTATACGATAGATAACCATCGTATTTGAACTCACGGTAGGCGACTCGCAGGCGACGCGAAGACGCGCCAGACCAGACCCGAACGCATTTGACGATGTAATCTTCTCCGAGGAAACTGTAACACAACCGTGCACAGGACGTATAGTGGTACACAATATAATAGTGATGCAGCGATGGACAATGGTGTTATTGTTATTATTATAACGTATAATAAAGTGTGTAGACAAGGAATTCGGAAAATACATTCACCATTGCAAGGAAAATTTTACGACGGAAAAATATCTAAATATTCTTATACTTATAGATTATACTACTATATATATATGCAGTTTTGTGATATAGGCACTTAATATATTATTCAATATAGAATAAAAAATGATCACACACAAAAGAAAAGCCAGTATATAAGCATAAAATGTATTATGTGGTATATTATATGTTATACGTGCGTGTATGGGCCTATATCGTATATAATATGTTTGTACTAAACTCCTCATCTACTCACGGCTGGAAAGTGGATTCGCAAATATTATAAAAATAATTCCCGTTTACGTCACAGCACCATATGTTTCTAATATTAAAAGCGATGGCGATTGGCGAATTGTCCGATTTCGTTGTCGGCAAATTCCGTGCAAACGGAAATTGAACGTTAACCCCGATACTACGAATTGCACATTATACTCGTGTGTATATGTATACAGTTTTCGTTTCTTCGGGTCGGCAAAAAAAATTAATTTTTAAATCGCGGTATGACGTTAAATAATTGCAGTATTTTTTTTCCCTCCGTTTTGGCGTGGTCAGCGTGATAACAATATTATAATATACGAAATTAAAAACGTCGACGGGCCAGTTCAGCGTATATATATACATACAAGTATATAATATATCATATATAGTGTTGAGGGAGGGGTAGGTGGGGTTACGCCGATCGAATTGCTAGATATGCGCGTCTGCTATATACAGGCCGCGGAATATAATGTATATTACAAACTATTACTTTATAAGGCGTTTCCTAAATGCGCCACACGACTGAATTGCGTCGTGTAATTTTCGGATTTCCGGCCAATAAAGCGCACGCCCACCGCGGTATTTTTCGGGCATACGGATCGCAAAAAAATAAAACACCATGTACCTATGAAGTTACGATGTCGGGCATGCCGCGGCAATACAGATAACGTTAAGATTGTAAACAACAATAATTATTATTATTCGTGTTCAATATCAATATAATATTTGCAAATGTATATTGATCGATGGCGGTAACGGACCTCGAGCGGTGATATACAAAGTATAATATATACGTGGTATTGCGCAAAAACAAAGACGCGTACGAATTCCTAATGTCGCCGCCGTAGCGAAACTACGCGAAAATGGTTGTGAATAATTATTGCGACAACAGCTGCTGCAATCGTCGGCTGTGCATGGTATACGTAATGTGGAGTTTGACGCCAACGCCGCGGCGTCGATAGATTTCTGGTGAAACGCGAACCGCTCGAGACGCGAATAAAATAAATGACAATATTATATTATAGACAAAACATTAAACGTATCGCGGGACTGCTGCGATTGAAACACCGGAGTTATTCACGTGCAAGGAAATAAATTCGTAGTGGGTGGTTTTATAAACTTTAACGAATATTGATTACAAATTAAAAGTAGGTACTTAATCGTATGTAGAGTTAAAAAACGATTTCGTAAAACTTTCGGGGAAGGGAGCGAACCCTCGGGTTATAAACATCTTGAATATCCTTAATGAGTGTTAATTATATATATATATAGTTTACGACCAGGCTCACTACTGTAATACGAGCCACATGGGCTGTGAGTTGAGGTATGCTCAGTTTTTATAAATTTTAAACGCATATAGCTGCGCAAAATATATATCGTTATTATTAATTATCATAATTATTAATCCGGATCGAACAAGGATGTTATATAGGTATTATAATGGTTCTGAGGACCTATTTATGTATAATATCGAAAACAACGTTATTTTAATGTTTTGGGTGTAACTCGTGTAAATATACATTATATATATACGCTGAAATTTTCGTCATTAAAACGTCGTAAACGTATAATATTCCGTATAGGATTTAATCGATATTATAGCTGTAGTGTACTTTTACTATATTCGTGTAGTTATATGATGCACACGTCGACTTGTCGTATAATAGTTTAATAATCATCTTTTAAACGTTAAACGCAACAAGCGCGTTGCCGTATGTATCTTGTACGTATATTTCTCCGTAAAAACTATATCGCATTAAACGGATTATAACTTTCTTTTTTTCCGGCCGAACAACGAACACGATTTTTCCACATGATATTATTAATATATACCATAAATACCTACGTGTACAATAGATATACCTAATAGATCTGCTGTAAGGCCACCGTCTGCCGGAATTTCGCTACCACGTGAAAATTTTTCGATTATCACAGTGCAGTATCGCAATGGTAAACATACGGAAAAATAACGGCTGATCAAAAACGTCGTGGGAGAACGCCATTATGTCGCAGTGTGTGTGTGTGTGTATATTAATTGAGCTGTCGAATGTTGGTCGAAAAAAATCGTTCGATAGCCCGAAATTAAAGGTGTGGATACACACAATATCACTATATATATTTATGTATAGTGGGCGTGTGTATATTATATAGCTGCTCCTCGTTTCTAGTGTTATTAGTCGCAATTTTTTTTTTTATGTGCGCCGAGAAAAAAAGGTCAAACGGTTTAATACGTTTTTGTGTGCATCATAATATTATATATTATATATACCAGCAGCCGAGCACTCCTACGGCGTCGATACGTGCAATTTAATATCATTTTTCTCTCTTGCTCGCTAGCTGTCTCCGTCCGTCTGTCGTATACACTGTTGCGGGTCGCTCCTCGCCCAACGGAGCTTGAAATAACGACGGCAGCGCAATATCTGTGCGAGTTTTGCATATTATTATGCGACAGAAAACTATGATATTATAATATATACGATCGGGCGATGAAAAAAACCGTCTCCTGTTACGTTCCCACATATTATAATTATTAACCGCGGCTGTACACTGCAGACCGCGGCGGGACAGTGTGATTTCGTTTAAACCGTATACGCGTCATTGTAGAGTGAACTGAGAAAAAAAAATGCGTACATAAATAATTACTTTGCAAGGAATGTACGACGTAATGCTTAAGTTATCATATTGTATCAATATGCGGGAATGATATTGTGTGAGGTACAAATCGGTGTCGTTTTTTTTTTTTTCGTTCGTTCTGTCTACTCTGCACATATTATATGTACCTATAATATATACGCAGTATACAATCGCAATCCAACTTATTGAATAAAAGACCTCGTCCGAGCAGAAATTGCACACACCATTATACAAAGGTACATTTTATAATAATGTATACATACGCACAATATGCGACGTGTACTCGTCGTCAACGTTTATTCGTTTTGGCAATATTCCTTATATATTATATGTTTGTAGACTTATATAGTATACATTGTATACGCGTGATTTTTAGCTCATATATATTGTGCAGCGTTTGATACATAACATTACGTTGATAATCGCTTTTTATTCAAAATGCACTGTGACAGTTGCGAAAACACCGCGCGGGTGGCTGCTGCTGCACCGTGTCATAGCGATTTATCACGTTTAATTAAATTTTATACCGACTAATAAACGACCGTACATGGTAATAATAATTATAGTGCCAAGTGCCGCGATATATACGATATAAAATATAATAATAATACGGACTCGGCGTATCCTTTTACGGCGGTCATCTCCTCTCCCAACTGCGATGAAAGTCTGTTATTATACGATCTAAACGATACGAACTTCTGTACCCTATAGGTATTATATCACGGATAATACAACATGACACACACTTCGCTTTAAAATCGACCATATAACGACGTGATTTTTAATCGATTACTTTTAACCCATATGTGCGTATATTATTATATTAGACATTATGGTTGACTTTATAGTTGCGCACCTATATGCACATAATATTATTAATACTCCATTGAAGGTCACTGAAAAATGTATTTCGATTTTATAAAAATAGTGACATATTATATACTATACTGCAGTGCCAATCGATAAAACACGTGATGTCACTCGTGAAAAAAAAACATCTCCGCAAAGCAAACAAATTTTTTCTCAAAATAAAATCTTACAACTGTATGATATTATATATATTATAATTTGAACGTGTATGACGCAGTTGTTACTAATTAGCGAATGTTTTCCGATTATAAGGCACACCAAAAAAATACGGTTTTCGTGAGAAAGATGTTTTTTTTAATCATTATTATAATATACATAATTCTAGATCAAATCAAATTTTTTCCATTTCCCCCGTTTATCCGTCGTCCCAAGTGCAGCAGCAGTAGTGCGTGTGTATAATACTGCATCGCACGTCGGCGAGAACAATACACTAATGGGGTGTAACGAACTACTCGGCGGCCATTCGTGGTGTACACACACACGAGCGCGTAATAGAATAAGAAAAAAAAATAAACAAAACGATAAGAAGAACTGAGCGTGAAAAAAAAATTAAAATCGCGTTTCAACCGTCATCGAACACGTTTATGTACATATAGGTGCGTGAAAAAACGCTATAGATATTAAAAGTATCTCAACTCAGATATTACATCGTATATTATATTATGTACACTAACTGCTTGTAAAAGTAGTCATCTGCGGGCCTATTGCCGATGTTATTAGGATTTAACGGTCGATTTTTTTATTATCATTAGGTATACTATATTATTATTGCGGAGGTCGAACGTGCTCGTTTAGAATTATTATACTACATTATATTATTAAATTATGTTATTATATTTTGCCGCTACACCGCGGAAAGGAAAAGGAAGGAATATATATAAGCGCTGCGTTGTCGCCGTCGTTATTTCCGAAAGTGTGGGTTTGCTCAGGTCGGAACGAGACACCGGTCGAACCCGGGCCAATAATAATAATAATCGGCCCACCGCGTATTTATATATACATATTTTTTTTTTCTTTTTGTCGACGTCCTACCCAAAGGAAACGTTAGCTATAATATGATAATCCAGACGCCCACGGGGTGTACGCACACTCGTTACACACACACACGCTTTTGTGTGCGCGCTGCACAAGCTGGGCGAAGGGGAAAAAGCGTACAGGTAAAAATATCAACAAGCCATTTATGTAAATATCGTTGGCCGGAAAGAGAGGCGAACAAGTTTTCCCACCGATTATGTGCATATATACATGTACACACAACGCTCGCAACACCCGACGGCGGCGAACCGACGACATATTATAATATGATTTGTTTTTTTTTTTACGTAGGTATCCCGGTCGGGTGTTTATAACACATATTATTATTATTACAACATGAAGCATGGTTGTCACAAGTGTATAGATGTATACATAACGGACACCAGCTGGTCCACCAACGACAGGAATGTCGACGATTTTCCACTCTCTCGCGCGCGCGCGCGCGCACACACACACCAATACAGATTTCGGACACGTCTCTGCTACAAGTCCGTCATCGAAAACATTATATAGATACTTTTTTTTTTTTTTCTATAATGAAAAATCGTAATATAATAACACGCATAACATTAAACCGATAGCGACGGCAGCGCGCTGCAGGAGATATCGACAATCGAATAATTATATTATTATGCTTCGCGATAACGATTTCCGAACACGATATATTATATTGTATTATTATAATATTATGTACCTATACCTACACCGGCTACACCAAAAGTTGTTCTGGTGCAAGGGCACGTCATGCACATAATTTATACATATTTACGACAGGAGCGTAAAAAAAAAATTAACACTCCACGAACTTTAACAAGCCATTTGATATATTATACCTACAATACAATAATATATAGGTAGATACAACCATCACTTATCGGTCGATTTTTATGTTTTTTTAAATATTTTTCACAGATTTAAGTAAGGTTTTAGTATTGAAAGTCGTAACGAAGTAGATCGAAGTCGATCGCCTGCAAGATTGACTACTCGAGTGTCTCTTAATACGGGCACGAGACACGTAAACAATGTATAATTTACGTATAATACTCGTATATAAATATATACGTATACCTATGCAGCACAATACCTGCAATTACCAATTATATGTTATACACAATATACTACATAGTATACATCACGCAGCAATTTGCAAATGTATAGAATGAATAAACGCGTGTCCTATACGTTCGTTTTCAAAATGTTGCATGTGGATGTGCAGTGTTTGCGCGTGTTTGGAAATATCGTGAAACACTTTCGATAATACGAACGCGCGTTGTTATGTGTACTCAGAATATTACTTTGAACTTGACAATTTCGTCGGTAGGCTTATATACAACGCGTCTGTATAATATTATTACGTGTATGTACTACAACAACAGCTACAGGTACACATAATGTAATATACGTGACCCGACAAGACGTGTAATTTAAGCTAGTTAAACCCGGCGTATAATGATATTATTATACGGCCATGTAATAATGTATGATATTCTTTTAATATATCGTCCCGTCGTCGCACGCTCATTTTTCCATAAAATCTGAATTATCCTGTTGTAATAACTCCGACGGCGCGATTCTATCGACCAAATAATATTTTGTATAATATATGATCGCAGTCCTCGACGGTATATCTTCAAAAACCGTCGGTTCACGTCGCGTCGTTGTGATGTACATAAGTATGTAGGTACGAACGGCTATTTTTTTCTCACTTCTCTTTCATCATAACTCTGCTATTACAACATCATTACTATGATTGAGATTATTGTTTACACGATGTATACGGATTGAACAATGATAATATTGTAATAATAATGATAATATATTCGTCGTCGGTTTCTTTTGAACTAATATAAATCAAACATTCGAATGATATAAATGATGTAATATCCACTAATAAAAATACCAATTAAAAGTCGATTAATAACGAAAAATACTCAAACGAACGCTGTGACTCGTACAGTCGTAATGCCGTATTTATATTATACAGTATTAAATGTCCGTCGATGAGTGTATCAATTTCAACGGAAATATAAATATACAATATATATTATGGTCATTAGGCAGTGAAACCAGATCGAGTTTTTAAGTGTTGTGCGAGAAGATTATTTCGTTACGAGGAGGTTATTTTTTGATTTCGTTCAGTAAAAGATATTATTCGGCGGCCGTTACATAGTCCACTGATACCGCTTGCGAGTATTATAAATATACTATACAATATATAGAATAATAAATAATATCAATAGCACATATTTGGCCCTGTACGTCATCAATCACAGCGATTTAAACGATAATAAATTAAGAAAGAGAACGAGAGCATGATGGCAGTAATGATATATACAAGAAGGAGGAGGAGCTGGACCCTCGGGACTGGCGCGTTTAAATATACATCATATGTACGTACATATACACGTACCAGCGTGTATAATATAAGCACTAATGTGTACAAGACTGCTGCAGGAACAGATGTTCAAATCCATATTATATAAATTTAGGACGCTTCGGCGGCACGACAATCAAACCATCGATGATATTGTATATAATATGTACGAGAGGCGACGGAAACTGCGAAACGGATTGCCTGAGCTCTATATTATGTGCAGCCCGGCGAATAATACATACCCATGTGCATGGACAGAGAGAGAGAGAGAGAGAGAGAGAGAGAGAGAGAGAGAGAGAGAGTGTGTGTATATGTCGCATGTGGCTGGATGAGAGTCGGAGGTCGGAGATTGAAACGTTTTCAACAGATTTACACGTTCCGCGCAGCGGGTCACGTGTTATAATTATACATTTATACGCATGATATCGTGTTGTTCGAACAAAACACTGCAGCAGTCAGTCATTTCGATTCGTTTCGGGTTAATATACTCGCATGTGCACAAGTACTGCTGGCGGCTGTGATCGATCAGATCGGATGTTTATAATCATATAATAATATCGTGTGCGTGTATTCGCAAACGACGATCGGGCAGATCCGCGCCACCCCGTTGCCCGCCAGTGTTTGCGTTTATCCCCGCGCAAAGTACAAAATCGCGTCGACTACGCACGCCATTATAATGTACACGCCGACATCGCGGACACGAATTTCCGTTAGTTTCGAATTATATATTATATCGTATAATTGCGTATTATGCTTGAAATGCGACGATGAACGAATAATGTATACGCGTTTAATCGCGGTTCTCTGCTGTTATACCGCCCCCTAAACTACACGATAGACCGCGTTTCGATTGTATTTTTTCTAATTAACAATATTATTTTTCAGTCCACATAATTTCCGGCGTAAAGCCAAACGACATTGGCTACTGTGAGGAGGGGCTGGCGGGTAAACACTGCGCGCCGTCTGCACCACATAATAATATTATAATAATATTATAATAGCGTCGTATTACGTACGTTTGTACGCACACACATCATACGTAACATATATACATAATATTCCAGACGTCGGTAATAGAAAAAAATCAACCATCATACAATTCAGCTGTCGCGAAGGGGTTTGTGATGTGTGATGCGTGTGATGGGGTTTTTGTTGTTGTTTTAGTTCGTACGCAACACGACCGCACACAAAACATATGATGAACATATACCACGATATGATCCGATATTATATAAATTATTATCGTTTAGAACGTTATGATTGACGCAAAACCCTATCGACATTAGCCCACGTCATAGGCGCTTTTAGGGGGGCTTGGGGGGCTTAGTTCCCCCAGTTTTTAAACGATTTTACTTGAAGCTTATTAAAATGATTGAAATCATTTAATTACAACTAACAAAATAATTTAATATTTATTGACGTTTATATATAACACGTCTATTGCAGCTTATCAGTTATTATAATTTTTTGATTAAACATGAGACTTTTATAATAAATATTTTTAACCCCCTTAGATTTTTGACCCTAGTTGCGCCTATGGCCCAATGTTCCAATGTTCGCGTTGAGATGTCCCGTGACTTGGGAGACTGTATAGGAGATGAAAATGGTATTATATTATATAGGCCCCTGCCCCCTATGGACAGACGACATTTAAAACGACCCAAATAATTATGCAAGTTTCTCGCGAAATCGCAAGTACTCGTTATTGCACGTCAACATAATATCGTAAATAAACTTAATAATTATCGACTGCCTACACCGCATCTGTACAAAAATCTTGTTTTTAATTATAGCTAATTATTATTGAGAAGAGATAGTTACAACGATATCGCAATAACAACAGACATTCCGGCCACACCAACAACACACATGTTACGTATATAATAATAGATTTAAGTGAAATATTTTTTGTGTAGGAATAAAATATCGACGTAGGTAGCTAGGGTACCTATACGTTATTTTTGTCACTCGCAGTCGACTGCTGCTGCGGGAACTATGTAGTGTGTGTATTTTAATATCACGCGGGGGGACTTACAAAAAAGTCTCATACATATTACCATGTGTATGTGTCTCGTGTTGAAACTTACGTTTGCCCATCGGCGACCTAACCTAAAAGTCTATCGCCCTCCTTTCAACCGATCCCACCATAATAGCCACCATCTCATGAACCGCGGACGTTCCGGTTCGTCGATCTCGCCGCGTCAGACATCCGCTGTATGGCATGCGGTCGTGTGATTTATACAACAACGTATTATACTGCTGTTATATACATATTTAAAAATATAATATTATAAAATATTGTTATCTGCAGTTAGTCTGCTGCACAGCAGCGTGGGCGGTTTGTCTTTGTCGGCGCGCGAGACATTATATAGCAGGTACGTCCTGACGAGGGCTTTATAGAGAAACGGCTAATAATAATATTAATATACGTGTGCGTATCATCACGATGAACGACTCGCGCGACGAAAGCCGCCGCTCGGACCAATTACAATTTTTACGCCCAAACGTTTCGCGTCGGTGCGATTCCGCCGCCGCGGTGGATTAGGGACGGGTCGTCGAAGATAGTAATTAAACACAATGATATTATACTATTATTAGGTATCAAACTATTAAACATTAGTCATTACGCACAATAATATGACGTACGAGAGGATGCGTAAAGGTGTAGTATATTGTTGCCATACCACAGAGTATAATATAAAAATATCATACATGCAGTGTCGACTGCTCCTCCGTTTTCTCGGGGCTCGCAGTGGTTCTCAGAATGTCGTCCTTATAGAACGGGTAATATAATAGTATTATTTATATACACCTAATCACGGAGACACTGGCCGCACGTCCAAACTCGGTGACTTGGTCTCATCCGATGTTATTGCGGTTCGATCATATACCTCGTACATATATGCATATTGTACGTAACGCCGACCAAACCGTAGTCTGTAAACACAATATAGACGAGGACCTATACTACGTCGGTGCATCTCAAACAGATAAAACCTGCACAATATAACTATAACGAGACGTGTACATAATTTATTATATTATTATAACAACGCGGACAATACGCGCGCGACCCGATTATAACGTAGTGTTACCTGATTGCGCGCACCTTTAACAATGCTTATTGCTTACCTATATACGTAACGTAAACTTTACGTTACATGCGCAAGGACGTCCGCAGACATTTTTCAAGGAAAGGAGTTTCTATATTGTACAAATTATGTATATGTATACAGGGTGACTAGCACCCTATTTATTCTCTTTCAATTATATTTAGTTATTCAATATTTGATTTTTTGGAATTTAAATACATAATATTTTCAAATTATTGAGATTTTTTTTTGTAGTATAAACTTAAGGAGTATTCTGTGGAAATATAAAATATTTCTGCTTTTCCAGAAGTTTATGTCACTACAAGATACTCGTTAAGCAGTACAAAAGATTTAAAAATTAAAGTCTTATAGACTATAGTAGGTATATCTAAAAACTCTAAGACATTAGATTTTTTGTATCTGCGCTATTGAAGAAGATATAGGGGATAAACGCGCTTGGTGAATTACCCTGTATAATATATAATATAATTACTATGATTTTTTTTTTAGATAGATAAAGATCTATAATATATTAATAAATTATTCATATAAATGAATCAAAATAAAACAAATGATTTGGAATTTGCACCAGGTACTTGTCCGACGCCCTTGTACACAAGTGTAATTACATTAACACGTCGTCGCAGTTCCACACTTGTACCAAATAACAATATCATTCTCATAGGTAAGTCACATATTTTATTATTTTTTTTTTCCAAAACAAACGCGTGACATAATGCGACCACATCACCACGGATCTCAAAAATTTAATATTATCCGTTGGTTGGAAACATGCGCGGTGCAACAACGACAATAATAAATAATAATAATACACGTGAGTTGTACGGTTTCGCCGAGCGCAGAGTATCACGCGGGGCACGGCAAACTATATGGTCCGTGAAACCGGATTCAGAATCGGCACGAACGAAACCAATAAAAAAAACCATCCCAGCGCGGCGAGAAACGATATGTATACCGTAAACACACATTATATATATATATACATAAAAGCGAGTGTGACGTGCCAGGCTTTCGACCGCAGTGACGACGATATTGTCACATTTAGACCGATCCGTCGCGGAATTTCTGTGCCGTTCGTCCGCCGGTCGACCATGTACGCGCTGCGCGTGAAATCTAGTGAAGAAAAACGACATAGGATCTAACGACACTTCTACACCACCGTCGTTCTTTCGAATATTGGCGATGCATTGGAATGGCGTCACTTTGAAATATTATTGTCTGTTGTGCGCTGCAGGACCGTTCAGACGGGAAAGGTTTTAGAGGCCCTGTTTAAGAATACACTTCCTTGGGGTGACCTAAAAAATTCCAGATGGTTTTTGTGTGATTTTTTTCATGACCTTGGTTGGTAAAATTTGCGAAAATTTTAATAATCTCTATTGCGGTTATATTTTTATAATGTCATGTTCTACTTATCTTACATTTATTCGACCAGGGTTACCGGGTCCCGGAAAAACTTTGAAACGGCACTAGTGTAGCGTTAGGCAGTGCGTTGATAATGCATAAACTATGACGGTCGTACAAACCGACGATGGATGTATAATGTAGATGATGTTATTATTATTTGCATCGAAATAATATACTCGTAGAATATTCGGAAAGACCGCACCCGCGCTCTAGATTATGTACGCGTATCATTTATTATGATAATAACATATTTTACAGCGAAGATCTGTTGCAGCAATGATGTCAGCAATGTGAAATACCGCAGATGAATATATTAAACATTTAAAATAAATAAAAACCCATAGTACACCTAATCAAAACGATACCGATTATGAGCTATGACATACTCGCGTTATCTAACAATATATGATTTTGTATATACTTTTTAATAACATATCATACATATATGCCAGCATAGCTGTTGCTGCTGCTGCTGCTGCTGCGGTGTGCGCGTAGGCGGTGACCTGACGTCAACAAAAACCAACTGTGAAAATATACACATCACAATAATAATATATGTGTGATATATTATTATAATAGGTTTCATTTATATATATATATATACATTAAATTATTTTCTCCGTTTGAATTTTTAATAACAACAATGCGTACGGTGCATATATATCGCGAGCAAATCGTACGTTTTCCCCTTTCCGCGTCACTTTACCGTGGTCGACTTGGTGACGAAGATATTATTCTATAACAGTTGACATCACTCGTGCCACATAAAATATTTTATAATATTATAATATTGTTATTATTGTACAGCGTGTGCGTTTGATAAACGGTATAAGCGTATACGGCGAGTTTATAATAATATAGTCACACATTGTGTTTGTAATAATAATGATTATATTATATTATATTATTTTGTATTCCGTTAGTGAGCCGGCGCATGGATGTATAATATTATTTTTATGATACGCGTCTCGTCGTCCTCATCACGACCTACCCCGCCGTGCGACATACAAAATATTTAAAGATCTTATACCGTTAAAGTTTTATATGTATAATATATACCTACAATGCATGAAAAATATTACAATAACAGTCGACCGATGGCATAATAATAATAATAATATTATAAATTGCTGCCGTCGTCGAGCCGATAAAATATATATATATGTATGAAAAAAAATAAAAATTATGACAAACGAAGTCTCGTGCCGGCCGCCGACGAGTTTCCTAAAGGGGCCGGATACCGGATGTGTGCCGCCACAAGGAAAATCGACCGGTCGCGGTGAAACTTTTTTCGTCTTTCAAACGCGACGCACTACTACGACCAGCTATCATCGTAGCTCCGACATTCCGGCGCGCCCGAAAACGGCAAGTTATGTATAACATCACAATAGTTAACTGTTTTTGTTCAGAAAACTACCGAAATAATGGTTTCGGCGATTATCTCGACTTCTGTCCTTTTTTCTCTTTTCCCTGACGAAATGTAGTGTATATATTATGTTGTTTTGATCGTTTCCATCAAGTACCCGCAAGCCACACCGCATAATCATTATACATTTCGGATTTGTCGACGATATACTACTATTGTAATAATATATTACATGTCATGTTTCTTTTTACGGATCTCATTGTCCGAAGGCCGGAGATAGTATAGAATATACAGGGTAATTTACCAAGCATGCTCCATTGCTCCCCCATTTTTCATCTTCAACATTTCAGTTATGAATAAACTGATTTTTGTAATTCTTAAGTGTAAAGACCATATTTTAAAATTGTTGAGAATTTTTTGTAAAGTACAAATTACTAATTTTCAAATATCTTTCTTGTAAACTATAAATTATTAAGTGAATACAATTCCTGAAAAATGTTGAAATATTAAAATAAAAGTTTCAATATTTTTGAGTTATTTAACTTTGTATAGGTAGGTCAACTAAGGATAATAGGTCCTTAATAATGATACCTAATAATATGGATTTGGAACATAATATGAGAGCTTTTGTGACTTGAACATTTTATTAAAGTATTATTAAATTCATATCGCTATTAATTATAAATTAATAACATTCAATTCTATCAACAATACCTAATCATTTTTAAAAATGGTCCGAGTTTACAATAACTAAAGATCTATTACATTAAATCGATTTTATAATTTTGTATAACCATTTTTAAAGACTATTATAGTTATTCGATAAGTATAAACTGAAAAACCAATAGTTTTGTTTAAAACGTATCGAAATCATATAATGCGATTGTATGGGGTACGTCTTACAAATCCTGGTTGTTTCGATTAGGCATTATATTTAATTTTTTATTATTCTTTCGAATCCCTCGGGCGCGCGATCGTCGTTCAACCCTATAATGGTTTAATTCTCGACCGCGTGTACAATAATAATAGGTTTCACACCCTCCACTCGCGCGTGTGTAATTCCTCGATGTACGCGTATAATATACCTAATATAATAAAAGTAAAAATAACAATGCACCATGCGGTTTCGGACGTAAAAGATAAAACGATTACACGCAGTAGGTACATAAATACGGTATGTGCGAGTGCAGAATATGTGCAGTGTGTGTTTGGAATCGGAATGAACATATATTCGACATGTCGTATCGTCATCTGCATATATGTACCACGTCATTTGAACAAATATACTATTATTATGCATTATTCACTGCAGTGGGCGTCAAATCGTTAGTACATAATATTATTTTATAATGACGTAGGTACATTAGCAATTCGCGCATAACATTATATTATATGAGTATAATATATACGAGCAGCGAATAATCGGTGGCAATAACAACTACGTTACGCGGTTCATCCACGACATAAAATTTAATATTTAACTGTCGTCGTTTTAGCCGCCCCCGACAGAGCTGATTTAATAGGCCTATTTCCTATACCCACTTATTACCACATATATATGACGATATACGATTTCATTTTCACAGCTCTCCGATGACCGTTTTCGTAACTATATTGAATTGCGCACCTGTGACACCAAATATTCCGCACATTCACGTACACCACCGACATATAGATGTCATGTATCGAATTTCCGAGTGGGTCATATTTTTTTACCGACTTTGATACATTACAATGACGTATTATTGTTACGGCGAACGCTGAGTTTTCGTTTTTACGAAGCACCTTTCATGGCTTATTTGTATGTTACGCGTTCAATACCGAAATGCGCTACATATTGTATTACTACATAGTATAGTATCTACCACCAAAGAACATTTTTCTACATTTTTAGATATATAAAACAAGTTATATTAATTATACGCGCGCACACCCGTCCTGCAGATGTACAAACATTGTGGTTGTTTCATGGACAGAAAATATCGTTTTTCTGGTTCCTCCTATAATCGAATTCTCTCGCGCGCTGCGCACACAGATACGCAGTGATAAAATGGCATTAGTTTCGGTGTTGACATCGAACAAAACAAAAAAACACATCACACGCCACGGGACGTTTTCGTCAGGACTTCACGGGGTGAAAGCAGGTGAACATATTATTACTATTACGATGATGAATTATTGTTGTGGAGCATCCCGAACGCGCGCGCGCGCCCGGCACGAGTAATTATCACGAACGGGTGGCGGACGACGATGTAATATTATTATACTGTGATGTACGAGAGATCGGCGGGCGGATAATAACCAGGGCAATAATATAATTTATTGTATAGGCGCGCTGTGACCGCGGTATACGGCTGGTAATCACGCGTATAAAATAATAATAATAACAATATAATATATACGCGCTGTTAACCGCGACGACCGATCAAAGACGATCGCCGCTGCACAGTTCGCTTTCTAATTAAAACGCAGAACGATTTTACACGCGATATAATATAGACACACGGGTACCTATATGTGATATTGAACGCGTGGTACGGGTGGTTACGCGTATTTCGTTTGACGTTATCAAACCGACGTATTTAACACGCCACCTGCAGCAAAAAAAAAAAAAATTAAACGTATAATATATACACTGCACCACGCGAATAGATATACTATGTGTTATAATATTATATTATTATTATTGTAATTGACGCGCACTCGACGCTCATCGATGTCACGGTGCAGTGTACAATATTATATATGTATATATTATATTTATGGACACATGGTAAGGAATACGTATATTATATATTGTATATAACGCAGGGCGTGTACGATTTATTATATTATATTAAAATACTTAGTATAATACGCGTGCGTCTGTGTGCGCGAGATGCGTTTATATATAGTGGTGTTCGTCGAACGCCCACAGAACCGTTTTTTCGTGTGATATATGTCATTAATTGTTGTCGTTGTCGCCGGTCCTTGTAATGGATATTGTCACAATAACGCGCGCACGCGCTCGTTGACATTGCGCATACAATATATTATTATAACATGTATATAAACCTACGAGTGTACATTATCGGAGGTATAACCTAAATAATGTATATACTATATAGGCAACACGGTGTTGAATAGTATTATATTATGTACTAAATACTAATACTGTATCATGTGTACATAAGTAGTGTACATAACTTGGTGAGTTTACTGAACGAGGCATAGGCGCATGGTATAAGAACTGTGTACCTATATATATATATATGGGTACGGTACACACTGCAGCAGTGCACGCGTATCACACTACTGAAGCAGCTGCAGTACAACGGCTTGTGTTGCAACAGAGAACGGAAATTTCGAATTTTTCATTTCGGCCGGGAGAAACGAGGCAACAACAAAAAGAAAATGGCAATTATTATAGAGTCCTCTGTCAATACGTATAAACTGTACATATTACGAGAAATATCTATGCAGCAGGCGTATATTACGTACAGGTAGGAACGGACGTTTTCGATGCGTACATTTCATTACGTAACGCGTGATCAATATTTACGTTTGGTCGTTTGGGCGCGAGGGAAAAACGAGACAAAGGCCGTCGCTCGGACGTCAAAAAATATTATTACGTACGATCGCCGCACGAACGAATTCGACACCGGCGTCTCGGAGCGCTGCAGTTATTACGCGACACGCGCCGGTTAGCCCATAAAACCGTGGACGTGCGGGCAACGGGCCAAGAAAACGATATTGCGTTTTCGGTTTCGAGTCGTCGAGGAGACCGTATAGTATTTTTTTTTTTTTATTCTGTATAAGTACGTGAAGAAAAAACGAAACACCAGAAAACCCGCACCGTGACGCCCACCGATGACCAATGACACGGCCGACCGATGGCGTATGTACATAAACCAAGTCTTACTGCACACACGCGCGCGTCGGACGGTCTCTTCATCGCACACTCACTCTTTCTCAATCTCTCTCTCTCTCTCTCTCTCTCTCTCTCTCTCTCTCTGTCCGTCTGTGGATCATTAGCTGTCCGTTTCGATCGCACTTCGCGTTTGGCGTTCTCTGCGGATCCACCGCGGTAGCCTATAAGAGAGAGCTTTTCGGCTGCGCGCGTATAGTTTTATAGGGATCGACTGCGCACCGCCGTCCGTCGAGACGTGCGAGAAAAATAGGAGGATTTTGAGGGCTGGCCAAGTGTAGTGGCGGCAGTTAAAAATAGTCGACGATGACGACGACGCCGCCGTCGCCGCCTGACGTGGAGGTCCTGCACAGCAGCAGAGCGAGTGGCGCGGAGGCGGATTGCCGCACTGCCAGGAAATCATATACAAACGTAATGATATAACACTATATATATATTATTATTATTATTATTGTTATATATATATATACGCGTGGCAGGGCCATAAAACGAAAGAAACCTTGGAACTTTGCCTGGAAAGCTTTATAGATTTCGAAAAAAAAAAATAATAATAATACGTAAACACATTTGTGGTGATGACCGCCTTCGGCACATAATATTATAGTGTTAGCGAATAGTGGTCTAGAATCGGATCACTGATGCATATGTATGCACACTATGCGCGTAAGAGAAACGCACGCGTGAGAACTGATCTATATATTATATTGCATGTAACATATATATATATATATATATATGATCGATATAGATTAAGATCGATATGAAATAAAATATAAATAAAACGTAACGCGGCGCACTAAACAGTCACAAGACGTGTGTAATAAAAACATAATTTTAATAGAAACAATAATATATACATGTATACATCATACTTATAATATGCTGCGGCGCGATGGAACAGAATCGCATCTGTTAACGACGATCTTTGATCTGACGAATTAAAAGTCAATCGTTTCAATTGCTCGACACAACGTAAACATTTGCGTTATTGTTATATTCTGCTGTTGCATTCGTTAATTGATCGCAGTAATTGAGTTGGTAATTTGTAGGAAACCACATGCGTAGAAATACTCGAGAGCGAGAGAGAAAGAGTGAGAGAGTGTGTAGTGTTTTTTACAACACTATATCATATAATAATAATATTATATATTATAAATACACACTATAATATGATGATATGATATACAGCTAGTGTACACGACAGCTGTTAATAAAATTATATCCTTGCGTTTGATATGCAGATAACATTTATTACTGACACTTAAAATGCAACTAAAATATTATATAATTACAATAATGTTATGTTTAAAAACCTATATAAAAGATTTATCGGGTCGGTATACTCGCGACAGTCGATGTTTACCTATATATATTATTTGTATAAATGTGTACGTTCAAGTCGGTAAGTATATGAAACGAGTCGTGTATCTACGAAAGATCTTTGAAACAGTCTTTTACATTTCCTCGTCACTATATTATAATAATATGTTCAAGGTTTTTTATATAGTTTTTTATTATCTATTTCCAAACGCTCATCCCCTCTCGGACGCACGCATAGTATATTAAGGTAATTTGATTTCATAAACTATTTTATGTGTCATATCTGATGTTTTTAATGTGTGTGTTAAAAAAATATATAATTTGTGTTATTATTTTTAATATAACATCAGGAGGTACTCATATATCTCATTGAACGGTCTCTATGGAATTTTCGGACAACCGCCGCAGTGGCCAGCGAGAACCGGTCTCATTCAATTACCGTATTCAAATTATACGAGAGCGTTATACACCCGACGGGGTGATGTTTCGATACATTTTTAGGACGTTTCTTTCCTTCCACATAATATATCGTTCAATCTCCAAGCCAGACCGCATAAATAATAATGAAACGATAATTCACGTCTAACGAGTTGGGACAGGATACGACGTAGTGGTTGGACAGCACGGAGGTGTAAATTTTAATACATACGTATATTATGTATGTATCACCGGAATCATGTAAAAGCTCTGTATTTTCACTTGATTCAAATACTATACAAATTGTCTTATACGAGTTCACGGAACGATGACAGCTAATGCTAATCAACCCTCCACCCACTGAGGTGGCCTTCGTAATGTAATAGATGCAGTCTCATACAGCAGAGGAAGTTCTAGGAAGTTTTTGTTTGTTATTCTGTGCGCGCGATTGAAATAAGCCGGGTGAGTCGTATTGTTCGTCGTGTCTGTATCATGACGTACAATATACCACTAATTTTTCGTCTACTTACATATTATACACATTTTTATACAGTTGACGTGTACATTATATACTGACCCTCGACACACACACACACACACACACATACACACAGTTTTTAAGTCCACGAGACATTCTAAATAACGTTATTATACATGTATGTACAGCAATGCCGTGAGACGTATTCATATAATATTATAATAAGCTTCGAAACACATTGTCCGTACGATCGCGTAGTATTCATATTACTTCCGCAGGGTAACGGAATTTCAGAGCGTCACAATATACAATATATGATCGCAGTGATGGTAAAAAACAACACGTGTACTGACGTGAAAGGTATTGAATAGGTAATAACCTATCGAGAATACTCGAGACGGACACAGATTCTGTACTTTTCACTGTGTATTATGCTATATTCACGTTGTCGTTCAGTATAGCATATATAAATAATAATATGGCGTGAAAAACTCGTTGCGTATATAAAAAAGCGAACTTTTCACCGCGGTGATTACACGAGTAAAAAATGAACTTCGACGGAGGTAATATACATGGGGCGACTTTCGACCATTACGCTCAAAAAAAAGTTTCTTCGGGTTTTAATTGTCTTGTTAATTTCAACTATCTTTCAAATTATTATTATTCGTCTGCATACGTCTACCGGAACGGTAAATATCACAACGGCCAGTCAAATAACGTCCGCACGCACTATTTCCTTTATATATATATACATAGTAATACATATTATGTAACATATACGGTCGTGTTTCTTGCGAAGTCGATATTGATAACGTCTCGTCGAATGACCGCGTGGGTGAAAATCCGAGATTTTTCAAAAACTGGTTTCGGAAAATCGTATTGGGTACTCGTATAGCAATGGCAACACATATGGTGCCTTTATGAAACGTGTAAGCACATTATAATAATATAATGTATAGGATTTGTATTAAAACCAGCGAAGTGTTAGCTAATCAATTTACACGCCGCACACAATCAGTTAGTACACGTTATACATTTTTTTGCACAATATATCACACAATAGACGTACACATTATAATACATGTTACATCGATAAGCGACACAAATGCAAACTGCGAACGTTAACGTTTTGAGCATGAACAATATATAATATTATTATAATAAGACAGTTCTGAAAAATCTGAAGAGAGAGTAAAATATTTATATTTTTTTTTTCGTATCGTATTATTTACTCGATCGTTTTTTCGTTTATTTTTTCCTTTCATTCGGTGAGCTCGTAATTTCAAAACGTCCTCATGTGCACAGCGGAGTGCTGCATGTGTTTATGTTATATATATTATATTATACATGTTGTATAAAGGTGTGCATGGTAATACTGATATACCGCTACGGATCGCGACCTACGAATTATATCGATAATGAAGTACCGCGGGAAACACGATACACAGCGAAGACATCCGATACTATATATTATTCTTATATATATATAATATATATATAATATATATCATATTATTGACGAACGTTTTAGAAATGGAATAATACAATAGCATACGGCGACGGGTGCTTTTTCGTAAAAACCATAATAAAGATGAGATACAGCGGACAAAGGTGCATGCATAATAATAATGCTGTATGCGCATCTCGTGTAAGTGGTACGATATAATAATCGATAGATAGAGCAATCCGACACCAATAGTATTATTACGAAACTATACCTACATAATATATAGAGGTAAGTGGAGGTAGGTATGCGTTGTGTAGGTTTGGCGAAAGAATGCTCTGCCATGAGGTATACCCAACATGATACATATGGGTAGGTATGAAGGTGGGTGTATCACTTAGTGTCTATAACATAAAAAATATGTTTATCGGAAGTAAAATTCGACGTGGATCATAATATAATAATAACAACAATAATAATAAAATTGTATAATTTGTTTTTACGATGTACGTGTATAGACGAGGATACCGGCTGAAGTGCAATATGTTATATGTGATATCATGACGGTTCGCATTTATGGTATAATATTATATTATATGCCGCACGACGCAAGTCTTTTGATGGACATTCGCGGTTTTGGGCGGACACTACCCGTCCATATAATACATAAATATTAATGTATATATATATATGACCGTCATCGACGGATGTGTCGGAGCACGTGGTGTGTATAATATATACTATTATATAGGTGCCTATAATATTATATAGTAGATGCGTACGTATTACACGCTCATTCGTAAAATAATGGAAATATATAACTTTACGATTGTACTTTGCGGACGTGTAGAGCGTTTTACTTTGATATTATTAAATCGTGTGTATGTATAATGGCTCGCGGTATGTTCCACTATTATAATACAGCCGGTGGTTGGTTTATCTAGCCAGAGGTCAACGAGTCGACCATATGTTGTACGATGATGATGATGAATCACGGATAATACATTATTATTATTATTATTATATATAGTGGTTTAATAGTATATATATATATTATATATATTCATATATTTATATAATATGTGTATTGTGTGTAATGTATAATCAACTCGGGTGAAATATGTTGATAACGTGTATCTAAATAGATGCGAAATAGTATATTATACGCGTTTATCGTGTACACAATACTGGTATAGGTAATAAATATATTCCTTATAACAATTATCTCTTTATTACGTATGAGCTTTTTCGGTCCGTGATGTGTGTCATCGCTGTTTGTCTCGACCTTTACATAACACACATACACTACATATTATATCTAATTACAGTGGATGTGTAGTGTGTACACTGTACAGGTACATACATATTATTTTTTATACTTTTGTAGTTTTGTGTGTGGAATAAATACATTTCGACTCCACCGCAAGCTCCGCCATCCGTTCGACTTTATTTTTTTTTTTATCGAATATTAGATAATATTCTATTCTTACACTACATCGATAACATTAATGATGCATAATATACAAATATACCTGTATGCAATAATTGATTATTTAAAACTTCCTTTGTGCGGGCAATGCTCTCCGACATGAGTCAAAAACAGCGATAAATGATAATAATATGTGTTCATCGACCTAAATACCGGCCAATGCGCGTTTAATACGACTTTGGTCCGTATCCGACCGATGCGAGGCACGAGGAGACCGCGGGCAACGAGATCGGTTGACAAAATACTGTACAGACCATGGCGGCATGGCGTGGCCACACACGCGCATAAAACCGATGTGACATAATAATATATATATATCTTTCTCGAGTGTTTGATTTAAGGCCGGTAAACAACAACTTAATATTATTATATACACGTCGCGACACGAATTCGGGGCGGCTCTGTCAGTAATAATTATTGCTGACGTCGTATATTACACACACAGATACAATATCATATATGGATTTATTTTACGTTATGTTGTAATTCGACAAGGCCATCCATCACAACAGCGTGTATATATTATAGTTGTACATTATACGCGATGTAAACTCGCCCGAGACGGAGATGATGTCCAGCTCAGTTCGTTCGTGTGTGTATACAAAACAATAATACGATTCACACGACAGTTTATTGGATATTAATTTATTATTTTATACGACGTCAGCGGGAACCCGCGGTGGCGGCAATGGTGCCGGCGTGATGGAGATCGGCGGTCGCAAGCATTATACAATAATAATAATAATAATAATAATACGCGTGTACGCATGTTATTATCATCATATCGGTTCATTTACCGATGCGATAATAACAATAAAAACAATAATGAAAGAAAACTGGCTCGTCATTAAGAACAATGACAGATCACCGCGATCACCACGCACTATTATAATAATATGTATAATAACGCCGCTGCCGCTCTGATGGGCGCGCACCGCGGATCGCCGCAAAGATGCGGGGAGCGAAACGTTTCGGTTAATTATCAATGTACAAACGATTCCGTGCGTCTCGCCGAGTAGATGTGTAAGCCCGCAGAGGGTTCATTTTTTTAATCTGAAGGTTAACGAATCGAATTTAATGTGCGGCATATTTTATATTTAGTGGCGTATTTGTGTGCTCTATGGCGTATAGAGGAGCTGCCGACGATCCGGACAACGGATGACGGTATATATTATATTATAATCTTTACGATATATCGGAGAAATATTTTAAGCTAGGCGCACGTGTAATGTGAAAAGACGATTAGACGAACAAGAAATAAAAATCGTTCGAAAAGTACAGCACTTTGATATTATATTATGATACGATTTGTCACAGACATCAGCTGCCATACGATATATTATTATTATTCGTTAGTCATGTTATATATTATATATGTTACCGTTATAATTTACGCGTTACTATATATTACGAGAACCTAGCGTGTAGGCGTAAATGTGTAATAGTGAATGACTCGTTAAAAAGCAAAATTTAATTCCGTCCGTTCCAGATCGACAATAATAATAATACGCGTTCGACGTAGGCACAGTTTGACGTGTTTTTTGTTTTTTATTTTTGTATAGTTTCCCCGAACTTTCAGCGATGTCGACTCCGTGGACCGCTATTATACACATTATAATATACAGAAAGGGAGCGGATAACGTAGGCTGCATGCGTTGTTGAAAAGAAAACAATGTTTTCTTGACACATCTATTGAGATTATTCGTTTATACGTAATACATAAACTGCAGTTGCACGTGATTAAGAAACTCGAGCAGTGTTGTCTTCAGTAATATATTACGCTGCACCCGGAACACGTAGTTGGACACGGAAGGTTTTTAAGACGACTCTTTGAGTTTTCCTATACACTCCCGTGCGACTGGTTTATAATATATTACGATGTGCATAATATCGACGTTTCGTGCGAAAACAATTACATCTCTCCGAACAGCACGAAGTAAATACCTACGATTATAATATCATCATAGTCCATAATAATATATAATATCCACAGGCGCATTTCGAGTAGGGGTAATTATATAGACACCCACAACTGCAGGCTTCTGTTTCAGGACAGACTGCATTGACAGCGCGTTCTCATACTATAATTATTTGTAAATTGCAGTGCGAGCTGAAAACTTACGAATAACTTTACTTATATATACGATATACCTGACAAAAACGTTTTGAGTCGGATCGCCGTCGCTTCTACGATATAATATGTTATACATGCGTATACCATGATAGCATCGCTGTAAAATATTGTATAATATTATCAACGTGATCTAGACTAATTCGCTTTTAAATCGCATCTTCTACTTCTACTTGTAACGATGTGCTCTGTGTATGTTTTGCACGTTGTCAGCTGACGACAATATATTATTAATGATTGATAATTTTTTTTCCAACACAGCAAACACTCGATTAACTAAGGTTGCACCTGTGTGTATATAAGCCTGCAGTGCAATTTACACACTCCGGTCCAAATACGTCGACGGACATTAATAGTATAATACGGACGAATTGGATTATATAAATTACTTCCGCGCGTACGTAGGTTCGAAATACTGTGCCTACGGCTACAGCGCGCACGACCTTCGAGAGGAAATTAATTCGGCTCGTGGGTAAATTCGTTTTATCATTATTCTTTCTTGATATTCTGTGATTTTTCGACCATTTCCGTTTTACGTATAATATTATTATTAATAATAATAGTGCCACAACGGCACGCGCTGAAAAATTGACGATTTCCCTTATTTTTATTGATATAGCTATATATTTCGACATCGATGAAACACGTGCAACCGTCCCCGTCGTCGATGATGAATCCGAATGATATAATATTAATATACACATCATTATATATTATATCGTATGTCTGAGTGAACGATGTCTACTACACACGTGTATATAATATATACGCAATAAAATCATACGTTTTTTTTTGTCATCAAATTACCAATTTTTAGATTTTACAGAACATATAATATCATATTAATAAATAACTTCACACGATTTGAAATAAATATATTATTATTGAGCACGTTCCGGTTCTAATTTTTAATTGTTTCCGATTGTGAGAGAAAAAAAAAGCACGCGCTAATAATGGATTTGACGTGAATTATCTCCCGCACCTATATGCGTGCATTATTAATATAGGTAAAGGCTAATTGACGATTCGACGGCCGTCCACGTTGTCATGCAGTCGACCGACGACATCGATCACTACTTGTCGTAGTAGCTTTTCTTTGGCTGACGTAACGGCGACGTGTCAAGTTTTCTCTCGTCTTCAGCCAGGCAAGGGCAGACTGTTACGGCGTATTATATAGTCAGTATATGTAGATAATAATTGCATAGATAATTTAAATGAGTTTATGATGCATATATTTGCATAGTTTAAAAATGATTTAATAATAGTTATAAATTAGTACCGTTTTGCGATAAATATAAGTATATAATATGTATAATGTATAATATGTACATACTAAATAGGCTTATTTGTTTTTATAATTCTGTGTGTTATTGCGGTTGATAATCTTAAAAATTATAAATTATATAGCCATATTTATATGTATATAGTTGTCAACATAATGAAATTGTAAAGAGAATTTATTTGTTAATACTTTTTATGAACGCCTCGTACTTGAGGAGTAGCTTATTATTACGTGCTTATATATAGCAAGGTATATTTTTTTAGACGTATTTCGTAGAATTTTAATGCGTAGGTGGGTATTGAAAAACCATTGCAGAGCGTAATAATTTGTTGATAATCGTGAGTGATTTTTGCAAATTACTGAAACCATGAAAAGCATTTATATACTCAAATGTAAACCTCTAAGCCCGTCGTCACATTTATATTCAACGCCTACACAATATCCAGTCTGTCAATATAGTTATAAATAAATGTACAAGTGTATATAACGGTACATATATCACAACCCCGATAACCACAGCCAAAAACGTAAAACGTTTTAACGTATTCTACAAGATAAATATATAATAATATATTATGTATAATATGTATATAGCAATCATAGCTGTAACACATTATCGTAATTGCGTTTATCAATTAACAACGTCGGTAAAAAGAAAAAGAAATGAAATAACCCTCTCGCAACGCAATAAAATTTCTTGAAAAAAAATATGATAATAAAATCTTGTTTTGGCGTACAATATACATATATATAATAATGTGTGTTTAATGAGTTTTCTCTGGATTTACGATGAACGCTTATAATAGTATCGAACACCATCTATATATATACACGCGTAAAGTCAAATAATAAAACTCAACGCTTTGGCTAATTCTTGATGAGATTTATTTTTACGAACACGACTATTATATCATCACGATATTTGTCAAAACAACGTGTATGTAAATGAATAAATTATATGCTTTTTTGAACTTACACACACTAATCATCTGTGTGTATATATAATATGCATATGTATATATAGTTGAGAATTAATAATAATTTACACGCGTAGTATAAACATAATTTTCCATTTTATATACAATTCCTCTAAATCAATTTAGTCCAAAGTTTCAAGTGGCGCTTATCGTGCGTATACATCCATAAATACAAATTTGGTCGAGTAAACCTTCACCTAAAAAACAATTTTATGCCAGAAGGTTTGGGTCGTACGTCATATACAAAAATGGTCGATGGTGTGTTTGTGCCAAAATAAATTCATCGTTTCGTCTTGCTTCGTTATATATACCTGGACAGTGGAGACCGAATGGTTTTTTGTAAATGTTAAAACTATCATGTTACAAAAATAACGGAAGTGCTAAGTTTAGATTTTTTTTTAAAGACAGACCTCGTGTATAAGTAGACTGTAATCTATTTGATATGCAAGAAAAAAAAATACGTCTACAAGATTTTATTAATTTAGTTATATTCGAAACATGTGTTTACAACTTAGAATATAATACTAAAAACCTAAATACTAGTTATTAATCGTCCGTCTACAGGATTGCGATGATTTAAGTTTTGCGTTTAATATAAATATATATATATATATATATATTTATTATTGAATTGTACATAGGCACTCAAGGCTAACAACTACTGAAGACTATAATAATAATTAATAGTATGTACATATTATTTATAGTATAACTGCCTATAAAGTATACATACATACCTTGTATATATTTATATTGTATATATAGTACACAATGGTAAGCTAATGTGCGGGTTTTACTTGATGCGGTTTACACGACTTTAGGTAAGTACGTCGTTACTTTATGTGCTCTTTGAATTTCATATTATATATTATTATTATCACGAGCAATTTATATGTATATCGGACCGCAATAAAACATAATATTTTTATAATATATATACCTATGGATTCAGAATTTAGTATTTTTTCCGCCTATAGGTACACGGCGCATGTGCGTATCTATATAATATTATAATATAATACAAGAAGGGAAATTCTGCAGTTATATTGGACTGTACAAATACATAGTTATTATATACATATATATATATATATATATGGTATAGCAGTAAAGTCCTGAACCGTAAGTGCGCATATAATGTATGTAGCGGGAGGACCATACAACACACGCTTTATCTCGAGTTTTTATTAATTCCTTTGTTTTGATCGGCGTAACGCATGTTCACAAAACGTGAGGTATATTGATATTTTTTCTCCCGTTCTTGTACTTGGACTGTAGTAAGCAGTCCAAGTATACACGGCAAAAAATGCGTCGCACCGTACGGATATTACGGCGTATTCCCATGAAAACGTCCGCGCAGTAGCTGCAGCCGGTATGCATTTTACGAATTTAATTAATGATTACTCACGGCTAATAATAATAGTACTGTTTCTCTCTGTTCGAATGCATGATGCAACCGTGATACGGGCGCCGGAGTGTATACCAGTCACCGCGATGTTTGAAACATAAAAAAAGGCACACGGCGGTCTGCGGGCACGTCCGAGATGCGAATCAGCCGACAGTACACGTATACATTATGTGCCATGTGGGGGTAGGTATATAATATTATAATATATATATATATATATATAGTAGTCTTCCCCCGGCCGTATTCGGTGGGTCGTCTGAAAACGATTCCATTAGACGGACACGACGAGATCGAATCTCCAAGAATATACCTAATATACACAATATATATAGGTACGTATAGTATACCGTATACACCACAACACGAGCGGCAATAGAATAATATTCTCGACTCAATTATAAGCGTTGTACACACGCACCACAGCACTGGCCCACAATTTTACCGGGATCTAATAGTAACAAAGATCGAAGGTATGGATGTATACAAAGTACCTTTTTTTATGCGTTCTATGTGTGATCACCGACAGAAAGATATCGCATCTAACAGTAATAATAGTAATATTGTATATTTTTATTTGTACAACACTTATTTATGTTTAAATGTTTAAGACCTTTTTATACATACAGCAGACATGCTTCAATCCTACATAACTGGGCTGCTTATACTCTCCGCCGTCTTCAACACCATCACACACACAATATCGGTGTGTGTGTGTGTGTGTGTGTGTGTGTGTGTGTGTGTGTGTGTGTGTGTGTGTGTGTGTGTGTGTGTGTGTGTGTGTATATATATAATAATATAACGTTTCTGAACTTTTAATATTCAATCCGTTGTGGAATTTCGCTTAGGCACTCACCGCCGCTGTCGTTATATACGTCAATATAATATAAGCCGGGTCCATAATATATATTTAGATCACGAACCCACACAAGGCGGCTTTATTTACGTTTTATGTATAAGGAAAACTACTACAACGTGTTAACAATCGGACCATTATTACAACAAACTCTGTTTCACCGCTGCTCCGAACAAAACACCGTTCGCGTGTAATTCGTTTAGAACACACAAGTGTATTATTATAATAATTACGATATAGTTAAACAATCGTTTCCATTTTAAGAGGGCATTTCGTCGAGCACGTACCTGTGTCTACACATAATGTACCTATATTGTATCGCAGCGATTTTGGTTTCCGGATCGAAGAGTTTCACATGTGTACAATATTATTATGTGGTTCGGCGGCAAGAGCTGGAAGAGTTCATGGCGAATAGCGACCGATAAAAGAAAATGCGATTTGTTCATTTATTGTTCCGAGTCGTCCATCATCGCGTTACATATATATCATACTGCTATATTATATACGCGCATTAAATATTATTATATTTTGTATACTTTAATGTATTTGGTCGTAGGCAATAGCACTGCGTTAGTGTGTTCGGTCGACCGGCTCAAATTTATCGAACGTATTTTTCCAAAAACGCGGCAAACTAAATTCATTTTATTGTCTGCGGAGACAACACACGCCATTGGGGATGGTAGGGGGCGTTTATTATCGTCAAGTTTATAACATATAATAATGCAATATATATTATTATCGACTTCCTTCCGACCGTTGTATTATATTATTATATGCGTTTTCGTTTGTGTTTATTTGTCTTCTTTAGTGAACGAATCGTTTGTATACTACAACAAACTCGGTACAATAATAATAATATGCATATTTAATAACGTGGTTAAACAATAGATGTACACGACAGAGAGAAGTAAAAATTTTGACAATAATAACTCCGTCTAGTCAGTCTTATTATATTACACTTTGTACAAATGTTTTGGCTTCATTATTTTAATGCGGTTCTTTTTCATCTCTGAATCGTCGTCGCCCATACATGATTACTGCGTGTACGAGGAGCGTACAACAATGTACAATCATCATGAAGATGGTACATAATTTGACGTCCATATATGTATAGGTTACATAAATATTATTTGATATTGTATAGCTATTAGCATACCAAGTTCTCGGTAAGGAATGAAGCCTGTTCTTGCCGTTCTAGATTTACACTCCTTATTATGCCTACCTTGTACCCTTATTACGGCTTCGCTTGAGTTCACCAATGTTGGCGGCCAAATGTCATTAAGAATACGTCAACAACTATTGGAGGTCCGGTGACAGTGATTAAAATTAATCGATTCCAAGATTGTATAATATCATAATAACGGCGTGTCAATGTAGTATATATATGTAAAGGTATTATTATAATGCTTTTTCGGTGGAAATGATGTTACGTGGAAGAAAGGGCCTCGGATGAATCTATATAACTCGCACATAAACCGAAATACGCGTTTTTTGTGCTGAGGACTATGTCAAATATTATATAAACACATTTTTTGGTTGAACTGTATACGAGAGAATGTTATTATATTATTATCGTATTAATCTCCATAATATTATTTGAACAGAAACAAGTGATGGTACGCGGTCATTATGTGTTATTATAAACTATAATATTATATTATTATGATATGATACGTATACGCCTGAACGTCTCACTAAAAAGATGCGTGATTATCATCTGCATAATATTATACACGTTTCATCGTGTCGTATACTCTTATAATATTATAATGTAATTTTACAATATTACTTGAATAATTATTGGATTGTACCGATAAAACGTCAGTCGAATATGACTAAACCATAAAATATATCATAACGTGAGCTTTTATATATCATATTTGAACGAAATATATTCTCAATCACGCGAAACAAACACTGTATGTTATTAAATTTGCGACGCGATAACAAGCCGCGGTGATGACACAGTTTTCCGTTATAACTCGTACACAATAATACACATAATATATATCACGATACTATAGTACTGCACAATGTACATAATCATATTATTATTATTATTTAGGTTTACTGCACACTTGATTTGTGTGTAAAAGTGGTACGCGTAATGTACACGACTGGCGAAGGTATACCTTTACGTTTACCATATTGTTGTTGATTTTGCCAGCGCGTTTTTAATACATATTTATTTTATCAAATATTATTCACATTATGCGTTAATATTATATAATAATATTAATTTGACATATGGTATTGAGAATAAGTCGTCACTATAAATTAAGTATTATATATAATATATATATAAATTACCTATATTGAATTATTGACAACGTTAATACCTAATCAAACGTATTACAAGTAGGTACTTATCTCAAAATATAATAATACGAGCTTCGTAACGAGATGACTCAGTGATGTAAAAAATACTTTTCAAATAATGTAAAATGATAAAAATGTACTTTAACTTATATAATATAATATTAGTTTGTTTTTACTCGGTATGGTCTAATAACATGTCATTAGTTCTAAGTGTCCATCTTTCATATGTGCATACCAATACAATAATAATATCGATAACTATAATACATTTGTGGAAAAACATTAAATATAACTTTGACGCTAAAATTTCAAATCTCGATTAAAAAAAATGATCATAAAAAAAAAAATAAAATTAACAACCAAAGAATAAAAATAAAATATTCAAGAACGGTCATTTCGAAAAATATATTGAATACTGATGAACACTGAAACACGAATATACAAGTTATTTAAATTTACTAGTTATCGTTATTTTTTGCTCTTGTATAACACTATAAAAGGGAGGAATCCAACATTTTATAATGCTGAGAGTTGTCGTTGACAACTAAATATGATGCGATTATTATCTCGCTACATAAACTTTCAATGACTTTTTAGATGTAATTCTGTTATATATTTATTGCGATTCGACCGCATTATATAGTCGGTAGTCTTACTTGTAAAATATTATATAATATGTCATGAAACGATACATTATTATCATGTCCTCTCTTCACGCGCAGCTCTATTATAGTGGTGTTAAAATAATAAACGCGAGATTCTTATTATTATTTATTAAATCGTTCAAGCGCACGGCGCGTATACGTATATACGATATTTTGCTGCTGGCCGACACGCGTAATATTATAATGATAACGATAAATAATAATAATAATACATAATATATACCTCCTACATACACGTCTTGCCGACCCGCCTCGGCAAGTTGCGGGGGACGAGGAGCATAGTATATTATATATTATTATGTGCACTATGCGCTGTAGGAGACGTACGCGGAATAAGTATTTATATATTATACAGGATGAACAAACAAAGGCATAGACTTATTTAAAAAACTGATTTTTGAAATTTTTAATTATATACTTAAATGCCATATTTTAAAATTTCTATAAGATTTTTATACTGCTTATAAAAGAATGTCCCGTGTAAATATACCAACTTCTGTTTTACGAATTACAATTTACAACCATCATTCATTAAAATAGAAAATTATTTAATGGTTATTTTTTCTAAACATTTTGATGCTTCAAAAACAAAATAATTTGAATGAGTTGTTTTTGAATTATTTAGCTTAGGATTCTAAAGGAAATAGGTCCATAACAAAAACAATAAATTTGAAGATATGAGGACTGTGACAATTTAAAAATGTTAATAATTGATATTATTTCATCGTTGTTTGTAATTTATAAAAATGATCTAAGTGATGCAATAAATACTAGATACGATATTACATCTTTTTTGTATTTTTATGAAGCCATTTTTAAGGACTTTTGTCCTTAAAATAAACATTTTAATAACTGAAAAACTACTCGTTTGAGTTTTGAATTAGATAAATACATCAGATTAAAAAAAGAAAATAGTTCACAAATAATATTATAATATACAATACAAAAGGGAGTTCTCATTTTAAAAACAAACGTTTGTTGCAGCTAGTACACTCCTTATAAGTAATACAAAAAAATCTCAAAAATCTGAAAACATGACCTTTAAGTTTATTTAAACGTTCTAAAAATCAAAAATTGAATGAATGCATTATATTAAATGAAAAAATGGAGATAAATATGCTTGGTGAATCACTCTGTATACAAACAAATACATATGCCGGACGTGTGCGCCGTGCGCAATTTCCGGTGCACCTAGAAAAAAAATATTATATTTTTTTTGGAGATTTGCGAATTTCTTTTTATCGTTAATTTATTGTACACGAGTTTCACTCCATCTCTCATTCTCTTATTCACTATTGGCCCCCACACACACGCACACGCAAACACACGCATCATACACAAGGTCTGAACCCACGCAATGCACAGTTCGACACCCGAACGGCATAATATTATCATTACGAATTCATATAATGTATACCACTACAGGTACAATAATAATATAATATACCTCGTCGTCGTCGACGAGGTTCTTGTGTGAGTGTGTATAATACTGCACTGTACATTTCAAATTACGCGCACGAGACGAAAGTTATGCAACCGGCGCGGCGCGTGGGTAGCAGCGGCATATCCCTTGTACGGTGCACACAGCACTGTACAGGATATTGGATATACACGCAAACATATGGTCGGTATTTCGTATTATATACATAATAATCATATAATAATAATAGGAATAGTAGTAGGTATAGTATTATTAGCGGCAATAATAACGCACGCGCGTGTGTGCGATGTATATATTATATTGTGCTATTATAAAAATATATATATATTATAATATGTGTGTGTGTGTGTATAATATGTAGAAAATATAAGCATGAACACCCGAAAAAAAATAACCGTAGCGGCAGCAAGGCGTGTACGAGGCGGCGACGAAGGCGTATTATCAATATCATTATATTGTTGTTGTTGTTTTAATATATTGTAACAATAATATTATTATATATTGTGCGCACACTCGCGATTGTCGTCGGCAAAAATATACATTTTTTACAATATATGCGTCTGCTGCAGTGCTGCAGGTTTTACGATGCTCGGCGTCACTGCATCACAGGGACGTATTCTTCGTGTTTTACGCATTTCCTACAAGTCTTACGTATATATAATTTATTATATACAATAACTGCGGCGATAAGATACGTTATAACGTATCCATGTGTCCGCTGTACCGTTCCGAAGGTATGATTTTAATTACGTTGTCGGTGAAGTAGGAGGCAACGACAGAGAAATCGGTGCGTACGATATACAATATACATATTATATAGATATTTACGCGTCGCATCGACACGGATGATGCTACCGTGCAACATGCACCTACGCACATAATATGTACTACAGAATATATATACGAGAGCGGTATCGGAACGAAAATTGTAGGTATTTAAAGGTACGAGTACCTATATGATAATAATTTAAATCCGGATCCCTCGGCCGGAAGTATCATTTCCCGTCCCGAGTGATGACACTATAATAATATCGTGGTGACGCCGTACAATACGTTTACCGCGGCCGAATTTCGGACCGTCGTCGCGGAGGCAGACGAACGGTATACGTACAGATCAAAGAAAAGCCGCTCCGACCAGTGCCGTCCGAGCAACGTGACTCCGTCTGGACCCGGCCTATTAGTAATATTATACGCGTCTAATTTGAAGGAAAAAAAATGTGCCGCACAGTAGTCGGTCTCCGTCTTCTAGACGATCGTCGTTATATACCACTATACTCGTCTACCTATTACATGATCATCTATGTAAGGTCTCCGATGAACTACGAAGAGTATAACCGCGACGGCGGACTGTTGAAAAGAGCTTCTTAGAGCACGTGTCCTTGTAAACGAGGATTCAAAGCTGCAGCGTGCAAACACTATAATATTATACTTATTAGACTTGTAATATACATTTCTGTCGTTCACGCGCGACTGCAGCCGCGATAATGAGATATTATTCACATAATTGCCGTGATAAAATGTGTTTACACTCACGTGCGCACACATAACAATAATAATACATAATATATAATATATAATATATGTATGTACCATGATGTGAACAAATTTGCGGGCATACGCGCGTCCGAGTTTTGTTTCAAACACATTATGTTTAAACGGTTTTGAGTCAAGAGTGAATTTGAAAACAGTTGATTCGGAGTGAAGTAAAACAAAATTTGAGTGGAGATCATCACCAAATGACCAACTGGTGGTAACAGAACGACCACTCGACAGGCGTTTCTATATTTCACGTCATATATATTATATCTACTACTATATTTACTAATTGTATTATTATGGCTTCGATGCCGTGCCCACGTAACAAAAAGTACACGTGGATTTCATATAAAAATAATATGCGTTCGTATACTATGCGAAACAATCATTAACTCAAATCGACAACTATATAATATACAGTAGATTGGTTCCAGCGCGGGTTTTGTTATATTGTTTATATTAATGTAAGCAACGTTTTTATTTTTTTTTCCCGACACACGAGTGTACGATGACCAGAACATTCCACCATATGGGGACAAAAATAATAACCCAACCCTATAACTCTGTTTATGATTACTAAATAATAATGCCTCGACATCATATTACATTATATAAATATTTTACTTCTCCGAGAACGTCGAGCAATGTACGAGTATATACACGGAAACCCAAAATGGCCATAACTTATTGGGACTGTACACGTGGTCGAAATGCGCGTTTGAAGAAAGAACTATTTGTTTTTCAACATCGACAGTTTTTTTTTTACCCCGTATAAGATTACTCGAATAATATGAAGAATAATATAGGCTAGCCGAATTTTAATCTTAAAAATGGTGTAAACAAAAAATAAAGTTATGCACCGTTCACCATAACGGTGACAAAGCCGTATAGGCTGTATAAAGTGCGCAGAAATCTTAATATTCAAACACTGCACAATTCATACACGTAGTCATTCTAAAATCTAAATATCACAGAAAATTGAAAATAACGCCTGTGGTAGTAGTATCTGAGGTCAAACGCACGCGGTCAATATTATATTATTAGTCTCATCATACAGTGTAATCTTCAAATATTAATTTAATACGATTGAAGGGAGAGTTTATGAATGACTTTCGATTTGCTTCGCGCCAGACAAAAACTCTTTGTACACAAAATAATAATTACAATGATAATAATACAATGTACAAAGGTATGTTTTATATTGCTATATTTACTATTGCGGTGATGATGTGTATACAGTGCATATAGTTGCGGTTATTACGACGTGTCCTCCGACATCAATTTCCGGGGATAAAACATTGTACAACATTATAAGTTTTAATCGATCACTTTTTATACGGATGCTTTTTTCGTATACAACATAATATAATATAATATAGAATGTGTGTTATTTGTCCATACATAATATTAGTTTCAACTTTTCTAGTGTCGATCACTACTGCAGTTGTCCTGACTCTGGGAAATCGGGAGACTATACGCCATTTACTATAATAGTATAATGTTCTCGATGCACATACGTCTTACAAATATTTGAGTTGGGTTGGGATGGGTCACAAATGTGTGACCATAATGTAATATTGTAATATACACATTAAGAGTAAAATCGAAAACGGTCTTATTATAATACATAATAATAATATCATATACCTAAAAAATGTGCTTCGACATCTGCAGTACACACGGATTTTTCAATAATAATCGAACGTCTTTATTTTCGATTTCTTCGAAAACAGATTCCCCGGAGATTTATACGCCGAACCCTCTCATCGATAACTGTGTAGTGGTGACGGGAAACGCGTGTGGTTATCCCAACAACTACTGCAGCACGTGTGATCGACGTCCTCGATCGTATATACATGATGTATAATATATTATATTATTTAGTGGGTACGCGTCGTATGGTCTTTGTTTCCCAAAACAAACACACACACACACACACACACGCTTAATTTATTCTAAATAATTATACATATTATACGCATACAAACCCATTATTGTAATTTACGTTATATACATTGGTTTTAAACTGACGGTGGCGGCCCCGGTGCAGCGGTACAACACATGACCCAGCGATCACGACCGGAAATCGCGGGTAAACGCGGCGGCACATCCACGACTACATACCATGTGGACGGAGCAAATGATACTTCTTCGCTATTTTCGTTCAGAGTATTTCAATACTAAGAAAATAAGGCTGCTATTCCAAAGGGCACGATTGCACGACTTTTAAGGCGGAGACGGTTGTGGTTTGTTCGTCTGTTGCAATCGCCGGAAATCCGATGACAGTCAATTCGCTGACCGTCTCGCGCCGAAAACGATGAAAATATATTAGATCGCAGCGGTGGTTAAATGATTTTGTCATGATGGGAAGTGACGAAATTGATTTTTCAACATGCATATTAAATATATTACATAAATTATCACATAATAGTATCACTATATTAAGTATTAAAGCATATAATTTTAATATAATTGATCAATTTATTAATTAAACACTTAAACTAATAAGTTATTAATTATTAAATTTTAAACTGTTTTTTATATCCAGAAAATACATTGTGAATAAATGTACCTATTCATATTTTATCAGATTATAAAAATATATTTTATATTTCGTGGGTATAAATTAATATTATTTCGCGTATAACAAAACAATAAATTATTATATTATCGTAACAATTGAATTTTTTTTTAATTAACCAGGAAAATTAATAATATGTAAAAGTATTCGGAATAATCAATATAAAATAATATTCGTAAGTAACATTATCATGTTTCATATCCATCGTGACATCGTGTTTAATATATAATTGTATATTATGTATAATATACCTAGCGTATATATAATTACCTATCACTTACCAATTTTTATTTTTCTGTTGACCTTATTGTTTTTTTTTTAACAAAAAAAGAAAAGAAGAAAAACGCTAACTAAGCATTTTGAACACGCCGCACATAAAAAGTAATGTGCACGAGAATATACGTGTGTATGCCGTTAAAAAATTTATATGAATGACCTATCTCGTATTAACAGTAAAACATATTAACAAATGAGATTAACGATTTTTTTTTATAATAATACATATATATCGTATTATATATCATAATAATTAATAACGTATATTCGGATCAATGGGTGATCAGAATTTCGTGTTACGAAAATTACAGAGATATCATAAGAATCGTACTATCGTTTATTATTATTTATTAAATATTTTTATGATAACCCCGTAATTTTTGTAACACGAATTTCTAATCATTCTGTCGTACACAACATAATATAATTATAACACCACTGTTGTATTTGTATTTTTTACAGTGAATATTTCCTAAAACTCACGAACCGTTACTTATGTATTGGGTGCGATAATCATGAATATATTTCTTACGAACTTATCAATTAATCTTCACGTACCAATTATTATTGCGGGGGACCGTATCGATGTCTCGCAATATATTATTTGGTGACCTTGCAGGATTTGATGTCGATATATCTTTTACAAGATCTTCTTTCGGTTTTAAATGTAACCCCAGTCAGAACAATAAAAAATGAATACAATTTACCACAACGTATGTATATTGTATATATATATATATATATATATATATATAATATTCATCGCATAACTTGTAATGTTCGGCTTATACTAACATCCTGTCGATGCATCCTCGTCAGTAAAAGCCAAATAAAATAATATCATATTTGTATGTAATCAACCGTATTATCCTGCAGACTTCGAAGTGCAAGTACAACCGTAAAATAACGAAATAGATATACAGAAATAACACTGACGTACAAACTACGTTATAAAACATACTATATAACATTTAAAATGTACCTACTACAATTGTTGACATTATAATGTCAATGGTTATTCCCTATTGGTTATAAACTAACGTGTATGAGGGGTAACCGCGACGGTATAGACTTTCATATTAATTATAATTCGTACATTACTTAGGTAGTTAAAAGTCATTACTTAAAATTCACAATAACACTATACTGGCCGCACCTATAAAACGCAATTACAAAATAATGTATTCAAAAAACAAATTCCGTTTGCTGCTCCATACCCTGAAAGAAAAAGTCAGAGTCGACTACTTGGTTAATGTTTTACTACCGAAAATAATATGCCGTGGACATGGTCGCTGAACATCTGGCATGGGTCACGTGTCGATGTAAATTGAAACGTCGGGGACACATATTTATATGTCGAAGCTTACAAGTATTTTTGATATACGTGCGCGACTTGTTTTTTTTCCTTCGATTTTTGACGTCTGTGTTTTGTTCATTCGTAAAACGTTTCGTGTTTATAGACGCGTCTAGACCAATTATATATTATTATAAAGTCGCGATGGCGCCGTTGTCGTATAGTTATATATATATATAATATAATATATTATGAACATCATAATAATCATAATAATAATAATAATAATAATCGGTTAATTGAACTGCATAATATATAGAAATTAATTCGGTTACTAAGCACCTATGGCATTCGTACATGTACAGTGTACACACTGCTTAATAATATATTTATGTCATAATATTCATAATATACGGTTATGAATATTATTTACTTAACGGTATACTTAAAAAATGAATAGAAAAAAAACGTATAGCGACGAGCTAGTTGTAATTATAATGCCATATTAACATTATATACAATCGCATATGTGTACATTGTAAATAATATATTATTATGTCGCGCAGTAGATGTTGGAGGGCGTTATAAGTCGAGGAGTCGTCGGACGGAAAAATAAAAACGTCTTTCCGTTTTGCCGCGGGTCGGGTCTAATCATCAACCAGTCGGTTCGCCGTTAAAATAGGATGGGTTCGTTTTGCGTATATTATAATGACAAAGCCGTATCTAGCAGTGACCTGCCTAACCATCGTGGCTCGCACAGAAATTTGGGCGAAAACCGGTTCGAGGGGTATACTAATGTGCTATTTTCAATGCTATTATATTTTAAATGCACAAAAACCTAATGCCGGGGCCCGGGGGACCATTATTTGCTCGCTAAAATTAGCTGACCAAATGATTAACGAGACGTGACCACTGACCACGTACAATGTATAAGCAATAAACAAGTAACTATTATTGTAGTATTCTTTATTTTATTTTTTTCAACAATCATAATTACCTACAGCTTTGTACTGCAAGGTATAAAAGTCTCGCAAGACGGATCAAACGCAATTTTTCAATTTTTATCCGAATACAAAACTAAAAATATAGTATGATTTTTAAACGTCAACAACACCAAACTCGTCTTTTCAACAAATCGGCAGCTATAAATATTGCTATACGCGATACGATATTATTATTATTATTATTATTCTAATATTATTCACGACTGTGCAGGAGTAAAAAAAAATAAAATATATATGTATATATATTATACGTATGTAGGTATGTGCAAGTTAATTAATCGCAGTAGTCTAACTCGAACACATTACCGTCGTCTTACTATACGCCGAAGAACATAATATAATAATATAATATATGGTTAGTATAATTTTTATGTATTACGTAAATTATTATTAAAACTATCTGAAACTATACAGTCAAACGCGCCAAGTATATCACGACCTCGACGCACGCACATACATATTATATTATATACGATTTTAAAATACCCGCGACAGAGATGCTGCGGCGCATATTTCGATATGAATAAATGTCATTAATCATTATAATATAAAATTATATACCTACTGTTAAAAACCTCTTTTCGTTTTTATCCGTCAACGGTGGGTCTTTAAATTATAAAACGTAGTGGCACTTGTATGTAAAAACAACAACAACAACAACAACAACGGCATGGGGATCTCCGTAATTCAGGGTCGAGGCGGCGTATATATGAAGACGATGATGACTTTCGTTTGCTAACAGTGACAGGCCATCTCAGCGGACTATGCGATATGTGTGATGTGTGCGACTAATCCCGCACTCCGTAGTCTTCTAATTTAAACCCCGTCACGTGCACAACATCCCCTCGCCCCTTCAACCACTACTCGTATACTCATCACCCCTGTATGCCACGGTTACTCGGCTCGATTCAAACCCAATTATATTCAATATGACGAAGCGCACGTATGTAACATACAGTATTATACACCTATATAATGTGTACACATCACACACGGTTTCTCACGAGCACGACACTGCGACTACCATACACTCACCGTTTTAATTTAATATAATACATTTATATACGTATATAATATTTTTATAATGCAGCGGGAACGGTGCTGCGCGTAAAACCTGTTGGCCGTTGGGCAATATAATAATAATAATAATGACAAACGACATAACCCCATCGGTCGGCCGACTATTGTGCGGGTCATGTGCGCCCCGGCCGGTAGACCAATACACGCAATGTATCCTCACTGGAAACGTTCGACGGAACGCTCAACGGTGTACAAGACGTCCCGTATTCCTTTATTACTATTATGTTTTATTGAGGTACGCGTGTGTCGAGAATGGTATATTGCAGACTACGTATTATTATTATGTAAAGCACTAAAGCGTACAACGATTATTGTATTGTACCACTAACCCCGACGGCCAATACAGTAGCCACGTAGGAATGACGTCGATCATTATTGTATTTTTATTTCCAAAGCTACCGATTGTCGTCATAATATAATATGCCGTAAGAGTATAATAATATATCATATCATTAAGCGTAATGTACTATCAATAGAGAAAGAGAGAGAGAAAGTGAAGAGGATCGTTCGGACAAAACCTTTTTTTAATTTTTTTTTTCTAAAACGCATGGGATTTATTGGACCGTATACACTACACATTATATCATTATATATCAAAACAATATACATATATTATGCATGTTATACGTAATACCCGAGTGTGTGTGAACTGAGTGCCTCCGAATGCGGTTCGTCGTCTCAACGGTAGCACAACATATAATATCGTTATTTATTATTATATTATTTTATGGCATATACCTAAAAGAGTGTAAAATGTGCACAGTATTACGGGTCTGAGGGTAATATACCTCGCAGTCACGGACGCGGCGTGGCTTACAAACGAATATCACATAAATAATATAAGTATAATAATGTGTTCGTTTCGTATATATGTATATACGTCATATAATACGATGTATGTATAATGATCGACGAATCTGGAGTGTAGTGGATCGACGGGGGTCGGAAATCGTCACAGTTTGACGGCCAGATGGCCATGTTTTCGGGTGAAACTTTTGAAAATATGCAGGACTTCCCGGGAAAGACGATGACGACCGCGACCGTACGTACGATGACATGAGTCGCGCTATTTATTACATTATATGTTCCGCGGTGGTAAAGTGAGGCCAATTTGAGGGGGGGAGTTAAGATCTATTTTTACAGCCGTGCGGTGGTCAGGGGTGCTCAGAAAAAAAAATAAATATACGACGAAAAGCCGACTGCGTATAATCCCGACCACATGGCGCACCCGCAGAGTAGCGTGTCGGTGGATATATATATATAATATATATATATTAGGTATATACATTATTATTATGTACGGTACGACACACACATTATAATATACATGTGTAGCAGCGGCAGTCGTATATAACCCGCCGATGAGATATTTATTGCCCGCGCTGTAAGCCAGCCCCGGCTGCACCCGGCCAGCACGGTTTTTCAAAATTCCAACGACCTACAATATAATATAATATTATGTATAGCTGACGACCATCTGCGCGGCAACGCGCTCGTCCGCTGCCGCCGCCACAATTGACTACGACTGTGATGTAGATTCATCTCCGACGACTGTGGACACTGCGCGCGTCTTTCGCGCCAGTTGCTTCCGACGGTCTCACCACTCTTTATTATATTAACAATAATCATAATCAAAATAATATAAAAACGCGTATAACTAACGCCTCTCACTGCACCCCTACCGCCTCCTACCGGATGTAATGGTCCCATGTATTTATTATTATTGTATTAACGTACCTACGTGTGCGCCCATTGTATATATGTGTCGGTGGCGGTGGGCTGGGCCCGTCGTCGTCTTAGGCACAGGTGATAGGGTTAATAGAAAACGACAATAAAAAATTATTTTTAAAAAAACCACTTTTAATATACACTCGGGCGCGCGTCAGTTTTTACGCGTTTCTGAGATCGAATTGAACATATACATACATTAAGTTATATTATGATACAATGTGTAAGTATTATTATTTTCACGCTTTTAATGTAACCATCATGAATTATAATGTATATAAATAGTCCTGAATGTTTCGATGGATTTACGGTTCAACTGGCCTACAGGCTGCAGATTTATATTTTATTGCGCGGCATTTGTTTTTAGTCTACATTGTTGCAGCGAATCCGAAATAGTTTCCTTAACAATAATATTGCCGAATTCCGATGAATACACAACATACATAATAAATAATAATAATATGTATATTGATCACATTTTGGGACACGGTGACTCGCACTTTTGTCTGCCATATACTGCCATATACTGCAGTATATTATTGTTTCATCCCTCCCGCGAGCCGGTCATGTGCAGAATACGTATATACTACGTTTATCGTTAGTCATCGTCTATTATGGTCCCGCCGTCTCCGAGTCTTATTCCGTAATAACTCATTTCAGTAAAAGCTCGTATTAATAATAATTACAACTTACTATAAATATATAGTACACTATATAATATATATATTCGTAAAAATATTACTTTTCAAACAGCATATAATAATGGCGATTTTCTTTAACTTTTTCCGAAGTGTTGTGTAATGATTTCGTACGCTTATGTAAATTCTATGATGCGAGTAGTAAGTATACCTAAATATCTCCTACGTCTACGTTTTACTAGTATTTTAATTGTATGTATGTAAATATATATATGTATATATATCATACCATACACGCGCGTCTCTTCTTCAGTCCTACACAAACACGCTATTTTTAAAACTACTAAAAATATTTTTTTCTCATGACGGTGAAACGAATTTATGTTAAATTAAACCGTTAATACGTACTTTCTATATTTGCTGCCTTTTATTGGCCATATTGTTCAAACTTGTAATTTAAAATAACCGTATAGACTCGCGGTGTTCTGATAATATACGCGGTAAAATATGAAGCTTGACGTGTTTATGGCGTATAAAATATTAATATAGTCATTTTATTACTCAAAATTCTTCAAGTGTTTATTATATAATTTTAGAATCGAATTGTATAAAAATGTCCTATTATAACAATGTATTGGCGTGAAGGACGAGGGGAGAGTAAAAATAAAAACAAAAATTAAGTCTGATTTTTATTTTTTACGGCACCAGTTTCCGTGTTTGGACAAAACACGAAGAGGGTCGTTCGAGTGATAAAACACCCTTGAGAAGTAAAGAAAAAATATAGTGGAAACGCATTAAACCGGCGCCTGGCGCAGGGCGCCACTTAAAATCAATCCTTGTTCAAAGATAACTTCCCACAGACTCCCGCACACCCGACACGTGACATGAGATGGTCCCGTGATAACTTCGTTTTTAGCGCAATATAAAATAAAATAAAATCTTTGGTTAAAACTAGAATGTTTGATAAAATTATTTGATTCCTGACACTAAATGTATTATACAAAACAGTTATAACATCTTAGATAATTCCATAATAATTTATAAAACAAACGATGTCTTTGTTTTTCTCTATATTACACAAGCCCTTTCTTTTTATATTATATTTAAAACGTTATGAACTTATGAAAGTATATAGTATTAATGGTGTGATTCACAATTTTGGGTGATTATTAATTAATTTGTATTACTTTTTAATATTTTATTGAAAATATGAGACTAATTTAAGACGTAATTACGTGAGATGTATACCGTTATTTTTTTATCCTTCAATAAATATTTACAAATATAATTACAGTACTTTGTACCTATATATAGTGGTATAAGCTATGTTCTACAAACTTACCAATTAAATATACTTTCCTAGCTATTAATAAAAAAAAAAAACAAATTAGTAACCCATTCAATAAGAAATGGATATACTTTGAACAATAAAAAACATCTGTTATGTTTAGACCTTACGTGTTTGATATGTTATAAAGATGTATAAAAATGAGGGAAAGAAGAAATTACTATTATATAGATAGTCGCATAATACATAGTACTTTGGTTTCAAAACATTATTATTTTATCGTAATGGACCTATAGACTATAATAATAGGTAATATAGATTAAATGTATATAAATACGAATAAACAATATTAAATAAACAATCATTGCATTAAAAATATTATAAGAGCTATATAAATAATATACAATATGTACTGTACCTACACACCATAATAAATTATTATAAATCTGTAAACGTAAAGTTAAGTTGATTAATAAGTCAAATATTTCAAGAATATTATCGTATATGTAATAAACTAAATTAGATACAAAGATAAAAAAATAAATCATAGCAATTAGGTACTCACAATTTAGTAATATTATTAGGTAGTACACATGATTTAAATAAACCTGAATAATAATTAATTGAACATAAAAAAAAATAATAAAATTTAAAGACTATTAAAATTGAATACAAATTATCATATATTACGTGACATTGTGGCAATGCAATATGAATATTTTATGAGTATACAGCACTTTGTGAGTTTTATCCGTTCCACGAATAAACTAAAACTACGGAAATACTACAAAACCAAAATATAGTATATTAATTGGTCTTAGTGTGATAATACTCATAGAAAATTATAAGTTAAAATATAAGAACTAATTTTTCAAAGAGTACAGATTAAAATATAAAATAGTTTAAAAAAAACCCAAGGTGGCGTTCTATAATATATTATTATACACATATTTATGATGCTTGACTAAGAAAAACATGCATATAGCTGCTATTTCTGTTTTAGGAGGTCGACAAATTTTTACGGCAATCTACCAAATATGTGCTCTAAGCAATCCAAACATGGTTAACGGTAAAGTGACTAAAGTATAGTAACTAGTAATATAAATTTGTTTTTATTTTTATGATGTTTGGTTAGTTCATTTCCCGTACGAAAAACAAACAATAAATTCCTCATAGGTATAGCTATAGTGTTGTGTTTACTTTAATTATTGTACTGTAGAAATGACAATATGATGTGAGATAGGAAAAACAATATAATTATTGTGAGAAAATCGTGTTGTAATCGTCAAGAATGACACTAAGGGCAGTAGATCATAAAACGAAAGAACGGCGAAAAAAATATCTTGTTAACAATATACTCGTAATAATATCGTAGTTATTACCACGGGGGAGCTATATAACAGTATATTCTCGTTTAGGTGCGTGTTCATAGTGACCAAGAAGTCATAAATTTATCATAATGAAAATAAACACGTATCGGTACACGCAGGCTTTCGGTATGTAAAAAAAAAATAATAACAAGGCGAGAGCTAACCGTGCAGATTTAAATTTTTGCATGTTTTTTTCCATCTACAATCAATCTGGACGTTAACATAATTCTTCGTATTTTCCCTCCGCATTCTTTCGGTTGTTTTTTTTTAACATTCTGTCATAAAATGAATAAACAACTTGACTTTAAATATGCATACGTATATAAAGTCAGAAAATATAATATACATTGTCCGGACAGTCCAGATAAGGCATTAATGCAAACAAGTGCTTGTAATGTTTTGTTGTAATACATTCTTTCGTTTTAAGTACAGATCTAACCTCTATTTGGATACTTATTGCACGTGTCTGATGTCTCTAATTTGAGATATTGTATTAAATGAGGAAAAAGAACAAAAAAATTTATCAAGTTGAGATTTGTGCAAATTATTCATATAGAAACACCAAAAGTATTTAATAGTTAACAATTTTAATTTATTTTTTAAATTAGAACTTTTAGTTAGTAAAATGATTATTATATATATACATATACAATAATAATAAATTTAAATTAATTAATCATAAAATATATAAACAAACTTGCGCATATTATCTACAATTATAGTAGTAGACAATACTACTGCCGGCATATAAAGTACAATATTATTATAAGAACAATTCACAGGTAATGTTCATAAAATTATTTATTGTTTTATTTTTTTTAACATGCACCGTCAAAACATTTGAAGACTTATAAGCTAAATTATATACACGTGTATACTACGAGTTTATGAGTCTATTGTATTCGAATTTTTTTTTTCTTTTTTAATGCATAACACATTAGGTCGAATTTATGTTGATTCAAACATAATTCCAAAAAGAAAATTAAGGACTAGACCAGCATAACAAATTTGATTCCAGTTGTGGTAGATGACAATCGGTTACTAATCGAGTACCATATTAATAATAATAATAATTCAAGAGTAGGTTCGACGGAAACCAAAGATAAACATACATAATATAATTTGTAAGTGATGGAATAAATAAAACAAATAAATACAAGTTGAATATGTACCTACGAGGATACCTAGTTCATGATAAAAAATATAATATTATTATTTACTGTTATGCGAACTAATAAAACTGTTATCTAATACAAATCTGCCACACATTAAATAATATAATATATTATATTATATTATAATCTAATTTTTACTTGTAATATCATGAATGGTGGCAACTATAATAATATTATTATCGATGTTCGTAGAACATTTTACACGCACGCACGTGTACATTTCTAAGTATCCTTATATTTTATCAAATAATTAGTGATAATATACAAAACGAAAAACTCAGAGTAGAACAATCGTAATAGTTAATAGGTATAATAAATAGTAAGTAATAAGTAATAACTAATAATTTTACTAATGGTTATAGTGGTAGGTATATACGTATCACATGTGCACGTATGTATTATATACTAAAACTAAACCGTGTTTAATGTCAAATATTAATATTTAAAATATTGGTATGTAATTAATAAAAACATATGCATTGTTTTTTCTTATTTCTACGAAATTGTTTCATTATAAGTTATAGGCAATGTAAGTGTGTACAACGATTGGTCGAATTACAATAAAATGAACATAAATCTGAAACATAGAACAGTGCAATGCAGTAAAACATTTTTACGAGGTTCGTTTTACTTTCTACAAGAACTTGTATATTTATTTTGAGATTAATATGAACTAATTTTATGTATTAAATTTTATTTAAAAATGTATTTAATATATTGACTAAACTATAAATAACATAGCAAGTAATGAAGTAATTGTAAAAGCACATTACATTTTAATTGTATTCAATATCTACTTATTCTATAACTCGACCTATAGATTATAAGTTAAAACTACTATATTAATGATTGAAAATCATAGGAAATTATTCTCGTGAAATGTGAATAGGTAATCAATTATTATTGAACCAGCTTTGAATCTTGTCGACTTAACCCGAGATAACCAAATAATTTTATTGTTGTACCCATACATATTATGTTGTAGCTTTATTAAGTTAATTTTTAATTAGGTAAAATAATAATTTAAAAATATTATAAGAAATTAAATAAAAAAGTTTTATAATTTTAAGATTAAACAGAGATCATTAGTAAAAAATTGGCTTAGTATAGTTGCGAAAAGAAATGGGAGATCGAAAGAAATGATACTGACTAAATTTAACATCATAGCCAACAGGTATATATTATTCGCATTGCGCGCCACATGTCTCATTCAACTATTTTTTTTAAACCAAATAAACAAAACAAAACATTTTTTTTTTTAGTTTATTAATCATTTAAAATGTATCATTAAAGTTATCGCGTCATAAACTTAAACGTATAGCTTTGGATATTTAAAACACAGCTAACCTAATTATATGTAATTTTAATTTTGAGGAAGAATTAAAAAATATAACATAGCCTTCAAAGTGTACCTATTTTTATTTTGATGCATGGTTTTGAAATGGACCTATTCCTAATATAAACCAACGACCTAATTCCAATTATGCTTTTTTTTTTCATTAATATCGACAATCAAATGTTTTCGAATTATTACAGTAACAACTAACAACTCATGTTGATAAGTAAACAATCAACTTATTTAAATACGTCATGTCCATCGTCGGTAAACGGTAAATGTTTTGAATGAAAGATTGAAAACGATACTTATTGTTATTGAAAAAAAAAATGCATACAACTACCTACTTGTTACCTACCTACTACCAAATATGGTATACATAGGTACAGTAACCGGGTACACGTTTAGTGAGAGTTTTGTAATGTAAGGTTTTGTGTATAATAATGTAGACGTATAAAGATAAGGTTCCATCGACTTACCCAAATCTTCGACGAGTCTGAGCATGACCCCTCCGATGTGGAGGTCACCCTTAACCCGCAGCGTCCGTTCCACCTGCAGATCGGACACGTAGATCTGCAGGTTCCAAGAACCGTCTCCGATGATGAACCCGTTGGTGGCGGTCATATCGCGTTGGCCGTACGACGTGCGCGAATTTAAAATCAAAAAATTAAAATCAAATTAAAAAAAAAAAAAAAAAAACCACGAATCGAATGTTATTATTGTCTATTTTTTAAAAACAGCGCGATGGCGGTAATACTGGGTCGCGGGTGGGGTATGTGTGAGGGGCGGTAAAGTTCGGTCGAGCCGCGGTCAACGGCAAGAGGTCGGCCGCATGGTCGAAAAATCGTCTCCGTCGGTGTGTATGTGGTTATACGGTCACGAGTCTTTTATTATTGCGATTAAAAATTACGCAAATATATATATGAATGAGAGGAACAGCTGACACAGTGCGAATATCGTACGGCACGTCGAACACGACAATCTGCGGCGGCGGCCGTTTGCGTACTGAGCACTGGCGGAGCACTCCTACTCGGCGGCGGTCGTCGTGGTCGTAGCCGTCGGTGCGGCGCGGCGGACACGTGATAACGCGGACGTCTACAAACATTTATTATTATTATTATTATTATTTTTTTTTTCTCCGTACCGTCGGTGAGAGCGCTGCGGTCGGCACGCCGCGGCCGTGTGGCAGTGCGATGGGTACGGTGGTACGCCGTGTCGGTGGCGGTGGGGAGGATGGCACGAAACCGGCCGCCGACGCGGCGTCGACCGACGGACGGCCAAAGACAAAAATGTGACCTCGACCGCGTCGCGGCGACCGCCACCGCCGCCGCCGCCGTTGTCTTACACGCGGTCGTCGAGAGACGCTACGACGGTCGCAGAAGACGACGACGGCGGCGGCGGCGGTGGACATCGTCGTCGTGCAGATGGTCCGCCGCCGTGCCCTCTTCGCGGTCGGTATATTATTATTATTATTATCATGATATTATGTGCTCGGCGGTATACCTTCCGCTTCCAGCGAGATGCTGCTACCGGCCCGGGCTAAGCGGCGACGGTCTTGCAGCCTATCTGCAGTCGCGCGAGGACGTCTCGCGATTTTCTCAGTCGTCGCGGGTCTCCTCCTCTCCGTCCGAGAGATTACCGGAACCGTATACCGTCTGAATAGTGTGGCGTGACGACGGGGGTGGGTGTCACGATGGGCGGCCAAAAGCCACGGGGCCCACACGGTACACCGCAAGACTGCAAGAGGACACACATCGTCACGTTTTAAATGATATGATATACCTATGCTATGAGAACGATTTCAATACGTAGCACTGTGTTGGTAAAAATATAATAATTGCGTTATTTCCTTTTGGCGTTATATTTCTTGTTTTCTTGCAATTGTACCTAATTTAATGCGGTAACAACAAAGTATAACCTGTACAATATAGTAACAATATGGTCCGAATTTATGGTTTTCACCGATTTATAGTAGTAATGGTATCAATAGATAAAAGTTTTATCATAAAACGATGAGATTGACGAGTGCGTTGGCTTTGTGGTTCGGCGCATTGCTTCCATCTAACAAAAAATAACCAAAAATATGAATTTCGAAGAATTGATTGATGTTGTATTTGTGAGGAAAAAAATTACTAGAAATAATAAATTTTTAAAATATTTCATATTTCCATAATACAAATATATCATTTATGTAATGTCACAACCTGTTTTTCGGTTTATAACATTCAGTTTATTATGTCATATATAGGTACCATTAGTAGTTATAGTACCTACTTACACCAATACACCATATAGTCTGTAATAGTGTAATCTATGACACTCATAAATCATAGTAAATATTTAATTTATCTGGAAATTTAAAATAATTTTTTTAGTGGACGGCGTTTATAAAAACGCATGAAAAATTAGCGCCTACTGGTTTTTTCGTTTGCCACTGGCGTTGTAGATCCTAGTTATACGCCGACGGATAATAGTATAATAATAATAGCATCATAACTCATATATAACACCCGTGTAATAATACTATAATAGTCGTTGTGGCACTGTGTATTGGACGAGTCGCGTGCGCTACAAAATATTTTGTCGGCGGAAAATACATATACCACAAGCTGGGAATCGAATTAATAATGAATATTGCGCGGTTATACGAAACGTTGGCCCGCGCCCGCCCGCCGTGTGTATTATCGCACCGAGACGCTGCCGATACCGCCAAAAACCGGCCCGGCCGACCGACCGACCTAGAGCAGGCGCGGTTCTCTTCGTTTTCCATCACTGCAACCCTTCGGCGGTCGCCGACGTTCATCGCGCCTATTATTATTATTATTATTATTATGATTTTTATCCCGCGAAACGAAACAACGCGTCGACGGATCGCGCGTAGGTACAACAATAATAATAATATTGTGCAGGTTTGTTGTTTTCACATTCCGCGCGAGCACTGTTATGCCGCCTAATATGATGCGATGCGGCGTGCTCGTACGTATAATATAAAATTTATAGGTAGATTTGTGTGTGTGTGTGTGTGTGTGTGTGTGTGTGTGTGTGTATGTGCCATTGTGCGCACTCGAGGGGTGAAAATAATAAAAAAAAAAAATATGTCAGTTAACCCATCCGCTACCAATCGGCTTACGACTAAACTGCGATTAATTTTCAGTCTTCAGTGTCTGCAGTAGGTATAACAATAACAATACATACCAACTTCCTTATGGGATATATCTATATAGGCGCGTAAAATATTATAACTACGTTGTCCGAAGATGTATACTATACCATGCAATGCCACCCTCGTGTTTAAAAACTGGTGAAGGGACTATAATTATTTATATCATTATTATAAATAATTATATGATTATATTATTTCGATACCTAATTACTTCGATAAACCGTCAACTGTGGCCTGTGGGTAGTTTGGAAATTTCGTTTGTTGTAACTGCACGTGAGCCGACTCGAGTCTTGATTAAACGGTGGTCCGGAGAGAAGGTAACACGGTTAAGTGGCACATCTATTTCTATAAAATAGAATGTATATACATTCAAAAAAATTTAAATTTAAAATGTTCACAACAATACAATAAAGTACTACCTACTTGTGATTTTTATTAATAATTATTATTATTGAATTATATAAATAATTAATTTTTATAACATAATATTATTATTTGATATAAGAATGATTTTTTTAATTTTCGCGCGAGTTATTAACAGCCCTGTGTGCAAAAATTGGTGCTATAGATGTCACATAGAGTTCTCATTTAGCAATGCGAAGTTATAAATTAATGCCTATTAACTTCTTTGAGATATACTTGGTACGCCAAACGCCAGGTTGATTGATATTATAAATACGATATTAGGTTAGGTGAGGTATCATATACATCTCTATAACCTCGCATGGTAATTATATTTAAGTAACAAAAGGTCAAATAGAAGTACATTTTACAGTTGAATAAACATCTAATGCAGGATCTATCAGAAGTTACAAAACAACGCATTCATGTCGCATAGAAGTACACATTATCAATAATTATAACGTCTATATGTGATCAATTAAATGCCTATATTTATATTCGCATGGATATCACATTGTTAACAACCTATTGCACATACTTTAAATGTAGAAAAGTACCTATTTATATTCATATATATTATTTATATATAAACCTACTTATCCAACATACCTAAGTTGATTGACTTGAATATATTTGTGTATTGTGTAATGTGTTCATGTAAGAATAAATTATAATAAAGTATTAATTTATTCATAATTTAATAATTAATATTTAGGTATTTAAATCACTTATAATAATATAACAACTAGGTAGGTACCTATAATATATTAATATATATAGGAATATACTATATAAAACCGCATAGCCAATAAACACAAAAGTAGATTGTAGGTAGTATGACTTACTTTATTGTGTACTTTATTACTTTTAAAACCTCAGTAGCTTGATATTATATATATATTAAAATACAATACTAATACTAGATAGTAGTAGTTAGTAAGATTATAGCAAAAATTATACACTAATTATTCTTATTAGGATAAAATATAGTATAGGAATAATAACAAATAACAGTATTATCCAAGTAAATGCATAATTTTATTTAATAAAGATCATGTAACAATGTAATTGCAACTGCTTTTACATCAGAAATATTAAAAAATAAACACTTATTCTTAATATCACACATATTAATAAGAAAACTATCTGTTTCATTAAATATATCTACATAGAAGTCTCCAACAATATCAGACACTAATGGATTATCAAAAAATGGGACTGCGTTGTATTTTACAACTTCAAAATATACACTTCCATTAGCCTTTTTAATAATTTTTTTAATACAAATAATGACATTGTTTTTCAACAAAAAATACATATTTTTCTTGTTTACAGAACTTAAAATACAATTTTCAGTTATTACATTTTCATAAAGAGTATCTGTGGGATCAGGATGAAATACATGATTATAAACTATTTCATTTTTTAAAATTGGATAACTAGCAATTGGTTCAACTATCTCAATATTTTTTTGTTCTATTATTCTATTGTATACATCTTGAAGAGGAAAACGAGCATTTTTTAATGACATTTTAATCATTTGTAGGCAATTTTCAAATTTGAACGCACTAAATTTGTCCAGTGGTCCATGTATCTTAACAAAATGTGCTATATGAATTAAACCATGTACATTATAGGTAATATACTCTTCACCATATAAAAAAGAATATTCTTCAACAAATTGTCTTAATAAATCATTGGCAACATCATTGTAAGCCATACATGTATCATTAGATAACAGGAGTCTAATGGCACAATGTAATATCATAAAGTGTTTGTAGAGAGATTTTTTTAATCTACCCTTTAGTACAATAGGGCCAGAGTATAACAAAAAAGATCTAAACTCTGTCGCTTTCCAATACTCCAGTTCTTCTAAAGACCGAGGGGAACGACTAAATTCTTTGGGGAAAAATGCTTTAAGACAAATAAGCTCTGAAGAAATTTCATTAGAAATATCATCATTCAAAAATCGAACTGGTTTTTTGCCTTTTTTCCAAAATAACAATAATCTTTTGACAACACCCAAACATATATTGTGCATATATTCTAATACCACGTTGTCTACTATATTTGTATTAAATTTGGTTAGTGGACAAAAACCTTTATGATAGTCTTCATCGTGTTGATTACGAAATGAAATATTTGTTCTTAAAGAAGAATTTAAGTCAGGAAAAGCCATTCGATTATTTAGAAAAACACCTTCTACAATACATGAATTACAGCTATGGTAGGAATTGTGCCCTTTTACATTCAAAATAAAAGCCTTTGCTGGGGCATCACAAATTATCTGGCTAATATTTAAAAAAAAAATTTTGTTATTGATAGACAAGCCACTGACTAATAATAATTCCATTTCAGAAATGAATGGATTTAAAAAATCAGATATTGAATTTGGTTTTTTATATTTATCATGGTAAATTCCAACAGGTACAACTATTTTAGATAATTCATGAATATCAATAAATGAAATTAATATAGGCCAAAAGTTGGATTTTGAACTTTTTGTTGTCGGAAGACCATCAATATTCAAACTTAATTTAACTATAGAAGTATCTTTAATTTTATCAAAGTATTTAGTTAAAATTGGTGTAATCATGAACTCAATACCTATATGAATATAAGATCCTGGTTCTATACTAATAATTTCATGTTTTTTAGGAGTTTTTAATAAGGTTCTCGAATCTTTGGGTAATTTGAGACCTTCTGATCTCAAAATTACTAAAAGCTCATTTACAAAGTTATGTGATACATGGTATTTAGAAATTAACTTTTGTAATTTATTTTCCAATGAAATATTATTATCACAATCATTAACATAACAGTCACTTGCAAAATTATCCGTAACACATTCAGCAGTAGTATGTATTACTGTAGTACTAGTTGAGTTAGATTTTGAAAGGCTAATATCTGAACATACGGTCATTTCTGTAGTATCTTCAGACAATGGTGTTACTGGAGTGAAGTTATTTGAGAGTTCCTCCTCTGGTTGTGTTGTTACTTCCATGCTAATACAACCTGATTCCTTTTCGAGTGGATTAGCTGGTTTAATATTTTTAGATAGAATAGTACGTTGAAATTGTCTTCTTGACATTGCATGAATTTCTTTTTTTTTTTTCAACTATAATTAAAACAATAAATTGTATTATTAATGATCAAGAGTGATGCATTTTAATTATGGTGTACAAAGTGAAGCAAGTCTCCAACTAAATATTTGTAGTTATATTTAAATATAATTGTGTACTAATTAATGTGTTCGATGTTAATCTACTAATAAATAATATAAAAATATAATTATAAATCATTTTAGTAACATTTTAGTTAATACATGTATTTGTAATGCTCAAGTTTATCTATATTATATTAAAAAATCTGGAAAAATAATCCCTTTAAGGTGCATAACAAATTTAATAAATAAGGTTCGTTTGATTCATCTTTTTTATCAACAATTGAATTATTATAGTTATACTATGTCATAAGTGTTCCCATTGAATAGAGCGTACAGTTTATAAAGTTTATTAGATTACAATTATACACACCATAATTACTATAAATGATAAAGAGTATTGAATATTATTTAGATATATTTATTGTTTTCTCTCTTGTGAATCTCTGATTACCATGGCGAAACCATTCTTTCACATGTTCTTCGAAAACCACATCAGTATAACTAAAATTAATTCTACCTATTTCTATGGAAAAAATAAAAAATAAACAAGATTTTTAAAATAAGATACAATCATTTTTGTTTTTAAACAATAACTTTAATTTACCTTTCATTATATTAATTATTTTAAGATTTTCAAGGCGGAAATTATTTCGAAATCCGGTCCATGAGCATTTTGATGAAAGCTCGTTTGTAAACAAGCGTTGTAAAATGCGCTTAACAAAATTTTTAATATTCTTACCGCCAATAGTAGAAATGAAATTTATCTATGAATCAAACATTATATTTATGTATGAGAATAATTATGAAAAAGAAACTACTAGGATACCATTTTCTTTTCAAACTGCTCATCATTTTTTATTTTTTCATCAATATTTATAATATTTTGAAAGTCATTAATAGGAAATATAGAAAAACTATCATCCAATGGTTGTTTATTAGCTGGCATAGTTGATGAATCTAATAAATATTTTTCGATTCTATCCATTCTTCCATCAAGTCGTTTAATATAACTGTAAATATTTCTGAGAAGAATTACTTCAGCAGTTTCCACTACAAATGTTCACAAAAATATAATATTAATACCTACACAATTTAAATTTCTGAAAAGGTATTTTTTTTAAAATATTTATTGAAATTGATTAAAAAATAGAATTATTTTATTTATATAGTAGGTATTCATTACCAGGTTCATCAGAAACTATGTTATGATTTACAATATTTGATAAATCCTGCACTGAATGTGTGTTTAAACAAGACATGTTGAAATTGTCTTGTTGAGACGTTTCATTCAAGTTTATTTGTTCATTATCACTTTGATCTATAGAAATAATATTATTAAAAAATTAGTTAAAAGATTTTATGATTATTATTTGGTACTAAATAATATGAACCAATTGCATAATGTGTTTAAAGATTGTTAATATAATATATTGGACAAATTTAGCAATATTAAGATAAATTGATGAACACTAAAAAAAAAAAAAACAGTATGGAAAACAGTATGAATTAATGATATTCATTACAGTAGATAATTGACAAATATACTTTCCAGGGTTATCAAATACAGAAATCATTTCACTAATTGTACTCTGTGGCATAGATGAAAATACATGTGAATTACTATTGCTTTCATATACATTTGGATTGTTCATGTGTCCTGATTCGGACATCTGAGAATTGCCTTCAATATTTTGAAGTGTATTTATCACATCTGTAAATAATTCATTACTTAATTTAAAATGAAATCATTTTATATTTTTTATTTTATGCATTAAGATAGAAAGTACATACATGGTATGCTGCAATTATTAATATTGCTATTAGATACAGCTGCAGGCTCACCAGATATACAATTTGAGTTAAAATTATTGCTGTATTGATTATAAAGAATACTTTTACTTGGACTTTTACTGGACTTTTTAGAAGGATTAATACTATGGCCAATTTTTATAGGAGAATCGCATATGTCTAAAAATTAAATTTCATGGGTTAACTTATTTTATTGAATTTATATAAAATATTAAGCATTCATCTACCACTGTCAGTATCTTCATTGTTATTTTTTAATCCTTTTCTTTTCCTTTTTCCTCGCCCAAGACTTCTTTCAGATTCTGATAAAAATATTTCTCTTTCTTTTTGTACTGCTTTATCATATGAATCTATATATATTTAAAAATTATGCAAAACAATAAGGTAAACGAAAATCACAATAAAACATACCATAACTTTCACCAATAATATTTACTGGGAAAGATGACCAGTCTACGTTTGGTTCATCTGCTTTTATTATCATTAAAGAAGTAACTCTTTGTTTACTTGGCCATCGACAGAAATCACCTGTACGGGTACTAAAGGTCCAATTACTTGGAATAACAGAATATTTATTTTCATCTTCAAAAAATCCTATTTTCCACTGAAAATATTAAAATAAAATAAATAATTATGTGCATAGTTTGCCTGTATATCTAAAAAGAATTAATTTAACTGTCAAAGACTGAAGACAACTATTTATTTGAGTATTCTTTGTTATCCTAATAATCCTACATTATGTGTTTACTAGATAAGTACTTAACTTAAAAATAAATGGTTTTCACAAAATTATTTTTCACCATAACTTTTCAAATGTTGAATTAGGTAGGTACCTACATAGGTACTTAGGTTAGGTTAGTTAGGTATTGTTAAAAAAATAAAATAAATTTAATATTTACTTATAGGTATAATAGTTATTCGCTCTATAGTTTTTATTTGAATCGTACCTAGGTATTTTAAAAGTTTTATATATGCAGAGTTGTAAAATATTAAATAGGTATCTACTTGGTATACCTATACTCAGATTCATAGGTGTCAATATGTCATACAGAGAGGACTGATTCAGTAAAAGAATCTGTAGAAGACCTAGGTGTATATTGATTACTGTCATTACTGATTAGGTATTAAGCATTAAATAATATGTAAAAACACTAAAAACATATTTTGTAAAACATCTTTCTTTGGACATTTTATTTTATATAACTATATCTATATTACTTAACATAATTTTTCAATACTTCCATCACTCTCCTTCGAGGTGTAAAGGCCTCTTCAGAAATGAGGAAATTTACCTATACCTGTGTTAACGTCACCATACACTGCAGCGGTGACGGTAAAATTCTATTGTCTTGGCGATTGTGCCAGGCTTCATTTTATATCTATGGCTGCAGTGTGTGCTGAGTGGTGATTGTGGAGGTCCTTTACATGTATGATTTAAAATATTATCTATTATAATTTTTAATTACCTGTTTTATTACTGGATCCATTTGTTATTTTCGATAAGTACACTGTACTCAAACACGGTGATCAGTGATTAAGAATCCGGAGTTGTAATCCGGAGACATGAACAATATAATAACAATATAATATTCTGAAACGAGTGAAACGCAACTACGCAAGTACGCACCGTGCTAACAAGTAACAACAATAATATCATACTGTTATTACCAAATAAGTTGAATAAAAACAACCGAAAATAGCGGTAATGATAAATGATAATATATTAATAATACTTAAACAACCTCTCATATAAATATCATGCAGCTGTTATTATTGTACTGCGATAATGAGATGTGTATGTGACTTCCAAAAGAAGTTAGAGAATTAATATTACTTATAATTAAATTTATAAATATCATTTACTATTTTTATTATTTGAAAATACCCAAGTGTTATATAAGATTTGCGACAACCTGAAGACGTTGTATTATAAATCTTATTATTAATGGGATGTTATGTTGTGAACTTCGAATAATTAAACCTCTCTATAACTTAAAAATTTAAGATAATATGAAACTTTTATTTTGCACACAATATTGACTTCCTGGAGAAGTTAAATTCAAAATAAATATAATTTGTACTTCTATGCGAGATACATTTTAGGACTTCTCATAGTCAACATAATTATTACATCTCTTATATACAACATCCTTAATAATTATTTTAAAATGTATCGTTAATTAACTATAGAAGTAAAATGGTGAGGTTACAATTAAAACTTAAAACCACTATCGCTGAGAACTAATGTTCATCATTTTGCACACAGGGAGTATCTTATATTAATGACGTCTATATATTTTAAGCCCATAGGCTATATAATAGTTTATTTCAAAACTAGAATTTCATATTAGTGCATAGGCGTGCGCACGGGTAGGGCTGATTGGGCTTTAGCCCCACCTGAGCTTTTTTTGTCATATGTGGATGGGTACTCGGTACCTAAAAAAGTAATAAGGTGTTATACGTGTTATAACCGTAGAAAATTGATAAAAAAAATTAATCAAAATTATAGATAATATTTACACGATTAATTAAAACGTGGCTGCCCATCGAAATGTAATAAGTTGACCAGCATATTATTATATTATAGACCAGTAGTTTTCAACCTTTTTAACCATACGGCACACTTAATATCCTACAAAATTTTCGCGGCACACCAATCCATATAATATGTTAAGCATATTTTATATATATACCTATATATACATATAAATACATACTAATAAAACTATTAACAGATTTTTCGCGGCACACTTCAAGAGCACTCACGGCACACCAGTGTGCCGGGGCACACCGGTTGAAAACCACTGTTATAGACTATAGTATATAGTATAGTACCTATAATAGACGTATTCTATGATATGATTATTAATAATATTAATATTGATGAATTGAAGTGTGAAATAATGAAAAATGATTGCTTACATTTTCCTGCATTCACCAACAATAAAAATATCACTTCGAAGTTTGTATTGAAAATTTCTAAAAAAAAATTTTATGTGACCATGACAAGAGGTGGGTGGTCAGATTGAATTTAGCCATACCTGACTCAGAAGTCTGCGCACACCTATGTATTAGTGGATTATAATGCATATCTATGATTTTTCATACGTATATGTGTATAATATAGGTAATACATATTATCGTAAAATATTATATAATAATTAGTCTTATTAATTTTTTTTTCAATTTATAAAATTTAAAAAAATATGTACAAAAGATAAATAAATACAAATATTTTGTAGTTAAAGAGTTAAAAAAAATATCTTAGGGACTATAATGGAATAATAGGTCTTTATAAATCTATTGATCTGGACCACTGGATCGCTCTCGCATTGGTTATTTTTTCATACAGGCATTGTAGGCATTGTAATAGATTCAAATCTAAAGAAATATTTTCGGACGAGTAAGAACTGAGAAAATTACTATCATAATAAAAATATTATTAATTCATTCATTGTCAATAGACCGTGATGTAGTATTTTGAAATGTTGTATAATAAAGTAAATTAGGGCTATAAATTATATTATTATAATATTTACAGATGACGGGTGACGATATAATCTTAAATCAGTGAAAATGTCTCATATTTTAAGTATGATTTTTGATTACGAAGTGTAATTTTTACGAGTGGGTACTATATAAATTATAAAGCGTTCGTGTATAATTTATTCTAAACGTATAACATGAATATATTTAAAAAGTACTTCACCCAAGTCCTGTTCGTAAAACATAACAACTTAAGTCTTAAGGATTCAATTTTAATCACGCTGAATAGACACTATATGTATATGTATAGGATACACAGCTTTCTAGCTCGGTGGTTCCAAACACGACTACATCACACCTTCAAAATATAGGTCGGCAGGTTTTTACATAGGTAACGTACCAACTATACGATTTAAATTTCGTTAATATGGAATGTTTAGCATAAATGATTATTATTATAAAAATTTGCATATTTTATTGTTTATGTCTGATGAAGTGATGACTATTTCAGTGCGCTGGTTTTTATGCATATAAAATATAGAAATTATAAATAAGATTATCTAAGTTTTACTGTTGGACTTGGTCATACTGTCGTACGTTTATATATAGTTATGTTAATATGTTATAAATATTTTATTTAATCACACAAAACGTGATATTATCAGAGTATAAAAAGTCACTACTGCAGCACTATAGCTTGTAAAACACATTTTATAAAATATATATATTATATATACAATATACTATATAGGTACTATAATAAACTACTTTAGAATATAATTCATCGGTTTTCCTTCACATACGACATACCTATCCATTAATTTCTGACCACTGGTTTACTAGTCAATTTGAAACAAATTGTATACAGAATGTAATTTATCAAATAATAAAATAGGTATAATTATGGAAAGTATACATATTTGACTATATTTTTTAATTAAGTATTAGATATTTATATATATTTTAATAAGTCATATATTAAATATAATAATAGTACTATAATTATACATTTTAATGTAAACTTTGAATTACCAAATTTATTTAAATTTTGAACCTGGAAAATTATGAAGCACCGAGTTCAAACTTACAGACAGTCAACTCTACCGCTGTAGTGTACAATCAAGTGTATCATTCCAAACAACTATTTTAATAATACATAATATTAAATTTCGAAAAAAACGTTCATACTTTTTTTTTCCATCTATTTAATAAATATAATATAGATGAATTGTTTCAATTAACTTTTTATTATAAAATTATACTTTATACATAATTTGAGTTCAAAATTCTATATAATTTTTGAGCACCAACGAAAAAAGACTTATCTATAATATTATCGTAGTTGTATAATGGCCATTGTTAATGGTTAATATACCTAATATGTAACACATAATACATACGTATATTTCAATATAATATAATATAATACACATATATATAATCAAGAATTATGTTTTTCAATATCCTTATTTGCATTATACTTTAATAAATAATTATACTTCTTTAATAAAGAAAAAAAGATCATAAATTCATAAACGATAATGATTTCTAAGTATGATTAAAATTACTTTAGTATTTAATTTTATTATCAACTACGATAAAATATAATATTTAATCATTATAGATATTATAGAACCATTGGTTCCTATTAGTTAATCATAATCATCTATGTAAGTATAACAATGATTAATATTTATTAATAATTTCAACCAAAAATGTATTACTTTGTTGGAAAATTGGTATTAAATATATCTACGAGAAATTCATTCCATTATATATATTATTGTGTTTATAGTAAGACTTTCTATAAACAGAACAAATAATCTTAACTTCCAGCAAGTGGTATTTTTTTTCTCATCAACGTCCACTGTTTAAGTACCGATTCGGAAAGTTTTTATTTTATTTTTATGCTATTTATAAATATAAATGTTGATAGTTAATAATGTGTAAACTTATTATATACTTAATTTTAACTTTTATCATTTTACTCTTAATTACAATTTAAAAGATTATAATCGTTTAATAATACGACTTATCATGGATATATTTTATATAAGATGATTTATCAAATGATGATACTCACTATTTTTTATTCTTTAATAGTACTTATAAATATTATATTAAAATTACGAATTTTGAAATTTTCAAGTTCCTTTATTTTTTTTTTAAATTATATTTCCATATAGCCTGTGGTGGAGGCCAAAGGTTTGATAGACAGTTCACTGCAACACAAAATAATACGTACTATTTTAATATTCTTTATATGGTAGGTAATAAAATAAATATGCATTGATGAAATATATTTATTTCATTAATTTTAGACCGGAATTATATAGATTTTTAACTAAGAAAAAATAGGTTTTTTTTTCTGGTGTCCTGTTGGCTAATAAAAAGTTCTAGTTTATATGTTAAAGTTAATATAATTTAAGTTTTCATATAGAAATGAAAAGTTAAAAATCATAAATTATAAGTCTGCGTATACTTGTTTATAGTTAGAGAATCTCGTCAAATAAGACGAAACATTCCATTTAAATTTTGTTACAACGATAATATGCATAAATCTCGTAAAACTTAGTTATTTTGCTTAAAATCATTTAAAAATTGAAAAAACATACTTCCATTAGTGTACAAGTCAATTTATACTTCATAAACTCAAATAATTTGTTTTTCGTTGCAGATAATTTCATAGTTATTAAAAAAAAAATTTAATATCTATATTTATTTATTGAAAATCAATTGGACACGGTTCCAGTCATTTTTTTCATATATATATAGATTAACAAACAAAAGCAAGATAAAAGAAAAAAATGTTGTACAGCATTTAAATAAATATTGTAATTAAAAAAAAACATACAACTATATAATATATTATAATATTTTCACATTAAATTAATCTGTATCAATGCAGTTATTACTATTATGAATTATATTTCCTTATAATTAACTAGGACTATAGTGGTCGCCACTTAATGTAATCACTTTGTTAAGGGACATAGTTGATAATATAATCCGATTGATAACACTAAACGAAAGTTGAAAAAAAAAATAATAATGTGATGTTTTATCAAATTGTATCTACATAATTATTAACAAATATTATTATTTATAAATAATTATAATTTATTACTATTTAAATTTTAAAGTATATGTGTAAATATACAAAATTTAAAATTATTAAAAAAAATTAAATGTAAATACAGATATATATATTATATTAACTACTATTAATTTGAATAATATTTTTTTTATTTATATTATGTTTTTATTTTTATTTTTATTTTTAAAAAGATCATTGATACAATGTTCATATTTATAATGTAATTCAAAATGTGACGAGTTATGTTACACTCCTTTTCGTAATACTCATATATAAATCTTATTTCAAAAAAACTTGGAGGTTTTTCAGTATAGGTATCCATTTGTGGCTAAAGCTCAATTTCTTCAAGCTTATATAATATGTTTGTAATAAAGCATGTAAAATATCTTTTTCGGTAAAATTTGATGTAGTAGGTATATTTTTATCAATTTTTAACCAATTTTTAAAATCTAAGTCTATTTCTTCGTATTCCTTTTCTTCCTCCTACTCGATACTTTCTGCAAAACCTCTATGTTTAAAACAATTTCTCGTACATAATGTTGATTTTATGACCACAAACTGATAACATTATGCAGCAAATTGATTATAATAACTGACATAATTTACACATTACATATATTATAAGTATACATCCGGCTCGTACTTATAGTTTTAGATAACAATAAACGATTGATAACATTAACTGTGAGTATAATAAGCCGCGACCACTCTATTTCAGGTATTGCGATATTATGACAAAATAAAATATATAGTCATCAATTACAAGTCTTAATAAAGTTATAATCCCAAAAATAAAAAAACCACTCAAAGTTATAATATATACCTATCGTACAACCATGAAAATATGTGTTTTATATTTTTAAATTAAAGAATATTTGACAGATATTGCTTATTTTATTTCATTAGTAAATTAAACTATTAAAAAAAATTATCAAATAACTGACTGTTCATGAATTTATTAATTATTGCCATTAATTATAAAATGACTACTGTATGAAATAGCATATAATGATGTATGCATTGTGGTAAATAATTCAGAAAAAAATAAATTAGAAAAAAAAATAACCATTAATAATAAGTATAGCAAAATTCAATGGATATAAAAAAGAGATAATGTTTAATTAATTAAATAAATACAGTATAAATTATATGTAGCCATGTAGGTCAAACTATAGGAGAAATATAATGTGAGAACACAATATAAAGAATAATAAAAATCAGGAAACAGATAAATCTCTTGCAATACCATAGCGTGTCTTAGAAACTACTCATAATATGAACACAATAAAATACAGATTAAAACAAGTCATAAATAAGCGAAAGTAAAATGTATAGAGAAGCAATAGGAATGTCAAAAAATAAAAACGATTTGTTAAATTGAGATTTAAGTATTTTACAAAATAATTTATTAAAATTATTAAGATAAAAATATATTTTAGGATAGATAGCATCGTGAGGATAAATTTATAAATTATAACTTATCGATCAATGACGTTATGTTTTCTATAAAAGGAAATGCACATGCAGAAACAATGTTATAGTCTATGTTTGGCCACACAGTGACCACATATTGTACTAAAAATGCGTATTTGCTAAAAAAATATTATGCGTTCTTATAAAAGTATTATGTTTCTATACTTTAAGAGTTATAGGTTATATACATATTATATACAGGTACTATCATATTTAACTTTTAAAAATTATTTTTTAAGTATAATATTTAAAATTGGGGTGCAGTAATCATAAAATAAAACAAACGTCTATTGAATATAAATAAATAACAAAACACATAGTAGTGCAATCGTTCTAAAGTTAAATACAATAAGATTATTAAACATTAGATAGAAATCAGCATTCATTCAGTCGATAAACACTCTCACACGACAAAAATCATAATATATGTTTGATATCAATAAACATTCTTAAGCTCTTTAACTGCATATCAATTACATTGTATAAAATGATCTTGCTTACGAATATACTATATTACTATAATACAGCTACTATCATTGCAACTAAATAATGAATTGAAAATTGTATTTAATTAATTTTTTTAATTTACACTGTATAAATTATAAAGTCATTAACACAATGCATATAAAACTTAATTAAATCTCTTTTACAATATTCAAAGTATCTCAGATATTTATATATTGAATACATTGAATAATATATGAATCATTTATTTATTTTCACGCCAAAATAATATATAACATTTTAAACAATTTTTCATTAATTTTAATCAAAACAAAGAGTTGAGCATACTATTATAAAACTGTAGCACATTTTTGTCAGAATAGGCATCATACTTTATTGGTATTAGTAGTCCATCACAATAAATGTAGAATTGTAGAATAATTATTCGATCGAACCTTTACATGTTTCAATATAAAATGGCAAAGGCGAGTAATACCACTCGAGATGACAACATTTTTAAATGTTGATTTGTGAGAGTAGCAAGGGTGGGCAGGGGGCACTTTGCCTCCTCCCCCCGCGCTTCAAATTGAATTATATTTATTTATAGGTACCAAACGTGTAAGTTTTACATTAAAATCGAAATATTATATAAGATATATAAGAACATGAAGTCTAAAAATAGTTTAGTGAGATTCTAGACCATTGTCATTGTCATAATTTTAAAATAATAATGTGAATAAATATTTAAAAAAATTAATTTTTAATTTGCCCCCTCCCCCTGATTGCAATCCTAGCTACGCCCATGTGTTGATGCATTTTATTTTAATATATTGAAAATATCTGCCTGGGCTTATGGTTGTATGCTGTATCTCTAAAGTCAACACGAGCTGCACGACTACACGCATTGGTAGAATTTATAATACATTTTGGATTTATGTTTTCATATATTATGGTCCCTCACCGTCTATTTAATAGGTTAATTTAAAAGAAAAAATCTCTTTCTGAGTGTAATATCTATAATATTCCATCAAAGACAATAATATAGTGAAACACGCTGAATACTAATGTCGTCTATTTTGAATATATCATCATAGAATCGTGATTATTAATTGAGATGATGACGGTTGTTGTTATTTTGTTATTCTAAACGTAAGACATGAACGCATATTAAACTTTTATTATCATACGTTTTGTATCAACGGTCGAATTATTTTTCGAAGAAATCCAATTAAACATGCCTGTGGAATTTAATGGAATTTAAACTGTTAATATTCTTTTTATAGACACATCTACCAACTATTAAAAATCGAATTAATACTAATACCTACGAGATTTGTTCGTACATTTGTTCACTGACCGTTTCATATTAAGTAGTATAAAATAGTCGTTACTAATGTGGTTATGTATTTATAAGTATAAGTACTCATACTTTTTATAACCACGTTTATTTAAAAATGCCTTATTTTTTTTTTTTTTTTTTTGTTCATGAATAATTTATAAATATTTTCCTTGATAACAGTACTTACATATGTTTTGAAGTCAAACACGATACACGCTTTATAATACGACGAATGCGTGTACTAAGAAAAATTCCAATATCGGTTGCACGTGATATGTAACAAACAATTTTTTAAAACTCAGTCTTCGAGTTTTAAGACATTTAAAATGAATAAATTACACCAATTCTATCAAGAGTTCGAGAAAAATGCGTTAGATCAAAATTTGGTAGTATATCATACATTTTATTTACTAATGTATCGTATTGTATATTTATAGAATATATTTGATTAAAATTTTTAATGAGTGAGTAGAAAAAAAAATTCATTTAAAAGATACGATTTAATTCAATAATAATGTTTTAAAAATTAAAAAATTAAACCTTTAAAATATTGTTTTTGTTTTAAACAGTGTTAAATAAAAAATAATTTAAAAAAAATCTATTTGTATTATTTAATAAGTATCTTATATAATCGTATAAAATTATATAATCACAATATTTGGTATTATGACGATTTATTTATGTCGTAAATAAAATGATAATATATCTACTCGTATGCTGTATGCATACAATGTACATATACATCATACATGTATAATATATATCAGTTTGTAAGTTGTATAAGTAACGGAAATGTCGTATGTTTGAGTTTGACTGTTAGCCATTGCTGTTTTAGTCTGATACCTAATAGGTAAAATACTAAAATATAATATTCGATAAAATAATTAAAATACTATGACAAAGTATATGATAAACAGTGTTCATATTTTTTTTTTTATGTGTGACAGTTCATGGTTAACTGTTATATATATTTTGCATTTTGAAAACTGTATGAAAAATATACTTAAACATAAAAAAACTACTAACTCAAAAAAATAAAATAGTTAATAAAATTTAAAATAAATATTTATGTTATTTTATGATGAAACAAATATTTATGGTTGGTATGTAATTAATGTTTTGAGGTAAAAAAGCAATTTTCATTTAAATCCATGCCATAATAAAACGTTATAAAAACCATTAGAAATTTAAAAATTAAAAAAATAAGCTATATACAACATGTGCAACAAACTCACCAATGTTGTTGGTATACCATGGAGAATACCAGAAATTTACTACTCTTGGAAAAAATTTTGATTTTTTTCCAATTAATATCTCTTAATAGTAATACCAATAAGCAGTTTTATTGTTGCTGATCAGAATATAGAGTTCGAACATGCACAAAATTGGTGATAAAACATCAATCAAATTGCTTTTGTAGTGATGTCATTTCTGAATTTACATTACACTATAAGACTAATTTTTACTTCCATCAAAGGACTAAACACGTTCGGTCTGCTATATTATGTAAACATTAAACACAACACATTTTGAAACCGGATTATTAGCTACATTTTGAAACGTAAATATTTACAAAAGACATGTTTAAATATTCATTTTGGTCTCAAACGGACCCTTTGTTGTATTTACAACTTGGATTATTATAAATAGACTAACGGGCACACCCTGCAAACAACAGTTGTTCACCATCAATGTGTCTGTTAATAATGATATATTTTAATATAGTGGACGTTTTCAGTTATGAAACGATTTTAAATTATTTCCAATCAAAGTCAATGGCGTAATATTATTATGTGTATATTTAAAACTCCACTACGCTAGGTTTTCAACGATTTTTTTTTTAATAAACGTAACAGAATATACAACAAATAAAATCTAATATAATCGAATGCTAAATAATAAGGAAATATACATAAAAGTGCAAAATTAAACAATCTTACTATTTATATAATCATAATAAAAAATGTTAATATTATAGTAGTTGTATTTTCAATTTTGTATTTACAAAATAATTAATATTATAAAATTTTGATTACACATTTGTTGATACATTGCCTATTTTTTACGCCCGTATTTCTAATTATATCGATTAAACTTGAATAAATAATCATTTTATTTATATTATCTTATTATGCTCAACTAAATTATTAAATCTTAAAGTACATTAAATAACCAAGTCATCTAAGTCACGTATCATATTATTTTAATTAATTAAGTTTTTAGCTTGCCAATATTATTCAAGGTCAAAAACACATTTAAATTTAATTCAATAAATTTATCATACGTTATTAATTGCTTAATGATTTAGTATAATATATTTTTAACATAAATATTAGCATGTTAAGTTATGCGTCACCAAGTACTAATTCTTTAACCATATTTGAAATGATAATATTTTGACTAATGCATTATTAAAAACATTTTCCCATGATTACCAAACATAATTATCAATTAGATGATTAAAAATGAATTCAAATCTAGATAATACTATCGCGTTACATTCACATAATTTGATAATAGGATAAGTAGTGTAATGTTTCTTATAATTACATTTCAAAACTATAATTAAGAATAAAATTAAATTCAAAAACAAAAGCTCGGTTGTACACAGTGATATTATACTAGATATTTAAATTTATATTTCATAGACCAATGTATCACAATATACAATAAAATATTTGTACATAGCTTCAACTTAATACGTACAGCCAATGAAACAAACACCATACAATGTTTTAAAAATGTTAAGTGAAATACTATTAAAAGAATATTCAAAATTACATTTCAAGTATAATACAAATTAAATGTATCATTGTTTAACTAATACGTGGTTCACTTTGTTCAGAAAATAAAGTAAAATATGTCAATTATAGATAATTCGCGTATATAGTAGGGTACTAAGGTGTATAACTTTATGAGCTTATGATTTTATTTATTAAAATGAATGTTAATTTTAGGTGATTGAAGTAAATCTCTTAGAGTCGAAAAAAAATCGTAGATTTATTTCGTAATAGGCGGCAATAAGAAAATCTGTGATTTCGCAAATAGAAAAAAGAAAACGGTTCAAAAAAATATTTGACCAAGTAACGCCTCTGATTTTACATTGTTACATCTTCTGCGTATATAGTATTCACAAAACAAACAAAAGTTACCTTAGCTATATGTAAACCATATTGTGCTCTATCCACTATACTTATAAAATTGTTTATATTTATCAATTGATGTTTTAAATGTAAAAATAGTTGTACACTGAATTAATACATTATTCAACGTAATTATTCACGTATTATTAAACTCGTTAAAAATAACATTTTTGACAGACTATAGAAAATATTAATATGTTTTTAATTCGAAAATATCAATATGATATATGCATATATGAATTTATAATATATTTATTTAATTTGTTTCGCCATCATGGTGCTCATAAAAACCTGTTGTACCTATACTTAATATTTATACAGGTATTCATAATAAATCGTATATAATAATTATTTTTACATTTAAATATATTCACATCTTCGCCACATGAAAATAATCAACATTTTAACGAAATATTTTCTATATAGTAAATATGTATATTATAATATGTGTATATATAGGTTATTAATGTATTATATAATATATAATATTTATATCGAAAATTGTTGAGAAATTCATATTATCATAATATTTAAAGTGTAAACATAATATTCAATATTATTATGATATAACATTGTATTATACTAAGCACAAATGGACTTTAACCCTTTGAAGAGTGAATTATTATTTTACCATTATCACCCACAGAGTGAATTAAAATATGAAAAAAATATACTAATAAATTAACAATTTTTGCAAAGTAATGACGTATATTTACGTCATACGTAATTCACACCCTGGAGGAAAGATTGTCAATTATCATATTTTGTATTGTAATAATCAAATATAAATAATATAATATTTTTTATCATAATATCTTTCAAATAATTCTACTTTTACCGTCATTATCATTTATAATTATTGTAATAAAACAATATAAATTAGACAGTATAGGCAACCTCTAAACATACGGAAAAAAATAATTGTAATAAATAGATACATTTATGTTCTAATCAAGTTAAAATTTTAGAAAAAATTACAAAAAATTGTTGACAGATGGCAGCACAATCTTCATTATGTGTTCGAAATCTGTACAAAAATAATTACAATCACTAAAATTCGATAAACACCATAACTCAACAATTACGTAAATATACGTCATTCCTCTACAGGATATACAAACTAAATGACGTAAATATACGTCAATACTCCTCAAAGGGTTAATCTTCAATATACAGAAGTCAGTGTCGGATATTGCGATGTATGTTACTACAATAGGTACTAATTATGTTCAATGTTGATAATATGAATCAAAAAAAGCATAAAAGTGCCAAGAAAATGTCAAAATTATTGCGTGCTTTTGAAATGGTTGCACATTTTTTCTAAAATATACCTTTGCGTGTACAACAATGATACTGTGCCCCTGAATATTGTGATTTGTGAATAGCCGGTAATTAAATAATTTATCGCTCGATAACAATTTCAGTTGTTTTCCGAAATATACAATCGCAGCGACGTTTAACCAGAACGCCAGCGTAAAATATACGAAATACGACCACGTAAGTGGCATACAAATGCGCCTTCAATAACAAAAATTATCATGGACTATGGTATATTACTGTACCTGTACGGCTGTACTATAAGACGTATTAAGTGGTACTAAGTATTTAGGGTGAACGGCGGATGTTATGAGTGATTTTAATATGTATAAGTACTCAAGTACAATAGTACATGTTATTATGGTACATAGTTTGAATGCGTTATTATTGAAAAATGTCTGATTAGAATTTATTTAAAAAGTATAAAAAACGATTTTTTTTGTATATATAATTTTGAAAATACCCACCTATGACAAGTTTTTATTATCATGTTTTCATAATATTATATTATATTTATACATTTTTCGTTTGCTTATCACTTTATTTATTATATATGGATAAAAAAAAATGTGTTGTAATAGTAAAAATTATTGAATAATAGTGTAAGTGTTGTAAGTTTTTGTAATATTATAAAAAACACAGACACATGAGCTGATTTATTTGTATAATTTAATAGTTTGTTGCATGTGCCAATATCAGTTGAAAATGTTCATACAATTTATTAGCTAAAGTAGATTTTCCATGATACCTGTACTAATTAAACACAGGAACTGGATTCTGTATTTTATATAGGTAACATAGGTACTCGTGTAAACAATATCTTGACTATTTTAGAATAAGCCGCAGTGGCCGGTTCACTCGAAAAGTTGTTAAGATATAGTTTAGGTTAACACTATTAACAGAAATGTAGTTGCTTCCCATCGTATTTAGTTTTGTTATGATAACTTTTTATTTTGGGTGTATATTATGAAATCATTGTAATCGATAATACCGACTTTTGTATTAGATACACTAAAACTAAACCATAATGCAGCCATGCAGGTATTATTTAATATTTATTATTATTATATTGTTATTGTTGTTGTTAGTGTACGATTATTGTAATAACATGTGATAAACTTATAATAATTAAGGCTCAAGAATTGCATATTATTTTATTTGCTCTCGATTTATTTATAGTAGATCAAGCTAAAATCTGAAGTATACAACGATGGTCGATGGTAAATTAAAAAAAAAAAATGTAAATTTTAAGGAAAAAGTGCGTATTTCGTTGATTTTCAAGTGCATACTGAGTTTATTTATATTTTCTAAAACAAATTGATTTATTCCTTAACCTATACATTTTAAATAATATTAAATATAATATTCAATATTATTTACGTATTACGTAGATATTTTTTGTCAACGAATACTAATTTGACAACGGTTTAATCTATGTCACGCTAATAATATACCAAAATATCATTTTATAAATTATTGACTTAATATCGTAAATTTATTCACTGTTTATTTTTTAGTAAATTGTTTGTACCCAATCGACATTTTATAGTAATTTTTTTAAAAACAAGTTTTTAATTTAAAAATATGTATTGAGACACCAACCAGTTTTCTGTCATGTTTTAAATACTTATACATTTATTTTTCCATTTGTTTTCGTGCATATTGCTAATAATATTAGATGAATATTTTCTCGTGTATATTTTGCCTATTTTAGCTCGTATTGATCTCTATACTTATAATGCCGCTATGTTTGAGGTTTTTGGCCTCTTTTAAATAATAATAATAATAATGATGATGATGTTGTAGTATTCAACAGGTTGTATGTTGTGCGCTACATAACACTGCATAATATTCGGCGATCGTCTCATCACTCTCAGTCGATATGATATTATTGCGATTCGACACGAAGCTACAGGAACAATGCATTGATTATAGGTTTATGGCCGCTTTCATTGGAACGCTATTGTCTATCAGATCTAACGCAGCAACACGGCTAAATAATAACAACAATAATAATAACATTTACTAATTAGTAATTATTACTAAATAATATCGACGCAAGTTCGGACTGGAATTCTGCCACATTGCAACTATAACTACCACCACTACTATTACGCTACAATAATGCAACAGTGGAATAATAATTTTCATCGCATACCTACCTATACAAAGCAGCTACGATATGGTGAATAATATCATCCATACAGAGCATACAGGGTGTGCGTGGCTCTATTGAACCGCGGTAGTTCTTTTGTAATGATATTCACAATATAATTCACAATTAAAAATTGAACTTGATGAGACTAAAAGGTATTATGATACAAATATTTATTTGTCTACAAAACCTTAGGTGTTTATTTACTGGAGCAGTCACCCTACGTATATTCCGCGTGAACGGAAACCTTCGACGACCTATTCTGTATATATTATAAGATATACACCGCGGTCTTGTACATCTAGGCCGACGTGCTTTTGCGCGTGTTCTGCGGACGTAAATGTGATATGATATTAATTTATGGTTCGATATGCGGATTCCGATGAAAATATGTCGATATACGATTTTGAAGTGCGTGACATTTATTATGTTATGTTTTTGCACGTCTTTTGATTTATTTCTATTTTTACGTTCCGTTGTGTCAATCGACCTGAAACGGCTGAAACACATTCTATACAACAATAATACACGCCTCTATAATAGGTTATTCAGTATTCACACGACTGCTATAGCCTATAAATATATTTTAGAGAAATGAGAGTTTCTTGTAATATCTTTTTAACTGTATTTTTACTAAGCATATATTTTTATAATAGTTATTTGATTATTGTATTTTAGTTATATATGATATTTTGTTTGATCTGCAGTCTTATCATAACATCACAATAATTAAGAGGACGCTATAACCGCATGCGTTGTCTCTGTCTTACTAACGTACATCATAACAAATTTTCGTTCAGCAGAATACATTTTGTAATGCTAATTTTAATATTGGAGTAAATTTACCTAATATCAAATTTAAAGGTAAAAATATTATCTAGACAATGGCGTATGCTTTTAATGATATCATTATTTTTAAGTGAGTTATTACAGCTATGTAAAATATAACAACTTTAAAATGTTCATAACTCACTTTAAAATTATAATATCAATAAAATCATATTTCATCGTCTAGACTCTAGATAATATTCTTACCTTTAAATTTGATAAAAGGTAAATATACTATAATATTAAAGCTAACATCACAAAATGTATTTTTTGCTGAACGAAATCTTATATTATGATGTACGTTATTAAAACAAAGACAACACATGCGGGTATGGCGTTCTCTTAAACTGTAATAACAAGCTTTGGTTTACATTTTTCAATCAACAAATTTACATTTTAATCTCACACAAATTTTTTGTCTTTTAAAATTATGTATTTTTAGTACATTGTCGGTGTTCTCCTAATAAACTGACAATAACTACTCTTTTAACATTGAAAATAGCCCGATTCAGTCTTTCCGCTGATATTTATTCTATTTTTTGGGCCAATTGTACGCCTCATCGTCAAACATTTTTCGCGTGACTTAATATCTAATATATATATTTAGGGGCGCAATGAAAATATTTGGGAGGTTTAGGCCCACAACCCATTTGTTACTATGGTAATAGTCGTACAAAAGGCTGATAGGTCGTAGAATTATATACGACGAGTACAATTATATAGGTACCACACGCAAATTCGGTGCGTCCCATTTGTGTAAAATATACATACGATAGTAATACTACACTCGTATTGTATTATACGCGTGACGTGACGAATCGCAGAAATGTCGTTACCGACTCACAGGAGGTATTTTACTTCATCTCAAACGTTGACCGATATGATATTATATTTTTGTTCATATTTTCGTTACGGTCAGATGAGCGTCAATGGGTTTTCTTTCATTCGTTTTTAGCCGTTGTGAACGACGATCGTTCGGAAATTTACCGAAAAACAATAAATACGTCATGTATACGAACGTATAGGTATACCTACGAACCTATACGTATATGCAACGTCCAAAGGTAAAACGGTAATAAAACGCGGCGATTCATACTTAACTATATAATGGTGTATGCGGAGAGGGGGTGTGGGTGGTCTACTTCGGTCTGTGGTCAAGGGGTGCACGTAAAATCCGTGTATGTAGCATATTATTATGATGCGTGTTCGGGCGGCTCTTTGAACGGCGGTGCAGTATCTCCGCGGGGTGTGTGATGTATTCTATACCCATATAATAATATATAATTTTACGTCTTAACGATATAGGTATATATATATATATTATAATCTGACGTGTACAAACACGCGGGGGTATGGGCGAAGGTCGTGTAGGTACACGATGCGCCCCGTTCAAAGGTGTAAAACCCCGCGAGAGGATCGTAAAACGATCTGCAGGGGAGATACGTACTAGCGCGCGCGATTGTAACGCACAACACATACGTATGTGTATACATCGTGCGCCCGCGGCGAATCGTATACCCGAGTATATATAATATACATCATGTGACTTTGAGCCGCGCCGGGGAGTCTGGCTGCACCAGTACGCGCGGCCTGCCCGCAGCGATAATCGTCCTACCGGGCCCGCCGCGGACCGACCTTTTTGTGCGCGTACAATGTACATGTTATTATATTATATTATAATAATGCTTTCACAGGTATACACACCGCTCCGTCGCCGATTCGAGTCGGAAAACTCGGTCCGCATCAGACGACGAGGAGGCTCTCGCCCCCCCCCCCCGCACGTCGACGACCGCTTTGCGAGCACAATATTTGGACGGCTACGGCGGGACCACACGCGCACGCGAGTGCTGCGGGCGGGGGGAGGGAGTCGACACGAAATTCTGTGACAAAATATTATTATTGTTGCGACGGTAACAAATGATAATATATCACAGCACAGACCTTATATATACATATGGACGAGAGAGAACTGAAAGAGAGAGAAAAAGAGTGAACGGCATTAGAGCGATTGTGCGTGTTTGTGTATATCCGTTACGCGTCCGTATATAGGTATGTATCACCGAAAATCGGAAGGTCCGGGTGGTCAGTCGGATCGTTGTACGTTTTTGGGTTCCACGCACCTGCTGCCAAGTATATATAAGGCCAATGATGGCAATTATATTGATATCGCATGAGCTCATTCGCATATAATGTTATATTATGTTGGCGATGGATGGTGCGTACGTTATTAGTGTACCTATACACCTACTCTGCCCTCGAGACTTAAAAAAATATCGTCTATTTTTCACACACACACCTACCGGTGTGCATATACAGATGCACTCGATCGATTTGGGGACGTCCGAGGATTGATGATTTAAGTTACTACACAACACTGTCGTGTACTGTATGTTTCACGAGCATTCGATATCGGTTGAGTTCGATATCGCACTGGGTCATTTTATGATTTATGTGGTTATTAATATACTTAAAAACTTTCGATAAGTACGGACAAGTACAGACATGCAATGTCTTATATCGATACATGTTATTGTACACGGACTATCATCGGTACGTTATATTCAATCGTTTTATTGTGATTTCAAATTTTTATTAAAAAAAAAACTCAAGTGAGCCATGGACTTGGATTTTTATTTTTTGTTACTCGTTCGTGTTGAACAATTTGAAGTGGGTATCTGCCTTCCACTATCTTTCATCATTACCGTGTTAGTGGTGTGCTTAGGTTTTTTGAACTGTGAGAGGGAGGGAATACGAATTTTTAATTGTTCTCAGACCACGTAATTGTATAAAAAAAATGGCATTCCCACATTTACCTGCAGGCGTTATGGTTAATTTTTATAATAATATAAATCATTAATCGTGTGAAGGAGGAATATTTGTACATACATATTAGGTATTATAATAATATATCTTGACGTGAATTTCTCCATTATGGCGATAATATATATACTTTCTTTTTTTAATCACATAAACATGCATTATAATATAATGTGTATATGTTATTGTTATCGATAACTCAATCATTTATAAGATGAAATATTAAAAAACATAATGAAAAAAATATTAAAAATATGAATTTTTATTATAACTATATACGTACAGTGTATAGTTTTTTTAGAGTCGATGAGAAATCAATTGACAAAATCGATTTCAAGAAGAGAGGAGAGATATGAAAAATCATCTATATGACTATTAGTTTATTAACAATAATTGAAAATAAAATTAATAAAAAAAATTGAAAATGTTCATGCCTATAAAAGCTCCCAAAAAAGTCGAAATAATATGTAAATGTTATCATATTAAAAAATGAAAATTTATTTATTTCAATATGGGCTGTGACTCAATAGGCACATATAGCAATTTAACATAATTAGGTATATAATTTAAAAGAATTGTATAAAGTAGATATTATAACAAGTCGAAAAAAAAACAGAAAAAAATTACATAGCACCTATATAATAACTTAAAAATTGAAAGGATGGATCTTAGTTGGCAATACATCAACTTATATAGTGGTCGGTTACTGAAATAATTTACCTTACACAGTGGCAAAGGCAAACAGATAGAATAGATGAGGATATGGAAACAGGACATTTTAAATAATAATAATAAAAATATATTCCGTGAAAATGTTATGCATCTTTATGTTTCCTTGTCATTAAATTACTACAAAATATCAAAAAGCGTTTTAAGAAAAATTGATATTTTACCGATCAATATCTAATATACATATTTGAATTTTAAATACTTATAAAAATTTGATATGACATTTCAGTAGACTTTTTATATTTCGTGTAGAAAAACTTGCGGAATCTTGTATTACATTTTAAAATATTATAGGTATAATCATCTGTTTATGAATTCTTCTTTTGGACCTCCAAAGTACCAATTTATGATAACGAAGTACTCTGACAATAAATGTTATAGCTCGTTAGAATGTAGTGTTATCTACGACATCACGTGCCGCCGGATTGGCAAAGCAACTATCAGATCATAATTTTGCTTGTTGTGCTCCTGAAATGTATAGGGTTAGGCAACTTAACTGAAGCAAACGAAAAAAATTAAGTTATGGTCTTATAGAAATAGAGGTCCTGTGTCCGAGTCTCTCTGACTCAGCAATGATCATATAGGGTGCAATGTTGCAATAATGCCCCTTAAGAACTATAATTTTTTAACTACACCAAATATAATGAACGATGGAGACAGCGGTTCAACCGAGCAAGCAGTACTTGAAACTTTTACGTCTATTAGATACTACTTATTAGTTATTAGTTATTACCATAAATCTGTTCATACTGTTTTACGGTAAGGCACTATTGGCTCGATAATATAACCTACATTATCATAATAATTAAGTAGTAGTATTAATATTCAACGTTTTTAGCAAACAAAAAAAAAATATTAGTTTTTAATGATTTACTTATAAGAACATAAAAAATTTGATTATTACTATTATTATTATATAATAAAATTTGTGTCTGTGTGAAATCAAAATTATTGTTAGTATAGATACCTCTTTGTTACTTTTTAGAGTAAGTATAATTGTCATGGTAATTTATTTTATGCTTTAACTCAATTCTAATATACTTTCAATAGTTAGTGGCTGATTTTTTTTTTACTGTTTTTAATACCTATTTTAAAAATGGTAAAAATAATAATCGAACGGACAATAAAAGTTTAATAAAATATAGTTCTTACAAAATGAGGCGAATTAAATGTATAAATTACCCAGGTTCGACATGATTGTCAGCCGTTACTGTTATAGAATGTATTCAATGTGGTGGTTGGCTAGAACATATAAATTACAAATTGTCCATAGATTCAACAATGCTACTCGTCGGTATTAAAATATTGACTTGATGTCGACAATTCATAGAAAAAAAAAAAATGCCTAATAACTAATAAGTAATTACCGACGAAATATATTATATTGACTTAACAAAAATACATTGAGCCATACTGCCATAGATATGTTTATGGTTTTATCTATTCCACGTGGACTATAAAACAATTTTAAAACACGAGTAAATAGATTTAAATATCTCGAGGAGCCCGAGGAGGGCTTAACGCGTAAGCTCTCCTTTAAACCAGCACTTATCGTTTACGTACGTCCACGCCTAAGACGAGTGAAAAACGTTATTTGGTTCGATCATTAACCATACGCCAAGACAAAAGTCTACGGACGCATTTTACAACTCGAATAATTAAGTGCGCGGATACACAAAATAAAAATAACATTACAACGGCATTTGAACGAATCAAAAACGCGAAACGCGTCGTAGACCATCATAGGCGAACGTTTATAAAATATTAAAACGACACAAACAGCGCTCCCTAGTCCGGTCCTGCAGATGAGTGTAATATACTCACCATGGCTTGAAAACACTCAACAACGCATTTTCTTGTCCGTCAAATGAGTTTTGTTTTGGTTATCGCGCGTTTTCTTAAAAGAGAACGCTACGCCCGTGCGTGCAGTTATCTCCGTTTTACTGCAAATTTAAAACATAACAAAAACTATTTTATGTAGAAAGAACCGATGAGAAGGATTAAGTAGAGTAAAGAACGAAATTTTTAGTACGTAAAAAGAAAAGCTTTGTCTGTGAAATTACGTTTTTATTTTTTCTATATCGAAATTACAAAAAAATTATTCGAGTTTGGATTTCGAAACAATAAACAACTTTTTTCGTATAAGTACAAAATCAAAAATAAAAACGGCATTTCACAGATAATATTCCCGACTAAATTGTATATCAATTTGGTCATCACTGCGACGCGACAACCCGAGTGGTTCTATCCCAAGCAAAACAATTTTTTTCTGTTTTACATTAATTGTGTATTAATCGATGTGTGTCATGTACTCGTGCGGGTGTGTTGTAGCAACTTATTAAATTCTATCCGAGATCATTACTGCGCCATCTATCGCAATGATATCATAACTATATTCCGGCGGCGAGTCAAAGCGCTAAAATATGAGTTACTGTATAGTTCATTCTTGCAATAATATTGCAAATCAATTAGATACGCGACGTTCTACAGTGCTATACAGCATTATTGTATAATCCACGGCTCGCATAAATTAGCTATAGATTATAAGTACCTAATTAGCAGCTATAGTTAATTATTAATAATTATTATTCTAGAGTGGAATATTTACCCGGCTCAAGGGGTAGACGACATAGGGCGGCATTTTACAGAAGCGGCATTTAACATTTTTGAATTATAGATTTGATGTAGTATTTACACGTAAGGGGCTGCAAAACTCAAGTATGCCTAGATGTGTTTAAACACTTGAGCCGGGCCAGGGTATAATACTACATAGCTTAAAATGTGTTTCGAAAACATTGTATAAGGTAACAGGGGCGTATTTAGAAATGTCTTAAGGGGGGAAGGGCACAAACAAAAAGTTAAAATTTGCGTATATGAGGCGTAGTTGTAAAATTTCTCATATAATAAAACTAAGTATAAAATACGGTTAATGTGGGAGACACGAGCCCCATTTGCTCCCCTCTTAAATACACCCCTGTAAGGTAATATAGTGGTCTCTCAAGTTTCTTCAATTAATGTTATTTTTTTAAATAAAAAAACATTTATGATAATAAACGTTTTTTAAGGATTAATTGTTATTATACTTTTCGATACTCAATGTCGTAAAAACTTTAACTTCAAACGCTCATAAAATATATTAATGACTTTATCTATGGTTATTGGTAGGGCTCGGAAGTTGATGACCTTAAAAATATTAAAAAATGACGTAGAAAATTATAAATATTTTTTTAAAATAATAAAAATATATATATTTTTTAAATTGTATTCTATTTTACTATAAAATTCTATATACCAGTATCAAAGCTTACAAATTACTCAAAATATGAAAAAAAACGACAAAAAAATGTCTTTAAAAATTAAATATAGTAGACATTTTAAGTAAGTTATCTGCATAATGATTGACAACAAACGATAAGAAGCAAACTTATGTGAAATCAGTAAAAATGACTAAAATTGTGGGAAATGACCTAGAAATGTAAAAAATGACATAAAGTAATAAACACCAAAAAAACGCAAAAAAATGCAAAATAAAAATTAGTTGTTCAGATTCACTTTCTAATGAAACACATTTGTGGCCAGTAAGTATATCGTCTAAAAAGTGCAAAATGCATCAACTTCCGAGATCAAGTTATTAGTTTTTGAATTATAATAAAAATAAAAAATTTGTTTTCGTCAATATATTGTTATTTGTATAGTTTTTCCCGCTTATTATGAAATTGAATGGAATTTTATTTTTTGATAATAAGCCAACTATAATAAATACTAGATACATTTTTTTATCTGAAAAGCTCAAACTATATTTTCAATTATTAACATATAATAATTTTTCTATCATATATTATATTGCATTATTGTCTACACGTACTGAGAAAAAACACACTTTGTAAAACCAATATTATACTTTATAAAAGAACGTTTGTCTAAACAAATGTGCTGTAATATTTTATTAACAACACTGTTGACTGTTGAGCATAGAATATTTCAGGCAACGCTGTCATATTCACAAAAACGAGATAGTTTACACTAAAACAGATTTTGACTAAATTTATATCCTTATTCTGTTATAATTAAAAAATTTAACAATTTCACCAATTGTTTATATTATTAATTTGTTATTTTCTTAATATGAAATTATGGTATAATTTTAAAAATATTTTTTTAATTATTTACACTTTATAGACAATTGAAATTTTTTATTGTTTTATAAATGTTAATCAACAATAATTAAAATTTTGAATTTTGACAAAATCGTTGAAAATATCGAAAAATTTAAAAATTTTTGTAGTAATACGTAAAAAAAAATTTCTGTTCATACAAGATTATTTATAAGAATTTCAACTAAATATGAAAACAAATTCTACAAGAAAGCCAAATTACATTTTTTGAAGATTTATTATATTATTATTAATTTTACAACACGCAATGATATTATTTATTAATTTTAAGATACTTAACCTCAGAGTACCTTACAATTTACACGAGCAAGAGTCATAAACTAGGGTTGGATAATGTTATTAGTCTTGACATTTATTTCTTCAGAGAAAGTAAATTACACCTTTTACAAATGTGTATAAATTTATCCACATAATGATGGTTTTATATTTTCTAATTTAATTATACATACTGGTATAATACCTATATAATTACCTACTCGTAATAGAAATGACGGCCAATTTCACTCTGTTTCAAAGTACTTGGGCTAAAATATGTTTATCAAATCTGAGGTGTCAATTAATTTGTTTTAAAAAAGCGTACATAGTGATTAATGTTATTTCATTTGATTTTATTAAACGATAAATGCATTACGCAACCAAACCTTTCATGGCATGTTTCAGTTCATACTTATTTTATTGGCCTGGCCCTCAAGTCCACGCAATCATCAGAGCATTGCTCGAAATAATAACAAAAGCTCTGACTAAAATTAATTAAATTGAATAGATGTCCATAAAATTACGATGCTCTAAAGAAATTTAAGAAAAATCATTTTGTTTCCTTGGCTTATGTTCAATCGTAATATAGCCTCACAGCCCACACACACCTTCATTAATATAACAGGTTGGTTTAATGTAAATATTTAAAGTTTAATATTTGACAACAACATAATATTTGTTATTTATTCTTCGGTTTTTATTTCTAGTAAAAAAACTGTATAAAGTACTAAAGTATTCATAGCTATTGTTTATATCAGAACGTTTGATAAACTAGTCTTGTGTTGTGTGAATTACATAATAATAATAATAAAATGATAAGCAATATTCATATTCCGTCTGCACGTCGTTTAATATCAATAATCATCTTAGTTGTTGTGATAAATTTTACCACAGCTAAACTTGAAAGTAATTATTTTATTATTTACAATTTATTGATTCATTAAAATTTAAAATTTAAGATACACAACACATAATATATTTATATGATGTATAATTTATTTTATATTTAATTTTTTTAAATTAATTACACGTTTTCAATACAAAAATTGTTTTAATTTTAATATAAAAACTAGGTTTAATAAGCTAATAATTTCAAGAAGTACTAACTTTTTTTTAAATGGTTGCTTTTACACAATTGAATAATATTTATTTTTCCACTATTTGTATAACTGTCATCTTTAAATTTAATATTTTTTTTTTGAATGACAGCATACATTTTTATTTTATTTAAATATAATGTAAAATAATTTTCTGGGAATTAAGATAAATATTATAATATAATTTAAGAAAAATAATTAATTATACATAATATATAATCATTTATAAAAGTTTTATGGGCGTTGTTTAAAAACACAAGGGTTTAGAGTTTTAGACTCTAAACCTCAGAGCACATACACTGCAAAATGTTAAATTATCATAACTACATTGATTACATATTAACATAACTAATTAACTATTATTATTTAAATATCTTATTATAGACATAAGAAATCCTTTAATAGCAGACAAATTTTAAACTTTTATTGTCCTATAATTCAAAATTAAATTTGTGTAACATGTAACATTTCTTTAAACAGATACTATATGAAAAAAAATTGTTTAAATACGTTAATACTTTTCAATATAATGAGTATTTACTAAATGATCCACTCTGTAATCTATGTATAAATAACAAATAGGTAGGTAGGCACAATTGTATTACAGTCATAAGTATTTTGGGTGCTGATCTGCAGTTGACCTCAATGGCTGTTTTTGACATTTTAAAAATGTACCATCTGTCCTCAACCGAATGTACCGATTGCCATGATAGGCGTGCACAGACATTTGTGGCAGGGTGGGCCATAAGATTTATGATACTTGAATTTTGAAGAAAGAAACAATTAAAATATTTCATATTTTATATCATTTTTTTCTTGATTAAAACAAGATATTTAAATCAGAAATTATATTGTCTAATGTACTGTAATAGACTTTTTGCATTTCATGTTCTTTAATAAAGTAATGTTGTGTGTAACTTGAGCTATCTATCTTTGTGGAAATTCTTCTTTGTCTAGTGACAAGTATATCAATAAGAAATCTAACAGAATTTTTGTAAATAGTATCAAAATTTAAAACATTGTTTCTTTGTATACCTAATATCATAATATGTGAGGGAAACTAGTGCATTTTGTTATAGGTAGTTTGAGGGAAAAGGTAAGTTTGATGGCAATCGGTATAGATTCATTATTATATTTTAAATATTAGTTATTATTAAAAATTTAAAACTATTAAAAAGGTTTATAATTAAAATGTTTTTTCAATTAATTTTTAGACAAATGTAATGGTAATATATTATAAATTGTTAAATTATTAATACATCTGCTTAATTTTATTAATCTTATAGTTTTATTTATCAAAAAATTTCAAACTGTATTTTATACAAGACTAAAAAACGTACTATTTCCATTTTTTGCTTTTTCAGAAACATTGATTTTCTATAGTAGCTTATCAGAAAGTCATAGTAAAAACCTTTAGTATTCAAAAACTACATAAAAAAAAACTGAATCTACTTATGATATTTGTTTATATTTAAATTTATTTAAGTTTTGGTTATAATTTGTTATTTCATCTTGAATAAGATCAACACAAATACCACCTCTTTTTTCAGTAGGACTAGAATGATTTTGTTTGAATGTTTTACTTATTATATTTAATCGTCTTCTAGTTATTGATGTAACAGAAGAAAATTCATCAAGACAAACTAGTATTAAATTACTTCTTGTGTGGTATAAAGTATTTTACAACCATACGATGAGATCTGTTAGTTTTTTTACGGTCAGTTCGTTTGACATAACTTACAGTTATCATTGTAATTAGAAATTTATCCTGTTCAATTTGTGTAGTTAATTAACACAAATTTTGTTTAAAATCAGTCAAGTCTTCTTCTGATAGTTCACTAACTCTGCATACATTTTTCTTTACCATTTCGGTATGATTACATTTTAATTCCAATGCTTTTGGTATACTATTTCTTTGTCTTTTCTTTTATTTTGAATTATTCTCTTTCTACCTCCATTAGTTTCAGTTATAAGATCAATATATTCTGGATCATTATTTATTGATACATTTGCTACTGATTCCAAAAGGAAGAAAGTCAGTATTTTCTAAAATCAAATTAGCATCAATATTTGATTAGTTATATTCGTTTATACGACCTTGGTAAAGTGTTTATATTACTACCACTTAAAAGAAATGTGTCATTAGTAACTATTTAGGTATTACAGATAGCTTGAAAAGTACTTAAAAATACTAAGAATTCAATACATGCATGTCGAGTTAACTCGTAATTGAGTAACAGTATAATAGAAAATAGTGAGTGTATTGAGTGTAATAATATACTCATAAATACAGGTGACTTAAATTCGATTAAGTATTCATCGTCTGCGTTTAGTGTTTACTGTTTACAGAGAACGAACAATATAAACTATAAAATAACTGCAATAAAACACATATACATATTAAATATATAAATTGAACAAAAAGAACATGAAAATAAAAAAAATAGGGTATTTGGCTTAGAAAAATTAACACACCCCCCCTTCCATCAAAAATAACATTTTAATATAAAAATAAAATTGAAAAATCTTTTCACATAATATTATCAAAATAATTTATCAAAATTGAATTTAATAAATAAAGCTTTATAAAATCTATATATTTATAAGCTTATAATAAATAAATCAACTTATACTGAGTAGAATATTTAACGGGTTTTTTTTTTAGTCCTATTAAATTGCGTTGGGTTTACAGGTACGTATATAGTTGTATTTTAGATATATATATAATTTATAATAATATAACTATATAAAAAGTCCAAAATACACCAATATAGGCTAACGCAGAGGTATTCAAACTTTTTCATCCCGAGGCTCCTTTGAGTCTTCACAAAATGTTGACGGCTCCCAAATTATAAATAACAAAAAAATCAATGTTTATATGAATTTAATAACATTATGGAAACAATGCACTTACGCGACAAATTAAAGCTATATATTTAGCGAAATAGCGAATGATTATTGTAGACAATTCAACGTTTCCCAACCGGTGTGCATCAATGATAATAATAATACGTTTTTCGCAAAAATATTTATTGGTTTTCAATTATATGACGTGACTCCCTTCGACAACCCCCGCGACGCCCCCGGGAGCCGCGACGCACAGTTTGAATACCTTTGGGCTAACGTATATAAAAAGGAGATACACTACATTTGGGTAAACATTATTTTGAAATTTTGAATACCTCTTATTATTTTATAATTAAATAAAAAATTTTAAAAGACAAAAGTACAAGTGCCTATTTTCATTTTACAATCAATAAATCGACATTGAAAAACTGATTTTTATACATAGGAATATATATATGAATATTAGAATATTAATGACTATTATAATATTTGTACTAATACAATATGATTGTCTAGTCTTTATTTAGTACTAATTTAGTTATAATTTTTTTCCTTTCACCTTTTAAATAGCCCAATTAAAGAAAACTACAATTTTGTTTAGTTGAGTTGATTTAATATCAACTGCTTTTAAGGAGATCGTTGACGAACAGTTATTTTAGTCAAAACATACCTCCTTTTGGCCATCCTTACCGATCGACCTAATAATGCGAAAATATTTTTGAAAACTGATTTGAATTCGTTTGATACTTGGTGAATTGGTCGCCAGGATCGTCGAACGAACATATTTAGCCTTTTTAGTTATCTTATTAACCTATAGGTTTATTTCTGAGTTGAATGTTTATTATTTTGGAATATTAGTGTTTCCCGCGATTTGTTCAGTCTATAACCGTATAATAAGGCTCTCCTAATTCTTCAACGAATCCATACATTTCTACATACTATTATTGTATCTAGTTGGATGACACGCGCTCAGACTATAGATGCAGTCATCGTGTCATCCTTCAATAGAGTCTTTGATTTAAACTAAAAATGTTCGTTCACCGATCAATTATATCATGACAACCGTTGTAATTTTGCTGCCAATTCGCTCGCGATCAATTTACCGGCAATCAATTGTTCGCGGCCTATTCACTGCGATCCGTTCTTAACATTACCGTGTAATGCGTAAATTAATTTTAAACATTTTTAGGAAGTTATCATACAGATATTCTTAAAAAATCAGGTATGTACATATTAAAATCGTACTTTATATTTTTATATTATACATGAAACCTATATATAAAAACAAAATAAAAGATTTAAATTTTTTTTAAATACGATGTTTAAAAAATTAAGTTATTACTCAACCTTTGAAAATTATTAGAGGGTTCTTTTAAAAGTAAAGACACATTTTTTTATTCTAACGTTTTAAGAATCATTTTTTTTTCAAAAATGTTGCTCAACGATGACTTAATATTAATAAAACAAAGATATTTTTAAATAACATTGAAACTTTGTAATAAGTGTCTTACGCTTAAAGAATCAGTCTATATTGAATCATCATTAAGTACCTGCTATGTTTAATACACAATTTTCGTCTAGGTAGGTATTACATAATTATTGCTAATATAATATAATTATCTACTTATTTCCTGTTTTTTATTAGTCTAGTAGTCTCAGCATCTGAGCGACAAATTTTCAATTATAATTTACGTTCATTATTGTCAAACATACAGTTTTAGATTAACAAACATAAGTTTCGAATTACGCCTTATAACTTAATTGTATAGGTATATTTGTCCGAAATTTAATTAACATTTTCTCAATTAAGATAACCATTTTGTTGTATGTTTGATCATTTTTTTCATAAGTAGGTATACCTTTGTAAAATTTTAAATATACTTTAACTCAGTCTTTAATTTTCTTTTCATAAGATATGTTATATATTTTGTCATTTTCTTCAACGCTGGAGTTGTAATTGAAAATAATAATATTATGATATTATTATTAATAATCTTTCATATAATATATATTATATTATACATTAATACAGTTATATTTCTACAGATATAGATGATGTTTTAAGTACGTATTTATTGGGTTTTTTTTTCAATATAATTTTATATGCCAACAAATTGGATAACCGTAATAAAACGATTGAGAAGTACTGATTTAAAGAATTTAATTTAATGATTTGTTCAATTTTGAAGTTTTGTTATTTTTTATTGCTAAAATTTTAATACTTTGTTTATCTATTCATCTATTAGTACCTATCTATTTTATTATCATTTTAATAAAATTGAAATTTGATTTATACGTGCTTTTATTTGTTTAGGTATTAAAAATTACTTTTAATTGATTTAATAAATGTGTTGTGGTGTGTTGTGTTTATAAACAATAATTGTGGCATACAAAACACAGATTATAGTTCTAAATTATCAAAATGTAGTTTAAATTGTTTTGAAAATTTTTAACCAGTTAGTGATAACATGAAATATTACATCTTTACGGAAATATTTTAAAAACAAATTAATTTTAATATGTTTCATAATATTGACCTTGAATAAACGTCACTTCGTCTTTATAATGTTTTTAACAAACTATTCATAGTTTAAAATGTTAAAAGTAATTTTTAAATAGCTGTTACAATAAAAATCTCTAGTAAATAATACACATATCATACTTATTACTATTTTTTTTAGAAACTATAAAACCGTTCCAAAAAGATATGCCAAAAGAAAGTGTGTATTGTTCATTTGATTAAAATATAAAGAAAAAATGTGGTTACTTCACTAACTATACCAAATAAAACAATTTAAAAATATCCTGTCTAATTTTTCGTTTTTAATATGTTATGTTGATTTATTTATAGAATTATATAGTACCAAAGGTATGCGGATTTTTAATTTTTGTGATATACCTATTTCTAATTCATAATTATTTAATAAAAAGTATAATGTTATGTTATACCATTACCTATGTTAAAACTTCACTAAGTTAAAAAAAACTATTATTTAGTGCGTAATCAAATTTATATGTAACAGATAAGTGAATAAGTCCTAAATGAGTAAATAGTAGTTAAATTATACTCTATATATTCGTGTTAAGAATCAACCTAAGTGGTGACCAATTATTGTCAACGACATAGTCAGGCGCTTATCAACCAAGTTATCATCATTATGCTTTCGGTGTATTATAGTTAAGCTTGCATCTCTGCGCACAAGTTGACCACGTTGATTTCTTCTTAACGTAACTGGAGTAAAAGTCAATAAACTATGATATATAAAAAATAAAAAAAATGAAAGTAGTTCTTCTAAGCACTAAGATAGCATATAAAGTTTTGTTTTATAACATGCTAATTAAGAGAGAAGTATTAATTCTCAAATATTTTTTTATTAATTATTATTAATTATTAATTAACTGTATTAAGAGGACGCCATACCCGCATGTGTTGTCTCTGTCTTACAAGTACGTAACATAGCAAATTTACGTTAAGCAGATCACGTTTAGCTCCGTCAATTTAAAAATTAGAGTGAATCGACCTATTATGAAACTTGATGGTAAGATAATTATCTGTGTATGTATGTTGGTTTTTTACAATTATTAAATTTTTAAGTGAGTTATGAGCATTTTTAATTTACGCTATGTTATATACGCATAACTTGTTAAAAAATTGAACTATCGTAAAAAACCAACATACAAACACAGATAATTTTCTTACCATCAAGTTTCGTAATAGGTCGATTCACTCTAATTTTTTAAATTGACGGAGCTAAACGTGATCTGCTTAGCGTAAATTTGCTATGTTACGTACTTGTAAGACAGAGACAACACATGCGGGTATGGCGTCCTCTTAATAGTCCATAAACATTTAATGTCAAGTAAGAACGTATTCATTTTTTCAGAAATGCTAAATTTACTGAATAAACACCAGGAATCAGAAGGTATGTAACAATTCAACAATTATTCAATCAAAATAAAGTAATACAATATTAAAACAATAATGTTGTTTTTTAAATTTTTATCATACTCAAAACATTGAACTTAAACATATCTAATACAATTAAATCAAAACCACACTTCTAATTTAATAGCAAAGATCCTCTTTTATAATTCAAATCAAACACTAAAATTTAACTAAGATCTAAAAATGAATACGTTATTATAGAAATCACTATAAAACCCTATACAAGTTACCACTACTTATTCACTTACCAACCATCCAAATATCTTAACAAAAACACTTAACCAAATCAATGACTTGCTATTTTTCCAAATGACTTAAAGCTTTACTCCCTGTTTACCTTATTATTTAACCTATCAAGCTCTCAAATTATAAAACAACCAAAATCAATTTTCTATTATATATTATTAATTATATTAAATATTAGAGTTTATTTTATAATAATAATTATATGGTAGAAAAATAAAAACAAATTTAGGATTTAAAAACATTTGCGTTAACAATAACAGTAATTATACAAAAATAACTATAATAATTCCATAATGACTGTATTTGCAAATAAAGCCAATAAAGCAATAGGTAATATTTAGTAAACCTTAAATAACTTAAAATAATTGAATTATGTTTCGTTATTATAGTTGTTTTATATTATATACCTATCTTATAAGATATAAGTAAATACAATATTATAGCTATCTACACTTTTGAAGTAATAACTTTTGGTATAGATAATAGAGAGTAAATACGCTATAATCAGTTTAATAGTTCAACTACTATATATGTTTATTATAATTATTTCATAATATTGATTACGTATTTAATTGCGAATAACATAGTACATAAGTACATAACTTAAAATCTTTTTAAAATTGAAAAAAATGAAATGAAATATATATGTCCTCATTCATTGACTTTCACTCTTCTTATTTCGACGTATGATAATTTTTTATGGTTTGATTTGATTGCATGAAATAAAAAAATATTATTGATGCGACTAGTCTCGTCTGTAATTCGTCACCATAGTCATGTGATTAAGAATAACTTAGTCCCCTTTATTTAGACGACATGATATGACCATTTCATCTCACAGTATGTTCTGATGTGAATCGATGTTACATCCGTAGGTAGGTCAACGAATCATGATTTTTAGATACATTGACTGGTCACCAAAGTTAATCATTTGAAAATTACTGTTAACCAATTTTGTTCTCACATAGAATTATTGACAAATTTTTCTTGGATAGCTTCCTTGTTTTTTCTATTGTGGTTTTTTGAATCGAAGTCGTTGTTTAATTTTTTATGTTACCAATTCCGCGTGAATAGAGAAAATTAAATTAGGTACTAGTGTATTTGCTCTGAATTTATTAAAGCTAAATCGATAGGTTTTTAAAACTATAGCCTATAGGCTTCATAGTTAAAATAAAAACGTAACTATATCGACGTGCTAATCAAACCTGTCATTTATTGCATAATAAAGGTACTTACTCGTTTCTGGGTTTTAATTCCAAAGCTCTAAATTCTGTAACATTATACCATAATTACATATTTTAATATTCATAAATGTACGATTTCTAAAAGTGTCATTTATATAAATTAATAAAAAAACATTGTTTTGTTATAATTATTACCATTATATTTATTTTTATTTATCATAATTTGTTACTTTTATTTTCATTTTGATTATATAATTTAAATATATAGCTTGTTCTGCTTAATATATCTGATATACTTACATGTGTAATGATATTTAAATACTATTAAATTTTGTTTAGAAATAAATAAAGCCAAAAGTATGTAATTTTTTTTTGTTTCTGATGTGGTGTGTTCGCTTAAAAAGACCATCATGTAATATAAATTTTTATCCAACCCTTTCTATTAGCCGCTACATCACTTCAGTTTGCTCTTGGGTGAAAACAATTTAAAATCTCATCAAAATGTCATGAACTTATTTGAAACTAACATACACAAAAATTAATATTGACTTCTTATTAAATGTATTTTAAAATTTGAAGATGCTTTACTTTCACTTAATGAAACTTTGGAAAATATTGTTCAGAACTACTTCATAGCATAATTTTCTATTTTGTATGGCATATGATTCCTAGTTCTAATCTTACCTAATATTACATTATAATCACATATTCACTTCAAAAATAATAATATTATTATACAATTATTAAATATTAATTATTATATAATATACTTTCAGTCTTTTAGTTAATTTATACTTTATAGCATATCCCGTCGGTATAATGTAAACAATGTTGACTAATTCCAATCACTCATTATATCATATAGAATATTTATGGTATACAAATTCAATGATTAGATATTTTCTAAGTATGACAATTAGAGTGAAATAATAAAAGTACTGAGGTATATGATAGTAATCTGATACTGCATATACAATTATTTAAATTATATTTGGTATTTACCTATACCTACTTACTTGAAAAAATTATCTTAATGATACTTAAATACCCTTTATGATATTGCTACATATTAATACCTAATTGTTTTAAGTAATTTTAAATTTGATAAAGAATTACATTACTATATTATTATTGTTGAACTATAAATACTTTCAGATATATTAAATGAATGTTCCAGTTCCTTAGAAGACGATAGTAAGTATTTAATTCTTATCAAAAAATATTATTTTGAAAAATATAGGGAAAATTTTCAATTTAGTCCCATCAATGTGGAAAAAATTAAAGAATATTTTACTGTTGTTACAAATGACACTACACACCAAAAAAAACTATTTTAAATAAAAAACAAACATACATAATAATTATAAAACTGATAATTGTTACTTGGTCATAAAAAAATGATTCTCAGCAATACTAAGTTGAAAATTCAATATTTTATAATACAATAATAAAATAAAATATTTTTTTAAACTATTTAAATATCCGTCTTTTCCTCAAAAATTTTTCAAATTGTTTTTCTTAAAAAATAAATCATATTTATATTATAATATTAACATTACAACTTTCTGGTATCGATACATACAATTTTAAGAATAATAAAAATAGTAAAATTATTTCACACTATATCTTAATGAAGACGAGAAAAAAATCTTTAAATATAGGTATAGTTTTAATGTAATCTTTAATTTTAATCTCGTTAAAAACATTTATATGTATACGTTTTTTCGAGATCATACGATTAGTAAAAATTGGTTTGCTTAGCGAACACGAGAACTAATCTATTTTATAATTGTTTTTATTTATAGATTGGGTAGATATATTCCGTATGTGTACGAATTAATTTCTAATGATTATAATATTGTCATATTATTTAATTTATTATATTCATTTTATTTATAATTTATTTTAACTAAGATTTACAATTTAAACAGTTTAGCTATTGTGTACATCTAAATAGCATTGATAGCTGCGATCAGAATACGAGTTGTAGTTTTATTAAACATTTTCACTACAACTATAGAATGCTAGTTGTAAAGAGGGTTAATTTTTCATCGACTTGTACTATGTTTCCGGTTGTCAGTAAGCACTCCTGTACTACGCTGCATTATATTATATTATTCACATTTTTTTTATTTAATGGTTCTATATTTAGGTGTACATTTATGCTTAAATAAAAATTAAAATTAAATAAATACATTTAAAACAAATTAAAGAAGCTATCTATTTTAGATTGTACTTGACAGTCTACTAATTTAATTTCCATATTAGCCTGAAATTAAATGAAATCAAATTAAAATTATAATATTATAATATTCATGTTTTTGTGTTTAATTGTTTGAAATACCATAAAAACGATAAGATTGTTCATAAAAGTGATTCAATTATTCGGTACCTAGTGATTCTAATAAAAGGTCAATTTAACATTAGTAACATACAATTTGGTTTGGGATTTTCATTTTTGATTCTAATAAACGGTTGATTCTATAAACCAGTGATCACATTAAGCGGAACATACTGTATTTATATTAATATTGTAAATACTTAAACATACCTAAATATAAATTGTACCCATGTATTTTGAATATTTTTACGTATTATATACAATATACAAACAATTATGAAACTAAAAAATAAATCGACTACTTATAATTTTGTTATAAGTTTGAGAAAGCTTAATGTGCATATTGTATAAACAATAAGAAACCAATGCTAAGTTAACCAATAGTCTTATAGATTTATTTATTATAATAAAATCATCGCTTATAAATATTATAGGTGTATAGTTGATTTCAATTTTTCATTTGATTTTGCTATGTATTATTATTTTTATTAGACAAAATGAGATAAAGTAATCCTCTTTATTAATACATACCTATACTTGAGTAGTAGTTAGGTGATAACATAATAAATCTAATATCGTGCTATTGCGATCGTGGTCTATCCGACTGGCGACTTGTCAATTTAGTTTGTATTTTATAGCGATTTATGAATTGTACAGTTGTATGATCCTTAGCCGTATGCTCTTATTGATTACTAAAGTACCTTATACTGGCTACTAGTCAACAACAAGTTTGTTGCTTTATAACCTTAACGCATTTAACTTAAGATGAATAAACCAGAACGAAAACACACATTTATAGATAATTTTTTTTGTACCTTCTAAACTACAAAATACTCATAAGGTTTTGTTCTAATACATAATTATTTGATAGCAATCCACATAGTCTTATCTTCGTGTTTAATAGTTTTTATTTGTATTTATTATATACATTTTTGCAGTTAGGATATTATTAAAATTCAAGCAAATATGTATAATAAATTATTATAGTATAAAATACTATAATATGTTATTGCTATACCTACTTAAACATGTATAACATACACCTTCCCCCTGGGTGAAAATTGCGGGTGTCCTTGATCCCGATCGTTTTATTTTTATATGGTTTTCTATCATGATGTCACAGTGTTAAAATAATTAAATTAACTACCAATAAAAGCATAAAAATAGTAAATTTTTAATTAACACAAAAAAATAAATAAATTATTGTAAAACCAATTAAATATACCTCCTAATAATTTTATAAAAATTTTTACACTACGATGAGTTGGTAAAACGCTAATGGATAATATTATGTAATATCATATTACAGTATTATATTTTAATGTAAGTGAAAATTTATGAAGTCATTCCCATTCTGTAAAAATGTGTATCTAATTTATTAAATCGTAAACGCCATATTATGAGTATTTTTATGTTTTTTTAATACTTTGTACTTATAATATATTATATAATTGCCATATAACATATAAATATGTTTATTTTGTTAGACTTTATTTTATTGAATATATATTTCCATGCTTCAAAAGTATGTGGCTAAATTCCAAGTACGATTTTTCAATATTATGACGACATCATTTTCTATTATTATATCTAATTCTTTCAGAATTTTCCTTACATTATCTGAAAACTATTGAACAGCTAAGTAAGTATTGTGAATTTGTGATTACATAATAAAAAATAAAAGATGTATAATATAACATATAAATAACTAAAATAATAATTTTTTGTCGCACGTCTTCTGTTAAGAATGTAAGATGTCAAACAGTGTCTAAATATCATCGAACAAATAATTTCAGCGAAGGCCAAAGGATAGAATAATATATTCAATAAATTATTAGAAACAACTAACCCGAACAGGGCCAGATTTAGGGGAGGGCTGAGTGGACTGCAGCCCAGGGGCCCCCACAATTTTATGATACATAAATTAGGATACATGAAAAATATTATGATCATATTACTGATACTAGTTATACTCGATTTGGTTGTTTTTATAATTAATAATTATTAAATAAGTAGTTATAATTGTTACTACTACTAAATATGATAATAAATGTTATTTAATAAGTAAAAAAAAATATATTCTTTTGTTTGTGTATAAAGGGCCCCCATAATGCATTCCGCACCTGAACCCGAATTGTTGACAGTTTTATAGGGTGTACAATTGGACGAATGTGGCAATTGACTTCATAAAAAACAAAAATCCAATTCTGATCAAAATAATAAACTATTAACTAGCATAAAAAAGGCAAATAATAAATTTATGACATAATTCGAATTTAAGATATGTACTTAGTTTTAGATAGTATGGGTAAAGTTAGTTTACGAGAGTATGAATGTTTCGTGTATAATTATTATTATCATCCAAATCGTAGTTATTCGTGAATGAAAAAGATTCTCAGGAATACGTATTATATCACCAGTTATCATATTCCATTTTTCAGTATTTTATAATACATACGTATTATATGCTTATACATAGATCTGTGTATTATTTTATGAATATTATACAGTAGATTCTTATAAATATGTTGAACGTCATTATCTCAAATTACATTGAAATCCCCTTGAAACTACCATTGCACTTAATAGTGTTTTGCTCTCGATAACTCGAAACAAAGTAATTATTTTTCGTTACCTATCTCGAATACATAAATAATATTTTTATTACAGTAAGAAAAAAAAATTAAGGAATATATTCAATATAATGGTTATGATTTCACGCGTTTGTAGTCAATATTTATTAAGTCATTTATATGCGATATAGTGAAATGGAAAATAAGCATAAATTAAATGTCCTTAGAATTAATTTTTACATTTAAAAACAAAAGTAACATTTAACAAACTTTAATAACAGATTTGTTTAAAAAAAATGAATTTAATCATTATTGTATAGTTTATTAATATGTATATGTAGTATTAGTACTTTAAGTGGATATTCAAATAATTGTTTACCATTTCTATTTTTTAGAATTTTAATAAAATCCGATATCTCAAACTTTGTTTTATTTATTTAGTCCAATGGTTACATTTATATGACGTTTTATATTACGTATTCACTATTCATCTTTCTCTTATCTGCGGAATAATTTTCACTGATGCGATACTTATTTGTTTAGCCTAGTTAAGCTAATAAATTAAGTATAATACACAATACCACGTTTCCGTTTCCGCGGGCAAAGCACACATTTTAAATGTATTATACTATAAACTATAATATAATATATTTTATAAATATACATGTATTATACACATTATGCAATAATTTACTTATTTACTTTAATTATAATTATTTATTTTCCAGACTTACTTAATATCTTTCGTACGTATAAATTCTATATTTCTAAATTACTCACCGTATAGTCATTTTAAATGTTAAAAATGAGCGTCACAAATATATTATATTATTTTTACTTTGAAACGATTATCTGGGTATATACAGTTTCTAATACACCTCTCTTGAGAATCATGAACTCTGTAAATAAATTTAACGTTGATCCGTTTTGTTATAATTCGTTTCACTCATTTAAAAAGCATGTTTCCGCTAATTTATTTATGCATATTAATTGATGTACATACAATATTATTTATATTCTTGTCTTTTACTATTACATTTATCATTTTTATTGTTTTTAAAATTTTTCTTCGCATGCTATTGTATTCCTACTGTATTTGCTACACATATAATATTATTTATGTTTTTGTTTGTTCTATTAATTAAGTATTTTTTACTGTTTCAAAATTATGTTTAGAATGCTACTATTTTAATTAAATTAATTCGTGTAACTGGGTCCAAACCCGAATATTACCTCAAAATAAATAAATAAATAAATAAAACCATTGTTCAATATTATCTACACATACTGTATTTTGATATTATGTCATTAAGTAAAGTGAAAAGAAAAAATGAAAAATTGGTTAAAAATGTTTAATTATATTTGAAATACGTCAATGTACATACAAGTATAAATTATTAAATTATAATTATCTTATACCTATCTATTTACTATAAACTTAATAAAATAATAACAGTGATGGATATCTGGTGCATATTCTTTTTTTCGGAGAGGAAAAATAATTTACAACATTTATTTTATATAATATCTTCCTAGGAAGACTATTATTTATTTATTATTATATACCGGCTTATATACAATTTATTATATAAATGAATATATGATTACGTTCAGAAATCCACCACAAGGTAAAAAAAATATATGATATGCTACTATACAGGTTGGAGGACAAATGCCCGTTTTTATCCCACTCTGATTCTATCATTTGTTAGTAGTTTTTCTTTTGGCCAATTAATAAATAGTAGGTACCTACAGGATATTTATTATTATAAATATATAGACAGTCTGTGTTTGTGACGCAGCTTATGGTAATTTTAAAGAAAATAATTAAGAATTATAAAACTAATTTATAAGATAAATAGTATAATGTATAGGTATTAAAAATTATATAATTTTTTTTTCAGAAGGCGCAATTAACCAAATAGCTTATGAATTACTAAATAATATGGATAATTCAAGCGGTATGTAGTACCTATGTTAATCAATTTTAAAATTTGAAACCTTAATTCGGGATGTAGTGAAAAAATGTTTTGTGGTATTTTAATATAATATATATGCGATGACTGATAACAATAAATTTCTGGAGTTCACATCAAGTGAGGAGGGAGGTCAAATTAAACTTTAAAAAAGCGGGTAAGTGAGTATCGGTCTGCTGTACATTAGGGGGTGGGGTAGACCTCGGACTATGGTAGGTTAAATTTGAATGCAATGATAGGTATCATTGTATACGAAAAACGATTCTGAACGGAGATGATTTATCAGTCCAGGATATATTATATTTAAATATTGTCATATATTCTATTTTGAAACAAATTCAAACATTTAAGTAAAAGCTTCAAGATCTTATGTTTAGTAATTTTTTAAAAATAACAAAAGTCGAAAATTATTTATTAGTAAAACGTTATTTTACACGTGTATTTTTTATTTCAAATTAAAATTAAAACTTTAAACACTCGTAAAATTTTTAAATTGAATAATCCTCAAACTTTTTTATAATTATTCTAAGCTTAACTTATGGAAAGCATAGTATTTAATTTTCAATTCTTAGCTTTTGATAGTAAAATATTTATAAATTTTTAACTACCAAATAGTGAAAAATATTCTTGATTTTGACGAATTTTTGTCAATATTTGAACTTGAAATGCTAATAAAAAAAAAATTGTGTCTATGTATTTTTATAATTTTTGAATAAAAGTTAGAACAAGTTATGTGAACCCTTCAATTAAATTTTCATGTAATTTGTCCCAGCTAAATTTTTTTTTATCAACATTTATAAAAAAAAAATTTTAAAAAATTTAAAATTTCAATTGTCTATAAATAGCTCAAAAAAGTTAAAATATTTTGAAAATCAAATCACGTAAAGAAAATGGCAATCTAAATAACTGGTAAAATTTTCAAGTATTTACGACTTATACTATTTGAATAACAACAAATATCAAAAATCGTTTGAGGCTAAACCGTTATTTAACGCGGTTTTGTAAAAATTTAAATTTCAAACACTCATAAAAAATTTTTGTCTGAATCCGGTAGAGTTTTTTTTTACAGATATTTGAAGAAAAATGTATGGAGAACCTTGTACCAAATTTTCAAAACTTAGTTATAAAAGAAAAAATTTTACGATTTTTCAACCACAAAATTATTTGCCAATTTTCGCAATTTTGACATATTTCGTATAAATTCGAACTTTAAGCACTTATAAAAAAAATTGTGACCAACGATTTCGGACTTTTTTTTATCACTTTAAGAACAACTTATAAGAAACCTTGTATTAGATTTTCAAGATATTCTGGTCGGCCAAAAAATTTTTATCGTTATTTAAAAAAAAAGTACTTAGAAAAATTAAAAATTTCAATTGTCTATAAATAGCTCAAAAAAATTCAAAATTCTATGAAAATTTAACTGTGTATGGAGAACACTAATATAAACATTTGGTGAAAATTTCAAGTATTTACATCGATTAGTTTTTGATTTATAGCAAAATAAAAATTTCGATTTTGTCGAAAACGGTTTTGCGTAAAAATTCCCGTTTTTCTGTCATTTTTTTTTCTCGATATTTTTGAAAACTGTTGGAAAATATTTACTTTTCACCTCTATAATGCACCAAGGATATCCACTTTGCCATCAGAAACCACCCCCAAAGTTTGAAATTGAAAAAAAAAACACACATCATTGTAAAATCAATACATTCATCACTCCGTTCAGTATCTAAAATTACTTATGTATACACTATATTATTTAAGATTTAGTTTATATAACCTAATTTAATTTTCTTGGTGGGAGTAAACAATATCGATTATACTTCATAGCCGGAGATGTCGATAGATATGGTTTGATGAACCGTCTAAACTCTAAAGAGAATCCACATTCGATTAGATTTTACTGAAAAAATAGTTGATAATATAATAAATATCAGATAATAGTTGAATAGTTTTCATACTAGACTGTCTAGACTGGTTGCAGTTTTTCAACATAAGAATGATTAAATACTTCAAGAGAGTAGTGACATAGGCGATGATTTAGAGGCTATTCTCCCAAACATATTTAAATAATACTATAAAGTATAAATACATATATTGTAATGCTATAAAATACTAGGTATTTTCAGTGTTCAGATAGCGTTCACTAAACTAATGAATTCGTTTAAAATCATTGGGTTGTTCATTTAATTATTTTGATTTTCTTTTTATGAATCGTTAACCTGCAGTAAATATAAAAACCCATAAACATATACGACTCAACCGAAAAAAAAATAATAAATACTATTTAGACTTTAGAGCATATGCGGTTTATAAGGTATCTGAATTATATTTTTTATATCAGACATGTTATTTGTGTTACAATAAAATAAACATCATAGGAATTATAACAGAGCATATTTTATAACATATAAAGTAGATGGTATGGGTGCCACCTAGTGAAAAATTGGTGCCACATTATAGTTAATGAATGTGCCTTGTGCTCTATGGCCCATGCAGCTATGCCCCCAAGTCCCGGGGCACATTATTATTATTATTATTTCCTTATGGCTTATAGTGCCACCTAGTGAAAAATACTTAAAATATGGTCTGAATTATAATGAGAAAACATTATTATTATAATATATTTTATACGTATAGGTATTTATTAAATGATTAATGAATTGAACGTCTTATTAATCGATCAAATTCATTAAAAATATAAACGCCGTTTACGTTCACGTTCTATTTGAAAAAAACGAATAACGCTGACATATATCGTTCACTATATGTGAATGTGAACACGTTGAAAGGTGTTTCCAAACACTGGATATTTTATAGTTAATCTATACAACTTTTATACTTTATAGTAATATTATTAATTGTTTTCTATAGGTTCTTCAAAAAGTAAGTAAATATCGCCGTGTTTCATTTTTTTAAATCGTTTTTATTGATGTGTAACATTATACCTTATTATTGTTAACATAATAACATATAGGTACTTAAATAAAATGTGTTTCTTTTAAATTATTAACTTTACTGTTAACACTCTTTTTTTATACCAATCAACATTGTAGTAAAAATAAATAGAATTGAATGAAGTACAATATACCTATATTATGTAAGAATAGTATTTGTTTTATATTCATCATAAGTATACAATTTTGAAAAATCGTCATAATTTACCTACTATTAAAATTAATTTTATATAAAGACTCATGATTAATTAGTTAAATAATTATACATACTATAATATTAAATATTAGTTAAGTATATCAATTGATATTTTTTATTTTTTTTTCTAGACACTGGAAAAATTAATGGTAAGTAATATTAAAAAAATACATTTTTGAAATTGTGATCGATAGATTAGGGCTCTTCTTTTTTAATTGTAGTAATTATTAAGTCTATAATGCAAAATATATGCACTTGATAGCTTATATTTTTAACTGCAATCTATAATCATTTCAAATTGGCAGATTTCTAACTAGAATACAGATTTTGAAGCATTAATAAACCTTTATAGACCTTTTAAGAAGTGTATACTGTATAGTCATACAGCTACAGCCACCTGTGGCCTCAGGAATTTAGTTATGGATTGATAATTTTAAGCCACCAACCGCTATATTTTCCATAATCTTTTACATTGAACTAAATTTGTTGGTGCTTTAGTAATGGGTGATTATAAACTCTCCCAATGGTAAAGTCTCCCGTGTCTACTCCAGTACTACCTGATGGAAACATGTTAACTATCCTGGATGTTTAGTAAATAGTAATACTAATTTAACAAAAATTATAAAATAAATCTTATATACATTTAAGTTTCTATAAAAATAGTCAATCATATAATAATAATAATAATGATATTATAAATTAATGCCTTTCGCTATTATGTTCCATCGATAGTATATGATCTAAGCGTAGCAATAACATTTAAAACAACTCAGGGGAGTTTACATATTTCCTACAGGTAACCATGATGTTGACCCGGGAAAGTTTACTATTTTTAAAAATCAGGACTATCATACTAACCCAACAATTTCTTAACAACATTTGTATCACCAATCTTTTTGCCATCAGTGAATTCATTTTTATAAGTGAGAATACAAAAATGTCACAAGAAATAAATCAGCCAAAATAATAATCTATGATTCTATGAATAATAAAAATAAATATTTTGTTTGGTAATAAATTCGTGTTTTAAATCTACTTGCTCGAGAAATAACACTTCAAGCGTTTTAGAAATTTCCTAGAATAGTCGAGCATAATAATCTACGGCATAATTAACAGTAGTAATGTTTAGCAGTTTCAGTAAACGTGTAACTTAAAAGAACTTTAAAAGAATAAACTATAAAATTGTGTTTTAAAACAAAAACTTTATTATTACTATAAAATTAAATTATTAACTACAAAATATGTTTTTATTACAGTACTGCAATAATTTACTAGTTAGTTATTACAAGGTTATTAATACTATTGCAAAAAGCCGACTAGTGTAAATTTATAAAATAAATAAGTATTTTTAAAAAAAAAACAAATTTTTATTTTTGTCCTTATACCGACTAATACATAGCTGTTTCGAAATTTGAAACCGTTTATATTTATAATTACATAATTTACGAAAAAACCCATAAACATTTCAAACACATACTTGAATATTATTATGGCATTCTGCTCTATGATACCATTCAAAACTGCAGTAGCTTGATTGAGAATGAGACACTGCAGTTATCATTAGGTACCCAAAACAATAAAATAACATTTACTTTATTTAAATATTTCAATTAGGAAAACTGTGTAATATATGAAACTCCAATAAGTATACGAATTAATTATATAAACTAAATTAAACTACTAATTTTATTTTATTTTCAGATATGTTAAAAGCATACTGGGCAAATTTCCGAGGTATTGTGGGTAGGTATTATTAATATGAATATATGATACAATTATAAAATATCGTGTTAATAAAAAAACAACAAGAATTTATAAATTGCCGACAACTGAAATATATTATGTATTTCCGATTTCCATATAAGACAATATAATTAATTTGAAACTATAATATGCATAGGAACTAGCCGATGGGTACAAAATTATACTACCATGATATATTATGATAATTTTAAGTTAAGATTTTTAAAAATAAGTATCTAAATGAAAAGCATGAAGACATACGTACCTCTACGGCTACGATTTAGATATCTGACAGAAAAAAAAAACAATTACAAATAATTAATATATTATAAAACCTTGTTTAGTTTACTTTTATCTAGACTGTATTTTTGTGAGGTAGCTAGGTATCTATCGTAGATATTACGATTAAAACAAATAATTTTCAGTCACTAAATACTTTAATAATAAAATGAGAAAAACAAAGTTTAATTTACGTATTAGGTATAGCACTTACATTCGTATTGAATATTTATGTAAAAATATAATACAAAATCCACTTATGCGTTGTTTTAATTTGTTTTAAGAACGAATAAGTTTATAAAAATTAAAATTGTTATTATATAAACTGATTAACCAAAATTCTGCTTAAAAATGTTTTCGGTTATAAATCAGTATTTTAATATTAGTTAACTTACTGTATTACATTGCAAAATTTGCAAACTTAATATAAATTGTCACTAAATGTGGTTGATGTGATATATTTCAATATATGCAATTAAATATAAAATAAATACACAACTAGCATAGATCGATATGAGCAAAATTATCTTTAATTTTTTAGGCGAATATACGGAAAGCTTTGGTTACAAAAACGCATACTGCAAATCGATTGTTTTAACTGGAGGCGAGGAAAATTCAAATTATGCATCTCAGTATTTTATTCTATTACTTCCAACCGTGGTTTGAGAATAATATTTTAATAGTAAATCAGACAAGACAATTTTTTTACCACAAAGTTTATGATAAGAGTTTTTGCACGTGAACATCACCTATTATAACTATATTGAATCAGTCATATTTTGTTTAAGTCACCTTACTGAGTGTTTATTGATTTGTATAATTATATAATATATTACACCTTATATTAATCAATACAAGTTTCATTATATGTATATTTCCTTTCATTTTCCTATTTAAATGTTATAAAAATAACTAAATAAAAATTGTTAAGATGTTGAGGATCATTATTCATACAACGTAAGTATAAGCAAACCTAAGCTACTTTTACGCTAAGCTTCTTTTTAAATTTTGGTCATGACAATTTTTATAGTATCTTGTATTATGTTTTTAATAAATTATTATATGTATCAAAATGTGATGTATTTTTAACTATGAAACAATTTTAAATTCAAAAGCTTGAAAAACTCATAAAAAATAATTCGGTTGTATGCTCGAATAATTAATAAGTTTTTTGACGGAGTATTCAATTGCAAAATAATATTTAGGTATTATTTCAAAAATAAAAATAAAACATTTAAAACGTTTTAACATTTTGTTAAACAAACTTTGTTTAAAAATAGTTAAAACTATTGATATTAAATATTGTATTATATGAATATCGTACAAAATCTATAACACACTTACACATAAATATCCTATAAATATATAATATATAAAATATCTATGATTATTGGTTTTTGAATTATGATAAAAAAATAATAAAATTGTTTTCGACAAAAATGTATTGCTATTTTTATAGTTTTTTCAGCTTATTATCAAATTGAATGGAATTTTAATTTATGATAGTGAGCCAACTATAATAAATATAAAATACCAGATTCAATTTTTTACCTGAAAGGTTCAAACTATATTTTCAATTATTAACATATAATAATTTTTCTACTATATATATTACATTATTGTCTACACGTACTGAGGAAAAACACACTAACCAACATTACACTTAAAAAATAACATTTGCCTAAACAGATACGTTATAATATTTTAACATTGTGCTATACGTATTACGAGAGCCCACACCGGTAAAACATGATTGAGCATAACGCGGTTGTACATATTACACCTTTTTATAACAACACTATTGAGCATAAAATATTTCCGGCGCAACCCATTTGCGCCCGAACCCATTTATCGTAGCCCATTTGCGCCCCAAATCATAGCCCACATGCGCCCGATTCAGATTAGGTGAAAATCGTGTAACGTTGCCATTTATTGAGTATTTTGGTGTAATGGTGTGTAACTATAAAATCTAAAATAATATTTGATCGTTTCCCAAGCTAATCGAAACCAATATTAATTATTACTTAAATAATATTATTTTAATATTATTGTAATTTAATTATTTTTTGCATTATTAACATTCTTATTATTGACTAATATATATTATTAATTTTAATTATTTTTGACGTATTATTTTTAAACAATCTTAAACAACAACTGACAACTAATATGAATTATTTATATTGGTTCTATATACATTTATTTTATGCATTTTTATTTTTTTAATTTTACGTAAAAATATTTCTATTTGAAATTTATAATTTAATGCAATATAAATAATATTTATTTAGGTACCTATACATATAACATGCATACTGTAGTATTTAATATTATTTTTAAAATTATTACTTTTTATTAATTTTGATTTTACGTAGGATTTTTAAATTTAAAAAAAACAACGGCAACGTTGCATGCAAAATGGGCGCATTTGGGCTATAAATCGGGGTGTTAAGTTTTTTATTTTGGGCGCAAATGTCCATAACCCTCGGGGCGCAAACGGGCTGCTCTTGGGCGCAAATGGGCTACAGCCAATATTTCAGGCACGTTCGCTAAAAAGACAATTTTTTCGCTAAACAAGATATTGACTAAATATCGTTAATTGTTAATAATATTAATTTATTATTTTCTTAATATGATATTAAGGTATAATTATTTAAAATATTTTGATTTTTTTTTTAAATGATTTATAGACAATAATTGACTTATTTTATTTTATTTTTTTATAAATGTTAATCAACAATTCAAATTTAGAATTTTGACGAAATTGTTGAAAATATCGAGAAATTCAAATTATTTTGTAATATTATGAAATACATACAAAAATGTCTGTTTATACTTGAGATTTAAGAATTAAATACAACGTTATTTACAAGAATTTCAACTAAATATGAAAACAAATTCTACCGGAAAGTCAAATTAAATTTTTTGAAGTTTATATAATTATTAATTTTATAACACGCAATGACATTATTAATTTATTCTGAGATAATTTGATTGTAGGGGTTTATAAATTAGGGAAATGTTTGAAAATTTTTTTAGTTTTGACGGTTATTTCTTCAGAGGAAGTAAATTACACCTTTTAAAAATGTATATAAATTTGTCCACGTAATGATGGTTTTATATTTTCTAACTAAATTATACATATTGGTATAATACCTATATAATTACTCGTAATAGAAATGACTGCTAATTTCACTCTGTGTCAAAATACTTGGGCTAAAATATGTTCACCAAATTTGAGGTGTCAATTAATTTGTTAAAAAAAAAAACGTTTATAGTGATTTCTGTTGTTTTATTTGATTTTATAGAACGATCAACGCAACTGAAACATTTCATGGCATGTTTCAGTTCACATTTATTTTATTCACCTGGCCCTCAGGTTCACGCAATCATCTGAGCATTGCTCGAAATAATAACAAAAGCTCTGACTAAAATTAATTAAATTGAATAGATGCTCATAAAATTACAATACTCTAAAGAAATTTAAGAAAAACCATTTTGTTTCCTTGGCTTATGTTCAATCGTATTATAGCCTCACAGCCCACACACATCTTCATTAATATAATAGGTTGGTTTAATGTAAATATATTAAGTTTAATATTTGACAACAATATAATATTTTTGTTATTGATTCTTTGGTTTTTAGTTCTAGTAAAAAAACTGTATAAAGTACTAAAGTATTCATAGCTATTGTTTATAACAGAACGTTTGATAAATTAGTCTTCAGTGCCGCAACTACAATTTTTGGGCCCCAGGGCGACTGAGATTTAGTACCCCATTTTTTAGCATGTCAGACCACTTGTTAATGGTTTCATTTTCCGACCATTTTTCATTTAGTAATTCTAATGAACATTAATATGTATATTAAATAAGCATATTTTAAAATTCACAAATTAACAAAGCACATCAATAAATAAGAATACAAAATTTTAGAATGATAAGCCAATTTAATTACAAAAACATAGAGTTCAACCAAAGTTGTTATGCAATGTATATATCCTCCAAACCAATCAACAAAATAAACAATATAACAACAAAACTTAATAAGTTAATTTTTTATCATTTTTAAAATTAGATAATTTAAACAATTACTTAAATTAGTTGAAACAAATAAGAAACAATGTATACTAAAACTCCATTCTTCTGGCTTTTAAGTTGGAAAACTGTGGTATAATATTGTCTAATGATGATTCAGAAGTGCGATGTTGTTCTTTGTTTAGCACTGGCGCACTGCTATGTTTGACAAGTGCGTTTGTGTCATTGAATTTCTTAAATAATTCTTTATTAGTTTTAATTTTGAAAATGACCTTTCCGCGGTCGCAACTGTAACTGGAAGAGTCAAAAAAAGAATACAAGCTGCTAAAACTTATGAATAGCTAGTTGAAAAATCATGTCGTAGGTTAATTTGTTGATAACAATAATTTCTTTTAGAGATAGAATTTGACTTTCTAGCTCTGAACCAACATCTGATACATGTTTATTTACATATTGTACAATAAGGTACATGTAAATCCGCCACCAAAAAAATTCAGGTAAGAAACATACGTGTAAATTCCGTCCGAAAAAAATTAATAATTAATAAACACATCCTATAAAGTCCTTATAAGTCCTTATCCTTATAAGTTATAAGTAAGAAGTTTTTATTACTTAATGAAGTTTAAAAGTTTAAAGTTACTTTTATTTGTATTTTTCAATTAAAACCGTATAGGTGTAATAGCCAATAGGTTTATAAAGAATACATTTATTACTCAAACACTCATAAAATTTTTTTGTCTTAGTCCGGTATAGTTTTTATTACAGATATTTGAAGAACAATTTATGGAGAACCTTGTATCAAATTTTCAAAACTAAGTTATAAAAGAAAAAATTTTACGATTTTTCAACCACAAAATTACTTGCAAATTTTCGCAATTTTGACATATTTCGTATAAATTCGAACTTTAAGCACTTATAAAAAAAAATTGTGACTAACGATTTCGGATTTTTTTTTATCACTTTAAGAACAAATTATATGAAACCTTGTATTAGATTTTCAAGATTTTCTGGTCGGCCAAAAAATTTTTATCGTTATTTAAAAAAAAAGTACTTAGAAAAATTGAAAATTTCAATTGTCTATAAATAGCTCAAAAAAATTCAAAATTCTATGAAAATTTAACTGTGTATGGAGAACACTAATATAAACATTTGGTGAAAATTTCAAGTATTAACATTGATTTGTTTTTGAGTTATAGCAAAATAAAAAATTCGATTTTGTCGAAAACTGGTTTTGCGTAAAAAATCCCGTTTTTCCTCATTTTTTTAGGGTTTTTCCCTACTCATTTAAAAAATATTGATAATTTTTAACTTTTGACCCCCCAAAGTACCAACTAGATTCAATTTCCTTTTCAAAGAAGGGCTGAAGTCAAAAATCGAATCATTTTTACTGCTCCAAATGTTGTCGTCAGACACAAAAAAAAAACAACACACATCATTGTAAAATTAATACATTCATCACTCCGTTCAGAATCTAAAATATAATAAGTAAAATAAAATAAAAACATAATGTATTTATTTGAAATATTAACCAATTTTTTAATAATCTAATAAAATAAAATAATTTCACATTTCATAATATAATATTACATATTATACATATATATATAATACAGTGGATTCCGCTTAAGAGGACGCTATACCTGCATATGTTGTCTCTGTCTTATACACGCGTAACATAGTTAAAAACTGTTTTGCGCGGGACAATTTTACTTCCTCGATATTTATATCAAAAGTACCAAAATTTCAAATCACAACGAGAAGAACTTTACCTGTGACGTAGCGTTTTAATTTTTTTGATAGTGGTGACCAATAATTTTTGATAATTAAACGAAAAAAACCTAAAGTTCTCAAACCGATAAATTTGAATGCATTCATTTTATTAAAAATATTAAAACGCTACGTCACAGGTAAAGTTCTTTTCGATGTGATTTGAAATGTTGATAATTCTGATATGAATATCGAGGGAGTAAAATTGTCCCGCGCAAAACAGTTTTTAACCATGTTACGCGTCTATAAGACAGAGACAACACATGCGACTATGGCGTCCTGTGGGCAGCGGTTAATATGGGCATCCGCTTAATATGGGCAAAATGGTCTGGTCCCAATATAAATGTATATTAACAAGGTTAAAAAAGCCGCGTAATGTAGGCACTCGATTCGGTTTATATGGGCAATTCTTATTTTATCATAGTGTTAGTGTTGCGTAAACATCAATCCAATAGAAACATATACCTATATATAAAGAATTACATTATTATATAATATTCAACATTATCGCCCGAGCCTATATTATAATATTATTTTAAGTGCAGTTCACCGATAGCATCGGCCCGCGCGGGTTTACCGTATCGTCATACACCATCATCCATTTTATTTTTATTATTTTATTGTGCTCATAACATATCTTAGCGCCTTCATGCGCATCCTAATTATTCATTAATCGATTAAAGCGTATTTTTTTTTGTGGCATCGTAAAAAACTATTATACTATTACACGTGCGCTTCCATACGCCTTACGTTGGCATAATTAAGCGCTTTCGCTATATACCTTTGTGTTGTCTGCTTCATCATCTATTGCCGTCATCAACTTCGGTCATCTGCAGTCATCATCAATACTTCATCACCCATCCCAGGTCCCAATTCATCACGATGGTTCTATGAGTTGGCTATATGCCACGCCAATGTTATTATATAATATTGTATTATTATTGCTGTTATTATTATAACGATATTCGTCGCTAACACAGTCTAAATTGTATATTCGTATCACATTTGTTTTTTATATTGTACTACATACCTAATTTACCACAACATTACGATTTAGTCTGATTACTGCAAGCCTTTCGCCATATTTTTATACATTTAATGATCGTCTCCCAGAACAAATAAATTTTCACGTGTCCAATAATCCAACGTAAATGTACGAAGGATTGGCACAAAACAGTTAGTATATAGTGAATATACTCATATGTATTTAAAAACGACTAATTTAATTGGGTTTTGTCATATCTATGAGATTGTATTTATCGAAAGTAATGAAAAGCATTAGGTATCACATAAATCTTAAAACTCTTTTCTCCATATTGTACCAAAAGTGGCACAATTTAGTTTTTCGTAGTTTCTATTGTTGAAAATAAAGTTACAATGTTACTACATATACGGCCAGTTACATCTACCTAGCAGTAAAATTATGAACTTTATAACGTCTCACACGATGGCCTACCCAGGTTCGGCGCGGAGCGTATGTTGACGGAACTTAACTTTAAGGTCGCCAACCCGTAGCCGAGATTCGAAAATCGGAGCATACGGGATTTTTGTATAAATGATAAGGAATTTTGTTAAAAATAATAATTGACATCAGATTTGGGGGTGAGATAATTGTAAATTTATGTTTTATTTAAAATAAGAAATATGATAATAATAATAAAGTTATGGCCAAGAAAAGCCATGTGGCATAAAAACTTGGTCTTAAAAGAAAAGGCCACCTAAATGAGAAACAAAAAAAAAAACATACAATAATAATAATATAATTTAAACCACTATACAGTATAGCACGGCTCCGACGAGCGGTTACCGGCGTGAATAATAATAATAAGTATACATGTATATTCATAAAAACACATCATGAGTGTTATACCCCTAAGAACACCAATAATAATAATAATGATAAAAACGAGTACCGGCCAAGGTGTATTATAATAATAAAATCAATTTGTTACCCAATTTCGTATGCGGTTCGAGGCATCGTCACCAGGACGTCCTCGGTGAGGTGGTGTTATTACTCGGGTATATTGTTGTTCGGCAAAAGACAAAAGAACACTAGCTCATGCGTCGGACGTATCGCACATCTCACGCGAAATTTTAATATTTTATGCTCGGTAATTATTTTAATTTGCCGATACTCGTTCTACCTATATAGGTTTATGATTACAATGCAATACCGGCCGATTACTCTCACCACGGGTACTAGGTAGCGGAGATAGTGTGTGTGTGTGCGCCGATTATAATATTTTAATTACTTCAGGTGGCAGCATCGGGTGTGTCCGCGGGACGGAGAGCGCTATCGCTTAATATTATATAATAAATTACCGATCGAATTTTGACCGTTACAGAAATCCCCCTGTAGAAGGGTCCCGGACCTGTCTGTGACGCTTCTACAGAAAGAAATAGGGAGAAATTATATCTGGTTGATTCGGGATTTGACTTAATCCGTGCCTTCAATAAGCTTATTGATAATTAGTAGTAGGACGGATATACTTTCTAAGAAAAATAATATTAAACGTTCCACGAACTTGATCCGTTACAGGATCAGCTACTACATACGCATTATTGCTTTTGATCTCTACGATTTTATACGGTCCTTCATATAACATAAAAAATTTCTTTATTTGATGATCAACGGCAGAAGAGGAGCGATGTGCTCGAATAAGGACTTCTTCCCCGATCAAAAATTTTGTAGCTTTACCACGACGGTCATGCCGAATCCGGCGCTCCTCGGCCTTAGTTCGTTGAACCTCGGCAGCCATGGTCAGCTTGACCATAAAATCATCACTACTTCTCGGCGGACATTCAACAGCTTCATATATGGGACTATACCTTTCAGTCTTTAAGAAAATCTCGCTAGGGGTGAAACCCGTCGATTCATGAACGGTATTGTTCAACACCCATTCAATATACTGAACATAACGGGGCCACTCGGTATGGGATTGATGACAATACGTACGAAAAAATCGACCTAACTCGCGCATAACTCGCTCAGCCGGATTACTCTGAGGATGATATACGCTAGTGGTTGTTACGGATACACCAAGTGCGGTAAGACGGGTTCGCCACACATTACTAACAAATTGGACTCCGTGGTCTGATACAACAGTTTTAGGAGCTCCGTGAACTTCGATATAATCGGTGACCATACGGTTTGTCACTACCACTGTAGTAGACCGTTTGATAGCAAATAATCGGACAAATCGGGAAAAACAGTCGAGTACAACGAAAATGTACTTTACGTGATTCCACCCAGATGACAATGGACCATACAAATCAACACAGACTCGCTGGAGGGGTGCATTAGCTAGCACATGTTGCATTTCACCTTCTGTCCTTACAGTACTGAATTTTGCACGTTGACAAGTGTCACAACTTTTAACAACCCTACGTACATTTACACTCAGACTACGAAAATAACACACCTCTCGGATAGCTGCGATACATTTTTTCGGACCTACATGTCCAAAATGTAGATGGATTTTCGAGATCAGCTCGTCGATGTAGAGGCACACAAACTAGCCACCTATCAGAGTCGGGATGTCGACGATAGAACAAAATGTCTCGATACATACAATACCGTTCAGCTATGGCACTTAAAACGAGGGACTGATTGGATAATATGTCAACTACCTTCCGAAGCGCTGGATCCATCTGTTGTTCCCGGAGTATATGGTGAAAAGATTCTATACGAGATTGGTACTCAGAGAGTAATTTACGGGGAGTGACCATGAAAATACCGAATGAATCGGATTGATTAGTTATGAGATCTCGATTTACTGGGTTACGAGACAAAGCATCGATTACGTTGCTTGGTCCGGTTATATATTGGATTCGCAAATCGAATTCCTGAAGCACAAGTGTCCAACGGGTGAGACGTGCATTGCGGAGCCTACATCGAAACAAGAATGTAAGTGCCTTGTGGTCGGTTAGTACATTTACAGGGTAACCAAGAATAAACACCCGAAATTTCTCACAGGCAAATACAATAGACAGTAATTCTAACTCAGTAGCGCTGTAGTTTTTCTCAGCGGAGTTTAACGTTCGACTAGCAAACCCGATTGTTTGTCGCTCTTTAGATGTATCAACCTGAAACAATTCGACTCCAAGACCAAGATGACTGGCATCGGTTTGCAAATAGAACTCTGATGTGAAATCAGGATGGGCGAGGAAACGTTCGGTAAATGCAGATTTAACGGAATTAAAATGGGCAACGTCTATCTCGGTGAATCGCCACGGAACACCCTTTTTCAGTAACGCGATTAATGGACCGATCAGAGAAGCGTGATGGTCGGTAAATTTCCTATAGAAGTTACAAAATCCTATAAATGACTGGAGGTCTTTTTTGTGTCGAGGAACTGGAAAATCATGGATAGCTGACAACTTTGAAGGATCCATAGACATGCCTGAGGGTGTAATAATATGCCCTAGAAACTTAATTTTATAACGGAGAAATTTACACTTGCTGAACTTTAAAGACATCCCTGAGACATCGATTTTCTTAAATAGAAGTCGGAGGCGACGTATGTGGTCTTCAAATGTCGTTGATGATACTAACACGTCGTCAACATAGATATGGAGATCTCCTAATCCATCTTCTTTGTAGTTTTCAACTGGATTGGAGAGAACTGATTCTAGCGCCTGTTGGAATGCTGTGTTTGAGATGTTTAACCCAAATGGTACTACACAAAATTGATATGTCCGACCGTCGTACACGAACGCGGTATACTTTCTGACGTCATGATGTAGAGAAACCTGCCAATATCCGGCCGTAAAATCTATACTTGAGAAGATTGCTTTTCCACCAAAACGGGCAAGTATTTCGTCGAGTGGGGGCAATGAGTCACGCATCGGCAGAATTATTTTGTTTACTCGTCTGGCGTCTAAACATATTCTGACAGAACCATCGGCTTTACCGACGCATATTATTGGATTGCTATATGGTGAAGAACATCTTTCGATCACCCCCTACTGTAGCATGCGAGCCAATTCCTTTTCAACTGCGGGACGGCGGGCAAACGGTACTGGATATGGACGAATCTTGAAAGGAATATCTTCACTAACATTGAAACGACACGTAAATAACGTATTTAAACCAGGACGAGTGCGAAAAATGTGGTGGTACTCATGGAATAGGCCAACAACTTGATCAAACTGGTGGGACGATAGATTAGGGACCGATGAAAGGTGCTCAGTTATATTGTCAAAAGGTTCTAGATAATCATTTACCCGTCTACTGTCGATTATGTTTTGGTTTGTTGGCGTTTGGAGTTGCCGAGAAATTATTTCCACACTAGCTATACAATGCTCAGGTATAGATGTCGCATAATCTTGTGGTGAGATGGATAAGGTAAATAGAGTATCTAAACGATTAATTACTTCATCATGTGACTGTGAAAAGGGTATATTAATTGACCAGTGGGGAAGACGTACAACTCGTTCAGAGTAATCTAAACACGCCTGGTTTTGGGTCAACCAATCATCTCCTAGGATAATAGAGGTTGCTAGATGAGGAACAACAAGACAAATACAATCGGATGTATGACCGAGAACAGAGAATGGTATAAGAACTTGGGTAGTGACTTTCCGGCTACGACCTTTTACAGCAGTGGATATGGTCACTCCTGTGACAGGTAAAATTGATAATTGCTGTCCTTCCGGAATGCTTCGTTTGATGGATGCAAATATCTCTTCAGAGATGGCTGAGATAGAAGCACCTGAGTCGAGTAGGGCGTTGAATGGTTTGTTATAGATAGAAATTGACAATTCGGGACGTTTATATTTTGGTGAGACTCCATCTGCGACAATTTGTGTGGACGGTGTATGTTCATGAATATGAGAGACTTCGTGACGTGACATACTTACGTACGAGTCTCGTCTGCGTTTCCCGACATATCCATTTGGGCTACGGGGCGAGGCCCGACGTTCTCCGGTGTCTGCATTCGTGGTTGGAAACGGTAATTGTCACGACGAGGAGCATTATATCGTGGTTGTTGATTGCCATTGTTTTGATGTTGGAATGGTGGTCGAACTTGGTTGTCTTCACGACGTCGATCACAAAATGATGCAGACTCTTCAAACTCCATTAAAACTGATAGTATTTCATTGGTATCACGGGGCCCTCGACCTCGAATGGCCATCCCAAGCGGTGTGGGGTAGTGTTGAATAATGGTAGACACAAGATCAGCTTGCTCGATCGGTGGATTGAGATACTTGGCCCCAGCAATCCATTTCATGGCATGCGTAGCTAGACCATCAGATTTACTGTATTGGTACGGTCGAAACACATCATTTCGGGCTTTGCGTTGAGTCGCCGAAGACCAAAAATGCTGAAGGAACAATAGGCGAAATTCAGTATATGATTGAGGTGATGGGATTAGTGACTCATACCAAATCTGTGCGTCTCCCACTAAACGACGATGTGTAGAAATAAGTTGTTGGACCGGTGTCACATACACACTGTCGAAGTAGGCGTCTACCTGACCAATAAATTTTTGTGGATGTATTATTTTGATCTGCCCGGAAAATTCAGATACAGCGTCTTGAAACCGCTCTGGAGACCCCAAAAAAGATGATCTTTGTGAATCAAAGGTATTCAAGAGGGTGTTGGTAGAAATAGCCAGGGGTATCGAAGACACGTTATTACTACCAGACGAGTTGATAGGGACGGTAGTAGATGACAAAATTGTGGGTTTCAGAATTTGTGACAGATCCGGGTTCGTCGATGTTCGGTATTGATCGGACAACCGAGTTACTTCCTTCCTCATTTGAACAATTTCATATTCTAAGGTAGTGAGACGGCCTTCGGTAGCCTGGTTGTCAGTGGTTTGTTGGATCGCCTGATTTTTTATAACCACACTCTCATCCTCTAATCTAGTCAAACGAGTATCCGTTAGTTGGTATCGCTGAATACATTGATTAATTCCCTCTTCAGTCTTTCGATGTAGGTTTTCAAATTGTGCCTCCGTTCGGGTGTGATTAGCATTCATTTTAGCCATCATTTGCTGAAGTAGCGATTGGACACTCGGGTCTGTTTTCGATTGCTCAGAGACGGTTTTTACCTGAGGACCAGAAGTTGTCGTTCCAGATATAGTAGGAGCTATGGTGGTACTCAAAATCGACGTAGTCGATGGTGGGGTTGACGTTGTGGTATTCGTAGCTCGCAGCATTTTGGTTTTATCTTGCAGGAAAAGACTATCAATCAAACGTTCGGGGGGGGGGGGGGGCGAGTCTCTCGCTTGCCAGCGGCGTGCATCAAAGACGAACAACGAGAATCACACAATCAAAACAGAAACTACGTGCTGATTCGCAATGAAATAATCAAAAAGACAAGATAATAGAAATGGCGACTTCAAAAAAAATATAGATACTATAACTGATGACAAGACGCAAAACGACTACAATCACACGTGAATCGTACGTAATTCACGATAGAAAAATATAATAATAAAATAGTTAAATAGAATAATAAATAATAATAAATATAATAGTAATCAAATAGAAAATTTCGCTTTTCGATAAAATAAACAAAATATGAATTAATGGAATGTTATAAATGGATTTAATCACCGGTACGTCGGGACGACACTCAAACACACTGACAAATTTGGTAACATATTTATAATCATCCTTGGCCGGCATGATAATCTAATGTAAATAGACAACAATGTGTATAAAAGAAACAACACGTTGGCAAAAAAAAAAAATGTTATCGATAGACTTGCATTGAAGTATAAGAATATTGAGGCAAAAATCAAAATAAACAAACAAAAAAAATGAAATAATTCAAACACTCGGACGTGACGACAATTTCGTCACAACTATGGCAAACACTTCATTAGAAAGAACAAAAAACAACAAAATATAAAATTATCCACCGCATCAAGTAACGATATTCTCTCGCTATTTAAACATCACACTCGTAGCGTAATGAAGACCTAACAGTACGTATGCGGAACGTACGACGAAAAAGCACAGACGTGCGACATCCTATAATGCGAGCGATATGCGTGCGCTCCGGTCACCGCGGGATATACAATTTATGGGGCAACTTATAACTAAACATCAATGTGTACACGGACCTAACGTGGGTAAAATATTTAAATTTCGGTCTACCAACCGTAATAATATGATTCGTGATCAGACCGGACATATCACGGTACATATATAATATAATATGTTTTCTCATCATGTCATATATATATGTAAATATTGATTACACCGATTTATCATTGTCATGAATTATATAATATGCAAACGCAGAAATAAATACGGCGGACGGAGAAATTTTAATCACAATACAGATAGCAGGCGAGAAAAATCGACATACTCGCTGATTGGTGATAACGCCAAATCAGTAATAAAAATATTGTATGTATACTGTATTATATTAAAATAAAATAAAATATTATAGTGTCGTAGATTAGAACAGGGAAATATGATAATATTAATTACTATGTAAAACGTTGTATCAATTTAAGATAGATATCGGGGAACGATCGCACATCCGTACTGGAACGACACGCACCAAATTATAAAATATTAACACTATCGTTCAACGGCGGTAGACCGATAAGAAGTAATTACGGGCGGTTACACAATAGAACCAGATAGATAGGATGAGACATATAATTATAATATACAGGTGCACACAAAGACGCGTACAAATAATATACTTAAATTTAAACCCTATTGCTAGCCGCCGATTCTGCCACACTGCGATGATGAAATACACCTCCTCGTGATGTCGATATGTAACCTCTTGTGAAAACGGTGACACTGGCAATATGTATATAGTTGTGGAAAATATCCAAGTCAAACACCTCCTCTGAACGGCGGCGACGTACACACACTTGCACTATCAACCTCCGATCCCAGCATGGTGGAGATCCGGATTTCACGACAGTGTCGTACCATAAATACATTTGACCACGGGAACATTTCTGAAAGTACACGCAGGCAGTACTTGTTCTACGTACCATTTTATAATATACAACCTATGGCCGGTTTGTTACCCCAACACGGTACTTGGTACACGTAACCTATGATGTTTAATACACACAACTTATATATATATATATATTTGACCGACAGGTCACTAATGTACGGCATGTACACTTAACAAAACAATCCTGGCAAGGTCGCCAACTATAACGTCTCACACGATGGCCTACCCAGGTTCGGCGCGGAGCGTATGTTGACGGAACTTAACTTTAAGGTCGCCAACCCGTAGCCGAGATTCGAAAATCGGAGCATACGGGATTTTTGTATAAATGATAAGGAATTTTGTTAAAAATAATAATTGACATCAGATTTGGGGGTGAGATAATTGTAAATTTATGTTTTATTTAAAATAAGAAATATGATAATAATAATAAAGTTATGGCCAAGAAAAGCCATGTGGCATAAAAACTTGGTCTTAAAAGAAAAGGCCACCTAAATGAGAAACAAAAAAAAAAACATACAATAATAATAATATAATTTAAACCACTATACAGTATAGCACGGCTCCGACGAGCGGTTACCGGCGTGAATAATAATAATAAGTATACATGTATATTCATAAAAACACATCATGAGTGTTATACCCCTAAGAACACCAATAATAATAATAATGATAAAAACGAGTACCGGCCAAGGTGTATTATAATAATAAAATCAATTTGTTACCCAATTTCGTATGCGGTTCGAGGCATCGTCACCAGGACGTCCTCGGTGAGGTGGTGTTATTACTCGGGTATATTGTTGTTCGGCAAAAGACAAAAGAACACTAGCTCATGCGTCGGACGTATCGCACATCTCACGCGAAATTTTAATATTTTATGCTCGGTAATTATTTTAATTTGCCGATACTCGTTCTACCTATATAGGTTTATGATTACAATGCAATACCGGCCGATTACTCTCACCACGGGTACTAGGTAGCGGAGATAGTGTGTGTGTGCGCCGATCATAATATTTTAATTACTTCAGGTGGCAGCATCGGGTGTGTCCGCGGGACGGAGAGCGCTATCGCTTAATATTATATAATAAATTACCGATCGAATTTTGACCGTTACAACTTCAGATGAAAAATAAACGACTGAAATTATTATTGTTGTGTAAACTGTAAAGTGAAAAACTACCTACTTTATGTACAACAATAATAATTTGATACTAATGATACTTCCGATCTTTGGTAAAGAATATCTATCTATCTTGTAGTACTTTTTATCCAGAATATTTTAAAAATAAGTATAGATTTTAAGTAGGTATAATATTTATTGAAATATTCAAATATATCATAACCTAATTTTGTGCCAAAAATTAATCCATAATCAACATTTAAAGGTAATTTCATTTGAATATTTTTAAAATATTTTTCCCTTCTGATGTTTTTTACAATAAGTATATTTTTATCGGAAAAAAATAAAAATTCATCTTAAAAAAGGGATTTTGTTGACATTTTTGAAATTATAATTTTTTTTTTTTTTTAACCAATTTCGGTTTTTATGGACAACCGTTTAATGTGGGTAAACAGGGTTAGTCCCAACGTGCCCACATTAAGTGGAATCCACTGTATAACATTATACCTAGTACACGATAAAACATAACAAATGATAATACTAAATTAAATTAAATTAAAAATAAATTTGTACTTAAAAATTTTGTAATGCGGATAATCGACGCCTGTACCTGTATATTTTTTCCGGCGGAATTTATAATATCCCGATCTACAGTTTCCCTCAATGACTGTTTTTGACATTTTAAAAATGTACCATCTGTCCTAAACTCCTAAACCAAATGTACCTATTGCCCTAAAACTAAATGTACCATTTGCCCTCTCATATTATTATTATATATAAATATATATGATTATATAATATCAATCCGTATAATAAAAGAGGTAAATATATAAATAATAATCATAGTATATAAAAATACTAAAAATTATATTAATAATAATAGCTTATACTTGGTAAAAAGAGAATATTTTTTCCAGAGTACGTAATGTTGGACGTATTTTTTATTGTACCTATATTTATATTATTTTTATACAGTTTACCTATGATTTTTTTTTTTTATTATTATTTGCATTTATTTACGTTACAAATTATAATACCTGCATATTTTAGATTCTGAACGGAGTGATGAATGTATTGATTTTACAATGATGTGTGTTTTTTTTTTTATTTTTTTTTTTTTATTTTTTTTATTTTTGTGTCTGACGACAACATTTGGAGCAGTAAAAATGCTTCGATTTTGGACTTCAGCCCCTCTTTGAAAAGGAAATCGAATCTAGTTGGTACTTTGGGGGGTCAAAAGTCAAAATTTTTCAATATTTTTTAAATGAGTCGGGAAAAACATAAAAAAAATGACAGAAAAACGGGATTTTTTACGCAAAACCAGTTTTCGACAAAATCGAATTTTTTATTTTGCTATAACTCAAAAACTAATAGATGAAAATACTTGAAACTTTCACCAAATGTTTATATTAGCGTTCTCCATACATAGGTAAATTTTCAAAGAATTTTGAATTTTTTTGAGCTATTTATAGACAATTGAAATTTTTAATTTTTTTTTAAAATAACGATAAAATTTTTTTGGCCAGCCAGAAAATCTTGAAAATTTAATACAAGATTTCTTATAAGTTGTTCTTAAAGTGATAAAAAAAAATCCGAAATCGTTAGTCACAATTTTTTTTTATAAGTGCTTAAAAAGTTTGAATTTATACGAAATACGTCAAAATTGCGAAAATTGGCAAGTAATTTTGTGGTTGAAAATTCGTAAAATTTTTTTCTTTTATAACTAAGTTTTGAAAATTTGATACAAGGTTCTCCATACATTTTTCTTAAATTATCTGTAAAAAAAACTCAACCGGATTCAGACAAAAAATTTTTATGAGTGTTTGAAATTTAAATTTTTACAATACCGCGTTAAATAACGGTTTAGCCTCAAACGATTTTTGATATTTGTTGTTATTCAAACAGTATAAGTCGTAAATACTTGAAAATTTTACCAGTTATTTAGATTGCCATTTTCTTTACGTGATTAGATTTTCAAAATATTTTGACTTTTTTTGAGCTATTTATAGACAATTGAAATTTTCAAATTTTTTTTATTTTTTTTTTATAAATGTTGATAAAAAAAATTTAGCTGGGACAAATTACTTGAAAATTTAATTGAAGGGTCCACATAACTTGTTCTAACTCTCATTCAAAAATTATAAAAATACATAGGCACAATTTTTTTTTATTAGCATTTGAAGTTCAAATATTGACAAAAATTCGTCAAAATCATGAATATTTTTCACTATTTGGTAGTTAAAAATTTATAAATATTTTACTATCAAAAGCTAAGAATTGAAAATTTAATACTATGCTGTCCATAAGTTAAGCTTAGAATAATTATAAAAAAGTTTGAGGATTGTTCAATTTAAAAAAATTTACGAGTGTTTAAAGTTTTAATTTTAATTTGAAATTAAAAATACACGTGTAAAATAACTTTTTACTAATAAATAATTTTCGATTTTTGTTATTTTTAAAAAATTACTAAACGTAAGATCTTGAAACTTTTACTTAAATGTTTGAATTAGTTTCAAAGTAGAATATATTACAATATTTAAGTATTATATATCCTAGACTGACAATTCATCTCCGTTCAGAATCGTTTTTCGTATACAATGATACCTATCATTGCATTCAAATTTAACCTTCCCTAGTCCGAGGTCCATCCCACCCCCTAATGTACAGCAGAGCGATACTCACTTACCCGCTTTTTTTATATATAGTTGCAAATATCAATTTTTTTTTTTTATAATTTTATATTTGCCATTTATAGTAATTCTATATATATTTTTATTATAAATATTATTATTATTGGAAGTTTACCATTTGCAAAAAAAGGTATATTTTTGAGAGCAACTAGTTAGTACACCCCCATTATTTTATTTGAAATATTAATTATTATAAAAACTATTAAAAAGGTTTTTAATTAAAATGTTATTGTTTTAATTTTTTTTAGAGCACTGTAAATGTAATATTAATTATAAATTATTAATGTATTAAAAAAAAACTATATTGATGTAATATTAACTTAAAATAACTAAGAACTGTACATTAAATTTATATAAGAATTATTTTTGAAAACGTAAAAATGTTGGTTAAATGAGTTTTTATTGTATTATTTTTATTACACCATCGTGCACGTGTTATTAATTAATATCACCTATAACCTTTATAACTACATTGAATCACCCATATGTTGTATAAGTCACTATACTGAGTATTTATTAATTTGTATTATTATATAATATATTACACCTTATATATTATAAATACAGGTTTCATTACATGACAGGCACGTATCTGGGACCTCATCTTGGGGGGCGGGGGGCGATTCATTTTTTTAGGAATTCCTGTCCAAATCCTCCATAATACATCTAAGCCGGTGTGCCAAACCATTAACCAATATGATATGATGTTAGATCCTTCTTTACCCGTATTCGAAAAACGTTTATCTTTTCGTCAAAAAATGTAATACATGTATTATTTCCTTTTATTATTTTTCTATTAAAATTTTATAAAAATAACTAAATAAAAATTGTTAAGAGGTTGAGGATCATTATTCATGCAACGTAAGCATAAGCAAGTTATGATAATATTTAACTAGACACAATTTTAATTTAAGTTTAAGATAATCTGAAAATTCTATTTGGAATAAATAATAATGAAAAAAATCTATTTATCCGTGTGTAAACCGCTATGTAGCTTCACAGTATTTTCTATTATTTCGTTAACAAATTATAAAATATAATAACACATGTAATACGTACTGTGAGTTGGGAACCAATTGTTTCTCATAACATAATGTAGATTTTTGGTAAATTGTTATACTTAACCATAGTATTGGTGATAGATTTTTTTGTCGATAATTTAAGAGGATGTCTTACCCTTATGTGTTGTTTCCGTCATACTAACGCATATTATACCATAGTAAATATTAAAAAATTATTGTCTTACCTTTTAGTTTGATAATAGGTCATATTTGAGCTCAACCACACAAAATCGAAACTGCCTACCTAACGTATATTTCAATTTAGTATGCGTCGGTAAGATGGTGACAAATTAACAACACATGCGGATACGACGTCCTCTAAATTATGAACTTTATACACTTATTAAAACTATAAATTCAGAAAAGCATGATTCATATTAATCATAATATTTTACTTTTGATAACATAATGAAATTATAATATTTATATAAACGAATATCTTTTGATAATTATCAATCGTCATTCAATAATAAACAAACACCTTGTAAAATCCAAAAACTGTTATGAATATATGTTTTTAAATCTGCTTCAAATACTAAACCGATACCCATTGCATTCCGTCGCAGTGATGTCGTGTACACCGGAGTACGAATAGTGTTCTGAAAATAGAAAGAAAAACGATGGTATCATACATTCATACAATATTATATTAGTGACTAAATGAAATGGTATATATTATTTAAAAATAATAAGCTGGCACTTAGCCATAGGCCCTCAGAAAATAATAGAATAAAAATTTATCTCAATTCCTTTTTCGTTAAAAAATATTTCAATTGAACTTGAAATAATTTTCCCCCGTAATATTCTCGAATATGTGTACGGTTACATTATCATGTAGAGATAATGGGAACTTTCGGCGCGGCCATTTTGGCGATAAAGACAAAATACAAGCTAAAGTGAAAATTAAATAATAAAAAAATTTCTAAAAAATAATAATAATTAAATTAAAAAATATCAATTTAAAAAAATAAACACTAGTTTATGTAAAATTAATAAATTACAAATAGGAACGGTAACAGGTAAATTGGTTATAGTCCACGGAAAAAGTTAAAAAAAAATTTAGACACGGACATTTTTAAATTAGTGGATAGATATATGATATTCCCACGTTTGCCACATTTATCAGGGGAATATGTAATAACATAGCATTAAAATAAAATATTGACTAAAACTGTAACTTTTTCCTCGCCGAAAAGTCCTAGACCCAGAATGCCATAATGTTATATAATGCTCAATAAATGTATAGGTAAGCAAATCAATTAACCGATTTTTCGTTTATTCCATTATGTTTTATGACCTAACTTAACTGGTCTTCCCTCTAATATATTTGTAATTGTATTAGACACTACAACCAGATATTTCAGTTATTTTTTATGTAAATGGTATTATTATGCATGTTACTAGTAATTTTAGCTTGGTAGCTTCGATAGGAACAATTAAGATGACTGGTAGGTTTTCGATCAATACGTTTATTTTTGAGATAGCTAAACACTGTGCGTTCATATCCCAATGCGCTCCTTCAATAAATATTCCACTTATATAACAACCCTGAAATTTAAAATTATTTGTATTACCTACTTTATTATAATGTTTAATCTACTATATTTTAGTTGTAAAAGTAAACAGTGCAAGGGTTGTAACAAAATAATGAAATGCATTAACATACACCCGTGGTAATTTCAATAGTGCGTTATGCCTTATTTATATGGGTGACATATAGATTTTACCGTGTTTGATGAATTTTGGATATCGTCTTTATTTGTATACTCAGTAACCGTTGTATATAAAGTAGAATGATCTAATGACCATCCATTCTTTCTACACGCCATCTGTACGATTGCTGTTAAATATGATCCAGGAACATGAAGACCAGCTAGCCATATAACTAGAGGTTCTCCAATTGAGCTCTGTAATTATAATCAATACCCAGCATTAAGCATTAACTACTTATTGTTATGATTTAGTAATAAAAATATCATACCCACTCTGTATACTGTTCAGTTCTTGAAACGAAATGTTCTATCCATCCACCAAGGCTTTTACACGTTTGTGGTGCCAGTTTCAACCAAGCAGTTGGAACTTGGCCATTATATAAAGACGAAGAAACGCTTTCTAAAACAGAATCCATTCCAATTTCACCCAATAGAGCCTGTATGATATAATCAAAACAAATTCCTAGATTTATTTGATTTACAAAAAATTGTATACATATAGTTAAAAAACTAACTTTTTGTAGCATTGATAATGTGACTCTAATTTTTTTTATCAGCAAATTGAATCTTTCTAATTCTTGGAGCAAGACAGTAGTACTGGGTGAAAATTGTTGTTCGTACATTTTTCTGACATTTCTGATGACGTATAGATCTGGTAGTTTTTGTAATATATCTTCAGCTACAGAATCTATTACTTCTTTACGACTCTCTCCAGAGTCAGATGATTCTAAACGTAAATGCATAAGTACATTATTGTCAATTAGTTAATTAGGTATATTAATTTAAATAATTGTACCCAATAAATTAATTCGTCGACTTACCAGTCTGTGGCTGTAATCTGAGTAGATTATCCCACATATTTTTTGAGACTTTTGTGAAATATCCCATCTCAGCATTAAAATGCAGACCAAGTATCTCCGGTCCACAAATAATAGGTAGTTTCTCGATTGAGTCTAAAAGTAGTATAATATAATATAGGTAGTATGCATATATGTTACAAGAAGACAAACTTAAATAATCTTCTTTAGTTTCAGCCATTGGTAATTCATACTGAACATTTTTATCATAATAGAAATAAAATTTTTGAAATTTATCAAGTATAAATTGCCCAAAATAATTTTGCATAAACGTATTTACAATTCTCTGGTCGTAACTATCAATCACGCGACCACCATACATAACATTTCCAATTAAATACCTCAATGTATCCCATGGCAATGGAGCATCTATACCGTCATCTAAAGTTTTATTCAAATAATTTATCAAAATTTGCACGCAAACTGAAAAGTCTGATTCGCTAAAATCATATGCAATATTCCAACCAATTTTATCGTATTTTCTTCTCTCCTGTAATAATTAAATTTATAATTACAAACCAATTTTATAGCTTAAATGTATTTACTTGAACAACTGCGTGGAAAAATGCAAGAACATATATTAATGATTTGTATGCTGGGTGGGTACATTCGTCCAAAGTGTCTTGTCTCAATTTAGTATAAGTATTTCTAATATTTAATTTCAGTCCACTGGGTGGTTCAGTGACCACTAAAACATTTTGTCAATTAAATACATAGAACTAAATTAATTTAAACAATTTACCTTTTAAGGATCTTTGTAATATTGATACGGGGAAAAAAGGTGTTGCTTCAGTAGCTAACCATAGTCTAAAATCTGGATGAATTTTGTTTGTTCTATCCAATATCTTTTCAAGATCATATAGAAAATGTATCAATAAATGACAATTTTGGAACATTAACCAGTGACCATCATTCATTGCTAAATTCAAAAACTTAAGTGCAATCTGAAATATTCAAATTTTGGTAGTAATTATTGATAATGTATTTTTAAGTATTTACTTGCTCCTGTCCTTGTCCGAGTGATAGAAATTCAAATTCATTTGATGCAACTCCACAACGACCAGCGAGTTTCATCAAGTCGGAGGTTGGATCGGATCCAGGACTTAAAATAAAAAGCCCAGGATTTTGAGGTTCAGTTTGTGAGTATATTACATCATAATCAATTGTTGGTGTGGTAATGTACATTTCGTCCATCACTAGGACTATATAATTGCTAATAGCCTGATAGGTACGATCCACTCGAAAACATCGTAATAACATGAGTTTATAAAAGGGTTCGTGTAATTCAGAAAATGGATAAGGTGGATCTGTAGATTCTGGCATATTTAGATCATACCAGTTTTTCCAATCCGTAATATTATTTATTACATTCTCACTCAAATTAGGGAATATTTCTGGAAAATCTTTAGTTAATTTAACAATATCTTTCCAGTTTTGCGGTGACAGCCAACTGATAGGATTTATATATTCTGGATTTTTATCTAATGTAACATTTCCTTTAATGAAAAAATCAAGTTGAGATTTGGATACATGATTTGTACTTATCTGAAGTTTCACTGCGATTTGGAATGAAAATAAAAGTTTATGCCTTTCAAAAATACCTAGATTCAAAAATTAAATTAATGTAACGATAATTTGTTTTTGATTTACAGTATATAGTTTTAAAAGTAACCTGTACATCCATATCTATACAGATTTTCAGTAAAAGTATTAATAATGTTCATTAGTCTTTTTTTTAATTTCTTGTGTGGCATCGCTTTTTTTAGAGATGTCTTGAACACGTTTTGGTAGCTAGAAAGCGAATTCTGATACATTGCATTAATTGTGCTCATATCTGACAGCACAAAGAACAATATAGCTCCTCTAGTTGCAGCTGAACGAAATTGGTTTCGAAGTACATCGATTTCTATTGCTGTAGTAGTTGCTAACGATAATTTGTCAATAACTTCACTTGCTTTTGATTTAGTTTCTTCTAATGTTTCTATTAAATCTATATTGTCTAATATATTTCCTGTAGATGAGGCCAGTTCACGAAGCAGAGAATCCTCAAGATTTTTTAATAGACTTTTGTTTGAGCTGATTTCCATAATCAATTCATCACTTTGTTGTTCTAAATCAGGTCTTTCATTTTTAACTACATTACCCAATAATTGATCTTCAAGCCCCTAAATATAATAATAATTTTAAAACACATTTTATTAAATTAAAATATATGTAATTAACTTTTTGTGTTATTAAGCAATTTATAACAGTTGCTTTTGTATAGATCGATGGAGAAAAGAAAGGATTTGCTATTTTTGTAGTTAGATAAATACGAAATTTTTCATCGTAATCTACTTCTTTGTTACCCAAAAATACAAACTTTCGACCAGAAATATCTAAACAAATAATTTATGTATTTATCTGAACATTTGAATGATATAATCAATATTAACTTTTTATATTTTTTTCCAAGACATTTTCAATTATTGAATCTATGTACTCCACGTCTTGAAAAAGTACAGGTGTTCCGTAAACAATAGCATTTTCTAAATGTTTCAAATAATCAGAATCGCTAAATGATAATGTTTTTAGATTATTTGGTTCTTCTTTTTGTTTTATCCAATTTAATGCCTGTTGTTTTTTAATACAAACTTAAATTATCAATATTTTTTAAGTACCGATTATATTACCTGTTGTTGTGGATCCACGCACAATGGAAATCTACTCGCCCTTGTTATAAGAATACCATTTTGAATTGATAAATCATCAGATGGCAATCCTTCTGAGTTCCACCTATAAAATAAGAACATTTAAATAAATAAATAAAGTTTTTATTATTAAATTATTATTACATCGAAATCATAACTTCGTCAGTAAGTTCTATTTCAATTTTAAATGGGTTAGTTATCGGTATTTTATTTTCTAATAAACTTGGAAACCAATTATTGAATAACATATCAACACGAAATTCATACGAAAATGGTGCAGTATAAGCTAAGAATGACGAATTCATCAAACAGTTTCCGAATATTTTTTTCTTATACTCTTCCAAATCGACTAATTCTTTCTTCCATCTAATGTTTTCTGAACTTAACCCTTTAATCAATTTATCAGCTGCAATTAATCTACGTTCCATAAGATCTTTTTCTTCTTGAATAATAGCACGTTCAGTCATTGCATTTTTATATTTTTCATTTAATTTATCTAGCGTAGACATTATGTCATTCAATTCCTTATTGAGATGAGCAAGCTGCTTAGTTACCTTAATGATAAATGAAAAAAAATATGGTCAACAAAGACAATAAATGTAAATTGTAAGCGCAGAATCAGAAGGCTCTAATTTAATTTTTTTTTTTAATCTAATATTTATAGATACATAAGTTAAGTTATCAATGATCTATAGAATATGCAATTTCACAAATAACTAAATAGATGTATTATTTATAGAGTTTTCAAGAAATAAATGGTGATAAACTAGCATAATAAATTCTTAAATTAGTTTTTTAATAATATAAATTAAACCATTAATTTCGTATAATAATAGTGTTAAAATTGAAACAAATAATTCGTAATTTTAATTCCAGAGATTAAATTGTAAATATATATATATTTCTTTATATTTTTAGGTATTTAAAAATTATAAAATATTATGTTTAACATTACAGTACTGTAACAGGATCTCGATTCTTATAACTTATTTGAAAATAATATGTTCGTTTTACTATACGAATTACTGTTAGATTACCTAAGAACGGGTTAACGACCTTGTTTAGTTTACTCGTTGTATGAATAAATGCTAAATACTATATATATATATGTGTGTATAATTATTTACCAAAAAAATAAAAAAATCTTCAAATAATACTATAATCATTAATCACTTCAATTAAGTTTTAACATCAGTATTATTGTTATATTGTTTTAAAATATATAACCTAATTTTGTTTTTGGAAACATTCATTCAAAACAGAAAAGTTTTAAATAAGTGAAAAAATAAATTTTTTGCCAAAATATTCCATCAGTAGAACTTTTTGGTCCTAAGCCAAAGAAGTTACATTACCGTTTTTTATACTTTAAGTTTATCTTAGAACAAATACAAATTACAAGACTTGACATAGAATGACTTCGACACTTCGTTAATTATTAGGTTTAATATTTATTGCGAAATAAGATATAATGTATATTGTTTTACATTATTAATTGCTCTATTAGACAATTTTAGAATTTGTGATAGAACTTTTAGTTTTGACCCAAAGAAATTATAACTTTTATAAAAACATAAGTTAGTACGAACTAGTTCATAGTCTTTTTCAAGTTCTTTCAGTTTATCTTGTTTTGGTTTAACTTCTTTAAACACAACACAGTATTTCAGAACAGCATTAACAAAACACAGTAATCCATATCCTGCTTTACTGATATCTTCCATAGTGGCAATTTTTTTAGATGTCTGTTTATAAGAATAGTAAAAAGTATATTACTTCAGTTTATACATATTGGTTTATTGATTATACCTTTAGTTTTGCCCGGACTTGAGATTGTAGTTTTGGAGTAATTTCGTTTGCATTCAATCCTTTCAATGTATTTAAAAATGTTGGATCAGACATCATTTGTCTTGAAACTTTCCAATTAATTTCTTTATAACCAAGAATTAATGCCACACATTCAGTCACTACTTGTACAGCTTTTGGTGGTGTAGCGAATGACCTTATTTCTGTAATATCGTTTTTATCTAAATTATTTAATGCTTCCTTTGCAGAAATTAATGCTGGTAATGCTTGGCTTAGTATTTCTTGAGCTTCATCTTTCTCAACGGCTATTCTTTTACCAGCTTTTTTAATTTCAATTGTCTTTTCAACAACAATTTGTTTTTTTGTATTTGCTGTTTTAGAAGCTATTTCATAATAAAAGGAATATATGAAACATAGTTTAATATTTAAATATACACCAACCACCTTCTCATCAACCAACGTCACCATAGTTGGTAGACATAATATTTCGATAAATTTTAAGAACTTATATAGTTAAGGTGATCTGTAATTTATTTTATATCTGACTATTATAGGGTTTAGCATTTAAAACACAATGTCGTTAGTGTAAATGTGTACATATTCGTGACTATTATATTTAATATTAATCATTATGTAAATCATTTTAATCATTTAATATTAATTATTTTAATACCTTCTGAAATCTCCTGTAAAATAAGTTCACACGCTAATGTTTTCTCGGCTACAACAACTTTTTGTATTTCTAGCTGTTCGTTAAGTATTATTAATTGTTCTGTAGCTTCATCAATTTTTCGAAGACCAACCAATAATCTTTCACACTATACATTAAAATGTTTTTAAAATTATACATTTAATGTATATATTATACTCTGTCCCAAAGTAGAATACACATATTCTAGTTCTTATCTACTTCTCGTCAAAGCCGGTTGTGCGTTATAGTGTGTTTGTCATATATTCGTATTATTATGCCGTGCGCTAAATGTAATATTAACATATCTCCTAAGAAAACCGTAACTTGTAAAAATTGTGATTTTGATTTTCATGTGAAATGTACAAATCTTGAATTACTCATTGAATATAATAAGATAAATACTAAATTGACTTGTGAATATTGTAATTATAATACTAAAAATATTACGCAAAGAAAAAAATTAAATAATATGGAAAATTCAAGCCAGAATAATGAGGACGATTATGATTTTGGGTCAGTAAAAATTGATATGAAAAAAATGTTCAGAAAAATCGAAGTACTTACTACTAACGTCTCATCAATGGAAAGTTCATTAAATTTCTATGGAGAATCATTTGATGAAATCAAGAAGAAAATGGACACTGTTGTAAACATTGTTAATGGTATGGAAAATAGGGTAATGGAAACAGAATTTAGATGCTCTAAACTTGAAAAAGAAATTGATTACCTTAAAATTATGTTAAATAACAAAGAACAAGCTTCTTTAAATCAATCCGTTGAAATTACTGGTATCCCGAAAACTCCTAACGAAGATATACCTAATATAATAATAAACAATACTGGTATAATAATAATTACACCAGTAGCTAATATATTAAACATTAGTATTAAAAACGAAGATATTGTAGATACTTACAGATTGAAACCGTACAAGAATACTGATGGTAAAATTATAGCTAAATTGAATTCCACGATTATAAAAGACAGTATTATTAAATCGATAAAATTACGTTATAAGAATAAAAATCCGGTAACTGCAAATAATTTATGTACTAACTTTCCCGAAGTTAAAATATTTATCAACGATCAATTCACTAAGGAAAACAAAAGATTATTCAGGTTGGCAAAAGAATTCTCAAAAACATATGGTTACAGATTTGTCTGGTCAAATTCTGGTGGTGTCTACTTAAAAAAACAAGAAGGGGAACAAGTTATCAAAATACCAACTACACAAATTCTTCAAAATCTTGATACAGACAAAAAAGTTAGTGCACTTTGGGAGTAGTATAATATTTTTTGTTGTTTTAATTTAAGTTGCTAATTTATTCATTTATTTTTTTTGTAATATTAAATTTTTTATTGTCAGTTAATGATTATATATGAATAGTTATAATGATTCCCGTTAAAAACTTTGATTTTAATTTTCTATCTAATGAAAAAAATACTGATTATCAAACGTTCATTATTAACGACTGTAACAAATTTAGTGTACATAATAATGATCTTACTGTCTTTTCACTGAACATTAGGAGTATCAAAAAACATTTTAACGAATTATTAGTGGTTTTAAGTTCAGCTAATATTAAATTTGATATTATTATGTTATCAGAGACATGGTTAGATAATAATATTGGTAACTTCGATATAAAAGGTTATAATTGTTATAATCACTATAGCTCATTAAATATATCTGATGGAATAAGTGTTTACATTAAAGACTCAATTATAGTAAATGATGTAATAATAATAATAATAATAATAATAATAATAATAATTGGAAGTATAAACCACTGTAGCTCATTAGATTTCTCAATGTCCTATAATAATATATTAATTAAATTAACATGCATTTACAGATCACCCAGTTTGAATAAAATTGATTTTATTGATAATCTAGAAGAAATTTTAAACAATTACTCCAAATTCCAATCACATATTATTTGTGGAGACATAAATCTAAATATTAAGTTCGAAGACATCATTTGTATTAATGGCACTACACGTAGCTTTGACAATAGTAACACATGTATTGATCATATATTCATTAAAAACAAACAGGCTTTTAATCATATTTGTGGATACATATATCAAAGTACTATTACGGATCATTACAGTACTATTGCTGTACTATCTACCCCACGCAACAATAATAATATAAATACAGTTAATAACAATACCGATAATCATAATTAGGTACAATTTTACTAATATAGACAATTTAAATAATATCTTAAAAAACATAAATCGGACAGAAGTTTTAAAATCAACTGATGTAAATGTAGCTATTGACTTATTCACAACTATTATTGAAAATAGTATAAAAAAATCACAAGAAACTAAAATAAAAAAGATACCAAAAAATAAAAAATGATTAAAAAACTGGATAACACTAGGAATTATTAATTCTATGAGACATCGGGATAGATTATATGCGAAATTAAAAAATCAACCATTTAACATTAAATTGCAAGAGATATATAAAAAATATAGGAATCTACTAAATGTCACCATAAAAATAGCAAAAGACGTATATTTTTATAAACAAATTTCTAATGCTAAAGGTAGGTAATACTAAAAAAAATATGGGAATTTATAAATGAAGCATTAGATAATAAATCTAATAAAACTAACTTTATACCAACAATCCTAAATCGTCAAAATCAAATTGTAACAGATAATATTAGTATTGGAAATGAGTTCAACTCTTTTTTCGTGTCTATAGGTACAAATATTTCGAATAAATTGAAATCACATCTAAACATAAGAAAATTAACGTTTTTAAATGATATTCCAGTAAATGATAAAAGTATATTCCTAAACCCTATTTCAACTGATGAAATTAAAAAATATATATTAAATAATAAACCAGCATGTTCATTCAATAGGTGAGAATTAACAAACACGATTTTAAAAGCTATTATTTTTAATATTCTTACACCATTACAATATATTTTTAATCTAGTTCTTACTACTGGTGTTTTTCCACATTCATTCAAAAATACTATCATTATCCCGTTACATAAGCAGTTAAATAAAAGTGATTGTACAAATTATCGACCAATAGCACTTACAATTACACTATCCAAAGTCTTAGAAAAGTGTATCAAAGATAGGCTTTATAACTTCTTAGAAACATGCTTGATTTTTTCTAGTAACCAATTTGGTTTTAGGAGAAACAAAGGTACCGATAAAGCTTTAATGGCTGTAATTAGTCACATTTATAACAAACTAGATATGAATAGAGCAGTAATAGGACTTTTTCTAAATGTTAAAAAAGCTTTCGATTCTGTTGACCATTCAATATTGCTAGCCAAATTAGAAAAATACGGTATCAGGGGCAATGCAAATAACCTTTTTTGTAATTTTCTAGAAAATCGTATTCAACAAGTAAGAGTAAATGAAAGTTTAAGCGATTATCTGATTTCAAATCAGGGTATACCACAAGGTACTGTATTGGGTCCTCTTCTTTTTATCGTTTATATTAATGACTTATTGAATATTAAGAGTAACGGATCAATTTTCAGTTTTGCTGATGACACCTCAATTATTATAGATGACATAAATAAAAATCATATTCATAGTAAATCAACGCATGTATTAAGTATCGTCAAAACATGGTTTGATAATAACCTCCTAGAACTTAATTTAACAAAAACTTGCTTTATGAACTTTGGTATAAATAAATTGCCACCCACTGGAAAAAATTATCTTAAGGCGCACCTCATAAATTGTAACGAATTTAATATAAATACAATGTCTGCTATTAGTAATGACAGTAAGTGTAATTGCACTTATATTTCTTCAGTACAACAAATAAAATATCTAGGTATTACTATAGATGCTAACCTTAAATGGCAAAATCATATTATTAATACAACTAGAAAGCTCAGACTGTTGTTCTATAAATTTAAAACTATTAGCAACATAACATCACCAATCACAATGAGAATGGTATTCATAGCTATGGCTCAGTCAATTTATTCATAAGGTATTGGGAGTTGGGGTGGTGCCTACAATATATATCTAATTTCACTTGAAACCACTATAAATTCTCTTATTAAAATATCTTTTAAAAAACCTTATAGGATGAGCACTGTATTGTTATATAAAGAATGCAATCTTTTAAATTTAAATCAATTATATGCACGACATATATTATCGAATATGTTTTTCCTTGATGTTTAAAAATTTAAATTTAAACATAACCACTGTACAAGAGCTAAGCAAACCAATATGTATTTAATTCCTAAGTGTAGAACGGAATTTGGAAAAAGAAACCCCTTGAATGCTGGAATTAAGATGGCTATGGAATTAAATATTGACGTTGGTTTATTTAGAATCTTTAGATTTTATAAGAAAATGATAAACGAAAAAATTAAATTGCTAACATAGATAATTTTTTTAATATCTGTATTCCTGTCAAATTGTTATATTTATTATGTAATTCTAAAATATTTAAAAAATTTATATTTATGATAACTTATTTTCACATAATCAACTATGATCGACTTATAATGTGTTAATTTAATTATTTAGTAATTGTACGAGATATTTTTAAGAACCTTGTCTCCACAACAAGCCTAGCTTACAATAATTTATATATAATGCCAAATTATAATATGTATAAATATTTGTAATTTTACATGTATGTATACATTTCTGTTTTAAATGAAAACAAATAAATAATAATAATAATAATATAATGTCCTTATATCTATGTGAAATGCGCGCCGCTGGGTGTATTCTACATTGAGACAGAGTATAGAACAGTTTATAATTCTGAACACTTATAATTACTTGACTTGCAATAATAGAAGATTTTTCATCAATTAAATTTAAATATACATTTATATAGTCTAGATAATGTGTGGGAGTCAAATAATTTTTGCGTTTTAATTTTACCAAAAAATCATTAGTATAAACACTCATTGTTTTATGTGTATAAACAATATGGTTGATGATGGTTTGTTTGTAATCTTGAGGTATTGAATGTGCCTTAAAAGTATCAATCGTTTAGTTTTAAAGATTATGTGATTTATATATATATCACCTACTTTGTTTATGAATGATTGTGCAACAGCAAGCAAAGCCTGATCTGGCCAGGGAAAAATCCAATTAATGTATGTTTTGTTTACTAAGCCAGGAAAATTTCGACATCTTTCTCTGAGTTCTTCTCCAGGTGACATAGAGAGTACTACATGAAGATTGTTCACGCATGTTTTCATGAAATATTTCCAACCACCATCCCTGCAATCAGTATAATAATAAATAGCTACCTTCCTAGTTTATTTTTATTTTCTTCAATTATATATATTAAACTTTTCGCTATTTTTCTTTGTCATAGGATTAATTTACTTGGTGTTTTCATAACCAGCATTACTAGCAGTATTTCTAACTTCATTTGCTATTCCACTTTTTTCATCTTCTGTGTACAATGCTTGTACGGTTCCTACCATTAACATATTATTGATTGTTTCCAAAAAACCTTTAATAATACATTTTTTTGGTTTTATTAAACAGACATATTATATATTGTAATAATTCATTATGTTTTAGGTAAAGTATACATACTTTCTTCGGAAATTTGAGACTGGGTTAAAAAAAACACCATACGTTTATTTTCAACACCTAAAATTATAAATAATTTTTTTAAATCTTCTTTGAATGCAGTTTCATTATATCCTCGGCTGATAATGATAGAAAATATTTCACATCCTTAAAACGGTAGAAAAAAATATTATTGTTCAAACAAAAAAACGTTTTATCCAAAATTATACCGGCAGTAAAAGCTGCTAATTTAGTCATCAATGCTTTACCGCTACCACCTACACCAATGAGCATAATGTGCCCTGTATCCATTTTCAATACTCTATGAATTCTAGTTAAATGTTCTAACGCCATGTTAAATAATACCATGTCAATTTTTTGGTTTTGCTCGTTATATTCTGCTAAAATCTAAAATTATATTTTTGTTTAGACCATATTTTTATAACTATTGCTGACTTAATGTTACTTCAACAAACATATTCAATATAGCTTCATATGTTTGATAATCTTCATATAGTTTAATCGGGATATCATCGTTTAAAGCATATTTAAAATCGCCAAAAATTAATGGATTTATTAAAACTTCATCCTTTTCGTTTGGAAAAAAAATTCCTAACGTTTCTTCTATTCGCATTGTTATTAATTGTTCATCCTTTGAACAATCAAAATACATTTACTAGTACTTAATAAATAAATATATAGACTACCTGCTCGCTGTTAAATCTGTCACATATTACACGAGTAAATTCATTTCTCCATACTCTAACAAAACTCAAAATATTATTAAATATCGTTGGATTTGTGAAAAGCATTCCATTAATTATCCTACTTAAATCCCGAAGGTTAAATATGTAATGAAACTTATTAGGAGTAGGTGGAAGTTCTGCTAATGTAATCTAAAAAATAATAATTAAAATGTTATTGGTATTTGATTAAATTGTTAAGTTATTCTAAAGCTGAAAATTATATTAGTTTAAATTATACTAATAAATAATTATACCTTGTATAATCTTAAAGTCATTTCTAAGATAATCGGAACAATTTTTTTGATATCTTCGTTAAAATTTTGCGTATGTCCCGTAAGAATTGAATTAAATATATGATTTATTGTATCATCTGAAGGAAATGCCATACAATAAACTGAAAACATTGAAATAAATCTTGGATCTACTTCATTTCTATCACTACCAGATTTACCCATAGCTGCATACAAATCTTAAAAATATTAAGAAAATATGTTTAAATATAATTATAATATAATTATTTTCAATTAGAAAATTGACTCACAAATTTCAATTAGTGACTTCCATAATAATTCTTTACCACGGTCATACATTCCTCCTGATTCCAATAATAATTTCAATAGTGCTATTGGTTGTTGAGTACCATACGTATCGACTTTAGGCATATTCATATCGTCCACAAAGCAAACTAGTTTTTTACCAATTGGTGGTCCATATATGTTTTTGTTTCGCTTTGCAACATTTGCTTCTAAGATCATTTGTACATCTAAAGAAGTTGTTCTAGAAGAAAAATTCAAATTTGTTTGCATCTATAAACAAATAAAATACAAATACAAATATATATGTAGTAAAGTTTGATCGAGCAACAAGTACAAATTGATTAGCGTCTAGCGTTCTTAAAAAGTTTTGCATTGTTGCTGTTTTTGAAGTTCCTGTTTCTCCAATTAGAATCACTGGGCGTTTTACATCAGTCATAAGATTTAGTAACCATGTGATTCGAGTAGAATCAACAGTTGGCACTAATATTTCGTTGAATTTAGTACTTGGATTATGCTCATAATTAGGTACAAGAGTGTTCCATGGCACCCAAATTTGTTTCTCAATATCCAAATAATATTCATACCAGGTTTCTTCGTGAATAGGAATAAATTCTGTTTAAATATATTTATATTTTTATAAAAGTTATATTAATTTATACATTTATAGTGTACTAACTAATAGTATCTATTTAAAAAATTCATTTTAAGGTTTTAATATTATGATCATTTACAAGTTATTTAATAATTCATATTTAAGGTTTAATATGTAACATATTTCACATTGAACATTTTGATGAAAAAATATATATGTTTTACATAAAAAGGTACCTTTTAAAAAACATGTTAATAAAAATTAGGTTATTTACCTAGTTATATATAAATTAATATTCGCCATTATACATATGTAATTAAATTGAATTGATCGTATACTAGTTTATTTATTCAAATATTTTATGAAAAAAAAAAAACAATAAAATAATTCGATTAATTTTTTTTATATTTTCATCCAAATGAATTTTGAAAGAAAGTTTTATAACAAAAATAACTATATCCGTCGATGATTTTTTTTTCAATCATATAGAAAACTTAATTTAAATGTCTAAATAAATTAATCTTAACTATTTTTTTTGTATACTTTGAATGAATTTTAGGAAAACAGTTTGTTCAAAGGTATTGCAAAATAATCAAAAATTTGTTTCATATAAAATGAAGTACAAAGCTCTGGATCACGTAGTACTTTAATAATACTTTGAAACTATATTTTAACAATGTTATATCAAAATGTTTTTATCAATTGTAACAACTAGAAACTTTTTAGATTTGTTTCCTTGGGTGATTTGAACCACAAATCGATTGAAAAATAAAAGTAGTATTATAAAGTACTATTTTTTCTAAAATCTATTTAATTATATTATATAAATAGTATATAATATAAGACATATTTTCCAGACATGTCCTAATGTTTGAAAAGCAATATAAAACACTTGACTTGGATAATTGAGAAGTTAATTATTTGTACTGACCTCTAAGAAATGAAATAAATTACTTACTAAAAGAAGCTCGTTTTGACGGAGAATCGTCCATTTTAATGAATCCTGTAATTTTTTTTACGAACTCATCAAATATTAATCGAGAGTAGCCTTCTATTGGTGCCCCTAATGAAGAATAAATAGCTGAAATGAATATCGCTTCCATTTCATCAGTTACTTCAACAGCTTTAAGTAAATTATCGCTTGAACTTTGTGAAGTATTCGAAGATATTTCAGTGATTTCATCCATATCATTGTTTAAGACTGCATCTAAAATGTAACACATCTGGGTAACCTAAACATAAATATATTATTATACTATTAAAACCATAATTAATTTATAAAATAAATACAACTATAAAAATTTTTTATTATTCATACCAAATTTAATTTAGTCTGAAATATGATTAACTTTAATGGACTAAACATTTCGAATCCGTAGTTACCATCAAATATACGATCCAAAATAACCGGTACATATTTTTCAAATAGTATATTTAAAGGTTCTCTATCAATTAATCTCCTATTTAATAAGAATTTACTCCAATATGGAATATATCCAAGATTTTTAGGATCAACATATACCATACCGGCTCTGGAGACCGTAGCAGGTGAAGCATACCTTAAGTCACCTACCTAAAGATAATTATTGTGTTAAATGTCTATTGTCTTAATAAATTATGTTAAAATAATGTATTAACTTCAAATAATAACGCGCAATGAGGTAGCAATCGTATACGTTCACCATTTGCTAATGTTAAAAGTTTATTATCATCCATAACTGAGTTCATATTTTCTATCCATAAAGCATCTACATCGCCATCAAACAATATATACCTTCTTTCTGGTTTATCTTCTGGTATAGGTTTGTTAATTTCACGAAATATATTTGAAAGAAGTCCATCTGTCCAATCTCTAGTGACGAGATTAAAAAAACCATAAAGTTCAACTACTGAACAAGCCTGTAATTTTGTTTTGTTTTAAGATACTTTGATAGGAAATATATTTTTAAATAGGTACTTTAGGGTTCAGTGTATACAGTGTTGTTGGTAGCCCAAGTGAAGTCTGGGCACTAACTAGCGTATTAATAACTACGGTTTTTCCACCTCCAGTAGGGCCTACAATCATGGTTGAATGCCTTGTCATCATTGTTTCATACAATTGGGTAACTTTATCCATCTAAAAAAATGATTAATTTCAAAATATATAATAAAACCTTAAGTCGGATATGATTGTTTTTAAAACTTTTAAATTTCTTCAATAAAAATATATAACCTGATTTTCTAATGGTAAATAATTCTTTTTTCGTAATTCTTCCTCGATTGCATTATTCAATTGAGGATACGTTATTCGACGACACTTAAGACCGGGAAATAAATCCATAATAAGTCCCAAAAACAGTGGCACATCATCATATACAAATTTAGGTAAGTTCATATCTCTAAAAAATAAACTAACTTTTTTGACTTTATTATTGTACCCAATAAAAATTTAATTATCAAAATAATAATATAATTAATAATAAATATAAACATTATGATAAAAGAGTGATCATTTTAAATTAATTCTCATTTCCATTAATTTACTAACCTCAATGCTCTCATGAGTACTACATTTTCATCAAGCTCTGGTGAATTTCGTTTTAACTCTCCAGCGATAACAAGCACCGATTTTAATGCTCTCAAGCCAAAATCATAATGCGATTGTTTTGATAATTGTTCACGAGCTAAACTATACAATACAGACATTTTTTTTGCTAAAACTTTAGCATTTAAAAATCCTTCCGAAAATAACATAATTAAGCAAATCAGTTCTAAATCAGGAAGTACACATATGACTGGTCTGAAAAATGTTTTCACAGTTTCTGGTAATTCGGTACGACCTGCGTAACCAGGATTCATTGTAATAAATATCCCAACCTTATTATCGATGACGGTATATTTATCTCTAAACTAAATTACACGAATTAAATTATGTCAAAAAAATACTTAAATAATATATTTCTTACAAAAAACATTTCTTTTTTTTCGACTAATGCGTTTCTAATTGTGCCTAATTGCGTCGAGATGACAGACAGAACCGAAATATCGATTCGATTAAATTCGTCAAAACAACCCCATGCTCCACATTGACATAATCCATCCAATATCATACCAAATGCTTGAAAGTCCATTCCTTCTCCGCAATTGGTAACCATGCATAATATTCCTAATGCCTTCGCCAAATCTTTAACTGTTTCAGTTTTCCCAGTACCAGCAGGACCTAAAAAAAAATAAAATTAAACTTTTAATGGAATATTTAAGCCGTTTTATTTAGTTTGTTTTAATTTACCAACAGGTGCACAACCTAATTGCATTGAAAGTGCTTGAGTTATTGTCAAATAAATTCTATCTGTTAACGGGGTTATAACTAAACGTCCGTTTAACCCCATATAGTCGTATCCGTACGAAAATGTCCCTGAACATTGATCGATGATTAAATTATCAACATCCTTTTTCCAATAAAATCTTAGCTGACTCTCCCAATCAAATTCTTGACTTTTTACAATGCCATCTCGAACTAAATTTTCAATTACATTTCTGGCGTGAACATCAACGATTAGAACTGTGTTAAATTTTTTTCGATCGTTTGATATTAATTCCCCTCTCACTTGTATAATCAATTCATCCATTTGTTGATTTAATTTTTCCAAATAAATTTTCATTGCATTGACGTTCCCCTAAAATAATAAAACTATTATTCTAAAATTAATAACACATTTCATTACATACTTTTTTTATTTCCGAAAAAAACGTTTTCAACTTCTGCTGTCCACCACACACTATTTGCCGCTAAACATATCTGTCCTTGATACTTCATCATCCATTCACATCTAGATCCGGTGGTATTTCCGTAATCAAGTATTGATTTTTTTATTAAATACTTATTAGACCTCCACATTTCTATTAACACGCTAGACATCCAAATTTCAACTGATCCATTGATCATCACTTGACTCTTGAATGGCATTATTTCCTTTTCACACGAAACCATACCGTTTACTAATGTATTAGCACGAGAATCATTTACAAAACTTAAGCTTCTCAAATTATCATACATCTTTACAATATGTTCTTGAACGCCATTAGGATTAGTATTACCCAAAACTGTTAATAGTTCGTTATCAGATAAAAAATAGAACCTTGGAAAAGAGTTTCGTTTCGTTTCTAAATATTTATTTAGCATTTTTTGACATGTTTCAAACCCTTCAAATAAACTTGTTAGTTCTATTAATAATTCTGGCATTCTACTGAATGTAATTATTTTAGGATTTTTTAATGTGTTTTTCATAATATCTTTAAATTTTAGATTTAGGCCATCAAATTTCAATGCTTCATTGGGCAATTGTATTCGAAATTTTTCATCAAGAAATATTTCTTCTAAATACATCCATTTTGATTGCACTAAATTCCATACGGTAAGAATACTTACTATAAATGTTAGATCTTTATCCCATTTATCTACTACCGATCGAAATGGACCAATAAACCTACATATTTGGGACACATGAGTAAAACTCGGTTAATAAATTCTAATTTAATTTAATAATAATATTTTATATACTGAGAACCAGCCATGCTTTGAAGAGTCATTATATTATCTTCAAGTAATAGAAAAACTTCCGATAAATCTCCCAAAATTATTCCTCGAATAGTATCATTTTTTATATATTCGATAATAGTTAAATTCGTAATTTCCCAGGTCTATTAACAGAAATAATTATAGTTAGTTACGTATATATAAACAAATTATTTTTCAATATAATATGTGTCAACTTGAAAATGACAATGATTTAATTAAAATTAATTGCAAATTTCTTCTAGGTACTAACAGTGCTAATTCAAACAATTTCACCATATATTTTTATGCACATAGTGGTAATTTTTGACATCGACATTATTTTAAGTGAATCAGTACAAAAAATAAAAATTCCTAATCCATGTATTTATATATACAGAGACTTAATAGCCAATTTTTTGTTTTTTTTTAGACTCTGAACGAAGTGATGAATGTATTGCATTTACTATGATGTGTGTTTTTTTTTTTTTTTTTTTTTTTTTTTGTGTCTGACTCCAACATTTGGAGCAGTAATAATGCTCCGATTTTTGACTTCAGCCCCTCTTTGAATAGGGAATTGAATCTAGTTGGTACTTTAGGGGGGTCAAAATTAAAATTTTCTAATAGTTTTCAAAAAAATCGAGAAAAACAAAAAAAAAATGACAGAAAAATGGCAATTTTACGGAAAAACTACTTTTCGACCAAATCGATTTTTTGATTTTGCTGTAACTCAAAAACGAATTATTGTAAATACTTGAAATTTTCACCAAATGTTTATATTATGGTTATCTCTTTACAGTTAAATTTTCAAAATATTTTGACCATTTTTAAGCTACTAATAGACAATTGAAATTTTCGACTTTTCTAAGTTTTTTTTTCTTCAAATGCCGATAAAAATTTTTTGGGTGGCCAGAAAATCTTGAAAATTTAATACAAGGTTTCTTATAAGTTGTTCTTAAAGTGATAAAAAAAAATCCGAAATCGTTTGTCACAATTTTTTTTTATAAGTGTTTAAAGTTCGAATTTATACGAAATATGTCAAAATTTAAATTAAATTTCATACGCTCATAATGCGAATGTTTGCCATAGTAACCATAGTAACATATAAAAACTATACTATTTGTTTCAAAATAGAATATTTGACAATATTTAAATGTAATATATCCTAAACTGACAAATCATCTTCGTTCAGAATCGTTTTTCGTATACAATGATACCTATCATTGCATTCAAATTTAACCTACCATAGTCTGAGGTCCACCCCACCCCCTAATATACAGCAGAGCGATACCTACTTACCCGCTTTTTTTTAATATATTAAAATATTATATAATATGATAATTGCAAAAAAATATGTATGTTTGTTTTTATTTAATACAATTCAGCAGTTATTCATAATTATATGTATTTTTGCATTCGTTACTTAATATATTTTATGATATTTAATTAACATTCATTTATTGTTGTTGTTGATTATAATACAAAATTAATAGATACTTTTTCAACGTCATTGATACTACGTTCAATGCTCAATTCTTTTACTGAATTAGCAACAATTTCCAAGCATGTATCTTTATAACGAGCTAAATCCATATTAAAAATATTTTCTAACGTTAATACTTCAGGATTCATATCGAAATATTGACCTTACAAAAAAAATAAAAATATTTATATAAATATTTAACAGTATTTTTGCTTATACGCGCATCGTAGTTACCAGTTTGGTCCATTAGCTTTTTCCAATGCATTTCTTTCATTGCATCGTTTTTTAGCTCAATAAATAATGGAATGGTATTTTTAAATTTTTTCATTTGTTTGTTTAAGACCAACCCAACGGGTAATGAACGACATTCTTCAGAAAGTTGTTTAAACTCTTTAATAAAATTGTCCATGCCCTCTAATAATAACTGTGGTTTTAACTCTGACCACAGCGTTTTAGACCAATCTTCTCTTGCACTTTTTTGACGTGAATATAAATCGTAAATTAAGCACAAGTTATGGTATTCTTGATATGTAACGTCGAGAAGCGAAAAAGATTCCTGCGGCATTTCAAACAATTCCGATGTGTTCTTCATTACATTCTTATCGGCAAGTAATAATTTAAATTTTTCATTGTATTCCTAATATATTACAATGCAAAATATATATTAATTTTTTTATACTTAAAAATTGGTATTAAATAGTTAATATTTTTTACGGAAAGGTAGTAAAATTCAATGATGGGAAAGTTAATAAAGTATTTGATAAGTCGTTGAGTTAATATATAAGAAACAGTAGAAATATATAGAAGAAATAGTTCTAATACAAGAAAAATTAAATTAAGTTAAAAATTAACTAACCCATTTTTCAGAACTCCATTAAATTAAAAGATCACATAATTAACTAAGTAAAAATACCTATAACTGAATTAAAAATAAAGTTTGTTATTAAATCGATAAAAATAAATTAGTATACCTATTTAAAATATGTAGATGAATTTGGATATATTTTCAAGCTTGGAGTTTAATGCTCATAAGACACATAGAATTACTATTTACGGAGAACAATAAATTATTTCTATTCAAATTTTCCCCCGCAGACATTTATAGAGTAAAACAACTAGTCATTTTTTAACTTTATAATAAGTTTTATAAAAATATTATACACTCATTAGGTATACGAACATTACGAACATATAACATAAACTGATATGTTTATTATTATTAGCAAATAATTATCTTCCAAGTATTATTTATATTTATAAATATATGAGTATAAAGAGATCACCGACATAATGTATACTTATTACTTGGGCTAAACAATTATAGGAGCATAACAGGCAAAATATGTATGCAAATATGCATGAATATACATAAAAAAATCTTTTTAAATTGATAAATATCTTGAAAAAATACAGTAAAATTTCAATCAGGTACAATAAATTTACAAACGAATGAGCCATAAATATATCGTATTACAATACGTAAAGTCGATAACTTATAAAATGATATTTTGGCATTTGGCATATTAGTACGACATAGATTATCGCATCATTGTCGTAAAATTAGTATTCGTTGACATTAGCTTAGTTCGTTTTAATAATGTACACTTTTTCAATAATAGTATACGCTGAAGCGTTTGTTTTGATAAAGTGTCAGCATACATAGTTTGGTTTGAAATAGTGTGGGTTTACTCGCTACATGCCGACATTAATGTATTTAATTTTCGATTTAAACAAAAATTCCCACACCGGAAACGTTTGTTTTGAATTGGCACACCACACACCACACCGTTCATACCCATACTTCCACCACACTATAGTGTTAACGTAAGTTTTTAAAATGAACAAATCTAATAGATACCTATGTAAAATAATATTAAGTTTTATAATTTATTTAAAATATATATAGGTTAAGATATTCAAATAAATCATTTTATTTAGAAAATAATAAATAGCCTTAAGAGGACGCCATACCCGCATGTGTTGTCTCTGTTTTATAAGTACGTAACATAGCAAATTTACGCTAAGCAGATCACGTTTAGCTCCGTCAATTTAAAAATTAGAGTGAATCGACCTATTATGAAACTTGATGGTAAGATAATTATCTGTGTATGTATGTTGGTTTTTTACAATTATTAAATTTTTAAGTGAGTTATGAGCATTTTTAATTTACGCTATGTTATATACGCATAACTTGTTAAAAAATTGAACTATCGTAAAAAACCAACATACAAACACAGATAATTTTCTTACCATCAAGTTTCATAATAGGTCGATTCACTCTAATTTTTAAATTGACGGAGCTAAACGTGATCTGCTTAGCGTAAATTTGCTATGTTACGTACTTGTAAGACAGAGACAACACATGCGGGTATGGCGTCCTCTTAATATGCGTTTGAAAACCACTAAAATACCTTTTTTAAATTTTTTAAAAATTGACAAAATATTTTTTTTTTGTCTTACCATCCTAACCTAACCTAAGCAATAAAGCTTCTGTAAACCTAACCTAATCTTCACAACTTTTTGATTACACCAAGGATTATCCTAATATATTCAATATGTTATAGTGTATATATTATACAATACAGAATCTAGTTCTTGTATAAAAATCTATGAATTGATATACACTTTTTCCCTAAAATTTACGAAATACGAAAAAAGGCATTTTCCATTTTTTATTTTTAAACTTACAATTGTGTAGTTCATACTTGTATTTCCAGCTTTGTTTGCTGTATATAGAACAATATGCAATGCCTACACTCCCAAGTCTTACTTGTTAAACGCAAGCTTTTTATATTATCTAAACATTTTACTTTTTTTATAATTTCTTGTATATCTTAAGAATACATTTATATTATTTATAATTAATATAATTCGCTATATCTAATTTATCTCTAATGCAGTAATGTGAAAGCAGCCTCCTCGTGTGCAGCGGTACAAGGAAGAAAACGAATAAATAAATTTATGTTTTTATTATAAAAATGTAATTTAATTTTAAATTTTTTGTATAAAATATTAATTTTAAGTTAATAAAACTTGTTATATTATGATATAGAAGTGACTTGTTAAATTAAAAGTAAGTTCCAAAAAAAGTAACGAATTTAAGTAACTTATTTATTTTTAATAATAATAACCCTATATATTTTTTATCATAAATACTTTTTTCAATAAACTTAACATTTTTTAAGTTAAATATATTAAAATGTCTATTTTATATTTACTCATAATAGTTAACAACCATAAAGTAAAAGATTGAATCATTCCAAAAAAAAAAAAAATAATAATAATAAATAAATTATCTTTGAGAAGTTATTATAATTTTACCTATACAGGGTGATTCTTTTATCAAACAACACTCATTATTTCAAAAAGTATTCATGTTTTTGAAAATATTTTTTTACATAGTTTCAAATTGTTAAAAAACAACGTTTTTATTTAAAAATTACATTTTTAAATATTTTTATCCTTATAATTTTTTAAGTTTTTTACTTTTTTGAATGACAACATAGATTTTTAATTTCATATTCCAAAGCAGAATAATTTTCTAAGTATTTTGAAACAAAAAATTCGAATTTAGGGTCATTAGTTCATGAGTTATATTTATTTAAAGTTTAGACAAGCGGAGTAGTGGACAAACATTTTGCGGGGTAACCCCGTACCACTCCACTCCGCGCAACTAAACTTTAAATACGTATAACGGTATAACTCATAAACTACTAGCCCTAAATTCAATTTTTATGTATCAAAATATTCAAAAAATTATTCTGCTTTGGATTATGAAATTAAAAATCTATCTTGTCATTCAAAAAAGTAAAAAACTTAAAAAATTATAAGGATAAAAAATATTTAAAAATATATTTTTTTTAATAAAAACATTGCTTTTTTAACAATTTTAAACTATGTAAAAAAATATTTTCAAAAACATGAATACTTTTTGAAATAATGAGTGTTGTTTAATAAAATAATTTACCTGTATGTAATTTTACATCACTATTTTTGAGCGTCTAATAAAATCTTACTTCTAGCATTTGGAGACCTAAATCTAAATTGTCATCCACAGAACCAGGGCCATTTTCATTAAAATCTTTTACCAATGCATTAATCTGATTGGTATATATTCTAACATCATCTTGACCTAAAATAACAAATAAATGTAAATGGTGCATAATATATTTTAACAATTCACTTTTAATTAATTAAACAACTATAATATTCCGAATGGTAACAACATTTTTTAAATTAATTAAATAATTTTGTGGAAATGTATGTACTTACTAAAAACTTTAATTTTTAAATTAAAGTAATAATATATTTATTATACACATCATATTGCATGTAGCAATTGGTATCTATTGGTTAATTTAGGGCTCGGAAGTTGTTGATATTAAAAACATTAAAAATGACCTAAAAACATTATAAATATTTGTTTTAAATTAAGGGCATTGGATACCGTGATTTCCTATCTTTGTCTAACACACACGCAACATAAGAATTCAGACTCGTTTTTTGTCAAACGTACCGATTGATACAGTTAAGCGATAAGAATTCTGAAAACAGATTTGAATTTGTCGTTAAGTCTACTTGAGAACGGCCAGTCCACATTTTTTATATTAAAATATAACTTTTTAAACAATTGAAATATGACAATTTTTTAATTACTCATTTGTAATATAATGATTTTAGGATTTTGGGAGGTAATATCAAATATGTGGACAGACCGTTCTCAAGTAGACTTGACGACAAATTCAAATCTGTTTTTAGAATTCTTATCGCTTTACTGTATCAATCGGTACGTTGAACAAAAAACACATCTGAATTCGTATATTACGCATATTGTGTTAGATAAAGATAGGCAATTATACGGTATCGAATGCCCTTAATAAAATTATATTATTTTTAAATTGTATTCTATTTTACTATAAAATTCTATATACCTTTATCAAAGCTTACAAATTACTCAAAATATGACATAAAAATTACAAAAAAATGTCCTTAAAAATTAAATAAAAAATTACAAATATAGTAGACGTTTTAAGAAAGTTATTGGCATATGGTCGACAAGAAACGATAAGAATTGAACTAATGTGAAATCGGTAAAATTACTAAACATTTGGGAAAATGACCTAAAATTTCAAATAATGACTTAAAAAGTAATAAACACCAAAAAATGCAAAATAAAAATTAATTGTTCAGATTCACATACTAATGAAATACATTTGTGGCTAAGAAAGCATCGTCTAAAAAGTTCTAAAAAAAAAAACGCAAAATGCAACTTCCGAGCCCTAGATATTACCAGTTGATAGGTACTAATTCCAACTACCAGATAGGTACCTACAGGCTACAATGCAATTATTTGATTACTCTTATAATATATTTCGATACAAACTGCAATTACACATAATGCACATTATATTAATAATTAAAATATATTATAGGTGTTATTATGTAAATGAAGGTTTTTACCTTTTAGAAGAGTCAATCGTATTGCGTTTGTGTAGGATGGATCTAAAATGTACAAAGAATTATTTAAGTTATTAATAATTATTATTATTTTATTAAATTATAAATTAGCTTAATACTTTGAGAAATTGTATTAATGATATATTTTCATTAATACATTATACATATATATATGTATAAATATAAGTATATTGGTAAATTTAAATATTTTAATGACTGCATTTTAGTTCTTGTTTTAAGATAATAATTTATGATAAGTAATTCTTATCATTTAAAAATACAATAAAACATCTATTTTTGAAATACAACTTAAGATTTTGAGTATACCTAATAAACAAAATATATTTAACAAAAATAATAATTTATAACATTAACACATATTATAATGTTGTCGTAATATGTGTTATTTATTATTTATCCGTGGACCGAATAAAATTTGTTTGTGAGCTGCCATTTGGTGACCCATGATATAGATATTAGAGTATAGGGTATCATTATAATAAGTCAGGACTACAAATTCAATGATTTTGCATATCAATAAAATTTATTCTGAAATCAAAATAAGTGAAATGTAAGATTGATTCAAGATATTATCATTCTAAGAACGAAATTGTAATTTCATATTAGCATATTTTAGACATTAACTAATAATACATTTATTCGAATATTCATTTATATAAACATAATTTTACAAATTTACAAATCTTATAAATTGATTATACATTTATTATTTGTTGGCTGCATGATTTTACTTATTTTGGTATATCTGTCTGTTGATGATATTTTTAAGAAGTATTTCCCTATTTTCATTGCATAATTATTGTATGTTTACTTTCAATTTTTTGTCTGGGTCATAACTATGGGCAATTGACAATTGTAAATTGCGCCCACAATGAACAGGTAGTGAAAATAGTGTAGTAAATTACGCCCGGTATTTCACAAAGAATAAATGTCTATGTAGTAAATTACACTCATAGTATCCAAGTGACGTTGAATTCATCAATATCTGTTTTAAACAATTATACATTTATTCATTTATCGTTCTGTTTTTACACCAATAAATGTATAAAAGTGTTTAAAATCGTTATGATAGGTAGGTATTAGCGATACAATGACTTTATATATATTACGACCACTAATATTTTTGTACGTTTTCTTCGCACCACATCTATTATTATTTACTGTATAAATTAATCTAACTAAAAAAATTAATTTTTCAATTTTTATTAACTAGGTAATTTATTTATTTTAAGCAAACTAAGCAACAAGCAACTTTTTGGAGGACAGTGATAGTCGCCTCCCCGTGGTGTATCCTTTGGATAATGCTGGATTACTATCATAAAAATAATATTTCTTTGGGACGCAATTTACTACATAGTCATAGAAATGTATACCAGGAAAATACCTTTTGGCTTTTACTGATAAATAATTTACTAATAACAATTTATTCCTGAAAAGTATCGGGCGCAATTTACGTTTGTCCATAACTATATTATATAGTCTTATCTTCTCTGCTAATGTGAACATTATTAGGTATATTATATTTATTAGCCAATTTTATACAAAAATATTACTTTATTAAGTTAAATAATTTGTGAGCTTTCAATTATATATTATATATATATGTGTGTATTATTTTGAATACAATCAAAACAGTTTCAATGATTATTACTAGGGTTAGGATGTTTATGACCTAAAAAACACTAAAAAATGCATGCAAATATGCACAATAAATATCAAAATATGCCATTAAAAAATTAATCATGTCATTTTAAAATTTTATTTCTAATCCAAAATGTATTTTAAATTAATTTACAACTTTAAACTTATTAAAATAAAAATGTATAAAAATATAATATTTTGAAATTAAAAACATAGGTACTTACAGTAAATTAATATAAATATATACAAATGCGTAGTTTTATTGTCACTGCTTTCTTTTATGTTACTTTTGATACAATTCTTACGTACTCTCTGAATTGACTTGAACGATAAGGGTTTTTTTTAAGGTTTTCAAATAATGTAAGTTATTCTTATATTGTCCTATTGACACACTATCGCCATCATCGATCGTAAATATGATTAATAAACGTGGAGTTAAAGTTAAGATAAGTTAATTATATACTACGGATTTCATATTTTCTTATTTATGTTAAATGTGAAACCAACTGTGCCTACCTATGGGTTTTCATTGAGGTTTATATTGTATTTAAGTTATTTTTTGGCGAAATATACATTTATTTACAATTTTTTTTCATAATATGCATTTATTCATAAAAATACCTAAATATGTAAAAATATGCAAAATAAAATTGAATGTATTTGATTCTATGTCGCACAAAATAAATTTATAACTTGGTCTGCAATATGCACGACTAAAAGAAAAAATATGCAAAAGTCATAAACATCCTAACCCTAATTAATAATTATTACATATATATTGTTTTATATTATATAACAAGTTTTTCTACTTACAACTGTCCATTTTATCAAAGCATCAATCAAAAATTATATACATATAATAAAACATTATACTTAACGTAACTAAATTTTAAATATTAAGTCATAATAAGTATGTTTACACCAGTATCGATATAAAGATTAAATATAAACATTGGAAACCATATTATCACTAGTATTGGCCAGTAGGGATATAATAAAACAACACACATAATTATTAAATAAACACCAAGGAAGTAGCTTTGAATGCTTTGATATATATCAGTGGTTTCCAAATTTCTAACTAATCAGAAAACTTGAAATTTTACATACGTTAACATAATATTATGAATTACATGACATCCGTAAAAAACAGAAATCACTACATCGCAGATAAGGTACTCTTCTATGTATATATAAAAAAAAAGCGGGTAAGTAGGTATCGCTCTGCTGTATATTAGGGGGTGGGGTGGACCTCAGACTATGGTAGGTTAAATTTGAATGCAATGATAGGTATCATTGTATACGAAAAACGATTCTGAACGAAGATGATTTGTCAGTTTAGGATATATTATATTTAAATATTGTCATATATTCTATTTTGAAACAAATAGTATAGTTTTTATATGTTAATATAGTTACTTTATAGTATCTGTTTATTAATAAAAAAAGTATTTGGCAACATACGCATAATGAGAGTATGAAATTTAATTTAAATTTTGACATATTTCGTATAAATTCGAACTTTAAGCACTTATAAAAAAAAATTGTGACTAACGATTTCGGATTTTTTTTTATCACTTTAAGAACAACTTATAAGAAACCTTGTATTAAATTTTCAAGATTTTCTGGCCACCCAAAAAATATTTATCGGCATTTGAAGAAAAAAAACTTAGAAAAGTCGAAAATTTCAATTGTCTATAAGTAGCTTAAAAATGGTCAAATTATTTTGAAAATTTAACTGTAAAGAGATAACCATAATATAAATATTTGGTGAAAATTTCAAGTATTTACAATAATTCGTTTTTGAGTTACAGCAAAATCAAAAAATCGATTTTGTCGAAAAGTAGTTTTTCGTAAAATTGCCGTTTTTCTGTCATTTTTTTTTTTGTTTTTCTCGATTTTTTTGAAAACTATTTTCCTATTCAATGAGTGGCTGAAGTCAAAAATCGGAGCATTATTACTGCTTCAAATGTCGTCAGACACACACAAAAAAAAAAAACACACATCATTGTAAAATCAATACATTCATCACTCCGTTCAGAATCTAAAAATGTAATATTTAAATTTAAATGGAGAAAAATATCTTAAAAACAATTTTAACACAATGTATTAATTTTAAAATAAATTAGAAAAAGCTAAACCGTTACAATAGGATCTTTAATGAGTTAAGTTCTTGGTTAAATTACATAATGATTACCAAACATAGATTAGGTAAAAAGTAAATACATGCAATGTTGCATGAACTTTTTAATTAGTTGATTAAAATGTTAAATGTGTATTAACAATAATATTATAATGAAATTGAAAAATAATGTTATTGATAATCCAAAAATATATTGGTATTTGAAAAAAAAATTGTTTATGTTATGTTTAACTATATAATATGTACTATTTCAAAAAGTTTGAATACTTAAGTAGATTCTTAAAAATTAAATAGTATGTATAAGTATTTAAAAAAATATTATCAAGATATTTTTATAGTTTAATTACCAAGCTTAAATAATTGCGATCTATTATAAATTTGTATATGCCCTAATTAATTTACATTTCTTAAAAAATTGTATAACTTAAAATTAGTATATAATCTGATTTTTTCATTTGATTTTTTTGAATATTTATATTGAACATTCAACAAATATTTAATTAAAACCAGTCGTAACATTCCCAAATACTAAAAATATATTACAATACCCGTATGTGTTGTTTCTGTCTTACTAACGTACATCATAACAAATTTTCGTTCAGTAGAATACATTTTGTGACGTTAGCTTTAATATTAGAGTAAATTTACCTATTATCAAATTTAAAGGTAAGAATATTATCTGGACAATGACATATGCTTTTATTGATATTATCATTTTAAAGTGAGTTATGAACATTTTAAATTTGTTATATTTTACATAGCTGTAACTCACTTTAAAATAATAATATCATTAAAAGCATATGTCATTGTCTAGATAATATTCTTACCTTTAAATTTGATAATAGGTAAATCATTAAATATAATTACAACGGAAGAATATAATAAAAATATCAATGATATTTTTAGTTTGTGTACATCGTTTCCAAATTCTAACTATGATAATGTTTAAAGAGTCAACAGAGTTGTTAAAACTGATAATTGGGAAAATCAATTAAAAAAATATTATTTACAGTGGCAGAATATGATATATAATATGTAAAACTCCTAAATTTACTTTATTGGTATTAATTTTCTTAACTAATATTAAGTATTAAATTATGTATGACATATAAATGCATTAGTATTGTTATAAACTAATTTTTTTTTCTAATTACTTCTTGATTTAAAATGTACCTACATTAAATTTGCTGTAAATTAATATCATAATGATGATATACAACTTAATATTATAATTTAAGGTAAAAGAAATAAACAAGTATTATAATATTTGTGGCAGTTACATTTATTAAATCAAAGCTCCAAATAATATTATGTAAGGTAAACGTATTTTAGAATAATTTATAATAATTAATAACACCGAGATTTAACATATATTTTAATTTTAGCTAAATATTTAGCATATAACATTTAACTAAAACGTTTTTATGTTCAATTGTACGAAAATATTTAAATTATTAAATTTTTTTAAATAGGAAATTTGAACAAAGGATTCAAATGGCTACATATTTAAATTATACATTTAATTAAATAAAAATGAATAGCAATAATTGTTACTAAAGTAAAGTTTAAAAAAAAATGTATAACATAAAAAAAATATAATTTGGAATGTAATTTGAATTCAAAATGTATATGTAATTCTAAAAATAATTCGTATCACTGCTTTGTGATATTTGTTCATTATATTTTATTTTATTATCAAAAATCGTCTAAACAAATTTTTTTGGACCTGTATATGTACGTTGTTTAAACCTTGTATAAACTCTTCTTTCCTGCTTTCCTGTTCATTTTGTGATAGTTTATTTTTAAGTTTAAAATCTTTTCGTGGTGATCTTTTTACCATGTTCTTTGAGTTTCTTCTTAGAATATTATAACCTACCTTATATTATTTCCAGGTTTACTTTCAGGAGATTTAATTTGAATTTTCTCTAAAACTAATTAATAAATTAAATTTATTTTATTTTTTATTAAAATTTATTTATTATATAATACCTACTTAGTGAGTATTTTGTATTAATAGTGGTATTTTAGCATTCGATATGAACTGTACATTTGTATAATTTTTCATTTCTTCTTGTAGATTGTTGTCATCTTCCATTAATATATTATCATCATCATCATCATCATCACTTTTATCAACTTTGATTTTATCATCAGCTAAAATTTTAATTATTTAAAAGTTAGGACACATAACACAAAAAAAAGCTGTTTAGTTTTTCAAAGCACGATATTAAAAAATAAGGAGAATTGAAGATGTGTGAGATATTTACAAATTGTGTATATCTTATAAAATAAACGTCATTAATAGCATAACAATAAAAAATATAATTTTAATATACATAGTTTTGGTTAAAATAATTTTCAGAAAAAAAAAAATATGTTATGTGCTTTTTGTTTAAATAGAGTAGAAAATATAATGCACATTATTTAGATGAGTGCTAGGTAGAATTCTTACTGTTTGAAGTGTTCACTTCGCTGTTTTATCAATTTATAATTAAATTTATCTTATTTATAATAAAAATATTTGGGTAGGTACTTTTTACATTTTAAACTCAACAAAAAATATAATAGTTTTACAATGAAATAGGGTTTTTTGTGAATGTTATGATTTTATGAGTTTCTATTCTTGAATAGGAAAAAAATAATATATTAATTGAATCATAGATATAAACAAAAAAATATTGAGTCCGCATTTTGGAAATGAAATATATACTAATATTGAGTCCTATGATTATTTTGAGTAAAATAAAAAATTAACCTGATAAATAATATATAGAGGTTCCTTATACATGATAATGTTCATTTCATCCCTATGACTTGTTAGACAAAAATAATCAAGACATAATTTTTTATATAGACTGAGAATTTTTTGATTATCTTAGTAAACATTTAAAAATATATATAGGATTTTTATTTGAAGCCTTCCTGCTTTAAAAACTAACCTTCCAGTAGAATATATTACTGATTATTCTAAAAATAATATAAATGAAAACTTACCTTATCCTATTAAAGCCGTTTTATTCAGCCCATCCAAACATTTAGTTAAATGTACAATGCAAAATATGTATTAAGATGAGAAGTACCTACTTATATTATTAATATAAGAAATGATATCAAAAACAAATCAAAAAACAAATGCAGCTATTGATTTTTAAAATAATTAACAATTTGAATATATACAAAGTATTTTAGTGCATATATTAATTGCATATTTGGTAATTTTTTGGTGCATAAATGCATACATATCATAGTAATTTTAAATGTATAAACATCCGAGGCCTACAACTATGATCATGGTCCCCCACACAAATATGTTCAGTGGGGCCCATTATCTTCTTAAAAAAAAAAATGAAAAATATTAAATATTTGAAAATGCTCATAATTCACTTAAAAATTAAAATATTTTATAAAATATTCACAAACGTCATACACGTACCTATTATAAGAATATACATTTTAGTTTTAAATATTAAACAATTAGCATCATTTAAAATCTTACAAAATCTCATATAGAGTTATTTTTTTTCGGGGACTAAATTTCCGGGGTTATTTATTAGGCAAAATGCAAATCCCTCACACTTAGACTTCATAATTGTCTACCCATTATCCGTATAAATTAACATCATCATGCTCCATTCAACGGAAGTTATGTACGTGGGCTATACACTAGATATATGCTTAACCTGGTCTCCTTATTTTTCGTTCTAACTTAACCTTACAAAAAAATTATTTTATACAAAACTTTTCTTCAACCTGCACTGTGATGGCCGTATGGTATCGTAATCTGATGCTCTGCTAAGAATTCAAATAAAAGAACAATTCAAGCTTTCCAAAATATCTATCAGCGTATAATTATTAGTGGTGTACCATTGTTGATCTCAAATAAGTTCTTAAATTACTTTAAATCAATGTTTCCCAACCTTTTTACCACCACGGATCACTTCGACAATATTTTATAACTCGCGGACTACCTCAATTTTACGCAAACTAGAAAGACCTTTTTTTTTTTTGCTCATTAACAAGAATACACAAAATTTATCGAAAAATATTTAATTTTTATTATTTTACTTATTTTGTTTACGAAGAAAGGTACCACGGACCATCTATGATTGGCCTACGGACCACAGGTTGGGAAACACTTCTTTAAATCAACGAAAATACTGTTCTCCTCTACAAACATTTACATGCCAAACTTTAAGATAATAAAAACCAACTGATCAACGAGCTAGCATCATTCACACTTAAATTATAAATTCGCACGCAAATGTGAACCATATTTTTAAGATTCAAATAATATATAAATAATATAAATACTTACTTATATAATACAAGTTAATATTTAAAAGTTATCGATTATCTAAATTTATTTTTTAATTATGAATAACAGTAAATACTTAAATATCAGTAGTTTAAATTATTATGAACATTTTTTTTTTTTATTGAAGTAATAATTATTATTTGCAGTAAGTACTGCAGTAGAATACATTTTCCATTAAATTATGTAATGCTCTTGTGGAGAGGGAATCATGATACTGAGTGATTAAAATACGCGGATGATACAATAAAAATGTTGTTGTGTCACTTGATAAAAGTTTGCACTATAGTTTAAGTATTATAGTTTAAGTATAATTCTAGAATTCTAAATATCATAATATTCAAAATTATAATTCCCACTACACGAATTGTTAAATAGTAAATGCAAATAGGATTGTCAGATTGATAAAAATAAATTTTTTAAATGAAGCATTATAGGTTCAGCAAACTAAAATTCTGCATTGACGAATTCAATCATAATATAGCAATATACTCCTACATATTATATAGGTTTATTCAATATCCGAAATATTACATTATAATAAAATACAATACACTACTACCTGTAGAATAACACTGTTCAAAATTGTAGTATTGAAGACCACATGAGTCGCAAAGCACAAGTTGAACAATTAATTTATCAATACATGATTGTAAAAGTTATTATTATTTATTTATTTATTTTTATTTATTACATTTGTGGTAAATTAAATTAAAATGATTGATTTTTTGGACTTCAATATTTATTGAGGTAACAGTTAATTTTAGATTCTGAACGGAGTGATGAATGTATTGATTTTACAATGATGTGTGTTTTTTTTTTTTTTTTGTTTTTGTGTCTGTGTACAGCATAACTAGTCGAAATAATGTTTCAATTTCAAACTTTGGGGGTGGTTTCCGATGTAAAATTGGATATCCTTGGTGCATTATAGAGGTGAAAAGTAAACATTTTCCAACAGTTTTCAAAAAAATCGAATTTTTTATTTTGCTATAACTCAAAAACTAATCGATGTGAACACTTGAAATTTTCACCAAATGTTTATATTAGCGTTCTACATACACAGTTAAATTTCCAGAGAATTTTGACTTTTTTTGAGCTATTTATAGACAATTGAAATTTTTAATTTTTTATAGTATTTTTTTTTAAAATAACGATAAAATTTTTTTGGCCTGCCAGAAAATCTTAAAAATTTAATACAAGGTTTCTTATAAGTTGTTCTTAAAGTGATAAAAAAAAATTCGAAATCGTTCGTCACAATTTTTTTTTATAAGTGCTTAAAGTTCGAATTTATACGAAATATGTCAAAATTGCGAAAATTTGCAAGTAATTTTGTGATTGAAAAATCGTAAAATTTTTTTCTTTTATAACTAAGTTTTGAAAATTTGGTACAAGGTTTTCCATAAATTTTTCTTCAAACATATGTAAAAAAACTCTACAGGATTCAGACAAAAAATTTTTAAGAGCGTTTGAAATTTAAATTTTTACAAAACCGCGTTAAATAACGGTTTAGCCTCAAACGATTTTTGATATCTGTTGTTATTCAAACAGTATAGGTCGTAAATACTTGAAAATTTTACCAGTTATTTAGATTGCCATTTTATTTACGTGATTTGATTTTCAAAACATTTTGACTTTTTTTGAGCTATTTATAGACAATTGAAATTTTCAAATTTTTTTTATTTTTTTTTTATAAATGTTGATAAAAAAAATTTAGCTGGGAAAAATTACTTGAAAATTTAATTGAAGGGTCCACATAACTTGTTCTAACTCTCATTCAAAAATTATAAAAATACATAGGCACAATTTTTTTTTATTAGCATTTGAAGTTCAAATATTGACAAAAATTCGTCAAAATCATGAATATTTTTCACTATTTGGTAGTTAAAAATTTATAAATATTTTACTATCAAAAGCTAAGAATTGAAAATTTAATACTATGCTGTCCATAAGTTAAGCTTAGAATAATTATAAAAAAGTTTGATGATTATTCAATTGAAAAAATTTTACGAATGTTTAAAGTTTTAATTTTAATTTGAAATCAAAAATACACTTGTAAAATAACGTTTTACTAATAAATAATTTTCAATTTTTGTTATTTTTAAAAAATTACTCAGCGTAAGATCTTGAAACTTTTACTTAAATGTTTGAATTAGTTTCAAAATAGAATATATGACAATATTTAAATATAATATATCCTAGACTGACAAATCATCTCCGTTCAGAATCGTTTTTCGTATACAATGATACCTATCATTGCATTCAAATTTAACCTACCCTAGTCCGAGGTCCATCCCACCCCTAATGTACAGCAGAGCGATACTCACTTACCCGCTTTTTTAAGTATTTATACTATGATTTCAATACTTCGGATTATTTATGAAGTTAAAGCTGTTTAAAGAATGTCTTGTGGCATTAAAAACTTTTTATTCCAATTATGAATATTCCTTTTTTACCGGGATTGATTTTTTTTTTTAATTGTTAAAAAGATATAAATTATTGAAATTTAAATTAAAAATGAGTCATTTGTGATTACTTGTGATAAACTAACAAAGATAATATAGTCTGAATAGTCTTATTTAAATATGACCAAATTAAATTTAAAAATTAATTAATTAATATTAATTTTTAATATTATTTTAAGGGTTAAAAAAAGTCCAAAGGGAAATTAGTTTTTAAAATAAACGACTTTGCTGGCACGTCACAGCAAAATGTATCTATTACAACTTGTTTATTACGGATAACGCCTGATTTATTTTTAATTTGGATACCATTTGTTATTATATTGACAATCTCATCATAAAACTCCAGTAAAAAATCGTTAGAATCGGTTGGTTTATCGTACCCCCAATAAATTCCAATTGGAAATACAATTTTAGAAAATGGCCGTATGTAGCATAGAATAGGCCAAAATGTGCTTTTTGAGCTCTTAGTTAAAGGTAACTTATCTATACCTTTGACTAATTTTAATTTATTTTCGTCTTTTTCGATATAATGGTTTTTAATTCCATTAGCAATCCCAAAATGGTAATATTTACCTGGTTCTACATCTCTTATAGGAATATTAATAGTCGAAACATCAGTTTTAAGTAAAGTCCGACTGTCGATTGGTAATGATGAGTCATAGCAACTTTTTAATATTTTTATTTTTTAATAGATCAGAAGTTGCAACATTTGATATGTTATGTTTTATAGCCCACTGGGCAAGTAGATTTGAAGGTAAAATATCAATTAAGTCAGAACAAAATTCTTCATCTGAGCTATCTGCAGAGTGCAGACTCACCATGATCATCATTTTCTTTAATAACATCAATAGGTTCTTTCTCCTTGGTCAATGTAGTCGAGCAACTCGGAATTTCTGTTATCAATTATAATAATAAAGTAATATAGTCCTATAATATTAAATTTCAGTATAATTTTAAACATACCGAAAGTGAAAATTCGTAAACTAAAATAGATAATTATAATACATATTATTCCACTAAATATTTTATTTTTATTATACGATATTATCGAAAATATCCCCCCTCCTGCCGCTTGATGCGCCCCTACGGCCTACGCCTTATAAATTATCTTTAATAGCTAATAATAACTATATTATTGTGTAATATCTTCTAATAGTTGATTTTGTTCATCAAAAACTGACATATCAACATTATTATTAACGGAATGTAGACTGTAGTTCACTGTCTTTATCAACTGGGTCAGGAGTATTAAATTGCATTTGTTCTACTTCTAATTCATGGTAGACTGTGTCAAAACTAGATAAAATCTCATCAATTTCTTGAAGAACCCGCCTCCTTTTGGTTGACTTACTCAATGAATGACTTATATTAAGTATCAACTTCTGGCCAGAAATAAATAAAAAACTAAAAACTATAACTATTATAATTCATTATAATATTACAAATTTAAAACTGTCATATTCTATGATATTGACGGGTTGTACTTGTACAGATTAGGCGTACTAGTGACTGGTGTACATCATCATCATCATATAACTATATTGTCTATATTCAATATTGTGGTATTACGCTATGGCAGTATAAGTTGCCAGCACGGACTAAGATTAATCTTAGTCTGAGGTTGCCAGTATTAAGTATTAATGTAACCTCAGTTCGGTTCGGTCGTTCATTGTGCTAAGTCGTGTTTTGTTAATTAATTGTCCAAGTATGATATCGTGTTCGAAATGTGATTTGACAGTTTCGCGAAATGAGGTCAGTATTTAATGTAATACGTGTAAGCATGTACTACATATGAAATGCTCCAACATGAATGTGGACTCCTTGGACTTTATAAAATCATAAGGGATTGCGTTCAATTGTGAAGACTGCTCAAAAAAACTTAAACAAGACAGAGGAGAAAGTACACCCATTAAAAGTATATCACAAACGAAAGGTGACGCAAATATCTATATGAACAGTGATTTAGACACCAGAGCTATAACCACTAGATTAGACGAACTTATTAAAAACCAGAAAACTACTAATGATACTCTCTTAACCCTAAGTAACCGGATATTAGAACTCGAAAAAACTTTAAAAGAAAAAGACGGCATAATACAAAATTTAGAAATAAAAATCAACATATTAGAACAAAACGAAAGAGCGTGTCTAATAGAAATAAGTGGTGTAAAAAAGGAAAATAACGAAAATGTTGGAACAATAGTTAATGATATTGCAGGAATCATAGACGTTGATATTAATCTTTTTAATATTGAAAATGTATACCGAAAATTATCAAATCGTAATTTGGAAGCACCTCAAATAATAGTAGAATTTTCTTCTTCTTCTTCAAAAAAAGAGAAGAATTCATTAGGAAACAGGGAAAAATTGAATTCAAAGGATCAAGAACATATATTAATGAAAGCTTAACAGCTTACAACAGGAAACTGCTTTGGAAGACCAGATCAAAAGCAAAAGAACTTGGATACCGATACATCTGGACAAGGAATGGCAGAATCTTCTGCAAAAAAGACGAGATGACCAAAAAGACACAAATAAAAAGTATCGATGATCTACGTTTTTTTATAAATTATCTATATTTGTATAACTCTTTATCGTTATATTCAATCATTGTTTTAATCTGTAATATCCTAGCTGGTAATTCTAATTTTAATAATTTCCGGTTTAATTGGGCAATAACTATAATAATAGGTATTTATAGCTTACTTTCAAATCTTAATTAGATCATATAATAATATAACATTAAGTAGGTTAAGTATACATAAACACAATCAACAGAACATGTTAATTCAGCACTTCTTTCACACTACTAAACTACAATATATGAAAAAATATCAGACGCAATTTATATTATTGAATAATCATCAAATTCCTATTCTTATACACTCGTATTCAACAAAATCCATTACTTTTCAAAATTCAGTACACCATTATAAAATTACCATTAATACCATTATTTTGATAAAAATAGAAACTATAGTACAAAGAAAAGTCAATTTAAGATGGATAATACGTATTTTTCGAACTAATAATGGCTGACAATATACCTAGTAATAATTTTGCCAACGACTACTATCAAATAATTACTTATAATGGTACATGGAAAAACATGAAAACGATATTAAATAGGGAACATGCATTAAATATTATACACCTTAATATAAGAAGTGCTAATAAAAATTTTGACGAATTTTGCATAATGTTGGATAGTCAAATAATTATTTTTGATATAATTATTCTAACAGAAGCTTGACTAGGCTTACATAATCTAAATGACAATCAATTTCAAATTCCAAACTATACTATGTACAAGACTACAAACTACATTAATCAAAATGATGGAATAATTGCTTTTATAAATAATTCTATCATAAATACACAAGTAACTGATTTAAACACTAATTGTATATCTAGTCTAGAAATAAATTGCAAAAAGGGAAATTCAAACTTCACAATTTATGGTATTTACAGACCCACCCAAATTAATATTAATTCCTTCTTAGATGAATTTGAACAAACTATTCCTACATAGAACCAGAGACAATAAAAGTAACTACACTGTAATAAAAGGTGACTTAAATATAGATATAATCAATAATAGTATAGATAGTAATAACTAGAGCAAGGACTTTCATGCATTTGCATATTTTTTCTGGTTAACTTTATCGTATGCTTGTTAAGTACAAAATACATTTCATAACGTTTATGATGAAATACTCAACGTTTTTAGTGCATATTTTTGCATATTTGGACATTTTTTGGTTTAAGGGTCATATTTATGGTTATAAGAGCATATTTTAAGCTTTTAGTGCATATTTTGATGATTTATCGAAAATCAAGCGCTTTGGTGAATATTTTTCATGAATCAAGGTTAACAATTTGTTGTACATTTATAAAGACGATAAACATAAATTTTATTTTAAAATAATAATAATGGTTAATATTTATTATGTCTATTTTTGTATTTTTATTTAACGATTAGTAGGTACGTGGAATAAAAACGATAGTATCAATTATCTATAGTCAGTAAAGTAAATATTTGAGAATAATTCAACAATTATTTTAATATACTTTTTTTGTTTTATTAGATGCAGAATAATAATTAAAAAGAATGGGCTCCAACATTCAAAAAAGATTCCAAATCAATTTAATAAATTAAATCTAGTTAAAACTTATATAGAATAATAATAAAATTAATTTTTTTAAGGGCATATTTAACCGTATATTTTTAATTTTTTTGATGCATAAGTGCATATTTTTAAATGCATATTTTATGATTTTTTAGTGCATGAAAGTCCTTGCTCTAGTAATAACTATCTCAATTTAATAAATGAATACGGTTTTATTAGTCTTGTTAACTGTATAACTGGAACTAAAGAAATAGGAGGATCCTGTTTAGATCATGTACTCTTAAAATCTAATACATTAACAAATGTTAAAACGTATGTTGCCCATACTTCTTTAACTGATCATTACTCAATAGTTACCAATATAAGCAACCTTGTTTTCAACAGAAACAACCCACCAAATCCAAAAATCATAAAACAAGTTGATTACTCAAAACTATCAAGTTTATTAAAGAACTACGATTGAAAATCAGTATAGTGAACGAATCGAATCTAAATTCTGCAGCGAATAAATTTATTGAAATTTTAAAAAATGAAGAAAAAAATTGTTCTTTTGAAAAAAAAATATCATCAAAAAAACCAAAAAAATTAAACCTTGGGCAACAACTGCAATTATTATATCAATTCTTCATAGAGATAAATTACATCTAAGTTTAAAAAAGCATCCATTAAACGAAAAACTTAAACAGTACTATTTAAAATATAGGAATACTTTAACTAACACGATAAAAGAAGCTAAAACTAAATTTTATAAATCTGAATTAGAAAAAGCCGGAAATGACTCGAAACTAAACTGAAAAGTTATTAAAAATGCGACAAACCGTTCTAAAACAAATTAATTTATTCAAACTATTAATAACAAATTTGCTGAAAAACTGCACTTTGCAGATAAGTCAAAAGAAATATCGAATTATTTTAATGAGTACTTTACAAATGCAGCACAAAACATGTATAACCAAATAAAACTTACAAGACAAAATATACATAACATAGAATGTACATACACTGAACAACTAACCTCAAATACTACAGACATGTCATTTAATAAATTTAGTGTAATTAATGATGAAGAAATCATAAAAGCAATAAAGGCTTTAAAAGATGATTCTTCTCCAGGATTAGATGGAATTTCAGTAAAAATGCTCAAATTAAATATAAATTCATTGATTAAACCATTATCACACATTTTCAATTTAGCTATAACAACATCTACTATTCCGGAATGCTTTAAAATTTCAGTAATAACACCAATACACAAAAAAGGTGACAAATCTAACATAGAAAACTACCGCCCAATCTCACAAATATCAAATATTGCCAAATCGTTTGAAAAAATTATTAAAAAAGAATTAGTGCATTATCTTGAAAATAATAACCTTCTATCATGTACCCAATTCGGTTTTAGACCTGGTAAAAGTACTGAACAAGCAATTGCAACAGTAACAAGCTATATTTATAATTCTTTCGAAAATAAAAAAAAATGTGCAACTGTTTACTTTGGATCTAGCAAAAGCATTTGATACTATAGATCATAAAATATTACTAAAAAATGTTAACACACTTGCTATCAAGGGAACAGCTCAGAATTTAATAAATTCATACTTAAAAAATAGAAAACAACATGTTCGAATAAACAATGAATTAAGTGAAGAAATGTCAATAATATGTGGTGTACGTCAAGGGACAACTATACGCTTACATTGTTTAATATACATATAAACCAAATTAATAACTTGAATACACACGGAAAACTAGTTTGCTACGCAGATGATACAGTACTTTTAGTGGAAGGACAATCCTGGGATGAAGTATTTGCTATAGTGTTCAATCTGACATGAGTAAAATACAAAATTGGCTATGTGAAAATAATTTATTCCTAAACTTAGAAAAAACCTACATATTACCACACTATATAGTCAATTCAAATCAACCAAATAAAATAAATCTATGTGTACATGAGAACGACTGTTTAAATCAAAATATATGTACATGCCAAACCTTTGTAAAAATAGTTAAAAACTGTAAATACTTAGGTATAGAAATGTGTCATAATCTTAAATGGAATGACCACATAAAATGTTTAACAAATAAATTAAGAAAACTTATGTATGCATTTAAAAATTTAACAGATATCTTAGAACTTAAGACAATTAGAGTAGTGTATCAAGCATTAATAGAATCCATAATTAATTATGGTATTTCTATATGGGGAGGTACGTACGATACAACTATAGATCCATTAAAAAAAATCCAAAACAAAATACTAAAAATTATCCTAAAAAAAGACTCAAGATACCACACAAAGTATTTATACAATGACATGAATGTACTACCAATAAAAAAATTATTTTATAAAGTGTCGTTAATTTACATAATTAAAAATAACCTTACTTTTAAAACTGAACACGGACACAATACTAGGCAAATATCTAATATCATAGTACCAACTATGCACACAAAATTAACACAATCCACATACTTATATATTGGCCCGAAAATTTTCAATATACTACCAATAGAAATTAAACACAGCAACTCTTTTAAGATTCTTAAAAAAAAAATTACACTTTGGCAATTACAAGAACAAAATATAGAAAGACTCATAACAAACGTATAGGATTACTGAATTTTTTATCATATTAGTTGTACGACTTAAGTAATTATTGTTAATTTTAGTTTTATTATTCCATATTATATTGTATTATTTAACTACCTACTCAATATTTTACATAATACTATAATATATAAACGAAGAGAAAAAATATATATTACTTATATTATTGATTACTATAGTTGGGTATGTGAGAAATGTATAAGTATTGCAAATTGTAAGTATTTAATTTATAAGAACTATATTTTAATGTATTTATATTTCAAATTGTGAACTCATGGGCCCCCACACGAACATGTTCAGTGGGGCCCATTATCTTCTTGAAGGATAAAATAAAAATAAATAAAAAAAAACCTAACAATGATTATTAGAAATAAACAATAATATTATAATATTATTCTGTAATATCTTCGACTATATTATTAAGTTATATAATACTTTATATTATAGTCGAGGTGTAATATAATAGTAGTATATTATATTAATAGTAAATAGTATACATAAACGCTGCTGATTGGGTTTATGTTTACCGATTATCCGAAGTCTAAACCTAGAAAACAAACCCATATACCAACATAATGATGTTTACCCGTATTCAGATTTAAGATCTATGCGTGGTAATAATAATATTATACAACAGCTGCTAGTCAGAATAAAATATAAATACGATATCGGAGTGTCTCGAATCCGAGTATTCCGATGAGCGATCGGCTATTTTAATAAAAATAATTCTAATGTTTATACGCTGAACCGGCCGGCGCACGGGGAATTCCAAATTCGTAATCGATAATATTTATCATCTATGTAGTATAATGAACTAATGAAAAATCGCAACGGCGAAATTGGCGTTGACGCGTTATACGTTTTTGATTTAAGCTCTATAATCATTCGTCATTGTTTCTAGACCATCGTACCTCGTGTCTCGTGTGTCGTATAATTGCTGTATAATACTTCTCGTTTATAATTCGTACGTGGTTATGCAGTAGGTATTTTATATCAATGTATGTACCTATTAAGTGTTATTAGTGTTCGTAGTGTTACCGAGTACTACTATTTTTATAGTGATATTGACAGAAGTTTTTGGCTTTTTGTAAATTTATTGTATCTACACTTACACACAGGCAGCTGCGCTGCAACCAGTATATTTTTGTTTCTGTTTACAAAATTAATTTTTTTTTGAATAATTTATAAATTAAATATAATCGTTGCACCCTCGACTAAACAACATTTCACTGGTTTGGTAAGTAGGTATACATGTACAATAAAATAATAGTTTTATATTTCACAATTATATTGTTATAATATGGTTCCAGACTTTATTCAAAATATTTAAACAAAAATAATTTTTGGTTCTTCTACTTTAGCTCCCAAGCGATTTTTTGAATTTTTTTTTTTTGCAAAATGTGTGTTTTTGTATGCTTTTTGTAATGGCACTCTAAAAAAAAGTCGCTCAAACTTCTAATGGAAGTTATGTTCAAAAAAACTTTAATACACTCGATTTTTCAAAAAATCGTGTTTTTGGAATTTTTTTTTTTGTATTGTTAGTATTTGGAATTTGTATGCTTATTTGGTATTTGTATGCTATCGTACTTACTTTTTCTGTTAAACTAAAATATAAAATGCAAAAAATGTGACTGCGCGTGTTTCGGCACTCGTCGCTACGCAAATCGAAAATATCCCTCGATTTGCTATGCAACGCCACCTCAAGTAGGTCACAGAATCACAGGGTAAGTTATGTCGTAATATACAGCTAGTTAGATAGTTATTTGGTAAAAACCAAAGCTGTATTGTACTGCTAAATTGAAACCGAATTATTATTTATTTTTAAAAACCCAATAGAACACGATATTTCAATACCTTATTTTCAACATAATTAAATTCGCCGTAACTTCGAAACTAAGTCCGACCAAGTCGACCAACAAATTTTAATTACACTAAAAACTTCTTTATGTCATTATACACCGAATAAAAAATAAAAATTACGCGTGTGAAGTTAGCCTCCCAACTATGTAAGACCTATCCAAAAATTATTGTAACCTTATTTTTTCAATTTGTAACTATTTGTAACCAACTATTTAAAATTTATACCACTGCAAAAAAAAATGTTAGGTTATCGCAATTGGTCCGCTCCATATCCGTTGAAGTACAAAAACAAATAATGGAAATTGTATAATTTGATAAAATGACATTTCGAAAAAGATTAAAATTAAAAACAAAAATAAATCGTAAAGTCAAACAATTATATTGTATGTTATACATTCATTAAATGAAATAGTTACAAATTGAATAATATTGAGTTTTAATTTTAGTTTGTTATTTTACACGGTTTGATTGAGTTGGTTGGTATTATGAGTAATTGTGTCAATAATAGGGTTACCACATTGTGTCTTTAAGAAAAGAGTACATAATAATATATAAAGCATAATATGAAAAATCTACTTTCATAATTAATATTTATTTAATTAACAAGACATTTTATACGAGTATACTAAATTATGTATGAAATATTTAATACTGAAATACATTATATTATCATATATTTGGTAAATAATCAGTTTTTATTTATAATTTCAATTACATAGGTATTTGATTAAGATATATGTTAAGTATTTAATATTTATTACTGTTTCGAATTTTTGATAGCAAACTTTTGTCTTTAATACAATAATCATAAAACTGAGTACAGTCAAAATGCTTAAAATTGTATTGTGTTATCAACAAATGTTTTACAGAATCGGGTAGAAGTATTTCTATCATCAGTCCATTGTGCTTTCATAAGACTAAATATTCTTTCGACATTGGCATTTTGAGCAGGTATGGCGAAGTAAAACGTGCATATTTTTAATAGTTCTGAAGATGTATCATAGCTTCTTTGTTCAAAATATTTCACCCACTTTTTATCCGATAATAATGACGAAAAATCTTCATTTTTTTCCATTTGTGACAAAAACAAATTTAAGTTTTGAGATTGATCAAATAATAAAGAGTCGTTTAATTGTATATCATATTTGTTTAAAAATAAAATGCTATTTTCTATATCAGTCCATAAAGGTTTGATGTTTAAAGACATCTATTTTAGACAGTTAAATTGATCGAAATTGGCTGACCATTTTTTCAAATAACACAAACCGTGATCATAAACAAATTTATATTTAATATTTATGTTATTACTTTATTAGATTAGTTTATTTTGACTTGTGAAATTTCGGTATTTTCTAAATTAAATAGAAATAGAAAAAAAGAGTACATTGTTGCCAATATAAAAAAAGTGAGAGTACAAAAATTTTAAGAGCTCATAAGAGTACATGTACTCTTAAAAGAGTACTAATGGTAACCCTAGTCAATAATATTCAAGATATTCGGATTCCAAGACTATTGGAATAATCCAGTTATTATAAAGTTGTTGCTTGATTATTTAAAATTAAAATAATTCTTATTCAATTAATAGGTTTTAGACTGTGTTTTATTTAAATCAGTAAGACTTAAAGTTATACGTTTTGAAACCTTGCTTTATAATAATGAGGTGTATGCAAATTCAAATTTTAATATCGCTAATTTATTATAAGTTATAAACTGGACTTTTTATTTATTAAGTTTTTATTAGGTTTAAAATTTTTACTGCTCCTTATTTCCTAAATATAAAATATATGTATATATAGGTATACAAACACTTAAATAAAAATTAAATTCCCAATTTAAAGATTTATTATTATATTATAATAATCTGTATAAATATATAATTATACAAGAAGGTTTATATTGTAAAAATATTATTAGTTATTACCACCATTGTATTGAAATCTTTTCTTTTTACAATTTTCATTTATAATATTTTAAAATTAGATTTTTTTAAATTTTGATTCTTTCTTGCATATTATGATACAATAATAATTAATATTTATTATTTGTTAATTACAAATTTGTATATTTTTGTTAATGATATATTACATTATATTATATTGTACTGATATAACAGTAGATTTGTCTATATTTTTTTTATATACTTTTCAAGTTCCAATTTGTATGTATTAAGTAGTAAATACCTACTACCTATACCTACTAACTCCTAAATCCTACAAAAATTATTATTAAATTTGTGTGTTTTTGAATATAGTGATTTATTATGTGTTGGTATTCTCTTATTCAAATGATTTTATACTGTGCAAGGTAATATAGTTAACTTTATATAACAATGCCATATATTATATATATATATATATATATATATATATATATATGTATGTGTAGTTACATAAATAAATAATTATAGTTTATTATAATTATGAACATCAGAATAACAATTAATACAATTTATAAAAGTTTGTATGTTATGTGGGGTTTTCAGCAGAACATTCACCATTGCCCTAAAGTAACGGAATAACAGATAAAGAATATTATCATAGGTACTTACTACTTAGTACAGGCCATAGAGTCATGGGCGCCGGGTTTTCTAATTTTAATGGGATGCCCAAAATCCAAAATTATAAGCAAAATGAAAAAAAATATTCAACAAAGGATTACATAAAAATGATCATACATATATTTTATATTTCTATACATGTATAATATTAATGTTTTATTTATTTCATGGGGTGCTCCAGCACCGTAGCACCCCAATAGTCGACGTCCATTGGCTTCATTGTCGTTGATCACTTATGGTAGGAATGGCATGATCTTAGCACACACACCCGCAAAACTAGGTCCTCCACGCAGCATGACTAGCATTTCACGGCCATAAATAGCTGCCTGACGAACGTCACTGTCAATATCCATAACATAATCAATCATAGGCTGTAAGAAATATTCTTGATATTTAACGCAACCAGGTCCACAATATTCAATAAGGTCATTAAAGACACAAAGACCCCACTTATGATCAGATGCACTTTTATCAGAATCCTATAAATATGATTTTTAAAGTTAAAATATGAAATAAATGAACATAGTAAAATCTTACCAATAGTTTAGCAAATTGATGTACAATAAGATCAAAATACTGAAGGAAGTCTGTTTTAAAAGTGACAAAAAGAGCATGCAGAATGTCAGTCATTTTACTTAATTTGTAGACATCATCAGTTTCTTCCAAAGCTAGACTTTCCTCTACAACCTAATAACATACAGTTTATATTAAAAGCTTACAATAATAAATCAACAGAAAAATCTCATAAATTCATACCTCATCGTAATCTATATGGTTGCGTATTTCGAAACGTTGAGCTTCATTTTCGAAGTAACAATTTAAATTTTTTTCTAAAAAATGCATTAGATCTTTCATCCATTTGTCTGATAAACATCCTGTTCTCAATAATTCTATGCACTTAAAATTATATTAAATAAATAAATATAACAACTAAAATATATTAAACTATAATAATTATTTTAAGTTATTTACTTTTCCTAATGCTTCATACATCTCAGCAATAACTTCTAGATTAGTTTCAAATTCAATAGCTTGCACAAGTTCAGGACAAATATAACCCCATATATGTTGCAAATATTCTGGTCCTGTTACAATTATAAAAATACAAATTATAAAGAGGACAAAACATATTAACTCAATACTAACATATGTTCAAATAACAAATCTTTAAATTTTAAAACAAGACAATTTACTTAAATATTATATACTATACACCATGGGTCACCTAATGGCAGTCCGCAGATAAAGAATAAACAACGCATATTACAACAACATTATATGTGATATTGTTGTAAATTATTATTTTTGTTATATGTTATTGGATTTTACCGACAACAGTTGATATATTGGTTGGTCATTTTTCTCACTTAACAGCTTTCTATTTTATTGTATTAATAATTAATTTTTATTTTAGGTTTTTTCAAATATTTGTATTATACTATTATTAATTAATTATGTTCTTAATATTTATAATTTTATAAGCAATAGCAAATCATAAATAAAAAAAATATTATTCTCATTACATCAAATTTTCAGAAATATTAATTGATGATCCCTGCACTACACTGCTTATATAACCCAGTTCCCTCTTTAACTAAATAATTATACAACATGTTCTCAAATTTATTCTTTCATCTAATATAAAACCATAATCTATAAACATAAAGAGAGATGTCCAATCAAATCACCCACTCATAAAAAATATTATATTAAAAATAAATATGTAAATACATCAATAATATTAAAAATTATATTTTTTTAATTAAATAACTCGGAGAATTATGGTTATAGAAAATTTTTAAGCGGATTACATATCATAAAAGGTTAAGAATCACTGGCTAAATAGATATAAATAAACTAATGTACTTCTACCAAATAATTTGTTTATTTTTTTTTTTCTAGACTATTATATAAAACTATTATATAAATTTAAAATTTGACAATTACAATCCAACAGTTGATTTGATAACATTATTGTTTATTATTTAAAGAAAGAAATCAAAAATATTTATCCTTTAACTACTTCTAGAGATGAAGATAACTAAGGACCACTCTATTGTTGATATGAGACAAATAGAAAAAATAGGTGTATAGTAGCTCGGGAATTAATTTCATAACATACCTCTTATTTCTGCACACTCCAAAAGACTAGGCATGCTTTGAGCTGCAGAAATTCGAACATTATCATGGAAATAAAATTTCAATAAAGGCACCATAAGTTTAACAACGTCTTCTGTATAGGGTGCAAAACCAGTTTTAAATTCTTGTGCATAACATACAAGCATTTCACAGGCTGATGCCTTATGTTCTAGACTTGAAGTCTTAATACCAAAGTTTTGCTGGTTCCATAGGGGTGCAAACTCCCGTTCGCTATTGTTAGTCATATTACTCATTTCATCATTACTCAAAAATGCTACTTCAGGTTGTAATGAAGCCAACTCCATTACTGGACCAATCACCAAAGGAAGATACTGTTCAAATTGTTGACCTATTAAATTGTTCTTTATTAGTAATTAAAACACAATTGATTAAATAACACATACCCATCACTTTACACATTCGAGCCCATGATGATAATATTAAGTATGAAGTTTGTGGATCATCTTCTGAGAGTTTCTCATCTTTGTTATGCGTTTCCATCATTAAATCCATTACAACACTAGCATCCGCCAAAAACTACATGGAACACAATTTTATACATTTCAATAAAATAAATGTTATAATTATTAATTCACTTACTTTCTCTTGTCCAACAGCCAAACCTATCGAGCTAATACATTCTATTGTTTTGCCTCTCAACAGCTTTAGTTCAGGGTCAACAGTATTACGAATGATTTCTTTTAAGTATGGCATAATCTGGTCATAAAATTTAACAAAATCTCCTTCACATCTGTCAGCTATAGATGCGATTGTGGCTACCATTTGCTCTAATACTAGTCGTCTACCACCACTTTTCACAAAATCAGCAATACGGGCTTGCAATATACTTTCAATCTTAACCATAATCAGGCCCATGTAAGATAAAAGTGTTCTTTTTGGGCAATCTTCACTAAAGTATAAAAGAGCAGCTCCTAAAAGTAATTTAAAAAATTCAATATCATTAATTTATTATATTAAAAAAATTACACGTGTAATAATAGAAATAACTAATATATCTAAATTTAAAACACCTAAAATTAATACTTATTTATATGATTAAAAATATTTACAATCGAAACAAGGAATATAAAAATTAAAATGATAAATTAGGTTTATAAATTATAATATTTCAACATTATACGGTTATTATTATCATATCATTTTTCCCTCCCAATACACAAATATAAATATTTTTTATGAATGAAGTCATAGATCTATGATAACTTAATTCCAAAAATTAAATAAATTAATAGTTTTTCTTTGAATTAAATTATATTTTCAATTTAAGATGAAATAATTTTTTTTCTACTACCATTTTTACTAATTTTGTATTTTTCATTGTCTATTAAGATAATTACATTTAATAATTATATTGAAAATATTAAATAATATTTTAATTTAAGTAAATTATAATTTACTAGCAATATAATTTACCTGCATGTGCTTGTACTCTAGGATTCAAATTATCTTCAAGTAACAGTAATATAGCAGGCACAATTTTGTCATGGAATTTATTTTGAAACGCAGGAGCAAAAACTGCTGACATCATTACTATTACATTGCACGTTGCATATCTTACTCTAGGATGCTAAACAAATAATGATAGCATTGGTGATAACATAGTTTTGAATTTTAAGTAGTAACCATGAAGGCTAAAGATATCTAGCCTTTGTGGTTGTAACATTAAATTACTTACTGAATCTTGTAAGAAAGTTAAAATTCTATCCAAAATGAATGGGAGTATAAACAACATTTGTTTTTTACAACCTTTACCCACAGCTGATATTGTCATCAATGCAGCATATCTAAAATATTTAAATGATTGGATAAATACAAAGAAATAAAATATATCCAAATTAATATTTTTTACCTATCTTTCCAACTTGGATTGGCTAACATTGATGAGACATTATTTAATATATATGGCACCATTATTGTACCACCAATACCACAAGCTAGTCTGTTCAGAGCAGATTCAGCTATAACACTCATACTTAAATCAAATAATACACAAACACATTAGATACTTTGAAATATTAAAATGCACAATAAGAAATGAATTGCCAATAAAAGTAGTAATACCTTTCTAGGTCAATGTCATATGGATCATTTTGAGTATCCCAATCATCATCATCTTTCACAGTAGTCATAAGTTCCGATAGTGGTCCAATTAACAGTATGATATGCTTAAATAATTCTTTATGCATTATTTGTGGAGCTGTTTCAGCTAATATCATAATTACTTCAAGGTATATCTGGTGGTAATCACTTGCCTCTTCATTTCCAAGATACTAAAATTATTAATAATATAACTCTGTACAATATTTACATAAATTAATTAAATTACCCTCAGACACATTTCTACAATATTTGACAACTGAGATCTTAAAAACACTGGTGCTTTTTCAGCTAAACCAACCAATAGTTTAATCAAACAATCATCTTCTTCAGCTATTAAGCTTTCATTTATTATCTATAGAAAAAAAAAATACAGTAATTTTTTATTTTATTCAATTTTTTTATAAAGCCTTACTCTCATCATGTTTGGTAATAAATCAGTAAAATGTTTTTGAATTTCTGTAACTCTGTCGTGGTGTAATATGAAAGCACAAATAGCTTTCACAGCTTTTACTTGTACCTATAAAAGATAAAATAAAATAATGAATAAGTGAAATTTATGAACAACTAATAGCTGTTAAGACTTACATTTGAATCAGGTACATTTATTGATTGTTGAAACAATTGTTTAATCACAACCAAATAACTCGATTGTTGATTACCAAAAACGCCAGGAACATTTCTAATGTATGAAAAAAATGAGTAAAAGACAAATTTTAATTAAAGTATCAAAAATGGTTTACTAACGTCAACATTATAAGCGCAGAATCTTTCATATCATTTGATGGAGAATTAGCACATTGAAACAGGAAATTCAAAAGTTCTGGCCAGCTGTTGTTACCATCATCATCCAAATGATTTTTAGCTACTTCGGAAGCAACATCACACATGATTTTACGTATTATGTCATTTTTTTCATTATTTACACTTAATAACAAGTCGTTTTTAAACTGTTTCTGATTTTCAGGTGACAACTAAAATCAAAAGTTTGTTAAAAAAACAAATAAATACATACATTTAAGTAAAAAAAGAACTAACATGAGAATAAAAATCCATGAATTTATTGGCCATAAGTCTACGCAACATTATAGCTGCCATTTGTTTTTCATTTATATCACCGGCTAGATTTTGTACAGCATTGAATAAATATGATACTTTTGTTTCTAAAGGTAACGCTTGATACGATTCCTAAAATAAAAAAAAAATTTATTATTATAAATTTATATATGAAAAAAAAAACAAAAAATTAGTTTTAAATTTACCATACATATATTATATTGACTAACAGGTAGAGGTACCTTAATAGTTATTTTAGAAAAGTATTATGTATTAAAGTATATAGTTCATAAAGTACATAAAAATGATAGAATAATTAAAATAAACTGAAACCAAGTTTATTGGATTCATTTAAGTCAGAGGAAATATTTTAATGAAAATGATTGAACTATTAAAAAAAAAAAATATTAAAACAATTATAACCCACTGTACCATACATCAACAAAAACATCGTACTGATGTCCTCAAATAGGTAGTAGATGTGTCTTTGTAAAACAACTATTTGATATGAGTAGAATGTTAAAGAAATATTGAATTTAACTTTTAAAAAAGAACATCTAAATAATATACAATTAACGGTCACCACAAACATTTTCAATTGATCTCAAAATTAACAGCAACTATTAGATGTTTCTTAGAATTAGAAATTGTAATTGGGATGTTGTAAGTTAATAATTTTATTTTTGGATTATAATTTCATTTGATAATATCTAACAAATATATTTTTTAAGATGTTCTGAAGAGTAATTAATAGGTAAACAGATATTAAATTATTATTTTAATTTGAAATAGTTCAACCACAGAATAATAATAATAATAATCATTATTATTATTATTCTGTGGTTCAACATCGCATAGGTGATATCAAGAATAAAGATATATCCTTGGTAGATGTATTTATTAATATATTATTATATAGTAGGTTGTTGGTTGCGATAATAGTGATATAATATATAATATTTAAAGCTATTTCCGGAAATTACCACTGCGGTAACTGGCACACAGCCGCGGCTGAGATATGCTCATTAAGACTCGCGCGTTATACACATTCTCAGTTCGATTGTTCAATATCGATATATTTATATAACATATTAACTGTGAGTACCACGTCTATATTATTATTAAATAAAATCGTCTATTGTCGAGTCAGTATTTGTCTCGTACTTGTGTGCAACCGTGCTGTTACATCGTACACACTTTTATAATTTTGCCTTTTGGTGAGTTTAAGTATACTTACCAGTTACAGCGGTAGTTTGCATTTTCGCGACTGCAAGACGCAATAGTTAACATTATACCTTAACTCATTTCGTACTACGCGCATACGGCATACACCTCAACACTGTTTCTTTTTCTGGTGTGCAACCGTGTCACTAGTCACTACAAAGACTGAAGAGTACTCTGCATTATCCGACTGCAGTTTGTATTTTCGACACCAAAACTGAAGTGCATGTGTTTATAGTATCACATAATTTCACACAATAATGGATCAAATTAACAGTCAAACAAAGGCAATACACTATTGTATAATACTATATAATATAGGTAATCTAAATACTTTATTTATTGTTAGATATTAAGCTTAGGCAATATATTTCTATCAGTAATAATTTATATTCGGTACTTACCTAACATTATTATCATAATTTATTGGATAAATTTATTAGTATATAATAGGGTTCTGAGAAAGAGAATATCTTTTCTGTAATTCTTATCAGCTGGTTAAAAAAATCAAAAGAAGGGTGTTTTAACTGTTCGTGGCCTAATGCTCGGTGAGTTACGGCCATGTCAATAATGAAAGGCAATAAACCTTCACATCTAAATGAATGGACCATCCATCCAGTTAAACTAATAGAAGCATTTGGTAAATTATAAAATTAGCAAAGTATTACCATAATAATTATTGTTAATTATAAATTAATGTTTTCTATTAAATATGACCTACTTTATTAAGATTTGTATGAAGCAGCTGCTGCAAAACAAATACAATTATTTATATCATCAGGCGGTGAGTCGCAGAGTGATTATGACACTGAACACAATAAAGCAGCCCTTGATGAAGACTATAGTGCTAGTTCGTATTAAATATACAATTTATATTAAACTTGAAAATATTTAAAATTAGTTTTAGAAATACTATAAATAATATAAATTACCTGATAGCTAGTTTCAAGCTATTTATTATTATATAAGGTAGGTACTGCTTATGCCTACATCAATATATATTTAACTGTTTTTGATATTATTTTAATGCTTTAGGTTCCAGCAATCATTACCTTAAAGTATTAAAAGAAAACAATCAACTTGTGAACCACATAAAAAATTAAAGAAAAACATCCACATTATGCTACAGATAATAATAATACTAATGTTTGTGTTGTATCCCGTAAGTAAAATTAAGTATTTTTATATTTATATTTATTGAAACATTTTTGAATTATCAATGGTGGGCAAGTTAATGAAAATAATTAACTGTTGAAAGTTAAGTTAATTCAATTAAATTGCCTTCAGTTAAGTTAAAAGTTAACAAAAAAAAAAAAATTAACTAGATAAGTTAAAAGTTAAGATGGAAAATAAAATTAATTTAACTCAGTTAAAAATAAGTTAATTTTTTTTTTCAAGTCTTAAATTGCACTAGTATTTTGATTTGTAAAAACATTTACCAAGACACTATTAAATACTTAAATCAATTATATTAAAATACCTTAATCCTCAATCATTCTACTATCTTAGTTAGACTTATTTTATTTTATAATATAATATTTAATACATTATACATATAAATATATAATATAGGTATATTAAGTTTTACACTTAAAACCACCACAACGATAATTATCCTTAAAAATAAAAAAAAATTGTTTAATTAACTAGTATAATTATTAATTTATAATCAAATCAGAAATTCTAAAAACCCTAAAAAGTGAAAATACACGGAATAAAATATTTTTATAAGAAAAATTATTCAGTAGTACCTATTAAACAAGAAACATACTCTAATAATATTGTTTTTAAAACATTATAATACTATATTATACTAATTATTACTATTTACTAAAGTACCTATAGATTAAAATATAATTTGATTATTATGAATTAATGATATTATAATATTATTTTATTTGAAAAATAAATTACCAAAATCGAAAGAATAACCAAGTTTTGTCTGATGGTTCCACGTGATAAAAAAAAAAATTAACTTAACTTAACTGTAAAATAATGATAATTAACTGTAAAAAGCTAAGTTAAAATAATACAAAATTTAACTGAATAAGTTAATAAGTTAAAAACAAAAATAACTAACTAGTTAAGTTAAAAAGTTAAAAAAAATTAACTTTTTAACTTAACTTTAACTTTTTAACAAGTTAATGCCCACCATTGTGAATTATTCTTCAAGCATATTATGCAATACTATATTAATGAAAATTTATATTTTACATTCATATCATATATAGCTGCTCTGAACAAATTATTTGATTTGAACACAGATTCTGATTTTGTTGGCAATAGTTATAATAATTTACCTCGTAAAAAACACTATAATTAAATTATTTAGTAAATTATTTAGTAGTTTATATTCATTACTCTAAGGTTTATACAATTGGTAATAATTCCTACAGTATTTGTAATGTATAATTTTATAGTATCAATTTTTAAGATTCAATTCTCTATAATGTCTATATAGGTACCTCTATAAAAATGTATATTAAATTAAATCTCATCAACTTGACTATGATGAATTAATAGCTCCTATATTATTATAATTTTTTTTATATGTATAGTAAACACAATATATTTATTTCCCTTATTTGATTATAAATGATTAAATTAAATTTGTATACCATTTAAATTTTATTTAACACCCAAAAATAAATATTATTGTTTTTTATTTTGTAGAGTTGGGCAGTTTTGAGTCTGAATTTCTTAAAAATAAAATTAATCAAATACTTCACACAACAAATATTTAAATAAAATTAAAATAAACCCCATTTCAAATGTAAAACCATCTACATTAGATTCAACTTTTTTGGAATTATTTCCTTTGAACGATTTAGAGTTTCTTATAAATATTGATGTATATTTAAAAAGTAACAATGAAAACTCAACTAAACTGGTAATAAAATGTTAATAGTTATTTTATATTATATCCATATTACAACTCTATTGTATATATTTTAATTTTAGATTAATTTAATTAAATCTCTTGATGGCTCTGACACAAAATATTTTGTGTACTTCAAAAATTATTTTTCAATAAATTGGCTATACTTTATTCATGGACAGGACAAAACAAATAATTATCGCCTTGTCGCCAATTAAATTATAAAAATAATGAAAAGTAGATATACTTGTTAATATTTGTTACTGCATTACTACATAAATTTTTGTATTATTTTTTAGTAATTTCACACGAACTATATGAAAATGACGAAAATATATTTGAAGTTTATGTAAAAGATTCGTTCAGGCATGGGATTCAGTGTTTAAAAAAAGAAAATACTATAGGTAATGTTTATCTTATTATTGCAACATTCTCCAATGTATAATGTAAAAAATATTTTTAGGTGTTTAGAAAAAAAATATAAATTAATAAATAAATTTAGGGTTGTCATTTTATAAGACAACTGACAATCACTCATTACACTGTTAAATATATTAATAAACAAATAAATACAATAGAAATTTGATTAATCGTCAGTCTCGAGACCATAGTTTTGACGGATAATTCAGAAGACAGTTAAGCGAGCATTAAAATTTTTTTTAACATACATAAATATTATATCATAGTAATTATTAAATTATGACATACTTAAAATATTTGCACACAAAGAGACTAAAAATGCAAACAGTCAATTGAACAAACAAACATGTTATATATAACTAATTGATTTTTCAAAAACAAAATTCAATCTGTATCGCAATTAACTGTTTTTATCCCTCCCGTAATATATATTACATATATTCAGATTATATATATTATTTTTAATTACCTACTCATACACAAGGTGAAAAGATTTTACTGCAACGCGTAAGTCGTCTATGCAATTGCGACCTGACGGTTAACTGAGAAAGACGGTTAATCGTGGTTTTACTGTAATTTGTAGTAAAACTTTAATGCTACTGGTAGATATATATATATATGAAAATCATATTTCCTAGTAAATATTAACTTATTCTTAACAATTTTCATGGTCTAAACATTGATATGAAACTTAAATTTTTTTACCGTACTAAAAGGAAGACTAACAAACATATTTTATTTATACTTAATAAATTGTATTGTGCCATACAAATTTTGGTAACACCAGTTTTATGTGCAGCTAAAAATGAAGTAGGATATTATTTACTAATTGATTTTGTGACTCACTATGGGGTGCATTTTATCACTCACAATATTTACAGTTTGATTAATTTGCCATTTTATGTTAAGGTACACATATGTCTAGATAATTTTAGCGCTTTTAAATATGAAAATTACTTGGGAATTATAAAATAAAGTATTTCACACTCGCGTTTTCCTTTGCAAAAAGCTGCTAATAGGATTCAAGAAAAATTAATATTTTATATAATGACAATGATAAGAACTCAAATTTTGATGAAACTCATATATTAAGTAATGAATGTGATGATGTAGATATCATGATTTTAAATACAAATCATGAATTTACTTTTTTTCAAACTATAAAACTTAGGAATACAAACTATAATATTTTTACTTAAATTTCCTAAAATAATTATGTAATGTTAATTACTAATGAAATTGCAATGGTTAAAAATATTTCTAAATGTAAAAGTGGAATTATTTTTTTTTTTTAATGTATTGACTTTTAAATCTTTCAATTTTTTTGATGTTCCATTAGAATCACATATGATTGGCTCTGTTATAGTCGATATTTAGTCCCAGTCATCTGATTTGATACGTATCAGGGTTGATGATATCAAATATAAATGTTTTTTTGTACCTATGCCAAGTAAAAATGCTGTTGTAATGACTCTAAGTCATAATGAAATAATATAATATAAAATTTCATTTATCTGTATTTTAATAAATAATTTATTTCTGATTTGTTAAATAAGATTAAAATAATAAATCAATGAGGTACAGTAAAAAAAAATGTTTTTCAAATCTTTATACATATTGAAGTAAGTACTGGTCTATAATATGTTTTGTTATGATGAATATTTAAAGAATACAATATGTTTCTATAACATTATCATTATTATCATTATATTTATATCAATAAAATAATTTGGTATATTTTTTTTAAAAGACTACTATATTATTATATTATATAATATTAATTTAACTTTATTGCATTAATTATATTTTATAGTTATTTAATGTTATATAATATACATAATTAAGTCATATTATTTGTTATGATTTCTTTTTTATATACTTTTTTTAGTATAGATATAATATATTGTATTAAGTAATTGTATTATATATTATATTATTATAAAATGTTCTTGTTTGTTTAATCAAAATATTATTTATTATTTTAGTAAAAATTAAGTGGTTACTGATTAACCATGATTTTATTAATTTTTGTATTATATTTATTTGCAATAATACAATATTATAATCTATATTGTATATAATTAAAAAAAAAAAAAATTAGGTTTTTCTACTAACAACGAACACATTTACAATATCTGTTAACAAAAGTTACATTTAAGAAATCTATGAGAAGATTAAAGTAGATGTATATAATTTCAGTTGTTAACACAAATCAAATCAAATTAAATCAAAATCAATAAGAAGTTGACGAGTATTCACAATATTAATACTCAGACTTAAACAGACAATTAGTGAAAACATTACAAAGTTCAAGAGAAATAACAGTTTTCGAACTCACACATTCTACCTATTAGTTCAAATTACCTATTCCATGAATAAATACAATGATAGACAAATAATACACTAAGCATTGGAGACAAATGAGGGACTCTAACAACTACCACCACCCTTGAGGTAATGAGGAATAAACGGCCTTCCATTCCGTAATCGACTTATAGTAAAGAAAAATATTAATTTACCTCGGTAGATTGTCGCACATTGTTGTCAGTACTCAGCAAGCCAGTGAATATTTGATGGAAATCACCCATATTGTCGCCTCCGGCCTTGATTGAGTTCGCGATGAGGGTCTCGGTTCCTGTGATACTTATTGCGCTGTAAACCTCGTTACCGATGATTAAACACTCGTTTATTTATTGTTGCGGGCAAGCGGATGCCACTGATGAATTTTGAATTCAATTTTATCTTTTATCCTTTGGTCCTTGATCTTACACGACGTTGCAAATCAGCAAAGTTGACTGTTTAGGCGTAGAGCAGAAAAATGTGAGACCACGGTTCACAGTTCACGATAATGATTGTTAGGTTATGAATATAATGTCGTTCGTACCTTATCTCATACCAAGTAATTACTATGACTAATACTGCGGCTTTGCGTAGCATATCATAACGGCGCGGCGCAGGGATGTCTAATGCGCGTGACAGTGTGACAACTGGCTCGCCATGATGTTCGGCGAATGGAGGTCATGGAGCAGGGTGTACAAGGTACACACTGGGGCCGTACGGTAATCCTGATAACCACTGAACCACGATGTAGAGAAGAAAATGATACCACTTCCTATCTCACAATGTAAAAAGATGGATGCCAAAATGTATAGCAAACCAGGAGTTCTCTCAACAAAATCTCTCAACAGAGTACGCTACTATTCGCCCGGAGGTTTATTTTATTTTAAGCTGTTATACGAAAATGTATTATTAAATATTTAAATGTGTTATTATATTATATATATATAACTATAAATTATAAATCGTAAATTTAATTCATATAGAAAAAAAAAATAACACAATTTTTAATATTTAATTTACGATCAAGTACACGAATATCGTAACACTGACGATAAATTTACAAAAAAACGATGAAATCAGCTTTATCGGTTGTGTAAAAATGATTGAGTAACCATTGTTTGAAAATAAAGTGGGCGGACATGATCTTCAGTTAATTTATAACAGACTTTTATTTGTAATTTAGAATCAGCCTCGACAACGCAGCTTTCCAATGGGAAATATCAATAGTTATTAGGAGAAGTTATTAGCCTTATCATTTGGTTCCCGGCATATTTTTATTAAAGGACATTCGCGGTTCTCAGGTTTTTTAAAATTATTATTATTTATTAATTTCTTCAAAGTTCATTAATTTAGTAACAATTAATAAATTTCTTTTTATTGAACAATTCTGTAATGTCTAATGTCTAATATAGTATATAGACTCTATAGCTATATATTACTTGCCCATGCAAGTAATGGTATGCGAACAATTGGTTCCCGTCATACATAATTTTAAACTCGGACAAATTAGTTAGTTATATTGCACAGAATTTAAATATAATGACGATAATGACATTTTTTACCATTTAAAAAAAATAATTGACCTAAAAAAAAATTATATAATTTTTAATTTATTCATTTTAAAAACGTTTATTTATATATTTTATATTATTTGTATAGGCTTTCGAGATTTACATAAATTTTAATTATTATATTACCTATACTTAAATTATTTTTTTATTCGGCGATATTATTTAGTATTATGTTCATTTTTAATTATTTTTTAACCTATTGCCTATTATATTATTGAGAAAACATTTTTAAGAACGTTTATTGATAGGTAAAAAAATATTTTGTATCTAACTTTTTACTTTTACGCCGGAGACTAATTTGTCCGAGTATAAAATTATGTATGACGGGGACCAATTTTTCGCACACCATTACTTGCCTATAGCCAATAGACTATATTAGACATTACAGAATTGTTCATTAAAAACAAATTTATTAATTGTTACTAAAATAATGAACATTGAAGAAATTAATAAATAATAATAATTTTAAAAAACCCGAGTACCGCGAAAGTCCTTTAATAAAAATATGCCGAGGACCAAATGTCCTATGGCTAATAACTCTCCGGGACGAAACGTCCTATCTTAATAATTGCCGGGTACGAAACGTCCGTGGACTGGTTTTTTGACGAGGACGAAACGGCGGGGGCGAAACGTCCGTATACACTGGTGTACAGGTATTAGTGAATCTTATAGTTTTATCACACTCCAAATTTGTGATTTAAATGGGCAAATATTGTTTTTCCAGAATGTGTATGAATCCCCCACATGGATCCTGGAAATACAATTGTGGCTCCCTGTTCATGTATCGCTTTCATGTTAAATTCCATCATATATTCACCATTAAACACTTCTACATTTTGTGATTCTGTTGTATTTAACATTTCTGAATCAATAACACATGAACACCATGAAGCATGATCTAGTCATTGAATTGCTTTGTAACTAATTTTATTACTATATTTATTTAAATTTATGTTCAATAACAGCATATATACCTATTTAACATAATATGATTGTTATAATAATATTAGCTTGGTTTATATCTATAAAATAACAATATATTCAACCTATTTTATATTCAAGTTATAAACATTATATTTACATTTAAATAAATTTTTAAATATTTAATAATACATTTTCGTATAACAACTTAAAATAAAATAAACCTCCGGGCGAATAGTAGCGTACTCTGTTGAGAGATTTTCGAACTCCTGGTTTGCTATACATTTTGGCATCCATCTTTTTACATTGTGAGATAGGAAGTGGTATCATTTTCTTCTCTACATCGTGGTTCAGTGGTTATCAGGATTACCGTACGGCCCCAGTGTGTACCTTGTACACCCTGCTCCATGACCTCCATTCGCCGAACATCATGGCGAGCCAGTTGTCACACTGTCACGCGCATTAGACATCCCTGCGCCGCGCCGTTATGATATGCTACGCAAAGCCGCAGTATTAGTCATAGTAATTACTTGGTATGAGATAAGGTACGAACGACATTATATTCATAACCTAACAATCATTATCGTGAACTGTGAACCGTGGTCTCACATTTTTCTGCTCTACGCCTAAACAGTCAACTTTGCTGATTTGCAACGTCGTGTAAGATCAAGGACCAAAGGATAAAAGATAAAATTGAATTCAAAATTCATCAGTGGCATCCGCTTGCCCGCAACAATAAATAAACGAGTGTTTAATCATCGGTAACGAGGTTTACAGCGCAATAAGTATCACAGGAACCGAGACCCTCATCGCGAACTCAATCAAGGCCGGAGGCGACAATATGGGTGATTTCCATCAAATATTCACTGGCTTGCTGAGTACTGACAACAATGTGCGACAATCTACCGAGGTAAATTAATATTTTTCTTTACTATAAGTCGATTACGGAATGGAAGGCCGTTTTTTCCTCATTACCTCAAGGGTGGTGGTAGTTGTTAGAGTCCCTCATTTGTCTCCAATGCTTAGTGTATTATTTGTCTATCATTGTATTTATTCATGGAATAGGTAATTTGAACTAATAGGTAGAATGTGTGAGTTCGAAAACTGTTATTTCTCTTGAACTTTGTAATGTTTTCACTAATTGTCTGTTTAAGTCTGAGTATTAATATTGTGAATACTCGTCAACTTCTTATTGATTTTGATTTAATTTGATTTGATTTGTGTTAACAACTGAAATTATATACATCTACTTTAATCTTCTCATAGATTTCTTAAATGTAACTTTTGTTAACAGATATTGTAAATGTGTTCGTTGTTAGTAGAAAAACCTAATTTTTTTTTTTTTTAATTATATACAATATAGATTATAATATTGTATTATTGCAAATAAATATAATACAAAAATTAATAAAATCATGGTTAATCAGTAACCACTTAATTTTTACTAAAATAATAAATAATATTTTGATTAAACAAACAAGAACATTTTATAATAATATAATATATAATACAATTACTTAATACAATATATTATATCTATACTAAAAAAAGTATATAAAAAAGAAATCATAACAAATAATATGACTTAATTATGTATATTATATAACATTAAATAACTATAAAATATAATTAATGCAATAAAGTTAAATTAATATTATATAATATAATAATATAGTAGTCTTTTAAAAAAAATATACCAAATTATTTTATTGATATAAATATAATGATAATAATGATAATGTTATAGAAACATATTGTATTCTTTAAATATTCATCATAACAAAACATATTATAGACCAGTACTTACTTCAATATGTATAAAGATTTGAAAAACATTTTTTTTTACTGTACCTCATTGATTTATTATTTTAATCTTATTTAACAAATCAGAAATAAATTATTTATTAAAATACAGATAAATGAAATTTTATATTATATTATTTCATTATGACTTAGAGTCATTACAACAGCATTTTTACTTGGCATAGGTACAAAAAAACATTTATATTTGATATCATCAACCCTGATACGTATCAAATCAGATGACTGGGACTAAATATCGACTATAACAGAGCCAATCATATGTGATTCTAATGGAACATCAAAAAAATTGAAAGATTTAAAAGTCAATACATTAAAAAAAAAAAATAATTCCACTTTTACATTTAGAAATATTTTTAACCATTGCAATTTCATTAGTAATTAACATTACATAATTATTTTAGGAAATTTAAGTAAAAATATTATAGTTTGTATTCCTAAGTTTTATAGTTTGAAAAAAAGTAAATTCATGATTTGTATTTAAAATCATGATATCTACATCATCACATTCATTACTTAATATATGAGTTTCATCAAAATTTGAGTTCTTATCATTGTCATTATATAAAATATTAATTTTTCTTGAATCCTATTAGCAGCTTTTTGCAAAGGAAAACGCGAGTGTGAAATACTTTATTTTATAATTCCCAAGTAATTTTCATATTTAAAAGCGCTAAAATTATCTAGACATATGTGTACCTTAACATAAAATGGCAAATTAATCAAACTGTAAATATTGTGAGTGATAAAATGCACCCCATAGTGAGTCACAAAATCAATTAGTAAATAATATCCTACTTCATTTTTAGCTGCACATAAAACTGGTGTTACCAAAATTTGTATGGCACAATACAATTTATTAAGTATAAATAAAATATGTTTGTTAGTCTTCCTTTTAGTACGGTAAAAAAATTTAAGTTTCATATCAATGTTTAGACCATGAAAATTGTTAAGAATAAGTTAATATTTACTAGGAAATATGATTTTCATATATATATATATCTACCAGTAGCATTAAAGTTTTACTACAAATTACAGTAAAACCACGATTAACCGTCTTTCTCAGTTAACCGTCAGGTCGCAATTGCATAGACGACTTACGCGTTGCAGTAAAATCTTTTCACCTTGTGTATGAGTAGGTAATTAAAAATAATATATATAATCTGAATATATGTAATATATATTACGGGAGGGATAAAAACAGTTAATTGCGATACAGATTGAATTTTGTTTTTGAAAAATCAATTAGTTATATATAACATGTTTGTTTGTTCAATTGACTGTTTGCATTTTTAGTCTCTTTGTGTGCAAATATTTTAAGTATGTCATAATTTAATAATTACTATGATATAATATTTATGTATGTTAAAAAAAATTTTAATGCTCGCTTAACTGTCTTCTGAATTATCCGTCAAAACTATGGTCTCGAGACTGACGATTAATCAAATTTCTATTGTATTTATTTGTTTATTAATATATTTAACAGTGTAATGAGTGATTGTCAGTTGTCTTATAAAATGACAACCCTAAATTTATTTATTAATTTATATTTTTTTTCTAAACACCTAAAAATATTTTTTACATTATACATTGGAGAATGTTGCAATAATAAGATAAACATTACCTATAGTATTTTCTTTTTTTAAACACTGAATCCCATGCCTGAACGAATCTTTTACATAAACTTCAAATATATTTTCGTCATTTTCATATAGTTCGTGTGAAATTACTAAAAAATAATACAAAAATTTATGTAGTAATGCAGTAACAAATATTAACAAGTATATCTACTTTTCATTATTTTTATAATTTAATTGGCGACAAGGCGATAATTATTTGTTTTGTCCTGTCCATGAATAAAGTATAGCCAATTTATTGAAAAATAATTTTTGAAGTACACAAAATATTTTGTGTCAGAGCCATCAAGAGATTTAATTAAATTAATCTAAAATTAAAATATATACAATAGAGTTGTAATATGGATATAATATAAAATAACTATTAACATTTTATTACCAGTTTAGTTGAGTTTTCATTGTTACTTTTTAAATATACATCAATATTTATAAGAAACTCTAAATCGTTCAAAGGAAATAATTCCAAAAAAGTTGAATCTAATGTAGATGGTTTTACATTTGAAATGGGGTTTATTTTAATTTTATTTAAATATTTGTTGTGTGAAGTATTTGATTAATTTTATTTTTAAGAAATTCAGACTCAAAACTGCCCAACTCTACAAAATAAAAAACAATAATATTTATTTTTGGGTGTTTAATAAAATTTAAATGGTATACAAATTTAATTTAATCATTTATAATCAAATAAGGGAAATAAATATATTGTGTTTACTATACATATAAAAAAAATTATAATAATATAGGAGCTATTAATTCATCATAGTCAAGTTGATGAGATTTAATTTAATATACATTTTTATAGAGGTACCTATATAGACATTATAGAGAATTGAATCTTAAAAATTGATACTATAAAATTATACATTACAAATACTGTAGGAATTATTACCAATTGTATAAACCTTAGAGTAATGAATATAAACTACTAAATAATTTACTAAATAATTTAATTATAGTGTTTTTTACGAGGTAAATTATTATAACTATTGCCAACAAAATCAGAATCTGTGTTCAAATCAAATAATTTGTTCAGAGCAGCTATATATGATATGAATGTAAAATATAAATTTTCATTAATATAGTATTGCATAATATGCTTGAAGAATAATTCACAATGGTGGGCATTAACTTGTTAAAAAGTTAAAGTTAAGTTAAAAAGTTAATTTTTTTTAACTTTTTAACTTAACTAGTTAGTTATTTTTGTTTTTAACTTATTAACTTATTCAGTTAAATTTTGTATTATTTTAACTTAGCTTTTTACAGTTAATTATCATTATTTTACAGTTAAGTTAAGTTAATTTTTTTTTTTATCACGTGGAACCATCAGACAAAACTTGGTTATTCTTTCGATTTTGGTAATTTATTTTTCAAATAAAATAATATTATAATATCATTAATTCATAATAATCAAATTATATTTTAATCTATAGGTACTTTAGTAAATAGTAATAATTAGTATAATATAGTATTATAATGTTTTAAAAACAATATTATTAGAGTATGTTTCTTGTTTAATAGGTACTACTGAATAATTTTTCTTATAAAAATATTTTATTCCGTGTATTTTCACTTTTTAGGGTTTTTAGAATTTCTGATTTGATTATAAATTAATAATTATACTAGTTAATTAAACAATTTTTTTTTATTTTTAAGGATAATTATCGTTGTGGTGGTTTTAAGTGTAAAACTTAATATACCTATATTATATATTTATATGTATAATGTATTAAATATTATATTATAAAATAAAATAAGTCTAACTAAGATAGTAGAATGATTGAGGATTAAGGTATTTTAATATAATTGATTTAAGTATTTAATAGTGTCTTGGTAAATGTTTTTACAAATCAAAATACTAGTGCAATTTAAGACTTGAAAAAAAAAATTAACTTATTTTTAACTGAGTTAAATTAATTTTATTTTCCATCTTAACTTTTAACTTATCTAGTTAATTTTTTTTTTTTTGTTAACTTTTAACTTAACTGAAGGCAATTTAATTGAATTAACTTAACTTTCAACAGTTAATTATTTTCATTAACTTGCCCACCATTGATAATTCAAAAATGTTTCAATAAATATAAATATAAAAATACTTAATTTTACTTACGGGATACAACACAAACATTAGTATTATTATTATCTGTAGCATAATGTGGATGTTTTTCTTTAATTTTTTATGTGGTTCACAAGTTGATTGTTTTCTTTTAATACTTTAAGGTAATGATTGCTGGAACCTAAAGCATTAAAATAATATCAAAAACAGTTAAATATATATTGATGTAGGCATAAGCAGTACCTACCTTATATAATAATAAATAGCTTGAAACTAGCTATCAGGTAATTTATATTATTTATAGTATTTCTAAAACTAATTTTAAATATTTTCAAGTTTAATATAAATTGTATATTTAATACGAACTAGCACTATAGTCTTCATCAAGGGCTGCTTTATTGTGTTCAGTGTCATAATCACTCTGCGACTCACCGCCTGATGATATAAATAATTGTATTTGTTTTGCAGCAGCTGCTTCATACAAATCTTAATAAAGTAGGTCATATTTAATAGAAAACATTAATTTATAATTAACAATAATTATTATGGTAATACTTTGCTAATTTTATAATTTACCAAATGCTTCTATTAGTTTAACTGGATGGATGGTCCATTCATTTAGATGTGAAGGTTTATTGCCTTTCATTATTGACATGGCCGTAACTCACCGAGCATTAGGCCACGAACAGTTAAAACACCCTTCTTTTGATTTTTTTAACCAGCTGATAAGAATTACAGAAAAGATATTCTCTTTCTCAGAACCCTATTATATACTAATAAATTTATCCAATAAATTATGATAATAATGTTAGGTAAGTACCGAATATAAATTATTACTGATAGAAATATATTGCCTAAGCTTAATATCTAACAATAAATAAAGTATTTAGATTACCTATATTATATAGTATTATACAATAGTGTATTGCCTTTGTTTGACTGTTAATTTGATCCATTATTGTGTGAAATTATGTGATACTATAAACACATGCACTTCAGTTTTGGTGTCGAAAATACAAACTGCAGTCGGATAATGCAGAGTACTCTTCAGTCTTTGTAGTGACTAGTGACACGGTTGCACACCAGAAAAAGAAACAGTGTTGAGGTGTATGCCGTATGCGCGTAGTACGAAATGAGTTAAGGTATAATGTTAACTATTGCGTCTTGCAGTCGCGAAAATGCAAACTACCGCTGTAACTGGTAAGTATACTTAAACTCACCAAAAGGCAAAATTATAAAAGTGTGTACGATGTAACAGCACGGTTGCACACAAGTACGAGACAAATACTGACTCGACAATAGACGATTTTATTTAATAATAATATAGACGTGGTACTCACAGTTAATATGTTATATAAATATATCGATATTGAACAATCGAACTGAGAATGTGTATAACGCGCGAGTCTTAATGAGCATATCTCAGCCGCGGCTGTGTGCCAGTTACCGCAGTGGTGTTTTCCGGAAATAGCTTTAAATATTATATATTATATCACTATTATCGCAACCAACAACCTACTATATAATAATATATTAATAAATACATCTACCAAGGATATATCTTTATTCTTGATATCACCTATGCGATGTTGAACCACAGAATAATAATAATAATGATTATTATTATTATTATTCTGTGGTTGAACTATTTCAAATTAAAATAATAATTTAATATCTGTTTACCTATTAATTACTCTTCAGAACATCTTAAAAAATATATTTGTTAGATATTATCAAATGAAATTATAATCCAAAAATAAAATTATTAACTTACAACATCCCAAGTACAATTTCTAATTCTAAGAAACATCTAATAGTTGCTGTTAATTTTGAGATCAATTGAAAATGTTTGTGGTGAACGTTAATTGTATATTATTTAGATGTTCTTTTTTAAAAGTTAAATTCAATATTTCTTTAACATTCTATTCATATCAAATAGTTGTTTTACAAAGACACACCTACTACCTATTTGAGGACATCAGTACGATGTTTTTGTTAATGTATGGTACAGTGGGTTATAATTGTTTTAGCATTTTTTTTTTTTTAATAGTTCAATGATTTTCATTAAAATATTTCCTCTGACTTAAATGAATCCAATAAACTTGGTTTCAGTTTATTTTAATTATTCTATTATTTTTATGTACTTTATGAACTATATACTTTAATACATAATACTTTTCTAAAATAACTATTAAGGTACCTCTACCTGTTAGTCAATATAATATATGTATGGTAAATTTAAAACTAATTTTTTGTTTTTTTTTCATATATAAATTTATAATAATAAATTTTTTTTTTATTTTAGGAATCGTATCAAGCGTTACCTTTAGAAACAAAAGTATCATATTTATTCAATGCTGTACAAAATCTAGCCGGTGATATAAATGAAAAACAAATGGCAGCTATAATGTTGCGTAGACTTATGGCCAATAAATTCATGGATTTTTATTCTCATGTTAGTTCTTTTTTTACTTAAATGTATGTATTTATTTGTTTTTTTAACAAACTTTTGATTTTAGTTGTCACCTGAAAATCAGAAACAGTTTAAAAACGACTTGTTATTAAGTGTAAATAATGAAAAAAATGACATAATACGTAAAATCATGTGTGATGTTGCTTCCGAAGTAGCTAAAAATCATTTGGATGATGATGGTAACAACAGCTGGCCAGAACTTTTGAATTTCCTGTTTCAATGTGCTAATTCTCCATCAAATGATATGAAAGATTCTGCGCTTATAATGTTGACGTTAGTAAACCATTTTTGATACTTTAATTAAAATTTGTCTTTTACTCATTTTTTTCATACATTAGAAATGTTCCTGGCGTTTTTGGTAATCAACAATCGAGTTATTTGGTTGTGATTAAACAATTGTTTCAACAATCAATAAATGTACCTGATTCAAATGTAAGTCTTAACAGCTATTAGTTGTTCATAAATTTCACTTATTCATTATTTTATTTATTGTTTATAGGTACAAGTAAAAGCGGTGAAAGCTATTTGTGCTTTCGTATTACACCACGACAGAGTTACAGAAATTCAAAAACATTTTACTGATTTATTACCAAACATGATGAGAGTAAGGCTTTATAAAAAAATTGAATAAAATAAAAAATTACTGTATTTTTTTTTTCTATAGATAATAAATGAAAGCTTAATAGCTGAAGAAGATGATTGTTTGATTAAACTATTGGTTGGTTTAGCTGAAAAAGCACCAGTGTTTTTAAGATCTCAGTTGTCAAATATTGTAGAAATGTGTCTGAGGGTAATTTAATTAATTTATGTAAATATTGTACAGAGTTATATTATTAATATTTTTAGTATCTTGGAAATGAAGAGGCAAGTGATTACCACCAGATATACCTTGAAGTAATTATGATATTAGCTGAAACAGCTCCACAAATAATGCATAAAGAATTATTTAAGCATATCATACTGTTAATTGGACCACTATCGGAACTTATGACTACTGTGAAAGATGATGATGATTGGGATACTCAAAATGATCCATATGACATTGACCTAGAAAGGTATTACTACTTTTATTGGCAATTCATTTCTTATTGTGCATTTTAATATTTCAAAGTATCTAATGTGTTTGTGTATTATTTGATTTAAGTATGAGTGTTATAGCTGAATCTGCTCTGAACAGACTAGCTTGTGGTATTGGTGGTACAATAATGGTGCCATATATATTAAATAATGTCTCATCAATGTTAGCCAATCCAAGTTGGAAAGATAGGTAAAAAATATTAATTTGGATATATTTTATTTCTTTGTATTTATCCAATCATTTAAATATTTTAGATATGCTGCATTGATGACAATATCAGCTGTGGGTAAAGGTTGTAAAAAACAAATGTTGTTTATACTCCCATTCATTTTGGATAGAATTTTAACTTTCTTACAAGATTCAGTAAGTAATTTAATGTTACAACCACAAAGGCTAGATATCTTTAGCCTTCATGGTTACAACTTAAAATTCAAAACTATGTTATCACTAATGCTATCATTATTTGTTTAGCATCCTAGAGTAAGATATGCAACGTGCAATGTAATAGTAATGATGTCAGCAGTTTTTGCTCCTGCGTTTCAAAATAAATTCCATGACAAAATTGTGCCTGCTATATTACTGTTACTTGAAGATAATTTGAATCCTAGAGTACAAGCACATGCAGGTAAATTATATTGCTAGTAAATTATAATTTACTTAAATTAAAATATTATTTAATATTTTCAATATAATTATTAAATGTAATTATCTTAATAGACAATGAAACATACAAAATTAGTAAAAATGGTAGTAGAAAAAAAATTATTTCATCTTAAATTGAAAATATAATTTAATTCAAGGAAAAACTATTAATTTATTTAATTTTTGGAATTAAGTTATCATAGATATATGACTTCATTCATAAAAAATATTTATATTTGTGTATTGGGAGGGAAAAATGATATGATAATAATAACCGTATAATGTTGAAATATTATAATTTATAAACCTAATTTATCATTTTAATTTTCATATTCCTTGTTTCGATTATAAATATTTTTAATCATATAAATAAGTATTAATTTTAGGTGTTTTAAATGTAGATATATTAGTTATTTCTATTATTACACGTGTAATTTTTTTAATATAATAAATTAATGATATTGAATTTTTTAAATTACTTTTAGGAGCTGCTCTTTTATACTTTAGTGAAGATTGCCCAAAAAGAACACTTTTATCTTACATGGACCTGATTATGGTTAAGATTGAAAGTATATTGCAAGCCCGTATTGCTGATTTTGTGAAAAGTGGTGGTAGACGACTAGTATTAGAGCAAATGGTAGCCACAATCGCATCTATAGCTGACAGATGTGAAGGAGATTTTGTTAAATTTTATGACCAGATTATGCCATACTTAAAAGAAATCATTCGTAATACTGTTGACCCTGAACTAAAGCTGTTGAGAGGCAAAACAATAGAATGTATTAGCTCGATAGGTTTGGCTGTTGGACAAGAGAAAGTAAGTGAATTAATAATTATAACATTTATTTTATTGAAATGTATAAAATTGTGTTCCATGTAGTTTTTGGCGGATGCTAGTGTTGTAATGGATTTAATGATGGAAACGCATAACAAAGATGAGAAACTCTCAGAAGATGATCCACAAACTTCATACTTAATATTATCATCATGGGCTCGAATGTGTAAAGTGATGGGTATGTGTTATTTAATCAATTGTGTTTTAATTACTAATAAAGAACAATTTAATAGGTCAACAATTTGAACAGTATCTTCCTTTGGTGATTGGTCCAGTAATGGAGTTGGCTTCATTACAACCTGAAGTAGCATTTTTGAGTAATGATGAAATGAGTAATATGACTAACAATAGCGAACGGGAGTTTGCACCCCTATGGAACCAGCAAAACTTTGGTATTAAGACTTCAAGTCTAGAACATAAGGCATCAGCCTGTGAAATGCTTGTATGTTATGCACAAGAATTTAAAACTGGTTTTGCACCCTATACAGAAGACGTTGTTAAACTTATGGTGCCTTTATTGAAATTTTATTTCCATGATAATGTTCGAATTTCTGCAGCTCAAAGCATGCCTAGTCTTTTGGAGTGTGCAGAAATAAGAGGTATGTTATGAAATTAATTCCCGAGCTACTATACACCTATTTTTTCTATTTGTCTCATATCAACAATAGAGTGGTCCTTAGTTATCTTCATCTCTAGAAGTAGTTAAAGGATAAATATTTTTGATTTCTTTCTTTAAATAATAAACAATAATGTTATCAAATCAACTGTTGGATTGTAATTGTCAAATTTTAAATTTATATAATAGTCTAGAAAAAAAAAAAAATAAACAAATTATTTGGTAGAAGTACATTAGTTTATTTATATCTATTTAGCCAGTGATTCTTAACCTTTTATGATATGTAATCCGCTTAAAAATTTTCTATAACCATAATTCTCCGAGTTATTTAATTAAAAAAATATAATTTTTAATATTATTGATGTATTTACATATTTATTTTTAATATAATATTTTTTATGAGTGGGTGATTTGATTGGACATCTCTCTTTATGTTTATAGATTATGGTTTTATATTAGATGAAAGAATAAATTTGAGAACATGTTGTATAATTATTTAGTTAAAGAGGGAACTGGGTTATATAAGCAGTGTAGTGCAGGGATCATCAATTAATATTTCTGAAAATTTGATGTAATGAGAATAATATTTTTTTTATTTATGATTTGCTATTGCTTATAAAATTATAAATATTAAGAACATAATTAATTAATAATAGTATAATACAAATATTTGAAAAAACCTAAAATAAAAATTAATTATTAATACAATAAAATAGAAAGCTGTTAAGTGAGAAAAATGACCAACCAATATATCAACTGTTGTCGGTAAAATCCAATAACATATAACAAAAATAATAATTTACAACAATATCACATATAATGTTGTTGTAATATGCGTTGTTTATTCTTTATCTGCGGACTGCCATTAGGTGACCCATGGTGTATAGTATATAATATTTAAGTAAATTGTCTTGTTTTAAAATTTAAAGATTTGTTATTTGAACATATGTTAGTATTGAGTTAATATGTTTTGTCCTCTTTATAATTTGTATTTTTATAATTGTAACAGGACCAGAATATTTGCAACATATATGGGGTTATATTTGTCCTGAACTTGTGCAAGCTATTGAATTTGAAACTAATCTAGAAGTTATTGCTGAGATGTATGAAGCATTAGGAAAAGTAAATAACTTAAAATAATTATTATAGTTTAATATATTTTAGTTGTTATATTTATTTATTTAATATAATTTTAAGTGCATAGAATTATTGAGAACAGGATGTTTATCAGACAAATGGATGAAAGATCTAATGCATTTTTTAGAAAAAAATTTAAATTGTTACTTCGAAAATGAAGCTCAACGTTTCGAAATACGCAACCATATAGATTACGATGAGGTATGAATTTATGAGATTTTTCTGTTGATTTATTATTGTAAGCTTTTAATATAAACTGTATGTTATTAGGTTGTAGAGGAAAGTCTAGCTTTGGAAGAAACTGATGATGTCTACAAATTAAGTAAAATGACTGACATTCTGCATGCTCTTTTTGTCACTTTTAAAACAGACTTCCTTCAGTATTTTGATCTTATTGTACATCAATTTGCTAAACTATTGGTAAGATTTTACTATGTTCATTTATTTCATATTTTAACTTTAAAAATCATATTTATAGGATTCTGATAAAAGTGCATCTGATCATAAGTGGGGTCTTTGTGTCTTTAATGACCTTATTGAATATTGTGGACCTGGTTGCGTTAAATATCAAGAATATTTCTTACAGCCTATGATTGATTATGTTATGGATATTGACAGTGACGTTCGTCAGGCAGCTATTTATGGCCGTGAAATGCTAGTCATGCTGCGTGGAGGACCTAGTTTTGCGGGTGTGTGTGCTAAGATCATGCCATTCCTACCATAAGTGATCAACGACAATGAAGCCCATGGACGCCGACTATTTACTCATTTTATTTTATAATGTAAAATAATATTAACTGTATTTAACTATCAATTACTATTCATAACTACTAACTACATATTGTTTTCTGCCGTTCATAAGTGTACGCTAAGTTATAATTTTTCCTTTAGATTTAGTAGCATGTTACATTATTGTTATTACTCAAGTTTTCATGTATTCAGTATTGTAAGCTTTTATTTTTATTTTCATCATTATAATAATATATTAATGTGTTAATTAAATCTTTTGATAACTATTATTAATTATGGTCGATTTCACCTTAAATTATGGATAAAATGACATTCAATCTTTATTTATCTTAGTTTAATTTAAACTATAATTATATATTTATGTAACTATACACATACATACATATATATATATATATAATATATGGCATTGTTATATAAAGTTAACTATATTACCTTGCACAGTATAAAATCATTTGAATAAGAGAATACCAACACATAATAAATCACTATATTCAAAAACACACAAATTTAATAATAATTTTTGTAGGATTTAGGAGTTAGTAGGTATAGGTAGTAGTTATTTACTACTTAATAAATACAAATTGGAACTTGAAAAGTATATAAAAATAATATCGACAAATCTACTGTAATATCAGTACATTATAATATAATGTTATATATTATTAACAAAAATATACAAATTTGTAACAAACAAATAATAAATATTAATTATTATTGTATCATAATATGCAAGAAAGAATCAAAATTTAAAAAATATCTAATGTTAAAATATTATAAATGGAAATTGTAAAAAGAAAAGATTTAAATACAATGGTAATAATAACTAATAATATTTTTACAATATAAAACATCTTGTATAATTATATATTTATACAGATTATTATAATATAACAATAAATCTTTAAATTGGGAATTTAATTTTTATACAAGTGTTTGTATACCTATATATACATATATTTTATATTTAGGAAATGAGGAGCAGTAAAAATGTAATGGAATGAAACTGTTAAAAATAATTATAATTAGATAATAATATGATGTAGGTGTCAACATTAAGACCAAAAATAATTTTTAAAAAAATCAATCACTAGTTAATTTTCTTAATCTTAAATGGAGTCTGGATAAGAACACACTTTATGACTTGTTCTATTTTGTTGGATGCATTGTCAGACAAAGCAAATTTTTTTTATTGTTTTCACGGATTCTAAAAATTAAAATTCATTAGAAATAAAGACTACAATAAATTAAGTTCCTTACCAAATATAACATTCTTGACCAGTAACTTATCGAAAGAGCGGTTTTTATTGCCGAGGCCATTATAGGAAAATTGACATAATAAGTCAGGTGTAAATAGCAAAGTCATAATTTGTTTTACCATACATTTAATAGACTTTCCACCAACCGATGATAAACGTAGAACCTAAAATATAATAATATAATAATTATACTTAATTTATACTAATATATTATTAAAAAAATGTTATTATATAATATACAAGACATGCCAACTGATTCCGAAAATTTTTATCATTAGATAAATCATTTTCAAATGTTTCAAGCTTTTCTTCATTTTCGATTGGTAATCTATCATCTATAATAAATGTATCAAAAACACCAGAGTCTCTAGTCTTTATCATAGAATTTTTTACACTATTTTGAATAAGTATATGTCTAATTTTTCATTATATTTTTCACTTTATGACTTGTTCTATTTTGTTGTATGCATTGTCAGACAAAGCAAATTTTTTTTTTATTGCCGCGGCCATTATAGGAAAATTTACATAATAAGTCTGGTGATCATAGTAGTTTAATAATGATGACATTTAAAACACTACTGAAGACTCTAATTCATGTAAAGTAATCGAAAGTATTGGTTTTACGTATAGTAATATTCATCATAATATATTTTATTAGTATACAATTTTAGATTCTGAACTAAGTGATGAATGTATTGCTTTTACAATGATGTGTGTCTTTTTTTTTTTTTTGTGTCTGACGACAACATTTGGAGCAGTAATAATGCTCCGATTTTTGACTTCAGCCCCTCTTTGAATAGGAAAATTCATCTAGTTAGTACTTTGGGGTGTCAAAAGCAAACATTTTCAAATAGTTTTCAAAAAAATCGAGAAAAATAAAAAAAAGTGACAGAAATGCGTCAATTTTACGAAAAACCACAAATAAAATGTTTATATTATGGTTATCTCTTTACAGTTAAATTTCAAAATATTTTGACCATTTTTAAGCTACTTATAGACAATTGAAATTTTTCTAAGTTTTTTTTCTTCAAATGCCGATAAAAATGTTTTGGGTGGCCAGAAAATCTTGAAAATTTAATACAAGGTTTCTTATAAGTTGTTCTTAAAGTGATAATAAAAAATCGTTAGTCACAATTTTTTTTCATAAGTGTTTAAAGTTCGAATTTATACGAAATATTTCAAAATTTAAATTAAATTTCATACGCTCATAATGTGTATGTTGGCCAAATACTTTTTTTATTGATAAACAAATACTATAAAGTAACTACAGTAACATATAGTAACTATACTATTTGTTTCAGAATAGAATATATTACAATATTTAAATAGAATATATCCTAGATTGACAAATCATCTCCGTTCAGAATCGTTTCTCGTATACAATGATATTCATCATTGCATTCAAATTTAACCTACGCTAGTCCCAGGTCAACCCCACCCCCTAATGTACAGCAGAGCGATACACACTTACCTGCTTTTTTTTTTAATTTTCTATCTTATTAATAAATATAAATTAATAACACTATTTAAATTGTTTAAGCATTAGTTTTGCATTTATATAGTATCTCAAGTATCTGTTACCATACCACAGTATTCATATTGTAATATTTAGAATATTTATTTAATTTAGTTTTATTTAGCTAATTGTATACATCTGTCCATTTTTATATATTTATAATTATCCTCTTAAAATAGCTATAAACTAAAATTGTCTTTTATCCATAGATATAGATAGCCTGCAACGGCTAGGAAAGTCTTATTTTATTAATAAATAAAAAAAAAAAAATAATAACACTATTTAAATTGTTTAAGCAGATAAAACTTCTTTGGCTACCACAACAACAGCTTTATCTTCTTAAAAATTTGGTCGACAACAGTATTCATAATGACAAATCATATTTATCATCAGCTTTTTATTTCCTATATTCTTAGTCTTCAAATTATTACTTTTAATGTATACTACTTGTATTATAAATTTGGTTGTATTTCTTAGTATTTTTTATTATTATAAATTAATTTAAACAACAGTCCAATTTTGTCTTCAAAAACTTCATTTTCTGGCATGGTTTGTTGTTTAATGTACTTAAATTTAATATCATTCATAGTTACTATAAGTTTATTACATTTTTATTTTATCCAATACTTGAGCTTGAATTATAGTAGAACCTAGTATAAGTCTAAATAAATGTCATTCCCTTGAATTTTGACTAATCGAGCATCTACTGTAGTTAATTTCCTAGTCAAATAGTGCAAACAACTTATAGTACGAGCTGTAATCTTAAACATGTTCTGATTAATAACTATTAAAATGTGTCTATTTACCTAATTTATTTTTATGTTATTATAATTTATAGATGATAGTTTTGCAGTGGCACATAGCTCATTTTCATCTACTAAGAAAAAAACTGTTCAAAAAGGTAATAATATTTAATTATGATACATATAAATAATTTAAAATAGTATTTTGATCTATATATTCTTCTTCTTATAATTATTGAATTGAAATTTCATTTTAAAATAAATGTGTGTTTATGACAATAATATCATTGGTAAGACCTCATCTTTAAATTTTTAACAACAATAAACTCTTCGTTTGGATAATTATTATAAGACTTACAAAATAATATAGCTGCTTTATTCCTTTTTGCTTTATCCTACCCAACCAGATACTTAAGAAATATCGTATTTACTTACATTTCTTTTAACAGATGATCAGTATAGAAGATTATTGAATTATATGATAACAATGAAGTATGAAATACGTTCAATTCATGAAAAATTAGACATATACTTATTCAAAATAGTGAAAAAAATTCTATGATAAAGACTAGAGACTCTGGTGTTTTTGATACATATATTATAGATGATAGATTACCAATCAAAAATGAAGAAAAGCATGAAACATTTGAAAATGATTTATCTAATGATAACAATTTTCGGAATTAGTTGGCATGTCTTGTATATAATATATGTATATATATGTATGTATGTGTATAGTTACATAAATATATAATTATAGTTTAAATTAAACTAAGATAAATAAAAATTGAATGTCATTTTATCCATAATTTAAGGTGAAATCGACCATAATTAATAATAGTTATCAAAAGATTTAATTAACACATTAATATATTATTATAATGATGAAAATAAAAATAAAAGCTTACAATACTGAATACATGAAAACTTGAGTAATAACAATAATGTAACATGCTACTAAATCTAAAGGAAAAATTATAACTTAGCGTACACTTATGAACGGCAGAAAACAATATGTAATTAGTAGTTATGAATAGTAATTGATAGTTAAATACAGTTAATATTATTTTACATTATAAAATAAAATGAGTAAATAGTCGGCGTCCATGGGCTTCATTGTCGTTGATCACTTATGGTAGGAATGGCATGATCTTAGCACACACACCCGCAAAACTAGGTCCTCCACGCAGCATGACTAGCATTTCACGGCCATAAATAGCTGCCTGACGAACGTCACTGTCAATATCCATAACATAATCAATCATAGGCTGTAAGAAATATTCTTGATATTTAGCGCAACCAGGTCCACAATATTCAATAAGGTCATTAAAGACACAAAGACCCCACTTATGATCAGATGCACTTTTATCAGAATCCTATAAATATGATTTTTAAAGTTAAAATATGAAATAAATGAACATAGTAAAATCTTACCAATAGTTTAGCAAATTGATGTACAATAAGATCAAAATACTGAAGGAAGTCTGTTTTAAAAGTGACAAAAAGAGCATGCAGAATGTCAGTCATTTTACTTAATTTGTAGACATCATCAGTTTCTTCCAAAGCTAGACTTTCCTCTACAACCTAATAACATACAGTTTATATTAAAAGCTTACAATAATAAATCAACAGAAAAATCTCATAAATTCATACCTCATCGTAATCTATATGGTTGCGTATTTCAAAACGTTGAGCTTCATTTTCAAAGTAACAATTTAAATTTTTTTCTAAAAAATGCATTAGATCTTTCATCCATTTGTCTGATAAACATCCTGTTCTCAATAATTCTATGCACTTAAAATTATATTAAATAAATAAATATAACAACTAAAATATATTAAACTATAATAATTATTTTAAGTTATTTACTTTTCCTAATGCTTTATACATCTCAGCAATAACTTCTAGATTAGTTTCAAATTCAATAGCTTGCACAAGTTCAGGACAAATATAACCCCATATATGTTGCAAATATTCTGGTCCTGTTACAATTATAAAAATACAAATTATAAAGAGGACAAAACATATTAACTCAATACTAACATATGTTCAAATAACAAATCTTTAAATTTTAAAACAAGACAATTTACTTAAATATTATATACTATACACCATGGGTCACCTAATGGCAGTCCGCAGATAAAGAATAAACAACGCATATTACAACAACATTATATGTGATATTGTTGTAAATTATTATTTTTGTTATATGTTATTGGATTTTACCGACAACAGTTGATATATTGGTTGGTCATTTTTCTCACTTAACAGCTTTCTATTTTATTGTATTAATAATTAATTTTTATTTTAGGTTTTTTCAAATATTTGTATTATACTATTATTAATTAATTATGTTCTTAATATTTATAATTTTATAAGCAATAGCAAATCATAAATAAAAAAAATATTATTCTCATTACATCAAATTTTCAGAAATATTAATTGATGATCCCTGCACTACACTGCTTATATAACCCAGTTCCCTCTTTAACTAAATAATTATACAACATGTTCTCAAATTTATTCTTTCATCTAATATAAAACCATAATCTATAAACATAAAGAGAGATGTCCAATCAAATCACCCACTCATAAAAAATATTATATTAAAAATAAATATGTAAATACATCAATAATATTAAAAATTATATTTTTTTAATTAAATAACTCGGAGAATTATGGTTATAGAAAATTTTTAAGCGGATTACATATCATAAAAGGTTAAGAATCACTGGCTATATAGATATAAATAAACTAATGTACTTCTACCAAATAATTTGTTTATTTTTTTTTTTTCTAGACTATTATATAAATTTAAAATTTGACAATTACAATCCAACAGTTGATTTGATAACATTATTGTTTATTATTTAAAGAAAGAAATCAAAAATATTTATCCTTTAACTACTTCTAGAGATGAAGATAACTAAGGACCACTCTATTGTTGATATGAGACAAATAGAAAAAATAGGTGTATAGTAGCTCGGGAATTAATTTCATAACATACCTCTTATTTCTGCACACTCCAAAAGACTAGGCATGCTTTGAGCTGCAGAAATTCGAACATTATCATGGAAATAAAATTTCAATAAAGGCACCATAAGTTTAACAACGTCTTCTGTATAGGGTGCAAAACCAGTTTTAAATTCTTGTGCATAACATACAAGCATTTCACAGGCTGATGCCTTATGTTCTAGACTTGAAGTCTTAATACCAAAGTTTTGCTGGTTCCATAGGGGTGCAAACTCCCGTTCGCTATTGTTAGTCATATTACTCATTTCATCATTACTCAAAAATGCTACTTCAGGTTGTAATGAAGCCAACTCCATTACTGGACCAATCACCAAAGGAAGATACTGTTCAAATTGTTGACCTATTAAATTGTTCTTTATTAGTAATTAAAACACAATTGATTAAATAACACATACCCATCACTTTACACATTCGAGCCCATGATGATAATATTAAGTATGAAGTTTGTGGATCATCTTCTGAGAGTTTCTCATCTTTGTTATGCGTTTCCATCATTAAATCCATTACAACACTAGCATCCGCCAAAAACTACATGGAACACAATTTTATACATTTCAATAAAATAAATGTTATAATTATTAATTCACTTACTTTCTCTTGTCCAACAGCCAAACCTATCGAGCTAATACATTCTATTGTTTTGCCTCTCAACAGCTTTAGTTCAGGGTCAACAGTATTACGAATGATTTCTTTTAAGTATGGCATAATCTGGTCATAAAATTTAACAAAATCTCCTTCACATCTGTCAGCTATAGATGCGATTGTGGCTACCATTTGCTCTAATACTAGTCGTCTACCACCACTTTTCACAAAATCAGCAATACGGGCTTGCAATATACTTTCAATCTTAACCATAATCAGGTCCATGTAAGATAAAAGTGTTCTTTTTGGGCAATCTTCACTAAAGTATAAAAGAGCAGCTCCTAAAAGTAATTTAAAAAATTCAATATCATTAATTTATTATATTAAAAAAATTACACGTGTAATAATAGAAATAACTAATATATCTACATTTAAAACACCTAAAATTAATACTTATTTATATGATTAAAAATATTTATAATCGAAACAAGGAATATGAAAATTAAAATGATAAATTAGGTTTATAAATTATAATATTTCAACATTATACGGTTATTATTATCATATCATTTTTCCCTCCCAATACACAAATATAAATATTTTTTATGAATGAAGTCATATATCTATGATAACTTAATTCCAAAAATTAAATAAATTAATAGTTTTTCCTTGAATTAAATTATATTTTCAATTTAAGATGAAATAATTTTTTTTCTACTACCATTTTTACTAATTTTGTATGTTTCATTGTCTATTAAGATAATTACATTTAATAATTATATTGAAAATATTAAATAATATTTTAATTTAAGTAAATTATAATTTACTAGCAATATAATTTACCTGCATGTGCTTGTACTCTAGGATTCAAATTATCTTCAAGTAACAGTAATATAGCAGGCACAATTTTGTCATGGAATTTATTTTGAAACGCAGGAGCAAAAACTGCTGACATCATTACTATTACATTGCACGTTGCATATCTTACTCTAGGATGCTAAACAAATAATGATAGCATTAGTGATAACATAGTTTTGAATTTTAAGTTGTAACCATGAAGGCTAAAGATATCTAGCCTTTGTGGTTGTAACATTAAATTACTTACTGAATCTTGTAAGAAAGTTAAAATTCTATCCAAAATGAATGGGAGTATAAACAACATTTGTTTTTTACAACCTTTACCCACAGCTGATATTGTCATCAATGCAGCATATCTAAAATATTTAAATGATTGGATAAATACAAAGAAATAAAATATATCCAAATTAATATTTTTTACCTATCTTTCCAACTTGGATTGGCTAACATTGATGAGACATTATTTAATATATATGGCACCATTATTGTACCACCAATACCACAAGCTAGTCTGTTCAGAGCAGATTCAGCTATAACACTCATACTTAAATCAAATAATACACAAACACATTAGATACTTTGAAATATTAAAATGCACAATAAGAAATGAATTGCCAATAAAAGTAGTAATACCTTTCTAGGTCAATGTCATATGGATCATTTTGAGTATCCCAATCATCATCATCTTTCACAGTAGTCATAAGTTCCGATAGTGGTCCAATTAACAGTATGATATGCTTAAATAATTCTTTATGCATTATTTGTGGAGCTGTTTCAGCTAATATCATAATTACTTCAAGGTATATCTGGTGGTAATCACTTGCCTCTTCATTTCCAAGATACTAAAAATATTAATAATATAACTCTGTACAATATTTACATAAATTAATTAAATTACCCTCAGACACATTTCTACAATATTTGACAACTGAGATCTTAAAAACACTGGTGCTTTTTCAGCTAAACCAACCAATAGTTTAATCAAACAATCATCTTCTTCAGCTATTAAGCTTTCATTTATTATCTATAGAAAAAAAAAATACAGTAATTTTTTATTTTATTCAATTTTTTTTATAAAGCCTTACTCTCATCATGTTTGGTAATAAATCAGTAAAATGTTTTTGAATTTCTGTAACTCTGTCGTGGTGTAATATGAAAGCACAAATAGCCTTCACAGCTTTTACTTGTACCTATAAAAAATAAAATAAAATAATGAATAAGTGAAATTTATGAACAACTAATAGCTGTTAAGACTTACATTTGAATCAGGTACATTTATTGATTGTTGAAACAATTGTTTAATCACAACCAAATAACTCGATTGTTGATTACCAAAAACGCCAGGAACATTTCTAATGTATGAAAAAAATGAGTAAAAGACAAATTTTAATTAAAGTATCAAAAATGGTTTACTAACGTCAACATTATAAGCGCAGAATCTTTCATATCATTTGATGGAGAATTAGCACATTGAAACAGGAAATTCAAAAGTTCTGGCCAGCTGTTGTTACCATCATCATCCAAATGATTTTTAGCTACTTCGGAAGCAACATCACACATGATTTTACGTATTATGTCATTTTTTTCATTATTTACACTTAATAACAAGTCGTTTTTAAACTGTTTCTGATTTTCAGGTGACAACTAAAATCAAAAGTTTGTTAAAAAAAAAAATAAATACATACATTTAAGTAAAAAAAGAACTAACATGAGAATAAAAATCCATGAATTTATTGGCCATAAGTCTACGCAACATTATAGCTGCCATTTGTTTTTCATTTATATCACCGGCTAGATTTTGTACAGCATTGAATAAATATGATACTTTTGTTTCTAAAGGTAACGCTTGATACGATTCCTAAAATAAAAAAAAAATTTATTATTATAAATTTATATATGAAAAAAAAACAAAAAATTAGTTTTAAATTTACCATACATATATTATATTGACTAACAGGTAGAGGTACCTTAATAGTTATTTTAGAAAAGTATTATGTATTAAAGTATATAGTTCATAAAGTACATAAAAATAATAGAATAATTAAAATAAACTGAAACCAAGTTTATTGGATTCATTTAAGTCAGAGGAAATATTTTAATGAAAATCATTGAACTATTAAAAAAAAAAAAAATGTTAAAACAATTATAACCCACTGTACCATACATTTACAAAAACATCGTACTGATATCCTCAAATAGGTAGTATTTGTGTCTTTGTAAAACAACTATTTGATATGAATAGAATGTTAAAGAAATATTGAATTTAACTTTTAAAAAAGAACATCTAAATAATATACAATTAACGGTCACCACAAACATTTTCAATTGATCTCAAAATTAACAGCAACTATTAGATGTTTCTTAGAATTAGAAATTGTACTTGGGATGTTGTAAGTTAATAATTTTATTTTTGGATTATAATTTCATTTGATAATATCTAACAAATATATTTTTTAAGATGTTCTGAAGAGTAATTAATAGGTAAACAGATATTAAATTATTATTTTAATTTGAAATAGTTCAACCACAGAATAATAATAATAATAATCATTATTATTATTATTCTGTGGTTCAACATCGCATAGGTGATATCAAGAATAAAGATATATCCTTGGTAGATGTATTTATTAATATATTATTATATAGTAGGTTGTTGGTTGCGATAATAGTGATATAATATATAATATTTAAAGCTATTTCCGGAAAACACCACTGCGGTAACTGGCACACAGCCGCGGCTGAGATATGCTCATTAAGACTCGCGCGTTATACACATTCTCAGTTCGATTGTTCAATATCGATATATTTATATAACATATTAACTGTGAGTACCACGTCTATATTATTATTAAATAAAATCGTCTATTGTCGAGTCAGTATTTGTCTCGTACTTGTGTGCAACCGTGCTGTTACATCGTACACACTTTTATAATTTTGCCTTTTGGTGAGTTTAAGTATACTTACCAGTTACAGCGGTAGTTTGCATTTTCGCGACTGCAAGACGCAATAGTTAACATTATACCTTAACTCATTTCGTACTACGCGCATACGGCATACACCTCAACACTGTTTCTTTTTCTGGTGTGCAACCGTGTCACTAGTCACTACAAAGACTGAAGAGTACTCTGCATTATCCGACTGCAGTTTGTATTTTCGACACCAAAACTGAAGTGCATGTGTTTATAGTATCACATAATTTCACACAATAATGGATCAAATTAACAGTCAAACAAAGGCAATACACTATTGTATAATACTATATAATATAGGTAATCTAAATACTTTATTTATTGTTAGATATTAAGCTTAGGCAATATATTTCTATCAGTAATAATTTATATTCGGTACTTACCTAACATTATTATCATAATTTATTGGATAAATTTATTAGTATATAATAGGGTTCTGAGAAAGAGAATATCTTTTCTGTAATTCTTATCAGCTGGTTAAAAAAATCAAAAGAAGGGTGTTTTAACTGTTCGTGGCCTAATGCTCGGTGAGTTACGGCCATGTCAATAATGAAAGGCAATAAACCTTCACATCTAAATGAATGGACCATCCATCCAGTTAAACTAATAGAAGCATTTGGTAAATTATAAAATTAGCAAAGTATTACCATAATAATTATTGTTAATTATAAATTAATGTTTTCTATTAAATATGACCTACTTTATTAAGATTTGTATGAAGCAGCTGCTGCAAAACAAATACAATTATTTATATCATCAGGCGGTGAGTCGCAGAGTGATTATGACACTGAACACAATAAAGCAGCCCTTGATGAAGACTATAGTGCTAGTTCGTATTAAATATACAATTTATATTAAACTTGAAAATATTTAAAATTAGTTTTAGAAATACTATAAATAATATAAATTACCTGATAGCTAGTTTCAAGCTATTTATTATTATATAAGGTAGGTACTGCTTATGCCTACATCAATATATATTTAACTGTTTTTGATATTATTTTAATGCTTTAGGTTCCAGCAATCATTACCTTAAAGTATTAAAAGAAAACAATCAACTTGTGAACCACATAAAAAATTAAAGAAAAACATCCACATTATGCTACAGATAATAATAATACTAATGTTTGTGTTGTATCCCGTAAGTAAAATTAAGTATTTTTATATTTATATTTATTGAAACATTTTTGAATTATTCTTCAAGCATATTATGCAATACTATATTAATGAAAATTTATATTTTACATTCATATCATATATAGCTGCTCTGAACAAATTATTTGATTTGAACACAGATTCTGATTTTGTTGGCAATAGTTATAATAATTTACCTCGTAAAAAACACTATAATTAAATTATTTAGTAAATTATTTAGTAGTTTATATTCATTACTCTAAGGTTTATACAATTGGTAATAATTCCTACAGTATTTGTAATGTATAATTTTATAGTATCAATTTTTAAGATTCAATTCTCTATAATGTCTATATAGGTACCTCTATAAAAATGTATATTAAATTAAATCTCATCAACTTGACTATGATGAATTAATAGCTCCTATATTATTATAATTTTTTTTATATGTATAGTAAACACAATATATTTATTTCCCTTATTTGATTATAAATGATTAAATTAAATTTGTATACCATTTAAATTTTATTAAACACCCAAAAATAAATATTATTGTTTTTTATTTTGTAGAGTTGGGCAGTTTTGAGTCTGAATTTCTTAAAAATAAAATTAATCAAATACTTCACACAACAAATATTTAAATAAAATTAAAATAAACCCCATTTCAAATGTAAAACCATCTACATTAGATTCAACTTTTTTGGAATTATTTCCTTTGAACGATTTAGAGTTTCTTATAAATATTGATGTATATTTAAAAAGTAACAATGAAAACTCAACTAAACTGGTAATAAAATGTTAATAGTTATTTTATATTATATCCATATTACAACTCTATTGTATATATTTTAATTTTAGATTAATTTAATTAAATCTCTTGATGGCTCTGACACAAAATATTTTGTGTACTTCAAAAATTATTTTTCAATAAATTGGCTATACTTTATTCATGGACAGGACAAAACAAATAATTATCGCCTTGTCGCCAATTAAATTATAAAAATAATGAAAAGTAGATATACTTGTTAATATTTGTTACTGCATTACTACATAAATTTTTGTATTATTTTTTAGTAATTTCACACGAACTATATGAAAATGACGAAAATATATTTGAAGTTTATGTAAAAGATTCGTTCAGGCATGGGATTCAGTGTTTAAAAAAAGAAAATACTATAGGTAATGTTTATCTTATTATTGCAACATTCTCCAATGTATAATGTAAAAAATATTTTTAGGTGTTTAGAAAAAAAATATAAATTAATAAATAAATTTAGGGTTGTCATTTTATAAGACAACTGACAATCACTCATTACACTGTTAAATATATTAATAAACAAATAAATACAATAGAAATTTGATTAATCGTCAGTCTCGAGACCATAGTTTTGACGGATAATTCAGAAGACAGTTAAGCGAGCATTAAAATTTTTTTTAACATACATAAATATTATATCATAGTAATTATTAAATTATGACATACTTAAAATATTTGCACACAAAGAGACTAAAAATGCAAACAGTCAATTGAACAAACAAACATGTTATATATAACTAATTGATTTTTCAAAAACAAAATTCAATCTGTATCGCAATTAACTGTTTTTATCCCTCCCGTAATATATATTACATATATTCAGATTATATATATTATTTTTAATTACCTACTCATACACAAGGTGAAAAGATTTTACTGCAACGCGTAAGTCGTCTATGCAATTGCGACCTGACGGTTAACTGAGAAAGACGGTTAATCGTGGTTTTACTGTAATTTGTAGTAAAACTTTAATGCTACTGGTAGATATATATATATATGAAAATCATATTTCCTAGTAAATATTAACTTATTCTTAACAATTTTCATGGTCTAAACATTGATATGAAACTTAAATTTTTTTACCGTACTAAAAGGAAGACTAACAAACATATTTTATTTATACTTAATAAATTGTATTGTGCCATACAAATTTTGGTAACACCAGTTTTATGTGCAGCTAAAAATGAAGTAGGATATTATTTACTAATTGATTTTGTGACTCACTATGGGGTGCATTTTATCACTCACAATATTTACAGTTTGATTAATTTGCCATTTTATGTTAAGGTACACATATGTCTAGATAATTTTAGCGCTTTTAAATATGAAAATTACTTGGGAATTATAAAATAAAGTATTTCACACTCGCGTTTTCCTTTGCAAAAAGCTGCTAATAGGATTCAAGAAAAATTAATATTTTATATAATGACAATGATAAGAACTCAAATTTTGATGAAACTCATATATTAAGTAATGAATGTGATGATGTAGATATCATGATTTTAAATACAAATCATGAATTTACTTTTTTTCAAACTATAAAACTTAGGAATACAAACTATAATATTTTTACTTAAATTTCCTAAAATAATTATGTAATGTTAATTACTAATGAAATTGCAATGGTTAAAAATATTTCTAAATGTAAAAGTGGAATTATTTTTTTTTTTTAATGTATTGACTTTTAAATCTTTCAATTTTTTTGATGTTCCATTAGAATCACATATGATTGGCTCTGTTATAGTCGATATTTAGTCCCAGTCATCTGATTTGATACGTATCAGGGTTGATGATATCAAATATAAATGTTTTTTTGTACCTATGCCAAGTAAAAATGCTGTTGTAATGACTCTAAGTCATAATGAAATAATATAATATAAAATTTCATTTATCTGTATTTTAATAAATAATTTATTTCTGATTTGTTAAATAAGATTAAAATAATAAATCAATGAGGTACAGTAAAAAAAAATGTTTTTCAAATCTTTATACATATTGAAGTAAGTACTGGTCTATAATATGTTTTGTTATGATGAATATTTAAAGAATACAATATGTTTCTATAACATTATCATTATTATCATTATATTTATATCAATAAAATAATTTGGTATATTTTTTTTAAAAGACTACTATATTATTATATTATATAATATTAATTTAACTTTATTGCATTAATTATATTTTATAGTTATTTAATGTTATATAATATACATAATTAAGTCATATTATTTGTTATGATTTCTTTTTTATATACTTTTTTTAGTATAGATATAATATATTGTATTAAGTAATTGTATTATATATTATATTATTATAAAATGTTCTTGTTTGTTTAATCAAAATATTATTTATTATTTTAGTAAAAATTAAGTGGTTACTGATTAACCATGATTTTATTAATTTTTGTATTATATTTATTTGCAATAATACAATATTATAATCTATATTGTATATAATTAAAAAAAAAAAAAATTAGGTTTTTCTACTAACAACGAACACATTTACAATATCTGTTAACAAAAGTTACATTTAAGAAATCTATGAGAAGATTAAAGTAGATGTATATAATTTCAGTTGTTAACACAAATCAAATCAAATTAAATCAAAATCAATAAGAAGTTGACGAGTATTCACAATATTAATACTCAGACTTAAACAGACAATTAGTGAAAACATTACAAAGTTCAAGAGAAATAACAGTTTTCGAACTCACACATTCTACCTATTAGTTCAAATTACCTATTCCATGAATAAATACAATGATAGACAAATAATACACTAAGCATTGGAGACAAATGAGGGACTCTAACAACTACCACCACCCTTGAGGTAATGAGGAAAAAACGGCCTTCCATTCCGTAATCGACTTATAGTAAAAAAAAATATTAATTTACCTCGGTAGACTGTCGCACATTGTTGTCAGTACTCAGCAAGCCAGTGAATATTTGATGGAAATCACCCATATTGTCGCCTCCGGCCTTGATTAAGTTCGCGATGAGGGTCTCGGTTCCTGTGATAGTTATTGCGCTATAAACCTCGTTACCGATGATTAAACACCCGTTAGCGTTTATTGTTGCGGGCAAGCGGATGCCACTGATGAATTTTGAATTCAATTTTATCTTTTATCCTTTGGTCCTTGATCTTACACGACGTTGCAAATCAGTAAAGTTGACTGTTTAGGCGTAGAGCAGAAAAATGTGAGACCACGGTTCACAGTTCACGATAATGATTGTTAGGTTATGAATATAATGTCGTTCGTACCTTATCTCATACCAAGTAATTACTATGACTAATACTGCGGCTTTGCGTAGCATATCATAACGGCGCGGCGCAGGGATGTCTAATGCGCGTGACAGTGTGACAACTGGCTCGCCATGATGTTCGGCGAATGGAGGTCATGGAGCAGGGTGTACAAGGTACACACTGGGGCCGTACGGTAATCCTGATAACCACTGAACCACGATGTAGAGAAGAAAATGATACCACTTCCTATCTCACAATGTAAAAAGATGGATGCCAAAATGTATAGCAAACCAGGAGTTCGAAAATCTCTCAACAGAGTACGCTACTATTCGCCCGGAGGTTTATTTTATTTTAAGTTGTTATACGAAAATGTATTATTAAATATTTAAAAATTTATTTAAATGTAAATATAATGTTTATAACTTGAATATAAAATAGGTTGAATATATTGTTATTTTATAGATATAAACCAAGGTAATATTATTATAACAATCATATTATGTTAAATAGGTATATATGCTGTTATTGAACATAAATTTAAATAAATATAGTAATAAAATTAGTTACAAAGCAATTCAATGACTAGATCATGCTTCATGGTGTTCATGTGTTATTGATTCAGAAATGTTAAATACAACAGAATCACAAAATGTAGAAGTGTTTAATGGTGAATATATGATGGAATTTAACATGAAAGCGATACATGAACAGGGAGCCACAATTGTATTTCCAGGATCCATGTGGGGGATTCATACACATTCTGGAAAAACAATATTTGCCCATTTAAATCACAAATTTGGAGTGTGATAAAACTATAAGATTCACTAATACCTGTACACCAGTGTATACGGACGTTTCGCCCCCGCCGTTTCGTCCTCGTCAAAAAACCAGTCCACGGACGTTTCGTACCCGGCAATTATTAAGATAGGACGTTTCGTCCCGGAGAGTTATTAGCCATAGGACATTTGGTCCTCGGCATATTTTTATTAAAGGACTTTCGCGGTACTCGGGTTTTTTAAAATTATTATTATTTATTAATTTCTTCAATGTTCATTATTTTAGTAACAATTAATAAATTTGTTTTTAATGAACAATTCTGTAATGTCTAATATAGTCTATTGGCTATAGGCAAGTAATGGTGTGCGAAAAATTGGTCCCCGTCATACATAATTTTATACTCGGACAAATTAGTCTCCGGCGTAAAAGTAAAAAGTTAGATACAAAATATTTTTTTACCTATCAATAAACGTTCTTAAAAATGTTTTCTCAATAATATAATAGGCAATAGGTTAAAAAATAATTAAAAATGAACATAATACTAAATAATATCGCCGAATAAAAAAATAATTTAAGTATAGGTAATATAATAATTAAAATTTATGTAAATCTCGAAAGCCTATACAAATAATATAAAATATATAAATAAACGTTTTTAAAATGAATAAATTAAAAATTATATAATTTTTTTTTAGGTCAATTATTTTTTTTAAATGGTAAAAAATGTCATTATCGTCATTATATTTAAATTCTGTGCAATATAACTAACTAATTTGTCCGAGTTTAAAATTATGTATGACGGGAACCAATTGTTCGCATACCATTACTTGCATGGGCAAGTAATATATAGCTATAGAGTCTATATACTATATTAGACATTAGACATTACAGAATTGTTCAATAAAAAGAAATTTATTAATTGTTACTAAATTAATGAACTTTGAAGAAATTAATAAATAATAATAATTTTAAAAAACCTGAGAACCGCGAATGTCCTTTAATAAAAATATGCCGGGAACCAAATGATAAGGCTAATAACTTCTCCTAATAACTATTGATATTTCCCATTGGAAAGCTGCGTTGTCGAGGCTGATTCTAAATTACAAATAAAAGTCTGTTATAAATTAACTGAAGATCATGTCCGCCCACTTTATTTTCAAACAATGGTTACTCAATCATTTTTACACAACCGATAAAGCTGATTTCATCGTTTTTTTGTAAATTTATCGTCAGTGTTACGATATTCGTGTACTTGATCGTAAATTAAATATTAAAAATTGTGTTATTTTTTTTTTCTATATGAATTAAATTTACGATTTATAATTTATAGTTATATATATATAATATAATAACACATTTAAATATTTAATAATACATTTTCGTATAACAGCTTAAAATAAAATAAACCTCCGGGCGAATAGTAGCGTACTCTGTTGAGAGATTTTCGAACTCCTGGTTTGCTATACATTTTGGCATCCATCTTTTTACATTGTGAGATAGGAAGTGGTATCATTTTCTTCTCTACATCGTGGTTCAGTGGTTATCAGGATTACCGTACGGCCCCAGTGTGTACCTTGTACACCCTGCTCCATGACCTCCATTCGCCGAACATCATGGCGAGCCAGTTGTCACACTGTCACGCGCATTAGACATCCCTGCGCCGCGCCGTTATGATATGCTACGCAAAGCCGCAGTATTAGTCATAGTAATTACTTGGTATGAGATAAGGTACGAACGACATTATATTCATAACCTAACAATCATTATCGTGAACTGTGAACCGTGGTCTCACATTTTTCTGCTCTACGCCTAAACAGTCAACTTTGCTGATTTGCAACGTCGTGTAAGATCAAGGACCAAAGGATAAAAGATAAAATTGAATTCAAAATTCATCAGTGGCATCCGCTTGCCCGCAACAATAAACGCTAACGGGTGTTTAATCATCGGTAACGAGGTTTACAGCGCAATAACTATCACAGGAACCGAGACCCTCATCGCGAACTCAATCAAGGCCGGAGGCGACAATATGGGTGATTTCCATCAAATATTCACTGGCTTGCTGAGTACTGACAACAATGTGCGACAGTCTACCGAGGTAAATTAATATTTTTTTTTACTATAAGTCGATTACGGAATGGAAGGCCGTTTTTTCCTCATTACCTCAAGGGTGGTGGTAGTTGTTAGAGTCCCTCATTTGTCTCCAATGCTTAGTGTATTATTTGTCTATCATTGTATTTATTCATGGAATAGGTAATTTGAACTAATAGGTAGAATGTGTGAGTTCGAAAACTGTTATTTCTCTTGAACTTTGTAATGTTTTCACTAATTGTCTGTTTAAGTCTGAGTATTAATATTGTGAATACTCGTCAACTTCTTATTGATTTTGATTTAATTTGATTTGATTTGTGTTAACAACTGAAATTATATACATCTACTTTAATCTTCTCATAGATTTCTTAAATGTAACTTTTGTTAACAGATATTGTAAATGTGTTCGTTGTTAGTAGAAAAACCTAATTTTTTTTTTTTTTAATTATATACAATATAGATTATAATATTGTATTATTGCAAATAAATATAATACAAAAATTAATAAAATCATGGTTAATCAGTAACCACTTAATTTTTACTAAAATAATAAATAATATTTTGATTAAACAAACAAGAACATTTTATAATAATATAATATATAATACAATTACTTAATACAATATATTATATCTATACTAAAAAAAGTATATAAAAAAGAAATCATAACAAATAATATGACTTAATTATGTATATTATATAACATTAAATAACTATAAAATATAATTAATGCAATAAAGTTAAATTAATATTATATAATATAATAATATAGTAGTCTTTTAAAAAAAATATACCAAATTATTTTATTGATATAAATATAATGATAATAATGATAATGTTATAGAAACATATTGTATTCTTTAAATATTCATCATAACAAAACATATTATAGACCAGTACTTACTTCAATATGTATAAAGATTTGAAAAACATTTTTTTTTACTGTACCTCATTGATTTATTATTTTAATCTTATTTAACAAATCAGAAATAAATTATTTATTAAAATACAGATAAATGAAATTTTATATTATATTATTTCATTATGACTTAGAGTCATTACAACAGCATTTTTACTTGGCATAGGTACAAAAAAACATTTATATTTGATATCATCAACCCTGATACGTATCAAATCAGATGACTGGGACTAAATATCGACTATAACAGAGCCAATCATATGTGATTCTAATGGAACATCAAAAAAATTGAAAGATTTAAAAGTCAATACATTAAAAAAAAAAAATAATTCCACTTTTACATTTAGAAATATTTTTAACCATTGCAATTTCATTAGTAATTAACATTACATAATTATTTTAGGAAATTTAAGTAAAAATATTATAGTTTGTATTCCTAAGTTTTATAGTTTGAAAAAAAGTAAATTCATGATTTGTATTTAAAATCATGATATCTACATCATCACATTCATTACTTAATATATGAGTTTCATCAAAATTTGAGTTCTTATCATTGTCATTATATAAAATATTAATTTTTCTTGAATCCTATTAGCAGCTTTTTGCAAAGGAAAACGCGAGTGTGAAATACTTTATTTTATAATTCCCAAGTAATTTTCATATTTAAAAGCGCTAAAATTATCTAGACATATGTGTACCTTAACATAAAATGGCAAATTAATCAAACTGTAAATATTGTGAGTGATAAAATGCACCCCATAGTGAGTCACAAAATCAATTAGTAAATAATATCCTACTTCATTTTTAGCTGCACATAAAACTGGTGTTACCAAAATTTGTATGGCACAATACAATTTATTAAGTATAAATAAAATATGTTTGTTAGTCTTCCTTTTAGTACGGTAAAAAAATTTAAGTTTCATATCAATGTTTAGACCATGAAAATTGTTAAGAATAAGTTAATATTTACTAGGAAATATGATTTTCATATATATATATATCTACCAGTAGCATTAAAGTTTTACTACAAATTACAGTAAAACCACGATTAACCGTCTTTCTCAGTTAACCGTCAGGTCGCAATTGCATAGACGACTTACGCGTTGCAGTAAAATCTTTTCACCTTGTGTATGAGTAGGTAATTAAAAATAATATATATAATCTGAATATATGTAATATATATTACGGGAGGGATAAAAACAGTTAATTGCGATACAGATTGAATTTTGTTTTTGAAAAATCAATTAGTTATATATAACATGTTTGTTTGTTCAATTGACTGTTTGCATTTTTAGTCTCTTTGTGTGCAAATATTTTAAGTATGTCATAATTTAATAATTACTATGATATAATATTTATGTATGTTAAAAAAAATTTTAATGCTCGCTTAACTGTCTTCTGAATTATCCGTCAAAACTATGGTCTCGAGACTGACGATTAATCAAATTTCTATTGTATTTATTTGTTTATTAATATATTTAACAGTGTAATGAGTGATTGTCAGTTGTCTTATAAAATGACAACCCTAAATTTATTTATTAATTTATATTTTTTTTCTAAACACCTAAAAATATTTTTTACATTATACATTGGAGAATGTTGCAATAATAAGATAAACATTACCTATAGTATTTTCTTTTTTTAAACACTGAATCCCATGCCTGAACGAATCTTTTACATAAACTTCAAATATATTTTCGTCATTTTCATATAGTTCGTGTGAAATTACTAAAAAATAATACAAAAATTTATGTAGTAATGCAGTAACAAATATTAACAAGTATATCTACTTTTCATTATTTTTATAATTTAATTGGCGACAAGGCGATAATTATTTGTTTTGTCCTGTCCATGAATAAAGTATAGCCAATTTATTGAAAAATAATTTTTGAAGTACACAAAATATTTTGTGTCAGAGCCATCAAGAGATTTAATTAAATTAATCTAAAATTAAAATATATACAATAGAGTTGTAATATGGATATAATATAAAATAACTATTAACATTTTATTACCAGTTTAGTTGAGTTTTCATTGTTACTTTTTAAATATACATCAATATTTATAAGAAACTCTAAATCGTTCAAAGGAAATAATTCCAAAAAAGTTGAATCTAATGTAGATGGTTTTACATTTGAAATGGGGTTTATTTTAATTTTATTTAAATATTTGTTGTGTGAAGTATTTGATTAATTTTATTTTTAAGAAATTCAGACTCAAAACTGCCCAACTCTACAAAATAAAAAACAATAATATTTATTTTTGGGTGTTTAATAAAATTTAAATGGTATACAAATTTAATTTAATCATTTATAATCAAATAAGGGAAATAAATATATTGTGTTTACTATACATATAAAAAAAAATTATAATAATATAGGAGCTATTAATTCATCATAGTCAAGTTGATGAGATTTAATTTAATATACATTTTTATAGAGGTACCTATATAGACATTATAGAGAATTGAATCTTAAAAATTGATACTATAAAATTATACATTACAAATACTGTAGGAATTATTACCAATTGTATAAACCTTAGAGTAATGAATATAAACTACTAAATAATTTACTAAATAATTTAATTATAGTGTTTTTTACGAGGTAAATTATTATAACTATTGCCAACAAAATCAGAATCTGTGTTCAAATCAAATAATTTGTTCAGAGCAGCTATATATGATATGAATGTAAAATATAAATTTTCATTAATATAGTATTGCATAATATGCTTGAAGAATAATTCAAAAATGTTTCAATAAATATAAATATAAAAATACTTAATTTTACTTACGGGATACAACACAAACATTAGTATTATTATTATCTGTAGCATAATGTTGATGTTTTTCTTTAATTTTTTATGTGGTTCACAAGTTGATTGTTTTCTTTTAATACTTTAAGGTAATGATTGCTGGAACCTAAAGCATTAAAATAATATCAAAAACAGTTAAATATATATTGATGTAGGCATAAGCAGTACCTACCTTATATAATAATAAATAGCTTGAAACTAGCTATCAGGTAATTTATATTATTTATAGTATTTCTAAAACTAATTTTAAATATTTTCAAGTTTAATATAAATTGTATATTTAATACGAACTAGCACTATAGTCTTCATCAAGGGCTGCTTTATTGTGTTCAGTGTCATAATCACTCTGCGACTCACCGCCTGATGATATAAATAATTGTATTTGTTTTGCAGCAGCTGCTTCATACAAATCTTAATAAAGTAGGTCATATTTAATAGAAAACATTAATTTATAATTAACAATAATTATTATGGTAATACTTTGCTAATTTTATAATTTACCAAATGCTTCTATTAGTTTAACTGGATGGATGGTCCATTCATTTAGATGTGAAGGTTTATTGCCTTTCATTATTGACATGGCCGTAACTCACCGAGCATTAGGCCACGAACAGTTAAAACACCCTTCTTTTGATTTTTTTAACCAGCTGATAAGAATTACAGAAAAGATATTCTCTTTCTCAGAACCCTATTATATACTAATAAATTTATCCAATAAATTATGATAATAATGTTAGGTAAGTACCGAATATAAATTATTACTGATAGAAATATATTGCCTAAGCTTAATATCTAACAATAAATAAAGTATTTAGATTACCTATATTATATAGTATTATACAATAGTGTATTGCCTTTGTTTGACTGTTAATTTGATCCATTATTGTGTGAAATTATGTGATACTATAAACACATGCACTTCAGTTTTGGTGTCGAAAATACAAACTGCAGTCGGATAATGCAGAGTACTCTTCAGTCTTTGTAGTGACTAGTGACACGGTTGCACACCAGAAAAAGAAACAGTGTTGAGGTGTATGCCGTATGCGCGTAGTACGAAATGAGTTAAGGTATAATGTTAACTATTGCGTCTTGCAGTCGCGAAAATGCAAACTACCGCTGTAACTGGTAAGTATACTTAAACTCACCAAAAGGCAAAATTATAAAAGTGTGTACGATGTAACAGCACGGTTGCACACAAGTACGAGACAAATACTGACTCGACAATAGACGATTTTATTTAATAATAATATAGACGTGGTACTCACAGTTAATATGTTATATAAATATATCGATATTGAACAATCGAACTGAGAATGTGTATAACGCGCGAGTCTTAATGAGCATATCTCAGCCGCGGCTGTGTGCCAGTTACCGCAGTGGTAATTTCCGGAAATAGCTTTAAATATTATATATTATATCACTATTATCGCAACCAACAACCTACTATATAATAATATATTAATAAATACATCTACCAAGGATATATCTTTATTCTTGATATCACCTATGCGATGTTGAACCACAGAATAATAATAATAATGATTATTATTATTATTATTCTGTGGTTGAACTATTTCAAATTAAAATAATAATTTAATATCTGTTTACCTATTAATTACTCTTCAGAACATCTTAAAAAATATATTTGTTAGATATTATCAAATGAAATTATAATCCAAAAATAAAATTATTAACTTACAACATCCCAATTACAATTTCTAATTCTAAGAAACATCTAATAGTTGCTGTTAATTTTGAGATCAATTGAAAATGTTTGTGGTGAACGTTAATTGTATATTATTTAGATGTTCTTTTTTAAAAGTTAAATTCAATATTTCTTTAACATTCTATTCATATCAAATAGTTGTTTTACAAAGACACACCTACTACCTATTTGAGGACATCAGTACGATGTTTTTGTTGATGTATGGTACAGTGGGTTATAATTGTTTTAATATTTTTTTTTTTTAATAGTTCAATCATTTTCATTAAAATATTTCCTCTGACTTAAATGAATCCAATAAACTTGGTTTCAGTTTATTTTAATTATTCTATCATTTTTATGTACTTTATGAACTATATACTTTAATACATAATACTTTTCTAAAATAACTATTAAGGTACCTCTACCTGTTAGTCAATATAATATATGTATGGTAAATTTAAAACTAATTTTTTGTTTTTTTTTCATATATAAATTTATAATAATAAATTTTTTTTTTATTTTAGGAATCGTATCAAGCGTTACCTTTAGAAACAAAAGTATCATATTTATTCAATGCTGTACAAAATCTAGCCGGTGATATAAATGAAAAACAAATGGCAGCTATAATGTTGCGTAGACTTATGGCCAATAAATTCATGGATTTTTATTCTCATGTTAGTTCTTTTTTTACTTAAATGTATGTATTTATTTGTTTTTTTAACAAACTTTTGATTTTAGTTGTCACCTGAAAATCAGAAACAGTTTAAAAACGACTTGTTATTAAGTGTAAATAATGAAAAAAATGACATAATACGTAAAATCATGTGTGATGTTGCTTCCGAAGTAGCTAAAAATCATTTGGATGATGATGGTAACAACAGCTGGCCAGAAATTTTGAATTTCCTGTTTCAATGTGCTAATTCTCCATCAAATGATATGAAAGATTCTGCGCTTATAATGTTGACGTTAGTAAACCATTTTTGATACTTTAATTAAAATTTGTCTTTTACTCATTTTTTTCATACATTAGAAATGTACCTGGCGTTTTTGGTAATCAACAATCGAGTTATTTGGTTGTGATTAAACAATTGTTTCAACAATCAATAAATGTACCTGATTCCAATGTAAGTCTTAACAGCTATTAGTTGTTCATAAATTTCACTTATTCATTATTTTATTTTATTTTTTATAGGTACAAGTAAAAGCGGTGAAAGCTATTTGTGCTTTCGTATTACACCACGACAGAGTTACAGAAATTCAAAAACATTTTACTGATTTATTACCAAACATGATGAGAGTAAGGCTTTATAAAAAAATTGAATAAAATAAAAAATTACTGTATTTTTTTTTTCTATAGATAATAAATGAAAGCTTAATAGCTGAAGAAGATGATTGTTTGATTAAACTATTGGTTGGTTTAGCTGAAAAAGCACCAGTGTTTTTAAGATCTCAGTTGTCAAATATTGTAGAAATGTGTCTGAGGGTAATTTAATTAATTTATGTAAATTTTGTACAGAGTTATATTATTAATATTTTTAGTATCTTGGAAATGAAGAGGCAAGTGATTACCACCAGATATACCTTGAAGTAATTATGATATTAGCTGAAACAGCTCCACAAATAATGCATAAAGAATTATTTAAGCATATCATACTGTTAATTGGACCACTATCGGAACTTATGACTACTGTGAAAGATGATGATGATTGGGATACTCAAAATGATCCATATGACATTGACCTAGAAAGGTATTACTACTTTTATTGGCAATTCATTTCTTATTGTGCATTTTAATATTTCAAAGTATCTAATGTGTTTGTGTATTATTTGATTTAAGTATGAGTGTTATAGCTGAATCTGCTCTGAACAGACTAGCTTGTGGTATTGGTGGTACAATAATGGTGCCATATATATTAAATAATGTCTCATCAATGTTAGCCAATCCAAGTTGGAAAGATAGGTAAAAAATATTAATTTGGATATATTTTATTTCTTTGTATTTATCCAATCATTTTAATATTTTAGATATGCTGCATTGATGACAATATCAGCTGTGGGTAAAGGTTGTAAAAAACAAATGTTGTTTATACTCCCATTCATTTTGGATAGAATTTTAACTTTCTTACAAGATTCAGTAAGTAATTTAATGTTACAACCACAAAGGCTAGATATCTTTAGCCTTCATGGTTACAACTTAAAATTCAAAACTATGTTATCACCAATGCTATCATTATTTGTTTAGCATCCTAGAGTAAGATATGCAACGTGCAATGTAATAGTAATGATGTCAGCAGTTTTTGCTCCTGCGTTTCAAAATAAATTCCATGACAAAATTGTGCCTGCTATATTACTGTTACTTGAAGATAATTTGAATCCTAGAGTACAAGCACATGCAGGTAAATTATATTGCTAGTAAATTATAATTTACTTAAATTAAAATATTATTTAATATTTTCAATATAATTATTAAATGTAATTATCTTAATAGACAATAAAACATACAAAATTTGTAAAAATGGTAGTAGAAAAAAAATTATTTCATCTTAAATTGAAAATATAATAATATATTAATATAACTATTAATTTATTTAATTTTTGGAATTAAGTTATCATAGATCTATGACTTCATTCATAAAAAAATATTTATATTTGTGTATTGGGAGGGAAAAATGATATGATAATAATAACCGTATAATGTTGAAATATTATAATTTATAAACCTAATTTATCATTTTAATTTTCATATTCCTTGTTTCGATTGTAAATATTTTTAATCATATAAATAAGTATTAATTTTAGGTGTTTTAAATTTAGATATATTAGTTATTTCTATTATTACACGTGTAATTTTTTTAATATAATAAATTAATGATATTGAATTTTTTAAATTACTTTTAGGAGCTGCTCTTTTATACTTTAGTGAAGATTGCCCAAAAAGAACACTTTTATCTTACATGGACCTGATTATGGTTAAGATTGAAAGTATATTGCAAGCCCGTATTGCTGATTTTGTGAAAAGTGGTGGTAGACGACTAGTATTAGAGCAAATGGTAGCCACAATCGCATCTATAGCTGACAGATGTGAAGGAGATTTTGTTAAATTTTATGACCAGATTATGCCATACTTAAAAGAAATCATTCGTAATACTGTTGACCCTGAACTAAAGCTGTTGAGAGGCAAAACAATAGAATGTATTAGCTCGATAGGTTTGGCTGTTGGACAAGAGAAAGTAAGTTAATTAATAATTATAACATTTATTTTATTGAAATGTATAAAATTGTGTTCCATGTAGTTTTTGGCGGATGCTAGTGTTGTAATGGATTTAATGATGGAAACGCATAACAAAGATGAGAAACTCTCAGAAGATGATCCACAAACTTCATACTTAATATTATCATCATGGGCTCGAATGTGTAAAGTGATGGGTATGTGTTATTTAATCAACTGTGTTTTAATTACTAATAAAGAACAATTTAATAGGTCAACAATTTGAACAGTATCTTCCTTTGGTGATTGGTCCAGTAATGGATTTGGCTTCATTACAACCTGAAGTAGCATTTTTGAGTAATGATGAAATGAGTAATATGACTAACAATAGCGAACGGGAGTTTGCACCCCTATGGAACCAGCAAAACTTTGGTATTAAGACTTCAAGTCTAGAACATAAGGCATCAGCCTGTGAAATGCTTGTATGTTATGCACAAGAATTTAAAACTGGTTTTGCACCCTATACAGAAGACGTTGTTAAACTTATGGTGCCTTTATTGAAATTTTATTTCCATGATAATGTTCGAATTTCTGCAGCTCAAAGCATGCCTAGTCTTTTGGAGTGTGCAGAAATAAGAGGTATGTTATGAAATTAATTCCCGAGCTACTATACACCTATTTTTTCTATTTGTCTCATATCAACAATAGAGTGGTCCTTAGTTATCTTCATCTCTAGAAGTAGTTAAAGGATAAATATTTTTGATTTCTTTCTTTAAATAATAAACAATAATGTTATCAAATCAACTGTTGGATTGTAATTGTCAAATTTTAAATTTATATAATAGTCTAGAAAAAAAAAAATAAACAAATTATTTGGTAGCGTACTAAGAAGTACATTAGTTTATTTATATCTATTTAGCCAGTGATTCTTAACCTTTTATGATATGTGATCCGCTTAAAAATTTTCTATAACCATAATTCTCCGAGTTATTTAATTAAAAAAATATAATTTTTAATATTATTGATGTATTTACATATTTATTTTTAATATAATATTTTTTATGAGTGGGTGATTTGATTGGACATCTCTCTTTATATTTATAGATTATGGTTTTATATTAGATGAAAGAATAAATTTGAGAACATGTTGTATAATTATTTAGTTAAAGAGGGAACTGGGTTATATAAGCAGTGTAGTGCAGGGATCATCAATTAATATTTCTGAAAATTTGATGTAATGAGAATAATATTTTTTTTATTTATGATTTGCTATTGCGTATAAAATTATAAATATTAAGAACATAATTAATTAATAATAGTATAATACAAATATTTGAAAAAACCTAAAATAAAAATTAATTATTAATACAATAAAATAGAAAGCTGTTAAGTGAGAAAAATGACCAACCAATATATCAACTGTTGTCGGTAAAATCCAATAACATATAACAAAAATAATAATTTACAACAATATCACAAATAATGTTGTTGTAATATGCGTTGTTTATTCTTTATCTGCGGACTGCCATTAGGTGACCCATGGTGTATAGTATATAATATTTAAGTAAATTGTCTTGTTTTAAAATTTAAAGATTTGTTATTTGAACATATATTAGTATTGAGTTAATATGTTTTGTCCTCTTTATAATTTGTATTTTTATAATTGTAACAGGACCAGAACATTTGCAACATATATGGGGTTATATTTGTCCTGAACTTGTGCAAGCTATTGAATTTGAAACTAATCTAGAAGTTATTGCTGAGATGTATGAAGCATTAGGAAAAGTAAATAACTTAAAATAATTATTATAGTTTAATATATTTTAGTTGTTATATTTATTTATTTAATATAATTTTAAGTGCATAGAATTATTGAGAACAGGATGTTTATCAGACAAATGGATGAAAGATCTAATGCATTTTTTAGAAAAAAATTTAAATTGTTACTTCGAAAATGAAGCTCAACGTTTCGAAATACGCAACCATATAGATTACGATGAGGTATGAATTTATGAGATTTTTCTGTTGATTTATTATTGTAAGCTTTTAATATAAACTGTATGTTATTAGGTTGTAGAGGAAAGTCTAGCTTTGGAAGAAACTGATGATGTCTACAAATTAAGTAAAATGACTGACATTCTGCATGCTCTTTTTGTCACTTTTAAAACAGACTTCCTTCAGTATTTTGATCTTATTGTACATCAATTTGCTAAACTATTGGTAAGATTTTACTATGTTCATTTATTTCATATTTTAACTTTAAAAATCATATTTATAGGATTCTGATAAAAGTGCATCTGATCATAAGTGGGGTCTTTGTGTCTTTAATGACCTTATTGAATATTGTGGACCTGGTTGCGCTAAATATCAAGAATATTTCTTACAGCCTATGATTGATTATGTTATGGATATTGACAGTGACGTTCGTCAGGCAGCTATTTATGGCCGTGAAATGCTAGGCATGCTGCGTGGAGGACCTAGTTTTGCGGGTGTGTGTGCCAAGATCATGCCATTCCTACCATAAGTGATCAACGACAATGAAGCCCATGGACGCCGACTATTTACTCATTTTATTTTATAATGTAAAATAATATTAACTGTATTTAACTATCAATTACTATTCATAACTACTAATTACATATTGTTTTCTGCCGTTCATAAGTGTACGCTAAGTTATAATTTTTCCATTAGATTTAGTAGCATGTTACATTATTGTTATTACTCAAGTTTTCATGTATTCAGTATTGTAAGCTTTTATTTTTATTTTCATCATTATAATAATATATTAATGTGTTAATTAAATCTTTTGATAACTATTATTAATTATGGTCGATTTCACCTTAAATTATGGATAAAATGACATTCAATCTTTATTTATCTTAGTTTAATTTAAACTATAATTATATATTTATGTAACTATACACTATGACTTGTTCTATTTTGTTGGATGCATTGTCAGACAAAGCAAATTTTTTTTATTGTTTTCACGGATTCTAAAAATTAAAATTCATTAGAAATAAAGACTACAATAAATTAAGTTCCTTACCAAATATAACATTCTTGACCAGTAACTTATCGAAAGAGCGGTTTTTATTGCCGAGGCCATTATAGGAAAATTGACATAATAAGTCAGGTGTAAATAGCAAAGTCATAATTTGTTTTACCATACATTTAATAGACTTTCCACCAACCGATGATAAACGTAGAACCTAAAATATAATAATATAATAATTATACTTAATTTATACTAATATATTATTAAAAAAATGTTATTATATTATATACAAGACATGCCAACTGATTCCGAAAATTTTTATCATTAGATAAAACATTTTCAAATGTTTCATGCTTTTCTTCATTTTCGATTGGTAATCTATCATCTATAATATATGTATCAAAAACTCCAGAATCTCTAGTCTTTATCATAGAATTTTTTACACTATTTTGAATAAGTATATGTCTAATTTTTCATGAATTGAACGTATTTCATACTTCATTGTTATCATATAATTCCATAATCTTGTATACTGATCATCTGTTAAAAGAAATGTAAGTAAATACGATATTTCTTAAGTATATGGTTGGGTAGGATAAAGCAAAAAGGAATAAAGCAGCTATATTATTTTGTAAGTCTTATAATAATTATCCAAACGAAGAGTTTATTGTTGTTTAAAATTTAAAGATGAGGTCTTAAATAGTTTACCAATGATATTATTGTCATAAACACACATTTATTTTAAAATGAAATTTTAATTCAATAATAATAAGAAGAAGAATATATAGATTAAAATACTATTTTAACGTATTTTATTTTACGTAAAGAAAATGGCAATCTAAATAACTGGTAAAATTTTCAAGTATTTACGACTTATACTGTTTGAATAACAACAAATATCAAAAACCGTTTGAGGCTAAACCGTTAAATACACGGTTTTGTAAAAATTTAAATTTCAAACACTCATAAAAAATTTTAGTCTGAATCCGGTAGAGTTTTTTTTACAGATAATTGAAGAAAAGTGTATGGAGATCCTTGTATCAAATTTTCAAAGCTTAGTTATAAAAGAAAAAAATTTTACGATTTTTCAACCACAAAATTACTTGCCAATTTTCACAATTTTGACATATTTCGTATAAATTCGAACTTTAAGCACTTATAAAAAAAATTGTGACTAACGATTTCGGATTTTTTTTATCACTTTAAGAACAACTTATAAGAAACCTTGCATTAAATTTTCAAGATTTTCTGGCCGGCAAAAAAATTTCAATTGTCTATAAATAGCTCAAAAAAGTCAAAATTCTTTGATAATTTAATTGTGTATGGAGAACGCTAATATAAACATTTGGTAAAAATTTCAATGGTTCACATCGATAAGTTTTTGAGTTATTGCAAAATAAAAAATTCGATATTGTCGAAAACTGGTTTTGCGTAAAAAATCCCGTTTTTCCGTCATTTTTTTAGGGTTTTTTCCGACTCATTTAAAAAATATTGAAAATTTTTAACTTTTGACCCCTCAAAGTACCAATTAGATTCAATTTCTTTTTCAAAGAGGGGCTGAAGTAAAAAATCAAAGCATTTTTACTGCTCCAAATGTTGTCGTCGGACCCAAAAAAAAAAAAAAAATTAAAAAAAAACACACATCATTGTAAAATCAATACATTCTTCACTCCGTTCAGAATCTAAAAGTCCAGTTTATAAAATAGTATTGGAATTCGAATATCCTGAATTTTAGTGACACAATTATATATTTTTATAGCCAAAAAGGCAAGTGCCTGGTCAGTATAGTTACCTAAGCTGTAAGTAAAATAATAGCTATTCATATTTACCAGATTGTGAACTCGAAATTGATACTTTTCGTTGCTTTCTTATTTTCTTTTTAAATTTAGTTTCTTCAGAACATGATGAAAGATCAGATTTAGATTTTGCAATGTTGCATTTTTTGATAGCTTTTATATAAATGTCTAAATATGAACAAAGTTATTGTGATTACCAAGTACTATACTATTTATATTATAAAATCATACAACAATGAAGAATGAATTTAAAATAATATACCTACCAATTATATGGACAAAGCACGAGCCTCAAAAAAATTAAATACATTTTTATTTGCTTTTATTTTATTTCTTATTGCTCTTTCGACATCTATTTTTTTGGTAGATTTTGGCCATCCACAAATACCTTTTTGGCATAATCCTAGTTTAGCTCCCGAGCGATTTTTTGAAATTTTTTTTTTTGCAAAATGTGTGTTTTTGTATGCTTTTTGTAATGGCACTTTAAAAAAAAGTTGCTCAAACTTCTAATGGAAGTTATGTTCAACAAACTTTAATACACTCAATTTTTCATAAAATCGTGTTTTCGAATTAATAATAACAAAAAATTGTATTTTTTAAATTTTTTTTTGTATTGTTAGTATTTATATGCTCAATGTATTGGTAAAATCAAAATTGATCTATCGTACTTACTTTTTATGTCAAACTTAAAAATGCTCAATTTTTACAAAAATCGCGGTTTTGAGTTAAAAATGTCAATACCTAAACATTTTGGAAATTTTTATACGTGTGTGAAGTACACTACAACTATATAAGACCTATCTAAAAATTATAGTAACCTTATTTTTTCAATTTTTAACTATTTGTAACCAACTTTTTAGAGAATGTAATCTTATACTTTTCAAGCAACGGTTAATTTCTCAATGGGGGGCTAACTTCACGCAGCCCCCCCCCCCAACTAAACAAAATCCCCCAAAACAGTTTGTAACTTATTAAACTCAATTTGTAACTATTTGTAATCAAGTTTTTAGAATTTGTAACCTCATCATTTTAGATTCTGAACGAAGTGATGAATGTATTGCATTTACTATGATGTGTGTTTTTTTTTTTTTTTTTTTTTTTTTTTTTGTGTCTGACTCCAACATTTGGAGCAGTAATAATGCTCCGATTTTTGACTTCAGCCCCTCTTTGAATAGGGAATTGAATCTAGTTGGTACTTTTGGGGGGTCAAAATTAAAATTTTCTAATAGTTTTCAAAAAAATCGAGAAAAACAAAAAAAAAATGACAGAAAAATGGAAATTTTACGGAAAAACCACTTTTCGACAAAATCGATTTTTTGATTTTGCTGTAACTCAAAAACAAATCATTGTAAATACTTGAAATTTTCACCAAATGTTTATATTATGGTTATCTCTTTACAGTTCATTTTTCAAAATATTTTGACCATTTTTAAGCTACTAATAGACAATTGAAATTTTCGACTTTTCTAAGTTTTTTTTTCTTCAAATGCCGATAAAAATTTTTTGGGTGGCCAGAAAATCTTGAAAATTTAATACAAGGTTTCTTATAAGTTGTTCTTAAAGTGATAATAAAAAATCGTTTGTCACAATTTTATTTTATAAGTGTTTAAAGTTCGAATTTATACGAAATATGTCAAAATTTAAATTAAATTTCATACGCTCATAATGCGAATGTTGGCCATAGTAACCATAGTAACATAATATAAAAACTATACTATTTGTTTCAAAATAGAATATTTGACAATATTTAAATATAATATATCCTAAACTGACAAATCATCTTCGTTCAGAATCGTTTTTCGTATACAATGATACCTATCATTGCATTCAAATTTAACCTACCATAGTCTGAGGTCCACCCCACCCCCTAATATACAGCAGAGCGATACCTACTTACCCGCTTTTTGAGTACTGATTCATTTTTCCTTGAGGGTAACTTAATAAAAAAAATTCCAGTTTATTACTTATTATAATAAATTAGCGATATTAAAATTTGAATTTGCATACACATCATTATTATAAAGCAAGGTTTCAAAACGTATAACTTCAAGTCTTACTGATTTAAATAAAACACAGTCTAATAAACCTATAAATTGAATAGGAATTATTTAAATTTTTAATAATCAATCAACGACTTTATAATAACCGGATTATTTCAATAGTATTGGAATCCGAATATCCTGAATATTAGTGACACAATTACTCATAATACCAACCAACTCAATCAAACCATGTAAAATAACAAACTAAAACTAACACTCAATTTTATTCAATTTGTGACTATTTCATTTAATGAATGTATTACATACAATATAATTCTTTGAATTTACAATTTATTTTTGTTTTTAATTTTAATCTTTTTCGAAATGTCATTTTATCAAATTATACAATTCCCATTATTTGTGTTTTGTACTTCAATTAAGGCCGTAACTGAAGAAAAATTTCGGGGGGGGGGAACATATTTTTTAAAATATAAACGCTGAAAATTTATAGTCAATAAACTATATTCACCATTAAAATATTTCTACTTTTAAAAATTATTGGGGGGCGGACCTCTGGACTCTCCCCCCAGTTACAGCCTTGACTTCAATGGATATGGAGCGGACCAATTGCTATTACTTAACATTTTTTTTGCAGTGGTATTAATTAATAATAATATACTTAGAATGGCACCAAAAAAGGTAAGATAAAATTCTATAGGCATTTTTATATGTGCTAATTTGTACTTGCGTGATTATTTTATCTTTATTAATGTTATAATAACGTTATAATAATATATAAATAGATGTATAGTTTTAGGTATCTAGTTTCAGGTAGCTGGTTGGTGTATGAAGATAATTGTGTTTGTGAAAGATTATCTTACTTTTTAATCATGCGGGTAATATTTTGTTTCAATGATAGAACCTATAATACATAAGATATTTCATTTTAAATACAAACTTACTTAATAAAATGTACCTACCTTTGTTTTAAGCCTTCTAATTTCATAAGTCTTAAGTTTTTTTCAAGCTTTAGCATTTACACCGGTTATTTTCTTGTTCCCATTCTTTTTTTGATTTTCTCATCTTAATTCAACACATGGTATACATCTATATTTTATTTTTTAATTCACAGTTCGGCTTACAGCTATTAAAGTACCTTGATTTATATAACCACTACAATCAGCAGATTGTTTACCGTTATTAGTTACACCATTACAAATAATTAATAGATCAACATTTTGTATTAAGATTTGTAGATCTACAATACTTTTAACTACTGAAACACTAATTTTTACACATCTGCCAGGCGTCCCACGACGACTCATTTTTTTGATTTGAAACATCTAATGGCGCGGTACAGTAGTGAGACCTACTGTTGCGTGGCAACGCCCATTCTCGTGGCTCGTCAGCTCAATTCGCAGAATCTCGGCAAAAAAATTAGTAATAATATTAATGATTAAAAAAAAAAAAATAATAATTAATAATTATAATTATAATAGGTAATAATTTTTAATATTATTACGAAAAAAAAATTGTTGATGTTTCACATCTGCCAGGCGTCCCGCGACGGCTCAGTTTAATTTGTAATTATGTTGAAAATTATTATATTTTTATTATTATTAATTTTTTGCCGAGCTTCGGCGAATTGAGCCGACAAGCCACGAGTGGAGCGTCGCCACGCCACAGACGGTGTCACTTAAAGACCTTATATTAATGGACGGAACATGGTAGTAGTCATGACAAAATATACAGGTATGCCAGCAATATTCCGGTTTTTGAAGCGAATCGCGCATCCACCCTCCGCCCATCTTTGTACTGTGCCGTGAGCATTTCCCCGTTTCTCATTGGTCTGCCGTCGCCACAGCCGTTATAGCCGCCGCCGCCGAGGACTCCACCACCACTCCACCGCCAATCTAGTCGGAGAAATGCTTACGTCACGGACCTGCGTATCACGAGTTGCTGACATACCTGTATATTTTGTCATGGTAGTAGTTCCGGCGTCCACAAGTGAGGGCGCTGATTGCAAGGAAGTACATGTACACTGCACATACGCACAAAAACCATAGGATTGTACAATCTTTGTAACCGTGCGTCTTATCAATACTCATACCGCGTACTATCACGGTTAGGAAAGACCGCACCACCCACCCGCATCAATTCTGGATGACCCGTCAATTAGTATAATGTCTATTGTCTCATTACCGTAACGCGCCATTAGATGTTTCACATAAAAAAAAAAATAATAATAATAATAATTCGGCGTCGCGGGACGCCTGGCAGATATGAAACATCAAAAATTTTCATTTTGTAATAATGTTGAAAATAGATGGTGAATAAGATGACTATGAAATAACTTCTAAATTAATGTCATAAGACTATTTTGTTTTTTATTTCCGTATTTCCACATTTATTTAATATAAACGGACGTGAGTCCTAAAACATAATATTATTAACATTAACATTGTTTGTGAAAGAACACATTAATACGTAAAACATAATTTATAGTTTCTATTTAAAATATTAGAGAATGAATAAATAATAATGCTAAAGTAGATATAGAATACAAATCGAATATAGAAATTATTATTCAAATATAATCAAAGACAAAAGTATTACCTGCAGTCATATGAAGGTTAGCAGAAAAGTTCAAGCTATAATTTTTCGTTGAAAAAGTGGATAAAAGGGTTTTAGATCTCTGGAATTATGGTAATTCATTTTAAAACAGATTAAAGAGAGAATTTTATGAAGTACATTAAGAATTTACAAAGACATAGCAAAATATACAAATGTATTAAGGCAACAGGAGTTAGGTACCCATTTGCGCCAAAAAAAAATTAATTCGTCCCGGATTTTTAAAGGTACTATACCAGTTGGGTCCCGAATTATTATAGGTTATCATTATAGCACTAGTTTCATTTTGTTGTTGGCATTTTCATCCCCATTTTAACAGACTGTCTATGATCTATTTAGACCACAGGTATGGTTAAAAATGTTTTTTTACAGTTTTTTTTAAATATTAAAAAGCGGGTAAGTGGGTATCGTTCTGCTGTATATTAGGGGGTGGGTGGACCTCAGACTATGGTAGGTTAAATTTGAATGCAATGATAGGTATCATTGTATACGAAAAACGATTCTGAACGAAGATGATTTGTCAGTTTAGGATATATTATATTTAAATATTGTCATATATTCTATTTTGAAACAAATAGTATAGTTACTATATTATATATTACTATAGTTACTTTATAATATCTGTTTATTAATAAAAAAAGTATTTGGCAACATACGCATAATGAGAGTATAAATTCGAACTTTAAGCACTTATAAAAAAAAATTGTGACTAACGATTTCGGATTTTTTTTATCACTTTAAGAACAACTTATAAGAAACCTTGTATTAAATTTTCAAGATTTTCTGGCCACCCAAAACATTTTTATCGGCATTAGAAGAAAAAAAACTTAGAAAATTTCAATTGTCTATAAGTAGCTTAAAAATTGTCAAAATATTTTTAAAATATAACTGTAAAGAGATAACCATAATATAAACATTTCGTGAAAATTTCAAGTATTTAAAATGATTCGTTTTTGAATTACAGCAAAATCAAAAAATCGATTTTGTCGAAAAGTGGTTTTTCGTAAAATTGCCGTTTTTCTGTCATTTTTTTTTTTGTTTTTCTCGATTTTTTTGAAAACTATTTGAAAATTTTACTTTTGACCCCCCCAAAGTACCAACTAGATGAATTTTCCTATTCAAAGAGGGGCTGAAGTCAAAAATCGGAGCATTATTACTGCTCCAAATGATGTCGTCAGATACAAAAAAAAAAACACACATCATTGTAAAAGCAATATAATATACATTCATCACTTCGTTCAGAATCTAAAACTGTAAAAAAACATTTTTAACCATACCTATGGTTTAAATAGATCATAGACAGTCCTAAGTCTGTTAAAATGGGAAGGAAAATGTTAGTATAGTGTAGTACTTCCCAAAAAATATTCAAGATCTAGTCTATTGTAGCTAAAATAATTTAAGACCCAACTAGTGTAGTAACTATAAAAATCCGGGACCCAACTAGTATAGTACCCACAAAAATCCGGGACCGAACTAGTGTAGTACCTAAAATAATTTGGGACCCAACTAGTGTAGCAATTATAAATTTGGGACCCAACTCGGATGCGCCGTGAAAAAGGTATATTTTTTCTGACCACCTATTTGCGCCAAATTTACCTGTTTAAACATTATTATTATATTATTAGATATATTTATCTATAATAACTTTATTAATTTTAATGAAGGTCTTATAACAATCGATAAAACTGATTTCATCGTTTTTTTGTAAATTTATCGTTAGTATTCCGATATTCATGTACTTGATCGTAAATTAAATATTAAAGATTGTATTTTTTTTTTTTCTATATGAATTAAATTTACGATTTATAATTTATAATTATATATATATAATATAATAACACATTAAAAATGTTATTGTAATAATATATTTTGTTCATTGCATGTATATAAAAGAGTTTTTAATTTAATTTTTGTCATTTTGGTTAGTATAACCAATTTTGACTAGTCCCTTGAATGTCATTATAAACGGTTTCTAAAAAAAACCAGTCCACAAACGTTTCGTCCCCGGCAATTATTAAGATAGGACGTTTCGTCCCGGAGAAGTTATTAGCCATAAGACATTTGGTCCCCGGCATATTTTTATTTAAGGACTTTCGCGGTTCTCAGGTTTTTTTAAATTATTATTATTTATTAATTACTTCAAAGTTCATTAATTTAGTAACAATTAATAAATTTCTTTTTATTGAACAATTCTGTAATGTCTAATGTCTAATATAGTATATAGACTCTATAGCTATATATTACTTGCCCATGCAAGTAATGGTATGCGAACAATTGGTTCCCGTCATACATAATTTTAAACTCGGACAAATTAGTTAGTTATATTGCACAGAATTTAAATATAATGACGATAATGACATTTTTTACCATTTAAAAAAAATAATTGACCTAAAAAAAAATTATATAATTTTTAATTTATTCATTTTAAAAACATTTATTTATATATTTTATATTATTTGTATAGGCTTTCGAGATTTACATAAATTTTAATTATTATATTACCTATACTTAAATTATTTTTTTATTCGGCGATATTATTTATTATTATGTTCATATTTAATTATTTTTTAACCTATTGCCTATTATATTATTGAAAAAACATTTTTAAGAACGTTTATTGATAAGTAAAAAAATATTTTGTATCTAACTTTTTACTTTTACCCCGGAGACTAACTTGTCCGAGTATAAAATTATGTATGACGGGGACCAATTTTTCGCACACCATTACTTGCCTATAGCTAATAAACTATATTAGACATTACAGAATTGTTCATTAAAAATAAATTTATTAATTGTTACTAAAATAATTAACTCTAAAGAAATTAATAAATAATAATAATTTTAAAAAACCCGAGTACCGCGAAAGTCCTTTAATAAAAATATGCCGAGGACCAAATGTCCTATGGCTAATAACTCTCCGGGACGAAACGTCCTATCTTAATAATTGCCGGGTACGAAACGTCCGTGGACTGGTATTTTGACGAGGACGAAACGGCGGGGGCGAAACGTCCGTATACACTGGTGTACAGGTATAAGTGAATCTTATAGTTTTATCACACTCCAAATTTGTGATTTAAATGGGCAAATATTGTTTTTCCAGAATGTGTATGAATCCCCACATGGATCCTGGAAATACAATTGTGGCTCCCTGTTCATGTATCGCTTTCATGTTAAATTCCATCATATATTCACCATTAAACACTTCTACATTTTGTGATTCTGTTGTATTTAACATTTCTGAATCAATAACACATGAACACCATGAAGCATGATCTAGTCATTGAATTGCTTTGTAACTAATTTTATTACTATATTTATTTAAATTTATGTTCAATAACAGCATATATACCTATTTAACATAATATGATTGTTATAATAATATTAGCTTGGTTTATATCTATAAAATAACAATATATTCAACCTATTTTATATTCAAGTTATAAACATTATATTTACATTTAAATAAATTTTTAAATATTTAATAATACATTTTCGTATAACAACTTAAAATAAAATAAACCTCCGGGCGAATAGTAGCGTACTCTGTTGAGAGATTTTCGAACTCCTGGTTTGCTATACATTTTGGCATCCATCTTTTTACATTGTGAGATAGGAAGTGGTATCATTTTCTTCTCTACATCGTGGTTCAGTGGTTATCAGGATTACCGTACGGCCCCAGTGTGTACCTTGTACACCCTGCTCCATGATCTCCATTCGCCGAACATCATGGCGAGCCAGTTGTCACACTGTCACGCGCATTAGACATCCCTGCGCCGCGCCGTTATGATATGCAACGCCAAGCCGCAGTATTAGTCATAGTAATTACTTGGTATAAGATAAGGTACGAACGACATTATATTCATAACCTAACAATCATTATCGTGAACTGTGAACCGTGGTCTCACATTTTTCTGCTCTACGCCTACACAGTCGACTTTCCTGATTTGCAACGTCGTGTAAGATCAAGGACCAAAGGATAAAAGATAAAATTGAATTCAAAATTCATCAGAGGCATCCGCTTGCCCGCAACAGTAAACGCTAACGAGTGTTTAATCATCGGTAACGAGGTTTACAGCGCAATAACTATCACAGGAACCGAGACCCTCATCGCGAACTCAATCAAGGCCGGAGGCGACAATATGGGTGATTTCCATCAAATATTCACTGGCTTGCTGAGTACTGACAACAATGTGCGACAGTCTACCGAGGTAAATTAATATTTTTTCTTACTATAAGTCGATTACGGAATGGAAGGCCGTTTTTTCCTCATTACCTCAAGGGTGGTGGTAGTTGTTAGAGTCCTTCATTTGTCTCCAATGCTTAGTGTATTATTTGTCTATCATTGTATTTATTCATGGAATAGGTAATTTGAACTAATAGGTAGAATGTGTGAGTTCGAAAACTGTTATTTCTCTTGAACTTTGTAATGTTTTCACTAATTGTCTGTTTAAGTCTGAGTATTAATATTGTGAATACTCGTCAACTTCTTATTGATTTTGATTTAATTTGATTTGATTTGTGTTAACAACTGAAATTATATACATCTACTTTAATCTTCTCATAGATTTCTTAAATGTAACTTTTGTTAACAGATATTGTAAATGTGTTCGTTGTTAGTAGAAAAACCTAATTTTTTTTTTTTTTAATTATATACAATATAGATTATAATATTGTATTATTGCAAATAAATATAATACAAAAATTAATAAAATCATGGTTAATCAGTAACCACTTAATTTTTACTAAAATAATAAATAATATTTTGATTAAACAAACAAGAACATTTTATAATATAATATATAATACAATTACTTAATACAATATATTATATCTATACTAAAAAAAAGTATATAAAAAAGAAATCATAACAAATAAATGACTTAATTATGTATATTATATAACATTAAATAACTATAAAATATAATTAATGCAATAAAGTTAACATTAATATTATATAATATAATAATATAGTAGTCTTTTAAAAAAAATATACCAAATTATTTTATTGATATAAATATAATGATAATAATGATAATGTTATAGAAACATATTGTATTCTTTAAATATTCATCATAACAAAACATATTATAGACCAGTACTTACTTCAATATGTATAAAGATTTGAAAAACATTTTTTTTACTGTACCTCATTGATTTATTATTTTAATCTTTAGGACTCAAATAGAAATTACTTGCCGACTCCTGATATAGACATTTAACAAATCAGAAATAAATTATTTATTAAAATACAGATAAATGAAATTTTAAATTATATTATTTCATTATGACTTAGAGTCATTACAACAGCATTTTTACTTGGCATAGGTACAAAAAAACATTTATATTTGATATCATCAACCCTGATACGTTTCAAATCAGATGACTGGGACTAAATATCGACTATAACAGAGCCAATCATATGTGATTCTAATGGAACATCAAAAAAATTGAAAGATTTAAAAGTCAATACATTAATAAAAAAAAATAATTCCACTTTTACATTTAGAAATATTTTTAACCATTGCAATTTCATTAGTAATTAACATTACATAATTATTTTAAGAAATTTAAGTAAAAATATTATAGTTTGTATTCCTAAGTTTTATAGTTTGAAAAAAAGTAAATTCATGATTTGTATTTAAAATCATGATATCTACATCATCACATTCATTACTTAATATATGAGTTTCATCAAAATTTGAGTTCTTATCATTGTCATTATATAAAATATTAATTTTTCTTGAATCCTATTAGCACCTTTTTGCAATGGAAAACGCGAGTGTGAAATACTTTATTTTATAATTCCCAAGTAATTTTCATATTTAAAAGCGCTAAAATTATCTAGACATATGTGTACCTTAACATAAAATGGCAAATTAATCAAACTGTAAATATTGTGAGTGATAAAATGCGCCCCATAGTGAGTCACAAAATCAATTAGTAAATAATATCCTACTTCATTTTTAGCTGCACATAAAACTGGTGTTACCAAAATTTGTATGGCACAATACAATTTATTAAGTATAAATAAAATATGTTTGTTAGTCTTCCTTTTAGTACAGTAAAAAAATTTAAGTTTCATATCAATGTTTAGACCATGAAAATTGTTAAGAATAAGTTAATATTTACTTGGAAATATGATTTTCATATATATATTTCTACCAGTAGCATTAAAGTTTTACTACAAATTACAGTAAAACCACGATTAACCGTCTTTCTCAGTTAATCGTCAGGTCGCAATTGCATAGACGACTTACGCGTTGCAGTAAAATCTTTTCACCTTGTGTATGAGTAGGTAATTAAAAATAATATATATAATCTGAATATATGTAATATATATTACGGGAGAGATAAAAACAGTTAATTGCGATACAGATTGAATTTTGTTTTTGAAAAGTCAATTAGTTATATATAACATGTGTGTATGTTCAATTGACTGTTTGCATTTTTAGTCTCTTTGTGTGCAAATATTTTAAGTATGTCATAATTTAATAATTACTATGATATAATATTTATGTATGTTAAAAAAAATTTTAATGCTCGCTTAACTGTCTTCTGAATTATCCGTCAAAACTATGGTCTCGAGACTGACGATTAATCAAATTTCTATTGTATCTATTTGTCTATTAATATATTTAACAGTGTAATGAGTGATTGTCAGTTGTCTTATAAAATGACAACCCTAAATTTATTTATTAATTTATATTTTTTTTCTAAACACCTAAAAATATTTTTTACATTATACATTGGAGAATGTTGCAATAATAAGATAAACATTACCTATAGTATTTTCTTTTTTTAAACACTGAATCCCATGCCTAAACGAATCTTTTACATAAACTTCAAATATATTTTCGTCATTTTCATATAGTTCGTGTGAAATTACTAAAAAATAATACAAAAGTTTATGTAGTAATGCAGTAACAAATATTAACAAGTATATCTACTTTTCATTATTTTTATAATTTAATTGGCGACAAGGCGATAATTATTTGTTTTGTCCTGTCCATGAATAAAGTATAGCCAATTTATTGAAAAATAATTTTTGAAGTACACAAAATATTTTGTGTCAGAGCCATCAAGAGATTTAATTAAATTAATCTAAAATTAAAATATATACAATAGAGTTGTAATATGGATATAATATAAAATAACTATTAACATTTTATTACCAGTTTAGTTGAGTTTTCATTGTTACTTTTTAAATATACATCAATATTTATAAGAAACTCTAAATCGTTCAAAGGAAATAATTCCAAAAAAGTTGAATCTAATGTAGATGGTTTTACATTTGAAATGGGGTTTATTTTAATTTTATTTAAATATTTGTTGTGTGAAGTATTTGATTAATTTTATTTTTAAGAAATTCAGACTCAAAACTGCCCAACTCTACAAAATAAAAAACAATAATATTTATTTTTGGGTGTTAAATAAAATTTAAATGGTATACAAATTTAATTTAATCATTTATAATCAAATAAGGGAAATAAATATATTGTGTTTACTATACATATAAAAAAAATTATAATAATATAGGAGCTATTAATTCATCATAGTCAAGTTGATGAGATTTAATTTAATATACATTTTTATAGAGGTACCTATATAGACATTATAGAGAATTGAATCTTAAAAATTGATACTATAAAATTATACATTACAAATACTGTAGGAATTATTACCAATTGTATAAACCTTAGAGTAATGAATATAAACTACTAAATAATTTACTAAATAATTTAATTATAGTGTTTTTTACGAGGTAAATTATTATAACTATTGCCAACAAAATCAGAATCTGTGTTCAAATCAAATAATTTGTTCAGAGCAGCTATATATGATATGAATGTAAAATATAAATTTTCATTAATATAGTATTGCATAATATGCTTGAAGAATAATTCAAAAATGTTTCTATAAATATAAATATAAAAATACTTAATTTTACTTACGGGATACAACACAAACATTAGTATTATTATTATCTGTAGCATAATGTGGATGTTTTTCTTTAATTTTTTATATGGTTCACAAGTTGATTGTTTTCTTTTAATACTTTAAGGTTCGTCATCATTGCTGGAACCTAAAGCATTAAAATAATATCAAAAACAGTTAAATATATATTGATGTAAGCATAAGCAGTACCTACCTTATATAATAATAAATAGCTTGAAACTAGCTATCAGGTAATTTATATTATTTATAGTATTTCTAAAACTAATTTTAAATATTTTCAAGTTTTATATAAATTGTATATTTAATACGAACTAGGACTATAGTCTTCATCTAGGGCTGCTTTATTGTGTTCAGTGTCATAATCACTCTGCGACTCACCGCATGATGATATAAATAATTGTATTTGTTTTGCAGCAGCTGCTTCATACAAATCTTAATAAAGTAGGTCATATTTAATAGAAAACATTAATTTATAATTAACAATAATTATTATGGTAATACTTTGCTAATTTTATAATTTACCAAATGCTTCTATTAGTTTAACTGGATGGATGGTCCATTCATTTAGATGTGAAGGTTTATTGCCTTTCATTATTGACATGGCCGTAACTCACCGAGCATTAGGCCACGAACAGTTAAAACACCCTTCTTTTGATTTTTTTAACCAGCTGATAAGAATTACAGAAAAGATATTCTCATTCTCAGAACCCTATTATATACTAATAAATTTATCCAATAAATTATGATAATAATGTTAGGTAAGTACCGAATATAAATTATTACTGATAGAAATATATTGCCTAAGCTTAATATCTAACAATAAAAAAAGTGTAGATTACCTATATTATATAGTATTATACAATAGTGAATTGCCTTTGTTTGACTGTTAATTTGATCCATTATTGTGTGAAATTATGTAATAAATAATTATGTTATAAATATATCGATATCGAACAATTGAACTGAGAATGTGTATAACGCGCGAGTCTTAATGAGCATATCTCAGCCGCGGCTGTGTGCCAGTTACCGCAGTGGTGTTTTCCGGAAATAGATTTAAATATTATATATTATATCACTATTATCGCAACCAACAACCTACTATATAATAATATATTAATAAATACATCTACCATATTTATTCTTGATATCACCTATGCGATGTTGAACCACAGAATAATAATAATAATGATTATTATTATTATTATTCTGTGGTTGAACTATTTCAAATTAAAATAATAATTTAATATCTGTTTACCTATTAATTACTCTTCAGAACATCTTAAAAAATATATTTGTTAGATATTATCAAATGAAATTATAATCCAAAAATAAAATTATTAACTTACAACATCCCAAGTACAATTTCTAATTCTAAGAAACATCTAATAGTTGCTGTTAATTTTGAGATCAATTGAAAATGTTTGTGGTGAACGTTAATTGTATATTATTTAGATGTTCTTTTTTAAAAGTTAAATTCAATATTTCTTTAACATTCTATTCATATCAAATAGTTGTTTTACAAAGACACACCTACTACCTATTTGAGGACATCAGTACGATGTTTTTGTTAATGTATGGTACAGTGGGTTATAATTGTTTTAGCATTTTTTTTTTTTTAATAGTTCAATGATTTTCATTAAAATATTTCCTCTGACTTAAATGAATCCAATAAACTTGGTTTCAGTTTATTTTAATTATTCTATTATTTTTATGTACTTTATGAACTATATACTTTAATACATAATACTTTTCTAAAATAACTATTAAGGTACCTCTACCTGTTAGTCAATATAATATATGTATGGTAAATTTAAAACTAATTTTTTGTTTTTTTTTCATATATAAATTTATAATAATAAATTTTTTTTTTATTTTAGGAATCGTATCAAGCGTTACCTTTAGAAACAAAAGTATCATATTTATTCAATGCTGTACAAAATCTAGCCGGTGATATAAATGAAAAACAAATGGCAGCTATAATGTTGCGTAGACTTATGGCCAATAAATTCATGGATTTTTATTCTCATGTTAGTTCTTTTTTTACTTAAATGTATGTATTTATTTGTTTTTTTAACAAACTTTTGATTTTAGTTGTCACCTGAAAATCAGAAACAGTTTAAAAACGACTTGTTATTAAGTGTAAATAATGAAAAAAATGACATAATACGTAAAATCATGTGTGATGTTGCTTCCGAAGTAGCTAAAAATCATTTGGATGATGATGGTAACAACAGCTGGCCAGAACTTTTGAATTTCCTGTTTCAATGTGCTAATTCTCCATCAAATGATATGAAAGATTCTGCGCTTATAATGTTGACGTTAGTAAACCATTTTTGATACTTTAATTAAAATTTGTCTTTTACTCATTTTTTTCATACATTAGAAATGTTCCTGGCGTTTTTGGTAATCAACAATCGAGTTATTTGGTTGTGATTAAACAATTGTTTCAACAATCAATAAATGTACCTGATTCAAATGTAAGTCTTAACAGCTATTAGTTGTTCATAAATTTCACTTATTCATTATTTTATTTATTGTTTATAGGTACAAGTAAAAGCGGTGAAAGCTATTTGTGCTTTCGTATTACACCACGACAGAGTTACAGAAATTCAAAAACATTTTACTGATTTATTACCAAACATGATGAGAGTAAGGCTTTATAAAAAAATTGAATAAAATAAAAAATTACTGTATTTTTTTTTTCTATAGATAATAAATGAAAGCTTAATAGCTGAAGAAGATGATTGTTTGATTAAACTATTGGTTGGTTTAGCTGAAAAAGCACCAGTGTTTTTAAGATCTCAGTTGTCAAATATTGTAGAAATGTGTTTGAGGGTAATTTAATTAATTTATGTAAATATTGTACAGAGTTATATTATTAATATTTTTAGTATCTTGGAAATGAAGAGGCAAGTGATTACCACCAGATATACCTTGAAGTAATTATGATATTAGCTGAAACAGCTCCACAAATAATGCATAAAGAATTATTTAAGCATATCATACTGTTAATTGGACCACTATCGGAACTTATGACTACTGTGAAAGATGATGATGATTGGGATACTCAAAATGATCCATATGACATTGACCTAGAAAGGTATTACTACTTTTATTGGCAATTCATTTCTTATTGTGCATTTTAATATTTCAAAGTATCTAATGTGTTTGTGTATTATTTGATTTAAGTATGAGTGTTATAGCTGAATCTGCTCTGAACAGACTAGCTTGTGGTATTGGTGGTACAATAATGGTGCCATATATATTAAATAATGTCTCATCAATGTTAGCCAATCCAAGTTGGAAAGATAGGTAAAAAATATTAATTTGGATATATTTTATTTCTTTGTATTTATCCAATCATTTTAATATTTTAGATATGCTGCATTGATGACAATATCAGCTGTGGGTAAAGGTTGTAAAAAACAAATGTTGTTTATACTCCCATTCATTTTGGATAGAATTTTAACTTTCTTACAAGATTCAGTAAGTAATTTAATGTTACAACCACAAAGGCTAGATATCTTTAGCCTTCATGGTTACAACTTAAAATTCAAAACTATGTTATCACTAATGCTATCATTATTTGTTTAGCATCCTAGAGTAAGATATGCAACGTGCAATGTAATAGTAATGATGTCAGCAGTTTTTGCTCCTGCGTTTCAAAATAAATTCCATGACAAAATTGTGCCTGCTATATTACTGTTACTTGAAGATAATTTGAATCCTAGAGTACAAGCACATGCAGGTAAATTATATTGTTAATAAATTATAATTTACTTAAATTAAATATTATTTAATATTTTCAATATAATTATTAAATGTAATTATCTTAATAGACAATGAAATATACAAAATTAGTAAAAATTGTAGTAGAAAAAAAATTATTTCATCTTAAATTGAAAATATAATTTCATTCAAGGGAAAACTATTAATTTATTTAATTTTTGGAATTAAGTTATCATAGATCTATGACTTCATTCATAAAAAATATTTATATTTGTGTATTGGGAGGGAAAAATGATATGATAATAATAACCGTATAATGTTGAAATATTATAATTTATAAACCTAATTTATCATTTTACTTTTCATATTCCTTGTTTCGATTGTAAATATTTTTAATCATATAAATAAGTATTAATTTTAGGTGTTTTAAATTTAGATATATTAGTTATTTCTATTATTACACGTGTAATTTTTTTAATATAATAAATTAATGATATTGAATTTTTTAAATTACTTTTAGGAGCTGCTCTTTTATACTTTATTGAAGATTGCCCAAAAAGAACACTTTTATCTTACATGGACCTGATTATGGTTAAGATTGAAAGTATATTGCAAGCCCGTATTGCTGATTTTGTGAAAAGTGGTGGTAGACGACTAGTATTAGAGCAAATGGTAGCCACAATCGCATCTATAGCTGACAGATGTGAAGGAGATTTTGTTAAATTTTATGACCAGATTATGCCATACTTAAAAGAAATCATTCTTAATACTGTTGCCCCTGAACTAAAGCTGTTGAGATGCAAAACAATAGAATGTATTAGCTCGATAGGTTTGGCTGTTGGACAAGAGAAAGTAAGTTAATTAATAATTATAACATTTATTTTATTGAAATGTATAAAATTGTGTTCCATGTAGTTTTTGGCGGATGCTAGTGTTGTAATGGATTTAATGATGGCAACGCATAACAAAGATGAGAAACTCTCAGAAGATGATCCACAAACTTCATACTTAATATTATCATCATGGGCTCGAATGTGTAAAGTGATGGGTATGTGTTATTTAATCAACTGTGTTTTAATTACTAATAAAGAACAATTTAATAGGTAAACAATTTGAACAGTATCTTCCTTTGGTGATTGGTCCAGTAATGGATTTGGCTTCATTACAACCTGAAGTTGCATTTTTGAGTAATGATGAAATGAGTAATATGACTAACAATAGCGAACGGGAGTTTGCACCCCTATGGAACCAGCAAAACTTTGGTATTAAGACTTCAAGTCTAGAACATAAGGCATCAGCCTGTGAAATGCTTGTATGTTATGCACAAGAATTTAAAACTGGTTTTGCACCCTATACAGAAGACGTTGTTAAACTTATGGTGCCTTTATTGAAATTTTATTTCCATGATAATGTTCGAATTTCTGCAGCTCAAAGCATGCCTAGTCTTTTGGAGTGTGCAGAAATAAGAGGTATGTTATGAAATTAATTCCCGAGCTACTATACACCTATTTTTTCTATTTGTCTCATATCAACAATAGAGTGGTCCTTAGTTATCTTCATCTCTAGAAGTAGTTAAAGGATAAATATTTTTGATTTCTTTCTTTAAATAATAAACAATAATGTTATCAAATCAACTGTTGGATTGTAATTGTCAAATTTTAAATTTATATAATAGTCTAGAAAAAAAAAAATAAACAAATTATTTGGTAGCGTACTAAGAAGTACATTAGTTTATTTATATCTATTTAGCCAGTGATTCTTAACCTTTTATGATATGTGATCCGCTTAAAAATTTTCTATAACCATAATTCTCCGAGTTATTTAATTAAAAAAATATAATTTTTAATATTATTGATGTATTTACATATTTATTTTTAATATAATATTTTTTATGAGTGGGTGATTTGATTGGACATCTCTCTTTATATTTATAGATTATGGTTTTATATTAGATGAAAGAATAAATTTGAGAACATGTTGTATAATTATTTAGTTAAAGAGGGAACTGGGTTATATAAGCAGTGTAGTGCAGGGATCATCAATTAATATTTCTGAAAATTTGATGTAATGAGAATAATATTTTTTTTATTTATGATTTGCTATTGCGTATAAAATTATAAATATTAAGAACATAATTAATTAATAATAGTATAATACAAATATTTGAAAAAACCTAAAATAAAAATTAATTATTAATACAATAAAATAGAAAGCTGTTAAGTGAGAAAAATGACCAACCAATATATCAACTGTTGTCGGTAAAATCCAATAACATATAACAAAAATAATAATTTACAACAATATCACAAATAATGTTGTTGTAATATGCGTTGTTTATTCTTTATCTGCGGACTGCCATTAGGTGACCCATGGTGTATAGTATATAATATTTAAGTAAATTGTCTTGTTTTAAAATTTAAAGATTTGTTATTTGAACATATATTAGTATTGAGTTAATATGTTTTGTCCTCTTTATAATTTGTATTTTTATAATTGTAACAGGACCAGAACATTTGCAACATATATGGGGTTATATTTGTCCTGAACTTGTGCAAGCTATTGAATTTGAAACTAATCTAGAAGTTATTGCTGAGATGTATGAAGCATTAGGAAAAGTAAATAACTTAAAATAATTATTATAGTTTAATATATTTTAGTTGTTATATTTATTTATTTAATATAATTTTAAGTGCATAGAATTATTGAGAACAGGATGTTTATCAGACAAATGGATGAAAGATCTAATGCATTTTTTAGAAAAAAATTTAAATTGTTACTTCGAAAATGAAGCTCAACGTTTCGAAATACGCAACCATATAGATTACGATGAGGTATGAATTTATGAGATTTTTCTGTTGATTTATTATTGTAAGCTTTTAATATAAACTGTATGTTATTAGGTTGTAGAGGAAAGTCTAGCTTTGGAAGAAACTGATGATGTCTACAAATTAAGTAAAATGACTGACATTCTGCATGCTCTTTTTGTCACTTTTAAAACAGACTTCCTTCAGTATTTTGATCTTATTGTACATCAATTTGCTAAACTATTGGTAAGATTTTACTATGTTCATTTATTTCATATTTTAACTTTAAAAATCATATTTATAGGATTCTGATAAAAGTGCATCTGATCATAAGTGGGGTCTTTGTGTCTTTAATGACCTTATTGAATATTGTGGACCTGGTTGCGCTAAATATCAAGAATATTTCTTACAGCCTATGATTGATTATGTTATGGATATTGACAGTGACGTTCGTCAGGCAGCTATTTATGGCCGTGAAATGCTAGGCATGCTGCGTGGAGGACCTAGTTTTGCGGGTGTGTGTGCCAAGATCATGCCATTCCTACCATAAGTGATCAACGACAATGAAGCCCATGGACGCCGACTATTTACTCATTTTATTTTATAATGTAAAATAATATTAACTGTATTTAACTATCAATTACTATTCATAACTACTAATTACATATTGTTTTCTGCCGTTCATAAGTGTACGCTAAGTTATAATTTTTCCATTAGATTTAGTAGCATGTTACATTATTGTTATTACTCAAGTTTTCATGTATTCAGTATTGTAAGCTTTTATTTTTATTTTCATCATTATAATAATATATTAATGTGTTAATTAAATCTTTTGATAACTATTATTAATTATGGTCGATTTCACCTTAAATTATGGATAAAATGACATTCAATCTTTATTTATCTTAGTTTAATTTAAACTATAATTATATATTTATGTAACTATACACATACATACATATATATATATATATAATATATGGCATTGTTATATAAAGTTAACTATATTACCTTGCACAGTATAAAATCATTTGAATAAGAGAATACCAACACATAATAAATCACTATATTCAAAAACACACAAATTTAATAATAATTTTTGTAGGATTTAGGAGTTAGTAGGTATAGGTAGTAGTTATTTACTACTTAATAAATACAAATTGGAACTTGAAAAGTATATAAAAATAATATCGACAAATCTACTGTAATATCAGTACATTATAATATAATGTTATATATTATTAACAAAAATATACAAATTTGTAACAAACAAATAATAAATATTAATTATTATTGTATCATAATATGCAAGAAAGAATCAAAATTTAAAAAATATCTAATGTTAAAATATTATAAATGGAAATTGTAAAAAGAAAAGATTTAAATACAATGGTAATAATAACTAATAATATTTTTACAATATAAAACATCTTGTATAATTATATATTTATACAGATTATTATAATATAACAATAAATCTTTAAATTGGGAATTTAATTTTTATACAAGTGTTTGTATACCTATATATACATATATTTTATATTTAGGAAATGAGGAGCAGTAAAAATGTAATGGAATGAAACTGTTAAAAATAATTATAATTAGATAATAATATGATGTAGGTGTCAACATTAAGACCAAAAATAATTTTTAAAAAAATCAATCACTAGTTAATTTTCTTAATCTTAAATGGAGTCTGGATAAGAACACACTTTATGACTTGTTCTATTTTGTTGGATGCATTGTCAGACAAAGCAAATTTTTTTATTGTTTTCACGGATTCTAAAAATTAAAATTCATTAGAAATAAAGACTACAATAAATTAAGTTCCTTACCAAATATAACATTCTTGACCAGTAACTTATCGAAAGAGCGGTTTTTATTGCCGAGGCCATTATAGGAAAATTGACATAATAAGTCAGGTGTAAATAGCAAAGTCATAATTTGTTTTACCATACATTTAATAGACTTTCCACCAACCGATGATAAACGTAGAACCTAAAATATAATAATATAATAATTATACTTAATTTATTAGTTTAATAATTTGATTAGATTATATACAAGACATGCCAACTGATTCCGAAAATTTTTATCATTAGATAAATCATTTTCAAATGTTTCAAGCTTTTCTTCATTTTCGATTGGTAATCTATCATCTATAATAAATGTATCAAAAACACCAGAGTCTCTAGTCTTTATCATAGAATTTTTTACACTATTTTGAATAAGTATATGTCTAATTTTTCATTATATTTTTCACTTTATGACTTGTTCTATTTTGTTGTATGCATTGTCAGACAAAGCAAATTTTTTTTTTATTGCCGCGGCCATTATAGGAAAATTTACATAATAAGTCTGGTGATCATAGTAGTTTAATAATGATGACATTTAAAACACTACTGAAGACTCTAATTCATGTAAAGTAATCGACAGTATTGGTTTTACGTATAGTAATATTCATCATAATATATTTTATTAGTATACAATTTTAGATTCTGAACTAAGTGATGAATGTATTGCTTTTACAATGATGTGTGTTTTTTTTTTTTTTTTGTGTCTGACGACAACATTTGGAGCAGTAATAATGCTCCGATTTTTGACTTCAGCCCCTCTTTGAATAGGAAAATTCATCTAGTTAGTACTTTGGGGTGTCAAAAGCAAACATTTTCAAATAGTTTTCAAAAAAATCGAGAAAAATAAAAAAAAGTGACAGAAATGCGGCAATTTTACGAAAAACCACAAATAAAATGTTTATATTATGGTTATCTCTTTACAGTTAAATTTCAAAATATTTTGACCATTTTTAAGCTACTTATAGACAATTGAAATTTTTCTAAGTTTTTTTTCTTCAAATGCCGATAAAAATGTTTTGGGTGGCCAGAAAATCTTGAAAATTTAATACAAGGTTTCTTATAAGTTGTTCTTAAAGTGATAATAAAAAATCGTTAGTCACAATTTTTTTTCATAAGTGTTTAAAGTTCGAATTTATACGAAATATTTCAAAATTTAAATTAAATTTCATACGCTCATAATGTGTATGTTGGCCAAATACTTTTTTTATTGATAAACAAATACTATAAAGTAACTACAGTAACATATAGTAACTATACTATTTGTTTCAGAATAGAATATATTACAATATTTAAATAGAATATATCCTAGATTGACAAATCATCTCCGTTCAGAATCGTTTCTCGTATACAATGATATTCATCATTGCATTCAAATTTAACCTACGCTAGTCCCAGGTCAACCCCACCCCCTAATGTACAGCAGAGCGATACACACTTACCTGCTTTTTTTTTTAATTTTCTATCTTATTAATAAATATAAATTAATAACACTATTTAAATTGTTTAAGCATTAGTTTTGCATTTATATAGTATCTCAAGTATCTGTTACCATACCACAGTATTCATATTGTAATATTTAGAATATTTATTTAATTTAGTTTTATTTAGCTAATTGTATACATCTGTCCATTTTTATATATTTATAATTATCCTCTTAAAATAGCTATAAACTAAAATTGTCTTTTATCCATAGATATAGATAGCCTGCAACGGCTAGGAATGTCTTATTTTATTAATAAATAAAAAAAAAAAATAATAACACTATTTAAATTGTTTAAGCAGATAAAACTTCTTTGGCTACCACAACAACAGCTTTATCTTCTTAAAAATTTGGTCGACAACAGTATTCATAATGACAAATCATATTTATCATCAGCTTTTTATTTCCTATATTCTTAGTCTTCAAATTATTACATTTAATGTATACTACTTGTATTATAAATTTGGTTGTATTTCTTAGTATTTTTTATTATTATAAATTAATTTAAACAACAGTCCAATTTTGTCTTCAAAAACTTCATTTTCTGGCATGGTTTGTTGTTTAATGTACTTAAATTTAATATCATTCATAGTTACTATAAGTTTATTACATTTTTATTTTATCCAATACATGAGCTTGAATTATAGTAGAACCTAGTATAAGTCTAAATAAATGTCATTCCCTTGAATTTTGACTAATCGAGCATCTACTGTAGTTAATTTCCTAGTCAAATAGTGCAAACAACTTATAGTACGAGCTGTAATCTTAAACATGTTCTGATTAATAACTATTAAAATGTGTCTATTTACCTAATTTATTTTTATGTTATTATAATTTATAGATGATAGTTTTGCAGTGGCACATAGCTCATTTTCGTCTACCAAGAAAAAAACTGTTCAAAAAGGTAATAATATTTAATTATGATACATATAAATAATTTAAAATAGTATTTTGATCTATATATTCTTCTTCTTATTATTATTGAATTGAAATTTCATTTTAAAATAAATGTGTGTTTATGACAATAATATCATTGGTAAGACCTCATCTTTAAATTTTAAACAACAATAAACTCTTCGTTTGGATAATTATTATAAGACTTACAAAATAATATAGCTGCTTTATTCCTTTTTGTTTTATCCTACCCAACCAGATACTTAAGAAATATCGTATTTACTTACATTTCTTTTAACAGATGATCAGTATACAAGATTATTGAATTATATGATAACAATGAAGTATGAAATACGTTCAATTCATGAAAAATTAGACATATACTTATTCAAAATAGTGTAAAAAATTTTATGATAAAGACTAGAGACTCTGGTGTTTTTGATACATATATTATAGATGATAGATTACCAATCGAAAATGAAGAAAAGCTTGAAACATTTGAAAATGATTTATCTAATGATAAAAATTTTCGGAATCAGTTGGCATGTCTTGTATATAATATATGAATATATATGTATGTATGTGTGTAGTTACATAAATATATAATTATAGTTTAAATTAAACTAAGATAAATAAAGATTGAATGTCATTTAATCCATAATTTAAGGTGAAATCGACCATAATTAATAATAGTTATCAAAAGATTTAATTAACACATTAATATATTATTATAATGATGAAAATAAAAATAAAAGCTTACAATACTGAATACATGAAAACTTGAGTAATAACAATAATGTAACATGCTACTAAATCTAATGGAAAAATTATAACTTAGCGTACACTTATGAACGGCAGAAAACAATATGTAATTAGTAGTTATGAATAGTAATTGATAGTTAAATACAGTTAATATTATTTTACATTATAAAATAAAATGAGTAAATAGTCGGCGTCCATGGGCTTCATTGTCGTTGATCACTTATGGTAGGAATGGCATGATCTTGGCACACACACCCGCAAAACTAGGTCCTCCACGCAGCATGCCTAGCATTTCACGGCCATAAATAGCTGCCTGACGAACGTCACTGTCAATATCCATAACATAATCAATCATAGGCTGTAAGAAATATTCTTGATATTTAGCGCAACCAGGTCCACAATATTCAATAAGGTCATTAAAGACACAAAGACCCCACTTATGATCAGATGCACTTTTATCAGAATCCTATAAATATGATTTTTAAAGTTAAAATATGAAATAAATGAACATAGTAAAATCTTACCAATAGTTTAGCAAATTGATGTACAATAAGATCAAAATACTGAAGGAAGTCTGTTTTAAAAGTGACAAAAAGAGCATGCAGAATGTCAGTCATTTTACTTAATTTGTAGACATCATCAGTTTCTTCCAAAGCTAGACTTTCCTCTACAACCTAATAACATACAGTTTATATTAAAAGCTTTCAATAATAAATCAACAGAAAAATCTCATAAATTCATACCTCATCGTAATCTATATGGTTGCGTATTTCGAAACGTTGAGCTTCATTTTCGAAGTAACAATTTAAATTTTTTTCTAAAAAATGCATTAGATCTTTCATCCATTTGTCTGATAAACATCCTGTTCTCAATAATTCTATGCACTTAAAATTATATTAAATAAATAAATATAACAACTAAAATATATTAAACTATAATAATTATTTTAAGTTATTTACTTTTCCTAATGCTTCATACATCTCAGCAATAACTTCTAGATTAGTTTCAAATTCAATAGCTTGCACAAGTTCAGGACAAATATAACCCCATATATGTTGCAAATGTTCTGGTCCTGTTACAATTATAAAAATACAAATTATAAAGAGGACAAAACATATTAACTCAATACTAACATATGTTCAAATAACAAATCTTTAAATTTTAAAACAAGACAATTTACTTAAATATTATATACTATACACCATGGGTCACCTAATGGCAGTCCGCAGATAAAGAATAAACAACGCATATTACAACAACATTATATGTGATATTGTTGTAAATTATTATTTTTGTTATATGTTATTGGATTTTACCGACAACAGTTGATATATTGGTTGGTCATTTTTCTCACTTAACAGCTTTCTATTTTATTGTATTAATAATTAATTTTTATTTTAGGTTTTTTCAAATATTTGTATTATACTATTATTAATTAATTATGTTCTTAATATTTATAATTTTATAAGCAATAGCAAATCATAAATAAAAAAAATATTATTCTCATTACATCAAATTTTCAGAAATATTAATTGATGATCCCTGCACTACACTGCTTATATAACCCAGTTCCCTCTTTAACTAAATAATTATACAACATGTTCTCAAATTTATTCTTTCATCTAATATAAAACCATAATCTATAAACATAAAGAGAGATGTCCAATCAAATCACCCACTCATAAAAAATATTATATTAAAAATAAATATGTAAATACATCAATAATATTAAAAATTATATTTTTTTAATTAAATAACTCGGAGAATTATGGTTATAGAAAATTTTTAAGCGGATTACATATCATAAAAGGTTAAGAATCACTGGCTATATAGATATAAATAAACTAATGTACTTCTACCAAATAATTTGTTTATTTTTTTTTTTCTAGACTATTATATAAATTTAAAATTTGACAATTACAATCCAACAGTTGATTTGATAACATTATTGTTTATTATTTAAAGAAAGAAATCAAAAATATTTATCCTTTAACTACTTCTAGAGATGAAGATAACTAAGGACCACTCTATTGTTGATATGAGACAAATAGAAAAAATAGGTGTATAGTAGCTCGGGAATTAATTTCATAACATACCTCTTATTTCTGCACACTCCAAAAGACTAGGCATGCTTTGAGCTGCAGAAATTCGAACATTATCATGGAAATAAAATTTCAATAAAGGCACCATAAGTTTAACAACGTCTTCTGTATAGGGTGCAAAACCAGTTTTAAATTCTTGTGCATAACATACAAGCATTTCACAGGCTGATGCCTTATGTTCTAGACTTGAAGTCTTAATACCAAAGTTTTGCTGGTTCCATAGGGGTGCAAACTCCCGTTCGCTATTGTTAGTCATATTACTCATTTCATCATTACTCAAAAATGCTACTTCAGGTTGTAATGAAGCCAACTCCATTACTGGACCAATCACCAAAGGAAGATACTGTTCAAATTGTTGACCTATTAAATTGTTCTTTATTAGTAATTAAAACACAATTGATTAAATAACACATACCCATCACTTTACACATTCGAGCCCATGATGATAATATTAAGTATGAAGTTTGTGGATCATCTTCTGAGAGTTTCTCATCTTTGTTATGCGTTTCCATCATTAAATCCATTACAACACTAGCATCCGCCAAAAACTACATGGAACACAATTTTATACATTTCAATAAAATAAATGTTATAATTATTAATTCACTTACTTTCTCTTGTCCAACAGCCAAACCTATCGAGCTAATACATTCTATTGTTTTGCCTCTCAACAGCTTTAGTTCAGGGTCAACAGTATTACGAATGATTTCTTTTAAGTATGGCATAATCTGGTCATAAAATTTAACAAAATCTCCTTCACATCTGTCAGCTATAGATGCGATTGTGGCTACCATTTGCTCTAATACTAGTCGTCTACCACCACTTTTCACAAAATCAGCAATACGGGCTTGCAATATACTTTCAATCTTAACCATAATCAGGTCCATGTAAGATAAAAGTGTTCTTTTTGGGCAATCTTCACTAAAGTATAAAAGAGCAGCTCCTAAAAGTAATTTAAAAAATTCAATATCATTAATTTATTATATTAAAAAAATTACACGTGTAATAATAGAAATAACTAATATATCTAAATTTAAAACACCTAAAATTAATACTTATTTATATGATTAAAAATATTTACAATCGAAACAAGGAATATGAAAAGTAAAATGATAAATTAGGTTTATAAATTATAATATTTCAACATTATACGGTTATTATTATCATATCATTTTTCCCTCCCAATACACAAATATAAATATTTTTTATGAATGAAGTCATAGATCTATGATAACTTAATTCCAAAAATTAAATAAATTAATAGTTTTCCCTTGAATGAAATTATATTTTCAATTTAAGATGAAATAATTTTTTTTCTACTACAATTTTTACTAATTTTGTATATTTCATTGTCTATTAAGATAATTACATTTAATAATTATATTGAAAATATTAAATAATATTTAATTTAAGTAAATTATAATTTATTAACAATATAATTTACCTGCATGTGCTTGTACTCTAGGATTCAAATTATCTTCAAGTAACAGTAATATAGCAGGCACAATTTTGTCATGGAATTTATTTTGAAACGCAGGAGCAAAAACTGCTGACATCATTACTATTACATTGCACGTTGCATATCTTACTCTAGGATGCTAAACAAATAATGATAGCATTAGTGATAACATAGTTTTGAATTTTAAGTTGTAACCATGAAGGCTAAAGATATCTAGCCTTTGTGGTTGTAACATTAAATTACTTACTGAATCTTGTAAGAAAGTTAAAATTCTATCCAAAATGAATGGGAGTATAAACAACATTTGTTTTTTACAACCTTTACCCACAGCTGATATTGTCATCAATGCAGCATATCTAAAATATTAAAATGATTGGATAAATACAAAGAAATAAAATATATCCAAATTAATATTTTTTACCTATCTTTCCAACTTGGATTGGCTAACATTGATGAGACATTATTTAATATATATGGCACCATTATTGTACCACCAATACCACAAGCTAGTCTGTTCAGAGCAGATTCAGCTATAACACTCATACTTAAATCAAATAATACACAAACACATTAGATACTTTGAAATATTAAAATGCACAATAAGAAATGAATTGCCAATAAAAGTAGTAATACCTTTCTAGGTCAATGTCATATGGATCATTTTGAGTATCCCAATCATCATCATCTTTCACAGTAGTCATAAGTTCCGATAGTGGTCCAATTAACAGTATGATATGCTTAAATAATTCTTTATGCATTATTTGTGGAGCTGTTTCAGCTAATATCATAATTACTTCAAGGTATATCTGGTGGTAATCACTTGCCTCTTCATTTCCAAGATACTAAAAATATTAATAATATAACTCTGTACAATATTTACATAAATTAATTAAATTACCCTCAAACACATTTCTACAATATTTGACAACTGAGATCTTAAAAACACTGGTGCTTTTTCAGCTAAACCAACCAATAGTTTAATCAAACAATCATCTTCTTCAGCTATTAAGCTTTCATTTATTATCTATAGAAAAAAAAAATACAGTAATTTTTTATTTTATTCAATTTTTTTATAAAGCCTTACTCTCATCATGTTTGGTAATAAATCAGTAAAATGTTTTTGAATTTCTGTAACTCTGTCGTGGTGTAATACGAAAGCACAAATAGCTTTCACCGCTTTTACTTGTACCTATAAACAATAAATAAAATAATGAATAAGTGAAATTTATGAACAACTAATAGCTGTTAAGACTTACATTTGAATCAGGTACATTTATTGATTGTTGAAACAATTGTTTAATCACAACCAAATAACTCGATTGTTGATTACCAAAAACGCCAGGAACATTTCTAATGTATGAAAAAAATGAGTAAAAGACAAATTTTAATTAAAGTATCAAAAATGGTTTACTAACGTCAACATTATAAGCGCAGAATCTTTCATATCATTTGATGGAGAATTAGCACATTGAAACAGGAAATTCAAAAGTTCTGGCCAGCTGTTGTTACCATCATCATCCAAATGATTTTTAGCTACTTCGGAAGCAACATCACACATGATTTTACGTATTATGTCATTTTTTTCATTATTTACACTTAATAACAAGTCGTTTTTAAACTGTTTCTGATTTTCAGGTGACAACTAAAATCAAAAGTTTGTTAAAAAAACAAATAAATACATACATTTAAGTAAAAAAAGAACTAACATGAGAATAAAAATCCATGAATTTATTGGCCATAAGTCTACGCAACATTATAGCTGCCATTTGTTTTTCATTTATATCACCGGCTAGATTTTGTACAGCATTGAATAAATATGATACTTTTGTTTCTAAAGGTAACGCTTGATACGATTCCTAAAATAAAAAAAAAATTTATTATTATAAATTTATATATGAAAAAAAAACAAAAAATTAGTTTTAAATTTACCATACATATATTATATTGACTAACAGGTAGAGGTACCTTAATAGTTATTTTAGAAAAGTATTATGTATTAAAGTATATAGTTCATAAAGTACATAAAAATGATAGAATAATTAAAATAAACTGAAACCAAGTTTATTGGATTCATTTAAGTCAGAGGAAATATTTTAATGAAAATGATTGAACTATTAAAAAAAAAAAATATTAAAACAATTATAACCCACTGTACCATACATCAACAAAAACATCGTACTGATGTCCTCAAATAGGTAGTAGGTGTGTCTTTGTAAAACAACTATTTGATATGAATAGAATGTTAAAGAAATATTGAATTTAACTTTTAAAAAAGAACATCTAAATAATATACAATTAACGTTCACCACAAACATTTTCAATTGATCTCAAAATTAACAGCAACTATTAGATGTTTCTTAGAATTAGAAATTGTACTTGGGATGTTGTAAGTTAATAATTTTATTTTTGGATTATAATTTCATTTGATAATATCTAACAAATATATTTTTTAAGATGTTCTGAAGAGTAATTAATAGGTAAACAGATATTAAATTATTATTTTAATTTGAAATAGTTCAACCACAGAATAATAATAATAATAATCATTATTATTATTATTCTGTGGTTCAACATCGCATAGGTGATATCAAGAATAAATATGGTAGATGTATTTATTAATATATTATTATATAGTAGGTTGTTGGTTGCGATAATAGTGATATAATATATAATATTTAAATCTATTTCCGGAAAACACCACTGCGGTAACTGGCACACAGCCGCGGCTGAGATATGCTCATTAAGACTCGCGCGTTATACACATTCTCAGTTCAATTGTTCGATATCGATATATTTATAACATAATTATTTATTACATAATTTCACACAATAATGGATCAAATTAACAGTCAAACAAAGGCAATTCACTATTGTATAATACTATATAATATAGGTAATCTACACTTTTTTTATTGTTAGATATTAAGCTTAGGCAATATATTTCTATCAGTAATAATTTATATTCGGTACTTACCTAACATTATTATCATAATTTATTGGATAAATTTATTAGTATATAATAGGGTTCTGAGAATGAGAATATCTTTTCTGTAATTCTTATCAGCTGGTTAAAAAAATCAAAAGAAGGGTGTTTTAACTGTTCGTGGCCTAATGCTCGGTGAGTTACGGCCATGTCAATAATGAAAGGCAATAAACCTTCACATCTAAATGAATGGACCATCCATCCAGTTAAACTAATAGAAGCATTTGGTAAATTATAAAATTAGCAAAGTATTACCATAATAATTATTGTTAATTATAAATTAATGTTTTCTATTAAATATGACCTACTTTATTAAGATTTGTATGAAGCAGCTGCTGCAAAACAAATACAATTATTTATATCATCATGCGGTGAGTCGCAGAGTGATTATGACACTGAACACAATAAAGCAGCCCTAGATGAAGACTATAGTCCTAGTTCGTATTAAATATACAATTTATATAAAACTTGAAAATATTTAAAATTAGTTTTAGAAATACTATAAATAATATAAATTACCTGATAGCTAGTTTCAAGCTATTTATTATTATATAAGGTAGGTACTGCTTATGCTTACATCAATATATATTTAACTGTTTTTGATATTATTTTAATGCTTTAGGTTCCAGCAATGATGACGAACCTTAAAGTATTAAAAGAAAACAATCAACTTGTGAACCATATAAAAAATTAAAGAAAAACATCCACATTATGCTACAGATAATAATAATACTAATGTTTGTGTTGTATCCCGTAAGTAAAATTAAATATTTTTATATTTATATTTATAGAAACATTTTTGAATTATTCTTCAAGCATATTATGCAATACTATATTAATGAAAATTTATATTTTACATTCATATCATATATAGCTGCTCTGAACAAATTATTTGATTTGAACACAGATTCTGATTTTGTTGGCAATAGTTATAATAATTTACCTCGTAAAAAACACTATAATTAAATTATTTAGTAAATTATTTAGTAGTTTATATTCATTACTCTAAGGTTTATACAATTGGTAATAATTCCTACAGTATTTGTAATGTATAATTTTATAGTATCAATTTTTAAGATTCAATTCTCTATAATGTCTATATAGGTACCTCTATAAAAATGTATATTAAATTAAATCTCATCAACTTGACTATGATGAATTAATAGCTCCTATATTATTATAATTTTTTTTATATGTATAGTAAACACAATATATTTATTTCCCTTATTTGATTATAAATGATTAAATTAAATTTGTATACCATTTAAATTTTATTTAACACCCAAAAATAAATATTATTGTTTTTTATTTTGTAGAGTTGGGCAGTTTTGAGTCTGAATTTCTTAAAAATAAAATTAATCAAATACTTCACACAACAAATATTTAAATAAAATTAAAATAAACCCCATTTCAAATGTAAAACCATCTACATTAGATTCAACTTTTTTGGAATTATTTCCTTTGAACGATTTAGAGTTTCTTATAAATATTGATGTATATTTAAAAAGTAACAATGAAAACTCAACTAAACTGGTAATAAAATGTTAATAGTTATTTTATATTATATCCATATTACAACTCTATTGTATATATTTTAATTTTAGATTAATTTAATTAAATCTCTTGATGGCTCTGACACAAAATATTTTGTGTACTTCAAAAATTATTTTTCAATAAATTGGCTATACTTTATTCATGGACAGGACAAAACAAATAATTATCGCCTTGTCGCCAATTAAATTATAAAAATAATGAAAAGTAGATATACTTGTTAATATTTGTTACTGCATTACTACATAAACTTTTGTATTATTTTTTAGTAATTTCACACGAACTATATGAAAATGACGAAAATATATTTGAAGTTTATGTAAAAGATTCGTTTAGGCATGGGATTCAGTGTTTAAAAAAAGAAAATACTATAGGTAATGTTTATCTTATTATTGCAACATTCTCCAATGTATAATGTAAAAAATATTTTTAGGTGTTTAGAAAAAAAATATAAATTAATAAATAAATTTAGGGTTGTCATTTTATAAGACAACTGACAATCACTCATTACACTGTTAAATATATTAATAGACAAATAGATACAATAGAAATTTGATTAATCGTCAGTCTCGAGACCATAGTTTTGACGGATAATTCAGAAGACAGTTAAGCGAGCATTAAAATTTTTTTTAACATACATAAATATTATATCATAGTAATTATTAAATTATGACATACTTAAAATATTTGCACACAAAGAGACTAAAAATGCAAACAGTCAATTGAACAAACACACATGTTATATATAACTAATTGACTTTTCAAAAACAAAATTCAATCTGTATCGCAATTAACTGTTTTTATCTCTCCCGTAATATATATTACATATATTCAGATTATATATATTATTTTTAATTACCTACTCATACACAAGGTGAAAAGATTTTACTGCAACGCGTAAGTCGTCTATGCAATTGCGACCTGACGATTAACTGAGAAAGACGGTTAATCGTGGTTTTACTGTAATTTGTAGTAAAAATTTAATGCTACTGGTAGAAATATATATATGAAAATCATATTTCCAAGTAAATATTAACTTATTCTTAACAATTTTCATGGTCTAAACATTGATATGAAACTTAAATTTTTTTACTGTACTAAAAGGAAGACTAACAAACATATTTTATTTATACTTAATAAATTGTATTGTGCCATACAAATTTTGGTAACACCAGTTTTATGTGCAGCTAAAAATGAAGTAGGATATTATTTACTAATTGATTTTGTGACTCACTATGGGGTGCATTTTATCACTCACAATATTTACAGTTTGATTAATTTGCCATTTTATGTTAAGGTACACATATGTCTAGATAATTTTAGCGCTTTTAAATATGAAAATTACTTGGGAATTATAAAATAAAGTATTTCACACTCGCGTTTTCCTTTGCAAAAAGCTGCTAATAGGATTCAAGAAAAATTAATATTTTATATAATGACAATGATAAGAACTCAAATTTTGATGAAACTCATATATTAAGTAATGAATGTGATGATGTAGATATCATGATTTTAAATACAAATCATGAATTTACTTTTTTTCAAACTATAAAACTTAGGAATACAAACTATAATATTTTTACTTAAATTTCCTAAAATAATTATGTAATGTTAATTACTAATGAAATTGCAATGGTTAAAAATATTTCTAAATGTAAAAGTGGAATTATTTTTTTTTTTTAATGTATTGACTTTTAAATCTTTCAATTTTTTTGATGTTCCATTAGAATCACATATGATTGGCTCTGTTATAGTCGATATTTAGTCCCAGTCATCTGATTTGATACGTATCAGGGTTGATGATATCAAATATAAATGTTTTTTTGTACCTATGCCAAGTAAAAATGCTGTTGTAATGACTCTAAGTCATAATGAAATAATATAATATAAAATTTCATTTATCTGTATTTTAATAAATAATTTATTTCTGATTTGTTAAATGTCTATATCAGGAGTCGGCAAGTAATTTCTATTTGAGTCCTAAAGATTAAAATGATAAATCAATGAGGTACAGTAAAAAAAATGTTTTTCAAATCTTTATACATATTGAAGTAAGTACTGATCTATAATATGTTTTGTTATGATGAATATTTAAAGAATACAATATGTTTCTATAACATTATCATTATTATCATTATATTTATATCAATAAAATAATTTGGTATATTTTTTTTAAAAGACTACTATATTATTATATTATATAATATTAATGTTAACTTTATTGCATTAATTATATTTTATAGTTATTTAATGTTATATAATATACATAATTAAGTCATATTATTTGTTATGATTTCTTTTTTATATACTTTTTTTAGTATAGATATAATATATTGTATTAAGTAATTGTATTATATATTATATTATTATAAAATGTTCTTGTTTGTTTAATCAAAATATTATTTATTATTTTAGTAAAAATTAAGTGGTTACTGATTAACCATGATTTTATTAATTTTTGTATTATATTTATTTGCAATAATACAATATTATAATCTATATTGTATATAATTAAAAAAAAAAAAAATTAGGTTTTTCTACTAACAACGAACACATTTACAATATCTGTTAACAAAAGTTACATTTAAGAAATCTATGAGAAGATTAAAGTAGATGTATATAATTTCAGTTGTTAACACAAATCAAATCAAATTAAATCAAAATCAATAAGAAGTTGACGAGTATTCACAATATTAATACTCAGACTTAAACAGACAATTAGTGAAAACATTACAAAGTTCAAGAGAAATAACAGTTTTCGAACTCACACATTCTACCTATTAGTTCAAATTACCTATTCCATGAATAAATACAATGATAGACAAATAATACACTAAGCATTGGAGACAAATGAAGGACTCTAACAACTACCACCACCCTTGAGGTAATGAGGAAAAAACGGCCTTCCATTCCGTAATCGACTTATAGTAAAAAAAAATATTAATTTACCTCGGTAGACTGTCGCACATTGTTGTCAGTACTCAGCAAGCCAGTGAATATTTGATGGAAATCACCCATATTGTCGCCTCCGGCCTTGATTGAGTTCGCGATGAGGGTCTCGGTTCCTGTGATAGTTATTGCGCTGTAAACCTCGTTACCGATGATTAAACACCCGTTAGCGTTTATTGTTGCGGGCAAGCGGATGCCACTGATGAATTTTGAATTCAATTTTATCTTTTATCCTTTGGTCCTTGATCTTACACGACGTTGCAAATCAGTAAAGTTGACTGTTTAGGCGTAGAGCAGAAAAATGTGAGACCACGGTTCACAGTTCACGATAATGATTGTTAGGTTATGAATATAATGTCGTTCGTACCTTATCTCATACCAAGTAATTACTATGACTAATACTGCGGCTTTGCGTAGCATATCATAACGGCGCGGCGCAGGGATGTCTAATGCGCGTGACAGTGTGACAACTGGCTCGCCATGATGTTCGGCGAATGGAGGTCATGGAGCAGGGTGTACAAGGTACACACTGGAGCCGTACGGTAATCCTGATAACCACTGAACCACGATGTAGAGAAGAAAATGATACCACTTCCTATCTCACAATGTAAAAAGATGGATGCCAAAATGTACAGCAAACCAGGAGTTCGGAAATCTCTCAACAGAGTACGCTACTTTTCGTCCGGAGGCTTATTTTATTATAAGTTGTTATACGAAAATGTATTATTAAATATTTAAAAATGTATTTAAATGTAAATATAATGTTTATAACTTTAATATAAAATAGGTTGAATATATTGTTATTTTATAGATATAAACCAAGCTAATATTATTATAACAATCATATTATGTTAAATACGTTAAATACCAATGAACAAAATATTTTATTACAATAACATTTTTAATGTGTTATTATATTATATATATATAACTATAAATTATAAATCGTAAATTTAATTCATATAGAAAAAAAAAATAACACAATTTTTAATATTTAATTTACGATCAAGTACACGAATATCGTAACACTGACGATAAATTTACAAAAAAACGATGAAATCAGCTTTATCGGTTGTGTAAAAATGATTGAGTAACCATTGTTTGAAAATAAAGTGGGCGGACATGATCTTCAGTTAATTTATAACAGACTTTAATTTGTAATTTAGGATCAGCCTCGACAACGCAGCTTTCCAATGGGAAATATCAATAGTTATTTGTAGAAGTTATTAGCCTTATCATTTGGTTCCCGGCATATTTTTATTAAAGGACTTTCGCGGTTCTCAGGTTTTTTAAAATTATTATTATTTATTAATTTCTTCAAAGTTCATTAATTTAGTAACAATTAATAAATTTCTTTTTATTGAACAATTCTGTAATGTCTAATGTCTAATATAGTATATAGACTCTAAAGCTATATATTACTTTCCCATGCAAGTAATGGTATGCGAACAATTGGTTCCCGTCATACATAATTTTAAACTCGGACAAATTAGTTAGTCATATTTCACAGAATTTAAATATAATGACGATAATGACATTTTTTACCATTTAAAAAAAATAATTGACCTAAAAAAAAATTATACAATTTTTAATTTATTCATTTTAAAAACGTTTATTTATATATTTTATATTATTTGTATAGGCTTTCGAGATTTACATAAATTTTAATTATTATATTACCTATACTTAAATTATTTTTTTATTCGGCGATATTATTTAGTATTATGTTCATTTTTAATTATTTTTTAACCTATTGCCTATTTTATTATTGCAAAAACATTTTTAAGAACGTTTATTGATAGGTAAAAAAATATTTTGTATCTAACTTTTTACTTTTACGCCGGAGACTAATTTGTCCGAGTATAAAATTATGTATGACGGGGACCAATTTTTCGCACACCATTACTTGCCTATAGCCAATAGACTACATTAGACATTACAGAATTGTTCATTAAAAATAAATTTATTAATTGTTACTAAAATAATGAACATTGAAGAAATTAATAAATAATAATAATTTTAAAAAACCCGAGTACCGCGAAAGTCCTTTAATAAAAATATGCCAAGGACCAAATGTCCTATGGCTAATACCTCTCCGGCACGAAACGTCCTATCTTAATAATTGCCGGGTACGAAACGTCCGTGGACTGGTTTTTTGACGAGGACGAAACGGCGGGGGCGAAACGTCCGTTTACACTGGTGTACAGGTATTAGTGAATCTTATAGTTTTATCACACTCCAAATTTGTGATTTAAATGGGCAAATATTGTTTTTCCAGGATGTGTATGAATCCCCCACATGGATCCTGGAAATACAATTGTGGCTCCCTGTTCATGTATCGCTTTCATGTTAAATTCCATCATATATTCACCATTAAACACTTCTACATTTTGTGATTCTGTTGTATTTAACATTTCTGAATCAATAACACATGAACACCATGAAGCATGATCTAGTCATTGAATTGCTTTGTAACTAATTTTATTACTATATTTATTTAAATTTATGTTCAATAACAGCATATATACCTATTTAACATAATATGATTGTTATAATAATATTAGCTTGGTTTATATCTATAAAATAACAATATATTCAACCTATTTTATATTCAAGTTATAAACATTATATTTACATTTAAATAAATTTTTAAATATTTAATAATACATTTTCGTATAACAACTTAAAATAAAATAAACCTCCGGGCGAATAGTAGCGTACTCTGTTGAGAGATTTTCGAACTCCTGGTTTGCTATACATTTTGGCATCCATCTTTTTACATTGTGAGATAGGAAGTGGTATCATTTTCTTCTCTACATCGTGGTTCAGTGGTTATCAGGATTACCGTACGGCCCCAGTGTGTACCTTGTACACCCTGCTCCATGACCTCCATTCGCCGAACATCATGGCGAGCCAGTTGTCACACTGTCACGCGCATTAGACATCCCTGCGCCGCGCCGTTATGATATGCTACGCAAAGCCGCAGTATTAGTCATAGTAATTACTTGGTATGAGATAAGGTACGAACGACATTATATTCATAACCTAACAATCATTATCGTGAACTGTGAACCGTGGTCTCACATTTTTCTGCTCTACGCCTAAACAGTCAACTTTACTGATTTGCAACGTCGTGTAAGATCAAGGACCAAAGGATAAAAGATAAAATTGAATTCAAAATTCATCAGTGGCATCCGCTTGCCCGCAACAATAAACGCTAACGGGTGTTTAATCATCGGTAACGAGGTTTACAGCGCAATAACTATCACAGGAACCGAGACCCTCATCGCGAACTCAATCAAGGCCGGAGGCGACAATATGGGTGATTTCCATCAAATATTCACTGGCTTGCTGAGTACTGACAACAATGTGCGACAGTCTACCGAGGTAAATTAATATTTTTTTTTACTATAAGTCGATTACGGAATGGAAGGCCGTTTTTTCCTCATTACCTCAAGGGTGGTGGTAGTTGTTAGAGTCCTTCATTTGTCTCCAATGCTTAGTGTATTATTTGTCTATCATTGTATTTATTCATGGAATAGGTAATTTGAACTAATAGGTAGAATGTGTGAGTTCGAAAACTGTTATTTCTCTTGAACTTTGTAATGTTTTCACTAATTGTCTGTTTAAGTCTGAGTATTAATATTGTGAATACTCGTCAACTTCTTATTGATTTTGATTTAATTTGATTTGATTTGTGTTAACAACTGAAATTATATACATCTACTTTAATCTTCTCATAGATTTCTTAAATGTAACTTTTGTTAACAGATATTGTAAATGTGTTCGTTGTTAGTAGAAAAACCTAATTTTTTTTTTTTTTAATTATATACAATATAGATTATAATATTGTATTATTGCAAATAAATATAATACAAAAATTAATAAAATCATGGTTAATCAGTAACCACTTAATTTTTACTAAAATAATAAATAATATTTTGATTAAACAAACAAGAACATTTTATAATAATATAATATATAATACAATTACTTAATACAATATATTATATCTATACTAAAAAAAGTATATAAAAAAGAAATCATAACAAATAATATGACTTAATTATGTATATTATATAACATTAAATAACTATAAAATATAATTAATGCAATAAAGTTAACATTAATATTATATAATATAATAATATAGTAGTCTTTTAAAAAAAATATACCAAATTATTTTATTGATATAAATATAATGATAATAATGATAATGTTATAGAAACATATTGTATTCTTTAAATATTCATCATAACAAAACATATTATAGACCAGTACTTACTTCAATATGTATAAAGATTTGAAAAACATTTTTTTTACTGTACCTCATTGATTTATTATTTTAATCTTTAGGACTCAAATAGAAATTACTTGCCGACTCCTGATATAGACATTTAACAAATCAGAAATAAATTATTTATTAAAATACAGATAAATGAAATTTTAAATTATATTATTTCATTATGACTTAGAGTCATTACAACAGCATTTTTACTTGGCATAGGTACAAAAAAACATTTATATTTGATATCATCAACCCTGATACGTTTCAAATCAGATGACTGGGACTAAATATCGACTATAACAGAGCCAATCATATGTGATTCTAATGGAACATCAAAAAAATTGAAAGATTTAAAAGTCAATACATTAATAAAAAAAAATAATTCCACTTTTACATTTAGAAATATTTTTAACCATTGCAATTTCATTAGTAATTAACATTACATAATTATTTTAAGAAATTTAAGTAAAAATATTATAGTTTGTATTCCTAAGTTTTATAGTTTGAAAAAAAGTAAATTCATGATTTGTATTTAAAATCATGATATCTACATCATCACATTCATTACTTAATATATGAGTTTCATCAAAATTTGAGTTCTTATCATTGTCATTATATAAAATATTAATTTTTCTTGAATCCTATTAGCACCTTTTTGCAATGGAAAACGCGAGTGTGAAATACTTTATTTTATAATTCCCAAGTAATTTTCATATTTAAAAGCGCTAAAATTATCTAGACATATGTGTACCTTAACATAAAATGGCAAATTAATCAAACTGTAAATATTGTGAGTGATAAAATGCGCCCCATAGTGAGTCACAAAATCAATTAGTAAATAATATCCTACTTCATTTTTAGCTGCACATAAAACTGGTGTTACCAAAATTTGTATGGCACAATACAATTTATTAAGTATAAATAAAATATGTTTGTTAGTCTTCCTTTTAGTACAGTAAAAAAATTTAAGTTTCATATCAATGTTTAGACCATGAAAATTGTTAAGAATAAGTTAATATTTACTTGGAAATATGATTTTCATATATATATTTCTACCAGTAGCATTAAAGTTTTACTACAAATTACAGTAAAACCACGATTAACCGTCTTTCTCAGTTAATCGTCAGGTCGCAATTGCATAGACGACTTACGCGTTGCAGTAAAATCTTTTCACCTTGTGTATGAGTAGGTAATTAAAAATAATATATATAATCTGAATATATGTAATATATATTACGGGAGAGATAAAAACAGTTAATTGCGATACAGATTGAATTTTGTTTTTGAAAAGTCAATTAGTTATATATAACATGTGTGTTTGTTCAATTGACTGTTTGCATTTTTAGTCTCTTTGTGTGCAAATATTTTAAGTATGTCATACTTTAATAATTACTATGATATAATATTTATGTTATATTTATATTTTTATATTATGTTATATTTTTTTAACATACGTATGTTAAAAAAAATTTTAATGCTCGCTTAACTGTCTTCTGAATTATCCGTCAAAACTATGGTCTCGAGACTGACGATTAATCAAATTTCTATTGTATCTATTTGTCTATTAATATATTTAACAGTGTAATGAGTGATTGTCAGTTGTCTTATAAAATGACAACCCTAAATTTATTTATTAATTTATATTTTTTTTCTAAACACCTAAAAATATTTTTTACATTATACATTGGAGAATGTTGCAATAATAAGATAAACATTACCTATAGTATTTTCTTTTTTTAAACACTGAATCCCATGCCTGAACGAATCTTTTACATAAACTTCAAATATATTTTCGTCATTTTCATATAGTTCGTGTGAAATTACTAAAAAATAATACAAAAGTTTATGTAGTAATGCAGTAACAAATATTAACAAGTATATCTACTTTTCATTATTTTTATAATTTAATTGGCGACAAGGCGATAATTATTTGTTTTGTCCTGTCCATGAATAAAGTATAGCCAATTTATTGAAAAATAATTTTTGAAGTACACAAAATATTTTGTGTCAGAGCCATCAAGAGATTTAATTAAATTAATCTAAAATTAAAATATATACAATAGAGTTGTAATATGGATATAATATAAAATAACTATTAACATTTTATTACCAGTTTAGTTGAGTTTTCATTGTTACTTTTTAAATATACATCAATATTTATAAGAAACTCTAAATCGTTCAAAGGAAATAATTCCAAAAAAGTTGAATCTAATGTAGATGGTTTTACATTTGAAATGGGGTTTATTTTAATTTTATTTAAATATTTGTTGTGTGAAGTATTTGATTAATTTTATTTTTAAGAAATTCAGACTCAAAACTGCCCAACTCTACAAAATAAAAAACAATAATATTTATTTTGGGTGTTAAATAAAATTTAAATGGTATACAAATTTAATTTAATCATTTATAATCAAATAAGGGAAATAAATATATTGTGTTTACTATACATATAAAAAAAATTATAATAATATAGGAGCTATTAATTCATCATAGTCAAGTTGATGAGATTTAATTTAATATACATTTTTATAGAGGTACCTATATAGACATTATAGAGAATTGAATCTTAAAAATTGATACTATAAAATTATACATTACAAATACTGTAGGAATTATTACCAATTGTATAAACCTTAGAGTAATGAATATAAACTACTAAATAATTTACTAAATAATTTAATTATAGTGTTTTTTACGAGGTAAATTATTATAACTATTGCCAACAAAATCAGAATCTGTGTTCAAATCAAATAATTTGTTCAGAGCAGCTATATATGATATGAATGTAAAATATAAATTTTCATTAATATAGTATTGCATAATATGCTTGAAGAATAATTCAAAAATGTTTCTATAAATATAAATATAAAAATACTTAATTTTACTTACGGGATACAACACAAACATTAGTATTATTATTATCTGTAGCATAATGTGGATGTTTTTCTTTAATTTTTTATATGGTTCACAAGTTGATTGTTTTCTTTTAATACTTTAAGGTTCGTCATCATTGCTGGAACCTAAAGCATTAAAATAATATCAAAAACAGTTAAATATATTATATTGAAGTAGGCATAAGCAGTACCTACCTTATATAATAATAAATAGCTTGACACTACCTATTATGAAATTTATATTATTTATAGTATTTCTAAAACTAATTTTAAATATTGTCAAATTTAATATAAATTGTATATTTAATACGAACTAGCACTTTAGTTTTCATCTAGGGCTGCTTTATTGTGTTCAATGTCATAATCACTCTGCGACTCACCGCATGATGATATAAATAATTGTATTTGTTTTGCAGCAGCTGCTTCATACAAATCTTAATAAAGTAGGTCATATTTAATAGAAAACATTAATTTATAATTAACAATAATTATTATGGTAATACTTTGCTAATTTTATAATTTACCAAATGCTTCTATTAGTTTAACTGGATGGATGGTCCATTCATTTAGATGTGAAGGTTTATTGCCTTTCATTATTGACATGGCCGTAACTCACCGAGCATTAGGCCACGAACAGTTAAAACACCCTTCTTTTGATTTTTTTAACCAGCTGATAAGAATTACAGAAAAGATATTCTCATTCTCAGAACCCTATTATATACTAATAAATTTATCCAATAAATTATGATAATAATGTTAGGTAAGTACCGAATATAAATTATTACTGATAGAAATATATTGCCTAAGCTTAATATCTAACAATAAAAAAAGTGTAGATTACCTATATTATATAGTATTATACAATAGTGAATTGCCTTTGTTTGACTGTTAATTTGATCCATTATTGTGTGAAATTATGTAATAAATAATTATGTTATAAATATATCGATATCGAACAATTGAACTGAGAATGTGTATAACGCGCGAGTCTTAATGAGCATATCTCAGCCGCGGCTGTGTGCCAGTTACCGCAGTGGTGTTTTCCGGAAATAGATTTAAATATTATATATTATATCACTATTATCGCAACCAACAACCTACTATATAATAATATATTAATAAATACATCTACCATATTTATTCTTGATATCACCTATGCGATGTTGAACCACAGAATAATAATAATAATGATTATTATTATTATTATTCTGTGGTTGAACTATTTCAAATTAAAATAATAATTTAATATCTGTTTACCTATTAATTACTCTTCAGAACATCTTAAAAAATATATTTGTTAGATATTATCAAATGAAATTATAATCCAAAAATAAAATTATTAACTTACAACATCCCAAGTACAATTTCTAATTCTAAGAAACATCTAATAGTTGCTGTTAATTTTGAGATCAATTGAAAATGTTTGTGGTGAACGTTAATTGTATATTATTTAGATGTTCTTTTTTAAAAGTTAAATTCAATATTTCTTTAACATTCTATTCATATCAAATAGTTGTTTTACAAAGACACACCTACTACCTATTTGAGGACATCAGTACGATGTTTTTGTTAATGTATGGTACAGTGGGTTATAATTGTTTTAGCATTTTTTTTTTTTTAATAGTTCAATGATTTTCATTAAAATATTTCCTCTGACTTAAATGAATCCAATAAACTTGGTTTCAGTTTATTTTAATTATTCTATTATTTTTATGTACTTTATGAACTATATACTTTAATACATAATACTTTTCTAAAATAACTATTAAGGTACCTCTACCTGTTAGTCAATATAATATATGTATGGTAAATTTAAAACTAATTTTTTGTTTTTTTTTCATATATAAATTTATAATAATAAATTTTTTTTTTATTTTAGGAATCGTATCAAGCGTTACCTTTAGAAACAAAAGTATCATATTTATTCAATGCTGTACAAAATCTAGCCGGTGATATAAATGAAAAACAAATGGCAGCTATAATGTTGCGTAGACTTATGGCCAATAAATTCATGGATTTTTATTCTCATGTTAGTTCTTTTTTTACTTAAATGTATGTATTTATTTGTTTTTTTAACAAACTTTTGATTTTAGTTGTCACCTGAAAATCAGAAACAGTTTAAAAACGACTTGTTATTAAGTGTAAATAATGAAAAAAATGACATAATACGTAAAATCATGTGTGATGTTGCTTCCGAAGTAGCTAAAAATCATTTGGATGATGATGGTAACAACAGCTGGCCAGAACTTTTGAATTTCCTGTTTCAATGTGCTAATTCTCCATCAAATGATATGAAAGATTCTGCGCTTATAATGTTGACGTTAGTAAACCATTTTAGATACTTTAATTAAAATTTGTCTTTTACTCATTTTTTTCATACATTAGAAATGTTCCTGGCGTTTTTGGTAATCAACAATTGAGTAATTTGGTTGTGATTAAACAATTGTTTCAACAATCAATAAATGTACCTGATTCAAATGTAAGTCTTAACAGCTATTAGTTGTTCATAAATTTCACTTATTCATTATTTTATTTATTGTTTATAGGTACAAGTAAAAGCGGTGAAAGCTATTTGTGCTTTCGTATTACACCACGACAGAGTTACAGAAATTCAAAAACATTTTACTGATTTATTACCAAACATGATGAGAGTAAGGCTTTATAAAAAAATTGAATAAAATAAAAAATTACTGTATTTTTTTTTTCTATAGATAATAAATGAAAGCTTAATAGCTGAAGAAGATGATTGTTTGATTAAACTATTGGTTGGTTTAGCTGAAAAAGCACCAGTGTTTTTAAGATCTCAGTTGTCAAATATTGTAGAAATGTGTTTGAGGGTAATTTAATTAATTTATGTAAATATTGTACAGAGTTATATTATTAATATTTTTAGTATCTTGGAAATGAAGAGGCAAGTGATTACCACCAGATATACCTTGAAGTAATTATGATATTAGCTGAAACAGCTCCACAAATAATGCATAAAGAATTATTTAAGCATATCATACTGTTAATTGGACCACTATCGGAACTTATGACTACTGTGAAAGATGATGATGATTGGGATACTCAAAATGATCCATATGACATTGACCTAGAAAGGTATTACTACTTTTATTGGCAATTCATTTCTTATTGTGCATTTTAATATTTCAAAGTATCTAATGTGTTTGTGTATTATTTGATTTAAGTATGAGTGTTATAGCTGAATCTGCTCTGAACAGACTAGCTTGTGGTATTGGTGGTACAATAATGGTGCCATATATATTAAATAATGTCTCATCAATGTTAGCCAATCCAAGTTGGAAAGATAGGTAAAAAATATTAATTTGGATATATTTTATTTCTTTGTATTTATCCAATCATTTTAATATTTTAGATATGCTGCATTGATGACAATATCAGCTGTGGGTAAAGGTTGTAAAAAACAAATGTTGTTTATACTCCCATTCATTTTGGATAGAATTTTAACTTTCTTACAAGATTCAGTAAGTAATTTAATGTTACAACCACAAAGGCTAGATATCTTTAGCCTTCATGGTTACAACTTAAAATTCAAAACTATGTTATCACTAATGCTATCATTATTTGTTTAGCATCCTAGAGTAAGATATGCAACGTGCAATGTAATAGTAATGATGTCAGCAGTTTTTGCTCCTGCGTTTCAAAATAAATTCCATGACAAAATTGTGCCTGCTATATTACTGTTACTTGAAGATAATTTGAATCCTAGAGTACAAGCACATGCAGGTAAATTATATTGTTAATAAATTATAATTTACTTAAATTAAATATTATTTAATATTTTCAATATAATTATTAAATGTAATTATCTTAATAGACAATGAAATATACAAAATTAGTAAAAATTGTAGTAGAAAAAAAATTATTTCATCTTAAATTGAAAATATAATTTCATTCAAGGGAAAACTATTAATTTATTTAATTTTTGGAATTAAGTTATCATAGATCTATGACTTCATTCATAAAAAATATTTATATTTGTGTATTGGGAGGGAAAAATGATATGATAATAATAACCGTATAATGTTGAAATATTATAATTTATAAACCTAATTTATCATTTTACTTTTCATATTCCTTGTTTCGATTGTAAATATTTTTAATCATATAAATAAGTATTAATTTTAGGTGTTTTAAATTTAGATATATTAGTTATTTCTATTATTACACGTGTAATTTTTTTAATATAATAAATTAATGATATTGAATTTTTTAAATTACTTTTAGGAGCTGCTCTTTTATACTTTAGTGAAGATTGCCCAAAAAGAACACTTTTATCTTACATGGACCTGATTATGGTTAAGATTGAAAGTTTATTGCAAGCCCGTATTGCTGATTTTGTGAAAAGTGGTGGTAGACGACTAGTATTAGAGCAAATGGTAGCCACAATCGCATCTATAGCTGACAGATGTGAAGGAGATTTTGTTAAATTTTATGACCAGATTATGCCATACTTAAAAGAAATCATTCTTAATACTGTTGCCCCTGAACTAAAGCTGTTGAGATGCAAAACAATAGAATGTATTAGCTCGATAGGTTTGGCTGTTGGACAAGAGAAAGTAAGTTAATTAATAATTATAACATTTATTTTATTGAAATGTATAAAATTGTGTTCCATGTAGTTTTTGGCGGATGCTAGTGTTGTAATGGATTTAATGATGGAAACGCATAACAAAGATGAGAAACTCTCAGAAGATGATCCACAAACTTCATACTTAATATTATCATCATGGGCTCGAATGTGTAAAGTGATGGGTATGTGTTATTTAATCAACTGTGTTTTAATTACTAATAAAGAACAATTTAATAGGTAAACAATTTGAACAGTATCTTCCTTTGGTGATTGGTCCAGTAATGGATTTGGCTTCATTACAACCTGAAGTTGCATTTTTGAGTAATGATGAAATGAGTAATATGACTAACAATAGCGAACGGGAGTTTGCACCCCTATGGAACCAGCAAAACTTTGGTATTAAGACTTCAAGTCTAGAACATAAGGCATCAGCCTGTGAAATGCTTGTATGTTATGCACAAGAATTTAAAACTGGTTTTGCACCCTATACAGAAGACGTTGTTAAACTTATGGTGCCTTTATTGAAATTTTATTTCCATGATAATGTTCGAATTTCTGCAGCTCAAAGCATGCCTAGTCTTTTGGAGTGTGCAGAAATAAGAGGTATGTTATGAAATTAATTCCCGAGCTACTATACACCTATTTTTTCTATTTGTCTCATATCAACAATAGAGTGGTCCTTAGTTATCTTCATCTCTAGAAGTAGTTAAAGGATAAATATTTTTGATTTCTTTCTTTAAATAATAAACAATAATGTTATCAAATCAACTGTTGGATTGTAATTGTCAAATTTTAAATTTATATAATAGTTTTATATAATAGTCTAGAAAAAAAAAAATAAACAAATTATTTGGTAGCGTACTAAGAAGTACATTAGTTTATTTATATCTATTTAGCCAGTGATTCTTAACCTTTTATGATATGTGATCCGCTTAAAAATTTTCTATAACCATAATTCTCCGAGTTATTTAATTAAAAAAATATAATTTTTAATATTATTGATGTATTTACATATTTATTTTTAATATAATATTTTTTATGAGTAGGTGATTTGATTGGACATCTCTCTTTATATTTATAGATTATGGTTTTATATTAGATGAAAGAATAAATTTGAGAACATGTTGTATAATTATTTAGTTAAAGAGGGAACTGGGTTATATAAGCAGTGTAGTGCAGGGATCATCAATTAATATTTCTGAAAATTTGATGTAATGAGAATAATATTTTTTTTATTTATGATTTGCTATTGCGTATAAAATTATAAATATTAAGAACATAATTAATTAATAATAGTATAATACAAATATTTGAAAAAACCTAAAATAAAAATTAATTATTAATACAATAAAATAGAAAGCTGTTAAGTGAGAAAAATGACCAACCAATATATCAACTGTTGTCGGTAAAATCCAATAACATATAACAAAAATAATAATTTACAACAATATCACAAATAATGTTGTTGTAATATGCGTTGTTTATTCTTTATCTGCGGACTGCCATTAGGTGACCCATGGTGTATAGTATATAATATTTAAGTAAATTGTCTTGTTTTAAAATTTAAAGATTTGTTATTTGAACATATATTAGTATTGAGTTAATATGTTTTGTCCTCTTTATAATTTGTATTTTTATAATTGTAACAGGACCAGAACATTTGCAACATATATGGGGTTATATTTGTCCTGAACTTGTGCAAGCTATTGAATTTGAAACTAATCTAGAAGTTATTGCTGAGATGTATGAAGCATTAGGAAAAGTAAATAACTTAAAATAATTATTATAGTTTAATATATTTTAGTTGTTATATTTATTTATTTAATATAATTTTAAGTGCATAGAATTATTGAGAACAGGATGTTTATCAGACAAATGGATGAAAGATCTAATGCATTTTTTAGAAAAAAATTTAAATTGTTACTTCGAAAATGAAGCTCAACGTTTCGAAATACGCAACCATATAGATTACGATGAGGTATGAATTTATGAGATTTTTCTGTTGATTTATTATTGTAAGCTTTTAATATAAACTGTATGTTATTAGGTTGTAGAGGAAAGTCTAGCTTTGGAAGAAACTGATGATGTCTACAAATTAAGTAAAATGACTGACATTCTGCATGCTCTTTTTGTCACTTTTAAAACAGACTTCCTTCAGTATTTTGATCTTATTGTACATCAATTTGCTAAACTATTGGTAAGATTTTACTATGTTCATTTATTTCATATTTTAACTTTAAAAATCATATTTATAGGATTCTGATAAAAGTGCATCTGATCATAAGTGGGGTCTTTGTGTCTTTAATGACCTTATTGAATATTGTGGACCTGGTTGCGCTAAATATCAAGAATATTTCTTACAGCCTATGATTGATTATGTTATGGATATTGACAGTGACGTTCGTCAGGCAGCTATTTATGGCCGTGAAATGCTAGGCATGCTGCGTGGAGGACCTAGTTTTGCGGGTGTGTGTGCCAAGATCATGCCATTCCTACCATAAGTGATCAACGACAATGAAGCCCATGGACGCCGACTATTTACTCATTTTATTTTATAATGTAAAATAATATTAACTGTATTTAACTATCAATTACTATTCATAACTACTAATTACATATTGTTTTCTGCCGTTCATAAGTGTACGCTAAGTTATAATTTTTCCATTAGATTTAGTAGCATGTTACATTATTGTTATTACTCAAGTTTTCATGTATTCAGTATTGTAAGCTTTTATTTTTATTTTCATCATTATAATAATATATTAATGTGTTAATTAAATCTTTTGATAACTATTATTAATTATGGTCGATTTCACCTTAAATTATGGATAAAATGACATTCAATCTTTATTTATCTTAGTTTAATTTAAACTATAATTATATATTTATGTAACTATACACATACATACATATATATATATATATAATATATGGCATTGTTATATAAAGTTAACTATATTACCTTGCACAGTATAAAATCATTTGAATAAGAGAATACCAACACATAATAAATCACTATATTCAAAAACACACAAATTTAATAATAATTTTTGTAGGATTTAGGAGTTAGTAGGTATAGGTAGTAGTTATTTACTACTTAATAAATACAAATTGGAACTTGAAAAGTATATAAAAATAATATCGACAAATCTACTGTAATATCAGTACATTATAATATAATGTTATATATTATTAACAAAAATATACAAATTTGTAACAAACAAATAATAAATATTAATTATTATTGTATCATAATATGCAAGAAAGAATCAAAATTTAAAAAATATCTAATGTTAAAATATTATAAATGGAAATTGTAAAAAGAAAAGATTTAAATACAATGGTAATAATAACTAATAATATTTTTACAATATAAAACATCTTGTATAATTATATATTTATACAGATTATTATAATATAACAATAAATCTTTAAATTGGGAATTTAATTTTTATACAAGTGTTTGTATACCTATATATACATATATTTTATATTTAGGAAATGAGGAGCAGTAAAAATGTAATGGAATGAAACTGTTAAAAATAATTATAATTAGATAATAATATGATGTAGGTGTCAACATTAAGACCAAAAATAATTTTTAAAAAAATCAATCACTAGTTAATTTTCTTAATCTTAAATGGAGTCTGGATAAGAACACACTTTATGACTTGTTCTATTTTGTTGGATGCATTGTCAGACAAAGCAAATTTTTTTATTGTTTTCACGGATTCTAAAAATTAAAATTCATTAGAAATAAAGACTACAATAAATTAAGTTCCTTACCAAATATAACATTCTTGACCAGTAACTTATCGAAAGAGCGGTTTTTATTGCCGAGGCCATTATAGGAAAATTGACATAATAAGTCAGGTGTAAATAGCAAAGTCATAATTTGTTTTACCATACATTTAATAGACTTTCCACCAACCGATGATAAACGTAGAACCTAAAATATAATAATATAATAATTATACTTAATTTATTAGTTTAATAATTTGATTAGATTATATACAAGACATGCCAACTGATTCCGAAAATTTTTATCATTAGATAAATCATTTTCAAATGTTTCAAGCTTTTCTTCATTTTCGATTGGTAATCTATCATCTATAATAAATGTATCAAAAACACCAGAGTCTCTAGTCTTTATCATAGAATTTTTTACACTATTTTGAATAAGTATATGTCTAATTTTTCATTATATTTTTCACTTTATGACTTGTTCTATTTTGTTGTATGCATTGTCAGACAAAGCAAATTTTTTTTTTATTGCCGCGGCCATTATAGGAAAATTTACATAATAAGTCTGGTGATCATAGTAGTTTAATAATGATGACATTTAAAACACTACTGAAGACTCTAATTCATGTAAAGTAATCGACAGTATTGGTTTTACGTATAGTAATATTCATCATAATATATTTTATTAGTATACAATTTTAGATTCTGAACTAAGTGATGAATGTATTGCTTTTACAATGATGTGTGTTTTTTTTTTTTTTTTGTGTCTGACGACAACATTTGGAGTTGACTTCAGCCCCTCTTTGAATAGGAAAATTCATCTAGTTAGTACTTTGGGGTGTCAAAAGCAAACATTTTCAAATAGTTTTCAAAAAAATCGAGAAAAATAAAAAAAAGTGACAGAAATGCGGCAATTTTACGAAAAACCACAAATAAAATGTTTATATTATGGTTATCTCTTTACAGTTAAATTTCAAAATATTTTGACCATTTTTAAGCTACTTATAGACAATTGAAATTTTTCTAAGTTTTTTTTTCTTCAAATGCCGATAAAAAATGTTTTGGGTGGCCAGAAAATCTTGAAAATTTAATACAAGGTTTCTTATAAGTTGTTCTTAAAGTGATAATAAAAAATCGTTAGTCACAATTTTTTTTCATAAGTGTTTAAAGTTCGAATTTATACGAAATATTTCAAAATTTAAATTAAATTTTCATACGCTCATAATGTGTATGTTGGCCAAATACTTTTTTTATTGATAAACAAATACTATAAAGTAACTACAGTAACATATAGTAACCTATACTATTTGTTTCAGAATAGAATATATTACAATATTTAAATAGAATATATCCTAGATTGACAAATCATCTCCCGTTTCTAGAATCGTTTCTCGTATACAATGATATTCATCATTGCATTCAAATTTAACCTACGCTAGTCCCAGGTCAACCCCACCCCCTAATGTACAGCAGAGCGATACACACTTACCTGCTTTTTTTTTTAATTTTCTATCTTATTAATAAATATAAATTAATAACACTATTTAAATTGTTTAAGCATTAGTTTTGCATTTATATAGTATCTCAAGTATCTGTTACCATACCACAGTATTCATATTGTAATATTAGAATATTTATTTAATTTAGTTTTATTTAGCTAATTGTATACATCTGTCCATTTTTATATATTTATAATTATCCTCTTAAAATAGCTATAAACTAAAATTGTCTTTTATCCATAGATATAGATAGCCTGCAACGGCTAGGAATGTCTTATTTTATTAATAAATAAAAAAAAAAAATAATAAACACTATTTAAATTGTTTAAGCAGATAAAACTTCTTTGGCTACCACAACAACAGCTTTATCTTCTTAAAAATTTGGTCGACAACAGTATTCATAATGACAAATCATATTTATCATCAGCTTTTTATTTCCTATATTCTTAGTCTTCAAATTATTACATTTAATGTATTACTACTTGTATTATAAATTTGGTTGTATTTCTTAGTATTTTTTTATTATTATAAATTAATTTAAACAACAGTCCAATTTTGTCTTCAAAAACTTCATTTTCTGGCATGGTTTGTTGTTTAATGTACTTAAATTTAATATCATTCATAGTTACTATAAGTTTATTACATTTTTATTTTATCCAATACATGAGCTTGAATTATAGTAGGAACCTAGTATAAGTCTAAATAAATGTCATTCCCCTTGAATTTTGACTAATCGAGCATCTACTGTAGTTAATTTCCTAGTCAAATAGTGCAAACAACTTATAGTACGAGCTGTAATCTTAACATGTTCTGATTAATAACTATTAAAATGTGTCTATTTACCTAATTTATTTTTATGTTTTATAATTTATAGATGATAGTTTTGCAGTGGCACATAGCTCATTTTCGTCTACCAAGAAAAAACTGTTCAAAAAGGTAATAATATTTAATTATGATACATATAAATAATTTAAAATAGTATTTTGATCTATATATTCTTCTTCTTATTATTATTGAATTGAAATTTCATTTTAAAATAAATGTGTGTTTATGACAATAATATCATTGGTAAGACATCATCTTTAAATTTTAAACAACAATAAACTCTTCGTTTGGATAATTATTATAAGACTTACAAAATAATATAGCTGCTTTTATTCCTTTTTGTTTTATCCTACCCAACCAGATACTTAAGAAATATCGTATTTACTTACATTTCTTTTAACAGATGAATCAGTATACAAGATTATTGAATTATATGATAACAATGAAGTATGAAATACGTTCAATTCATGAAAAATTAGACATATACTTTATTCAAAATAGTGTAAAAAATTTTATGATAAAGACTAGAGACTCTGGTGTTTTTGATACATATATTATAGATGATAGATTACCAATCGAAAATGAAGAAAAGCTTGAAACATTTGAAAATGATTTATCTAATGATAAAAATTTTCGGAATCAGTTGGCATGTCCTTGTATATAATATATGGAATATATATGTATGTATGTGTGTAGTTACATAAATATCTAATTATAGTTTAAATTAAACTAAGATAAATAAAGATTGAATGTCATTTAATCCATAATTTAAGGTGAAATCGACCATAATTAATATAGTTATCAAAAGATTTAATTAACACATTAATATATTATTATAATGATGAAAATAAAAATAAAAGCTTACAATACTGAATACATGAAAACTTGAGTAATAACAATAATGTAACATGCTACTAAATCTAATGGAAAAATTATAACTTAGCGTACACTTATGAACGGCAGAAAACAATATGTAATTAGTAGTTATGAATAGTAATTGATAGTTAAATACAGTTAATATTATTTTACATTATAAAATAAAATGAGTAAATAGTCGGCGTCCATGGGCTTCATTGTCGTTGATCACTTATGGTAGGAAATGGCATGATCTTGGCACACACACCACCCCGCAAAACTAGGTCCTCCACGCAGCATGCCTAGCATTTCACGGCCATAAAATAGCTGCCTGACGAACGTCACTGTCAATATCCATAACATAATCAATCATAGGCTGTAAGAAATATTCTTGATATTTAGCGCAACCAGCGTCACAATATTTCAATAAGGTCATTAAAGACACAAAGACCCCACTTATGATCAGATGCACTTTTATCAGAATCCTATAAATATGATTTTTAAAGTTAAAATATGAAATAAATGAACATAGTAAAATCTTACCAATAGTTTAGCAAATTGATGTACAATAAGATCAAAATACTGAAGGAAGTCTGTTTTAAAAGTGACAAAAAGAGCATGCAGAATGTCAGTCATTTTACTTAATTTGTAGACATCATCAGTTTTCTTCCAAAGCTAGACTTTCCTCTACAACCTAATAACATACAGTTTATATTAAAAGCTTACAATAATAAATCAACAGAAAAATCTCATAAATTCATACCTCATCGTAATCTATATGGTTGCGTATTACGAAACGTTGAGCTTCATTTTCGAAGTAACAATTTAAATTTTTTTCTAAAAAATGCATTAGATCTTTCATCCATTTGTCTGATAAACATCCTGTTCTCAATAATTCTATGCACTTAAAATTATATTAAATAAATAAATATAACAACTAAAATATATTAAACTATAATAATTATTTTAAGTTATTTACTTTTCCTAATGCTTCATACATCTCAGCAATAACTTCTAGATTAGTTTCAAATTCAATAGCTTGCACAAGTTCAGGACAAATATAACCCCATATATGTTGCAAATGTTCTGGTCCTGTTACAATTATAAAAATACAAATTATAAAGAGGACAAAACATATTAACTCAATACTAATATATGTTCAAATAACAAATCTTTAAATTTTAAAACAAGACAATTTACTTAAATATTATATACTATACACCATGGGTCACCTAATGGCAGTCCGCAGATAAAGAATAAACAACGCATATTACAACAACATTATTTGTGATATTGTTGTAAATTATTATTTTTGTTATATGTTATTGGATTTTACCGACAACAGTTGATATATTGGTTGGTCATTTTTCTCACTTAACAGCTTTCTATTTTATTGTATTAATAATTAATTTTTATTTTAGGTTTTTTCAAATATTTGTATTATACTATTATTAATTAATTATGTTCTTAATATTTATAATTTTATACGCAATAGCAAATCATAAATAAAAAAAATATTATTCTCATTACATCAAATTTTCAGAAATATTAATTGATGATCCCTGCACTACACTGCTTATATAACCCAGTTCCCTCTTTAACTAAATAATTATACAACATGTTCTCAAATTTATTCTTTCATCTAATATAAAACCATAATCTATAAATATAAAGAGAGATGTCCAATCAAATCACCTACTCATAAAAAATATTATATTAAAAATAAATATGTAAATACATCAATAATATTAAAAATTATATTTTTTTAATTAAATAACTCGGAGAATTATGGTTATAGAAAATTTTTAAGCGGATCACATATCATAAAAGGTTAAGAATCACTGGCTAAATAGATATAAATAAACTAATGTACTTCTTAGTACGCTACCAAATAATTTGTTTATTTTTTTTTTTCTAGACTATTATATAAAACTATTATATAAATTTAAAATTTGACAATTACAATCCAACAGTTGATTTGATAACATTATTGTTTATTATTTAAAGAAAGAAATCAAAAATATTTATCCTTTAACTACTTCTAGAGATGAAGATAACTAAGGACCACTCTATTGTTGATATGAGACAAATAGAAAAAATAGGTGTATAGTAGCTCGGGAATTAATTTCATAACATACCTCTTATTTCTGCACACTCCAAAAGACTAGGCATGCTTTGAGCTGCAGAAATTCGAACATTATCATGGAAATAAAATTTCAATAAAGGCACCATAAGTTTAACAACGTCTTCTGTATAGGGTGCAAAACCAGTTTTAAATTCTTGTGCATAACATACAAGCATTTCACAGGCTGATGCCTTATGTTCTAGACTTGAAGTCTTAATACCAAAGTTTTGCTGGTTCCATAGGGGTGCAAACTCCCGTTCGCTATTGTTAGTCATATTACTCATTTCATCATTACTCAAAAATGCAACTTCAGGTTGTAATGAAGCCAAATCCATTACTGGACCAATCACCAAAGGAAGATACTGTTCAAATTGTTTACCTATTAAATTGTTCTTTATTAGTAATTAAAACACAGTTGATTAAATAACACATACCCATCACTTTACACATTCGAGCCCATGATGATAATATTAAGTATGAAGTTTGTGGATCATCTTCTGAGAGTTTCTCATCTTTGTTATGCGTTTCCATCATTAAATCCATTACAACACTAGCATCCGCCAAAAACTACATGGAACACAATTTTATACATTTCAATAAAATAAATGTTATAATTATTAATTAACTTACTTTCTCTTGTCCAACAGCCAAACCTATCGAGCTAATACATTCTATTGTTTTGCATCTCAACAGCTTTAGTTCAGGGGCAACAGTATTAAGAATGATTTCTTTTAAGTATGGCATAATCTGGTCATAAAATTTAACAAAATCTCCTTCACATCTGTCAGCTATAGATGCGATTGTGGCTACCATTTGCTCTAATACTAGTCGTCTACCACCACTTTTCACAAAATCAGCAATACGGGCTTGCAATATACTTTCAATCTTAACCATAATCAGGTCCATGTAAGATAAAAGTGTTCTTTTTGGGCAATCTTCACTAAAGTATAAAAGAGCAGCTCCTAAAAGTAATTTAAAAAATTCAATATCATTAATTTATTATATTAAAAAAATTACACGTGTAATAATAGAAATAACTAATATATCTAAATTTAAAACACCTAAAATTAATACTTATTTATATGATTAAAAATATTTACAATCGAAACAAGGAATATGAAAAGTAAAATGATAAATTAGGTTTATAAATTATAATATTTCAACATTATACGGTTATTATTATCATATCATTTTTCCCTCCCAATACACAAATATAAATATTTTTTATGAATGAAGTCATAGATCTATGATAACTTAATTCCAAAAATTAAATAAATTAATAGTTTTCCCTTGAATGAAATTATATTTTCAATTTAAGATGAAATAATTTTTTTTCTACTACAATTTTTACTAATTTTGTATATTTCATTGTCTATTAAGATAATTACATTTAATAATTATATTGAAAATATTAAATAATATTTAATTTAAGTAAATTATAATTTATTAACAATATAATTTACCTGCATGTGCTTGTACTCTAGGATTCAAATTATCTTCAAGTAACAGTAATATAGCAGGCACAATTTTGTCATGGAATTTATTTTGAAACGCAGGAGCAAAAACTGCTGACATCATTACTATTACATTGCACGTTGCATATCTTACTCTAGGATGCTAAACAAATAATGATAGCATTAGTGATAACATAGTTTTGAATTTTAAGTTGTAACCATGAAGGCTAAAGATATCTAGCCTTTGTGGTTGTAACATTAAATTACTTACTGAATCTTGTAAGAAAGTTAAAATTCTATCCAAAATGAATGGGAGTATAAACAACATTTGTTTTTTACAACCTTTACCCACAGCTGATATTGTCATCAATGCAGCATATCTAAAATATTTAAATGATTGGATAAATACAAAGAAATAAAATATATCCAAATTAATATTTTTTACCTATCTTTCCAACTTGGATTGGCTAACATTGATGAGATATTATTTAATATATATGGCACCATTATTGTACCACCAATACCACAAGCTAGTCTGTTCAGAGCAGATTCAGCTATAACACTCATACTTAAATCAAATAATACACAAACACATTAGATACTTTGAAATATTAAAATGCACAATAAGAAATGAATTGCCAATAAAAGTAGTAATACCTTTCTAGGTCAATGTCATATGGATCATTTTGAGTATCCCAATCATCATCATCTTTCACAGTAGTCATAAGTTCCGATAGTGGTCCAATTAACAGTATGATATGCTTAAATAATTCTTTATGCATTATTTGTGGAGCTGTTTCAGCTAATATCATAATTACTTCAAGGTATATCTGGTGGTAATCACTTGCCTCTTCATTTCCAAGATACTAAAAATATTAATAATATAACTCTGTACAATATTTACATAAATTAATTAAATTACCCTCAAACACATTTCTACAATATTTGACAACTGAGATCTTAAAAACACTGGTGCTTTTTCAGCTAAACCAACCAATAGTTTTATCAAACAATCATCTTCTTCAGCTATTAAGCTTTCATTTATTATCTATAGAAAAAAAAAATACAGTAATTTTTTATTTTATTCAATTTTTTTATAAAGCCTTACTCTCATCATGTTTGGTAATAAATCAGTAAAATGTTTTTGAATTTCTGTAACTCTGTCGTGGTGTAATACGAAAGCACAAATAGCTTTCACCGCTTTTACTTGTACCTATAAACAATAAATAAAATAATGAATAAGTGAAATTTATGAACAACTAATAGCTGTTAAGACTTACATTTGAATCAGGTACATTTATTGATTGTTGAAACAATTGTTTAATCACAACCAAATAACTCGATTGTTGATTACCAAAAACGCCAGGAACATTTCTAATGTATGAAAAAAATGAGTAAAAGACAAATTTTAATTAAAGTATCAAAAATGGTTTACTAACGTCAACATTATAAGCGCAGAATCTTTCATATCATTTGATGGAGAATTAGCACATTGAAACAGGAAATTCAAAAGTTCTGGCCAGCTGTTGTTACCATCATCATCCAAATGATTTTTAGCTACTTCGGAAGCAACATCACACATGATTTTACGTATTATGTCATTTTTTTCATTATTTACACTTAATAACAAGTCGTTTTTAAACTGTTTCTGATTTTCAGGTGACAACTAAAATCAAAAGTTTGTTAAAAAAACAAATAAATACATACATTTAAGTAAAAAAAGAACTAACATGAGAATAAAAATCCATGAATTTATTGGCCATAAGTCTACGCAACATTATAGCTGCCATTTGTTTTTCATTTATATCACCGGCTAGATTTTGTACAGCATTGAATAAATATGATACTTTTGTTTCTAAAGGTAACGCTTGATACGATTCCTAAAATAAAAAAAAAATTTATTATTATAAATTTATATATGAAAAAAAAACAAAAAATTAGTTTTAAATTTACCATACATATATTATATTGACTAACAGGTAGAGGTACCTTAATAGTTATTTTAGAAAAGTATTATGTATTAAAGTATATAGTTCATAAAGTACATAAAAATAATAGAATAATTAAAATAAACTGAAACCAAGTTTATTGGATTCATTTAAGTCAGAGGAAATATTTTAATGAAAATCATTGAACTATTAAAAAAAAAAAAATGCTAAAACAATTATAACCCACTGTACCATACATTAACAAAAACATCGTACTGATGTCCTCAAATAGGTAGTAGGTGTGTCTTTGTAAAACAACTATTTGATATGAATAGAATGTTAAAGAAATATTGAATTTAACTTTTAAAAAAGAACATCTAAATAATATACAATTAACGTTCACCACAAACATTTTCAATTGATCTCAAAATTAACAGCAACTATTAGATGTTTCTTAGAATTAGAAATTGTACTTGGGATGTTGTAAGTTAATAATTTTATTTTTGGATTATAATTTCATTTGATAATATCTAACAAATATATTTTTTAAGATGTTCTGAAGAGTAATTAATAGGTAAACAGATATTAAATTATTATTTTAATTTGAAATAGTTCAACCACAGAATAATAATAATAATAATCATTATTATTATTATTCTGTGGTTCAACATCGCATAGGTGATATCAAGAATAAATATGGTAGATGTATTTATTAATATATTATTATATAGTAGGTTGTTGGTTGCGATAATAGTGATATAATATATAATATTTAAATCTATTTCCGGAAAACACCACTGCGGTAACTGGCACACAGCCGCGGCTGAGATATGCTCATTAAGACTCGCGCGTTATACACATTCTCAGTTCAATTGTTCGATATCGATATATTTATAACATAATTATTTATTACATAATTTCACACAATAATGGATCAAATTAACAGTCAAACAAAGGCAATTCACTATTGTATAATACTATATAATATAGGTAATCTACACTTTTTTTATTGTTAGATATTAAGCTTAGGCAATATATTTCTATCAGTAATAATTTATATTCGGTACTTACCTAACATTATTATCATAATTTATTGGATAAATTTATTAGTATATAATAGGGTTCTGAGAATGAGAATATCTTTTCTGTAATTCTTATCAGCTGGTTAAAAAAATCAAAAGAAGGGTGTTTTAACTGTTCGTGGCCTAATGCTCGGTGAGTTACGGCCATGTCAATAATGAAAGGCAATAAACCTTCACATCTAAATGAATGGACCATCCATCCAGTTAAACTAATAGAAGCATTTGGTAAATTATAAAATTAGCAAAGTATTACCATAATAATTATTGTTAATTATAAATTAATGTTTTCTATTAAATATGACCTACTTTATTAAGATTTGTATGAAGCAGCTGCTGCAAAACAAATACAATTATTTATATCATCATGCGGTGAGTCGCAGAGTGATTATGACATTGAACACAATAAAGCAGCCCTAGATGAAAACTAAAGTGCTAGTTCGTATTAAATATACAATTTATATTAAATTTGACAATATTTAAAATTAGTTTTAGAAATACTATAAATAATATAAATTTCATAATAGGTAGTGTCAAGCTATTTATTATTATATAAGGTAGGTACTGCTTATGCCTACTTCAATATAATATATTTAACTGTTTTTGATATTATTTTAATGCTTTAGGTTCCAGCAATGATGACGAACCTTTAAGTATTAAAAGAAAACAATCAACTTGTGAACCATATAAAAAATTAAAGAAAAACATCCACATTATGCTACAGATAATAATAATACTAATGTTTGTGTTGTATCTTGTAAGTAAAATTAAGTATTTTTATATTTAAATTTATTGAAACATTTTTGAATTATTCTTCAAGCATATTATGTAATACTATATTAATGAAAATTTATATTTTACATTCATATCATATATAGCGGATTTGAACAAATTATTTCATTTGAACACAGATTCTGATTTTGTTGGCAATAGTTATAATAATTTACCTCGTAAAAAACACTATAATTAAATTATTTAGTAGTTTATATTCATTACTCTAAGGTTTATACAAATAGTAATAATTCCTACAGTATTTGTAATGTATAATTTTATAGTATCAATTGTTATGATTGAATTTTCTATGATGTCTTTTTAGGTGTTTCAAATTCGAATACGACATTACTCGCTAATATTTCTGGAATATTAATTGATGACAATTTTAATAGGTAATTTGACACCTATAGGTACCTCTATAAAAATGTATATTAAATTAAATCTCATCAACTTGACTATGATGAATTAATAGCTCCTATATTATTATAATTTTTATATATGTATAGTAAACACAATATATTTATTTCCCTTGATTTTATAAATTATTAAATTAGATTTGTATACCATTTTAATTTTATTTTACACCCAAAAATTAATATTATTGTTTTTTATTTTATTTTTTTATTTTGTAGAGTTGGGCAGTTTTGAGTCTGAATTTCTTAAAAATATTATTAATCAAATACTTCACACAACAAATATTTAAATAAAATTAAAATTAACCCCATTTCAAATGTAAAACCATCTACATTAGATTCAATTTTTTTGGAATTATTTTCTTTGAATGATTTAGAGTCTTATAAATATTGATGTATATTTAAAAAGTAACAATGAAAACTCAACTAAACTGGTAATAAAATGTTAATAGTTATTTTATATTATATCCATATTACAACTCTATTGTATATATTTTAATTTTAGATTAATTTAATTAAATCTCTTGATGTCTCTGACACAAAATATTTTGTGTACTTCAAAAATTATTTTCCAATAAATTGGCTTTACTTTGTTCATGGATAGGACAAAACAAATAATTATCGCCTTGTCGCCAATTAAATTATAAAAATAATGAAAAGTAGATATACTTGTTAATATTTGTTACTGCATTACTACATAAACTTTTGTATTATTTTTTAGTAATTTCACACGATCTATATGAAAATGACGAAAATATATTTGAAGTTTATGTAAAAGATTCGTTCAGGCATGGGATTCAGTGTTTAAAAAAAGAAAATACTATAGGTAATGTTTATCTTATTATTGCAACATTCTCCAATGTATAATGTAAAAAATATTTTTAGGTGTTTAGAAAAAAAATATAAATAAATAAATAAATTTAGGGTTGTCATTTTATAAGACAACTGACAATCACTCATTACACTGTTAAATATATTAATAGACAAATAAATACAATAGAAATTTGATTAATCGTCAGTCTCGAGACCAGAGACTGATCTGTGTAGATGTCTAGATAATTTTAGCGCTTTTAAATATGAAAAATACTCGCGTTTTCCTTTGCAAAAAGCTGCTAATAGGATTCAAGAAAAATTAATATTTTATATAATGACAATGATAAGAACTCAAATTTTGATGAAACTCATATATTAAGTAATGAATGTGATGATGTAGATATCATAATTTTAAATACAAATCATGAATTTACTTTTTTTCAAACTATAAAACTTAGGAGTACAAACTATAATATTTTTACTTAAATTTCTTAAAATAATTATGTAATGTTAATTACTAATGAAATTGCAATGGTTAAAAATATTTCTAAATGTAAAAGTGGAATTATTTTTTTTTATTAATGTATTGACTTTTAAATCTTTCAATTTTTTTGATGTTCCATTAGAATCACATATGATTGGCTCTGTTATAGTCGATATTTAGTCCCAGTCATCTGATTTGAAACGTATCAGGGTTGATGATATCAAATATAAATGTTTTTTTGTACCTATGCCAAGTGAAAATGCTGTTGTAATGACTCTAAGTCATAATGAAATAATATAATTTAAAATTTCATATATCTGTATTTTAATAAATAATTTATTTCTGATTCGTTAAATGTATATATGTTTTGTTATGATGAATATTTAAAAAATTCAATATGTTTCTATGACATTATCATTATTATCATTATATTTATATCAATAAAATAATTTGGTATATTGTTTTTAAAAGACTACTATATTATTATATTATATAATATTAATGTTAACTTTATTGCATTAATTATATTTTATAGTTATTTAAGGTTATATAATAATATACATAATTAAGTCATATTATTTGTTATGATTTATTTTTTATATACTTTTTTTTACTATAGATATAATATATTGTATTAAGTAATTGTATTATATATTATATTATAAAATTTTCTTGTTTGTTTAATCAAAATATTATTTATTATTTAAGTAAAAATTAAGTGGTTACTGATTAACCATGATTTTATTAATTTTTGTATTATATTTATTTGCAATAATACAATATTATAATCTATATTGTATATAATTAAAAAAAAAAAAAATTAGGTTTTTCTACTAACAACGAACACATTTGCAATATCTGTTAACAAAAGTTACATTTAAGAAATCTATGAGAAGATTAAAGTAGATGTATATAATTTCAGTTATTAACACAAATCAAATCAAATTAAATCAAAATCAATAAGAAGTTGACGAGTATTCACAATATTAATACTCAGACTTAAACAGACAATTAGTGAAAACATTACAAAGTTCAAGAGAAATAACAGTTTTCGAACTCACACATTCTACCTATTAGTTCAAATTACCTATTCCATGAATAAATACAATGATAGACAAATAATACACTAAGCATTGGAGACAAATGAGGGACTTTAACAACTACCACCACCCTTGAGGTAATGAGGAAAAAACGGCCTTCCATTCCGTAATCGACTTATAGTAAAAAAAAATATTAATTTACCTCGGTAGACTGTCGCACATTGTTGTCAGTACTCAGCAAGCCAGTGAATATTTGATGGAAATCACCCATATTGTCGCCTCCGGCCTTGATTGAGTTCGCGATGAGGGTCTCGGTTCCTGTGATAGTTATTGCGCTGTAAACCTCGTTACCGATGATTAAACACCCGTTAGCGTTTATTGTTGCGGGCAAGCGGATGCCACTGATGAATTTTGAATTAAATTTTATCTTTTATCCTTTGGTCCTTGATCCTACACGACGTTGCAAATCAGCAAAGTTGACTGTTGAGGCGTAGAGCAGAAAAATGTGAGACCACGGTTCACAGTTCACGATAATGATTGTTAGGTTATGAATATAATGTCGTTCGTACCTTATCTTATACCAAGTAATTAGTATGACTAATACTGCGGCTTGGCGTAGCATATCATAACGGCGCGGCGCAGGGATGTCCAATACGCGTGACAGTGTGACAACTGGCTCGCCATGATGTTCGGCGAATGGAGGTCATGGAGCAGGGTGTACAAGGTACACACTGGGGCCGTACGGTAATCCTGATAACCACTGAACCACGATGTAGAGAAGAAAATGATACCACTTCCTATCTCACAATGTAAAAAGATGGATGCCAAAATGTACAGTAAACCAGGAGTTCGAAAATCTCTCAACAGAGTACGCTACTATTCACCCGGAGGTTTATTTTATTTTAAGTTGTTATACGAAAATGTATTATTAAATATTTAAAAATGTATTTAAATGTAAATATAATGTTTATAACTTAAATATAAAATAGGTTGAATATATTGTTATTTTATAGATATAAACCAAGCTAATATTATTATAATAATCATATTATGTTAAATAGGATAACCGCCCCCAGAGAAAAGAATTAAATTTCAAGACAACCAAAATGCTGGTCGGAGTGAAATATCTCCTTCATGCACAATTTACTGATTTGAGCCAAAGGTTAGTTTTTTCATTAAAGTTGTTGCTGCATAAAACTTTTTCGTTTTCATAAGTAGTGAAACTCATATTATTAATGTTTTTTGAACATCAAACACAGATTTAGGATTTGATGGGAGAGACTTTTGACGTGCATGGTAAATACTTTTTCCTAAATATTTTTAAAATATAAATAAATGTTTTCAACATACTATGCTTTTTAATAATATTTCCGTCTTGTATTAATATTTTCGCTTGTCATATTTTTTTTAATTAAACAACGCCACCGTTCAACATTTATAGCAGATATATATGCCAAAATATACTTGTGGCCATTTTCCACATTCAATTTTTTCTCTTTTGTGATTGTAATGAACTCCATTTTTATTATTCATATTATTTAAATATTATTTAGTATAACGTAATTATATAATTATAGACAAGAATATTATGTAGACATGTATATACAGTAGAAACCGTTTATAATGACATTTAAGGGACTAGTCAAAATTGGTTATACTAACCAAAATGACAAAAATTAAATTAAAAACTCTTTTATATGCATGCAATGAACAAAATATTTTACTACAATAACATTTTTAATGTGTTATTAATTATTATATTATATATTTTTTATAGATTACTAAATTGTCTGTTTTAATTGATAGCAATGACTTGGGGAATAGTATTTGAATAATAGTTGGGCACATGTTTGACGATAACATTTTGTAATATTATTCATTATTTGGGTTCAAACAAAAACTCTCATTTTCAAGTCTTTTGAGTTATTGTGTGATAATTGGTGAGGAATTACAATTTTTGAACTGTTATTTCCATTTAATTTAGTTTTTTACGTTTGTACTGTTATACTGAAAATTAATGGATTAACTTGAGTGACTCTAATAGACAATAATATAATCCGTAATAATTAATAAAAATCAGTTGATTAATTAAAGTGTCATATAAAAACCCCCTTTCAAACATCTAGTGTTTTTTTTATATTATAAACGGTGTTTATAGGTTTAAGGTATAAATAGACAAAAGCTTAAAATGAATTAAAATCACCATTTTGTATAGTAAAATATAATATTATAAGCATAACTGCTTTTAGAAGCGGGCCAAAGATTAAGTTTATTCCGTAAGTTATCAGTAAACAAATATGTTGGCTAACGAATGTATTTGTGAAAAAATTTATTTATCACAATCAATCTTGTACCTAACATTCTAGATTTTCAAACACAGTTACATCCAAGACAGTAGATATTATTTAAAATACTTGTTTGAAAATAATATACTATACAAGTATTTTAATACATTTACTTAAATATTTTACTATATTAGATTCTGAACGGAGTGATGAATGTATTGCTTTTACAATGATGTGTGTTTTTTTTTTTTTTTTTTTTGTGTCTGACTCCAACATTTGGAGCAGTAATAATGCTCCGATTTTAGACTTCAGCCCCTCTTTGAATAGGAAATTGAATCTAGTTGGTACTTTAAGGGGGTCAAAATTAAAGTTTTCAAATAGTTTTCAAAAAAATCGAGAAAAACAAAAAAAAAATGACAGAAAAATGGAAATTTTACGGAAAAACCACTTTTCGACAAAATCGATTTTTTGATTTTGCTGTAACTCAAAAACGAATTATTGTAAATACTTGAAATTTTCACCAAATGTTTATATTATGGTTATCTCTTTACAGTTAAATTTTCAAAATATTTTGACCGTTTTTAAGCTACTAATAGACAATTGAAATTTTCGACTTTTCTAAGTTTTTTTTTCTTCAAATGCCGATAAAAATTTTTTGGGTGACCAGAAAATCTTGAAAATTTAATACAAGGTTTCTTATAAGTTGTTCTTAAAGTGATAAAAAAAAATCCGAAATCGTTAGTCACAATTTTTTTTTATAAGTGTTTAAAGTTCGAATTTATACGAAATATGTCAAAATTTAAATTAAATTTCATACGCTCATAATGCGAATGTTGGCCATAGTAACCATAGTAACATAATATAAAAACTATACTATTTGTTTCAAAATAGAATATTTGACAATATTTAAATATAATATATCCTAAACTGACAAATCATCTTCGTTCAGAATCGTTTTTCGTATACAATGATACCTATCATTGCATTCAAATTTAACCTTCCATAGTCTGAGGTCCACCCCACCCCCTAATATACAGCAGAGCGATACCCACTTACCCGCTTTTTTTATTTATACTGTCTATTTATGACTGTCGTCTGTTAAGTTTTCAATAAAATAATTTGAAATTATTTAATTCGAAATTGTGCTACAAAAAGAATAAAATTGTATTTTTTTATCTTACTTTTCATCGAATAGAAAAAAATATAATATACTTATTACTCAATGTCCTCCGTTTAATAATTTTGATTTCGACGGAATCGTTATTGTATTCTTAATTTAAATAATAGTTATTATAATCAAAATATAATATAATAATATAAAAAAAAAACACAGTACCTAATCAATTAAAATTCGTAGAGCCACTAGAAATGAGAACTGTTTGATTTTGACTAGACCTTAACAAAATAATAGATCCATTTAGTCATGGATTAGATCACGTATCGATTATTACGGTTCAACTTAATGTCTAAATCAGGTTACTGTTATCTGAACCAACTTATTTGTCTATCTTTCCACCTTTTATCAATGCATCATACACGTCCAAAATTACCACGATATAGCAGGGCATAATAATAATTTTAAACAGATGATAGATAATTTAATTTTGAAAACTCTAAATTATTTTTCCATACAAGTGTATAACTCCAAAAATGTATTATTTTTGTTGCTACGATACTCGTAATAACAAATTGTGTCACATATATATATATATTATATGTACATTGTACTTATTACATGGGTGCTGGGCATGGCTCAATAACTTTGAAATAACACGCTTGACGACGAGTGTCGGGCTGGTCTGTGGTCAATAACGTTATGAACGGACAAGGATAATGGTAAAAAAGACTAATATAATATAATAGAATTATATATTTTTGCTAAACGGCTGCTATGACCTATTCATCTATTTTCTATGGGTATGCCCTACGATTAGGTTAGGAAAAAGCTATTTGCCATTCGGCCACTACGGGCGGCTCTGAGCGTAATGGTCTGTAGCGAATTAAAAATGTAAATCCGGTCCCGGTGATGTGTATGGAGCACAGGACCGTGTCGATTTCAGCGGCAGTGACGTAGGAGAGGGGGAAGGTAGATAATTATTTTCTAATTCCGCGCGCTAAACTTGCTAGTTGCTACTTGGCGAACGGTGAAGATTGAAGACAGACTGCTAAAATAAAAAATAAATAAAATAAAAAGCGGGTAAGTGGGGATCGCTCTGCTGTATATTAGGAGGTGGGGTGGACCTCAGACTATGGTAGGTTAAATTTGAATGCAATGATAGAGATCATTGTATACGAAAAACGATTCTGAACGGAGATGATTTGTCAGTCTACTGTCTAGGATATAATATACTCAAATATTGTCATATATTCTATTTTGAAACAAATTCAAACATTTAAGTAAAAGCTTCAAGATCTTACTTCAAGTAATTTTTTAAAAATAACAAAAATCGAAAATTATTAATTATTAGTAAAACGTAATTTTACACGTGTATTTTTGATTTCAAATTAAAATTAAAACTTTAAACACTCGTAAATTTTTTTAAATTGAATAATCCTCAAACTTTTTTAAATTATTCTAAGCTTAACTTATGGACAGCATAGTATTAAATTTTAAATTCTTAGCTATTGATAGTAAAATATTTATAAATTTTTTACTACCAAATAGTGAAAAATATTCATGATTTTGACGAATTTGTGTCAATATTTGAACTTCAAATGCTAATAAAAATAAATTGTGCCTATGTATTTTTATAATTTTTGAATGAGAGTTAGAACAAGTTATGTGGACCCTTCAATTAAATTTTCAAGTAATTTGTCCCAGCTAAATTTTTTTTATCAACATTTATAAAAAGAAAATAAAAAAAAAATTGATTATTAAAAATGCCTATAAATAGCTCAAAAAAGTTAAAATATTTTGAAAATCAAATCACATAAAGAAAATGGCAATCTAAATAACTGGTAAAATTTTCAAGTATTTACGACTTATACTATTTGAATAATAACAAATATCATAAACCGTTTGAGGCTAAACCGTTATTTAATGCGGTTTTGTAAAAATTTCAATTTCAATCACTCATACAATTTTTTCGTCTTAGTCCGGTAGAGTTTTTTTTTGCAGATATTTGAAGAAAAATTTATGGAGATACTTGTACCAAATTTTCAAATCTTAGTTATAAAAGAAAAAATTTTTACGATTTTTCAACCACAAAATTACTTGCAAATTTTCGCAATTTTGACATATTTCGTCTAAATTCGAACTTTAAGCATTTATAAAAAAAAATTGTGACTAATGATTTCGGATTTTTTTTATCACATTAAGAACAACTTATAAGAAACCTTGTATTAAATTTTCAAGATTTTCTGGCCGGCCAAAAAATTTTTATCGTTATTTAAAAAAAAATTACTTAGAAAAATTGAAAATTTCAATTGTCTATAAATAGTTCAAAAAAAGTCAATATTCTTTGAAAATTTAATTGTGTATGGAGAACGCTAATATAAACATTTGGTGAAAATTTCAAGTATTTACATCGATAAGTTTTTGAGTTGTAGCAAAATAAAAAATTCGATTTTGACGAAAACTGGTTTTGCGTAAAAAATCCCGTTTTTCCGTCATTTTTTTAGGGTTTTTCCCGACTCATTTAAAAAATATTGAATATTTTTAACTTTTGACCCCCCAAAGTACCAACTAGATTCGAATTCCTTTTCAAAGAGGGGCTGAAGTCAAAAATCGAAGCATTTTTACTGCCCCAAATGTTGTCGACAGAGACAAAAAAAAATTAAGACTAACATTCATTTTATAATCATGATTAAATTAATTCGTATTATTTTTAACTATTTCTATTGTCCATATAAACTTCTAAAATATTTATATCAAGTCAATGTTTTTATATCTTAGTTTAATCAAAAATTGTGATAACTAAATCAAATTTAAATGTTGCATAAAATTATTATCATTTAAAAAGTATTTTAAGTATAAGAATAAACCTTATTTGTAAAAACCTATATCTATAAATATTGTACTGTACTCAAAAATTGATATCTTAACAAATAACAATTATTATTAATATTACTATTTATTTACTTGTTTAATTGTTATTTAATTATGGTTTAATAAGGATGTATTAATGTAACTATCGTAAAATTGTATAAGATTGCATTAAAAATAAGAACCGTTGTCTCCTTTAAAAGAACCTAGGCATTTGAAGACAATCATATTTTGTAAAATTATTTAAAATTTATTTGTTTATAGTATTTTTTAAATTTAAACAATAAAAATTATTATTAAAGATATAAAAAATAAAATTATTCATAAGTAAGAAATTATAAATTTTTATTCATTATCTATTTGTATGCCATTATATTCTAGATGTGTAAGTAAAACAGTAAAAACTTAATGTACTTAATGTGCTCAAAAAATTAAAAACTGTTTTTCATATTTATTTATTTTCTATTGGTAAACAGAAAAGCAACAAATTCATTTTCTATGGCAGCGTCCAACTCGTGTCCTTCGAAGGTTTTTTGTCCCTACCCACCGTAGACATTTTATATTTAAAAAAATCTAAATTTTCAATTCTAAATACAAGAAACATCCATTCAAAATTATAGTTTTTAATTGCACTACACATCATCATATTTTAATAGAACTTACTATCCGCATATTTTAAAAATAAATAAATGAATGAATATTAACTATCATTGAACAATGCCTCCTCGGATGAGAAGTGTAGATTAGCATTACGCCATTACAACTGTGAACTGTAACTATACGAATGACATTATCAGTATTTTTGATATGAATGCACATTTTATTTTAGATTGTTTATTACATAAGCTTTTCGGCTTACATCGTACCTCGTACATGTACATGAATAGAAATGCTACGAAAAATATTTGGTTCGGAATACGAAATTAAAAATGTCATTCGAAAAAGTAAAACACTTAAACAATTGTTATGATAAATATATATATATTTAAAGATAAGTTAGTAAATTATGTAAAGAAAAATATTTTTAAAAAAGTGTATAAATTTTTAAATAATGAGTGTTGTTTAATAAACAAATTTCTTTATGTACCTATTATATTTATAACTATATATATATGTTATATATATATATATATATGTTACGGTCATCAATGTATACAATTTGGGCGTTTTCTACAATGCCCGGGCATTATATATGTGTAAAGGCCTTCGTTATTGAGTAATATAGATAATTAAATATTTAACAGTAAAGTATTGCCAAGATATAATGAATACTATATATTTATACCATAATGTTTAATGTTTATGTTATTAGAAAATATAATTTTATTTTTTATTTTACATAACTTATTTTCACATGTACTGCTTCCATGGCATTTTTATGTACATAGTCGCTCAACTGCTTTGCACTTGCACTTTCGTGATCCTTTGTATAGATTACCTATTTATAATTATAACGATTACGAAAATTTAATGAGCACTGATGGGCGATGGCGAATATGCTGGTCACATTGAACTTGGAAGCATTAGTCATGTATTTATCCAGATAGATTATACATTTCGTGTGTATATAGATCTAACGATCTTACTGAGTTTATTGATTATGGTTCAGGTGTTACTATGTGTAATTTACTTTTTTCTGCCCCTGTGACGCAGGATATTATTGTGTTTTAGTTTTTGGTAATAATACAAATATTAAAAATGAATTTATTCTACCAAAAAAATAAATGCAAACGCTAAAAGGAATCGTAATACTCATTCTTTAACTGGGAGACGTGAAAGAAAAAAATGCAATGAGAACAATTTAAATCAAAATCAGATTGCATTTAAATTAGGTTATAAATGCGCTTTATCTCATAATATATCTCATGTTACTTCCTATGATTTGGGTAATTTATCGTTTAAATACGAGCATTGTTATTCTTTAAACTTCGATTTCAATATTACTAATATACATATTCATAGAAATTTTCATTAGAGCATTATTATAAGTTATAACTAAGTATTGATATAGGTATATATTTATATATAAATAAATAAAAATATTCTACTATCCTATTTTTTTTTACTGTAACCCGGCAGCGACGGGTAATTCAGCTAGTTTTTTTTTAATTCTAGTAAGATGAAGTAGATTAAGTAGACAAATATTTCAAATTTCAATTTTAAAAATGAATTCGTATATGTTTTATGTTTTATTTTGTTTAAGTCGTAAGTTGATAAGTACCTAAATTTGTTTTCAAAATTTTTCATCACGATATTAAATCGATTATTATTTATTATGTTAGAATAAAATTAGGTCTCTTTAACATCGTATAAAACATTTCATTTCAAATCCCTTCAAATATTATTTTAAAATGGTTTGCACCTATCACTGAATGGCAATTCATCAAATACTGCGTGGAGATGATATCATCTTGAGAAATGAGAATTAAAGAGAAAATAATAATACAATTCATGATAAATGATACAAAATAATTTTTACGAATCCTAATGTGATTCAGCGCGACGCACTGAACCCGCATAGGGTGCGTAATTTTAATATAAATACTTAAAACAAAATATATAATATTACGTTTTACATAAATTATTTTATTATCAATATTTATATTTATGTATTACTCGTGGTTTTTTTTATGATTTAATTAGCAATATATACATATTCAGTTCAGTTACATTTTTTTTAACACATTTAAACACACATCTTTTAATGGTTGTACATAACTAGTAAACATATAATTTTTTTTGTAAAAAAAGTTTCGTCTGTTTTATTGAAATCAACTAGCGCAAGTTTGGTTAAACTTTCTCTGTATCAATTGGTGATAATAGTGGTGCTGTGGCAATGTTTAAATATTTTTCATTGACGGCACATAAATAAAGGTGTAATAATTTCATAATCTTGATTTAAGCTAAAGAATAGATGGTATCAATATTAATAGTTATGGCTATAGCCCAAGTAACAAACAAACATTCAATAAATAATGCACGAATATTTATTTTTTAATATTGTAAAAATTAAATGTATAATTAACATTAGTTTTTGATTTATTAAATATTTTTTAATATTTGCCCAATATTGAATAATCATTGAATGAACCAAAATTATATATTTATCTTACATTTATTTATCAATATTTCATAAGCATTATAACCAATTAATTATCCAACATTATAAAAATAATATTGAATTATATTTAATTAAAAATGTTAGCTATTATTAATTTTAAACTATTTATTAATATTTATTATAGTAAGCAGATACAAAATTCTAAAATAAGTACTATTCAAATTTTAGTTCAGTCTTAATAATAAATATTAAATAATATGTCATTTAAATTTTTAATAAATGTATAATCTACAACAGTTGTAGAAAAACTCTACACTAATACGCAGTCAAATCATTCACAAATGACAAATTAAATTATAGAAAATAATACTATAAATAGCATGTGATATTATTAGTAGAATTTCATGTACATTAAAACACTTTATATACTTAGGTATATTTAGGAATGTTTTAAATAAATAAAATTAATATTTTTTTTAGACTCTTTTATTGTTTACATATTATATTAACTTTTATAAAACAATTTTACATCAATCATTTTTTTTTTTTTTTCGGCAAACGGGGCTTGAGCCAAATATGTTTTAATTGGTTCTTCAATATCATGGTCACTTATATTTATAAATTTAAGTTGTTTCTTGATAGACTCTATTTAAAAAAAAATATATATGACAATAGTTAATAGTTAATACAACAATATATATACCTATATATATATGAAAATACAATATACATGTACACATTGCAGTGGCAGACACAGGGGGGTTCAATTCCACTCCAAAATGAATGGATGATTAATTTCAAACGTAATTATACTCACTTATGAACCTTCAAAAAATTCTAATTTTTTCCTATGTCCGCCTCTGAGACAATGTGAATACTACATATACATTACACATAAGGTTTTATTTCACAAATTATACAAAAAAGAATTTAAAACTTCACATTTATATAAATTTCACTAACAGAAAACTTTATTTTTTATAAATATATTTAAGTATTATTTAGTATAACGTAATTATATAATTATAGACAAGAATATTATGTAGACATGTATATACAGTAGAAACCGTTTATAATGACATTTAAGGGACTAGTCAAAATTGGTTATACTAACCAAAATGACAAAAATTAAATTAAAAACTCTTTTATATGCATGCAATGAACAAAATATTTTACTACAATAACATTTTTAATGTGTTATTAATTATTATATTATATATTTTTTATAGATTACTAAATTGTCTGTTTTAATTGATAGCAATGACTTGGGGAATAGTATTTGAATAATAGTTGGGCACATGTTTGACGATAACATTTTGTAATATTATTCATTATTTGGGTTCAAACAAAAACTCTCATTTTCAAGTCTTTTGAGTTATTGTGTGATAATTGGTGAGGAATTACAATTTTTGAACTGTTATTTCCATTTAATTTAGTTTTTTACGTTTGTACTGTTATACTGAAAATTAATGGATTAACTTGAGTGACTCTAATAGACAATAATATAATCCGTAATAATTAATAAAAATCAGTTGATTAATTAAAGTGTCATATAAAAACCCCCTTTCAAACATCTAGTGTTTTTTTTATATTATAAACGGTGTTTATAGGTTTAAGGTATAAATAGACAAAAGCTTAAAATGAATTAAAATCACCATTTTGTATAGTAAAATATAATATTATAAGCATAACTGCTTTTAGAAGCGGGCCAAAGATTAAGTTTATTCCGTAAGTTATCAGTAAACAAATATGTTGGCTAACGAATGTATTTGTGAAAAAATTTATTTATCACAATCAATCTTGTACCTAACATTCTAGATTTTCAAACACAGTTACATCCAAGACAGTAGATATTATTTAAAATACTTGTTTGAAAATAATATACTATACAAGTATTTTAATACATTTACTTAAATATTTTACTATATTAGATTCTGAACGGAGTGATGAATGTATTGCTTTTACAATGATGTGTGTTTTTTTTTTTTTTTTTTTTGTGTCTGACTCCAACATTTGGAGCAGTAATAATGCTCCGATTTTAGACTTCAGCCCCTCTTTGAATAGGAAATTGAATCTAGTTGGTACTTTAAGGGGGTCAAAATTAAAGTTTTCAAATAGTTTTCAAAAAAATCGAGAAAAACAAAAAAAAAATGACAGAAAAATGGAAATTTTACGGAAAAACCACTTTTCGACAAAATCGATTTTTTGATTTTGCTGTAACTCAAAAACGAATTATTGTAAATACTTGAAATTTTCACCAAATGTTTATATTATGGTTATCTCTTTACAGTTAAATTTTCAAAATATTTTGACCGTTTTTAAGCTACTAATAGACAATTGAAATTTTCGACTTTTCTAAGTTTTTTTTTCTTCAAATGCCGATAAAAATTTTTTGGGTGACCAGAAAATCTTGAAAATTTAATACAAGGTTTCTTATAAGTTGTTCTTAAAGTGATAAAAAAAAATCCGAAATCGTTAGTCACAATTTTTTTTTATAAGTGTTTAAAGTTCGAATTTATACGAAATATGTCAAAATTTAAATTAAATTTCATACGCTCATAATGCGAATGTTGGCCATAGTAACCATAGTAACATAATATAAAAACTATACTATTTGTTTCAAAATAGAATATTTGACAATATTTAAATATAATATATCCTAAACTGACAAATCATCTTCGTTCAGAATCGTTTTTCGTATACAATGATACCTATCATTGCATTCAAATTTAACCTTCCATAGTCTGAGGTCCACCCCACCCCCTAATATACAGCAGAGCGATACCCACTTACCCGCTTTTTTTATTTATACTGTCTATTTATGACTGTCGTCTGTTAAGTTTTCAATAAAATAATTTGAAATTATTTAATTCGAAATTGTGCTACAAAAAGAATAAAATTGTATTTTTTTATCTTACTTTTCATCGAATAGAAAAAAATATAATATACTTATTACTCAATGTCCTCCGTTTAATAATTTTGATTTCGACGGAATCGTTATTGTATTCTTAATTTAAATAATAGTTATTATAATCAAAATATAATATAATAATATAAAAAAAAAACACAGTACCTAATCAATTAAAATTCGTAGAGCCACTAGAAATGAGAACTGTTTGATTTTGACTAGACCTTAACAAAATAATAGATCCATTTAGTCATGGATTAGATCACGTATCGATTATTACGGTTCAACTTAATGTCTAAATCAGGTTACTGTTATCTGAACCAACTTATTTGTCTATCTTTCCACCTTTTATCAATGCATCATACACGTCCAAAATTACCACGATATAGCAGGGCATAATAATAATTTTAAACAGATGATAGATAATTTAATTTTGAAAACTCTAAATTATTTTTCCATACAAGTGTATAACTCCAAAAATGTATTATTTTTGTTGCTACGATACTCGTAATAACAAATTGTGTCACATATATATATATATTATATGTACATTGTACTTATTACATGGGTGCTGGGCATGGCTCAATAACTTTGAAATAACACGCTTGACGACGAGTGTCGGGCTGGTCTGTGGTCAATAACGTTATGAACGGACAAGGATAATGGTAAAAAAGACTAATATAATATAATAGAATTATATATTTTTGCTAAACGGCTGCTATGACCTATTCATCTATTTTCTATGGGTATGCCCTACGATTAGGTTAGGAAAAAGCTATTTGCCATTCGGCCACTACGGGCGGCTCTGAGCGTAATGGTCTGTAGCGAATTAAAAATGTAAATCCGGTCCCGGTGATGTGTATGGAGCACAGGACCGTGTCGATTTCAGCGGCAGTGACGTAGGAGAGGGGGAAGGTAGATAATTATTTTCTAATTCCGCGCGCTAAACTTGCTAGTTGCTACTTGGCGAACGGTGAAGATTGAAGACAGACTGCTAAAATAAAAAATAAATAAAATAAAAAGCGGGTAAGTGGGGATCGCTCTGCTGTATATTAGGAGGTGGGGTGGACCTCAGACTATGGTAGGTTAAATTTGAATGCAATGATAGAGATCATTGTATACGAAAAACGATTCTGAACGGAGATGATTTGTCAGTCTACTGTCTAGGATATAATATACTCAAATATTGTCATATATTCTATTTTGAAACAAATTCAAACATTTAAGTAAAAGCTTCAAGATCTTACTTCAAGTAATTTTTTAAAAATAACAAAAATCGAAAATTATTAATTATTAGTAAAACGTAATTTTACACGTGTATTTTTGATTTCAAATTAAAATTAAAACTTTAAACACTCGTAAATTTTTTTAAATTGAATAATCCTCAAACTTTTTTAAATTATTCTAAGCTTAACTTATGGACAGCATAGTATTAAATTTTAAATTCTTAGCTATTGATAGTAAAATATTTATAAATTTTTTACTACCAAATAGTGAAAAATATTCATGATTTTGACGAATTTGTGTCAATATTTGAACTTCAAATGCTAATAAAAATAAATTGTGCCTATGTATTTTTATAATTTTTGAATGAGAGTTAGAACAAGTTATGTGGACCCTTCAATTAAATTTTCAAGTAATTTGTCCCAGCTAAATTTTTTTTATCAACATTTATAAAAAGAAAATAAAAAAAAAATTGATTATTAAAAATGCCTATAAATAGCTCAAAAAAGTTAAAATATTTTGAAAATCAAATCACATAAAGAAAATGGCAATCTAAATAACTGGTAAAATTTTCAAGTATTTACGACTTATACTATTTGAATAATAACAAATATCATAAACCGTTTGAGGCTAAACCGTTATTTAATGCGGTTTTGTAAAAATTTCAATTTCAATCACTCATACAATTTTTTCGTCTTAGTCCGGTAGAGTTTTTTTTTGCAGATATTTGAAGAAAAATTTATGGAGATACTTGTACCAAATTTTCAAATCTTAGTTATAAAAGAAAAAATTTTTACGATTTTTCAACCACAAAATTACTTGCAAATTTTCGCAATTTTGACATATTTCGTCTAAATTCGAACTTTAAGCATTTATAAAAAAAAATTGTGACTAATGATTTCGGATTTTTTTTATCACATTAAGAACAACTTATAAGAAACCTTGTATTAAATTTTCAAGATTTTCTGGCCGGCCAAAAAATTTTTATCGTTATTTAAAAAAAAATTACTTAGAAAAATTGAAAATTTCAATTGTCTATAAATAGTTCAAAAAAAGTCAATATTCTTTGAAAATTTAATTGTGTATGGAGAACGCTAATATAAACATTTGGTGAAAATTTCAAGTATTTACATCGATAAGTTTTTGAGTTGTAGCAAAATAAAAAATTCGATTTTGACGAAAACTGGTTTTGCGTAAAAAATCCCGTTTTTCCGTCATTTTTTTAGGGTTTTTCCCGACTCATTTAAAAAATATTGAATATTTTTAACTTTTGACCCCCCAAAGTACCAACTAGATTCGAATTCCTTTTCAAAGAGGGGCTGAAGTCAAAAATCGAAGCATTTTTACTGCCCCAAATGTTGTCGACAGAGACAAAAAAAAATTAAGACTAACATTCATTTTATAATCATGATTAAATTAATTCGTATTATTTTTAACTATTTCTATTGTCCATATAAACTTCTAAAATATTTATATCAAGTCAATGTTTTTATATCTTAGTTTAATCAAAAATTGTGATAACTAAATCAAATTTAAATGTTGCATAAAATTATTATCATTTAAAAAGTATTTTAAGTATAAGAATAAACCTTATTTGTAAAAACCTATATCTATAAATATTGTACTGTACTCAAAAATTGATATCTTAACAAATAACAATTATTATTAATATTACTATTTATTTACTTGTTTAATTGTTATTTAATTATGGTTTAATAAGGATGTATTAATGTAACTATCGTAAAATTGTATAAGATTGCATTAAAAATAAGAACCGTTGTCTCCTTTAAAAGAACCTAGGCATTTGAAGACAATCATATTTTGTAAAATTATTTAAAATTTATTTGTTTATAGTATTTTTTAAATTTAAACAATAAAAATTATTATTAAAGATATAAAAAATAAAATTATTCATAAGTAAGAAATTATAAATTTTTATTCATTATCTATTTGTATGCCATTATATTCTAGATGTGTAAGTAAAACAGTAAAAACTTAATGTACTTAATGTGCTCAAAAAATTAAAAACTGTTTTTCATATTTATTTATTTTCTATTGGTAAACAGAAAAGCAACAAATTCATTTTCTATGGCAGCGTCCAACTCGTGTCCTTCGAAGGTTTTTTGTCCCTACCCACCGTAGACATTTTATATTTAAAAAAATCTAAATTTTCAATTCTAAATACAAGAAACATCCATTCAAAATTATAGTTTTTAATTGCACTACACATCATCATATTTTAATAGAACTTACTATCCGCATATTTTAAAAATAAATAAATGAATGAATATTAACTATCATTGAACAATGCCTCCTCGGATGAGAAGTGTAGATTAGCATTACGCCATTACAACTGTGAACTGTAACTATACGAATGACATTATCAGTATTTTTGATATGAATGCACATTTTATTTTAGATTGTTTATTACATAAGCTTTTCGGCTTACATCGTACCTCGTACATGTACATGAATAGAAATGCTACGAAAAATATTTGGTTCGGAATACGAAATTAAAAATGTCATTCGAAAAAGTAAAACACTTAAACAATTGTTATGATAAATATATATATATTTAAAGATAAGTTAGTAAATTATGTAAAGAAAAATATTTTTAAAAAAGTGTATAAATTTTTAAATAATGAGTGTTGTTTAATAAACAAATTTCTTTATGTACCTATTATATTTATAACTATATATATATGTTATATATATATATATATATGTTACGGTCATCAATGTATACAATTTGGGCGTTTTCTACAATGCCCGGGCATTATATATGTGTAAAGGCCTTCGTTATTGAGTAATATAGATAATTAAATATTTAACAGTAAAGTATTGCCAAGATATAATGAATACTATATATTTATACCATAATGTTTAATGTTTATGTTATTAGAAAATATAATTTTATTTTTTATTTTACATAACTTATTTTCACATGTACTGCTTCCATGGCATTTTTATGTACATAGTCGCTCAACTGCTTTGCACTTGCACTTTCGTGATCCTTTGTATAGATTACCTATTTATAATTATAACGATTACGAAAATTTAATGAGCACTGATGGGCGATGGCGAATATGCTGGTCACATTGAACTTGGAAGCATTAGTCATGTATTTATCCAGATAGATTATACATTTCGTGTGTATATAGATCTAACGATCTTACTGAGTTTATTGATTATGGTTCAGGTGTTACTATGTGTAATTTACTTTTTTCTGCCCCTGTGACGCAGGATATTATTGTGTTTTAGTTTTTGGTAATAATACAAATATTAAAAATGAATTTATTCTACCAAAAAAATAAATGCAAACGCTAAAAGGAATCGTAATACTCATTCTTTAACTGGGAGACGTGAAAGAAAAAAATGCAATGAGAACAATTTAAATCAAAATCAGATTGCATTTAAATTAGGTTATAAATGCGCTTTATCTCATAATATATCTCATGTTACTTCCTATGATTTGGGTAATTTATCGTTTAAATACGAGCATTGTTATTCTTTAAACTTCGATTTCAATATTACTAATATACATATTCATAGAAATTTTCATTAGAGCATTATTATAAGTTATAACTAAGTATTGATATAGGTATATATTTATATATAAATAAATAAAAATATTCTACTATCCTATTTTTTTTTACTGTAACCCGGCAGCGACGGGTAATTCAGCTAGTTTTTTTTTAATTCTAGTAAGATGAAGTAGATTAAGTAGACAAATATTTCAAATTTCAATTTTAAAAATGAATTCGTATATGTTTTATGTTTTATTTTGTTTAAGTCGTAAGTTGATAAGTACCTAAATTTGTTTTCAAAATTTTTCATCACGATATTAAATCGATTATTATTTATTATGTTAGAATAAAATTAGGTCTCTTTAACATCGTATAAAACATTTCATTTCAAATCCCTTCAAATATTATTTTAAAATGGTTTGCACCTATCACTGAATGGCAATTCATCAAATACTGCGTGGAGATGATATCATCTTGAGAAATGAGAATTAAAGAGAAAATAATAATACAATTCATGATAAATGATACAAAATAATTTTTACGAATCCTAATGTGATTCAGCGCGACGCACTGAACCCGCATAGGGTGCGTAATTTTAATATAAATACTTAAAACAAAATATATAATATTACGTTTTACATAAATTATTTTATTATCAATATTTATATTTATGTATTACTCGTGGTTTTTTTTATGATTTAATTAGCAATATATACATATTCAGTTCAGTTACATTTTTTTTAACACATTTAAACACACATCTTTTAATGGTTGTACATAACTAGTAAACATATAATTTTTTTTGTAAAAAAAGTTTCGTCTGTTTTATTGAAATCAACTAGCGCAAGTTTGGTTAAACTTTCTCTGTATCAATTGGTGATAATAGTGGTGCTGTGGCAATGTTTAAATATTTTTCATTGACGGCACATAAATAAAGGTGTAATAATTTCATAATCTTGATTTAAGCTAAAGAATAGATGGTATCAATATTAATAGTTATGGCTATAGCCCAAGTAACAAACAAACATTCAATAAATAATGCACGAATATTTATTTTTTAATATTGTAAAAATTAAATGTATAATTAACATTAGTTTTTGATTTATTAAATATTTTTTAATATTTGCCCAATATTGAATAATCATTGAATGAACCAAAATTATATATTTATCTTACATTTATTTATCAATATTTCATAAGCATTATAACCAATTAATTATCCAACATTATAAAAATAATATTGAATTATATTTAATTAAAAATGTTAGCTATTATTAATTTTAAACTATTTATTAATATTTATTATAGTAAGCAGATACAAAATTCTAAAATAAGTACTATTCAAATTTTAGTTCAGTCTTAATAATAAATATTAAATAATATGTCATTTAAATTTTTAATAAATGTATAATCTACAACAGTTGTAGAAAAACTCTACACTAATACGCAGTCAAATCATTCACAAATGACAAATTAAATTATAGAAAATAATACTATAAATAGCATGTGATATTATTAGTAGAATTTCATGTACATTAAAACACTTTATATACTTAGGTATATTTAGGAATGTTTTAAATAAATAAAATTAATATTTTTTTTAGACTCTTTTATTGTTTACATATTATATTAACTTTTATAAAACAATTTTACATCAATCATTTTTTTTTTTTTTTCGGCAAACGGGGCTTGAGCCAAATATGTTTTAATTGGTTCTTCAATATCATGGTCACTTATATTTATAAATTTAAGTTGTTTCTTGATAGACTCTATTTAAAAAAAAATATATATGACAATAGTTAATAGTTAATACAACAATATATATACCTATATATATATGAAAATACAATATACATGTACACATTGCAGTGGCAGACACAGGGGGGTTCAATTCCACTCCAAAATGAATGGATGATTAATTTCAAACGTAATTATACTCACTTATGAACCTTCAAAAAATTCTAATTTTTTCCTATGTCCGCCTCTGAGACAATGTGAATACTACATATACATTACACATAAGGTTTTATTTCACAAATTATACAAAAAAGAATTTAAAACTTCACATTTATATAAATTTCACTAACAGAAAACTTTATTTTTTATAAATATATTTAAGTATTATTTAGTATAACGTAATTATATAATTATAGACAAGAATATTATGTAGACATGTATATACAGTAGAAACCGTTTATAATGACATTTAAGGGACTAGTCAAAATTGGTTATACTAACCAAAATGACAAAAATTAAATTAAAAACTCTTTTATATGCATGCAATGAACAAAATATTTTACTACAATAACATTTTTAATGTGTTATTAATTATTATATTATATATTTTTTATAGATTACTAAATTGTCTGTTTTAATTGATAGCAATGACTTGGGGAATAGTATTTGAATAATAGTTGGGCACATGTTTGACGATAACATTTTGTAATATTATTCATTATTTGGGTTCAAACAAAAACTCTCATTTTCAAGTCTTTTGAGTTATTGTGTGATAATTGGTGAGGAATTACAATTTTTGAACTGTTATTTCCATTTAATTTAGTTTTTTACGTTTGTACTGTTATACTGAAAATTAATGGATTAACTTGAGTGACTCTAATAGACAATAATATAATCCGTAATAATTAATAAAAATCAGTTGATTAATTAAAGTGTCATATAAAAACCCCCTTTCAAACATCTAGTGTTTTTTTTATATTATAAACGGTGTTTATAGGTTTAAGGTATAAATAGACAAAAGCTTAAAATGAATTAAAATCACCATTTTGTATAGTAAAATATAATATTATAAGCATAACTGCTTTTAGAAGCGGGCCAAAGATTAAGTTTATTCCGTAAGTTATCAGTAAACAAATATGTTGGCTAACGAATGTATTTGTGAAAAAATTTATTTATCACAATCAATCTTGTACCTAACATTCTAGATTTTCAAACACAGTTACATCCAAGACAGTAGATATTATTTAAAATACTTGTTTGAAAATAATATACTATACAAGTATTTTAATACATTTACTTAAATATTTTACTATATTAGATTCTGAACGGAGTGATGAATGTATTGCTTTTACAATGATGTGTGTTTTTTTTTTTTTTTTTTTTGTGTCTGACTCCAACATTTGGAGCAGTAATAATGCTCCGATTTTAGACTTCAGCCCCTCTTTGAATAGGAAATTGAATCTAGTTGGTACTTTAAGGGGGTCAAAATTAAAGTTTTCAAATAGTTTTCAAAAAAATCGAGAAAAACAAAAAAAAAATGACAGAAAAATGGAAATTTTACGGAAAAACCACTTTTCGACAAAATCGATTTTTTGATTTTGCTGTAACTCAAAAACGAATTATTGTAAATACTTGAAATTTTCACCAAATGTTTATATTATGGTTATCTCTTTACAGTTAAATTTTCAAAATATTTTGACCGTTTTTAAGCTACTAATAGACAATTGAAATTTTCGACTTTTCTAAGTTTTTTTTTCTTCAAATGCCGATAAAAATTTTTTGGGTGACCAGAAAATCTTGAAAATTTAATACAAGGTTTCTTATAAGTTGTTCTTAAAGTGATAAAAAAAAATCCGAAATCGTTAGTCACAATTTTTTTTTATAAGTGTTTAAAGTTCGAATTTATACGAAATATGTCAAAATTTAAATTAAATTTCATACGCTCATAATGCGAATGTTGGCCATAGTAACCATAGTAACATAATATAAAAACTATACTATTTGTTTCAAAATAGAATATTTGACAATATTTAAATATAATATATCCTAAACTGACAAATCATCTTCGTTCAGAATCGTTTTTCGTATACAATGATACCTATCATTGCATTCAAATTTAACCTTCCATAGTCTGAGGTCCACCCCACCCCCTAATATACAGCAGAGCGATACCCACTTACCCGCTTTTTTTATTTATACTGTCTATTTATGACTGTCGTCTGTTAAGTTTTCAATAAAATAATTTGAAATTATTTAATTCGAAATTGTGCTACAAAAAGAATAAAATTGTATTTTTTTATCTTACTTTTCATCGAATAGAAAAAAATATAATATACTTATTACTCAATGTCCTCCGTTTAATAATTTTGATTTCGACGGAATCGTTATTGTATTCTTAATTTAAATAATAGTTATTATAATCAAAATATAATATAATAATATAAAAAAAAAACACAGTACCTAATCAATTAAAATTCGTAGAGCCACTAGAAATGAGAACTGTTTGATTTTGACTAGACCTTAACAAAATAATAGATCCATTTAGTCATGGATTAGATCACGTATCGATTATTACGGTTCAACTTAATGTCTAAATCAGGTTACTGTTATCTGAACCAACTTATTTGTCTATCTTTCCACCTTTTATCAATGCATCATACACGTCCAAAATTACCACGATATAGCAGGGCATAATAATAATTTTAAACAGATGATAGATAATTTAATTTTGAAAACTCTAAATTATTTTTCCATACAAGTGTATAACTCCAAAAATGTATTATTTTTGTTGCTACGATACTCGTAATAACAAATTGTGTCACATATATATATATATTATATGTACATTGTACTTATTACATGGGTGCTGGGCATGGCTCAATAACTTTGAAATAACACGCTTGACGACGAGTGTCGGGCTGGTCTGTGGTCAATAACGTTATGAACGGACAAGGATAATGGTAAAAAAGACTAATATAATATAATAGAATTATATATTTTTGCTAAACGGCTGCTATGACCTATTCATCTATTTTCTATGGGTATGCCCTACGATTAGGTTAGGAAAAAGCTATTTGCCATTCGGCCACTACGGGCGGCTCTGAGCGTAATGGTCTGTAGCGAATTAAAAATGTAAATCCGGTCCCGGTGATGTGTATGGAGCACAGGACCGTGTCGATTTCAGCGGCAGTGACGTAGGAGAGGGGGAAGGTAGATAATTATTTTCTAATTCCGCGCGCTAAACTTGCTAGTTGCTACTTGGCGAACGGTGAAGATTGAAGACAGACTGCTAAAATAAAAAATAAATAAAATAAAAAGCGGGTAAGTGGGGATCGCTCTGCTGTATATTAGGAGGTGGGGTGGACCTCAGACTATGGTAGGTTAAATTTGAATGCAATGATAGAGATCATTGTATACGAAAAACGATTCTGAACGGAGATGATTTGTCAGTCTACTGTCTAGGATATAATATACTCAAATATTGTCATATATTCTATTTTGAAACAAATTCAAACATTTAAGTAAAAGCTTCAAGATCTTACTTCAAGTAATTTTTTAAAAATAACAAAAATCGAAAATTATTAATTATTAGTAAAACGTAATTTTACACGTGTATTTTTGATTTCAAATTAAAATTAAAACTTTAAACACTCGTAAATTTTTTTAAATTGAATAATCCTCAAACTTTTTTAAATTATTCTAAGCTTAACTTATGGACAGCATAGTATTAAATTTTAAATTCTTAGCTATTGATAGTAAAATATTTATAAATTTTTTACTACCAAATAGTGAAAAATATTCATGATTTTGACGAATTTGTGTCAATATTTGAACTTCAAATGCTAATAAAAATAAATTGTGCCTATGTATTTTTATAATTTTTGAATGAGAGTTAGAACAAGTTATGTGGACCCTTCAATTAAATTTTCAAGTAATTTGTCCCAGCTAAATTTTTTTTATCAACATTTATAAAAAGAAAATAAAAAAAAAATTGATTATTAAAAATGCCTATAAATAGCTCAAAAAAGTTAAAATATTTTGAAAATCAAATCACATAAAGAAAATGGCAATCTAAATAACTGGTAAAATTTTCAAGTATTTACGACTTATACTATTTGAATAATAACAAATATCATAAACCGTTTGAGGCTAAACCGTTATTTAATGCGGTTTTGTAAAAATTTCAATTTCAATCACTCATACAATTTTTTCGTCTTAGTCCGGTAGAGTTTTTTTTTGCAGATATTTGAAGAAAAATTTATGGAGATACTTGTACCAAATTTTCAAATCTTAGTTATAAAAGAAAAAATTTTTACGATTTTTCAACCACAAAATTACTTGCAAATTTTCGCAATTTTGACATATTTCGTCTAAATTCGAACTTTAAGCATTTATAAAAAAAAATTGTGACTAATGATTTCGGATTTTTTTTATCACATTAAGAACAACTTATAAGAAACCTTGTATTAAATTTTCAAGATTTTCTGGCCGGCCAAAAAATTTTTATCGTTATTTAAAAAAAAATTACTTAGAAAAATTGAAAATTTCAATTGTCTATAAATAGTTCAAAAAAAGTCAATATTCTTTGAAAATTTAATTGTGTATGGAGAACGCTAATATAAACATTTGGTGAAAATTTCAAGTATTTACATCGATAAGTTTTTGAGTTGTAGCAAAATAAAAAATTCGATTTTGACGAAAACTGGTTTTGCGTAAAAAATCCCGTTTTTCCGTCATTTTTTTAGGGTTTTTCCCGACTCATTTAAAAAATATTGAATATTTTTAACTTTTGACCCCCCAAAGTACCAACTAGATTCGAATTCCTTTTCAAAGAGGGGCTGAAGTCAAAAATCGAAGCATTTTTACTGCCCCAAATGTTGTCGACAGAGACAAAAAAAAATTAAGACTAACATTCATTTTATAATCATGATTAAATTAATTCGTATTATTTTTAACTATTTCTATTGTCCATATAAACTTCTAAAATATTTATATCAAGTCAATGTTTTTATATCTTAGTTTAATCAAAAATTGTGATAACTAAATCAAATTTAAATGTTGCATAAAATTATTATCATTTAAAAAGTATTTTAAGTATAAGAATAAACCTTATTTGTAAAAACCTATATCTATAAATATTGTACTGTACTCAAAAATTGATATCTTAACAAATAACAATTATTATTAATATTACTATTTATTTACTTGTTTAATTGTTATTTAATTATGGTTTAATAAGGATGTATTAATGTAACTATCGTAAAATTGTATAAGATTGCATTAAAAATAAGAACCGTTGTCTCCTTTAAAAGAACCTAGGCATTTGAAGACAATCATATTTTGTAAAATTATTTAAAATTTATTTGTTTATAGTATTTTTTAAATTTAAACAATAAAAATTATTATTAAAGATATAAAAAATAAAATTATTCATAAGTAAGAAATTATAAATTTTTATTCATTATCTATTTGTATGCCATTATATTCTAGATGTGTAAGTAAAACAGTAAAAACTTAATGTACTTAATGTGCTCAAAAAATTAAAAACTGTTTTTCATATTTATTTATTTTCTATTGGTAAACAGAAAAGCAACAAATTCATTTTCTATGGCAGCGTCCAACTCGTGTCCTTCGAAGGTTTTTTGTCCCTACCCACCGTAGACATTTTATATTTAAAAAAATCTAAATTTTCAATTCTAAATACAAGAAACATCCATTCAAAATTATAGTTTTTAATTGCACTACACATCATCATATTTTAATAGAACTTACTATCCGCATATTTTAAAAATAAATAAATGAATGAATATTAACTATCATTGAACAATGCCTCCTCGGATGAGAAGTGTAGATTAGCATTACGCCATTACAACTGTGAACTGTAACTATACGAATGACATTATCAGTATTTTTGATATGAATGCACATTTTATTTTAGATTGTTTATTACATAAGCTTTTCGGCTTACATCGTACCTCGTACATGTACATGAATAGAAATGCTACGAAAAATATTTGGTTCGGAATACGAAATTAAAAATGTCATTCGAAAAAGTAAAACACTTAAACAATTGTTATGATAAATATATATATATTTAAAGATAAGTTAGTAAATTATGTAAAGAAAAATATTTTTAAAAAAGTGTATAAATTTTTAAATAATGAGTGTTGTTTAATAAACAAATTTCTTTATGTACCTATTATATTTATAACTATATATATATGTTATATATATATATATATATGTTACGGTCATCAATGTATACAATTTGGGCGTTTTCTACAATGCCCGGGCATTATATATGTGTAAAGGCCTTCGTTATTGAGTAATATAGATAATTAAATATTTAACAGTAAAGTATTGCCAAGATATAATGAATACTATATATTTATACCATAATGTTTAATGTTTATGTTATTAGAAAATATAATTTTATTTTTTATTTTACATAACTTATTTTCACATGTACTGCTTCCATGGCATTTTTATGTACATAGTCGCTCAACTGCTTTGCACTTGCACTTTCGTGATCCTTTGTATAGATTACCTATTTATAATTATAACGATTACGAAAATTTAATGAGCACTGATGGGCGATGGCGAATATGCTGGTCACATTGAACTTGGAAGCATTAGTCATGTATTTATCCAGATAGATTATACATTTCGTGTGTATATAGATCTAACGATCTTACTGAGTTTATTGATTATGGTTCAGGTGTTACTATGTGTAATTTACTTTTTTCTGCCCCTGTGACGCAGGATATTATTGTGTTTTAGTTTTTGGTAATAATACAAATATTAAAAATGAATTTATTCTACCAAAAAAATAAATGCAAACGCTAAAAGGAATCGTAATACTCATTCTTTAACTGGGAGACGTGAAAGAAAAAAATGCAATGAGAACAATTTAAATCAAAATCAGATTGCATTTAAATTAGGTTATAAATGCGCTTTATCTCATAATATATCTCATGTTACTTCCTATGATTTGGGTAATTTATCGTTTAAATACGAGCATTGTTATTCTTTAAACTTCGATTTCAATATTACTAATATACATATTCATAGAAATTTTCATTAGAGCATTATTATAAGTTATAACTAAGTATTGATATAGGTATATATTTATATATAAATAAATAAAAATATTCTACTATCCTATTTTTTTTTACTGTAACCCGGCAGCGACGGGTAATTCAGCTAGTTTTTTTTTAATTCTAGTAAGATGAAGTAGATTAAGTAGACAAATATTTCAAATTTCAATTTTAAAAATGAATTCGTATATGTTTTATGTTTTATTTTGTTTAAGTCGTAAGTTGATAAGTACCTAAATTTGTTTTCAAAATTTTTCATCACGATATTAAATCGATTATTATTTATTATGTTAGAATAAAATTAGGTCTCTTTAACATCGTATAAAACATTTCATTTCAAATCCCTTCAAATATTATTTTAAAATGGTTTGCACCTATCACTGAATGGTCAAATACTGCGTGGAGATGATATCATCTTGAGAAATGAGAATTAAAGAGAAAATAATAATACAATTCATGATAAATGATACAAAATAATTTTTACGAATCCTAATTCCTAATGTGATTCAGCGCGACGCACTGAACCCGCATAGGGTGCGTAATTTTAATATAAATACTTAAAACAAAATATATAATATTACGTTTTACATAAATTATTTTATTATCAATATTTATATTTATGTATTACTCGTGGTTTTTTTTATGATTTAATTAGCAATATATACATATTCAGTTCAGTTACATTTTTTTTAACACATTTAAACACACATCTTTTAATGGTTGTACATAACTAGTAAACATATAATTTTTTTTGTAAAAAAAGTTTCGTCTGTTTTATTGAAATCAACTAGCGCAAGTTTGGTTAAACTTTCTCTATATCAATTGGTGATAATAGTGGTGCTGTTGCAATGTTTAAATATTTTTCATTGACGGCACATAAATAAAGGTGTAATAATTTCATAATCTTGATTTAAGCTAAAGAATAGATGGTATCAATATTAATAGTTATGGCTATAGGTAGTATCGATATTACTATATGCTGTAGTGTTATTGCAACCTTTTTCTACTAAATTTTATCTTTTATATCTTATATTATCAGTTATCTTTAAAAGTTTATAACGTTTATTATAGCAATTATTTGTGTGCACAGGGTAACTATCAAACTTGTCTGTAAAATGTACCCAAATAAGATAAAATTGTAAATATCTGTTAGTGTGTTCACAACGTTCTATGTGGCGTATTAGTATAGGTACCTATTTACTGCGGTAATTTTAATTATTAGATATTTCATTAAAATAAAAATGGATATTAGTCAAATTTTTAAGTTTGATACATCGTGTGTTGTTTTAAATAGTGATTTTAAAATTTTATTTATATTATAATTTTGATTGCTTGGCTAGATCTATTTGTTTTTTATTTTTGTCTCTAGCTGTATTTTCTACTGTACATGCAAAATGCATCCGACCTTGCATATAAAAAGTTATAATGAATTTTGAAAGCAAATGTCCATGTTCATTGCAACCGATGGATATAATTTTTAAATTATTAGTTTTCAAATATTTTAATATTTCAAATAATATATTTTTATGCATTTTAGTAAATGTTAATACCTTGCATATTGCTTCAAGCTGAAAATAATAGGTAGGTATGTAATTTTATTATTAGGTAGTTTGTTGTATATAGTATATACTATATACCTATTTTAATTTAATTTATTCGTTTTTTAAGTACATTATCCATAAAGTACCTGATTTATTTTTTCATAAAGATTCTTTGATGGAACTATTAAGAATCCACAACTTTTTAATGACAATAATCTTTCCCTTTCTTCATTTTCGCTATTGTCCTGTACAGCATATAAAGCTGTACTGCATGCACTACAATTTTTTGCTGGATTCATCTTTTTCATTTTTCGTACGACATATTCGCTTAGTACAGTTAGTGCATTTTCATCAATCCTGAGGGCTGTATAATCATGATCTTGTAAATTCAAATTGTTTATAGATATGTTAATAAAAATATTGTCAAGTATGTTGTCAATTTTTGTTCAAATTCAACTTTTCTTTCATTATTTTTTTCACTCATGATGTCTTTCATATTTAATATTGTTTCTAGCAATTCACCACCCGAAGCATTACTCCCACGTGGTGGTCGAACAAGTGCATATGTCGATAATAAACGAAAAACTTGAATAAATAAAATGGAATCTGGATAAGAACTTGACCAACATGCATCTCGAAACACAACCAAAGAAATGCTGTAATTATTTATAATAATGTAAGTTTCTGGCTATAATATTATAAAGATTTTATCTTGTGTTTTATATTTATTATTACCTCTTGAGTATCTTCATTCATACGTCTCGTTAAAAAATATTTAAACCCAACTTCATGTCATAAATATTCTACTAATTCAAGTGCTGTTTTAACTGTAACCCGTAAACCTGTGATTGTTGATGTAAACTTTTTTGAAGCACCTATTTTCATATCATCAAGTTGGTCAAGATAAGATAAAAAATCTTGAAGAACCTTAAACATGTATGATATTTTAGATTCTGAACGAAGTGATGAATGTATTGATTTTACTATGATGTGTTTTTTTTTCTTTTTGTGTCTGACGACAACATTTGGAGCAGTAATGATGCTCCGATTTTTGATTTCAGTCCCTCTTTGAATAGGAAAATTCATCTAGTTGGTACTTTGGGGGGGGGGGGGTCAAAAGTAAACATTTTCAAATAGTTGACTTTTCGACAAAATCGATTTTTTGATTTTGCTGTAACTCAAAAACGAATTATTGTAAATACTTGAAATTTTCACCAAATATTAATATTATGGTTATCTCTTAACAGTTAAATTTTCAAAATATTTTGACCATTTTTAAGCTACTTATAGACAATTGAAATTTTTCTAAGTTTTTTTTCTTCAAATGCCGATAAAAATGTTTTGGGTGGCCAGAAAATCTTGAAAATTTAATACAAGGTTTCTTATAAGTTGTTCTTAAAGTGATAATAAAAAAACTGTCTGATACCATTTACCACAAAATGGTTAATATAACAACATAAGTGCATGATCTCCAAGCTTTGTTTTGTAATTTTTTGTGCTGTATTTTCCTAGATCTACAAAACCCTCAACACGGAGATAACTTCTTTTAAAAGATAGTGCTTCAGAAAGTTTCATTTCTTCAAGTAGTAAGACACCTAACATTTAAATGAAAAAATGTATATTTTAATATGTGCTTAATTTAAAAATAATGTTAATATTTTAAAATGGTACCGTGTTGTTTCATTTTAGACATATCTTTTGTTTTTAATCCCATCACTTCAAATTTGGCTTCCGAAAAACCATATACTGGATGAGTTTATTTTAATGTATCTTTGCAACGTTATATATGATGGAAATGGCAGTATATTATCTTTTCGCATTTACGGTACAATTTTGGTGATTTTATTCGGATTAAAAAAACATTCATAAATCCATGTAACTGTATATCGTCTACATTTTGTTGGCTTATCTTTTGCTGCATTGAAACAAGCATAAACAAATTCCATTTGTTTTTCAGGTAGCTGGTTGGTGTATGAAGATAATTGTGTTTGTGAAAGATTATCTTACTTTTTAATCATGCGGGTAATATTTTGTTTCAATGATAGAACCTATAATACATAAGATATTTCATTTTAAATACAAACTTACTTAATAAAATGTATCTACCTTTGTTTTAAGCCTTCTAATTTCATAAGTCTTAAGTTTTTTTCAAGCTTTAGCATTTACACCGGTTATTTTCTTGTTCCCATTCTTTTTTTGATTTTCTCATCTTAATTCAACACATGTTATACATCTATATTTTATTTTTTAATTCACAGTTCGGCTTACAGCTATTAAAGTACCTTGATTTATATAACCAGTACAATCAGCAGATTGTTTACCGTTATCAGTTACACCATTTGATGTTTCACATCTGCCAGGTGTCCCGCGACGGCTCAGTTTAATTTGTAATTATGTTGAAAATTATTATTTTTATTATTATTAATTTTTTGCCGAGCTTCGGCGAATTGAGCCGACAAGCCACGAGTGGAGCGTCGCCTCGCCACAGACGGTCTCACTTATAGACCTTAATATATACTAATGGACGGTACATGGTAGTAGTCATGACAAAATATACAGGTATGCCAGTAATATTCCGGTTTTTGAAGCGAATCGCGCATCCACCCTCCGCCCATCTTTGTACTGTGCCGTGAGCATTTCCCCGTTTCTCATTGGTCTGCCGTCGCCACAGCCGTTATAGCCGCCGCCGCCGAGGACTCCACCACCACTCCACCGCCAATCTAGTCGGAGAAATGCTTACGTCACGGACCTGCGTATCACGAGTTGCTGACATACCTGTATATTTTGTCATGGTAGTAGTTCCGGCGTCCACGAGTGAGGGCGCTGATTGCAAGGAAGTACATGTACACTGCACATACGCACAAACACCATAGGATTGTACAATCTTTGTAACCGTGCGTCTTATCAATACTCATACCGCGTACTATCACGGTTAAGAAAGACCGCACCACCCACCCGCATCTATTCTGGATGACCCATCAATTAGTATAATGTCTATTGTCTCATTACCGTACCGCACCATTAGATGTTTCACATAAAAAAAAATAATAATAATAATAATTCGGCGTCACGGGACGCCTGGCAGATATGAAACATCAAAAATTTTCATTTTGTAATAATGTTGAAAATAGATGGTGAATAAGATGACTATGAAATAACTTCTAAATTAATGTCATAAGACTATTTTGTTTTTTATTTCCGTGTTTCCACATTTATTTAATATAAACGGACGTGAGTCCTAAAACATAATATTATTAACATTAAAATTGTTTGTGAAAGAACACATTAATACGTAAAACATAATTTATAGTTTCTATTTAAAATTAGAGAATGAATAAATAATAATGCTAAAGTAGATATAGAATACAAATCGAATATAGAAATTATTATTCAAATATAATCAAAGACAAAAGTATTACCTGCAGTCATATGAAGGTTAGCAGAAAAGTTCAAGCTATAATTTTTCGTTGAAAAAGTGGATAAAAGGGTTTTAGATCTCTGGAATTATGGTAATTCATTTTAAAACAGATTAAAGAGAGAATTTTATTGTAGTAAAATATTTTGTTCATTGCATGTATATAAAAGAGTTTTTAATTTAATTTTTGTCATTTTGGTTAGTATAACCAATTTTGACTAGTCCCTTGAATGTCATTATAAACGGTTTCTACAAAAAAACCAATCCACAAACGTTTCATCCCCAGCAATTATTAAGATAGGACGTTTCGTCCCGGAGAAGTTATTAGCCTTATCATTTGGTTCCCGGCATATTTTTACTAAAGGACTTTCGCGGTTCTCAGGTTTTTTAAAATTATTATTATTTATTAATTTCTTCAAAGTTCATTAATTTAGTAACAATTAATAAATTTCTTTTTATTGAACAATTCTGTAATGTCTAATGTCTAATATAGTATATAGACTCTATAGCTATATTATATTACTTGCCCATGCAAGTAATGGTATGCGAACAATTGGTTCCCGTCATACATAATTTTAAACTCGGACAAATTAGTTAGTCATATGGCACAGAATTTAAATATAATGATATTTTTTACCATTTAAAAAAAATAATTGACCTAAAAAAAAATTATATAATTTTTAATTTATTCATTTTAAAAACGTTTATTTATATATTTTATATTATTTGTATAGGCTTTCGAGATTTACATAAATTTTAATTATTATATTACCTATACTTAAATTATTTTTTTATTCGGCGATATTATTTAGTATTATGTTCATTTTTAATTATTTTTTAACCTATTGCCTATTATATTATTAAAAAAACATTTTTAAGAACGTTTATTGATAAGTAAAAAAATATTTTGTATCTAACTTTTTACTTTTACGCCGGAGACTAATTTGTCCGAGTATAAAATTATGTATGACGGGGACCAATTATTCGCAAACCATTACTTGCCTATAGCCAATAGACTATATTAGACATTACAGAATTGTTCATTAAAAATAAATTTATTAATTGTTACTAAAATAATGAACTTTGAAGAAATTAATAAATAATAATAATTTTAAAAAACACAAGAACCGCGAAAGTCCTTTAATAAAAATATGCCGAGGACCAAATGTCCTATGGCTAATAACTCTCCGGGACGAAACGTCCTATCTTAATAATTGCCGGGAACGAAACGTCCGTGGACTGTTTTTTTGACGGGGATGTAACGGCGGGGGCGAAACGTCCGTTTACCCTGGTGTACATGTATTAGTGAATCTTATAGTTTTATCACACTTCAATTTTGTGATTTAAATGGGCAAATACTGTATTTCCAGGATGTGTATGAATCCCCCACATGGATCCTGAAAATACAATTGTGGCTGCCTGTTCATGTAATATTAGCTTGGTTTATATCTATAAAATAACAATATGTTCAACCTATTTTATATTAAAGTTATAAACATTATATTTACATTTAAATACATTTTTAAATATTTAATAATACATTTTCGTATAACAACTTATAATAAAATAAGCCTCCGGACGAATAGTAGCGTACTCTGTTGAGAGATTTTCGAACTCCTGGTTTACTGTACATTTTGGCATCCATCTTTTTACATTGTGAGATAGGAAGTGGTATCATTTTCTTCTCTACATCGTGGTTCAGTGGTTATCAGGATTACCGTACGGCCCCAGTGTGTACCTTGTACACCCTGCTCCATGACCTCCATTCGCCGAAAATCATGGCGAGCCAGTTGTCACACTGTCATGCGTATTGGACATCCCTGCCCCATTACGATATGCTACGCCAAGCCGCAGTATTAGTCATAGTAATTACTTGGTATCAGATAAGGTACGAACGACATTATATTCATAACCTAACAATCATTATCGTGAACTGTGAACCGTGGTCTCACATTTTTCTGCTCTACGCCTCAACAGTCAACTTTCTGATTTGCAACGTCGTGTAGGATCAAGGACCAAAGGATAAAAGATAAAATTGAATTCAAAATTCATCAGTGGCATCCGCTTGCCCGCAACAATAAACGCTAAGGGGTGTTTAATCATCGGTAACGAGATTTACAGCGCAATAACTATCACAGGAACCGAGACCCTCATCGCGAACTCAATCATGGCCGGAGGCGACAATATGGGTGATTTCCATCAAATATTCACTGGCTTGCTGAGTACTGACAACAATGTGCGACAGACTACCGAGGTAAATTAATATTTTTTTACTGTAAGTCGATTACGGATTGGAAGGCCGTTTTTTCTCATTACCTCAAGGGTGGTGGTATTTGTTCCAATTTGTCTCCAATGCTTAGTGTATTATCTGTCTATCATTGTATTTATTCAATTTGAACTAATAGGTAGAATATGTGAGTTCGAAAACTGTTATTTCTCTTTATATTGTAAATACTCGTCAACTACTTATTGATTTTGATTTAATTTGATTTGATTTATGTTAACAACTGAAATTATATTCATCTACTTTAATCTTCTCATAGATTTCTTAAATGTAACTTTTGTTAACAGGTATTGCAAATGTGTTCGTTGTTAATAGAAAAACCTAATTTTTTTTTTCAATTGGTATTCAGTAATCATTATTATGAAGACGTGATATTGTTTTATTTAGGTTTGAAATTTTAGAAGGTTTAATTTAGGCCAGGTTTCCATTTGATTTATTCATGTTGTTTTTTTTTACACACATAAAATAAATAATTGGATACAAGTTACCTATAAGTTGAGCTATATTCAACTCTACTTGATATTGTAGGATAGTGGTAATTCAGTTTTATACTCTGTTCACTGAGAGAATAGTATCACTTTGCACATACAAATGACAGAAATTACTTGTCCCTATTCGAAAGCAACTAATAGTAAGGGGGTGAGCCTAGCTGTTTAGTGCTGCAGTGGGAAGAAACAATGAGTTTTAATCTGCTGCACAGTACTTTGTTCTCTATGAATAAGAGTATATTTTCCACTGTACAAAATAGTACTATGGACATCCTATGTCCTATGTTGAGGATGTTATTATCTAATGCATATTGAAATTCTAAAGATGTTCATGGGATTGCGAATGACGGTTGAGCGACTTATTAAAAAGTAACTTATAAGAAGTTATGTATTAACGTTTATACAACTGCCTTATGTAACGTGTATGAGATGTATAGTATAACTTTTATAATATGTTTTTTAAATATCTATATTATGTTTAGTCTTAACAACTATTTGACATTAGGTATTTAGTAACAATTTTTGACGGTTAAATACACATATGTGAATGTTATTCAAAAAGACAGTGGATGTTATTAATATCAGAGAACTATTTAGTATGTATACAAGCGAATTTAAAGCATAATATAATATATACATAATATATATATATATATATATATATAAATATTATAATATTGTATAATTGCTAATAAATATAATACAAAAATTATTAAATCATGGTTAATCAGTAACCACTTAATTTCTACTTAAATAATAAATAATATTATGATTAAACAAACAAGAACATTTTATATTATAATATATAATACAATTACTTAATACAATATATTATATCTATACTAAAAAAAAGTATATAAAAAATAAATCATAACAAATAATATAACTTAATTATGTATATTATATAACATTAAATAACTATAAAATATAATGAATGCATAAAGTTAACATTAATATTATATAATATAATAATATAGTAGTCAAACTGTAAATATTGTGAGTGATAAAATGCGCCCCATAGTGAGTCACAAAATCAATTAGTAAATAATATCCTACTTCATTTTTAGCTGCACATAAAACTGGTGTTACCAAAATTTGTATGGCACAATACAACTTATTAAGTATAAATAAAATATGTTTGTTAGTCTTCCTTTTAGTACGGTAAAAAAATTTAAGTTTCATATCAATGTTTAGACCATGAAAATTGTTAAGAATAAGTTAATATTTACTTGGAAATATGATTTTCATCCAGCGCCACGGTCGTGGCGCGAGCTAAGTAAAAAAAATAAAAGCGGCGGCACGACAGTGTATATTATCTCGAAGCAGGAGTTTCCCATTAAAACCGTGTAAATTTCGGTGTTTTTTGTCAGATGAGATAATTAATTATCTACTGAATCAATTTATACCTAGTAAATTGCAAAACATGAGGAAAATCATGCAGATGATCCTTTTGTAAAAATCATAAAAATCGTACTGTTAGAAATTAAGTTATTAAAGGAAACGTGAAACATTTTTAATGAAAAATTATATTGAAATCTGGAATCACGGCGGCCGCTTCTCGCGTTGTCGTGCCGACCGGCCCCCACTCACGCTCCCCCACTCCCGGTCACACCTCCCGGCCTCCCACTACGGTCTCACACTATTACGTGTATTATCTATGGCTACGTCGCATTTCATTATTAGTTATTACTACTTCATGTTAATATTTTACGTTTCATTTCGTTATCGTCGTCAGCCTGCAGTAGACTTGCACATAAAGTTCTTTGCATTGCTGCTCATAGCGTATTGTCTAGTCTGTACATGCTTTTTATTTTCGTGTCGTTATTGTTAATTAATTAATTACGCATTAAAGTAAATAGTGTTCGTAAAGATACAAGCTATAAAGTTACGTAATAAAATAAAAATGTATTGAGGTATAAATGATAAAAATTGGTGATATCATAACAAAAACCCTCCGTCGTCTAACTCCGTGTAAAAATTAGCTAAGTAAAAAAAAGAAGAAAAAAAATCATTGTATAACCAAAACATTTTTCGATTCATATATAATTTATAAAACCAGTAATTTCAAAGCACTATAAAGATGTGATATCATAAATAAATGCTAAGTAAACTGAATTTAAGTATATTTAGTCTGTTTCGATAATTTATTTACTTGGCGAGGAAATTTTAGTATTAATATAGAGTATACAGTGTTATTATTGGTTGTAGAGTATTATTTTGATTAGTATAGAAATGTTCACTGTAATATTTTTAATTTATAATGTATTATTGTCTAATTATTCATCCAGCGCCACGGTTCTTTTATTGTATCGTATGAAGTAAAAAATTTCCTCGCCAAGTAAATAAATTATCGAAACAGACTAAATATACTTAAATTCAGTTTATATGATTTTCATATATATATTTCTACCAGTAGCATTAAAGTTTTACTACAAATTACAGTAAAACCACGATTAACCGTCTTTCTCAGTTAACCGTCAGATTCAAATTGCATAGACGACTTACGCGTTGCAGTAAAATCTTTTCACCTTGTGTATGAGTAGGTAATTAAAAATAATATATATAATTTGAATATATGTAATATATATTAAGGGAGAGATAAAAACAGTTAATTGCGATACAGATTGAATTTTGTTTTTGAAAAATCAATAAGTTATATACACGGTCTTAGAAGATAAGGTCGGACTACTCCCCCCCGTCAGCCCACTAATAATGTTCCGCTTATTTGCGCGAAAACGTTTTAAATTTCTACCACATTTTCAAAAAGCGCTGATGGTTAGACGTTTTTAAGGTTAGGAATTTATTGTAGTGTTGGATTATCAAAATACCGCCAAATGCCACAGGGATTTGAATTCGAATAATAATGTAAATATTGTAATATTATTTTATCATTATTCATTACGTATTGTTCTATGGTTGTACCACGGATGTCGGATATTTATTAATATAAGTATTATGTTTTATGGGTTATACACACACTTGTTTTTAAAATAAACAAAATATATGATACATGAAATTGCGTTTTTTTTTATTAAACTCCTAAGTCCTAATTCATTTTAATTTGAGATTGGTTATTGTATAAAATAATTTATATTAATAATGCCGAACAAAATTTGTTGGTTTGGCTGTAACAAAACAAAAAAACTATCGGTATTTGTAACACCAAAAGATCCACATTTAAAAGAAAAATGGTTGGATGCTCTAAATATTGAATACTTAGACACAAATGATGTTATTTGTGAACAACATTTTCTAGATGATTCAATTAAAAAGCAAAATAATATAGTGGATAAATTAGGAAATATTTAACTGGTAAGTATAATTGTCGATGGAATTTTTTATTCTAACTCTTTAAAAATCTCAATATAGGGCATTTTCATTTTTCTTTTAATAGGATATTTATCAAAACAATTGCTGAAATACACCAAAGATTGTGATACCTGCAAATCTTCTTTTGTAATATCAGAAGTGTATTCTCAGCAGTTGCCTGCTACTTTGGTGAATATGAAAACAAGAGGTGGATTAATCCACCCAAATATGCATTTTTTTAATTTTATAAGAAAAATTGAAGAAAGTTTTGCTCAACATAGTTCATCAGCAAATGTTTTTGAACTTATAACAATTGATTTGATGAAAATTAAGCCATTAAGTTTTCCATGTGCAATACATGGTGAACAAATTATAGCATATACAGTCATGTATTATGTTAGAATGCGGATGAGACAATTTGCCTTCCAAGAAAATAGGAAAGAAAATAAGGCTAATAGGAATAAAAAAAAAATTGCCAAGTTTTGTAAGACTTAGCTAAATTTTTAATGTATAAAACTAACTTACTAAAACGATTATACAATTATTTTAATCTTTTCGTTCTTTATACAGGACCTTTAATGTCATTATCTGATCTTCTCAATTCTTCCTTGGAGGTCTTAAAGGCCTCTTTCCCTTTGGAAAACACACCAAAATGTTATTTCAAAATTGAAAATTCAAAATAACAACAATAACAGTAACATAATAAATAATATAATATAGTATATTATTGTTGTTGATTTAATGATTTGATTAAACATTGAAATTATTGGATTATTTTTACTTAACCTTAAAAACGTATAACTGTCAGCGCTCAATTTTACAGTGTCAATATTTTAAACATATTTGCACAATTAAGCGGAACACTGATAAGAAAGAGTTGTCCGACCTTATCTTCTAAGACCGTGGTTATATATAACATGTGTGTTTGTTCAATTGACTGTTTGCATTTTTAGTCTCTTTGTGTGCAAATATTTTAAATATGTCATAATTTAATAATTACTATGATATAATATTTATGTATGTTAAAAAAAATTTTGCTGCTCGCTTAACTGTCTTCTGAATTATCCGTCAAAACTATGGTCTCGAGACTGACGATTAATCAAACTTCTATTGTATTTATTTGTCTATTAATATATTTAACAGTGTAATGAGTGATTGTCAGTTGTCTTATAAAATGACAACCCTAAATTTATTTATTAATTTATATTTTTTTTCTAAACACCTAAAAATATTTTTTACATTATACATTGGAGAATGTTGCAATAATAAGATAAACATTACCTATAGTATTTTATTTTTTTAAACACTGAATCCCATGCATGAACGAATCTTTTACATAATCTTCAAATATATTTTCGTCATTTTCATATAGATCGTGTGAAATTACTAAAAAATAATACAAAAGTTTATGTAGTAATGCAGTAACAAATATTAACAAGTATATCTACTTTTCATTATTTTTATAATTTAATTGGCGACAAGGCGATAATTATTTGTTTTGTCCTGTCCATGAACAAAGTATAGCCAATTTATTGGAAAATAATTTTTGAAGTACACAAAATATTTTGTGTCAGAGCCATCAAGAGATTTAATTAAATTAATCTAAAATTAAAATATATACAATAGAGTTGTAATATGGATATAATATAAAATAACTATTAACATTTTATTACCAGTTAAGTTGAGTTTTCATTGTTACTTTTTAAATATACATCAATATTTATAAGTCTCTAAATCATTCAAAGAAAATAATTCCAAAAAAGTTGAATCTAATGTAGATGGTTTTACATTTGAAATGGGGTTTATTTTAATTTTATTTAAATATTTGTTGTGTGAAGTATTTGATTAATTTTATTTTTAAGAAATTCAGACTCAAAACTGCCCAACTCTACAAAATAAAAAACAATAATATTTATTTTTGGGTGTTAAATAAAATTAAAATGGTATACAAATCTAATTTAATAATTTATAAAAAACAATGGAAATAAATATATTGTGTTTACTATACATATAAAAAAATTATAATAATATAGGAGCTATTAATTCATCATATTCAAGTTGATGAGATTTAATTTAATATACATTTTTATAGAGATACCTGTAGGTGTCAAATTACCTGTTAATATTGTCATCAATTAATATTCCAGAAATATTAGCGAGTAATGTGGTATTCAAATTTGAAACACCTAAAAAAACATTATAGAGAAGTCAATCTTAACAATTGATACTATAAAATTATACATTACAAATACTGTAGGAATTATTACTAATTGTATAATCCTTAGAGTAATGAATATAAACTTGTAAATAATTTAATTATAGTGTTTTTTACGAGGTAAATTATTATAACTTTTTCCAACAAAATCAGAATCTGTGTTCAAATGAAATAATTTGTTCATAACCGCTATATATGATATGAATGTAAAATATAAATTTTCATTAATATAGTATTGCATAATATGCTTGAAGAATAATTCAAAAATGTTTCAATAAATTTAAATATAAAAATACTTAATTTTACTTACAAGATACAACACAAACATTAGTATTATTATTATCTGTAGCATAATGTGGATGTTTTTCTTTAATTTTTTATATGGTTCACAAGTTGATTGTTATCTTTTAATACTTAAAGGTTCGTCATCATTGCTGGAACCTAAAGCATTAAAATAATATCAAAAACAGTTAAATATATATTGAAGTAGGCATAGCAGTACCTACCTTATATAATAATAAATAGCTTGACACTAGCTATTAGGAAATTTATATTATTTATGGTATTTCTAAAACTAATTTTAAATATTGTCAAATTTAATATAAATTCTATATTTAATACGAACTAGCACTATAGTTTTCATCTAGGGCTGCTTTATTTTGTTCAATGTCATAATCACTCTGCGACTCACCGCCTGATGATATAAATAATTGTATTTGTTGTGCAGCAGCTGCTTCATACAAATTTTAATAAAATAGGCCATATTAAATTGTAAACATTAATTTTTAATTAACAATTATTATTATGGTAATACTTTGCTAATTTTATAATTTACCAAAATATGCTTTTATTAGTTTAACTGGATGGGTGGTCCATCCATTCAGAGGTGAAGGTTTATTGCCTTTCATTATTGACATGGTCGTAACTCACCGAGCATTAGGCCACGAACAGTTAAAACACCCTTCTTTCGATTGTTTTAACCAGCTGATAAGAATTACAGAAAAGATATTGTCTTTCTCAAAGAACCCTATTATATACTAATAAATTTATCCAATAAATTATGATAATAATGTTAGGTAAGTACCGAATATAAATTATTACTGATAGAAATATATTGCCTAAGCTTAATATCTAACAATAAAAAAAGTGTTTAGATTACCTATATTATATAGTATTATACAATAGTGTATTGCCTTTGTTTGACTGTTAATTTGATCCATTATTGTGTGAAATTATGTGATACTATAAACACATGCACTTCAGCTTTGGTGTCGAAAATACAAACTGCAGTCGGATAATGCAGTCTTTGTAGTGACACAATTGCAAACGAGAAAAAGAAACAGTGTTGAGGTGTATGCCGTACGCGCGTAGTACGAAATGAGTTAAGGTATAATGTTAACTATTGCGTCTTGCAGTCGCGAAAATGCAAACTACCTACCGCTGTAACTGGTAAGTATACTTAAACTCTCCAAAAGGCAAAATTATAAAAGTGTGTACGATGTAACAGCACGGTTGCATACGAGTACGAGACAAATACTGACTCGACAATAGACAATTTTATTTAATAATAATATAGACGTTGCGAGTGGCTGAGTGTGATACTGTGAATAATATGTTATATAAATATATTGATATCTAACAATCGAACTGAGAATGTGTATAACGACTATAACGCGCGAGTCTTGATGAGCATATCTCAGCCGCGGCTGTGTGCCAGTTACCGCAGTGGTGTTCTCCGGAAATATCTTTAAATATTATAATATATTATATCACTATTATCGCAACCAACAACCTACTATATAATAATATATTAATAAATACATCTACCAAGGATATATATTTATTCTCGATATCACCTATGCGATGTTGAACCACAGAATAATAGTAATAATGATTATTATTATTATTCTGTGGTTGAACTATTTCAACTTAAAATAATAATTTAATATCTGTTTACCTATTAATTACTCTTCAGAACATCTTAAAAAATATATTTGTTAGATATTATCAAATGAAATTATAATCCAAAAATAAAATTATTAACTTACAACATCCCAAGTACAATTTCTAATTCTAAGAAACATCTAATAGTTGCTGTTAATTTTGAGATCAATTGAAAATGTTTGTGGTGAACGTTAATTGTATATTATTTAGATGTTCTTTTTTAAAAGTTAAATTCAATATTTCTTTAACATTCTATTCATATCAAATAGTTGTTTTACAAAGACACACCTACTACCTATTTGAGGACATCAGTACGATGTTTTTGTTAATGTATGGTACAGTGGGTTATAATTGTTTTAACATTTTTTTTTTTTTAATAGTTCAATGATTTTCATTAAAATATTTCCTCTGACTTAAATGAATCCAATAAACTTGGTTTCAGTTTATTTTAATTATTCTATTATTTTTATGTACTTTATGAACTATATACATTAATACATAATACTTTTCTAAAATAACTATTAAGGTACCTCTACCTGTTAGTCAATATAATATATGTATGGTAAATTTAAAACAAATTTTTTGTTTTTTTTCATATATAAATTTATAAGATAAAATTTTTTTTATTTTAGGAATCGTATCAAGCGTTACCTTTAGAAACAAAAGTATCATATTTATTCAATGCTATACAAAATCTAGCCGGTGATATAAATGAAAAACAAATGGCAGCTATAATGTTGCGTAGACTTATGGCCAATAAATTCATGAATTTTTATTCTCATGTTAGTTCTTTTTTTACTTAAATGTATGTATTTATTTGTTTTTTTAACTAACTTTTGATTTTAGTTGTCACCTGAAAATCAGAAACAGTTTAAAAACGACTTGTTATTAAGTGTAAATAATGAAAAAAATGACATAATACGTAAAAGCTTATGTGATGTTGCTTCTGAAGTAGCTAGAAATCATTTGGATGATGATGGTAATAACAGCTGGCCAGAACTTTTGAATTTCCTGTTTCAATGTGCTAATTTTCCTTCAAATGATATGAAAGATTCTGCGCTTATACTGTTGACGTTAGTAAACCATTTTTGATACTTTAATTAAAATTTGTCTTACTCATTTTTTTTCATACATTAGAAATGTACCTGGCGTTTTTGGTAATAAACAATCGAGGTATTTGGTTGTGATTAAACAATTGTTTCAACAATCAATAAATGTACCTGATTCAAATGTAAGTCTTAACAGCTATTAGTTGTTTATAAATTTCACTTATTCATTATTTTATTTTATTTTTTATAGGTACAAGTAAAAGCTGTGAAAGCTATTTGTGCTTTCGTATTACACCACGACAGAGTTACAGAAATTCAAAAACATTTTACTGATTTATTACCAAACATGATGAGAGTAAGGTTTTATAAAAAAATTGAATAAAATAAAAAATAACTGTATATTTTTTTTCTATAGATAATAAATGAAAGCTTAATAGCTGAAGAAGATGATTCTTTGATTAAACTATTGGTTGGTTTAGCTAAAAAAGCACCAGTGTTTTTAAGATCTCAGTTGTCAACTATTGTAGAAATGTGTTTGAGGGTAATTTAATTATTTTATGTAAATATTGTTCAGAGTTATATTATTAATATTTTTAGTATCTTGGAAATGAAGAGGCAACTGATTACCACCAGATGTACCTTGAAGTAATTATGATATTAGCTGAAACAGCTCCACAAATAATGCATAAAAAATTATTTAAACATATCATACAGTTAATTGGACCACTAATGGAACTAATGATTACTGTGAAAGAAGATGATGATTGGGATAATCAAAATGATCCATATGACATTGACCTAAAAAGGTATTACTATTTTTATTGGCAATTCATTTCTTATTGTGCATTTTAATATTTAAAGTACCTAATGTGTTTGTGTATTATTTGATTTAAGTATGAGTGTTATAGCTGAATCTGCTCTGAACAGACTAGCTTGTAGTATTGGTGGTAAAATAATGTTGCCACATATATTAAATAATGTCTCATCAATGTTAGTCAATCCAAGTTGGAAAGAAAGGTAAAAAATATTAATTTGGATATATTTTATTTCTTTGTATTTATCTAATCATTTTAATATTTTAGATATGCTGCATTGATGGCAATATCAGCTGTGGGTAAAGGTTGTAAAAAACAAATGTTGTTTATACTCCCATTAATTTTGGATAGAATTTTAACTTTCTTACAAGATTCAGTAAGTAATTTAATGTTACAACCACGAAGGCTAGATATCTTTAGCCTTCATTGTTACAATTTACAATTCAAAACTATGTTATCACTAATGCTATTATTATTTGTTTAGCATCCTAGAGTAAGATATGCAACGGGCAATGTAATAGTACAGATGTCAGCAGACTTAGCACCCGCGTTTCAAAATACATTCCATGACAAAATTGTGCCTGCTATATTACTGTTACTTGAAGATAATTTGAATCCTAGAGTACAAGCACATGCAGGTAAATTATATTGTTAATAAATTATAATTTACTTAAAATAAAATATTATTTAATATTTTCAATATAATTATTAAATGTAACTATTTTAATAGACAATGAAGCATACAAAATTAGTAAAAATGGTAGTAGAAAAAAAATTATTTCATCTTAAATTGAAAATATAATTTAATCCAAGGAAAAACTATTAATTTATTTAATTTCTGGAATTAAGTTATCATAGATTTATGACTTCATTCATTAAAAATATTTATATTTGTGTATTGGGAGGGAAAAATGATATAATAATAATAAACATATTATAATGTTGAAATATTGTAATTTATAAACCTAATATATCATTTTAATTTTCATATTCCTTGTTTCGATTGTAAATATTTTCAATCGTATAAATAAGTATTAATTTTAGGTGTTTTAAATTTAGATATATTGGTTATTTCTATTATTAGATATGTAATTTTTTTAATATAATAAATTAATGGTATTGAATTTTTTAAATTATTTTTAGGAGCTGCTCTTTTAAACTTTAGTGAAGATTGCCCAAAAAGAACACTTTTATCTTACATGGACCTGATTATGGTTAAGATTGAAAGTATATTGCAAGCCCGTATTGCTGATTTTGTGAAAAGTGGTGGTAGACGACTAGTATTAGAGCAAATGGTAGCCACAATCGCATCTATAGCTGACCGATGTGAAGGAGATTTTGTTAAATTTTATGACCAGATTATGCCATACTTAAAAGAAATCATTCGTAATACTGTTGCCCCTGAACTAAAGCTGTTGAGAGGCAAAACAATAGAATGTATTAGCTCGATAGGTTTGGCTGTTGGACAAGAGAAAGTAAGTTAATTAATAATTATAACATTTATTTTATTGAAATGTATAAAATTGTGTTCCGTGTAGTTTTTGGCGGATGCTAGTGTTGTAATGGATTTAATGATGGCAACGCATAACAAAGATGAGAAACTCTCAGAAGATGATCCACAAACTTCATACTTAATATTATCATCATGGGCTCGAATGTGTAAAGTGATGGGTATGTGTTATTTAATCAATTGTGTTTTAATTACTAATAAAGAACAATTTAATAGGTCAACAATTTGAACAGTATCTTCCTTTGGTGATTGGTCCAGTAATGGATTTGGCTTCATTACAACCTGAAGTTGCATTTTTGAGTAATGATGAAATGAGTAATATGACTAATAAAAGCGAATGGGAGTTTGCACCCCTATGGAACCAGCAAAACTTTGGTATTAAGACTTCAAGTCTAGACCATAAGGCATCAGCCTGTGAAATGCTTGTATGTTATGGACAAGAATTTAAAATTGGTTTTTCACCCTATACAGAAGAAGTTGTTAAACTTATGGTGCCTTTATTGAAATTTTATTTCCATGATGATGTCCGAATTTCTGCTGCTCAAAGCATGCCTAGTCTTTTGGAGTGTGCAGAAATAAGAGGTATGTTATGAAATTAATTCCTGAGCTACTATACACCTATTTTTTTTTATTTGTCTCATATCAACATTATAAAGTGGTCCTTAGTTATCTTCATCTCTAGAAGAAGTTAAAGGATAAATATTTTTGATTTCTTTCTTTAAATAATAAAGATAATGTTATCAAATGAACTGTTGGATTGTAATTGTCAAATTTTAAATTTATATAATAGTATAAAAAAAAAAAAATTATTTGGTAGTGTACTATGAAGTCTATTAATTTATTTATATCGATTTAGCCAGTGATTCTTAACCTTTTATGATATGTGATCCGCTTAAATATTTTTTATAACGATAATTCTCCGAGTTATTTAATTAAAAAAATATAATTTTTAATATTATCAATGTATTTACATATTTATTTTGAATTTAATATTTTTTTGTGTGTGATTGGACATCTCTCTTTGTATTTATACATTATGGTTTTATATTAGATGAAAGAATAAATTTGAGAACACGTTATATAATTATTTAGTTAAAGAGGGCACTGGGTTATATAAGTAGTGTAGTGCAGGGGTCATCAATTAATATTTCTGAAGGGCCACATTAGGGATTTAAAAATTTTTTGGAGGTCTCTAAAGCACTAAGTACATATTTTTAACACATAATAAGACAATAGGTATTTATATAAAATTTGATGTAATGAGAATAATATTTTTTTTTATTTATGATTTGCTTTTGCTTATAAAGTTATAAATATTAAGAACATAATTAATTAATAATAGTATATTACAAATATTTAAAAAAACCTAAAATAAAAATTAATTATTAATACAATAAAATAGAAAGCTGTTGAGTGAGAAAAATGACCAACCAATATATCAACTGTTGTCGGTAAAATCCAATAACATATAACAAAAATAATAATTTAAAACAAATTCACATATAATGTTGTTTTAATATGCGTTGTTTATTCTTTATCTGCTGACTGCCATTTGGTGACCCATGGTGTATAGTATATAATATTTAAGTAAATTGTCTTTTTTTAAAATCTAAAGATTGGTTATTTGAGCATATATTATTATTGAGTTAATATGTTTTGTCCTCTTTGTAATTTGTATTTTTATAATTGTTTGTAACAGGACCAGAATATTTGCAACATATATGGGGTTATATTTGTCCTGATCTTGTGCAAGCTATTGAATTTGAAACTGATCTAGAAGTCTGTGCTGAGATGTATGATGCATTAGGAAAAGTAAATAACTTAAAATAATTATTATAGTTTAATATATTTTAGTTGTTATATTTATTTATTTAATATAATTTTAAGTGCATAGAATTATTGAGAACAGGATGTTTATCAGACAAATGGATGAAAGATCTATTGCATATTTTAGAAAAAAATTTAAATTCTTACTTTGAAAATGAAGCTCAACGTTTTGAAATACGCAACAATATAGATTACGATGATGTATGAATTTATTAGATTTTTCTGTTGATTTATTATTGTAAGCTTTTAATGTAAACTGTATGTTATTAGGTTGTAGAGGAAAGTCTAGCTTTGGAAGAAACTGATGATGTCCACAAATTAAGCAGAATGACTGACATTCTGCATGCCCTTTTTGTCATTTTTAAAGCAGACTTCCTTCAGTATTTTGATCTTATTGTACATCAATTTGCTAAACTATTGGTAAGATTTTACTATGTTCATTTATTTCATATTTTAACTTTTAAAATCATATTTATAGGATTCTGATAAAAGTGCATCTGATCATAAGTGGGGTCTTTGTGTCTTTAATGACCTTATTGAATATTGTGGACCTGGTTGCGCTAAATATCAAGAATATTTCTTACAGCCTATGATTGATTACGTTATGGATATTGACAGTGATGTTCGTAAAGCAGCTATTTATGGCTGTGGAATGCTAGGCATGTGTGGAGGACCTAGTTTTGCGGGTGTGTGTGCTGAGATCATGCCATTCCTTCTACAAGTGATCAACCATAGTGAAGCTCGATCTGCTAAAAACATACGTCCAACTGAAAATGCTGTATCAGCCATTGCCAAAATATTAGAATATAACAGTTCAGCCGTTAATGTTAATGAAATATTACCTCTCTGGTAAAACAAAAACAATACTTCGATCATTTTGTTTAAAATAATATTAATATAATTTTTTAGGCTGAGCAAATTACCAATTTGTGAAGAAACTAATGAAGCTCCATTTGTATACGGTTACTTGTGTAAGCTCTTTGTAAATCACCATCCTTTGTTTTTTGGACAAAACAATTCTAATATCCTTAGTTTAATAAGGATTATTGTTGACGCATTTGTGGGACATGCAATTGAAAGGTCACATATTGTTGCCGATCAAATGGTTATGGTTGTTAGTGAAATACGGGTAATTATAGTATTTTATTTTAACTTGATATAATATAAAATGTATACATAATACATATATAATTATAACAGATTTTTATATAAATTATATATTTTCCAATTTTTTTTTTATTACTGATTTGATTGAATTCCTAAATGTTATTTTTCCAAAAAGTCATAGATTATTATTTTGAAAAATTTGTAATTACTTAAACAAGCTTACTTATTAATTATTTAAGTTCTAAAAGTATAAACTTATTTGATTTAGAACATACAAAGGTTGGTTTTCTAAAAAGTAACGTTACACAATTTAAAAATACATAAATTTTTATCAAATTTATAAAAAAAATAAGCTTGTAACACAAGTTTTGATTAGCTCAAATAACGTTATTTTTATAAACTAAATATTTAAGATAGTCGCATTAAAAATAAAAATAAACTCAGTAAAATTGATATAAGTTTGCCCAAACTATTGAAAAATATGCATAGGGTAATTATTGATTTCAAAAATAGATTCGCCCCTCCCTCCTAGAAAACTTTCTAGGGATTCCCCTGTAGAACAGATGCAAAATATCCAATATAAATCAAAACATTATTGTGACATATAGAACCTACACTTACACTAAAATTGCAATTTTGTCTCTGAAAATGATAATATTTTTTTGGAGTTAATTGAAATGAAAATATGTTATATAAGTATCTAGGAAGAGGATCCAGATCCCGTGGACACTCCCACCCACCCGTAAATCTGTCACTGGTTCTGTAACTGACTGAGAAACTGGTGAAAGTTTAAAAACGTAAGAACCTTATGTTCTTTGGATAGGAAATTGTCATTCACCCCCTTATAGTCTAGATATTTTACACGGTGATCAACATTTTTTAATGAGCTCAAGAAGTATTTAGGTGGATAACTTTTAACAAATAATTTGGTGAAAGAGACCAGCGATAAGTCACTAAAAGATGTGGGTATGCGAGTTCTTTAACAATGGTGACAAAAATAACTAGTGTCAAATGTGCCATGCCTACAAAAATGTATCATTTTAATAAGTGATTATTTGGAAAAATAACTATATGCCTGAGGTACAAGTTGAATATTTTATGAAAATATATGTTCTTCTTAGTTAAAAAACATTTAATCTCACTTTTTGGATGATTCTCATACATAAAATATTAATCAATTAACCATAGTAATTGTGAAAATATTAAAATAGATAAAAACATATTAAATTACAATAACTTACTAAAATTGTTTGAGAATATGATGTGATGCCTTATGATATATAATAATATTATTTATTAATACAAGTTTTGTGTAAATATTTAATTTTAATTAATTATTTTGTTATTTAAAATATGATTTTAGGATAACCAAAGTGAGGTATTTAGTGCATGTTTAGATGAATTGACTCCACTGCAGCTGATGATATTAGATCTTCTTTTTAACTGGTAATTGATTTTGACATTAACGTTAATGTTTAATTTTTTGTGACAAAATGAATGTAGTTATAACTCCACTTTTATTATTTTTAATTTATGTCATCCACTTTAGTAACAAAACTAAATGATTTCAAAGATGTATTAAAAATGTGTAAAATTTTAATACTCATAAAAATTCTAATAAAATCAATGTTATAATATTATTATTATTTGATTTAAATTGATAATAATATGTACTACAACATTTGTAATTTACTTTTTTTTAAATCTTATTTTATATTTTTAGATATCATCGATGATAATTTTTACTCATTTTATTTTATAATGTAAAATAATATTAACTGTATTTAACTATCAATTACTATTCATAACTAATAATTACATATTGTTTTCTGCCGTTCATAAGTGTACGCTAAGTTATAATTTTTCCTTTAGATTTAGTAGCATGTTACATTATTGTTATTACTCAAGTTTTCATGTATTCAGTATTGTAAGCTTTTATTTTTATTTTCATCATTATAATAATATATTAATGTGTTAATTAAATCTTTTGATAACTATTATTAATTATGGTCGATTTCACCTTAAATTATGGATTAAATGACATTCAATCTTTATTTATCTTAGTTTAATTTAAACTATAATTATATATTTATGTAACTACACACATACATACATATATATATATATATATATATAAATAGCAAAGTCATAATTTGTTTTACCATACATTTAATAGACTTTTCACCAACCGATGATAAACGTAGAACCTAAAATATAATAATATAATAATTATACTTAATTTATACTAATATATTATAAAACAAATGTTATTATATTATATACAAGACATGCCAACTGATTCCGAAAATTTTAATCATTAGATAAATCATTTTCAAATGTTTCATGCTTTTCTTCATTTTCGATTGGTAATCTATCATCTATAATATATGTATCAAAAACACCAGAGTCTCTAGTCTTTATCATAGAATTTTTTACACTATCATAATTAAATATTATTACCTTTTTGAACAGTTTTTTTCTTGTTAGACGAAAATGAGCTATGTGCCACTGGAAAACTATCATCTATAAATTATAATAACATAAAAATAAATTAGGTAAATAGACACATTTTAATAGTTATTAATAAGAACATGTTTACTATAAGTTGTTTGCACTATTTGACTTATACTAGGTTTTACTATAATTCAAGCTCAAGTATTGGATAAAATAAAAATGTAATAAACTAATAGTAACTATGAATGATATTATATTTAAGTACATTAAACAACAAACCATACCAGAAAATGAAGTTTTTGAAGACATAATTGGACTGTTGTTTAAATTAATTTATAATAATAAAAAATACTAAGAAATACAACCAAATTTATAATACAAGTAGTATACATTAAAAGTAATAATTTGAAAACTAAGAATATAAGAAATGAATAGGTGATGATAAATATGATTTGTCATTATGAATACTGTTGTCGACCAATTTTTTAAGAAGATAAAGCTGTTGTTGTGGTAGCCAAAGAAGTTTTATCTGCTTAAACAATTTAAATAGTGTTATTTTTTTTTTTTTTTTTTTTTATTTATTAATAAAATAAGGCATTCCTAGCCGTTGCAGGCTATCTATATCTATGGATAAAAGACAATTTTAGTTTATAGCTATTTTAAGAGAATAATTATAAATATATAAAAATGGACAGATGTATACAATTAGCTAAATAAAACTAAATAAAATAAATATTCTAAATATTACAATATGAATACGGTGGTATGGTAACAGATACTTGAGATACTATATAAATGCAAATCTAATGCTTAAACAATTTAAATAGTGTTATTAATTTATATTTATTAATAAGATAGAAAATAAAAATAAAAAGCAGGTAAGTGTGTATCGCTCTGCTGTATATTAGGGGGTGGGGTGGACCTCGGACTAGCGTAGGTTAAATTTGAATGCAATGATGAATATCATTGTATACGATAAACGATTCTGAACGGAGATGATTTGTCAATCTAGGATATATTCTATTTAAATATTGTAATATATTCTATTCTGAAACAAATAGTATAGTTACTATATGTTACTATAGTTACTTTATAGTATTTGTTTATTAATAAAAAAGTATTTGGCCAACATACGCATTATGAGCGTATGAAATTTAATTTAAATTTTGACATATTTCGTATAAATTCGAACTTTAAACACTTATGAAAAAAAATTGTGACTAACGATTTTTTATTATCACTTTAAGGAACAACTTATAAGAAACCTTGTATTAAATTTTCAAGATTTTCTGGCCACCCAAAACATTTTTATCGGCATTTGAAGAAAAACAACTTAGAAATGTCGAAAATTTCAATTGTCTATAAGTAGCTCAAAAAAAGTCAAAATATTTTGAAAATCAAATCATTAAAAGAAAATGGCAATCTCAATAACTGGTAAAATTTTCAAGTATTTACGACTTATACTGTTTGAATAACAACAAATATCAAAAACCGTTTGAGGCTAAACCGTTAAATACACGGTTTTGTAAAAATTTAAATTTCAAACACTCATAAAAAATTTTAGTCTGAATCCGGTAGAGTTTTTTTTACAGATAATTGAAGAAAAGTGTATGGAGATCCTTGTATCAAATATTCAAAACTTAGTTATAAAAGAAAAAATTTTACGATTTTTCAACCACAAAATTACTTGCCAATTTTCACAATTTTGACATATTTCGTATAAATTCGAACTTTAAGCACTTATAAAAAAAAATTGTGACTAACGATTTCGGATTTTTTTTATCACTTTAAGAACAATACTTATAAGAAACCTTGCATTAAATTTTCAAGATTTTCTGGCCGGCAAAAAAATTTCAATTGTCTATAAATAGCTCAAAAAAAGTCAAAATTCTTTGAAAATTTAATTGTGTATGGAGAACGCTAATATAAACATTTGGTAAAAATTTCAATGGTTCACATCGATTAGTTTTTGAGTTATTTCAAAATAAAAAATTCGATATTGTCGAAAACTGGTTTTGCGTAAAAAATCCCGTTTTTCCGTCATTTTTTTAGGGTTTTTCCCGACTCATTTAAAAAATATTGAAAATTTTTAACTTTTGACCCCCCAAAGTACCAACTAGATTCAATTTCTTTTTCAAAGAGGGGCTGAAGTAAAAAATCGAAGCATTTTTACTGCTCCAAATGTTGTCTTCGACACAAAAAAAAAAAAAAAAAACACACATCATTGTAAAATCAATACCGTAGAATGGCCTTACTTGGGACACTTTTGAACTTCAGATGAATGCTGATCGATAAGTATTCAAAATATGATAATAATAGTAAGAATCAAAAATTCTGGTCTTGGCTTAGACTTTAAGACCCATATGTTGTTTTGTTTTTGATTCCCCCCCTTGCCATTTTTTTTTTAAAAAATATGCTTGTCCCAAGTTACCCTTAATTTTGGTAAACTTGGGACAACTATTGTTTTATATGAAAAAATAATGTTACACTACACACATTTTAACTTGGGACAGATATATAGTTTTAAAAAAAAAACAACTTTTAAAATATTACAATTTTTAATTTTTAAAATTATTATTATAAGTATATATTTTAGATAAAACAATAAAATAAATATAATTTTTTTTCTTTAACAAATCAGTCACTTTTTTCACTTATAATTACAATAACTAACAATTCAAACACTCCTTGGTTTTAGTTGCCTACTTAACAATATCACATGGTTTAATTTTAAGGTAGGTATAACATGAATAATAAGTACATATTTTAGATAAAACAATAGGTAAAATAAATATTATTCTTTTTCTTTAACAAATCAGTCACTTTTTTCACTTATAATTACAATAACTAACAATTCAAACACTCCTTGGTTTTAGTTGCCTACTTAATAATATCACATGGTTTAATTTTAAGGTAGGTATAACTTGAAAAATAAGTACATCTTTTAGATAAAACAATAGGTAAAATAAATATTTTTCTTTTTTTTTTAACATTAATCATTTTTTTTTCACTTAAATAAAAATAAAAACTAAAACACTCCTTGGTTTTAGTTAAGTACCTACTTTATAAGATAACATTGTTTAGGAACATAAAATATAGACAATTTAAGTAACAATTGTCATGGGGAACTTGTACCGATTTCTTTTTAATATGACAGGATAAACAATATCTGCAATTTGATCAGCTGTCACACAACCAATATCTTCCACATCAGGGAATATAAATATTTCTTTTGACCCAACAGACTGTTTAAGATATTTAACTGTTAATTTGATAGGTTCATTAGTATCAGTCATATTTTCATGTATATCTTGTACTTGTGCATAAAATGTTTTCATTTTATCTTTTGAAGAGTTTGATTTGTATAATAAATTAACAGTTACAAAATCATCCTTAGAAAAACCAGAAATAGTAACTTCTTCAGGTTGTACACTTATTTTTTTATGCTGTTTTTTTTTGCTATGACTTGCTGTATTTATCTTAGCATTTGGAATATTGCATTTACTTGTAGATGGCTGATCAATGTCGGCAAATTCTTCATCGCTTTGGTCTGCCTTGGAAGCAATACTCTTACCAGGTTGTGCACATACTTTTTTACGTTTATTTTTTCTTAAGTTATTTGTTTCATTTGATCTTGAGTCTGATAAAAACTGCTCAAAAGTTTTACACCATTTTGACCCATTAATTTCACTACTAGTCGATTCATCAAGATTTGTTTGGATGGTAGGCAATTTACTAATTACCTTATTTTTGTCAATAGGGTAAATTCCTGTAGCTTTAAATCCAGCTATTAAATTTTTTGATGCCATATTTTCAATTTGCAGTTTGTCTAATGCATTTTTAAAAATTCTTGGAAATTCAGTTTTTGGAATACAACCACGATTTTTATTTTTGTAAACAAATAGAGATTTTCTCCATTGGATTTTTAGCGGCCTAAAGAACGCCACGTCTAAAGGTTGGCACAAATGAGTGCTATTTGGTGGCAATAAAATAAATCTAATATTATACTTTTTACATTCTTCAATAACAGATAATGATATGTGGCTCGATAAGTTGTCGCCTATCATAGCTTTTGGGACGTCCACAGGAAATTTTCGAAAATATGGTAAAACTATCTTATTAAACCAGTCTTCAAAAATGACTCCGTCAAACCATCCAGACTTTGAGCGATTGTATCTTGTTCCTCTCGGCCCTCCCTCTAACCAACTATCATACAGGTGCTCTGCTTTGTAAACCACATACGGTGGTAGCAAGAAACCCGAAGCTGTTCCTGCAAACATGACAGACACGCTTGACTTGGATGAGTCTAGTATACGTTCAGGGTGTTTACATCCTCGTCTTGTAATAACTTTACATTTTCCAGGATCATCAGTCATATTAGTTTCGTCATAATTAATTATTAATTGTGGTAAAACTCCAGCCAATGAATTTTCAAGGTTGTCAAAATATTGCGTTATTATATGTGGATTTATTTCTGCCCTTGACCTTTTAATATTTTCTGCTAATCTCTCGCTCAGAACAGACTTGTGACGGTTTATAAAATTTTTAGCCCAAGTGTATCCAGGTAAATTACCATTAAATCTTGCATCTTTGACACCATTATTATTTAAAAAACTCTGCACTAATAGCCTTATGTCGAGAGAAGTGAACGGAAAACCCCACTTGCTCGATAAAATTATCCCATTAACTAAACTTTCCTCGTCAACATTTGAAAGAGCATTAGGCCTACCAACTTTCAACATATTTTTTTCATTCACTTTTCTTTGAATGGTTGATTTTGAAACCCCGTACTTCGCTTCTGCATCACGATATGTAAGTTTTTTGGATATAACATCATTAATAGCTTTTTGTAACGTTTGGGGGGAATAATTTTGATATGATCGACCTCCAATTTTTTTTTTGTACTTTCCCATTGTATGTCTAAATAAAAAAAATATATTTATATATCATAGATACCTAATCAAGTTTTATATCAATAGTTTTATATTTTATATCAAGAAAAATAAAATGATGTTACATCAAAATTACCTAACTTGGGACACTAATTCTAATTTGGGACGTTGTCCCAAATTACCATAAAAACTATTTATTTTAAAAATTTCACGATAACAGCAAAAATTACATATAATTGATAACAATGAAATATTGTATATTATTCACGTGTAGTTGCTGCAACTAAATGTTGTAACTCACATTTACATTCAACTAATAGCAAGCTTTGTATACACTAAGTTTTAACATGGTTTTATAAAAAATAATAATCTACATATCTATTTATATTTAAATAATAAGTACTTACAATGTGAGAAAGTCTGCGCATCAAGAAGATCGTTGTGAAAGTGATGATAAACAAATGTGTGATTATACGGAGGTGATAACAGCATTTTTAGTGCTCAAATCTTATCATTGATAATACTATATCATTTGTATTCAAGTTACCCACATGTCCCAAGTAAGGCCATTCTACGGTACATTCTTCACTCCGTTCAGAATCTAAAAGTCCAGTTTATAAAATAGTATTAGAATTCGAATATCCTGAATTTTAGAAACACAATTATATATTTTTATAGCCAAAAAGGCAAGTGCCTGGTCAGTATAGTTACCTAAGCTGTAAGTAAAATAATAGCTATTCATATTTACCAGATTGTGAACTCGAAATTGATACTTTTCGTTGCTTTCTTATTTTCTTTTTAAATTTAGTTTCTTCAGAACATGATGAAAGATCAGATTTAGATTTTGCAATGTTGCATTTTTTGATAGCTTTTATATAACTGTCTAAATATGAACAAAGTTAATGTGATTACCAAGTACTATACTATTTATATTATAAAATCATACAACAATGAAGAATGAATTTAAAATAATATACCTACCAATTATATGGACAAAGCACGAGCCTCAAAAAAATTAAATACATTTTTATTTGCTTTTATTTTATTTCTTATTGCTCTTTCGACATCTATTTTTTTGGTAGATTTTGGCCATCCACAAATACCTTTTTGGCATAATCCTAGTTTAGCTCCCAAGCGATTTTTTGAAATTTTTTTTTTTGCAAAATGTGTGTTTTTGTATGCTTTTTGTAATGGCACTTTAAAAAAAAGTCGCTCAAACTTCTAATGGAAGTTATGTTCAACAAACTGTAATACACTCGATTTTTCAAAAAATACTTTTCAAGCAACGGTTAATTTTTTTCAATGGGGGCTAACTTCACGCAGCCCCCCCCCAACTTAACAAAATCCCCCAAAATAGTTTGTAACTTATTAAACTCAATTTGTAACTATTTGTAACCAAGTTTTTAAAATTTGTAACCTCATCATTTTTGAGTACTGATTCATTTTTCCTTGAGGGTAATTTAATAAAGTTTATTACTTATTATAATAAATTAGCGATATTAAAATTTGAATTTGCATACACCTCATTATTATAAAGCAAGGTTTCAAAACGTATAACTTCAAGTCTTACTGATTTAAATAAAACACAGTCTAATAAACCTATAAATTGAATAGGAATTATTTAAATTTTTAATAATCAATCAACGACTTTATAATAACCGGATTATTTCAATAGTATTGGAACCCGAATATCCTGAATATTAGTGACACAATTACTCATAATACCAACCAACTCAATCAAACCATGTAAAATAACAAACTAAAACTAACACTCAATTTTATTCAATTTGTAACTATTTCATTTAATGAATGTATTACATACAATATAATTGTTTGAATTTACAATTTATTTTTGTTTTTAATTTTAATCTTTTTCGAAATGTCATTTTATCAAATTATACAATTCCCATTATTTGTGTTTTGTACTTCAATTAAGGCCGTAACTGAAGAAAAATTTCGGGGGGGGGGGGGGGGGCAACATTTTTTTTAAAATATAAACGCTGAAAATTTATAGTCAATAAACTATATTCACCATTCAAATATTTCTACTTTTAAAAATTATTGGGGGGGGGGGGGCGGACCTCTGGACTCTCCCCCCAGTTACAGCCTTGACTTCAATGGATATGGAGCGGACCAATTGCGATTACTTAACATTTTTTTTGCAGTGGTATTAACTAATAATAATATACTTAAAATGGCAACAAAAAAGGTAAGATAAAATTCTATAGGCATTTTTATATGTGTTAATTTGTACTTGCGTGATTATTTTATCTTTATTACTGTTATAATTACGTTATAATAATATATAAATAGATGTATAGTTTTAGGTATATTTATTAGTACAATAGTACCTGGAAAGCCATTTTCATATTCATTGTTTGAAAATAAAGTGGGCGGACATGATCTTCAGTTAATTTATAACAGACTTTTATTTGTAATTTAGAATCAGCCTCGACAACAGCTTTCCAATGGGAAATATCAATAGTAACTTCTGGAATCTTAAATATATATTTACATATATTATAAGTATAATTAATATTTATTAAATAAATAATGTTTACATACTTCCACAATTTTACTATTTATAACCCTTGACTTCAAATTTTTAATAAGATGTGGGAGATCTGAAACAAACCATAATTTTCTATTTTCGTCTGTTGGATGGATGCAGATGATTTTTCAGAAATTCTAAAAAATTTCCACATGCTACGATTCCAAGTTTCCCCATCTGTTTTGATGCAATCAACGTGGATATTTTGATTTTCCAGCAACATTACTGCTTCCGTTATAATCTTTTCAAGTATGTTTCCTGATACTGCACCTGTACCCAAAACAGCGACAACTGTCTGAAAAAATTGTATTATTTTTTTTTCTATATAAATTAAATTTACGATTTATAATTTATAATTATATATATACAGGGTGATTTTTTTATCGTGAACCAGTAAATATCTCGGTAAATATTAGGAATTTTAAAATAATTTTTTTTTTAAACTTTCTAGGTTTTACTATTTTACACTGTGTTACAATTTTTATAATTTTAACTTCCTCCCTTATTTGATAAAAAACTATCAACTTTCGATTTTCAAATGGCAATACCTATTTTCGATTACGAAAATTTATAAACATACTGAAAAAAATAATTTTAACGTTTATAGAATTTAATTTCAGTAATCCGTTAGCGACTTATTACCGTTTAAATATTCGTTAAATTTACTGCTACCGGAAAATTTATCAAACCCAACAGTAAAGACCAGAAGTAAAAACGAAATGATATCTTAATTTAACAATACCCATAACGGTCATAATCGATAATAACTCTTAGGTAACAAGATAGATAAACAATACTGTTAGAAAAAAAAATGTCCTATCAATACTCCCACCAGAACATCGTAGTGTCAGTCATGACAAAATTTGTTAAAAATTGAAGGTGTTATTGGCATCTGAAATCTGAATATTTGTGTTAATTATAAAATGATACTGTGAATAATACTAAAAGTGCTTCCGTTGTATGACCTTAATATCTAGGTATCGAATTATCGATTTATTACAGTAAACAGTAGTCAATACAAAACGTATATCCGTAATCCGTATTATACTATTATCATTTGACATCATGACCAATTACGAATTATTTTTATTTATGATGTCTTAATTGCATTTCTTAATCTGAGAATGGTGAATAGTCCAAACTCCACGATAATAGTGTTTATACTATCAAATTATTTTATCGATGATATAAGATATTATAATCACAGATTTCTTTAAGTCTGTTATTATAATTTATTACCTAAAAATAATAGTGATAAATGATGAGATATCATGTGGTTGTTTGTTGATAATTGATAACGCTTGTCACTTGTCACTTTAATTTTTATATGACAGTTAAGACAATTATAGTCAAATTAGTCAATAAATTTAAGTAGTTTAACTATATTTAAATACGTGTCTAATTATTTCATTATTTCAATCAAATTCATATTTTTTTAAGTCATTTTTATTAGTGCGTTTGAATTTTCGTCAACTGGTTGTTACTGTCTGGAAATATTTGCATTTGTTTTAAACTAACATCAGAAGACATAATTTTGATAATACATTTATGTATCATTTATCTATTAACACTAAGAAGGTACCTACTTTATATTTCTTTTATGGATCATTGAAAAATTAAAAATGATATTTTTGTTCATCACCATCATTAGTTAATTTTTTATACATGATTACAGGTCATTTGTACCTATCTAAGACGTCAAATTTTAAATTAGTTTTTTCATCATGATTCTTTGTTTATTTAATTTGTATTTAGCCCATTGATTTAAATTAAAAATATTATTAATCTATTTTCTTCAATCATTTTAAGACAACATTTTATTGAAATATATGGTAACTAATTAGAATAAAGCAAATGTTTAATTACACTAATAAATATTTGCATGTATGGTTTTTTTGTTGGTTTGTGTTAATACAATTATAGAATTTATAAATTTTGTTAAGGTTATTCATAAAAAGGCCACAATTTTGAGCATATTATGAGCCTTATCATTATTTTTTTACTAATTTGTTCAAACTTAGATCGAATTTATAATGTTGTAATAAATGTGGCAAAATAATAAATACCTAAGTATATTATGATTTATTATTTGATTAAACTAGATAACCTCTGGCATAAACCAAAATTCTGTAAGTTAATTTATCAATCAAGTTTAATATAAATATACTAATAATATAATAATATTATAATATAATAATATTACTTGTAGCTAATAAATTAAAATATTGCGAGTGTTGTAAACAATTAGTACCTTTATTGATATAACTTCTAAAGACTAGCACTTATATTTTATAATGTTATTCACACAGAAGCAACTATTTTTAACTAATTTGTTTATATAAATACTTAAACATAATTTTTAAGTAATTTGTTATTATAACATTTAATAGTGTAATAAATATAGAATTAATATATAAATATACTAAAATGTAATAAATCTAAATGACAATAATTATGTGTCTTGATATCAAAATTGTACATATTTCAAATATCTTCACATTCATTAAAATTAAATTATGAGTTTTAAAATTGATAGTCTTTCAAAAATAATGGATTTAAATTTGATGATTTTAAATTTAGTTTACCATACATACCTTAGTGGCTAGTTTATTTTAATATACTAAAACTAACTAAATGACAACATTAATTCACCACTCAAAATATATTAAAATTTTTTACTGATGCAATTTGAAATATTTGAAATACTTACTTATTATGTTTGATGTCATTATTGAGATTTTGATATTTTTATAATTAAATTAAAAATTCATATTATAATATTTATAATTATATGTAAGTATATAACTATGCATAACAATACATTTTGTATGTATATTTTTTATGCAACTATTATGCAATATGCATATTATACCATTGATTTAAATTAAATCTGTTTTGGATTAAAAATACAAAAGTATATTGAAATGTATGGTAGCTAATTAGATTAAAGCAAATGTTTAACTGCTCTATAAGTCATTGTAGGTAGGTACCTAAGACTGCAAATGTGACATCATTTTTTTCATTAAATTTTTTTGTCCTTATTGATATTTTAACCTTTGATGGTACATTTTTATTTTCATGAAAAATGTTAAAATTCAGCGAATTTCAGCTGAAATTTTTAGATTTGTTAATGTATTAAAATTCATAAATTTACTTAATAAATATTATTATATTGTATGGTTTATTGTTGGTCTGTGTTAATAAAATTATAGAATTTATAATTTTTTTAAGTCTTGCAGTTATATTTTATAAGGTTATTCAAACAAAACCTACTATTTTGAGCTTATCATTATATTCTATTAATTTGTTTAAGCATTGTCGCAATAAATATAGCAAAATAGTAAATACCTATATTATGATTTATTATTCGATTGAACTACATGAAACCGCTGGCATGAACCAAAATTCTGTAAGTTAAATTAGTCAATCATGTTAAACATAAATATAGTAAATAACTATATTATGATTTATTATTTGATTGTCTTACATGAAACCGCTGGCATGAACCAAAATTCTGTAAGTTTCTGTAAGTCAATCATGTTAAACATAAATATAATAAATATAGCAAAATAGTAAATAACTATATTATGATTTATTATTCGATTGTACTACATGAAACCGCTGGCATGAACCAAAATTCTGTAAGTTTCTGTAAGTCAATCATGTTAAACATAAATATTATAATAAATATAGAAAAATAGAAAAATAGTAAATAACTATATTATGATTTATTATTCGATTGTACTACATGAAACCGCTGGCATGAACCAAAATTCTGTAAGTTTCTGTAAGACAATCACAATAAATATACATATCATAGGTGATAGGTAATATTAATTGTAGCTTAATTTAAATATTGCGAGTGTTGTAAACAATAAGTACCTATATTGATATAATTTTTTAAAGACTAGCACTTATATTTTATAATGTTATTTACACAGAAGCAACTATGAATACTTGAACATAATATTTAAGTAATTGGTTATTATCACATTTAATAGTGTAATAAATATAGCAAACTAATAATTTTAGTTTTGTAAATTTAGTTTACCATACATAATAGTATGATACATAATATCTCAATGGGTCGCAGGGTCGCTTATTTTATACTAAAATAGTAAAATGTACCTACCTACTAAATGACAACAATAATTTGTCTTGATAACAAAATTATACACATTTCAAATATCTTCATGTTCATTAAAATTAAATTATGAATTTTAAAATTGATAAGTCTTATAAAAATTATCAATTGGCTTTTAAATTGTTGATGATCATATTAATAGTTAATTGTATGTTTAAATAATTAGGTTAAGTTATTGATACATAACATAAGTAGCCAAGTAGGGCTATGGAGTTTTAATTAACCTAAATTGGCAAATTAAATTTTTTTTTTACACCTGAGTGTCATTTTCATGCAATATATTAAAAGATTTTTGTATCATAAAATATTAATTAAAAATTAACATAATTTCAAAAATAAGTGTAAAAATGAATAATTTTTTAAAACATCCATAGCCCTAAAAATATGTTGTAAATTATGTATAGATTAGATAATGTAAAGTATGTTCAATGTTCATTTAATTTGTATTAATTTATCTAGGGTAGTGGACATGTTAAGTGTTAATATTTTTTATTAGGTATGACCTTACCCAAATCCTGCAAAAATTTGCACTACGGAAATTTGTTCATGTTCTAGTAAAATTATTAATAACTAATGTGTTTATTGCCTTTGATAATTTAGTATTGAATTTATGTCCATTATTTGGTCTATTCACATACAACTATACAAGATAGTTTTAATATAAAATGCAAATCAAACATTATACGAAAAATATACCAGAATACCTTATAATTATAAATGGAAAATCGGGTAGGCATAATGTACAACGGGCTCTAGGCCTATAACCTTGTATCAGATTAACAACAGGGGACTCACTTTCTCGATGCACTAACCATTGTAATATAAGTCTGATGTAGGTTATTTGTCATGTCACTTTATTTGTGCTATCAAAAAACTTACCTATTCTATTATTTTTGCTTAGTAATTTAGCATACATAGATTGATTTGTAATTATTTTTATTTTTAATGAAAATAAAACCTTTAATGGAAGGGGCATTGTAAAAATGTATAATTAAAAAAAAAGAAAAAAATGTGTGAATAGACCTTTAACTACTTTAGTCTTAGCTCTATACCCTGAATCCAAGTACATACTATGCCATATACATTATACATTTATATCTGCACATTTATGAATTATTTTTTAGTTGTCAGAAAAGTATGAAAACTAATTGCCATACACATAGTACTATTGCTGATTGGTTAGAAGTATATTTTTAATTAAATTCAAATTGTTTAACCAAAATACAACATAATATAATATGCATTGAAATAATTGGTTTAAACCTTAAATTTATATTTTAAATAATATACATAATTTAGTATTTAATTTTAACGTATTCTGTGGTTAAACGTTCAAAGAATAATAATTAACATTTAATATTCGATATTTGATAATGGAAAATTAACATTAACTTAACGATTAACCAATAAACACATGTTTTCAGAAACAGTTAACCGCCATTTATTATCATTAATTTACTAAAATGATACTTGATAAGACCTATACCAAGAATCAGTAACCAGTGATATACTATGTAACCATGATGGTAAATTGTAATATGTTATTTTTATACTTTATAACTGATTAAGCCTCGCTTGCTTCGCTCACTGACACTACGGTGTTCTGGTGGGAGTGTTGATAGGACATTTTTTTTTCTAACAGTATTGTTTATCTATCTTGTTACCTAAGAGTTATTATCGATTATGACCGTTATGGGTATTGTTAAATTAAGATATCATTTCGTTTTTACTTCTGGTCTTTACTGTTGGGTTTGATAAATTTTCCGGTAGCAGTAAATTTAACGAATATTTAAACGGTAATAAGTCGCTAACGGATTACTGAAATTAAATTCTATAAACGTTAAAATTATTTTTTTCAGTATGTTTATAAATTTTCGTAATCGAAAATAGGTATTGCCATTTGAAAATCGAAAGTTGATAGTTTTTTATCAAATAAGGGAGGAAGTTAAAATTATAAAAATTGTAACACAGTGTAAAATAGTAAAACCTAGAAAGTTAAAAAAAAAATTATTTTAAAATTCCTAATATTTACCGAGATATTTACTGGTTCACGATAAAAAAATCACCCTGTATAATATAATAACACATTAAAAATATTATTGTAATAATATATTTTGTTCATTGCATGTATATAAAAGAGTTTTTAATTTAATTTTTGTCATTTTGGTTAGTATAACCAATTTTGACTAGTCCCTTGAATGTCATTATAAACGGTTTCTACAAAAAAACCAGTCCACAAACGTTTCATCCCCGGCAATTATTAAGATAGGACGTTTCGTCCCGTAGAAGTTATTAGCCATAAGACATTTGGTCCCCAGCATATTTTTATTAAAGGACTTTCACGGTTCTCGGGTTTTTTAAAATTATTATTATTTATTAATTTTTTTAAAGTTCATTAATTTAGTAACAATTAATAAATTTCTTTTTATTGGACAATTCTGTAATGTCTAATGTCTAATATAGTATATAGACTCTATAGCTATAAATATTACTTGCCCATGCAAGTAATGGTATGCGAACAATTGGTTCCCGTCATACATAATTTTAAACTAGGACAAATTAGTTAGTCATATTGCACAGAATTTAAATATAATGACGATAATGACATTTTATACTATTTAAAAAAAATCATTGACCTAAAAAAAAATTATATAATTTTTAATTTATTCATTTTAAAAACGTTTATTTATATATATATATATATCTTAATAATTGCAGGGTACGAAACGTCCGTGGACTGGTTTTTTAACGAGGACGAAACGGCGGGGGCGAAACGTCCGTTTACCCTGGTGTACAGGTATTAATGAATCTTATAGTTTTATCACACTCCAATTTTGTGATTTAAATGGGCAAATTTTGTTTTTCCAGGATGTGTATGAATCCCCCACATGGATCCTGGAAATATAATTGTGGCTGCCTGTTCATGTATCGCTTTTATGTTAAATTTCATCATATATTCACCATTAAACACTTCTACATTTTGTGATTCTGATTTATTTAACATTTCTGAATCAAAAACACATGAACACCATGAATCATGATCTAGTGATTCAATAGCTTTGTAATTAATTTTATTACTATATTTATTTTAATTTATTTTAATAACAGCATTTATACCTATTTAACATAATATGATTGATATTAAATGATAAAATAACATTAGCTTGGTTTATATCTATAAAATAATAATACATTCAACCTATTTTATATTCAAGCTATAAACATTATATTTACATTTAAATACATTTTTAAATATTTAATAATACATTTTCGTATAACAACTTAAAATAAAATATTTCCGAACTCCTGGTTTGCTGTACATTTTGGCATCCATGTTTTTACATTGTGAGATAGGAAGTGGTATCATTTTCTTCTCTACATCGTGGTTCAGTTGTTATCAGGATTACCGTACGGCCCCAGTGTGTACCTTGTACACCCTGCTCCATGACCTCCTTTCGCCGAACATCATGGCGAGCCAGTTGTCACACTGTCACGCGCATTGGACATCCCTGCGCCGCCGCTGTTATATGCTACGCCAAGCCGCAGTATTAGTCATAGTAATTACTTGGTATAAGATAAGGTACGAACGACATTATATTCATAAACTAACAATCATTATCGTGAACTGTGAACCGTGGTCTCACATTTTTCTGCTCTACGCCTCAACAGTCAACTTTACTGATCTGCAACGTAGTGTAGGATCAAGGACCAAAGGATAAAAGATAAAATTGAATTCAAAATTCATCAGTGGCATCCGCTTGCCCGCAACAATAAACGCTAAGGGGTGTTTAATCATCGGTAACGAGGTTTACAGCGCAATAACTATCACAGGAACCGAGACCCTCATCGCGAACTCAATCATGGCCGGAGGCGACAATATGGGTGATTTCCATCAAATATTCACTGGCTTGCTGAGTACTGACAACAATGTGCGACAGACTACCGAGGTAAATTAATATTTTTTTACTGTAAGTCGATTACGGATTGGAAGGCCGTTTTTTCTCATTACCTCAAGGGTGGTGGTATTTGTTCCAATTTGTCTCCAATGCTTAGTGTATTATCTGTCTATCATTGTATTTATTTAATTTGAACTAATAGGTAGAATATGTGAGTTCGAAAACTGTTATTTCTCTTTATATTGTAAATACTCGTCAACTACTTGTTGATTTTGATTTAATTTGATTTGATTTGTGTTAACAACTGAAATTATACTTTAATCTTCTCATAGATTTTTTAAATGTAACTTTTGTTAACAGGTATTGCAAATGTGTTCGTTGTTAATAGAAAAACCTAATTTTTTTTTCTCAATTGGTATTCAGTAATAATTATTATTAAGACGTGATATTGTTCTATTTAGGTTTGAAGTTTTAGATTAGACCATTAGAAGGTTTAATTTTGGCCAGTTTTCCTTATGATTGTTTCATGTTGTCTTTTTTTACAAACATAAAATAAATAATTGGATACAAGTTACCTATAAGTTGAGCTATATTCAACTCTACTTGATATTGTAGGATAGTGGTAATTCAGTTTTATAGTCTGTTCACTGACAGAATAGTATCACTTAGCACATACAAATGACAGAAATTACTTGTCCCTATTCAAAAGCAACTAATAGTAAGGGGGTGAGCCTAGCTGTTTAGTGCTGCAGTGGGAAGCAGTGGGAAGAAACAATGAGTTTTAATCTGCTGCACAGTACTTTGTTCTCTATGAATAAGAGTATATTTTCCACTGTACAAAATAGTACTATGGACATCCTATGAGGATGTTATTATCTAATGCATATTGAAGTTCTAAAGATGTTCATGGGATTGCGAATGACGGTTGAGCGACTTATTAAAAAGTAACTTATAAGAAGTTATGTATTAACGTTTATACAACTGCCTTATGTAACGTGTATGAGATGTATAGTATAACTTCTATAATGTTTTTTTAAATATCTATATTATGTTCAGTGTTAACAACTATTTGACATTAGGTATTTGGTAACAATTTTTGACGGTTAAATACACATATGTGAATGTTATTCAAAAAGACAGTGGATGTTATTAATATCAGAGAACTATTTAGTATGTATACAAGCGAATTTAAAGCATAATATAATATATACATAATATATATATATATATATATATAAATATTATAATATTGTATAATTGCTAATAAATATAATACAAAAATTAATAAAATCATGGTTAATCAGTAACCACTTAATTTCTACTTAAATAATAAATAATATTTTAATTAAACAAACAAGAACATTTTATATTATAATATATAATACAATTACTTAATTACAATATATTATATCTATAGTAAAAAAAAAGTATATAAAAAAGAAATCATAACAAATAATATGACTTAATTATGTATATTATATAACCTTAAATAACTATAAAATATAATTAATGCAATAAAGTAAACATTAATATTATATAATATAATAATATAGTAGTTTTTTAAAAAAAATATTCCAAATTATTTTATTGATATAAATATAATGATAATAATGATAATGTTATAGAAACATATTGTATTTTTTAAATATTCATCATAACAAAACATATAGACATTTAACAAATCAGAAATAAATTATTTATTAAAATACAGATCAATGAAATTTTAAATTATATTATTTTATTATGACTTAAGAGTCATTACAACAGCATTTTTACTTGCCATAGGTACAAAAAAACATTTATATTTGATATCATCAACCCTACGTATCAAATCAGATGACTGGGACTAAATATCGACTATAACAGAGCCAATCATATGTGATTCTAATGGAACATCAAAAAAATTGAAAGATTTAAAAGTCAATACATTAAAAAAAAAAAATAATTCTACTTTTACATTTAGAATTCAATAATAATAATAAGAAGAATATATAGATCAAAATACTATTTTAAATTATTTATATGTATCATAATTAAATATTATTACCTTTTTAAACAGTTTTTTTCTTGGTAGACGAAAATGAGCTATGTGCCATTGGAAAACTATCATCTATAAATTATAATAACATAAAAATAAATTAGGTAAATAGACACATTAGGTTACTTGAAAATTTAATTGAAGGGTCCACATAACTTGCTCTAACTCTCATTCAAAAATTATAAAAATACATAGGCAAAATTTTTTTTTATTAGCATTTGAAGTTCAAATATTGACAATAATTCGTCAAAATCATGAATATTTTTCACTATTTGGTAGTTAAAAATTTATAAATATTTTACTATCAAAAGCTAAGAATTGAAAATTTAATACTATGCTGTTCATAAGTTAAGCTTAGAATAATTATAAAAAAGTTTGATGATTATTCAATTTTAAAAATTTTACGAGTGTTAAAAGTTTTAATTTTAATTTGAAATCAAAAATACACGTGTAAAATTACGTTTTACTAATAAATAATTTTCGATTTTTGTTATTTTAAAAAAATTACTAAACGTAAGATCTTGAAACTTTTACTTAAATGTTTGAATTAGTTTCAAAGTAGAATATATTACAATATTTAAGTATAATATATCCTAGACTGACAAATCACCTCCGTTCAGAATCGTTTTTCGTATACAATGATACCTATCATTGGATTCAAATTTAACCTATCCTAGTCCGAGGTCTATCCTACCCCCTAATCTACAGCAGAGCGATACTCACTTACCCGCTTTTTTTTTAAATTTTCTATCTTATATAATAAATATAAATTAATAACACTATTTAAATTGTTTAAGCAGTTAAAACTTCTTTGGCTACCACCACAGCTTTAACTTCTCAAAAACTGGTCGACAACAGTATTCATAATGACAAATCATATTTATCATCAGCTATTTATTTCCTATATTCTTAGTCTTCAAATTATTACTTTTAATGTATACTACTTGTATTATAAATTTGGTTGTATTTCTTAGTATTTTTTATTATTATAAATTAATTTAAACAACAGTCCAATTATGTCTTCAAAAACTTCATTTTCTGGTATGGTTTGTTGTTAAATGTAGGTACTTAAATTTAATATCTTTCATAGTTACTATTAGTTTATTACATTTTTATTTTATCCAATACTTGAGCTTGAATTATAGTAGAACTTTAACTAGTTTACTTTAACTTTAATTTTGTTATTAATAAGAACATGTTTAAGATTACAGCTCGTACTATAAGTTGTTTGCACTATTTGACTAGGAAATTAACTACAGTAGATGCTCGATTAGTCAAAATTCAAGGAAATGACATTTATTTAGACTTATACTAGGTTCTACTATAATTCAAGCTCAAGTATTGGATAAAATAAAAATGTAATAAACTAATAAGTAACTATGAAAGATATTAAATTTAAGTACATTAAAATATTAAATAACAAACCATGAAAAAAATATTTCCACTTTTACATTTAGAAATATTTTTGACCATTGCAATTTCATTAGTAATTAACATTATATAATTATTTTAAGAAACTTGAGTAAAAATATTATAGTTTGTACTCTTCATCATCATTTGAGTTCTTATCATTGTCATTATACAAAATATTAATTTTTTCTTGATTTCTATTAGCAGCTTCTTGCAAAGGAAAACGCAAGTGTGAAATACTTCATTTTATAATTCCCAAGTAATTTTCATATTTAAAAGCGCTAAAATTATCTAGACATCTGTGTACCTTAACATAAAATGGCAAATTAATCAAACTGTAAATATTGTGAGTGTTAAAATGCGCCCCATAGTGAGTCACAAAATCAATTAGTAAATAATATCCTATTTCATTTTTAGCTGCACATAAATCTGGTGTTACCAAAATTTGTATGGCACAATACAATTTATTAAGTATAAATAAAATATGTTTGTTAGTCTTCATTTTAGTACGGTAAAAAAATTTAAGTTTCATATCACTGTTTAGACCATGAAAATTGTTAAGAATAAGTAAATATTTACTTGGAAATATGATTTTCATATATATATTTCTACCAGTAGCATTAAAGTTTTACTACAAATTACAGTAAAACCATGATTATCCGTACACCGATTAACCGTCTTTCTCGGTTAACCGTCAGGTAACAATTGCATGAACGACTTACGTGTTGCAGTAAAATCTTTTCACCTTGTGTATGAGTAGGTAATAAAAAATAATATATATAAGTTAATTGCGATACAGATTGCATTTTGTTTTTAAAAAGTCAATTAGTTATATATAACATGTGTGTTCGTTCGCTTGACTGTTTACATTTTTAGTCTCTTTGTGTGCAAATATTTTAAGTATGTCATAATTTAATAATTACTATGATATAATATTTATGTATGTTAAAAAAAATTTTGCTGCTCGCTTAACTGTCTTCTGAATTATCCATCAAAACTATGGTCTCGAGACTGAGGATTAATCAAATTTCTATTGTATTTATTTGTCTATTAATATATTTAACAGTGTAATGAGTGATTGTCAGTTGTCTTATAAAATGACAACCCTAAATTTATTTATTAATTTATATTTTTTTTCTAAACACCTAAAAATATTTTTTAAATTATACATTGGAGAATGTTGCAATAATAAGATAAACATTACCTATAGTATTTTTTTTTTTTAAACACTGAATCCCATGCATGAACGAATCTTTTACATAAACTTCAAATATATTTTCGTCATTTTCATATAGATCGTGTGAAATTACTAAAAAATAATACAAAAGTTTATGTAGTAATGCAGTAACAAATATTAACAAGTATATCTACTTTTCATTATTTTTATAATTTAATTGGCGACAAGGCGATAATTATTTGTTTTGTCCTGTCCATGAACAAAGTATAGCCAATTTATTGGAAAATAATTTTTGAAGTACACAAAATATTTTGTGTCAGAGACATCAAGAGATTTAATTAAATTAATCTAAAATTAAAATATATACAATAGAGTTGTAATATAGATATAATATAAAATAACTATTAACATTTTATTACCAGTTTAGTTGAGTTTTCATTGTTACTTTTTAAATATACATCAATATTTATAAGAGACTCTAAATCATTCAAAGGAAATAATTCCAAAAAAGTTGAATCTAATGTAGATGGTTTTACATTTGAAATGAGGTTTATTTTAATTTTATTTAAATATTTGTTGTGTGAAGTATTTGTTTAATTTTATTTTTAAGAAATTCAGACTCAAAACTGCCCAACTCTACAAAATAAAAAAAAAATAAAAAACAATAATATTTATTTAGCTGGGACAAATTACTTGAACATTTAATTGAAGGGTCCACATAACTTGTTCTAACTCTCATTCAAAAATTATAAAAATATATAGGCACAAATTTTTTTTATCAACATTTGAAGTTCAAATATTGACAAAAATTTGTCAAAATCGTGAATATTTTTAACTATTTGGTAGTTAAAAATTTATAAATATTTTACTATCAAAAGCTAAGAATTGAAAATTTAATACTATGCTTTCCATAAGTTAAGCTTAAAATAATTATGAAAAAGTTTGAGGATTATTCAATTTAAAAAATTTTACGAGTGTATAAAGTTTTAATTTTAATTTGAAATCAAAAATACACGTGTAAAATAACGTTTTACTAATAAATAATTTTCGATTTTTATATAATATATCCTAGACTGACAAATCATCTCCGTTCAGAATCGTTTTTCGTATACAATGATAGGGGAATAGTAAGTTCCTACACGAGAGTAGCAGGGAAACAATTACACATGTCCATAATATTACACAACTTTTGATGTATCTATACGTAAGTTTCTTAAAAATTTACTTACTTTGCGCAGATCTTAATTTCGAAAAGGAGAAATTCGTTTTTGTAGGCACGTGAAATAACAATTGATAACACATAACTTATGTTAAGAACGATTTACCGATAATCCATTATTGGTAGTAAGCCGTTTGTACCAACCGACAAAAAATTAAAAACGACAATTCTTAACCATATTCTACTGTTATTATCAATGTCAAGATAAAAAAAGAGAATTATCAAAGTTACCTCGCATTATCAAAGTTACCCCATTTTACGGTAGTTCCTACACGGTGGAAAAAGGTACGTATGTAAGTTCCTACACGGCGGAAAAAGGTACATATTATGTAAGTGTACCTATATGTGTATATATGTGTAAATATGTATATACGAATAAATATATGATAATTATAATTTATATATTATATAATACAAATCGCATACGATTATACGATTTTTATTATATTTTTTACTCATCATATTATATTTATTTGTGACGATGCGTTATGCGATTTTTTATTCTTTATATTATATTATATTCAATTATGAAAAATTAAAATGCATTATACGATTTTAATTATATTGTATAATCATCATATATGTATTTATTCGTATATTCATCGTATATATATATTTACACCTTTTTTCCGCCATGTAGGAACTAACATAGGTACCTGATTTTTACCGTGTAGAAACTTACATACGTACCTTTTTCCGCCGTGTAGGAACTAACGTGTGTATTTTTTTTACCTGCTACTCTCGTGTAGGAACTTACATTCGCCCCAATGATACCTATCATTGCATTCAAATTTAACCTACCTTAGTCCGAGGTCCATCCCACCCCTTAATGTACAGCAGAGCGATACTCACTTACCCACTTTTTAGTATTGCCCCATTTCAGAATTTGAAAGGATTTTAAAAATTAAGGTAATTTTCTATTATTTTAAAAATTATTAATAAAAAAAAACATTTATCATAAACTGTTTTTTAAATATTTCTTTGAAATTGTTCGTAAGACAACTATTTCACCCAAAACAATAATCTAATATAAAATATATTATATAATAATATATTATTTGACAACATTAATGTTGTTTGTATAACGGTTATTTAAATATATTTTACAAATTGTCGGAGAAATAAGATGAAATATTAATATATTGTCGTGATGTAAAAACGATTTAGACGTCAGTGGACAAGCGAGTAGGTAGTGAAAAAATTATAAATTTTCGTACATTATAAATATACACACGAGAGACGACGAAATGAGTCTGGTAAATCCGATTACGCCGCCTCCGCTACGTATCGCGTCGATTGATTCGATCCATCTGCGCTAGACCGGCGCTTTGAATAACACGATACGTCATACATCGTTCGTTCGATTATTGTTGTTAATATAATATTATTATATCATATTATGTTTAAGTGTTTTGTATTTTTACGCGGTTTTGTCATTTAATTTCCTAGACGACTTGCATTTCAAACAGAATAAAACGAAATGGAGTAAATATTATAAATAAAAACTACGAGAGCGCTGTAGTTGTCGCCGTATAACAGAAATCTGATCGCGACGACACTTTAATATAATATTTTTAATATTAAACGCCATACACGATACACCGCGTGCTGCACCTGTACAATTTGATACTAGTGCAACATATATCGTATAATTGGCTGATACAATATCCGGTCTTCACTTTTATTTAAAAGTTAGATTCAATATTTCTTTAACATTTTCCTATTCATATCAAATAGTTGTTTTACAAAGACACACCTACTACCTATTTGAGGACTTCAGTACGATGTTTTGGTTAATGTATGGTACAGTTGGTTATACTTGTTTTAACATTTTTTTTTTTTTTTTTAATTGTTTAATGATTTTCATTAAAATATTTCCTCTGACTTAAATGAATCCAATAAACTTGGTTTCAGTTTATTTTAATTATTCTATTATTTTTATGTACTTTATGAACTATATACTTTAATACATAATACTTTTCTAAAATAACTATTAAGGTACCTCTACCTGTTAGTCAATATAATATATGTATGGTAAATTTAAAACTAATTTTTTGTTTTTTTTCATATATAAATTTATAAGATAAAATTTTTTTTATTTTAGGAATCGTATCAAGCGTTACCTTTAGAAACAAAAGTATCATATTTATTCAATGCTGTACAAAATCCAGCCGGTGATATAAATGAAAAACAAATGGCAGCTATAATGTTGCGTAGACTTATGGCCAATAAATTCATGGATTTTTATTCTCATGTTAGTTCTTTTTTTACTTAAATGTATGTATTTATTTGTTTTTTAACAAACTTTTGATTTTAGTTGTCACCTGAAAATCAGAAACAGTTTAAAAACGACTTGTTATTAAGTGTAAATAATGAAAAAAATGACATAATACGTAAAAGCTTGTGTGATGTTGCTTCCGAAGTAGCTAGAAATCATTTGGATAATGATGGTAATAACAGCTGGCCAGAACTTTTGAATTTCCTGTTTCAATGTGCTAATTTTCCTTCAAATGATATGAAAGATTCTGCGCTTATACTGTTGATGTTAGTAAACCATTTTTGATACTTTAATTAAAATTTGTCTTACTCATTTTTTTTCATACATTAGAAATGTACCTGGCGTTTTTGGTAATAAACAATCGAGGTATTTGGTTGTGATAAAACAATTGTTTCAACAATCAATGAATGTACCTGATTCAAATGTAAGTCTTAACAGTTATTAGTTGTTTATAAATTCCACTTATTCATTATTTTATTTTATTTTTTATAGGTACAAGTAAAAGCTGTGAAAGCTATTTGTGTTTTCATATTACACCACAAAAGAGTTACAGAAATTCAAAAACATTTTACTGATTTATTACCAAACATGATGAGAGTAAGGCTTTATAAAAAAATTGAATAAAATAAAAAATAACTGTATTTTTTTTTTCTATAGATAATAAATGAAAGCTTAATAGCTGAAGAAGATGATTGTTTGATTAAACTATTGGTTGGTTTAGCTGAAAAAGCACCAGTGTTTTTAAGATCTCAGTTGTCAACTATTGTAGAAATGTGTTTGAGGGTAATTTAATAATTTTATGTAAATATTGTTCAGAGTTATATTATTAATATTTTTAGTATCTTGGAAATGAAGAGGCAAGTGATTACCACCAGATATACCTTGAAGTAATTATGATATTAGCTGAAACAGCTCCACAAATAATGCATAAAGAATTATTTAAACATATCATACAGTTAATTGGACCACTAATGGAACTTATGACTACTGTGAAAGATGATGATGATTGGAATAATCAAAATGATCCATATGACATTGACCTAAAAAGGTATTACTATTTGTATTGGCAATTCATTTTTTATTGTAAATTTTAATATTTCAAAGTACCTAATGTGTTTGTGTATTATTTGATTTAAGTATGAGTGTTATAGCTGAATCTGCTCTGAACAGACTAGCTTGTGGTATTGGTGGTAAAATAATGTTGCCACACATATTTAATAATGTCTCATCAATGTTAGTCAATCCAAGTTGGAATGAAAGGTAAAAAATATTAATTTGAATATATTTTATTTCTTTGTATTTATCCAATTATTTTAATATTTTAGATATGCTGCATTGATGGCAATATCAGCTGTGGGTAAAGGTTGTAAAAAACAAATGTTGTTTATACTCCCATTAATTTTGGATAGAATTTTAACTTTCATACAAGATTCAGTAAGTAATTTAATGTTACAACCATGAAGGCTAGATATCTTTAGCCTTCATGGTTACAACTTACAATTCAAAACTATGTTATCACTAATGCTATCATTATTTGTTTAGCATCCTAGAGTAAGATATGCAACGGGCAATGTAATAGTACAGATGTCAGCAGACTTAGCACCCGCGTTTCAAAATACATTCCATGACAAAATTGTGCCTGCTATATTACTGTTACTTGAAGATAATTTGAATCCTAGAGTACAAGCACATGCAGGTAAATTATATTGTTAATAAATTATAATTTACTTAAAATAAAATATTATTTAATATTTTCAATATAATTATTAAATGTAACTATTTTAATAGACAATGAAGTATACAAAATTAGTAAAAATTGTAGTAGAAAAAAATTATTTCATTTTAAATTGAAAATATAATTTAATCCAAGGAAAAACTATTAATTTATTTAATTTTTGGAATTAAGTTATCATAGATTTATGACTTCATTCATTAAAAATATTTATATTTGTGTATTGGGAGGGAAAAATGATATAATAATAATAAACATATTATAATGTTGAAATATTGTAATTTATAAACCTAATATATCATTTTAATTTTCATATTCCATGTTTCGATTGTAAATATTTTCAATCGTATAAATAAGTATTAATTTTAGGTGTTTTAAATTTAGATATATTGGTTATTTCTATTATTAGACTTGTAATTTTTTTAATATAATAAATTAATGATATTGAATTTTTTAAATTATTTTTAGGAGCTGCTCTTTTAAACTTTAGTGAAGATTGCCCAAAAAGAACACTTTTATCTTACATGGACCTGATTATGGTTAAGCTTGAAAGTATATTGCAAGCCTGTATTGCTGACTTTGTGAAAGGTGGTGGTAGACGACTAGTATTAGAGCAAATGGTAGCCACAATCGCATCTATAGCTGACCGATGTGAAGGAGATTTTGTTAAATTTTATGACCAGATTATGCCATACTTAAAAGAAATCATTCGTAATACTGTTGCCCCTGAACTAAAGCTGTTGAGAGGCAAAACAATAAAATGTATTAGCTCGATAGGTTTGGCTGTTGGACAAGAGAAAGTAAGTTAATTAATAATTATAACATTTATTTTATTGAAATGTATAAAATTGTGTTCCATGTAGTTTTTGGCGGATGCTAGTGTTGTAATGGATTTAATGATGGAAATGCATAACAAAGATGAGAAACTCTCAGAAGATGATCCACAAACTTCATACTTAATATTATCATCATGGGCTCGAATGTGTAAAGTGATGGGTATGTGTTATTTAATCAATTGTGTTTTAATTACTAATAAAGAACAATTTAATAGGTCAACAATTTGAACAGTATCTTCCTTTGGTGATTGGTCCAGTAATGGATTTGGCTTCATTACAACCTGAAGTTGCATTTGTGAGTAATGATGAAATGAGTAATATGACTAACAATAGCGAACAGGAGTTTGCACTCCTATGGAACCAGCCAAACTTTGGTATTAAGACTTCAAGTCTAGAACATAAGGCATCAGCCTGTGAAATGCTTGTATGTTATGCACAAGAATTTAAAACTGGTTTTGCACCCTATACAGAAGACGTTGTTAAACTTATGGTGCCTTTATTGAAATTTTATTTCCATGATAATGTTCGAATTTCTGCAGCTCAAAGCATGCCTAGTCTTTTGAAGTGTGCAGAAATAAGAGGTATGTTATGAAATTAATTCCCCAGCTACTATACACCTATTTTTTCTATTTGTCTCATATCAACAATAGAGTGGTCCTTAGTTATCTTCATCTCTAGAAGAAGTTAAAGGATAAATATTTTTGATTTCTTTCTTTAAATAATAAACAATAATGTTATCAAATCAACTGTTGGATTGTAATTGTCAAATTTTAAATTTATATAATAGTTTTATATAATAGTCTAGAAAAAAAAAAATAAACAAATTATATGGTAGCGTACTAAGAAGTACATTAGTTTATTTATATCTATTTAGCCTGTGATTCTTAACCTTTTATGATATGTGATCCGCTTTACAATTTTCTATAACCATAATTCTCCGAGTTATTTAATTAAAAAAAAAAAATTTTTAATGTTATCGATGTATTTACATATTTATTTTTAATATAATATTTTTTATGAGTGGGTGATTTGATTGGACATCTCTCTTTATATTTATAGATTATGGTTTTATATTAGATGAAAGAATAAATTTGAGAACATGTTGTATAATTATTTAGTTAAAGAGGGAACTGGGTTATATAAGCAGTGTAGTGCAGGGATCATCAATTAATATTTCTGAAAATTTGATGTAATGAGAATAATATTTTTTTTATTTATGATTTGCTATTGCTTATAAAATTATAAATATTAAGAACATAATTAATTAATAATAGTATAATACAAATATTTGAAAAATCCTAAATAAAGATTAATTATTAATACAATAAAATTGAAAGCTGTTGAGTGAGAAAAATGACCAACCAATATATCAACTGTTGTCGGTAAAATCCAATAACATATAACAAAAATAATAATTTACAACAAATTCACATATAATGTTGTTTTAATATGCGTTGTTTATTCTTTATTTGCTGACTGCCATTTGGTAACCCATGGTGTATAGTATATAATATTTAAGTAAATTTTCTTGTTTTAAAATCTAAAGATTTGTTATTTGAACATATATTAGTAATGAGTTAATATATTTTGTCCTCTTTATAATTTGTATTTTTATAATTGTTTGTAACAGGACCAGAATATTTGCAACATATATGGGGTTATATTTGTCCTGAACTTGTGCAAGCTATTGAATTTGAAACTGATCTAGAAGTCTGTGCTGAGATGTATGATGCATTAGGAAAAGTAAATAACTTAAAATAGTTATTATAGCTTAATATATTTTAGTTGTTATATTTATTTATTTAATATAATTTTAAGTGCATAGAATTATTGGGAACAGGATTTTTATCAGACAAATGGATGAAAGATCTAATGCGTATTTTAGAAAAAAAGTTAAGTTGTTATTTTGAAAATGAAGATTACCGTTTTGAAATACGCAACTATATAGATTACGATGATGTATGAATTTATGAGATTTTTCTGTTGATTTATTATTGTAAGCTTTTAATATAAACTGTATATTATTAGATTATAGAGGACAGTCTAGCTTTGGAAGAAACTGATGATGTCTACAAATTAAGTAAAATGACTGACATTCTGCATGCTCTTTTTGTCACTTTTAAAACAGACTTCCTTCAGTATTTTGATCTTATTGTACATCAATTTGCTAAATTATTGGTAAGATTTTACTATGTTCATTTATTTCATATTTTAACTTTAAAAATCATATTTATAGGATTCTGATAAAAGTGCATCTGATCATAAGTGGGGTCTTTGTGTCTTTAATGACCTTATTGAATATTGTGGACCTGGTTGCGCTAAATATCAAGAATATTTCTTACAGCCTATGATTGATTATGTTATGGATATTGACAGTGATGTTCGTAAAGCAGCTATTTATGGCTGTGGAATGCTAGGCATGTGTGGAGGACCTAGTTTTGCGGGTGTGTGTGCTGAGATCATGCCATTCCTTCTACAAGTGATCAACCATAGTGAAGCTCGATCTGCTAAAAACATACGTCCAACTGAAAATGCTGTATCAGCCGTTGCCAAAATATTAGAATATAACAGTTCAGCCGTTAATGTTAATGAAATATTACCTCTCTGGTAAAACAAAAACAATACTTCGATCATTTTGTTTAAAATAATATTAATATAATTTTTTAGGCTGAGCAAATTACCAATTTGTGAAGAAACTAATGAAGCTCCATTTGTATACGGTTACTTGTGTAAGCTCTTTGTAAATCACCATCCTTTGTTTTTTGGACAAAACAATTCTAATATCCTTAGTTTAATAAGGATTATTGTTGACGCATTTGGGGGACATGCAATTGAAAGGTCACATATTGTTGCCGATCAAATGGTTATGGTTGTTAGTGAAATACGGGTAATTATAGTATTTTATTTTAACTTGATATAATATAAAATGTATACATATATAATTATAACAGATTTTTATATAAATTATATATTTTCCAATTTTTTTTTTATTACTGATTTGATTAAATTCCTAAATGTTATTTTTCCAAAAAGTCATAGATTATTATTTTGAAAAATTTGTAATTACTTAAACAAGCTTACTTATTAATTATTTAAGTTCTAAAAGTATAAACTTATTTGATTTAGAACATACAAAGGTTGGTTTTCTAAAAAGTAACGTTACATAATTTAAAAATACATAAATTTTTATCAAATTTATAAAAAAAAATAAGCTTGTAACACAAGTTTTGATTAGCTCAAATAACGTTATTTTTATAAACTAAATATTTAAGATAGTCGCATTAAAAATAAAAAATAAACTCAGTAAAATTGATATAAGTTTGCCCAAACTATTGAAAAATATGCATAGGGTAATTATTGATTTCAAAAATAGATTCACCCCCTCCCTCCTAGAAAACTTTCTAGAGATGCCCCTGTAGAACAGATGCAAAATATCCAATATAAATCAAAACATTATTGTGACATATAGAACCTACACTTACACTAAAATTGTAATTTTGTCTCTGAAAATGATAATATTTTTTTGGAGTTAATTGAAATGAAAATATGTTATATACGTATCTAGGAAGAGGATCCAGATCCCGTGGACACTCCCACCCACCCGTAAATCTGTCACTGGTTCTGTAACTGACTGAGAAACTGGTGAAAGTTTAAAAACGTAAGAACCTTATGTTCTTTGGATAGGATATTGTCATTCACCCACTTATAGTCTAGATATTTTACATGGTGATCAACATTTTTTAATGAGCTCAAGAAGTATTTAGGTGGATAACTTTTAACAAATAATTTGGTGAAAGAGACCAGCGATAAGTCACTATAAGATGTGGGTATGTGAGTTCTTTAACAATGGTAACAAAAATATCTAGTGTCAAATGTGCCATGCCTACAAAAATGTATCATTTTAATAAGTGATTATTTGGAAAAATAACTATATGCCTGAGGTACATTTTGAATATTTTATGAAAATATATGTTCTTCTCAGTTAAAAAACATTTAATCTCACTTTTTGGATGATTCTCATACATAAAATATTAATCAATTAACCATAGTAATTGTGAAAATATTAAAATAGATAAAAATATATTAAATTACAATAACTTACTAAAATTGTATGAGAATATGATGTGATGCCTTATGATATATAATAATATTATTTATTAATACAAGTTTTATGTAAATATTTAATTTTAATTAATTATTTTGTTATTTAAAATATGATTTTAGGAAAACCAAAGTGAGGTATTTAGTGCATGTTTAGATGAATTGACCCCACCACAGCTGATGATATTAGATATTCTTCTTAACTGATAATTGATTTTGACATTAACGTTAATGTTTTATTTTTTGTGACAAAATAAATCTTTACTATAACTCCACTTCTATTATTTTTAATTTATGTCATCCACTTTAGTAACAAAGTATGTAAAATTTTAATACTCTTAAAAATTGTAATTAAATCAATGTTATAATCTTATTATTGTATGATTTAAATTGATAATAATATATACTACAACTTTTGTAATTTACTTTTTTTTAAATCTTATTTTATATTTTTAGATATCATTGATGATAATTTTTACTCATAATTTTATTTTATAATGTAAAATAATATTAACTGTATTTAACTATCAATTACTATTCATAACTACTAATTACATATTGTTTTTTGCCGTACATAAGTGTACGCTAAGTTATAATTTTTCCTTTAGATTTAGTAGCATGTTACATTATTGTTATTACTCAAGTTTTCATGTATTCAATATTGTAATTTTTTTTTTTTTATAGAAATAAGAAAATTACTTACAGTCTAATTTAGGTATTTATGCAATGTCGAAATATTTAAAAATGTGAATTATGTAAAGAAAAAAATCAGTTTTTAAGATTAAAGTGGATGTTATCTTACCTTAATAATGCTTACTATGATTGAATAAAATTGCATATTATTATTTTAGAATTTGTTATTGTTTTCATAATATATTATCAACTACATTACCTGAGGAGAAACATGTTAGAAATATGACCTACCTGCAATATTAATGAATATCCTTTACCAAATTTTGGTATTCAATACAGTGTTGATATTTGATAATCTTAAAGAATTTACAATTATATAATGAATAATATGTGGAATGAATTTATATGAAAAATTATGATCATGTTCTATAAATAGACTACTAAAGATTATATCGGTGTTTTCTGAACCTTTTTCAGTAACTTGAGTAGTGAGTATGATATTTTTTTAAATACTGGTTTATCTTTACTATCTCGCACTTTTTGTTATTGTCGATCTAGTTGATTGTTGTAAAGTTGTTATTAAAAAAAAATGAGGTTTAACTTAACAATATATAATATCGTAAGCTGAAGTAACACCATTCTGTATAAAATTATATTATTTAAATTTCCGCTAAAACAAATCTTTGTAAAAGAATGCATTTGTTTATGCTTAATATATTTATAATTTTATGATTTATGTTTTTAATGCGATTCTAAAATATTTTTGTACTATATTAGATTCTGAACGGAGTGATGAATGTATTGATTTTACTACGATGTGTGTATTTTTTTTTTTGTGTCTGACGACAACATTTGGAGCAGTAATAATGCTCCGATTTTTGACTTCAGCCCCTCTTTGAATAGGAAAATTCATCTAGTTGGTACTTTGGGGGGTCAAAAGTAAACATTTTCAAACAGTTTTCAAAAAAATCGAGAAAAACAAAAAAAAAATGACAGAAAAATGGCAATTTTACGAAAAACCACTTTTCGACAAAATCGATTTTTTGATTTTACTGTAATTCAAAAACGAATTATTGTAAATACTTGAAAATTTCACCAAATTTTTATATTATGATTATCTCTTTACAGTTAAATTTTCAAAATATTTTGACCATTTTTAAGCTACTTATAGACAATTGAAATTTTCGACTTTTCTAATTTTTTTTTTTTCAAATGCCGATTAAAATGTTTTTGGTGGCCAGAAAATCTTGAAAATTTAATAAAAGGTTTCTTATAAGTTGTTCTTAAAGTGATAAAAAAAAATCCGAAATCGTTAGTCACATTAAATTATGAATGGTCATGGTTGTTGTTTCTAAAGTATTTGTATACCTACCGATTGACTCATACATTTGCTCCATTTGAGCAGATATTTCATCAAACATTGTTTTTAATATATTTTCAAACCTAGAACACATTTCATATTTCGACATTTTATCCTGACAATGGTTTGTCATAATGCTAATTTCAATTTCTAATTGTTTATGCCTATCATCGTAATTTGATAGAGGTACATAAGTTATTAGCTCCCATTGAGCTCCTATTATTCTGATATCTCCTTGATTTTCATAAAATATGCTTGTCTCGGTTTTAAATTCTTCGATAGGGTATGGTAGTTGTCCTTGAACAGCTGTTATTAAAAATAACTTATATCATAATACGTGTATTAGATAATATTGGTGTTACTAAACAAATGTTTAAATAATGAATGTACTATATTGTTACATTATAAATATCATATTTTATTAAATTACTCTATTAATTACTTAAAATCTAATTATAATATAAATATAAATTAATACTAGTTTACATTTTAATATTATATACAAGCGGTCATTATGTGGTTTAAAATATCCAACGATTATACTCTTCAATCATAATTAAATAATTCATTTCATATTTTATGACTTTTTTCAACCTCCAACACAATGGTTCGTTATATTCGTGGAAATTGCTAATCTTGACATAATCTTCTTCAAGTATTCTATTTTGCTAATACGTTCTCTATGCCTTAACGGTACTCGCATGGTTTATTCAAGTGCCGATCTAATATGTGCGGTTAGACCTTTAAAAATATTACAAAGAAAGATTATTAGGATCTGTTTATGCAAAAATAACTTAGTAGGATCTACGGGAGATAATTTTAAACTGTTTAGAGTGTTACCATTTGAGAGTGTGTATAAGAAGGTAACTATTAATAATAACTAATAACTACTACTAATACAAAATTATGAAACATTTGTAGATATGGAAAATATAGGGAAAAAAAGAGAAATAAGAGCTTTTGATGTGAATATAACTTATTACAAAAAAGCATTTGGCCAAAAATTTATTAATTATTTAGGTCCGAAATATTTTAATTTAATGCCACTACATTTAAAAAAACTCATTTACTCTACGACTGGGAATCTTAAAATTGCAAGTATAAAAGAGCAAATTAATTTATGGTTATTTTCTTTATTAAATATATAAATATTAAAATGCAACATTATTTTAAATTTATTTCACATTCTTTTTCTTGTTCTAAATGTATCAATCTTAGATTTAATTTAAACATTTAATAGTGTACCTTTATATATTTGTGTCTATTATTATATAATGATGTAACTCTCTACCTCCATCACAAGCATATGCTTAAAGGAGGTAGATAATTTATTGTAAAATTTTAATCTTAATGTTATTATTTACTTGTATTATAAATATTTTCTTTACAATAAATAAAAAAAAAAAATATGTCCATAATAACAATGGGGTATTTCCACCCATTCCCCCGAAAGACAACTATGGCGCTTTATGTTTTATTTTTCGACCCAAATTTATAAGAAAATCTAACCTTCTGCTCTCTTGAAATCCACCCCCTTCGAAATATGGTAGCGAACTACATTAGGAATGTCTTGCCAATTTTATAATTGTCCTCAACGAGCTCAACGTGTATATCTGGAATATACGGTATCGGTGTCCGTGATAACTACCCCTCTCTAAGTTCCAACAAAAGGGTATCTAATAGACAGGCGTAATCCGCGGACCCCTCTGGCCGATCCATTCCATCGTTTTGCTCTTCCCCCGAGTACCAGCAAATTGCGATATGCTGATCAAATACCGTGGATGGAGCATTTGGCCTGCGCCACCGTGGATCATTGTTACTATCCATAAATTTTTTGCCAATTAATTCGCTGTGTTTATTTAGCCGGGCGCATGTAAACTCCGCCACAAGAACCTTTTTTTACTGTAAGCTCCGCCACCAAAAAAAAACAGGTAAAATTGGGTTCACGTAAACTCCGCCACTGAAAAAAATCAGGTAAAATTGAGTTCATGTAAACTCCGCCAGTGAAGAAAATCAATATAAAGTATAAAATTAATATGATATATTATTAAAAAAAAATTATAATATAATATAATATCATATCATATCAATATTTAAATCATACTAAATAATCAAAAATCATATTTTTCATAATAATAATTAATAATTGTCCACACAATATAATAAAATATAATAAAAAATAAATAAAGAATCGTTATACTTACCTAATAATATAAAATCATATTTTCCATAATAATAAATCGTATATAAATCGTCCACATTAAATATACATAAATCATAGTCAAAAAATAATTGTTATATACCTACGTAATAATCCAAAATCATATTTTTCATAATAATAATTAATAATTGTCCACATAATAGAATAAAATATAATAAATAATAAATATCGTTATAAATATTGTCATGTATGAAAACTATAATGATGTGATACAATTTGCAAATATTCTAAATCTTGTATTTCTTTATTAGTAGGTATACCTATTCATAGCATCCTGTAATACTGTCATTTTTTTTTTTTATTTCAAATTTGTTAGCTGATTTACTTGAGATATGCCATTTAATTTAATATAAGTTTGGGTTTGAAATTCGATAAGAACTTTACTAAAAATGTGAACATTCGGATGACTTTTATAAAATGAATTTCTCAGATGGCTATGAAAGGATTCACAGGTATTTGTTGTTAGATTTAAATTTGCATTTTGATCACTGTCGCACTGACTAGGTAAAAAAAAAACTGGCGGAGTTTACATATACCCATTACAGGTAAGAAAAAAAAAGCTGGCGGAGTTTACCATAGACCTATTATTACCTTTATATCTTGACCGATATTCTGGCGGAGTTTACAATCGCCCATTTAGCCTAAGGTTCACCTAGCGTCCTTCCCCCCAGTTCAACCGTTTGTAATTCAAAATCCGGGATATCATTTATGTTTACACTTGTTATTAGTGGTACTTTAAACCTTTGCGAGCCCGGTTGGCTGACATAGATAATGTCCATTCTTCCTTCCCGATAATGTTATAATTCACTTGCTTAAAAATGGTCACAATTACTAACTACTACATACATAACTTGTCATGATTATTTACTGTTGTAATGAATATATTACTTCTTTTTTTTTTCAATATTATTTTATTTTTATTTTAGACTTAAGTTTTTATTATTTTTCCTAATTATTAATATATTTATTCATTATTTCCTTATATTTTATCTAACTAAATTACTAAATTATTCTACTTTATTGGTCTTTATAATTCGGTTTCCGACAACTCATACCGTTCCGATTCTATTTGGTTTGCTACATTCGTATAACGAAATTGTCCCATATTATTATTGTGCCTGCACGCATATATTATTGATAACATGCTGATTACTAATAATATACCTATGATCATAACAACAAAATTATCGTACCTAATTTTATTTTGAATACTTTCTGAGTCATATGTAAGTTTAGTAGTATTATTTATTTGGGTACTACTAATTGTGTTGTTATATTATATAATTTTGCTAACATTTAATTTATTTATCATTGTCGTGTTTTTTAGTTTTAATGTATTATTTGGATTTGTAACGGTATAAGATAAAAGATGGACGAGAGGTCGAGAGACTATTATTACAAAAATCAAAGAGTGTTTAAAAATGTTGAGATCGTTCACCGTGATAGCAATACAAATTACATTACACAGAAAAAAAATAAAAGTCCCATCTACTCATGAGAAATTTCGTAACTATCGGTTTCGTATAGCCGATTACTTAACATAGTCCATAATTTATTATTATATTATAATTGTATGTATTAACTAATAAGTAAACTAATATCTAACTAAAACTAATAACTTACTGGGTAGTTACTACAACTAAATTATGTAATAATGTCGTGTAGCCAGTTATATTATACTATTATCATAGTAATATAATATAAATAATATAATATATATATATATTATATTATTATTATATAATAGTTATATTATTCGTATTATCATAAATTTCATATTTACAGTGTGACCCGGTACTCTAGACACAGCGTATTTTATAATGGGTAGCGCTAAAATAATACTTCAAGTAAAATTTTTTTTCTAAGTATTTTGTTGAAAAAAATAACCATTTAAAATGTATTTATAAAATAAAAGTTTATTGGTAATGATAATTAATCAATTATCCGATAAGCAACGGCAAAATATTGCGTTTCTAAAAATATTGATTACTTTTAAAGTTTCAACCGTCATACAAAAACGTAGATACTCCGTTCTACAACAGCCGTCAGCCAGTTAATGCTGTTGATGGATACCGAAACAAATGATCTGATATTAAGTGTACTTATTAAGGTTCCTGGTCGATTTTCTCATTTAGTTAAATATTATTTAATCTGGAATTATGTATATTGTTAAACGTATTTTAATATTAATCTATAGAATTTTGAATTTATGTCTACCCTTCGTTCAGATGGTCAACATATAACATAACAGTACAATTAACAAATTAAGTAGAACTCGATAAACATGACAGCGTTCAAGTATTAAATATACTTCTGCGTAAATGAAATGTCTTAAACTTATGCAATTTACACAAATCGGAAAAACCTTTTATGATATGGATTCTAAAGTATATTTTCATTTCTATTAGTATTTTATTAGTTTATTTTTTGATTCTTAATAATTTACTTTTTTATTGTAATGGCTCAATATAAGCTTCAACTTTGTAGAATGTAGAGGATATGAAGCAATGATTGATAGTTACGAAAATTATCTTTTATTACTTATTGATATATCATTTAACAATCTAACATCTTTTACTTTTTATTATTCACTTAAATAGTTAAATATGTACGATTTTTGTACCTATAAAAAAAAAAATACCAAAAAATGGATAAGTTAATTGAGCATTAATCAAAAGTCGAAATCATTAATTAAATAATATTCTTTTAAAAAATTGATATAATAATCTAGTCTACATAATAAAATCATGATCATTTTAAACTAAATGAAACTCCAATTGATTTAATAATTCGTTACTGGAGATCGATGAGCATAAAAATATATTTTATACGTGAACCAATAATTATTTTTTTAGACATATCTGATGTGACTTAATTACCCACATGGCAACATGTTTTATATTTAAATTTATTACTTTATATATATAAATATGAAACTTTTTTTAGGATGTTCTGGGAAGTCAATTGAGTTATTGGCCAATTATTTTCCTATAATTTCAATAACGTTTCTGTGTCTACACCAATATAGTGTTAACTTCAACTCGAGGAGCATATAATTAGTACCAAAACAGAGTTATTAGCTCAACATCAATAACGACTTGGACTATATTTGTTTGATGGAACAATGTTATTTTCTATTAGTCAATTTGATCTGAATGTAAGTTATTAAATTGCTATGTAAAGTCAACGATTTCTATAATTTTTTTCTCATTTTGTTAACTATTATTATAACTATTATTATCTGGAATTATAAATAGGTATTATGCTAAAGAATTTTGAACTTACGTCTACACATCGTTAGGATGGCCAAGCTATAATTGAGGCACTCAGCGCCAAAACAGCCTAACCCACAAGAGTGTAATGCAAGACGGGCATTTAAAGTTTTGACTATTTTTTAACATTTTTTTTTCTTATTAAATCCACTCCAGGGAAAATAACAATAACTCATTAGTATACATAAATCCTTGCCTTTTAAACCATCTATATCTAATTTTTGTTAAGTTTTAATGTGGGTTAGGCCACTATGAATTTTAAAATTTTTTTATTAAATTCAATTTTCTGTGGTTTAGGTCAGTTAATTGGAAATTTGTTATAAGGTTCTAGCCAATTTAATGTTTGTTAAGTTTTAATGTGGGTTAGGCCACCATGAATTTTAAAATTTTTTTATTAAATTCAATTTTCTGTGGTTTAGGTCAGTTAATTGGAAATTTGTTATTCACTTAAATTCACTCAAAATGCAAGTACTATGTTAAAAATTGTATAAGTTTATTTGTAACTTTTTTTAAAATAATATTAAGCACAGAATGGTTATAAACAATGAGATTGTTTGTGGGTTGAGCCACTTTGGTTCTGAAATTACTTCATAATCACAGTGCCGAAACAAATTATCTGCTGCCATCTAGCGAATAATTTTTTTTGTGGGATTTCAAATATTGTATCATTCTTAAACGTTTTATCACATAAAACAGAATTTGATTTTTTGTGGTTTAGACTATTTTGGCGCTGAGCGCCTCAATTATAACATTACAAATAATTGATACAGTAAATATCGATAAAGATGCAGCATTCAAGCTTTAAATATACTCCTGCCTAAATGTCTTCAACTTATGCAACTTACACCGATCGGGAAAAACTTTTATGATTTAAATTCTAAAGTATATTTTTATTTCTAAACTTTAGTTTTGTCGAGGTTATGAAACTGATATTTTATTATGTGTTGTGTATACTTACACAACATATGGGTTACCTTAAAAGTACTTAATTTGATTTATTAATATATTCATTATTGTAAATTAAAATTAACATGTCGATTTTTGTATTTCTGTAACAATTATACGGTGTACCTACCATCATTTGGTCGTGCGTCAATTCATCACTTATCGATATTGGCGATAATTATTTGGCTATATATAATTGTATAAGCCATAAGGTTAGATAATGTATTAACAATTTAATATAAAATTCAATAATTAATAATTAGTAAAAATTGGTATTTTTAATATTAAAATTACTAGTATTAAAATTATTATAATTTAATGTACACATAACGAGAACCTACATGTTACAACTAAAATATTAATTATTTTTAAAAAGTAAAGTGAAACTAAAGTGTTTAATTTAGGTATTGTAATTGTTTAGTTATTTATTATGATGTAAAAATTAAGTTGTTATTTATTGTACTTAAACATGGTTTAAGGTGTGATGATAGTTGGGTGTAATACGTAAGAAGAAGTCCAACGAAAAAAATAAATCATTCTATGCTTTAGTATCAACTTTGGATAATAATTATACAAGGAACCTATTACAATAATATAAAACCTTATAATAATATGGAGGAATTTTCTATTAATTTTGCAATCGAACCATTAATAAGTATTTATATATTTTCTAATTGGCATACATTTCTAGCTTGGTATATAGGTATACCTACCTAACAGAAAATATTAACAATTTCTAAAACATAATACCTACCCAACTTAACATTTTATTCAATAAAATGGATTCGTGTCGCACAATCAAATAATAATTTTTATTAAACATCAAGACGCACATTTTAACGTTATATATATGGGGGGGGGGGTTATAATTTCAAACTCAGGAGTTATAACCTAAATTTAAAAACAAAATATAATTTTTATTAAATTTGAACTATAATAATTAGATTGTAAAATGTATTAAATGATAGGTTAAGTAGGTATTCAATATATTGAAATTGTAATGACAAAAATAATTGGTCAAATTTTATTATTCTAATGTTGCTAACACCATCCAATCAATGATTTATCAACATAAAAATATATAATATCGTCATTGATCATTTGCATTTGATAAAAGAGAAGTCTATATCAATTATTCAATAAGAATGACTTAATCACATGCATAATATTTACTTTTAAACTAAACGGCATTGGTTGAACAATTAAAATGTGTATTTTATAAAAAAAAATAAACCTTCTTTCTATCATTTTAATAACTTTTCTTATAAAAAAAATGCAATATCTCATATTCATTAATGTTAATAATTTTTTTTTCATACTGCTTTATTTTATTTACCTATAAGATATTTTTTTTTCCATTTGATTAATTTAAAACCACAAAATCACTTGTTTAAAATTCAACATGTCAATTTCATTAATGTTAACATTTTTTAGTAATTACTTTTTTTTATTTTGAAAAAATTGTTAAAACTTTAAATTTAGATGTAATACTAACAAATAGTAATACAATATTATTTTATTATTTAATACTATTTGTATGTGAAAAGATTGCATTAATATTATAGTTCAACATTCAATATTCATTTGATCAATTTGAAACCAAAACCACTTGATTAAAAATGTCATTTTCATTAATTTTAATACATTTTTTGATAACTTTTTCGTTTTTAAAAATCATGTTAAAACTATAATGCAATACTAAGTACTACCTAACAAGTAGTAATATAATAGTGTTTTATTATAAATAGTTAAAGTTGTACAGGTATGTCTATTTATGTTTTTGAATTATAGTCAAATATGACGCAATTTCTTATGAAATACCTAAAATATTATAAAATTTATAAATGTATACCAACTTAGCTCTTAATAGTACTCCATTATCACCGATAAGAGGTTATCCTCAGTGGTGAGATGGGCCACCTAACCAAGTTATATATAATCATTGATTACTTATTTAAATTGTATCTTTCTTTTGGCCAATAAATATTATTATTAAATACCACTTGCATGTCAAAAGATTGCATTATTAATATTTTTATTTTATGTAAAACATTCAATTTTGATTTGATCGTTTTGAAACCAAAACCACTCGATTCAACATAACATTTTAAGTAATGTTAACTACCTACAAGGTTTTTTTGTAAAATATATAAACCTTATTTCTTCTATTATAAATATACTATTTGTATGAAAAAATATGCAATATGTTATTTTCATTAATGTTAGTAATTTTTTTTTTGTACACTGACTGCTGACGTCGACAAATCGTATTTTTCATATTTTTATTATACTTATTACCTACTTACCTTCTATTATTACGAAAAATGTTCAGCACAGAGGAATCAATCAGGTCAACTCATGCCACATTCAAAGTGTTAATATTGCTATATTTTACTTTTAAGATATATTTTTTCATTTGATCAATTTGAAATTACAAAACCACTTAATTCAACATGTCATTTTCATTAATTTTAATACAGTAGGTAATACACTTTTTGATTACTTTTTTTCGTTTTTAAAAACCATGTTAAAACTTTAATGCAATACTAAGTAATACCTGAAAAGTATTTATACAATAGTGCTTAATTAAAAATACCACTTGCATGTCAAAAGATTGCACTATTTATTATTTTTTTTTTTTTGTAAAACATCAATTTTCATTTGATCATTTTGAAACCAAAATCACTCGATTTAACATAAAATTTTAACTAGTGTTAAATACATATAAGGTTTTTTTATAAAATATATAAACCTTATTTTTTTTATTATAAATAATATACAATTTGTATGAAAAAATATGCAATATGTCATTTTCATTAATGTGAGTAATTTTTTTTTGATATTGCTATATTTTACTTGAAGATATTTCCCCCCCCCCGTACCGCAAAAGCATAGGGTGGGACGGGAAGACAAGTCGGTCCGGACGAGTACCGGCCGCCGGCCGTCTCGCTCTCTTGCGTGAACCGTCTTACCGACAACGGTGACAACGTCGCCTAGTCGTAAGACCGCGTAGAGCATAATTGTGTATTATTCTCTTTTATGTCGTCAACGGCTGACATAGTGACATTCGACAAATAGCTATTGTGTACCGTTGTTTATCATCAATAAAAATACACCGTACAAATAGTGAAATTCGTGTTGTTCTTTTATACTGACCGGCTCACCGCGGACTCAGCGAGTACCTACCGCCGTAGCCGTGTCAACATATCATTAAGAATTCTTACTATATTTCAGAATTCATGGGTGTAAATTCAGGTGTGCGATTTATCAAACAGACCATTTTGAAATTTCACCAGGACATATAAAAATAGATAATATACTATGTACATGTACATTAACCTGCTTCCAATTATTTTCATACATCATGGACTGAATCAATGCATCAACATAAATATAGTAAAAATCAATTTACAAAATAAAATAAAATAAGACAATAATAATAATACAATATTTGTTTATAACCAATGTAATTTAATGTGATGAATGATAATCATAATTGACAGTATACATAATATATTGATAAATTTCAATTTAAAAATTAAAATATTTTTCTAATTAATTAACAAATTAATGAATTTCTTAAAATAGTATAACTATGTAATAATAATTGTACCATAAAAAATTTAGTTTTATAATTATTTTTTAACATTAAAATGTTTTTTAAATGTTTTTTTTATTTTTATAGGCATTTTAACAGGATACAAATTACCAAACTGTCATACAATAAAATTCAGGAGCATAATTTTCAAAAGTTAGACCCAGAAATTCTACTAGATAGTATGTTATGCAAAATTTTCTGTAAGCAGGAAATACAAGTTGCTATTATTCCTTGCGGACATACCATTTCTTGCATTCAATGTGCGTTGACATTCATACGGTGCGCCATATGTAGAGATCTATCATTTAGATTAATGCGAGTTTATTTATGTAAGGATCTAAAAAGATACAAATATCTCAAACTGGTACCAAGCAGTTCTAAAACGTCATCTAACCATGGGCGCCGACTATTGGGGTGCTACGGTGCTGGAGCACCCCATGAAATAAATAAAACATAAATATTCAATACATTAATATTATACATGTATAGAAATATAAAATATATGAATGATCATTTTTATGTAATCCTTTGTTGAATATTTTTTTTCATTTCGCTTATAATTTTGGATTTTGGGCACCCCGTTAAAATTAGAAAACCCGGCGCCCATGCATCTAACAATACATTGAACCCAATGCTTTGAAAGTTTGTTATAAAGAAGGAATGACAACAGTATTTTTACCATGTAAACATGTGTACTCCTGTGGCAAATGTGCAGAACAAATAGATAAGTGCCCATTATGTAGAGAAGATCTTCTCTTCATTCAATTATATTATTAAGCTTTACAGTTTACATAGTATACTATTATGTACATGTTCTTATACATTAAATACAAGTATACTAATTAAATAAATGTATTATTAAATTTTTGTTTGTGATAAAATAAACAATTGAATATTAAATAGTGTTTATATTGAATGCATAAGTCAATTACTTCATATAACTTTTATTTTTAATATTTTTATTCAACATGTATTATTAAAATTATGTTTATGATAAAATAAAATAGATAAATGATTCCTCATAAGTGTTTTTTACAATTATAAGATACCAAAAATACATATTCACATTTTATTTTTTTGTCTTGTATGTCAGTTAGTAACTTTAGGATAGAATTATTCAATTATCAATATAGAGATATAAAAGAAGGCACTTTAGACTTACCGTATATATATATATATATATATACCGTGTAGTCAAAAATCGACGAAAATAATATAAGAAAACTATAAATAGCTTGGAAAAACTGTACTCCACAGCTTTTTCTGAAGGTAAATCAAATTAAAATAAATTTATTACGATCACCCTCTTTGAAGAATATTATACTATCTAATTATTCTAATTCAGTGGTTCTTAACGGGGGCGGTACCACCCCCTTGGGCGCATTTCAGTTTCTCTGGGGGGCGATAGTTTTGAAGTGGGCGTTGAGGCGGTGGTGAACTTTTTCAAACGAAATAAAGAAATCGGTTGGACATTTGCAACAAAGGTGATCTACGTTTAGCTTTGACCAATATCGAACCATTAGCAACTACTCATCAGGCTCAGAGCAGTCATTGATGATAGGTATAATTTTTATATTTTATAATTTTTTTTTCACAAATAAATAAATCTTTTTGTATAGTAAAGTAAAATTGTTTTGTTAAGTTGTGTACAATATAACCATTACTATCTAAAAATAAGAGTTTTTAATTTAATTAATAATGTTATAATATACTCGTACTGATGAATAAATAAATAAATATACCTATATAGGTACATATTATATGTATATGTATAAGAAAAAAATTTGGTTTTACATGAGGGGGCGTTAGCAGTTAGTTATTGCAATAAAGGGGGCGCTGAACTAAAAAAGGTTAAGAACCACTGTTCTAATTGCACTGAAATTAATTGTTAACATTGTAAAAGTTAATTTTTTGATAAAACTGATGTAAATTAATCATTAATCTTAAGTTAAGTTTATATATTTTATTCTATATATTGTATCTAAATTAATAGTTATTTTGAAACTATAATATAATGTAATTACATAAAGAGTTTTATTTTTTAAATAACAATTTACATGAAATTCGGGGAAATTTTGAATACTCATAAAATATTTACATACTTAATTTGATTTATGCTCGATATTTATCTTTATCTTAAATATTTGACTATAACTTAAATATATTTCAAAAACTTTGCTTCAAGTTTGAACAAAATTATTAACTTTTATAGTACACTAAAAATGCATTGAAAAAATCCTTGAAGTAGATTTTGTTTTTTTAAAAATCATTTTTTTTTTTTAATTTTAATTAATTCTAAAACACCAATATTCCTTAAATCATTTTTGATATTGATATTTTGTTATAAATAAAAAGTGAATATCCGCAGATACTTAAAACTGAAAATGTTTACATTTTAGCAATTGAAAATTTTTTGTAACTAATGATTTACGTGTGCGTAATATAATTATGATTGTATTCTTGTATCTAGCTCAAATGCTTTTTGACTAATTACAACTTCACATTCAAAACATAATACATATTATTATTTGCGTTTTTGAAAATAAGCTCTAAAATCTTTATAAAACGTATCTCTTACCTCTCGACTTCATTCTTTTCTATATTTTTTTTATAACTACTATTACTTAAATATTGCTTGATTCTAAAATGTAACAAATTTAAAGTCAAACCTAATTAAATAATATGATTAATAGAAATACATGTTTTTTACTTAACATTTTAAAAGTAAATTTACTTTGTTAACTCCATTCTTTTAAAAAAAAATTATCCGTATGTATTATAAGTAAGGCAAGATTTCACTGAAATACAGATTTTTTATTCTAAATACATCGGATTTGTGAACTTTTTTTCAAAAACAATTTTTTTGTTAAATACAATATTATTTACGCCTTTCAAACAAACTATTAATTAACAATATAAAGTTTGTTAAAATAAATTTTAAATTCATACTAACTAAACCTACGCTATACGTAAATATTATTTATTTCATTATTTTATTGAAAACTTATGAGTATAATTTTTTAGAACTCAAAAAATTGAAATTTGACATTTAAGTAGTAAGCTTATTATTCCTTATTGTTCCTGGTCGTATTTTGATACAAGTAAAAATTCTATGTCGTTCGGCATCTAGCACCACGGTCGAGGAACGAGCTAAGTAAAAAAAAAGCACGACAGTGAATATTATTTCGAAACAGCTAGAAGTTTCCCATTTAAACAGTGTAAATTTTGGTATTTTTTTAACCGGAACTAACTAATTATCTACTAAATTAATTAATTTACGTATTAAATATTAAGCAATAAGCTTTAGAATTTTGAACTTATGTCTTCTCGTCATTTGGATGGTCAATATACAACAATAACAGTACAATTGACAAATGAAGTAGAACTCGATGAACATCTGGCATGCAATATAAACTTCATCTTCGTCGAGGTTATTAAACAATTATTAATAGTTATGAAACTGATATTTTATTACGTGTTGATTTATTTACAAAAGATACAGTATTGGATCTATTAAATCAGTTTGCTATTGATAGAATCAGAAACAAAAATTAGACGGTGAGTTGATATGATATTGCATGATAGAAATATAATTTATCTTTATTAAATAAATTTATGTTTTATATTTTTTATTATTTAGATTAACATTAAAAGCTGCGTTGGGGGCAATACAGTTATGACCATTTATAACAAGACGTACGTTATCGATGATATAGATGAAAATGCTAGGCCCTACTCATCTATTGCCATGTTTCCAAATAATATGCAGTTTCCACCTTTTCCCGAACCAAAACAGGGTGAGATATAATTTATAAAATTTGTTATTTTTATTTTTATATACCTAGATAATGTAATTTATAATACACTTATATCTTTAAACATTTTATAAAGTAAAGAATTTTAATATAGTAGCTTATCAGATATTCTACTTAAAAATAAACTAAATATTTTTATTAAATATTGTAAACAAAGATCATTTAACGATTTACATCTTTTAATTTTTATTATTCACTTAAATAGTTAAATATTATGTACGATTTTTGTACCTATAAAAAAAAAATACCAAAAAATGGATAAGTTAATTGAGCATTAATCAAAAGTCGAAATCATTAATTAAATAATATTCTTTAAAAAAAATTGATATAATAATCTAGTCTACATAATAAAATCATGATCATTTTAAAATAAATGAAACTCTGATTGATTTAATAATTCGTTACTGGAGATTGATGAGCATAAAAATATATTTTATACGTGAACGTGAACCAATAGTTAATTTTTTAGTAATATCTGATATGACTTAATTACCCACATGACAAAATGTTTTATATTTAAATTTATTACTTTATATATACAAATATGAAATTTTTTTTAGGATGTTTTGGGAAGTCAGTTAAGTTATTGGTAAATTATTTTCCTATAATTTCAATAACAAATACGTCGATGAAGATGCAGCATTCAAGCTTTAAATATACTCCTGCCTAAATGTCTTCAACTTATATGCAACTTACACCCATCGGGAAAAACTTTTATGATTTAAATTCTAAAGTATATTTTCATTTCTATTAATATTTTATTAGTTTATTTTCTGACACTTAATAATTTACTTTTAGATTGTTATGGTTCAATATAAGCTTCAACTTTGTAGACTGTAGAGGATATGAAGCAATGATTGATAGTTACGAAAATTATCTTTTATTACTTATCGATTTTTCTACAAAAGCCATAAGTCAAGATACAGTATTGGATCTATTAAATCAGTTTTCTGTTGATAGAATCAGAAACAATAATTGGATGGTGGGTTGATATAATTTTGCATGATAGAAGTATAATTAATCTTTGATTAATAATTTTATGATTTATATATTTTATTATTTAGATTAACTTTAAAAATTCCGTTGTTGGCAATACAGTTATGACCTGTTATAACAACAAGACGTACGTTATCGATGACATAGATGAAAATGCTGGGCCCAACTCAGAATTTTGCAAATACGATCAGCCCATTGTAACACACAGACAATACTACAGAGAAGTACTGAATTTGATTTATCATTATTGTAAATTAAAATTAGCGTGTTGATTTTTGTATTAGAAATCGAACAGGAACATTGTTAATAGTCATCAACCATTATTAATTTCTAAAAATAAAAATTCGATACAACAATTTAGAGTTGATGATAAATATCTTATACCAGAATTATGCGTTATGACTGGTATTACTGACTCCATGAGGTAATTAAATATGAAGTTTAAATCTAATTATATTTTAATTAGCATGTATTTTTTATGCTGAATAATTTATGGTCTCGATAGATTTTTAATGTTTACGTTTTTTATAAACATAAGCACGTTATAATTTAAAATAGTTTTCATTATTTTTAACCATTAATAACTTATTCAAGGATGTAAATATTAAAAATCTAACCAGTCAATGCAAAAGAAATATTCTTTTTTATAAAATATATAATATATGTGCATTTGAGCTTAACTGAACCAGATAGTCGTCATCGTGAAAACACAAAATATCTTTATTTCTTTATTAATTATATAGATGATAAAAAGAGAAAACAAATTAATGATGTTGTGCCCCCGTAACAACAATTTACACAAGTGGATATAAAAAAAAAAAATTTATTATTAATTTATTAATTTATTTATTTGTGATGGAGTTACACTCATAGACATTGTAGTGTAAACTTTAACTTCGCTGGTGCCTCGGTGGACCCTATTATTATTTATTTTTTATACCCGGCGCTTTGTATACAATATGCATTTTATTACTGAAATGTATTGGAGCTTTTTAAAGGTGTATCTAAATAATCTAGTTTCTCCATATTTTTGAATATTATTATAGTTATATGTAAATTATAAGATATATTACATTATTTTTATTTGTTGTACAATATTCTACAGTAAGTGTTGATTTAAGCTTGAGATTATAGTTTAATGTTTATGTATTATAATCAATTGCAGGTACGAATTCTTTTTAATTTCACAACACGTGAAACAAGGTAGTGAAACACCAACACATTATGAAATGATAGAAGACGCAAATGATTTTCTACCTGATTATATTATTCCATAAAATATTAATAGTTAATTATTAAGCAAGTCCTTGACGAGATAAATACTCAATAATAAGCGTTTATTGTAAATATGAGCGATTTTTACACTAATTTATCTTAGATTTATTAAGGTTATTAAGACATAAGAAATAAATTTGAAGTATTTACTTATGCCACTGTTAAAATTAATAATAATACGTACCTAGGTATTTAAAAATAATATATATATTTTTTTTTAATATCTGAGAAATTGTCATTCTGCAAGCAATAATATAATTATAAATACACAACATATGAAAAAAAGGTATAATTTGAAAAAGATGTAGGTACAAGAAAAATATATACAATTTATATTTAAGTACATAAGAATACTTATTAAATAAGTAAATTTTAACTATTAAAAAATATTATTAAGCAATTGTACTTATCAATAGTGATTAATTATAGTGTAGTTAAGTAAATATTATGATATAATACATAATTTGAAAACCAATTATTTTTACAAAATTTCATGTCGAAGTAAAATAACATTTTTTAAACAAATAATTTTTTCGGACGGTTAATTCATAAGTTATAACTATTTAAAATTTTGGTTAGCGGAGTTGAGTTGTACGGTGATAGGTACCCCCAAATTATTTATAGTCTACCTAAACCATAAATAAAGATGGATTTCTACAAAAGATACAGTATTGGACCTATTAAATCATCTTGCTATTGATAGAATCAGAAACAAAAATTAGACGGTGAATTGATATAGAATTTCGCATGATAAAAATATAATCTTTGATAAATAATTTTATTTTTTTATATTTTTTTTATTTAGATTCACTTTAAAAGTTTCGCTGTGCACTATATACAATCATAAACTCATAACTAGAGCACGGATTTGTATACATTTGCATATTTATTTAATTTGTTTCATAACATTAAGATTTAAAAAATGAAACTTTTTTATTGCATATTTTTGCATATGTCGACATTTTTTTTATTTTAATTGCTTATTTAACAATTTGAATTGCATATTTCATCTTTTAGTGCATATTTCAATGTTTTTTTTTTTACTTTCAGTTAGAATCAAAATAAATAATAGGTATACTTGATGGTATAAACGGTTTTCCCAAATATGACCTTATAATATTCAGGAAAATAAAATACGTAAGTATACCACGATGACAAAGGTGACAAAAAAATGAAAAAAGTAAATAAGTATGTATAGTATAGGGTCTAGTAATTTTTAAAATATATTTTATTAATTAAATGTTCAAAGAACAAAAATTTTTTTGCTAATTTTTTATGCATATTTTAACAGTTTAGTGCATATTTGGTTGGTTTTTAATGCATATAAATCCGTGCTCTAGTAATAACCATTTACAACAAAAAACATAGTTTTAATATTTATTTAATTAATTGATGAAAATGTTGAGCCCAATTCAAATTTTTCCAATAACGATCAGTATTAAAAATAACATATAGGTTAAATATTACAAAGAAGTACTTTAGTACTTAATTTGATTTATTAATATATTCATTATTTTACTAAAATTAACGTGTCGATTTCTGTATTAGAAATGGAATATAATTATTCTTGACGATCATCAACCGTTATTGATTTTTGAATAAAATACAATTTTTCAATAAAAATGTACAAGACATGCATAATATTTACTTTTAAACAAAGCCAATCATTGTTCACCAAATAATTTCAGTAATTTTTTTTTTTTTTATGTTTGTATTCGATTTAAAAATCTAAAACGGAAGTATATTACATCTATAACATGCTAATAGGTACTAGTTTTACTTTATAAGTATGTATCCACTCAATTTTTTTTTTTATTTACGCTGTTTCTGTTTGGATCCTATATGAATGCTGAGTATAACGTTATTATAATATGTTGGTTCACTGGTCTCCTAGTTATAGGTTAGCCCTAGTAACACGACTAAATTTAACTTGAAGTGATTACAAAAGCATACCACCAATAATCAATAAATATATATGTATAGATATTTATAATAAACAGAGCGCGCCGAATCTACGTACTTACATACAAATATGATAAAAAAAAAATAATAATAAATTTACGTGGCGAAACGAAAGGAGTTGTTGACTTACCGTAGTGTCCGAAAATACGCCGGGTCGATGATGACCTGTTCTCGACGGCGCGCGTTCGTTGGGCAGCGATGAAAAAACGGCCAACGTCTGGATCCTGGCCGCGGGTGTGGATTAAAAGTTGCCAATAATAACAGATGACGTGAAAGACGTGATTTCGTAACGCACTGGTGACTGGTGCCCAAAGATCGGGAAATGAAAGACAGCGAGGAGACGCCGGAATGTCGAACGGTATAGGTACCGAATCGGTAACGACGGTAACTGATATACCAAACAATCCGATATAATCGATTCGTGTGACAAACGCGACGTGCGGCGAGTTAAAACAAAATGTATGGCAACAGCGAAGGCGTAAAGGCGACTATAAGCGTCAGGCGCGTCTGACCAGCGTGAGCGAAAGACCGACGACTAGTGGCTGACCGGGAACGACAAACGAGAACACGAGACGCAAAAGCCGTGAGCGACGACGACACTGCTGGTGTGCTGGCCGGGGGAAGTCGTTAACTTAACGACCGTTGCGATAATGTCGATACTGATACGCGGTTGGGCACGGGGATATAGTCGTGTTCAAAGTTCAAACTAGCGTGAACGCATCTGGATAAAAATAAAACCGTACTAATAAAAATTTAGCCATACGATGATAGATAATTTAATATATAATATTTACCTATATAATATATATTGATTATCAATAACGATTATTGCCTATATATTATTGAGACTTGGTGTCAATGTTAATGAACACTGACTGTTTTCTATAGCGGCGATTAAAACATAATGTCATAATATATACAGTGGAACCTCTATATAAGTCGAATTTTGGAAGGAATGCCTTGGCCCCTGCATGCCAATAAATGATAGTATATTGTGCGATAAATGTTCTCGATAATTCGAATATCCCAGTAAATCGAAATCATTTGAGTTGAATTTCGGCTTAAAACATTACCAAAAATATCTAATTTCTTCCGAAAATAATGTTACTTTTATTATTAATCTTTACTATTTCTTTATTTTACTATAAAATACTTTTTAAACATTTATAATGCATTGATACTACCATGTATTATGCGTGGAATAAATAAACAAATAAATGAATAAAGTTCAAAATGAAAATTGTTGTGTTGTATAAAAAAATATTTTCGATAACTCAAATTTTTCAAAAGTTCCGCTATACGTGTCAAACACGTAATTATTAAATTATAACTTCTTATATATTTAGGTACTTAATATTGTTTGAGTCAATTTCAATAAAAACAAAAGATAAAGCCTAGTGCGTGAAAAAAAAAATACTTATCAATTACATATTGACATTTAAAAATCTTTCTACAAAGGAACCTAAAATGACTTTAGTAATATGACTATAATATGTATATAAGTTATGGTAGTTAATATTACTTAATTTTTTGTTAAAAATGACACAATGTTTGTAAACAATATTCAAAATTTTTATTGAAATTGAAAATTGTTTGTTAATGATGTTTAAAATGTATATTAAAATTGAAAAAACTTAAATCGATAATTTTATTTGGATATATAATAATAATAATCTCACCTATTATAAACAAATCAATTTGAAATTTAAGAAAAAATTCAACTCGAATAGTTAACGTTCGACAATGAACAATGAACATATACATATAAAATATATAAAATATAAATATATTATAATAATAATCATTGGTAACTAAGTAATAACTAAAGTAATAAATAAGTACTTCGTAGTTCCTAATTTGTTTTCTTAGAAATTCTACACTGATAACTGTTACGATAAACCATCTGCGCGTTCGATTAGCAATCATTTTGACCACAGAAATTGTATTTTTACTCACAATTACAATGCTTGGAAAAATATTTTTTCCATTATTATTCTCGATATGGTATTCTGTATATTGGCGATTTCGCATTATAATTTATAAGCAACGAGGTAACCGTCTGCGGTCGGCGAGAGTAATCAGGCCATCCGACTACTCTCGCCGACAGCGAACAGTTACCTCGTTGCTCATAACGCGAAATCGCCAATAAAAATGTTGTATCATACTACAAAGCAAGTAACAGTAATATAGAATCTTAAAGTATCATAAAGTTCTGAAATCTACACATTGGAAATTTAAATTGTATTGAGTTTAAGTGTTAAATATAACATCGGGCATTCTGTATAATATGTATAAAAATGTTCTACAATTTGTAAACAATATTAGAAAAATTATATTTTCCCATAATAATAAATTATATATTAAAATATGTTATATTAAAATTAAAATTGTTTAAATGTCTTCAGCAATATATAGTTATATAATTTATATCATTATTAAAGATTAAACCAAATTTTAAAAAATTACGAATAATATAGGAATATTAGAATCATAAAAATGTCAAGGTGATATTTAAAAAATTAAAATTAAAACTAAAATCGAAAAAATAATTTGTAATCTAAATAAAAATAAGAAATCAAAAAAATCGATATTATGCAACAAAATTAATATCAATAGGTATACTACTATAGTTTTAAAAAAAATATGTAAATATATATCTCTAATACCTAATGCAATACAAATGTAATAACTAATAAGTTATTAGTAATAAGTTATTACTAAAATATATTTTTACACAATATTACCTTTATTATTAATTCATTGTTATATACGCGGTACCTAATTAATAATTATAAATTAATGTAACACCGATTTTTTGATAAATATTTCATATTTTTAAAATATAATATATTGTCAAAAATATCAACACAAATATTTACATAGGTACCTAATTTGACTTTTTTATTGCATAATAATACACGCCTTACTGGATACCTACTTGATTTTTTTTTTATTGTACCTACTATAAGTATTTTTATTTTTTAGAACTAACCTAACCTGGACAAAATATCTTCAAAAAAATATTTTTTAAGTTTCTCATAAGTATAGAAATTTATTTAGTTATAAAATCAATAAATATATTTAAAAAATGTTAAGTTCCAACTAACCTGATTATAATTTTATAAAAACATCTAATAGTTTAAAATTTGAGATTGTGTGCAATTGATAATTGATCATAAATACTTCAAGGCGTTTTTTTTGTCTTACTGTTTAACTTCTATTAATAATCATTCATTGGAAAAAAAATTAATTTCTTATGAACATTTGAAGATCAAAATATCTTTACTATATTGAATATTCACCCCTAATACTGATATTTTCGCTTTAAACGTTTTATTTGCCATTATGATGTAATACAAAAATTAATTACCGTAAATTATTGAAATTTTCACCAATTGCTTATGTTATCATTTTCTATACAAAATATAATTTTTGAAATATTTTGATGAAATCTTTTTGTATTTTTATTTATAACTATAAAATGTGTGATAAAAGCTCATAAACTATCTCTACTTACAATCATTTTTTGTATATAATAAGTATTAAAAAGGTAAATGATTTATAATGCAGTTAGATAGTTAGAAGAAACATCGTGGACAACTTACTCTTACAGTCTTACAGTATCTTACTTTACGTAATTTACACAGTATGATTTGACTATCAATTGAAAAATAATACCATTAAATAATACATAATAAATAACTATTACTATAATAAGACGATTATATAAGGATAATTCATACCTATTTCGGAACTTGTAAGAAATCAAACTGATACATATTTATACGATAGATATACATAAGCGTAGTATGTATCTTATTTGAAATAATATCAATTGCATGAAATCGGAATTGATATTTTTCTATCTTGTAGTATCCTTATATATTTTTTAGTATATTAATTAATAATTATTTTTAAAATATATAATAATATTATTTTAGTTAATGTATACGGGCTTCCGGCTTCCCTTTTTTTAAACATATATTAAATTAGAATAAACAGTACAGTAACAATGTATATTATAATATATTAAAATATTCAATATAATAATTAAACAAAAATAATGGCTATTGACTAATACATTAGAATTAGAAAAAATGTATAATAACAAAACAAAACAAAATAAAATAAAATATTAAAATAAACCATTATCAAATATGGGTCCCTCGTTGGCAATAATGACATAATACATCGCAGATGTTTATTTTGTAAAAAGTTTATATTGACTCATAGAACATGAAAAATATTTTAAAAATAAGATGCATACGAAGAAACTTTAAAATGTATATTAGAGATAAGCAAAAATGTAGGTTAATATTTTATTTGGTTTGTTACTAGATTATGAATACTTATATATTATATATTTTAACTCTTTCTGTACTTATCAAGGGTAGGCTAGTCCAGTGGCGCCGAAGTAAAAAAAAATATGTAGGACAAACATTTAAAACAAACACCTACCCACCACATAATTAGTTTACATTTGAAGTTAGATCACTGTTTCTGTAATATAATAAAATCATTCATTCTCCCAGATAATAATATAATATTTGCATGAAACTTTGTGGTGATGGGTATCCACTACCCACCCACCAACAATTTTATATGTAGGACAATTGTCCTACATTAACATAGTGTTTGGCGCCACTGCAGGGCTAGTCAAATATATTTGATATATTAATATAATAATATAATTATAAGCTAAATAAAAAATACTAAACACAAAATAAGAGAATCTCAAAAATCGACATTATTCACGCTAAAGTTTATCAGAGTCGTCCAATAATATAAGTATCTCAGAGTAAACTTACAGATCTGAACTCTAAAATTAGGTATTAGCAATGCACAATAAAAACAATTTTAGCGATTTCACTAACGACTAATCAGTCACTACACTATATTGACTGGTCTAGTCTATAGTCTCTTTATATTATAAAAAAATCCGGATCTGTCTCTATATACATCACGCATACGAAAAGCGAACATATACGTATTTAAAAGGCGTGGACAAAGCCGGATGAAAGGGGGGCTAACAGGGCTGTAGCCCTGAGTGGCTGAGATCCCAAAGAAAAAGGGGCCCTATAAAAACTTTTGAAAACTTAATTAACATTTACAACCATTTAATTGTTTAAAATGTTGTAATGTTACCTAATAAACATATAATTTCTACTTGCCGCGATCTGTTTATCGAGCCGTTTTATTTTTACACATATTTGTAAATAAACCTAAAATTACGATAATATCCGTTGTTCGTGTAGTTGTGAGTATGTCGGTTATCTGTTTAGATTATTTTATAGTTTTTATACCATAAAGGTCTGAGATATTATAGTTGTCAAAATATCAGATATACGTGCACTCTCGTTACGATGTTACTACTTTGTTCACCGTGATATCAGTTTATTTTATAAAATTAATGACTTTATAAGGAAAAAGTATCTTTCCTATTCCTTGTAATTATAGACACGAGTCGAGTAATAGACTTGGCAGAAGACCAAATACGTATAATCCGTTTTATTCACAGTTAAAATATTAAACTTCACAACTGACACATAGGCGGAAATTGGGGGGGGCTTGAGGGGTCTTAGCCCCCTCAAAACGTACAAATAGAAAAATTAGCCCCCTCAAATAATTGGTCATTGCCGGTTACTGCAATAAATAATAATAAATATATGCATATTAACTTTCAATTAAAATATTGTTGGAACGCGAATAAAAACATTTACAGTTTTAAAAAAAAAAGTAGGATGACAGAGGATGCATAGAGGCACTACAGCATAATAAATATTTAAGTATCAATGTATATTAGTTTATTAATTATATAAACGATATCAGTTGAGTCTTGTGACTGATTTCAATGCACAGACATCGATATCATTATTTTCTTGGAACTGCCAACTGCATTGCGTTATCGACGCTATCATTAATAATATGTTATGAGAGCTAAAAATAGACGAAATAGTAAATACCAATGTAAAATTCGACAATTCGAAACACACAACAGTGACGTTTCTATTTCGATAATCAACAATCATTAGCCATTCAACCATCGCCCATTGCGACGTATGTACTGTTAAGTGTTGTTTCGTTTTTCTTTGTTCGATATTTTTTTAAATATGTCCAAAAATGTATTTGAGATATTTAATTTCAAAAAAAATAATGTTCCGACCACCGATATTGAGCAAGTAATTGATTCTGCATTATTTGAATCAACTTCGACTGTACATACAGCCATGGAAAAACAATCAAATAAACATTTAAAGCATAATAAGTTAATTATAAGTGATTTGGGAACTTTAGACACAGGCCCTGTTCGTCCATTGCTAAAAGTAAGTATTTGTAGTTTTTACTTGTACTTGTAAAATATTGAATTCAAATAATATAACTATATAAGACTATCTAATTGAAGTTGATTCAATATTTTTTATTTTTATTTTTATTTTTATTTTTATAACTGTAGACTTATCCAAAAACTAATTTTGGTTCTCAAAACCGAAGTTTTAATGATAAATACTATTCAAAATATGAATGGATTGAATATAGTATTGTGAATGATGCTATTTTTTGTTTTTGCTGTCGTAATTATTCTACTGGAAAAAGTGTACAAGATGATGTGTTTACATTAACTGGGTTTAAAAATTGGAAAAAAGTATGTTTAACAAATTTAATGATAGTATGTTACCTATACTTTTTATATTATAATCTGACATGTTCAAAATATTATATAATATACTCAATTGGGTAATTGTCCATTTAGTTAACTGGATCAAGAGGGAAAAAAGGCAATAAGCAAAGTAAACTTGAAGCACATTCAACTTGTAAACACCATTTGACTTGCATGACTAAATGGGAACAACATGTTAAGACTAAGTCATCGGGTAGCATTCACGAACAACTATCTTCAAGCCATAAATTGATTGTTGAAAAGAATAGAAAATATATAAAAACTCTTATTGAAATAACCTTATTTTTGGGAAACCAAGGACTGGCTTTCAGAGGGCATGATGAATCTAAATTTTCTTCAAATAAAGGTGAGTAGTATTATTTAAGAAAATAATGGACCCCAATGAACATGTTCGTATGGTAGGCCATATTATGTTCAGAATTTGTAATACATATATGTATTCATATTTTATTAAATAGGAAATTTTAAAGAAACATGTGATTTACTGGCAAAAAATTGCCCTGAATTTGAAGAAAAGTATAGTAACACCACTAATTTCACCAGTCATTTAATTCAAGATGAATTGGTAAACTTATCTGCAGCAAGCATTCGGTCCAAAATAACTGAGGAAATAAAATGTAATAAAGTATTTGGAATTATGATTGATGAAGCAAGGTACCTACTACCTAACATTTAAATATATAAGAATAAATGATTCAATAGTAATAAATGCTAACTATTCACTATTTATACTTAATTTTAGATGTTTTAAGGAAGAACAGATGTCTGTATGTGTCAGATACACTGTTGGTCTAAATGTTGTTGAACGTTTTCTGGGTTTTGTAGACGTTTCAGAAAATCAAAATGCCGAATCATTATGTGCTAAAATATTTGAATTCCTTACTGAGAACCAATTGGATAAATATCACATTGTAGCACAATCATATGACGGCGCCAGTGTTATGTCTGGCAAATTTAATGGTGTTCAATCCAAAGTAAAAAACAAATTTCCCTATGCTATTTACACCCATTGCATGGCTCATCGGATGAACCTTGTTGTCATTGATATGTGCAAAATTGTAAAGGTAATAAAATACAATACAATATTTTATTTTTTGGGAACATTTTTTTTAAAATGTTTTTATTTTTTTCTAAATCATTTTTATTTTTTAGGAAACTAGAATTGTTTTCAACACAATAGAATCATTGTATAAACACTTTTCTCATCCTACTAAAAATCAAACTCTAGTTACTATGCAAAGGAAATTAGGAATTAAAATATCAAAAATAACTTCTATGAGTGATACAAGGTGGAATTGTAGATGGAAAAACTGTGAGTCAGTTATAAACAATTATGAAGCAATTATTGCAGTTTTGCAAGAAGAAATAGATAATCAACTGGACCGAAATGTAAATGAAGCTATAGGTATACTCATTTTCAATTAAATATTAATACTATTGTCTAATTATAAGTACCTGACTAATTAATTATGTTTTGAATATTTTTTTATAGGTATACTTTCAATAATGCAAAAAGGATCGTTTGTTATTTTTCTATTCATTTTGCAACATGTATTATCCTCTATAAATATACTTAGCAACAAGTTTCAAGATAAAGCTGCTACATTGGGCGAAGCGGCTAATCTAATAAACAGCGTAATACTAAGTTTTGAGAATGCTAGATCTACCATTGGATTTAGTGACTTGTGGTTAGACATAAAAACCTTTTGTGATAAAAATGATGTTAAACTGATACTACCTTTTCAAACTCAAGGTCAGTAATGTGTGTGTACCTACTAAAAAATATTTATTTATATTAATATTATTAAGTTAAGCTTATAAAATATGTTTATTATTAGAATCTAAGCGAATAAGACGAGAACCCAATGTTTTTGAAGATTTCATTCTAACAACCACTACTGCCGCGGAATCAATGAATAATACTGAAACAAATACATCAGTTGAAAAATACTTTTGCGTAAATGGATATTTTAAAATATTAGATTGTGTAATTGTCAACTTAAAGAAAAGATTTTCAACTGAAAGTCTTCAAATGGCTGAAGCTGTTGACAATTTTATAAAATTAAATTTTAAAAATAGTGAATTGTTTATTAATCATTATAAGGTAATTTCATTATAATAACTTGCTATCAAAATTTAATATTATTGAATTAATAAATAGTTAATAATGTTATATATTGTAAATTATTCTTATTATTCTATTTCTAATTAAAGAAAATTGTTTATTTTCTAGGATTTATTGGATGTAAAAAGTATAAGTGTTCAATCAGAAATGCATGTTGTGAAGAACTACTTACATTTATCAAATGGCGAACGCAGTATTAATTTAGAAGCTTTGACTTCAGTACTTTCCGAAACTATATACCCTAACATGTATAAGCTTATGCAAGTTGCACTTACTCTTCCTATAAGTTCGTCAACGTGTGAACGTAGTTTTTCTGCGATGAGAAGGATTAAAACATGGCTGAGGTCATCCATGTTACAGAATAGATTTAATAACTTAGCTATAATTAGTATTGAAAATGATATTTCTAAAAAAATTGATAAAGAAGCCATACTAAATTTATTTGCACAAAAAAATAGATATATTATTTTAAAATAAATATTTTTTAGTTTCATAACAAAGAGTTTTCATTGTTAAAATGTAATTATATGTATGAGTATCTAAGTTATATGCATAGTATACTATATCTATATCTAAAATAAATCACGCTTAAGTTTTGAATAATGTTTAGGGTAATATTATGTGTATATTTTTTTTTTTTGCTTTGATATGCAATAAAGTATTTTTAAATATCAGCCCCCTCTAAAATTATGGAGAATTTCCGCCTATGAACTGACAGTAAACCTGACATAGTGACATTGATTCTTTAAATAATAGTATTAATTTTCATGATAACAATGTTGATGAATACAGACACACACAGTTTTTATAATCTACGTTAATAATGTTTATATTAAGAGCAGTTTTGGTTTACCTACACTTACCTATATTATGTAGTTAATATTCATGTAATAAATATTGTATAATATACGAGAAAATAAATTTATTTGATTGTAAATTGTGTATACATCTTAAAAAACTCATAACTCGCTTTAAAATGAAATGCTTATGAGATGCCCTAGATAATGTTCTTAACTTTAAATTCTATAATAGGTCATTTCACTCTAATTTGAGAAATCAATATAGTTATATACTGTTATAGTCATTTTTGTGAACGTAAAATTTGCTATGTTGCGCGTGGGTTAGAGATAACAAATACCTTCGCTGGCATTCTACAAAGTACAGGCACCGTAGCGACCGCGGCTCAATGCATTATCAACCGCCACCACGGGCAACGACGGCGCGACACCGTCGACTTTCCCCCCACGGTACAAAAGCACAGGGTGGAACGGGAAGACAAGTAGGTCCGTATACGAGTACTGGACAACGTCGTTTAATCGTAACACCGCGTAAAGCATAATTATTGTGTGTTCTCTTATATGTCGTCAACACCTGACATAGTGACATTTAACAACTAGCTATTGTGTACCGTTGTTTATCATCAACAAATAAAATACATCGTACAAATAGTGAAATTCGTGTTGTTCTTTTATCCTGACCGGATCGCCGGCGAATTCGCCGCGTACTCACCGAGCGACGAGCACCTATACTGCCGTAGAAGTGTCAGAATCTACGCGGGACGTATCACGTATAATACCGTTCCTGTTAAAATATTTCGTACGTTTATGAATAATATTGGTTTGTCGGAAGTCGCGCACGCCGATGTTGGTGTGAAATGACATGTACATTTTACGTCTTACAGTTCATAATAATTAATAGTCAATACACGAGTTGTCGATATACCTATTTATATCAATATTTAAACGTACCGCATTGACGTTTTTCAATGCTGATCATACATTTATTATATATAATATATATTTTATAAACATAATAAACATAATATGGGTAATATACGATTGCGAGTGGAACGATTGCGAACAGACCTTTTCCGGTAACACGATTACGAACGCTTTTACTCGACTTTAATTTTACGGTGTTGTCAATAACAAATTTTTAAATAATAATTTTAAAAATAATCAAATAGTAATTATATAAGGGTTTTTTGTTATTACGCCACGCCGGGACGAGGGCGATAAAATAGATAGATACGATGTAGAAAAGATAATAACATATTTTATTTATCTATAATATTATATCTATATTAATTTGATAAAAACCAGCTCGATTCGTAAAGTCATGCACTATTATTTGTCCCCCATCCTCCAACATACGTAGTTATATCAGTTTTAAAAGAAACACAAGCTCAAACTTTGACAATATTTAATTCAATTAAAAACAATGTACATAATCCTATGGCCAAAAAAGATAAATCTAAAATTGAATTAACTTTACAAAATTATAATAATTATACAAATAACAATGATTTAATTTTATAGAAAAACTGGAAATTCTTACCTGGAAAAAAATTTTAAAAAAGTAAAAATGTAGACAATTTTTTTAAAAACTATTATTTTGAATGTATTTTTATGTATTTTTTTATTTTTTATTCAGAACTCAGATCTATGTATGTATGTATTATTTTATTTATTTTTCAGTTTCTAACGTAACACTATAACATGTGAATTTTTAAAACTATTATTTTGAATGAATTATATTATTTTTTCATTCAGTTTCTATAACGTAAAATTAACAAGTAAGTTTTGTAACAGTATTATTAATATTTATATAATGAAAATTGTTTTAATTAATCAACATTTTAAACACTACATACATATTATTTTGTATAATTTTATTTTAGTTTTTAACGAAGAGTTGTTATTTTAATTGTATTATTAATACCAATATAGTTTATATTAAAAAATATATATTTATAATAAACGTTAAAAATAAATAAATGTTTAAAATATTCAGAAATTATAAACTTGGTAACGTAGTCTAAAAAAACGTTTGCCATCGTTCGATTTTCGGCTAAAAAAACAAATTCTCTAATACGTAAGCGTTATTTGTTCACAATCGTATTATAAAAAAGGTAAAACGTTTGCAATCGTGATGTATCCACATAATATATGGTCAAAGTAGTTAATAGTTAGGTACGTCATGGTATATTTCAATATCTTATTTTTATTATTATCATAATCAATAAAGAATAAATTTCCGTTTCAATAATGTGAAAATAGTGAAACGATTAAATGAAAATAGATCAACTATGAACAAAAACCCAAACAATCGGCTGTAATAGCGGCGGTTTACGACGCGGCATGCTTATTATAAGACTAACATTGCCTATTGACATGTGAGTGAGTTTCTAATGTCTCTATCTGTGGCGTATTTAGGATTTTATCTATGGAGGTCGGGGGATATACATAATAATTATACGTTGGCAAACATATAATTTCCTCTACCGGGGGGGGGGGGTACACTTACCATTACTACCGTTTCTCAAAAATGTTGAAAATGTATATACTTATTATTAATAAGTACCTACACATAAATATATAAGAATGTATTTTTTTGTTTTGAAGATTTATTATTCATTGTTATTTTTTTTATAAAATGGAGTAAACCATAAGAATACAATAGTAGTGCTTATTGATAAATATACAAATACATATTATGTTTATAGATGAAAAATCAAAACAGTGAAAAATAACTTAAGGGTTTCAGGGTCTCAACTCTCAATACAGCTACTAAAGAAGGGCCCTTTTTTTGGTACTTGGCCGGGGGCCTGGACTCTGGGAAGTTAAGGAGTAAAGACCGCTAAGGCTAGGCAGCTGCAAAATTTGACTAGGTGGAAGTTCATAAGCCAAAGTTTTCTAGGAAGTTCGGCACTGGCACTAAAGCGAGTGTTCGATTATAATGAATAGTGAATTATTAGCTGGATTAAAAATGAACTAATGCATTAATTGAATAATAAATATTATAAAAATTATATAATATATATTAATATTCATAATATTCATAGTATTGTAACTGTATTGTAATTGGACATTGTCCGTAATATGTAATAATAAATAAATAAAAATAAGTAATAACTCGTATTTAGTATTTAACTCTGTTTATTATTTGTATACCATTTAATTATAAGAACTTATTGTTTAGAATGCCTATTATACACTCAGAGAAAATATAGTTTTAATTTCTATGATTTTATTCCATTGATTTACTATTTTATTGTTTTCTTAAAATGTATGAAAAATTTCATCATTTCAAAGATAACATAATCAATTCAAAGATATTTTCTTTAATTTAAGAATAAAAATATACAATTAAATTTTAGTAAATACATTGATTATATTATTCAGTTTTCTTTAAAATAAAGAAAAAAATATTTTATTTCATGTTCAACTGACTTAGAAACAATGAAAGATAACTTCATTTATACACATAATTATGCTGTTGAATTAATGAAAAATAGTATTTAATTTGTTAAAAAAATGGTGTAAAATCAATAGCTTATTACATTAAATACATTTCAATCAATCTTTACATCAATGTTACTTTCCTATAATCAATGTTATCGGATATCGTAGTTTAAGTTGTCTAAAATAGTATTAGTTTTAAGGAAAATATATCTTAATGTTAATGGAATATTATCAATATTTCGTTTTTTCTCAATTTAACAACTGTAAAATGGTATTGAATAAATAGAATTTTTCGTTATATTGACGAAAATATATTTTTATAGTTTAAGATAAAAAAATATCAGTCAATTAGTAGAAAAGTTTTGGCGTCGTTTTATGGCATAGGTATATTACGTAAGATTGCAACAAACGTGTACATTACTACTGCGCAAATTATTATAGCTTTTATTTGTATAAGAAGTGTCTAACATTAAAACATTTAAAGTAAATTAATTTACTTTAAGTAAATTGAACTCGGCAGAAAATTGTCTACAGATCGTACGAAATACTTTGTAAAAATTAAATCTTATATTCTAATGAAGTGGTTATAAAAACTTGAAAATATGATTTTTTTAAATCATATAATATTAAATTTAAAACTAAAATTAAAACCAGAATGTTTCGTATTCGTACGATCTACAGACATTTTTCTGTTGAATTTAAATATTTTTTTAGAATTAAGATCAGACAACGTAAACTAACTTTAATTTTGTCAAATCAATAAGTAAGTTGTAGTAAAATTTGTATAGTGGATTTTTATTGTTATCGAGTTATTGACATGTGCATGCACGTACTCCAGTCGGTACCCGCATCGCATTTCACTTACACTAATAATCATTTACGACTAACACATAGATTTTGGAAAACTAAGACGAGATTATGAATTGCCTAAATGTTGTCCCTTAAATAATAACCGTAACGAGGCTGTGAATTTGGCTGCATACTAGTTGCGGTCGTGGATGATTTTTGAGATGTAAGCACATATAACAGACAACAGTTGCGGTCACGGGAAAAACTAAGCTATTACAGTGATAATAAAATGAGTTAAAAAATTTAGAATTGAAATTGCATATTATAAGTTACTAAATAAGTATGATATTATAATAACGAGTACCTAAAATTTAATTTGAAATATTAGACTATTGAAGTGACTTATGAAGTTTATTGACTATTCAATTTATTAAAATTAACTCACTTATAGAAGACTTCCCAACATAATATTTGCACGGTGCTTTAAGTATATTTTCACATCAAGGGGACAGCTAGTGCAATTACCTCAGTAATTACTGTTTTTGATGTCGTGTGCTATTAGACAATGACGGCCATGAAAAAAAGTTATATACTTTTTTTATAATGTGACATTTTCCATCCTTCATATGGATACACATTTAAAAACATTCATGGTTTCAATATTTATTTTTACTGGTATTTAAATTAAAAGTAAGACAATACATATACAATTGCTTATATGAAACACTTAACAAGTTTTGTGTTTCATAAAAAAATACGAGTAACAAGCAGTAGTAAATCATTCATGTTAAATATTGATTTAATAACGATTTGCAGAGTAGATACTATGTAGTTGCAAAGAAAATAAGTCCGATCAAGTTAACTACATGTCATTTTATTTTCACTGATGCTTTATTTGTTTATTTATTCTTATATCTTTTTTCTATAAATAAAAAATATTATGAAAGTATGAAGGTACATTCAATGACAACATGGTAAATAACTTCCATTATCGAGTATAAATAATATAATATATTAATGTATTAATTAATGGTATTATATTAAATGACTAAAATGAATATAGTCAATATAGACAGTGAAATAAATAAATACTAACTATATCAACTGGCATAAATTATAATAAGAACTGCATGAAAAATTAATATTGTCGACCACATTGTTTACTTCGTTGTTTTTATCGTAATGTAATAATATATTCAACACTGAACACGTAATATTATACATTTATAGATAAAAAATTGATATTTTTGAAATCAGTTATTTAACACATTAAAATTTCAAATAATAGATCATCTTAACCTGTTAAATGTTTGAGGGAGTTTATCGATATTTAAAATGAAAACTCTTTTAGAAAAATTATCATGGTTTTACACTTTATGTATTTCTTTTTTATTCTTTAAATGAAAAAGATTCTAAGAGAAAAAGATTCTCAACTAAAAAACAATTTTTGATTTTAACAAAATCTGTAAAAATTTTAAATCCAAACATACATAAGATGCAAAAATGTGAATATGGATTTTTCAGATTTTATAATTGTAAAAAACCCTTGTGTATACTTTTTATTTTATTTTATCATAAACAAAATTTTAATAATACTCGTTAAATAAAAACATTAAAAATTAAAAAAAAAGCTATATGAAGAAATTGAATAATTATGCATTGAGTATAAACACTATAATTAATATTCAATTTTTTATTTCATCACAAACAAAAATTTTACAATTCATTTATTTAATTAACAAACTTGTATTTAATTGTAAAAGCACATTACAGTATATACTATACAAAGCTTAAAAATATAATTTAATTAAGGAAAAAACATCTGCTCTACATATAAGGCACTTGTCTATTTGTTTTGCACATTTGCCACAAGAGTACACATGTTTACATGGTAAAAATACTGTTGTCATTCCTTCTTTATAACAAATTTTGCAAAGCATTGAGTCTGTTGTGTTGTTGGGTGACATTTTAGAGTTACTTGGTATCGGATTGAGATATTTGTATCTTTTTATATCCTTGCATAAGTAAATTCGCATTAATCTAAATGATAGATCTCTACACACAGCGCACCGTATGAATGTCAACGCACATTGAATGCAAGAAATGGTATGACCGCAAGGAATAACAGCAACTTGTATTTCCTGCTTACAGCAAATTTTGCATAGCATACTTTCTGGTAGAATTTCTGGGTCTAACTTTTGAAAATGATGTTCCTGAATTTTATTTGATAACATTTTCGTAATTCGTATTCTATTCAAATTCCTATAAAAACCAACAAAAACATTTTAAAAACATTTTAATGCTAAAAAATAATTAAAAAACTAAATTTTCATAGTAATGTTAAATTAATTTTAAACATTGTGATGCATCAAGTAATGAATGACAGGGCCGGACTGGCCCACTGTGCTACTGTGCTACAGCACAGTAGGCCGTGGCGATGAAAGAAAAAAAATCTTTACTGAGATTACAGAATAGTGACCAGATTATCTGTTTGTATAGCACCTTGGTACCTAATTATATTTTTTAAATGTTCTCAATGCACGATTATTTTACCTATGTATAGGTATTATAAATTATATTATATTGAAATCTAGTCTGAATCAACTTTTTGGCAGTAAATCTAGTATTTACCGGGCTTAATGCATATTAAATAAATAAAAAAAAATATATATATAATAATATACTAATAATATATATATATATAATATAATAATAATAATAATAATAATAATAATATATATTAATATATATATAGTATATTATGTACTATCAGCGTGAGAAAGGCGTGCATAATATTTATTTTGTCTAGTATCATGGGACATGGATTCATAGGCGTAAATTGGGGGGCTTAGGGGGGCTCAGTCTCCCTAAAAATTAGTACAGTCCCCTAATTTTAAATCTTCAAATTTCAGTTTTTTGTTAGAAAAAATAATTCAATTTATTACGTAATTCCTAAGCAGGAAAGTAGTAAAGCACCGATAGGTATAAGATTATATTATGTACGTTTAAGTAATAGATTTTGTATTGTAATTTACAGTAAAGTAATATTAAGATGATATTAATTATTATAACTTATTAATATTTTAATTAAATTATATATGGTTTTATTTGATAAATAATTTTGAAGTATTTATATACATGTTTTTAAATTGTAAAATTTAGATGTAGATGGTGAGAGGGAAGACAAAGCTCGCCTAGTAGGCTTGTTATAAAGTTCTAATGTTATAAGTTATAAATTATAATCTTAGCGTTAGCCTCCCCTTTTAGCAAGCCAAATTTACGCCTATGCATGGATTATGGATAACATCACATAATTAATCATGGTTGTTGAATATAAAGTTTATAAGAAGGTGCCTCCCTCTAGGCTCTAACCTCTTTAAATCCTACCAAATATCAATTTCGTAAAACAAATACATTTAAAAATTCCAGAAATAATACATTGTGGGCCGCTTGCTTTCCTAGAATAGTAGGCCGGTACCCTCCCAGTCCGGCCCTGAGTAATGACATCTGGTATACTTAATAGCACATAATATAAGTAAAAAAGAAAATTAGCATGCATACTGCAGAGAGTAGAAGATCTATGTATCTATAATATCTATGTTCAACAAGCCATGCCACCTAGTATTGATTTAAAATTTTGCAAATGTTACCCTGTCAACTCGCAATACAGTGTAATATAATTATCTATTCATTATAAAATAAAAACATTTTCAATGATAAGTATAAACTAAAAGTTGAATCGTTGATTTAATCTTAGTATGACGTATAAATATTTAAAGAATTAATGTTTAAACAAATGTTATCAGTTACTATATAATTACTCTTGTTTAGGGCTGTGCATTTTATTAAAATGATTGAAATCATTTTAATGTATTGAAATCTTTAATTAAGTAACTACAAAAGTGTAAAATTAGAAATTTTATATATAATACCTCAAATTATGATGTTTCCGCCAATAAGAAAATAAGAATCTTGATTAAAAAAAATAAAAAAAAATTGTAATCAGTGTTGTAGTTATATAACGTAAGGATGAAATATAATTATATTTTTAAATGTTTTAAAATAAATTCTAAGTTATAATTAGTGTTAGATTTATTGAAAAATCATCAATTATATTATATTATAATTTAAATAAAAATGTATTTTTTATTAAATAGTTATATTGATTCAATGAAACATACTTTTTTGTTGACTGTATTTTCATATTATTTCCGATAATAAGTGTATTTCTCTTAGCAGCAATCAACTTGAATAATTCCTACAAATAAAGTTTAAGCTAAATTTCTAATATTGTTTCTGAAATAAAATAATTATTAAATTACCAGTTGATTGGACATTATGATATCTCTTTTCACGACATGTACCATGTCACCAAAGCTTTTGCCTTTCTTTAATAATAAATAACTACAATCTTTTGACAGTTTGGCGTGTACTACCCATGGTTCTTGGTTTTCATTCCAGCCACTTAGAGTATAATTGCAGTAGAAACATGTCATAGTATCAGAATAACCATTTCCTAAAAAAATATTTAAACATTAAAATGAAAGATCAATTATTGTTATAAATATTATTATTATCATTTAACCTGAATAAAAGAATCCAGCTTCGCTTAAAGTATTAATATCGTGTTGCAATGGTACTAAACATCTATTAAATGAATCCAACCGTTTATCAAAGTCAATCATTCCTTGATAATATAAAGGTTTTAAGAATAGACAAATACCCTCAGAATCTAACCGATCTTCAATATTTTTTACCTCTATACTAGAACGGTTTATTCCAGACGTAACAACATAATCTAAAAATATAAATAAATTATATAATTATTTCAAAAATGAAGGTATTATATACTTTATTAGAGAATGGAGGATTATTAGAATGTCCTTAAATTGTTACTATATAATTATTATTTAAATTAAAATTAAATAAAGTTTATGATAACAATTTTATAATATTACTCGTACACAAATGGCATAGGTATGTTAAATATTTTTTCACACAAATTTGTGATAAAATATTTTTCAACAAAAATTAAGTAATAAATTAATAGAATATTAAATGTTGGTACCTAGTACTTACTGATCTTAATATCCGATTTATAATAATATTGAAATATGTTGGAATTAATTTCAATTAATAATTATTTAAATAAAACATTAGTTTTCTTTGTATGATGATTTCAGTTATATTATAATTATGTTATTACACACAAAATATTAATCTCAAAATCCATTACTCTAATTCCATATATACCAAATTATAAAAATATTAAATTTATTTGATATTTACTTCTGTATACAATAACATATGGACATTCTGGAGACTCATCAGCATGTTTATCAAATGGAATATCTTGCTGCTGCCAATTACTAAATGATTCATCGCATAATAAACATTTTACCTCATCTCGAACGCCCGTGTAATAATAACCAGCTTCGGCCATTTCATGTGGTCTAAAAAAGTCGAAACGCCAATCATTAAATGTTAACATACGACCTTTAAAGAACTTCATCTGTAAAGTAAAATAAGGATTAATTACAAAGATATTAAAGTTATTTGATATTTACTTACGGTGAACTCAACAAATGGACATTTCCGTGATAGACGAACATGTTCACGTATCGGATTATCGCCCGGTTGCCAATCCAAAAATATTTTTTTGCAAAAATTACATGTCACTTGATCCCCAATGCCAGTGTAACCAAAATTCGCTATGGCCATTTCAAAAGGTGATATAAAAGTTAAAGTCCACCTTTCATCAAAAGTCCTCAAGAGAGTTTCAGACATCTATAGAGAAAAACATAAATATATCAATTAGTCGGCATTTAAAAGATAAATGCTCTTCATAACTATCCTAACTAAGTGGGGGTATAATACTACATGAAAATGATATATAAATATATATAATATGTATTAGGTTTAACTTTAATTACAGGAATAAAATATATTTTTTTAATTAAATATTAACTATTAATTGTTTAAAAAATCAATCCGTATACATTTATAATCCAATAAATTTTAAATTTTAAATATATATACATATGTGTAGTGTGTACATATATATATACAATATACCTTACATAATTATATCTGTTATTATTAATTGTACTTATTATATTATATGTTAAAGGGAGCATTAAAATGTTTTTATGAATACTGTATAATATATTTAAACTAAATAATTCTTATCAATTTATAAATGGATTATATTTGTTTAGGAAAAAAGCATAATTAAATACAGATCATATTATGGATAAATAAATGGATATTTGTTAAATATTAATTATTACAAGGTGCACATCTTCCTCGCATTTTTTTCATAAACAATTTAATATTTTCAAACATTAGGAATAAAAAAATTAAAACTAACTAATTCATAATGGGTATCCTATTGCTATAGTCCGTGATACAAAATGTGGCCGGTGACCGTTACAAAGGGCACAAGCAACCGTTTCTTCGCATTAGTGGATATCAAACACACATAATACGCCATAATGCGCCTATTGTGTGAACATCGCTACGACGCGGTGCAGTTTGAGAATCCATAGCTATAACGCCGGTCGTGGGCGGGCGGGTCTCAGGGATCACCGTCCAGTTTTCGTGTAGCAGACCTTAAGATGATGTCAGCATAGTATTTGTTATCTCTCTCTAACCTACGCGGGACACGGCAAATTTTACGTTCATAAAAATGACTATAACCATATTAATTTCTCAAATTAGAGTAAAATGACCTATTATAAAATTTAAAGTTAAGAACATTATCTAGGTCATCACATAAGCGTTTTATTATATTTTTATTTTAAAGCGATCTATGAGTTTTTAAAGATGTATAAACAATTTACAATTTTAAAATACTCATAACTCGCTTTAAAATAAAAATATAATAAAACGCTTATGAGATGTCCTAGATAACGTTCTTAACTTTAAATTTTATAATAGGTCATTTCACTCTAATTTGAGAAATTAATATGGTTATAGTCATTTTTGTAAACATAAAATTTGCCGTGTCCCGCGTAGGTTAGAGAGAGATAACAAATACTACGCTGGCGTCCTCTTAACGTGTATGAACAATGAACACAATTATATCATACTAAATTCTGTTTTAATTATATATACTAATAATTATATTATATCATAGAAATATATTACCATAGTATAAATTATAAATAAGTAATATTATTATATAATTTATCAAACATTAAAAATATATTATGTAAATAACAAGCGCAGCGACATGTAAGTATTGATCAAAACGATCAAAGAACATAATCGAAAACTGTTATAAATTATTTTTAAACAAATAAAATAAAAGAAGAATACCTTACCTTGTAAGTAACACAACCTGCTGTTTAGTATTAAATTTGGGGGTGCAAGCCGTCGAACAATAACCTCGAGTATTGGGAACGCCAAACGAAGCCTGAGCTGCCTTACTATAGTGACTGTAAAATATCTGAAACGTTTCTTTTCGAACGGACGAGTACTACACACCCGCCCCTTCACCCACAGCGCTAATTCCAGTTAGCAGACGTTTTTGGAATTATATACTGTTGAAAATATGTTTACTACCGCTTACTGGTTTACAAAAATGCGGTTTGATATATATGAGCATTGAGCACGTCTCCTTTGCACCTGCCTATGCTGACGTGTTGTAGCTATACAATTTCGATTGAATCGATTTTTAATATCAAAATAATGTAAAAATATAAGCCAACAAAAAGTTAAGAACTATACAGTCTACAATATAATATAAGTAAAATATTAAATAGTAAAATATTTTTGAGTGGGTTAACAAAAAAAACATTGGTCATTAATTCATAATGCAATATAATGATTTGTAAAAAAAAAATGGTTTTGATATTGAGATTAATACAAGCCAGTCCGATCAAATTTGTGCGTTACTTCAGTTTATTAGTTTATAAATTATAATTTAATATTTATTATTTATAAATTTCAAACAGAAACGAAAAGTCTCTTCAGTCTTCGTCTTCGTTGAGTGGCGTGTTGAACTACTTTTACGTAAGCAGCGAAGATTCTTACATACCATCGACCCACTCGTTTTATTAAATATCTCTACATACTAAAACTAATAGCTTCGTCCTCATTTTCACTATAAAAAAAACATATTTACCACACACCCTTAAAATATTGATGGAACGGCCGTTCCTAAAAAACATCGTCTACACGCCACTAGCTGCTTCGTAGACCGTAGTCAAATTATATATGTACCTACAGTGTACACTGTACACTTGTGGTTTTTAAATGATTAAGTATAAGTATTGATATTTTTTATAATTTTATAATTTAATTATTTTTAATTTTGGACTCTGAACGGAGTGATGAATGTATTGATTTTACAATGATGTGTTTTTTTTTTTTGTGTCTGACGACAACATTTAGAGCAGTAATAATGCTCCGATTTTTGACTTCAGCACCACTTTGAATAGGAAAATTCATCTAGTTGGTACTTTGGGGGGTCAAAAGTAAACATTTTCAAACAGTTTTCAAAAAAATCGAGAAAAACAAAAAAAAATAAAAAAAAAAGAGACAGCAAAACGGCAATTTTACGAAAAACCACTTTTCGACAAAGTCGATTTTTTGATTTTGCTGTAACTCAAAAACGAATCATTGTAAATACTTGAAATTTTCACCAAATTATTGATATTATGGTTATCTCTTTTAGTTAAAATTTCAAAATATTTCGGCCATTTTTAAGCTGCTTATAGACAATTGAAATTTTCGACTTTTCTAAGTTTTTTTTCTTCAAATGCCGATAAAAATTTTTTAGGTGGCCAGAAAATCTTGAAAATTTAATACAAGGTTTCTTATAAGTTGTTATTAAAGTGATAAAAAAAAATCCGAAATCGTTAGTCACAATTTTTTTTTTATAAGTGCTTAAAGTTCGAATTTATACGAAATATGTCAAAATTTAAATTAAATTTCATACGCACATTATGCGTATGTTGGCCAAATACTTTTTTTATTAATAAACAGATACTATAAAGTAACTGTAATATTTGTTTCAGAATAGAATATATTACAATATTTAAATATAATATATCCTAAACTGACAAATCATCTTCGTTCAGAATCGTTTTTCGTATACAATAATGATACCTATCATTGCATTCAAATTTAACCTACCATAGTCTGAAGTCCACCCCACCCCCTAATATACAGCAGAGCGATACCCACTTACCCGCTTTTTATAATTCAAATTCAGAAAAAATTATATGAATTTTACTACCGAAAAATATTGTTAGCTGCCTACAAAAGCCTTTTGTAATATTGAAACGCAAAAAAATATAAAATCTTAACAAATATTTTTGATTTAACTACAGTTAATTTAATGATATATTATTATACTGACCAAGTTCTTATAGATTTATTTTTTCTTATGCTTATTTATGTTAAAATGTTAGGAATGTTTTTTTACGCATCGATTGTTAGTTTATTACGATGAGCATTTTTAAGTGATGCCTTAATTAAAACCTAAATATTATTATTATCAACATCAAACATAATTATAAACAAATTTCATATAAAATGTTGATACCTACTCCCTGTAGGTAATGATTGTGGTGGGAGTAGGGAGTCTTACTCTACTTTTTAAATAAAATGATACATATTATGTAAAAGAACATAATTACATAATCATAATTAATGTAATATAAATTAAGGAATAAGCTAATTTCTCTTCTATTATATATTATAATTGACATAATCAATATATTATACATAATATTTTCAAATAGAGGAAATGAAAAATTAAATTATAAAATTAAACTAATTAGGTACTTAATAATTGTATTACCTATACTTTATATAATAAATATACATCAGTATCTACTTAGTCTATAAGTCAAACCTTTATACCTACAATGAAGACTTCTATACTAACTGTTTTTGTATAGTGCATAAATGCATGATAATACGAAACTGTGAAACTATAGGTTCAATCATTCAATCGCGATTATTGTAATGTATATTAAATTATATAATTTATCAAACATTAAAAATATTTTATGTGAATATCAAGCATAGCAATAGATATAAGTATTGATAAAAACGATCGAAGAACATAATCGAATTATTAATCATTGATTAATATATAACACTATTATTAACTATCGTGATATAAATACTAAATCATAATATTTTGTATTTATATGTTTAATATATTAATATTTTAAATAAATAATATTATATAGGTACTAATAATTTTTAAAATGTTAAACTTTGTTAATAATATTCATTATTAACATAATTATTTTCATAATTTAATTTAAACAAAAAACTTAAAACAAATATTCAATTCCTACACAGTAAAATATAATAAAATAAAGCCTTGTATTTAATAAAAAAAAGTATTTTATAGATTATATAAAATTCTTATACAATAAGTATTATTATAAATATTAGTAAAAATTGTATACTATTTTTAAGATATTATAGCTAATAAAATTGAAAATTATAATTAAGTTTTGAAAATTTAATATAAGCTTTATTTCATAGTAATATAATATATAATATTATATAATATTTCAATATAAGATTTATTACCTTTGTATACATTATTCTAAATATTTCTGAAAATTTTGTTTTTATTAAGCATTTTAAATTAAATTAAAATATACGTGAAACTCATCTTTTAATTCACTCATTTTGTTTTAAATTATGAATATAATAAAACATACTTTTATTTGGTTTTCTACTTATAGCTATACACTATACTGTATAGTGTATAATAGTCGGAGTAGTTGGACAATTAGCATTGAAAAACTTTATTCATATATCATATATTTTACTTGTATACTAAATTAATAAATAATTTACTAAAAATATAGATATTCTAAACACAGAGTTATTATACTATATTTATATTGTATTTGTATATACTATACAAACCACTACAAATCTAAAAATTATAATTTCAACTAATTTAAAATATGTATAATCGAAAATATCGCTAATCGAATTAAATATTCATCCGTAAAATTAAAACAAAATCATCGATATTTATATAATATATTAATATTATTTTTGTATGAGAAATTTAGTGGAATTAATTAATGAATATTATATTTGCCAAGGTTCATGATTATTATTAATTTTTAGTCGGTAGTCACGAATTATTACTTGATGATGACTGCGTCTGTAGTTGTGTACCTACACCGCACCCACTATAGGCACTAGGTGATCGTTATTGCTCGCGAACCATAACTATTATAGGGGAAGTATATACCATCTTATTGAATGCTGACTACTACACACATCAATATGTGTGTCGTGTGATGTAATGAATTATGAAGCTGAGGGCGTATAACATAATACGGTCAGTACATAAAGAAAGAAAACACAAATAAATATTGAGTAAAAGAAACGATTCACAATAAGCAAACATCGTACATTCGTACATTCGTGCGTGATTTAAAAAAAAATCTACACGAGGAATATAATTAAAACATTTCTCGACAAACTTATGTATATTATGTTTTATGAAAGTGAACTTTGGTTTTAAATTTTAACCGTACGTTTTTGGACATTATATACTTGTAATATCAGTGGCGGATCTACGGGGGGGGGATATGGATGATAGATCCCCCCCGTAAGATATTAAGATATTAATCGTGGTGACTAAAGAGCCTATAGATATTATCTAGGCTCCTAGTGGTGACTATATTGACCATAATATCATTATTATGTAAATAGTATCAGTTATCACATGATAACTGATATATACTATTTACCTACTTGCCGGTTTCCAAACATTGATATTACGATTTATTATCTAATCCCTATGTACTATGTTTCCAAACCGTTAAGGCATGAAAATAATAAAATTAAAATGTCTATGGTTACTTAAATGTTAATCGATTGCGACTTGGCTTGTGTACATTAATTGTTTGTAAAACATTTTCTCTTTGCCATTCTTGTTTATGAGTTTTATTATTATTATTATTCCAATTTATTTTATTGTTAAGTTATATTGGTTTTTCGGTCACAAACTGTTGATGCATATTTAGTTACTGAAGGTAGTAATGAACTAATGAAACACATAATGCAGAAGTAAGTAGTGGTTTATTATTGATTAATGTTTTAATTTTTAAATTATAAAATTTATTTTTTAGATTCATGATCAATTGAAAAAGGTATTGGATGAAGGAAAATTGAATGAAAAAGATTTAGTACATGTCTTTTGGCCAGTAGACAAATGTAAATTATTAAAAGATGATTTAGTTGACTCTCCAGGATTAAACATTTCATCAAATATTGATGATTGCATTGATGCCGATGTATTTGTGTTTGTGGTTGATGCTGAATCAGAAATGATGTATTATGCAAGTCAATTGTGTATATTATAAATAAAATTTCAACAATTTTTAATGTAGTATTTTATTAGTATTTAAAGTTTAGTTAAGTTAATATACCAAGATTTTTAGTGGTACCCCTGGTTAGGTTCAATATCATTATTTTATAACTAGCAAACAAAAATATATTATTTTAAAAAAAATATGCAAAATAAATTTATAATTAAATTAAAATCATATATATTATTAGACTATATAAATATAAATAGTTATATTTTAATGCATTTGTAATCCTTTAAATTATTGAGACCCCTGGTGCTTGGCGTTGTTCAATAGTTTTAATGATGGTCACATATGACACAAATAAATGTTATTATATTTAATTAAAATGTCTGTGACCGTAGCAGTCTGATGATTGTATCACTATTATACCAGGAACCTTTGTACGTGCACTTATATTCCTTATTTCATATTACATAATAATATTCTTTTAAGTTGTTCTGTTTCATTGTCTTATTTTTTATTCTTACTTGTTAACTTTGATTAACCTTGTAGTCTATAATGTCCTGATACTTATAATATGTATTATTAAATGGCACAGTCATCTAGAAAATTAAATCTTGTTAGTTGTAAAATAAAGCTTATATACCATATACTTATACGTATTAGGTACGAAAATATTTTATATCCCCCCCTATGAGAAAATCCTAGATCCGCCACTGTGTAATGTACGAAAAAAGTATAATATGTAAATAGTATCGTTATAATATCATGACGTTTTAACGCGTATTTTCGTGTCATTATAGAAAATATGGGTACCCGTACTCATCGACGAAGAATTTATAATATAATATAATAATAATCTTTATTCTTATAATAACAATTTTAAAATGCAAATTATTATTGAATTATTTTAAATCAAAAATTATTTTGCATGCTCTGCTTATCATTTATCTTTTCAGTTAAATTCTTAAAAATGTATAAACCAATGTTGTTATATATTAATTCGTATTTTTGTTATAATTTTGTTTATGCCTTTCACATATTATGTAATTGTATACATTATTATAAGTAAATACAAATTATAGTTTAAATTTTATTTGATATAATATGGAAACTAAGTAAAATTCCATTTTAATATTACAAATTATTTGTGATATATATGACGACAAAAAAGATCAATTATAAAGTTAAACACTTGATATTTGGTCAATTATAGTCAACATATTGTTTACCTATTTGGCAGGACGTGTAAGTATACTTAAATAAATACAAATAAGTAACCAGCATAATTTCGTAAATAAATTAATAATTTATAGGCAATATGTTGAATTGTTGACTAAGTGTTTATCTTTACAATTGATCTTATATTTTGTCGTCATATTTGTTGATAATATTATACTAATATTACAAAATGGTATTTTACTTAATTTCAATATTATATCACGTCTTTTAAAGATTTAATCATTATCTAGTATCTACTAAATGTAATGTCACTACAGGCATTTTTTTTAACTTAAGTATATTAGCTTTTTTCTGCGCGAAATTATAGCTAAGTGTTTTGATATTTGATGTGATTTCATAGTATAAATTATAATTTTAATTCCTAAAATATCATCGGGTCATTTAATCTATTATTGTAAAGTCAGCTCGCCCCTGAGAGTTTCTACAATATTTTGTAATTCATTATGCAATAACTTAGAAGGCCTTCCACAAAGATTTTCTCGTGCTTTTTTTAAACAATTTACTCATTGCTTGTCTGGTTTAAATATTTACTTTTTCAGGTTCATGATTGTGTTTCTTTCAAAATTATTTAATTTTCACTTTTATAAAAACATTTGCAAGTCCTTTTTACACATTTTTAAGTATATGAAATGGATATTTAAAACCATCATAAACATATTTTATACATTTGCCTTTTTCACTAAACTTAATATTATACATATTATTATTATTATTATTATTATTATTATCATATTATATTGCTTATTGATATTATGTACCTACTACCTATACTAGCTATACTGTATAGAAGTATAGTGTGGCATTATCAGTGTATTAATCGAATATTATTTTATCGCCAGAAATTACGTAATTCATATTATATTTGTGCTGTGCTGTGTATATACTGTGATAAGATATTTCTAGTGTTATACACTTATACGTAAACCTAATCAGTGTATTTCAATTTGTAACGCATATTATTTTATTGCCAGAAAGTACGCAATCCATATTATTTATACATTATACATTTATAAAAATAATTATACATTCGAAGACAACATTTTATAAGCCCGGACCCAATTCGGACAAAATTTAAAATTAGTATAATTTTTTGATCCCACTTGGATGCTGCAAAAAGAATCATTCTATATTAGGGGCGGCCAAATGGTTGATCACGGACAATTTCAAAGTCGACCATGTTAGAATTTATTTTTAGGGCCACGTGCACGAAAATTAATCGGAGTTGTACCTAGTATTATTATATTATTTTTAGTAATTAGTATAGGTAATTAGTTTATTATACTTGTTTTGTATGTTTATATACACTTTATGCAAATATGTTTCTTAATAATTATAGTTATTCAATAGTAAAAAAATTTTCTATGGAAATTGATCCTTAAAGATGAAGTAGGTATATATTTTTTAGTAAATCGTGACCATAGTTTAGACACCCCTGTTCTATATCATGTATATATACATACATAAAGGAAGAGAAAGAGAGCACTGAAGTATATGAGTATGAAGACATGAAATAGTACTTAGTATTTAGTAGTAATAATTATATATTTATATAATAAAGCACCATAGTAACTAATATCATTGACTGTACATATTTTTGTTCAATTTAGTATTTTAGTGCAGTATTCAATGATTATACTTCTCCACAATAATTTTTTTATAAATATTGATCGATTTAAGTATAAATTAAGTCATTAAGTCAGATAGACAAGAGAGATTAATAAGAATTAATAGTATATTATAGTAAGATACTAATGTAGTAAACCCAATACACTTGTATTGTTATTATTTAGTGTAGAAAACACATTAATTTAACATTTTTTTACCTACTTATTATTATTTCTACATTTTAAGCAGTAGGCCAAAGGCCAGAAAAATAAGGCTTTCCGCCGAATGATAGTTTTTATTACATTTAGCGGAAACACCATAAGTCAAAGTCCAGAAAAACATGTTGTTTTCGTAAATAGGGTTTTTTACCACATGTGTATTCCATAAAAATGTAGATTATTATAATAGCATCACGGCACTCCAAATCAAGCCTGCAGATTATAACTATTAATAATACTAGTCCCCTGTACGTCATAAATACGGACACATACTAGTTGCGAACAAATTATTTTAGGTCAATATTATAACATAACAATTGCGGATACACGTGTCGTTGTCATAATACTAATTGCGTACACAGATTATTCTTAATAAAAACCACGTGAGTTGTGGACACAAATATTTTCCTTCACCACTTTTCAGAACTTAGGACAAGCTACCAAAAAATTGGTAGGTGGGGTTAAAAATATGTATGTCTTGCAAAAGTGCAATCGTTATTTTTAAAATTTTTTAAAATTAAGTTTTAACCTAACTCTTTAAGTTTTTCACTATACATTTTTATACAGAAAAATAGAAAATAAACGAACAGAAAGATGATACTACGACAGATATTAAGCAAGCGAGTAAGGTTGTCGATAAACTGATTAAACATATTTTTTGACAGCCGTTTCAAAAGTACCTGCACAATCTTAATGCTGTTAAATATCAAATAATATATATAATGTATATATAAATCGTTAATATTGAACAGTAATTTCCTAACGTCCACAATCGTTAATATCAAAAATAATAATCGGATATTTGTCCGCAATTTGTATCTTATTTGTGTCCGCAACTCGCATGGTTTTTGTCACTTTGTCCGCAATTCGGAAACACCGATAAATACGAGTAGAGGACCTTGTATTAGGCAGAACTCAAAAGGTAATCGTAGTTCTAGAAGGTAGTTAACTCCAATGTAAGACTATTGCTCGTCGTGGACTTTGTCACAGCCACATCGCCGTGAGTTTACGGTCATTCCCCAGTATTTATAACTATGAATAGCAGTAAGCTATTTTAACGTTGTTTTTTATTTCATTAATTTATGAGTTTATTGTTTAACGTAATAAAAGTAACTATTTTATTTCAATTAAAACATCAAGTGTTTTAATTTATACTACCTACCTTTCTCATCATCAACTCAAGTTCGTCCAAGGAACGTGCTACATCGTTTAAATAATAATTGGTACGTGGTCACAGTATCATTCACGGCAATCACTACACTAAAACTTTTTAACACTCGTAAAATTTTTTAAATTGAACAATCCTCAAACTTTTTTATAATTATTCTAAGTTTAACTTATGGACAGCATAGTATTAAATTTTCAATTCTTAGCTTTTGATAGTAAAATATTTATAAATTTTTAATTACCAAATAGTGAAAAATATTCATGATTTTGACGAATTTTTGTCAATATTTGAACTTCAAATGCTAATAAAAAAAAATTGTGCCTATGTATTTTTATAATTTTCGAATGAGAGTTAGAACAAGTTATGTGGACCCTTCAATTAAATGTTCAAGTAATTTGTCCCAGTTAAATTTTTTTATCAACATTTATAAGAAAAAAATAAAAAAAAAATTGAAAATTTCAATTGTCGATAAATAGCTCAAAAAAAGTAAAAATATTTTAAAAATCAAATCTCTAAAAGAAAATGGCAATCTCAATAACTGGTAAAATTTTCAAGTATTTACGACTTATACTGTTTGAATAACAACAAATATCAAAAACCGTTTGAGGCTAAACCGTTATTTAACGCGGTTTTGTAAAAATTTAAATTTCAAACACTCATAAAAAATTTTTGTCTGAATCCGGTAGAGTTTTTTTTACAGATAATTGAAGAAAAATGTATGGAGAACCTTGTATCAAATATTCAAAACTTAGTCATAAAAGAAAAAAATTTTACGATTTATCAACCACAAAATTACTTGCCAATTTTAGCAATTTTGACATATTTCGTATAAATTCGAACTTTAAGCACTTATAAAAAAAAATTGTGACTAAAGATTTTGGATTTTTTTGTATCACTTTAAGAACAACTTATAAGAAACCTTGTATTAAATTTTCAAGATTTTCTGGTCATCCAAAAAATTTTTATCGTTATTTAAAAAAAAAATACTTAGAAAAATTAAATATTTCAATTGTCTATAAATAGTTCAAAAAAAGTTAAAATTCTTTGAAAATTTAATTGTGTATGGAGAACGCTAATATAAACATTTGGTGAAAATTTCAAGTATTTACATTGATTAGTTTTTGAGTTTTAGCCAAATAAAAATTTGATTTTGACGAAAACTGGTTTTGCGTAAAAAATCCCGTTTATCTGTCACTTTTTTTTTGTTTTTCTCGATTTTTTTGAAAACTGTTGGAAAATGTTTACTTTTGACCTCTATAATGCACCAAGGATATCCACTTTGCCATCGGAAACCACCCCCAAAGTTTGAAATTGAAGCATTATTTCGACTAGTTATGCTGTACACAGACACAAAAAAAAAAAAAAAAACAAAAAAAAAACACACATCATTGTAAAATCAATACATTCATCACTCCGTTCAGAATCTAAAATGAAAAGAGAACTTGTTACGTAATGGGCACTTGTCTGTTTTACTCTTCTAAATGCAAAATGCATATGCATTTTAATACCAAATTCGTAATAAATGGCATATAATTTTTAAAGATTTTTTATGTATAAGATTTTTTTATATTTAAGCACTCATGCAGTCATGCTCAAAAATATTGACAGAAAAATATAATACACAATAATAAAATCAATATAATATTTACTTATTACGCAGTTTGCTTAGAATCCAAAACAAAATTTGCATGTCAATATTTAATAATATTTCAATTTACTTAACTAGTTTATTATAATCAATCTAAATTAAGATAGCTGGATAACAGTCACAATGTGACTATTGGTTTTTATTTAATTTTAAATTACGATATTTATTTAATTTATGAGTACAAATAAAATACCTATACCATTATACCAATAGTCTAATCATTAGACTCTAATGTACAACATTTATAGATTATGATTAAGTGAATGTTAAAAAGTGTATTTCTTTATCATAAGCAAAATTCAAGGACATTAATAAAAAAAAAAAGTTATCATGAAATATAATCTTAGGTATAACAGTGACATAAAAGTACTTTATCGAGTATTATTATTTATTTGTTTAAAATTAAAATAACCTAATAAATATACAAAAAAGAAATATGGGAAACAAAACAAGTAGTTTACATGTCCTGGCCATTGGTAGTTTAACACAGCTGTAGATATAACAGAGCTATATAAACATTAGTAGGTACCAATGCAAACAAATGTTAGTTTTAACCTAGTGACATAGGTTTGCAGTAGTTTTGCATAGCAAATAGTGAAATGTTTTCAATTTATAGAGAGGAAACACCGAAGAGTAAAGAAATATGTGCCAACCACTAGATTTACTTTTTCCAAATTAAAATACATTAATATTATTATATTAATTATCCAAAAATTTAATTGGTAATATATGTATTTTTAATGTGTGAAGCAGGGCTTAAATTTAAAAAAAAAATATTGTTATTTCGTTTTTGGCTATTTAGACGTTATACAATTTTAATGTTTAACGTTAGTGTACATTGAAACGTTATACAGTTTTAATGTTAAACGTTATTGTATATTGAAATATTATACAGTTTTAATATTTAACGTTATTGTACAATGTACATAGAAACGTTATTACATTTTTAAATGTTATTTTAATTTTTTGTTAAATGTTATAGTCTGAAATCTCCAACAAGCTATAAACTATAAAGTTATATTTATTAATGACAACAAATAATAATATTATTAGTAATATTATAAATTATGACATTTATTCTCTAATACTCTGGTCTCTGAACACTAGAAACAAAAATAAAATAGCATAAATGAGAAAGAAAATGTTTTCAATAAATTATAATTATTTTAATCCATTGACTGCTTGAAGTATGATTACAAAATAGTAATTAATATTGATCTAAATAGCAGCTTAAACATTTGAAATGTTCAATCTTCAATAAACTCTATAAATCATTAATATAATAACTTACCAATTATGTATTGCGCAATTTGTAATAGGTAGGTATTAGACTTTTTAGATCAAAATTTTAATCATAAAAACACTAAATAGTTGTAATTTACAAGTTTGCAACTAATATTTTATAGATGTAAATATGTAATGCAGTTGTTATTTGCATCTAAAATTGATATTATTTTTGTTGAGGAGTTATGTATTTCACAAAATAATACAATTTGTATGACATAGAAATTATTTAAACACACTTTACATTTATAAATTAATACATTATAGGCTATTTCCTCGTATTATTAACAACTTGAAATTTTATTAAATTACGATCCTAAGTCCAAATAACATGCCCGCATTTTTGCACCAATTAAATTGAACATACAGATAACTATTAAATAGTTGAAATTAATATTACAGAAATAAACGTACTTACTATTTACGTCTTATAAAGTAATAAATTCAATATTTATAAATAAACCTTAAATTAATTCGGATAATATAAATTATGTTATTTCGATTTTTTCGTTTTTTTTTTTTATTGATTTAGTTTATTTTTCTGTTATAATGTGATATAGAACGTTTTAAAGTACCAGTGTGAAGTTATATTTTTAATAATTAATAATAAAAACCAAAAATTACCTCAAATTGTATTTACACTATAATCTTCAAAATGTTATTTGTCAAGAATCAAAAAATTATAAAAAAAAAGTCAAATAAATATATGTATATATTTAAACTGGATTAAAGAAAATGAAAATTGGTCAAAATTTTGTTACTTAAAACTGTGTACGTATTATACTACGAGCAGTTAGAACTTTGAAAACTCCTATTCATTATTAATTTTACAAAAGTAATAAAGCTAACTAAAATAATTTAGATGCAATTTGTTTTTCTTCGATGATCTTAAGATTTTGCATACTTAATTTTCAATATTTATTGGATAAATATTAAAATAGTAGAAAAAAATAAATTTATTTTATCAATTTGAAACATTTACCCAGAATGAAATGTCAGCTAAAGAATCTAGAAGTAAAGATCGTAATTTATTTAAATACTCTTTATCTTCATCTTCTGAACATTCAGCTTCGGTTTCCTTTATACAAGCTGGTAAAGATGTTATTAAGTCAGCGATATTTTTCACGATTTCAATATATTTATCTAAATCAGATACATCTTCTTCTCGGTCCCTCATTCTTTTACGGAGATTTCTCAGATCACTGTCTGCAGCTATAAAAAACTAATAAATGATAAATAAATAATAGTAAATAAAATTTAACAATTAATACCAATCTTTATAGAAGATTGCAAATTCATCACAAATTATTTGTAAGTCATAAACTGTGTTAATGTAATCAATAGATGGTTTTATTTTTATTGATTCTTGTTCTTAAATAAAACAAAATACAGTTATAAATAATTATTAACAAATTTGTAATCATATAAAATCTTAATTTGTAGTATATATTTTTCATGCAACAATATTTAATTTAAGTTTCGATAAAAAATTAACCTTTTTAATTTTGTATTATCAGTTGGTTTTTCTTTTTTTAATTCTTGATCTTAAATAAAATAAATACATAAACAGTTAATTACTATTAACATTGAATTTGTAATTTATAATATTATATAATGTTTTTTATCTGACTTTACTAGTGCCACTGGTAACATAAAGATTATTAGTATTACTAATATCACAAGTGTCATAAATAACCCATACTCCAAGTAATGATGCAGTGTTAATTCTATCTCTAATCTTGCAGAAAAAAAAACACCGAGTATTTTAATGCTTTGGCAAATTATACAATATTAAAAACTCCCGTAGAGTGTGGTATATAATATAAAAGTATAAATAAATGAAACAGATAGTAAACACTATTAATTTGTGATATATAAGTATCATACAATTATTTTTATTTAAATATCTTTAGTATAAAAAAGCCGGTAAGTGAGTATCGCTCTGCTGTACATTAGGGGGTGGGGTGGACCTCGGACTATGGTAGGTTAAATTTGAATGCAATGATAGGTATCATTGTATACGAAAAACGATTCTGAACGGAGATGATTTGTCAGTCCAGGATATATTATATTTAAATATTATCATATATTCTATTTTGAAACTAATTCAAACATTTAAGTAAAAGTTTCAAGATCTTACGTTTAGTAATTTATTAAAAATAACAAAAATCGATAATTATTTATTAGTAAAACGTGATTTTACACGTCGTGTATTTTTGATTTCAAATTAAAATTAAAACTTTAAACACTCGTAAATTTTTTTAAATTGAACAATTCTCAAACTTTTTTATAATTATTCTAAGCTTAACTTATGGACAGCATAGTATTAAATTTTCAATTCTTAGCTTTTGATAGAAAAATATTTATACATTTTTAACTACCAAATAGTGAAAAATATTCATGATTTTGACGAATTTTTGTCAATATTTGAACTTCAAATGCTAATAAAAAAAAATTGTGCCTATGTATTTTTATAATTTTTGAATGAGAGTTAGAACAAGTTATGTGGACCCTTCAATTAAATTTTCAAGTAATTTGTCCCACCTAAATTTTTTTTATCAACATTTATAAAAAAAAAATAAAAAAAATTTGAAAATTTCAATTGTCTATAAATAGCTCAAAAAAAGTCAAAATGTTTTGAAAATCAAATCACGTAAAGAAAATGGCAATCTAAATAACTGGTAAAATTTTCAAGTATTTACGACTTATACTGTTTGAATAACAACAAATATCAAAAATCGTTTGAGGCTAAACCGTTATTTAACGCGGTTTTGTAAAAATTTAAATTTCAAACACTCATAAAAATTTTTTGTCTGAATCCAGTAGAGTTTTTTTTACAGATAATTGAAGAAAAATGTATGGAGAACCTTGTATCAAATTTTCAAAACTTAGTTATAAAAGTAAAAAATTTTACGAATTTTCAACCACAAAATTACTTGCCAATTTTCGCAATTTTGACATATTTCGTATAAATTCGAACTTTAAGCACTTATAAAAAAAAATTGTGACTAACGATTTCGGATTTTTTTTTATCACTTTAAGAACAACTTATAAGAAACCTTGTATTAAATTTTCAAGATTTTCTGGCCGGCCAAAAAGTTTTTATCGTTATTTAAAAAAAAAATACTAAAAAAAATTAAAAATTTCAATTGTCTATAAATAGCTCAAAAAAAGTCAAAATTCTTTGAAAATTTACCTATGTATGGAGAACGCTAATATAAACATTTGCTGAAAGTTTCAAGTATTTTCATCTATCAGTTTTTGAGTTATAGCAAAATAAAAAATTCGATTTTGTCGAAAACTGGTTTTGCGTAAAAAATCCCGTTTTTTCCGTCATTTTTTTTATGTTTTTCCCGACTCATTTAAAAAATATTGAAAAATTTTAACTTTTGACCCCCCAAAGTACCAACTAGATTCGATTTCCTTTTCAAAGAGGGGCTGAAGTCCAAAATCGAAGCATTTTTACTGCTCCAAATGTTGTCGTCAGACACAAAAATAAAAAAATAAAAAAAAAAAAAAAAAAAAAAAAAAAAAAAAAAAAAAAAAAAAAAACACACATCATTGTAAAATCAATACATTCATCACTCCGTTCAGAATCTAAAACAATTTTAACGAGAAAGTAACGTAGTTAATTTTCTATTCGAAAAGTAGTAAAGTAATTTCATTACAATTTTTTTGCGATTTATTTATAAATACCGAATGAATGTATGAAAATTATTTAAATCATTTTCTTAAATTTTTTATGAATATATATTAATATGAATATTTTTTATAATTAAATATTAAATTATTGATTATTGACTAAAACATCGAAAACTCGAGATATTTAAGTGGCGGGCGTCAACTAAACCTGTGTGGCGGGGGGGATTATTTTCTTGGCGGGATTCTACTAGACCAGTACCATTTTTTTTTGAGTAACGAGTAAAGTAACTTTATTACTTTTTAAAAGTAACTTACCCAACACTGTTATAACTTTATAAGGTATAATATAAATAGTAAAATTGTGAATTAAGTGCAACAAATAATAATAATAATAATAATAATAATATCTTACGACCTTTATATCCTAAAATGTAAAAATAATAATAGTAATCGCAACACTGTGGTCTTAAGCGATTATGTGACAATAATAAAAATAATTCACAATGCTTACAACAAGGTTATACATACATAATATTTGCCTATTTGGCATTACCGAATATAATAAAAAATAATAAATAATAATAACTCACAGATTAGTCGGTGCACTGCTGGCCAGCCGCTATCAGTTGCTATAATATATTTAAATATAAAAAAAATCACATTTACAATTTGGCTGTATTTAAAATAATAATTGTAGGTAAATTAGCTCGCTGTAATGCAGAGTGTAATAATTAAATTTTTAATATATATTTATTTGCGAAGTAAATTAATAACAAAATAATAATCTCGTCGTAAGCATAATATATCGAATCCTTTATTCGCTATAGGCAGAGCACTTGTTTGTTTAAATTTATATAATATGATATTTTTATAACAAGAGTACGAGACTCGCTGACTCGCTATAAGGCAGAGTGTATTGATTAATAAAAAATAATATAAGAACAATACAATAAAATAATTAAGGCACATAGCGCACTGTGTTTTACCAAGTGATACGAACGACGATTTGCACCCGCCTATGTGAATAACGTTGTTATACTAAAGTTTTGTTAGCACTAATAGCACTTAGCAATTATATGAATAATAAATTAATAATATTATTATATTATATCATAATATAAACGTATTGAATATTATCTGTATGTACATGTATGTGTGTGGAGTCGATAACCGGCACAGGGCATTGCGGTATCTACTGGGAATTGGGATAGTTAATGAGGTGTCGTTATTTTTGCTATCGGTTATATAATTGTTTTTAACTTTTATCATAATATTATTGTAATGTATAATATAGGCTTTATATTTTTGTTCTTTGGCATCAACAGTTATTGTTTAATAATCTACAACAATTTGTATATATACTTTTATTGTGATTAATATTTAAAATTACATTTTGTTTTTATATTTTTCACTATTTTAATGTACCTGAAGTTTATTTTTTAGTTTGTACAATCTGTACAACAATTTTTTACAATAAGCACGATAGATGATAATTATAATTTATATAAAAAGAAAAAGAAAGAAAGACTTGATGAAGGAACTATTTAATAATATTACTTCATGGCATGGGCCATGGGCGGGAGTGGTTTGACGACTAGTCGACTAATAAGCCGCAACACCAGCGTCGGCCAGGGTCACCTGGGGTTATTCGGGAAGAGGGGTTTTGGATGAGGGGGTTTCGGCGATTTGCTAGTTTAAGATGGAAGCGTTTGTATAGATTTTGAGCAACATTTTTGACTGTCGGAATGGGGAGGTACCTGTGGCGTGGAGGAAAGTATACGAGAGTCTGAGCATAGAGTTGTATATGCGTGTATAGTGCGTGAGTGATAAGATAGATTTTTTAGGCAGTTGGAAGGCGACTTCTGATGTAATGAGGTCGTATCCTGGAGTTATATGACGCGTAGATTTGTGGATTAGAAACTCAACTTCACTGGGTCTATAATAATGTGTTTTAGTGTTTTAGTGGAAGGGTAAGAGGCAGAGGACTACATAAGAATTGATTTATTTCATCTGTTTTGTTGTGGGGTGTGATGTCGTTATGTGGTTGAATGGAAATGATGACGGAAAACGTTCGCTTTTTCTAAATCGCTGATAATCTATGTACCGTCGGCCTCTCTCAGAGGGGGTACTGGACATTGTGAGCGGAGAATTTCCTTAGTGTTTTGCTTAGAGTAATAAAACTGGTATTTTGCCAAAAAGAGAGTTGTCGGTAGTGGATACAGAGATGTAAGATGTTTTGTTAAATTATAGGATTTTAAATGTATTTGAAGTATATCATTTTCTTACAAACAAATTTATTTTGGGATTAAGTTTTACAATCACATATTGTAGGTACTTGATACTTATGAATATCATCAATATTTATGTTAGAAAATAAGAAATCTATTCAAATTTTTTTGGGGTTATCTTGATCATAGATAATAATATTATTTTTTATACTTATGTAAATAATTATACATTTAATATAAATTAATACCTTAACTGAAATATTATAATTCTATAAATATAATTTTTTTTTTAATTTCCATAGAATTTTAATGTTCAAATAACGCATATATTTTTATAATTTAATTTTGATATCTAAATGAGTACTTATCAAAACCATATACATGTAAGTGTATTACAATTTGTCTTAGATCCTGAGCGGAGCGATGTACTTATTGATTAAATAGTGATACGTGTTTTTTTTCCAAAGATTGAAGTTACAATAACAAAAATATTTTTATTTAATGTATTGATGAATCGGTTTGACTTATAATGGTCCAAGTTATTTATATTTACACATATATAGTTTATTACAAATACCAATATTAAGACTAGTCTAACTTTAGTCTTCTCTAGTTTCAGTCTAAGCTCTGATTAACTCGTATGACTACAGCTAAATATTTGCTTATAATATATATCGTTAAACGTTATATCTTAAACGTTTTATAATGTTAACATTAAATAATATAGATTAAAAAATATTCAATTCTATGAAATAGAACATATTTTAACTTTCAGAAATATATTATTTGTTTTTTTTTTTTTTGTTAATGAATATGCTTTTGAATGAATTTGGTATATTCTATAGTATTTTTCTATGCTAAGGGTAATATATAATACACAAAAAGCATGACAATGTAAACAGATATTGTAGATAAATACATTAAAAAAAGAATTAATAAGAATATCCAAGTTTTATCATACCCACACGAACTATATACGAATCGCATAGGTAGCTAACTGCTAAACACTTTAACGCAAAATTCGTTGCGGTTTAAATGCCCGATATTTGGCATCGGTAATCAACTAAAACTGCAGTTGATAGGTGTTAGTATTAAATTCCAAAACTAGGTAGAGGTAGGTACCTAGTAGCAAGAACGAGTCTCGCTCCGGCGCATTTGCAAAGGCGCCTTGATTTATAATTATCATGGTGCTTATTAATTTATTTTCATTTTCGATTTTGTTACTGTGTTATTGTAATTATCACAGTAAATGCATATTTATTCAAATACTAGAGTAATTTTATTAAATAAAAAATAGTTTATATCGAATAATTATTTGATTTTACATATATTGTTTATTTATTTTATTTTACACTGAGGTAGTACCGTACAAAGTATATAATGGTTTTTATGCAAAATTACTGATAACTTTCTCAAGTTTCAAGATAAAAAAATACAACATAATATGATAAATTTAATAAATGTATTATGAATTATTTCACTTACTACACGCATATTGTCTCCGATCAGATGCAATCGAATTGCCTACCAGGGCGGTTTAGTTGTGTTAAAATCGTTTTATCCAAAGATAGAATGTTAACACCCCGTACGACTTTAACTTTTACTTCTACAATACAACATTAGACACATTCGACGTTAGGACGTATGACAATCCGCCGTAGTCGAATTGCACTACCAAGCATCGATTTACTTCAAGTGATGACTGATAGCTAGACATTCGATTATCATTTTCAATATATTATATTTATTATTTTTGAATTCAAAAAAACACCGAATAAGCGTCGAGATAAACTTTTACACTGAATGATAAATGATAACTGACGAACGACTTTATTACATTTTTTAGTGACCGATTTCTAGACACCCAATTACTATTTCTTACCGAATTTTTTTTCGAATTTCTGGTGAAACAATTTTCACCGACCCCCTCGAAGGCGGCTTCTACTACATCCGGAATCGAGTTACACCAGCCCTTATAGTTCTAGTACTTAGGTACTTTTATATAAAACGTAAAAACAATAATCGCTTGTGGCTTGTTTACAGATGTCTACTATCTATTTATTATAGTGTTCAATATAATTATAAGTTATAAATGTTTTTCGCTTTAACAAATAATTAGTTTTTATTTCAACGGTTATTACTGAAGAAAGGATTTACATGCATTAACTTAATATTACTAAATACTATAGTATTTTTGATTATAATAGCATATTAAGCTGTGAATTTGTCATAAAAACAATATAGACTGATTTTTATATTATTCGTCAGTGCGGATATATTAATATACGTAATCTATTTTGTTTACTAACATTTTAGTACACGATTATTATTATAATTATGTTTCATTATACTGTATAATATTATATATTTTAATTATATATTATATATTAATTTTTTGATACACAAGTCCATATTTTTTAATACATACCTATTTGATGATTTTATAGTGTATCAAAGTTCTTGCTTTAGTTATTACTTACCTACTAATAAGTAATAGATATAGGTAATATACTAATAATACCTAATAGTGTTTATATTATATATTTATTCAAATTTCAATTAATTATAATATAAATATATAATAAGTATTAAATACTTATAAGTTATAATACAGTAATACAGTATAGTTGTATAATACATACATACAATATAATATACCTACAGGTGTAGCTGGAGCGCCTGGAGCTGCATATAGAGTTCAGTAGACATTGACACTGAGCTTTTTCATACGCTCAATTAAATTATAATGGTAAGACTAGATAAAAATTGTTTATTCCATATGAAAAGTACTTAGTCAATGTAGAACCTATTTAATTTAAAATACTAGTGGAAGTATCTGGTAAAACTTTAAGGTAACTATAAGGTAAATTAAATATTAAATACTTAATACTTATGTATTTTACACAGAGTAAATTAGTAATATATATATAATGTAAATTAAAAATTAATTTTAACTCTAAACTCTAAACATTTACAAAATACAAAAGCTTTCATAAATAAACATTGGTACTACTTAACATTTTTTAACCGATTATAAGAAATGTAAGAACTTATTAAGTAAGTACCATAATTCTGACTACAAAATAAATTTATGATTTTTTAATTAAATTTAAAAACTGATTATCTATACAGTTATAGCTATAAATTATGTAATATTAGACTATTGGAGTTACTTATGAAGTTTATTGACTATTCAATTTATTATTTAACCCACTTATAGAAGACTTCCCAACATAATATTTGCATGGCACTTTAAGTATATTTTCACATAAAGAAGTCAGGTAGTGCAATTACCTCAGCAATTACTGTTTTTGATGTCGTGAGATAAAAAATGTGAACATGGATTTTTCAGATTTTATAATTGTAAAAAAAACCTTGTGAGGTATCCTCTATGTATTTTATTTTATTTAATCATAAACAAAATGTTAATACATGTTAAATAAAAACATTAACAATTTAAAAAAAAAGTTAAATGAAGAAATTGATTAATGCATTGAATATAAATAATAAACATTAGTTAATAACTTGTATTTAAATGTATAAGCACATTACGGTATATAGTATATACTACATAAAGCTTAAAAATATAATTTAATTAAGGAAAAAACATCTGCTCTACATATAGGACACTTATCTATTTCTTCTGCACATTTGCCACAGGAGTAGACATGTCTACATGGTAAAAATACTGTTGTCATTTTTTCTTTATAACAAACTTTGCAAAGCATTGGATCTGTTGTGTTGTTGGGTGACATTTTAGAGTTACTTGGTATCAGTTTGAGATATTTGTATCTTTTTATATCCTTGCATAAATAAATTCGCATAAATTTAAAGGATAGACCTCTACACACAGCGCACCGTATAAAACTTATAGAGCATTCAATGCAAGTAATAGTATGACCGCAAGGAATAACAGCAACTTGTATTTCCTGCTTAAAGCAAATTTTGCATAACATACTATCTGGTAGAATGTCTGGGTCTAACTTTTGAAAATGATGCTCCTGAATTTTATTTGATGACAGTTTCGTAATTCGTATCCTATTCAAATTCCTATAAAAACCAACAAAAACATTTTAAAAACATTTTAAAAACATTTTAATAATAAAAAATAATTATAAAACTAAATTTTTTATGGTAATGTCAAATTAATTTTAAACATTGTGATGCATCAAGTAATGACATCTGATATACTTTATAGCACATACTAATTAATATAGAAATTTATCATGCACACTGCAGGGAATTGAAGACTTTAAAACATAATTTAATACAATGTCCCTACTCGTAGGAGATATAGATGGATGTGTTTTATATCTTGCAAATTCAAACTGTATTTATCTCCTAACATAAACCCACTTTTCCTTTCATTGCATTTAAATTAATCAAAATCATTAGTTAATGATGTTAAACGTTAGTATATAAAACAATCACCCAAAATATAATATTCAAAACCTCAATTCAAAATGTACAGTTAGATTAGCCAATACTGTCATTGCCACCTATAAATCTTCTATAATATCTATTATAGTATCTATGTTCAACAAGCCATGCCGTGCCTACTAGTATTGATTTAAAACGTTGTAAGTGTTATCCTATCAACTTGCAATATAGCGTAATATAATTATCTATTCATTATAAAATAAAACCATTATCAATGATAGCTAAAAGTTGAATCGTTGATTTAATATAACTAGTATAACTTATAAATATTTAAAGAATTGAAAAAACAAATGTTATCAGTTACTATATAATTATTCTTGTTTAGAAGAGTTTCTACTTTCTCCATTAAATAAAAAATATACCTAAGTAATATTAAATTATCTAATAGAAGAATGTTACAAAATGCAATGAAAATATACTGTTGGTTTTGTTAAAATTATTGAAATCAAATATATGTAATGTAACGTAAGGGTACAGATGAAATATAATTATATTTTTCAATTTCTTAAAATAAATTCTAAGTTTTAATTATTGTTATATTTATTGAACAAATAGCAATTACATATGACAATTTAAATTAAAATCTATTTTTTATAAAAATAGTTATACTGATTCAATGAAACATACTTTTTTGTTGACTGTATTTTCATATTATTTCCGATAATAAATGTATTTCTCTTTGCAGCAATCAACTTGAATAATTCCTACAAATAAAGTTTAAGGTAAATTTCTAATATTGTTTCTAATATCAAATAATTATTAAATTACCAGTTGATTGGATATTATGATATCTCTTTTCACGGCATGTACCATGTTACTAAAGCTTTTGCCTTTCTTTAATAATAAATAACTACAATATTTTGACCATTTGGCGTGTACTACCCATGGTTCTTGGTTTTCATTCCAGTCACTATGAGTATAATTACAGTGGAAACATGTCATAGTATCAGAATAACCATTTCCTAAAAAATTATTTAAACATTAAAATGAAAGATCAATTATTGTTATAAATATTATTATTATCATTTAACCTGAATAAAAAAATCCAGCTTCGCATAAAGTATTAATATCGTGTTGCAATGGTATCAAACATCTAATAAATGATATGAGCCGTTTATCAAATTCAATCATTTTTTCATGAAATACAGGTCTTAAGAATATAACAATACCCTCAAAATGTAACTGATCATAAATATTTTTTAACTCTATACTAGGTCGGCTAGGAGCAGTCATAATAAAATAATCTGAAAATATGAATAAATATATAAATAATTCAAAAGAGAATGTATCATATTTTTTATCAGACCCAAGTCTATTCTTAAGGAAATAGAAAGTCCTTAAATGAGTTAATACTATTGTAATGATATATACTACATTATTATATATCATTATTTAAATTTTCATAAGATATCAGTCCAGCTGCACAAACATAGACTAAGCAAATACATATTATCGTGAACTAAATTAATCAACTATAAGATAAAATTACAATTAATTCAATTATTACTCTTAGACTTAGAAATAATCACAATCATTGCAGCTGTACAAATATGGGCTTTTTAGTAAATAAGACACTGTCACACTGACGATAAGTAACGGCGCAATCTCCAAATTCTATCACAAAGGCGGCATATCATGTCTATAAAAGGTTAAAGAACAACCAATTCCGCGCTCAGTCACTTACACAACACTGTATCGATAAATGTATGATCTTTTTCTGTGTCAAATTCCTACAAGTTTAAATAAATTCAGTGGCGTATTTTTTTTTGGGGGGGGGGGGGGGGGGTGTCCTCGGTGTCTGGACACCCCCCAAACCAAAAAAAAAAATTCAATGTCGATAAATTTTGAAGGGAATTTGGCAAACAATAATATGTGACTCGTTATGGACTAATTTAATATTATATAAAGTCATAAACTAATTTGGAAGGAAAATAAATTTAGTTTTAAATAAAATACTTATTATCCTATTATATTTTTAATTATTTATAAAAATGTTATTCTTATAGCATCACTGGTGTCGAATGTAACAAACAAAATATAATATTATAATAATTAGTAAATTATTGTGACCGATGATGGTAACTAATGTGTATTAACTATTAATATGTTTTAATAATATTATATTATATTTGATTTTAAATTTAAATTATGTTTACAGTAGGTATTTTATACCTGTATGATTTAAATTACATACAAATTACTAGTTTTAATTAATTAAATAAAAAATGTTTCATTACAATATTTGAATATTTGATGAGTACATTATGAGCTTTGAGGTTGTAGATGTAAAACAAAAATAGTGCAACCAATTAACAAATAAGTATATACCTATATCATTTGGACACCCCCCAAAAAAACATACAAAATACGCCACTGAATAAATTGAATTCACTTTAATGTCTTTCGAGTTGTTGAATATAATGTTCTTGCACACCTCTCTCCACTCCGGTCATCCAGTATCCATTACATGAAGTCGCATCAAATATCATAACCTCACACCTCGAGTCATTCGAAAGGCAAGTGAAAATTCATATAGGTAATAGATATTTTAAATATATTAGTTTATTCAAAAGGAAAAACTCTCTTACCCAACCCCGTAATTTATCTTACAAGGTGATGAGTTAAAGACAAATATTAAAAATAAATAACATTTAAAATACTATCTCTTAATAATAATTATATACCATATTTTTAACTTATTACACTATATAATTATTATTTAAATTAAAATTAATTAAAATTTGTAATAACAATTTTATAATATTACTCGCACAAAAATGACGTCTATATTTTTCACATACATTTGTATTAAAATATTTTTCAAAAAAATTTAAGTAATAAACAGAATATTAAACGTTGGTACCTAGTAATTAGTAATTACTGATCTTAATATCCGGTTTATAATAATATTAAAATTTATAAGAATTAAGTTTAAATAATTATTTAATTAACACATTAGTTCTCTTTGTATGATTAATTTTCAGTTATAATTATGTTATTACACAAAAAACATTAATCTCAAAATCTTTTAATTTAATCACATACCAAGTTTAATATTTTTATAACTTGGTATGTAATTAATTTAATATTTACTTCTATGTTCAATAACATATGGACATTGTGGAGACTGAAAAGCATGTTTATCAAATGGAAAATCATGCTGCTGCCAATTACCGAATTCTGCCATACATAATAAACATTTTACACGATCTTGAATGCCCGTGTAAAAATAACCAGCTATGACCATTCCATAAGGATTTAAAAATTCGACACTCCAATCATTGAATGTTAACAAACGACCTTTTATTAACTTCATCTGTAAAGTAAAATAAGGATTAATTGCAAAGATATTAAAGTTATTTGATATTTACTTACGGCGTACATAACAAATGGACATTTTTGTGATAGACGAACATGTTCACGTATCGGATTATCGCCCGGTTGCCAATCCAAAAATATTTTTTTGCAAAAATTACATGTCACTTGATCCCCAATGCCAGTGTAACCAAAATTCGCTACGGCCATTTCAAAAGGTGATATAAAAGTTAAAGTCCACCTTTCATCAAAAGTTTTAAAGAGATTTTCAGGCATCTATAAAGAAAAACATAAATAACAATTACCTCGGCATTTAAAAAATAAAACGCTCTTCATAACTATCCTAATTAAGTGGGGATATAATCAATACTACATGCAATTATATATATAATATTATATAATATGTATTAGATTTACCTTTAATTACAGGGATAAAATATTAAAAAAATTAAATATTGACTATTAACTGTTTAAAAAATCAATCTGTATACATTTATAATCCAATATATTTTAAATTTCAAAAATATAAATGTGTACATAACTACATAATTATAACTGTTATTATAATATTTACTTATTATATGATATATAAAAGCCTATAGGGTGTATTAAAATGTGTTTATGTATATTATATATTATATGTTTATCATCATTTTATCAATAGATAATATTTTTTTTTTTAAAAGCATCAAACTATAGATAAATAAATAGATAGTTAAATATTAATTAAAGGTGCACATTTTCCACGTATTTTTTTTTTATAAAAATTGAATATTTTCAAACATTAGAAAAATTAAAATTAACTAATTCATAATGGGTATCCTACTGCTATAGTCCGTGATACAAAATTTGGCCGGTAACCGTCATGAAGGACACATGCAGCAGTTTCACATTAGTGGATATTAAAAACACATAATATGTCATGGGTCTATTGTGTAAACATTGCTACGGTGCGGTGCAGTTTGAAAGCCCATATCGGGTGCCACCATCCGGTTTTCGTGTTGCGGACTTTGACATGTTTGTAAATAATTATAACGTGTTAATTCAATTTTGATTAAAACCTTATAGGTACACACAGTAATAAATAATAGTAATAATAATAATTAATGTTCTATATTAATCATTTACTAATAATAATAATAAAATATTATAGAAATATATATAAAAGTAGCATATTATTATAAATAGGTAATATTATTTTATAATTTATCCAACATTAAAAATATTTTATGTAAACAACAAGTACAGCGAAATGTAAATATTGATCAAGACGATCAAAGAACATATTCAAAAACTTTTACCTATAAATTGTTTTTAAACAAATAAAATAAAAAAAGTATTCCTTACTTTGTAAATGGCAACAGCTGTTTTTGAATTCGGGGGCGCAAAGACGTCGTCGACGAACAAATAAAATAGTGTTGAAGAACAACCTCGTTTGTTGGTGTCGACGAACAAAGTCTGACTGTAAAATATCGAAGACACGTCTTTTCGATACGTTGAGCACCACACACCGCCCCCTTCACTCACAGCGCTGATTCCAGCTAGCAGACAGTTTTGGAATTATATATTACTGATCAACAGGCTATAGGCCGGCTCGGAAGTTATAGAAAATGCATATTTTTCTTGGTTCGTCCTAGAACATCCAAAGTAAGGTACAAATATGTTTCACACTTCTCTGATATTATACTTACACGAAATTTTATTTTGCTATTTTTTGCATATTTATGGTTTTTACTGTTATTTTGATAATTTGGAGTTATAAATGCTGTTTATGGGCATATTTAAAAAAAATAAATTTAGCAAATTACCTACCAAACAGCTACCTACGAATATGTGAACGAAAATTGTTTTATTTTAAGATGGTACGCATTCAAAATAAACGGCCTTAGACCGTTGTTATCATCGATTAAATCGAACAATTTCGTTCGTTTCTAATAAATTGTTTATTTTCAAAATCGTGTCAGTCACATCGTTACTATCATTGGATTCGTTTTATTATTCCATTATTGAGCTGCAGTCGTATTCCTGTCGATACCTACCATCATATTCTATGAAAAACATTAAAATCTGTATAATTAAATGTATCTTAAATTTCATCTTTAAACAAATTTGTTGAAAATTTTATTTTGCATATTTTCCAATTTTTAGTGCTATTTATAGCGCTGATATTAATGTTTTATGTGCATATTTAAGCGCTAAAAATTAATTTTTTTAATGCTATAACTTCCGAGCCCTGCTAGCTGATCAACATGTTTACTAACAGGTTTACAAATATATGGCTGGATATGAGCATTTAGTACGTCTCCTTCTATTAATAAGTTGAATTGTTGTAGCTATCCATTTTCGATTGATCGATTTACCAAAATAATGTAAGCCAACAAAAAGTTAAGAATTATGATATAGAAAAAATGAAATAATACAATATTTTTGAACGGAGTATAAAAAATACAATTAACAGTGGCGGATCCATAGTCGAATTTTTTTTTTTGGGGGGATCCTAAAAAAATTACTTCAGAGCCATATATATTAAATACATTCTTATGATATTTATTTTAATGTTAATTTTAACTGTTTTCATTCTAATATCGGCAATAATATTCCCAATGGTTTCCAAAATAGATATTATGTAAGTAATCAATTATAATTATTAAATTATCACATAATTTAAAATATTTGTTGTTACTAAAAAGAATGTCGAAGAGGTCTGGGAGGTGAGGCCCCTAGGCCCCCTGCAGGATCCGCTACCGTGTAGTACAATATTACCGTGTTGTACTGTTCGAATATTAATACAAAACTCTTAAATGTTAAACACCTCTAGCTGACGAAGGAAAATATTGACTGCTTCACTTGGTAATTAGATAGATAAAACAACAATACAGGAAGAAACGAGTAATGTAATTAAAAAATTTTTCTCAACAAAGGTATATGCTTTACGAAAGTGCAATTTAATTTTAAATTTTAACCGTACGTTTTTGGACGGTTTTTTAATATACGAAAAAGGTAAATGTTTAAACAGTACCTATCGTTATTATATTATTACGTTTTAACGTGTTTTAGTGTCGCCAGAATATATGGGTACCTATAGATACTCATCGACGAAGAATTTAAATTTATTATGTCGTTTGACATCATTGTAAAGAAGAAAAATTAATTATGCTTCACTACACGCGCACCCTTTCACTGCCACACGTAATCTTTATTCTTATGATAACAATAAAATGCAGTATAACAGTATTTTTTTTTATCCCTCTAAATTCTATGAACAATCCATATAGTGAATATCGACTGAAGGTTTTCGTCTGGCGCCGCACAATGTCATTGTACGGACCAAAAGCCTATAATAATACGCGCACACCGGTTACTTAAATATTCCAAGGATTTACTTATGCCTCGATAATAGTAGATTGACCGATAATGTGCGGTGGAAGGCGTATATCCGAACCTTAACTGAGCTGGGGCACTAGTGCCTCGGGCGCATGTAAACTCCGCCACAAGAACCTTTTTTTACTGTAAGCTCCGCCACAAAAAAAAAACAGGTAAAATTGGGTTCATGTAAACTCCGTCACTGAAAAAAATCAGGTAAAATTGAGTTCATGTAAACTCTTATATTGAAAATCAATATAAAGTATAAAATTATTATGATATATTATTAAAAAAAAATTATAATATAATATAATATCATATCATATCAATATTTAAATCATAGTATAAAAAATCATAATAAATAATCCAAAATCGTATTTTTCATAATAATAATTAATAATTGTCCACACAATATAATAAAATATAATAAAAAATAAATAAAGAATCGTTATACCTAATAATATAAAATCATATTTTCCATAGTAATAAATCGTATATAAATCGTCCACATTTAATATACATAAATCATAGTCAAAAAATAATTGTTATATACGTAATAATCCAAAATCATATTTTTCATAATAATAATTAATAATTGTCCACATAATAGAATAAAATATAATAAATAATAAATAAATATTGTTATAAATATTGTCATGTATGAAAACTATAATGATGTGATGATACAATTTGCAAATATTCTAAATCTTGTATTTCTTTATTAGTAGGTATACCTATTCATACCATCCTGTAATACTGTCATTTTTTTTTTTATTTCAAATTTTTTAGCTGATTTACTTGAGATATGCCATTTAATTTAATATAAGTTTGGGTTTGAAATTCGATAAGAACTTTACTAAAAATGTGAACATTCGGATGACTTTTATAAAATGAATTTCTCAGATGACTATGAAAGGATTCACAGGTATTTGTTGTTAGATTTAAATTTGCATTTTGATCACTGTCGCGCTGACTAGGTAAAAAAAAAAACTGGCGGAGTTTACATATACCCATTACAGGTAAGAAAAAAAAGCTGGCGGAGTTTACAATCGCCCAGTGCCTCAATAGCTCAATCCAATCCGGCTAGACTTCATAGGTAGTGCGCATCGTCACTATACGTATTAAAATTACATTATTATTATTTTTACTTTTGTTGGTACGTCAATGCGATTTTGAATTACATTCATTATAGTCAATATTATAAATTAGTAACGGTCGAGTTACCGCAAGTGCATTTCCCTGGCACCCCCACATCTAAATTTCAATAAACATCTTTCTTCAGCGATGAAAGGGACGATTTACATTGCAAGGTCACATATAAATTCCATACAAGTCTGTGACAATAGAACGCAGGACGTGTGACTTTTCTCGTGTGCCAACAGAGACAGAGGATGTCCCAATGAGAGTCTTAAATTAAAGATAATTTTTATACTTATATTAGATCTCTCATTTTTGCGTTATTACAATATGGATTACATATATATATAATGTATATTATGGAATGTAAATAAATGTATTAGTTTAATTGGTAATTCGGTTATTTTTAATACTTATTTGTTTTCGTATTAAAAATCGTATTTGTTAATATAATTCATAATATATGCTTGCTGCACGAATATATTTTAATACTGTGTTATAAACCAGGTATACTAAGCAGTGAAGACGCGCACTACATAAGTACTGAGTCTAATCGAAATCGGGAACTAGTGTCCCAGCTCAGTTAGGATTTGGAAAATATGCGACCGGGCGCTAACAACCACAATAATATACCATGTAGTTTTGTGCACGTTCAGCTGCAAGGACCATCGTCTTTCTTATCGTTTCCATAATATCTGGACGTCTTGGTGGTTCATATACGCATACGGCGATTATCATAAGCATTATACTGGCCGTCTATTGACACGGTACCATTATGTTGTAGGCATCATGCTGTTTGCTCCTGTCACATGACCTACCCTACGTGTTTCGAGTACGAGTTCGTATTTTACGACCATTCCGATTGAAAAACATGCTGTTTGTTCAGCGGGGGCGTCATTTGGTAATCGAGCGATGTTGCCGATTTGGGCCCATTTGCAGATGATATTAAATGCAGTGATGATCGATATTTCTTAGTTTCTTAGCTGAAATATTAAGTGTGTGTGTGTGTGTGTGTAACTGTGCTTAACAATTAGTTTATATTATACATAAAATATTATAATTCATAAAATCAAATACCTATAATCTATATATAATTGATATGATAAAAGTAGGTAGTAACCAATGAAAGCAGTACCTAACAAAGTATTGAAATTGTAATTTATATGAAGATTATTCTAAAAGTTTTTAATTTTAAACACGCGCGAAATAGAAAAATAATGACTACACCATTAGGTAGTTAGGCCACTTAGGAGTGTACAATTAATATTATACTCATATTATGTATCTACCGGCAGGGGACATGATGTGTATATAACTTATACGCACGCCTGATCACCTGCAATAACTACGTCGCGTATATAATGGGGATAATAATAATAATGTTATATCATATACAGGCATACAGCAATATGCGGCGTTTCGCGCACATGCAATATTATAGTGATATAAAAAATATAGAAACAATTCGCGTCTTTATCAATAATAACTATATTATAATAATACAACAAATTCGTCAACTAGGAATAGATAAAATGCGGTTCGCTTTGTTTGGCACACGAATTAAGATATTTATTGTATGGACGTAAATAGGGTCCTTAAATGCTTAGGGCTTGAGCCCAAAAGATATCAAGAACAAAAATATTGGGAGATCTTCTGCCCAATTACTTACACACAATTGTATCTATGATGATGATACAATTCAAAACTATCACAAATTAAATGTAAATTAATTTTTTGAATTATTTTAAAAAATCAAAGAGTTTTATACAGTCATTATTAGGGCTGGGATTTGTATGTAAATACATATTTTTATTAAAACATGATAAATTAATTATTGTAAATGATAAATTTGTTTCACGTGATTTGAAATGAAATAAGACATATTTTATTTAACATATTTTTATATATTTCGTCATAAATACATGTTTATACATATTTTGTAAAATGTCTACTTTTTATTACATAATATTACGTAAATTTTGACAATTTCGCTGATTTAATTCATAGTACTCGTATAAATTGTGTGTGCATAATATGGGAAATAAGTATTAGTTAAATATTAATAACTTAATATTATAGTTTATCTTATTTGTTTCTGTTCGATAACCATACTAATATTCTTAGATTATACTTTGTATTCAACAATTATTAGACAAAATATACCTATTTACAAATTTTCAGCAGTCAGACATGTCAGTACTTGCATTCGCATGGTTGTGAAAATATCTTAATATTTTATATTTTTTAAATTAAATTGATTAGAATTAGAAATTAAAAACATTTAGGTAATTGAATATTATTCAAAAAATATTTAGAATTTTATTTTATTTTTACACGTTGACATAATTTAAAATTTTTCTTATTACCTACATATTTTTTATTTTTTATATTACATATTTTGGCCATTTTAACTATATATATATGTATATATTTTTGGTTTTTTATGATGTTATGATGTTAATATACAATAACAATGAGTATATTTTTATACTTATTTCATATCTTCAAAGTGATTTCAACATTCAACAAATAATATGTCTCGGTAATAAGGTAATATTATAGTAATATTTATTGAGCTACAAGTTCATAATATTTTTTTCCATGGGGGGGGGCAAGTTCCCTGTCTTGCCCCAGTTGACCCCCTCCAATGGGCGCTCATATACATATTATAATATTATACACAATTAATTTCATTATAATTGCATCCTTTTTTCCTTTTAGGAAAACTTGTTTAAAATTTGTTTATTATCAATTTGGTTTGATAATTCTCTTTTTATGTTTATAATACTTAAATCGGTAAATCTATCTTGTTCCATGTTGGACCTTAGATAAATATTTATTCTTCTCATAGAGGAAAAAGATCTTTCACTTTTCCGAGCTTATAGGTATATCTGTGTAGTTAATGCAACATACATTAACTTATATATATATATATATATATATTGGGATATGTAATAATTAGGGCTGGGATTTATATGTAATAAAAAACCAAAAATATGTATATATATACTTATGTACATATATATGTAATTTAAATTATCAAAATATATAGTGTAAAATAAAAAATATGTAATAAGAAAAATTTTAAATTATGTTAACGTGTAAAATTAAAATAACATTCTAAATATTTTTTGAATAATATATAATTATTAATTTTTTTTAATTTCTAATCAATTTAATTTAAAAAATATATAATATAAAGTTATTTTCACAACCATGCAAACGCAAGTACTGACACTGTTGAAAGTCGTAAATATATTGTTTAATAATTGTTGAATATAAAATATAATCTAAGATCATTAATGTATAATTATCGTCTATCGAATAGAAACAAATAATATAAACTATATAATCAAGTTATTAATATTTAACTAATACTTTCATATATACTTATTTTCCATATGCATTATACACTTACAATTTTTACGAGTACTATAAATTATTGAAGTATAAATGTATAATATTACTAAACCACCGAAATTGTCAAAATTTACGAAATATGTAAACATAAAACATAAATTTTACAAATAATGTTAAAATATGTATTTATGACGAAGTATATAAAAACATGTAAAATAATTTTATTGCAAATCACGTGAAATGAATTTATCATTTGCAATACTTAATTTATCATGTTTTAATAAAAATATGTATTTACATACAAATCCCAGTCCTACTTATTACGTTATCAAGTATATCGGTGAAATTTATAGTTATATTTATAGCTATTACAATTGGTTATAGTTTATATAATTAATACTATAAATACAGCCGTCAGCCAATATAGGCTTTAAATTATATAATTCATTATAATAAAGATAACCTAAATGGATAAATATTAAAATATGTTAGGGAGGGCTTAAGATGTCTCAGGGAGGGCTAAGCCTTCCTAAGCCCCCAACTATTAACGTCCATTTAGATATACCTTAATATATCTTAATTCGTGGTTTGGCTTTGGCGAGTGTATCACTATACTATAATATGTGATACGTAATTGATAACACAAGAATAATAATTCCACAACATTACACCATACTAAATAATTCATAATAAGTAATAACTAAATAATACGTATTGTAACTATGTAAGTATTTGTGATGTGATATCGATTGGTAGGTAGGTACTCGGTAACATAATATAATCATTGGCGCAACTAGATTAAAATTTCGGGGAAGGGATTACATTATTACAATATATATACATAAGATATGTACATAGGTTATTATACTAGGCCTCCGAGAAATTTTGGGAGGGGTTACAACTCCTTCCCTCCCCCGATTGCGCCGCATAATATAATAATATATTGGTCGCTGACCTTTACATTTATATCGGTTTAATTAGTTATAAGTTTTAGCGAAGTAATTATCGATTATCGATACACCGCCGACTGTCGTATCCATGGTTAAAATTATGGGTAGACAATATAATATTGTAAAATGTACTATGAGCGCTTTAAATATATTTCAGGAGAAGCCATTTCCTGCTGTGCATCAAATTATTCATACATTAACGTCACGAACACAGTTAAAAAAAAAAATGTTTAACTAATTTTTGTTGACAAAAGTATTTCAAAGAATATTTTTGTACTTGAACAAAGTATTATAAATTTTGGGTTGGATTATTATTATTCCACAATTTGTAGTTAAATCCAATATCACATAGTATATTTAAATACCTACCATACTTATCAACGGCGTTACTATACATTGGAGAGTCCCCGTGACTATAACAAGCAAGACGTGTTGGCTCCAATCTATTTATGTTACCAAAGTTCTTTAAGTTTATAAATGTAATGTGTCTTACAGTACTGACTATATAAACTACCTATACTAACAAAATAAAGTTTAATGTTACTCTTTGATTCATTTTTCGTTATATTTATTTAAATTAATAATATAATAAAATACCAGCTCGGCCAACACTCTTATAATATTTTGGACATTTTTAATTTCTAATGTTTCTATATTCTATTACAGTATGACCCAGGGCCGGACTGGCCCACTGTGCTACTGTGCTACAGCACAGTAGGCCGTGGCGATGAAAGAAAAAAAATCTTTACTGAGATTACAGAATAGTGACCAGATTATCTGTTTATATAGCACCTTGGTACCTAATTATATTTTTTAAATGTTCTCAATGCACGATTATTTTACCTATGTATAGGTATTATAAATTATATTATATTGAAATCTAGTCTGAATCAACTTTTTGGCAGTAAATCTAGTATTTACCGGGCTTAATGCATATTAAATAAATAAAAAAAAAAATATATATAGTATATTATATATATATATATATATTATTAGTATATTATTATATATATATATAACGCTGATAGTACATAATATACTATATATATATTAATATATATTATTATTATTATTATTATTATTATTATATTATATATATATATATATATTATTAGTATATTATTATATATATATATATATATAATATAATAATAATAATAATAATAATAATAATATATATTAATATATATATAGTATATTATGTACTATCAGCGTGAGAAAGGCGTGCATAATATTTATTTTGTCTAGTATTATGGGACATGGATTCATAGGCGTAAATTGGGGGGCTTAGGGGGGCTCAGTCCCCCTAAAAAATAGTACAGTCCCCTAATTTTAAATCTTCAAATTTCAGTTTTTTGTTAGAAAAAATAATTCAATTTATTACGTAATTCCTAAGCAGGAAAGTAGTAAAGCACCGATAGGTATAAGATTATATTATGTACGTTTAAGTAATAGATTTTGTATTGTAATTTACAGTAAAGTAATATTAAGATGATATTAATTATTATAACTTATTAATATTTTAATTAAATTATATATGGTTTTATTTGATAAATAATTTTGAAGTATTTATATACATGTTTTTAAATTGTAAAATTTAGATGTAGATGGTGAGAGGGAAGACAAAGCTCGCCTAGTAGGCTTGTTATAAAGTTCTAATGTTATAAGTTATAAATTATAATCTTAGCGTTAGCCCCCCCCCTTTTAGCAAGCCAAATTTACGCCTATGCATGGATTATGGATAACATCACATAATTAATCATGGTTGTTGAATATAAAGTTTATAAGAAGGTGCCTCCCTCTAGGCTCTAACCTCTTTAAATCCTACCAAATATCAATTTCGTAAAACAAATACATTTAAAAATTCCAGAAATAATACATTGTGGGCCGCTTGCTTTCCTAGAATAGTAGGCCGGTACCCTCCCAGTCCGGCCCTGGTATGACTTGAGTTTTAAAACGAAATTAAAATGTTCGTGTATACCAAATGTGTTTACTAAGGTAGAGGGCACTTCCAAGTACAGGACCCCGGGGCATTGCCGTACCTTGCTATTCTGTAATGTGCCATACTTATTTTTGACGTTAGTTTCTATATGAATTAACTATATGTGACATGTCTATATGCCTTTACGTAATTACATTTTTTTTATTATAACGCTTTTGAATAAATGCAAATAATATTGTTACATGTTAACCGATTTATTTGATTACGATAAATGCTTACAAAAATGTCTCATTTAAAACTCAGAAATTATTGTTTGTTATTTTGAATATAAACAAAATTGAGTACGTATATAATATGGTGTGGCTTCACAGTCTATTACCGAGTTTCTCGTCGTACAACGGTAGGAAATTTCGAGCGATGCCTACCCTACCGCCGGTGGTTAGTACCTAAACGAGTTGATAATAAATTAATAAAATATAATGGTATAGTGGGCATTGAAGCTCACAGCCCACAAGTTTATCAACGCGATACGCTTTCGCATTGTCGCGTATACAGTAAACTTTACAAGCACACTCAGTCTCGTTTTTGGCTTACGACTGCTCGGTAGTGAATACCTAGTGATTTACAACTTCACGGCTCATCTCGTGTCATACACTCAAGTATGATCATATGAATGTTTTATTTATTTAACATATACATAATATTTTATTATCTAGTTGTACTTACGTTCAAACGACGGGAAGGGTGGAAGAGAAGCGTAAAATCAGACTTTAGAGTAGAGAAAAGGGGTTTTAAATTTTTTTTTGTAAATGATTTTCTACGCGTTTTCTATCATCGACAATACATTTTTGGTTCATCTTGTCTTACACTAAGGTATGACTGCTTTCTTTATAAATTAAAACATTAAGTCATGACGTTGCATCTTCGTTCGAATAATAAGAGAAGATGGATTTAGAAATAATTTACAATAGCGGGATCATTGGCCATTGCCTCACACACATTCACATAGGTAACACAGGTGCTGAGGTGCCGTTAATAAACATATGTACCTATCACGGTATAGAAAGTATTAATTTCTATACCATTAGTACCTATAAGACAACAGTACTTTATTCGTAAATTCACAAGTAGACCACATAGCATAATATATTATGTATTATTATTATTACAAATTTAACGTTTTTATTTTTATCACTTTAAGTAAATTTTCTAATCCATAGATTTAAATTGTAATTTGTGTTTTTACAAATTATTGTGTTTATATTCATAGAGCACATATTATTCTATCTATTTAGTATTTTCTGTAAGTTCTCAATGATTTGTAGACTACTTACAAAGTAACAACAAAACAGTCTAAAAATTAAAAAGCACGGTTTAAGATAGTACTATCATAAATCGATCTAAAAAGTCAACAATGTTGATAATTTGAACTCGTATCACAGATGATAGTAAGTTTTGGACCGAATTTGATAATATTATTACATTGAAGTTGGAAAATATATTTTATTTTTGTATCTGTTTGGTTGTTATCATAACTTTGCATAAATATAATTTCACACAGCTACCTACACTACAGTAATAACATGAATTCACAGTAGAAATAAAATTAATTTACTTTTATAACATATGCATATAACTCCGACATTGTGTTAATTCAATTACAAGACAGACTTAGCTCAAAATCGACGTTCAAATGTGTACAACATTGACAATAATTGTTGTAGTTAAACTTAAAATAAATCCAAATTTCTATGTGTGTGGACATAGTGCATTTTGAGTAGGTAAAACTTAGGTATGTACTAAATTTTAATTTTAACATAGGCAATAGTCAGTGTTGGGTAAGTTATTTTTTAAAAGTACTTAACAAAGTTACGTAACAAGTTACAAAATAAAAAAGTTAACTAGATTACTCGTTAATTAAGAACAAAAGTAATGTGTTAAATTACTTTTTTTTTATTCAAAAGTAACTAGTTACAATGACGTTACTCTTATGTTATTTAAGTTTCATAAAAAATCAATCATGCTTTATATTTATTTAATACAATAATGTATCTTCAAAAGTTTGATCACTAATACGTGCTCTGTTTTTTTGTACAAATGTTTCCAGCTACACTAAGGAGCCACGAAAGTGCTCTCGTAACACTACAATATATAATATATCCCCCCAAAAAATTAAAATATAAAAATATAACTAAATTGATAATGTAACGCGTTCTTCTGGTAAGTTACTTCTAAATAATTAACGTCGTTACTCTGCCGTTATCCAAAAATAATTGCAACAAAGTTACCATAACGTTAATGAAAAAATTGTAACTACGTTACAGTAACAAGTAACGCACGTTACGTTACTACCCAACATTGGCAATAGTACGTAAAGACAAACTTTGGATTTAGAACGTTTTGAAAATTATCTAATTAGGTATCTATAATAATATATTCCCTGTAGTCCATTTTACTTTAAACTTGTTTAATTATGTATTAAAATTTTATTATATACTAGTCTATGTATTATATTCTATTGGTAAGTCCCAGTTAATAGTGATGTAAAAATAACTTGTGCTAAAAAAAAATTTTCCACAATAAAACCAATATCTTCCTCACTTTTTAATTAATTAATTAACATGTTTTATATGTATTAACAACAACATTATGCTGAAATTGAAAAATAAAGTTATTGATAAAGAACCCAAAAATATGTAGGTATTTAAAAAAAAATTGTTTATGTTATATTTAGGTATATAGGCTATATAATAATATGTACTATTCCAATAAGTTTTAATATTTATGTAGATTTAAAAAAATTAAACGGTGTGTACATTTAAACAATTATTATCAAGATATTTTTATTGTTTAATTGCTAAGTTTAACTATTTTAAGTTTTTATATTTTAATAACTAATACCTAATCTGAATGTTTAATTTGATTTTTTTGAATAGTTATAATAAAAACATTTAACAAATATGTCAATCAAACCACTCAACTTTCCTGAATACTGGAGTGCATTAAAAAATACTGTTGAGAATATTTTATCATTAAATGGAGATCCAACCGAAGAATATAGAAAAAGTATCAATGTTTTTTTTAGTTTATATACATCCTTCCCACATTTAAACTACGATGAACTTTATGAGTTCACAAAGTTGTTGCTAGAGGAACATATACTTAAACTATTACCTATTGTCCAAACTAATAATAGTGAAGATCAACTAAAAAATTATTATTTTCATTGGCAGAGATATAGTAAATGTATCAAACTCTTAAATTTACTTTACCAGTATGTATTTTCTTAACTAATATTAAGTATTAAATTATATATAACATATAAATGTGTTTTTAGGTTATTACAAGAAAATACTGAGCAGTTTAATATAACGTCTGATAGACAGTTTATGTCTGGGCACGTATCAACTAATCTGATTCATATAAGGATTGAAGAAATGGGATTGAATTTATGGAAAAGCAATATCATTTTATTACTGAAAAACAATATTTCCAAATTAGTATTAGATGATATTTATAAACAAAGACATAACATGTCTATAACAACATCTTTGGATACCATTGTCGGTGTTATTAACTCATTTATTGAAGTCCAATTGCCTGGAATAAATCAACTAGAAGTAAATGTTTATATTTTTTTGTCGTAGTATAAGAAATAAAAAACATTCATAATAGATGGTTTAAATAAAAACGGTTTTATTTCAGTTTTATAAAAGTTATTTCGAACAGCCTTTTTTGGAACAAAGCGGAGACTACTTTCAACACGTAGCTGCAAGGTTATTACAAGAATTCACGGTGTCTGAGTATTCAGCTAATGCATTGCAATACATCATTAAAGAAATTAAATTGAAAAAATATCTTCATGTTAGGTAAACATTCAATATAAACTATAATGATACAAATGATAGTTTAAATTTTATTTTAGCACTGGTAAAAAAATACTAAATTTGTGTAATCAACATATGGTCATTGATCATTTTCTTTTAATAAAAGAGCAGTTTATAACAGTTATTAAGGAAGAACGACTTGACGACATGAGAAACATTTATTTGCTTTTAATCAGAAGTAATGATGAATTGATCGTAATAAGTGACATTTTTAGACAACACATTGAACATATCGGAATAAAGATTATTCAATCTTTTAAACAAAAAAAAGTATGTATTGAATAATTATTTGTGAGTAAGAATTACAATTATTAACTTGTATAATTGTTGACGTATATAGGCATGTGTAAACTTTGTTGAGGAAGTAATGAATTTTCATAAAAAATATGTATCTATAGTTATAAATGTGTTCAATAATAATCTTTTGTTCATTGGCGCTATTGATAAAGCATTTACAGAAATTATTAACCATAAAATAGAAGAAAATCAAAGATCAATGTCCCCAGAATATTTATCAAATTACTGTGATACGTTATTGAAAAAGTCGTCTAACGGCATAAATGAGGTTGAACTTAATAACAAACTATCACATTGTATTACAATATTTAAGTGTATACATGATAAAGATATATTTAAAAGTATCTATCAAAAGCAGCTGGCTACTCGGTTAATACTTCAACAAAGCCAGTCCATTGATGTTGAAGAAAGAATGATAACCAATTTGAAAGTAAATTAATCAAGTATTTTTAAGTGTATACTATGATAATTAAGGTTTTTGTTTTTAGAAAGTTTGTGGTTACGAGTTTACAAGTAATTTATATAATATGATAACTGATGTTAGAGTATCAGAAAAATTAAATACAACATTTCATAATGAATTTTTTAAAGCATTTAGTGATAAATTAAATGTCTCTTTTTCTACGTATGTGTTGAAATCTGATGTTTGGCCTTTGAATTTATCAACTACATCATCATTTGTTTTACCTAAACAACTGATACCTTGTACACAATATGTAAATATTTAAATGTATATAGTTGATTAATAATATCTATTAATACAGTCTTATTTATTTTTATTAGTTTGAAATGTTCTACAAAGAAAAATGCAAAGGACGGGCGTTAACATGGTGTCACCATCAATCTCGAGGTATTTTGTTAAATTATTACCTATTGAATTGTTATTGTTTATTAAGAATTATTTATTCATTGTTTTAATAGGTGAATTAACATTGAATTATTTACAAAAAACATATATAGTGAAACTACAAACGTTACAAATGGCAATACTGTTACTATTTGAAGACTGTGATACATTGAAATATTCAGAAATTTATGATTTTCTTCAAGTAACCAATGATGAATTTGAAGACCACTTTGATAGTTTAGTCAAGTATAAATTATTATTGCTTAATGGTGATGTAAGTAAACTGATTAGAATTTTTAATTATCTCTAATATTATTAACAAAATTTCTTATTATTATTTTTAGAATGTAAAATTGAACATGGAATTTACCAATGATTATACAACATTTCAAGTAAAATTAGATGGCCAAAAAGACAGACCATTACAGACTGAACATTCTGTTAAAACTGTCAACGATGATCGTAAAATATATTTACAAGCTTCTATTATCCGAATAATGAAAGTGTATAAGACATTGAGACATAAAACACTTGTGGATGAGGTAAGTTAATTATTGATTATATAATATTATATATTGAATGTTAGAATAATATGAAAGCATGGGCGGAACTACGGCCTTGGCCAACTGGGCCATGGCCCAGGCTAATTGGCTCCGTAAAATGTATAGGTAAATTTGCTAAGAACATAGTATTTTAAATGTAATAAAATAAATTAGGTATAAATGCGAAAAAATTTGAGAAATTAATTGTACGTAATAAATAGAATAGTTTGAATGTTTAAAAATATATATTTATAGAATCTGTATTTCACATAAAAGATTTAAGTTTAAATTAAAAGTGATACAATTTTAGATTTATAATATTATAACATAAATAAACATCATTATGTTATACATTTGTATTGTAATAAAAAAAATTGGTGTTCTCTATCGCCCTTCACCCTTTCCTTTGGGTATGATAGGTGCAAAATGACTCTCATGAGTGGCCCAGTCTAATGGAAATGTCTAGTTCCGCCTATGTATGAAAGTGTATAATATAGTACTAGTCATCACTGAATGGATTTATTAGACCAGTGTTTTCCAACTGATGTTCCGCGGAACCTAAGGGTCCGTCAACTGGTGTCAAAGATTCCATGAGAAATTTGGGAAAACATAAATATGTTTTAGATATTAATAAAATAATATACATCAAGTTTAAAAACTGTTTAAATTAATTAATACTATTTTTTATATTCATAATGATTTATAATTTCTTTATTTACTTATATATTTTTAACATTAAAATTAGAGGAGGGCAATGGGGAGGCAAAATCAAATGTGGGAAGAGGGGTACTTTCCCACCCATGCCACTGTGTACCGCTGCCTCAGATTACACATACACCTAATGCATAGAAAATTATTCATTTATTGGACTCACTACAGTAGTTAATGAGGTCAATGTATATTGTAGAAGCCAAATTTTCATAATCATTCTCCAATTTCATTGTTTCTATTTGGTCGATAAATACAATTTCTATGTCTTATCATCCTAAAAATTATTTAATGTTTATTTTATCATAATTTTAAGTCATTATTCACAAAATAACATTTTTGAAAAAAACTATTTTCCAATTTTTTTTTTGTTATTTTTCACGAATGACAGCATTTGAAATGCTCAAATAAATACATACCTAATTTAATGACTATTTTTAGTACATAACTAAATTTAATTTGTCTATTACAAATTTACAATGCATTATTGTTACATTTTTATTAGTTTTTGAACCTATCGAATTAATTGCTTATTCCAACTTAAATACCATAGTTTAAAAGTGAGTCCAATAAGTGGCAACTATTGTTTACTGTTTTATATAAGATTAATGTTTAATAACTTTTATATTTCAGATTTTTTGTCAATCAAATTTATTTTTGCCCACCAATGCACTAATAAAATCAGCTATAGAGATACTCATTGATAAAGAATATCTTGAGCGTAATCCAAATGTATCTGATGAATACATTTATGTTGCGTAACATTATTACTCAATTTTAACTTAAATATTAATTCATTATTATTTACTTGTTTATTTCAAATTTGTTTTTTTTTTATCATACTTTATATTTTTCAGAACTATTTTTGTATTCTTATAAACTCAAGAGTATTATTTGTTATAAAAAAGTATAATTTCCCTACTTTATCCAATATATATAATATATGTTATGCGATTAATAGCATCTATTTAAAAAAATATGTTTATGTTATATTATACATTGTGTGTTCTACAATTTTTACTTAGTGTTTAATAATATCAATTGCATCATGTTTTATTTGACAACATTACGTATTTTTTCATCTCAATTATTATGGGCGCTTTTGCAATAGGTACTAATAAAATGTTTATTGTAAATATATGTAATTTTAAATGATTAAATATTTTTAAATGTGTGTGTATTTTTTTATTATTTTTACATTCATTTTCTGATTTTCAATGTATATTAAAAATAATTTAGGAAAATAAATTACCTACTAATAAAAATGTATTCTTTAAATATTAATATTAATTTATTAGATACCAATCCCAGTCTTTTTTGCTTATTAATGTAATATTATATAATAACTTAAGAATATAATATAATAATGTTTTACTTTTTTTGTATATACTCACATATTTTATGGTATAATCGTAATTTGGTTACAGCATAACGTAAGTAATAACTACTAACTAGGTCTCGGATTTTAAAGAATAATATACTTGTTATGCTTCTTTTTTCATATATGAGATAGGAGTCTAATTTTTATTCGTTTATTATTCGTTTCATATGACTGATTCCAAATAAACCAATATATTTATGCTTTTATTTATGTAAATATTTTAATTTATAAGAAATGTAAAAACTAAGACTAAATGGTTATATTGGATTATTATTAACAAACTCCTAACAGGCTTGGTCGATGCCCCATCCCTTCTTTCTCTCATTAACTTTAGAGGTCTTGCTAGGTCTACCCGCAATAGTCATCCATTCTTAATACCCTTCTGCACTACAAGCTATCAAAAAAATGAACCTATTACGAGAATGTTGAAATTAGCCAATGAGGATCCGTTGTTCCTTTCATAGTTTTACACTTTGTATTCATTGTTTAGTTTAATTTTATATTTTATACTTTGTTATATTATTCATATTATGTTATTGTATGTTTGTATTGTACACCTAATTATTTTAACCTGGGCTCACACCCGTTTATCCAATAAATAAATAAATAAATAAATTATTGTTTTTGTTTATCGGCTTGATTGTAGTATGAATTATGCATCGATCACTTCAGTCGATTTAAAGACAAAAACACACACAAAATTAAAATACATACATAGGTACCATATTACATAATACTAGTACATTATACAGTAGTGCAATTTATTAAGATAATGGCCAACTTTAAAATGAACTATTAGCATTTTAAAGTTATTATATTTTACATAGCTACAAATTTAAGGTTACCATGAGTTCGGATTTCAAACATCTGTCCAGATTTTACAGTTAACTGTTTAACATGGTTGAAAAAAACAGGATACATAAAGTTATCTACCCTATACCCTAAAAAAATCGATAATTAATGATACATTTTATAACATATATTTAACCTAATAACTCTTATGTAATAATGTAGATATTGTAGACATTATATTCATATATCAAAATAAAATTGTATAATAATATTCTTTATCATTATCTTAAATTTTATATCTCCCCCCCCCCAAAAAAAAAAAGAAAAAGAAAACCGGAACTGCTATTCAGATTTGGTCTTAAAAGATTATGGTAACCCTAGCTATAATTCACATTAAAATAATAAAACCAAGAAGAGCCTACGAGATAACCTAGATAGTATTCTTACTTTTAATTTTGAAAATAGATAATATTACTCTCATATTAAAGTAACAATGTTTTCTTTTAAGCCCTGACTCTGTGTAATAAAAACTAAGCTAAAAAAATCCTGTAGTGACATTACATTCAGTGGCATACACACGTGGTCAGTAAAAAAATTTGGGGATAAAAAAATTGAAGATACCGATTTAAGGGCCAGTTGTACCATCTCCGGTTAAAGTTAATCACAGTTTAATCGGCCGAATTAGCACGGTAAAATATCTGTTATCAGTGATTAAGCCTATTCGGAGTTTAATCAGAGACGGTACAACTGGCCCTAATTGAAGTAAATTCAGAGCAAGGGAATATAGTTATTAGAAATCTGGCTGAACATGTAGATAATCAATGCACTGAAAATGCAAACCATTCATGTGTGTAGATTGCATATTTTCCCAAGTCTGAAACTAAATTTTATGAATCATAATTATGTTTATGAGGGAAACTCATTGAGTAGTTCTAATCTCCATCAATCTAAATGTATACAGAACCCAAATTTAATCAAAAAACATAAGTGTCAATATTGCAATAATTTTATTACAAATCAATTTTTTTTTTCAATATTATAAATATTAATCATATGTAGACGCATATATAGGCGCCACAGAAATGTTTCTATGAGGGGTCAATGTTAGGATTTGTTATATAATAAATAGTAATATATCTTAAAACATTTAATTTAAAACATATTTTTAAAAAGCCAGGGGGGGCAAATGCCCCAGCTTGCCCCCGCTTCCGGGCGCCTATGTTAGTAAAAAGATACATAATTTTCTTGCAAAAAAGTGCACAGGAAAGCTAGTATATTATAAATATTATTTAAACTTATTACTTAAGCACCTAATATTATTGTTTTAGATTCTGAACGAAGTGATGAATGTATTGATTTTACAATGATGTGTGTTTTTTTTGTTTTTTTGTTTTTGTGTTTGTGTACAGCAGTGGCGTATATAGGGGGGGGCCTAGTGGGCCGCAGCCCCCCCTCGAAATACCTTAGGTAAATGTGCATTTAATAATATGCCTCTAGGTGTTAGATCACTTAATAATTTCTATCTACTATAGCCCACCCCAAAAATTATTTCTATATACGCCACTGGTGTACAGCATAACTAGTCGAAATAATGTTTCCATTTCAAACTTTGGGGGTGTTTTCCGATGGCAAATTGGATATATCCTTGGTGCATTATAGAGGTCAAAAGTAAACATTTTCCAACAGTTTTCAAAAAAATCGAATTATTTATTTTGCTATAACTCAAAAACTAATCGATGTAAACACTTGAAATTTTCACCAAATGTTTATATTAGCGTTCTCCATACACAGTTAAATTGTCAAAGAATTTTGACTCTTTTTGAGCTATTTATAGACAATTAAAATTTTCAATTTTTTTTTATTTTTTTTTTTATAAATGTTGATAAAAAAAATTTAGCTGGGACAAATTACTTGAAATTTTAATTGAAGGGTCAAAAAAAGTCAAAATATTTTGAAAATCAAATCACGTAAAGAAAATGGCAATCTAAATAACTGGTAAAAATTTCAAGTATTTACGACTTATACTGTTTGAATAACAACAAATATCAAAAATCGTTTGAGGCTAAACCGTTATTTAACGCGGTTTTGTAAAAATTTAAATTTCAAACCCTCATAAAAAATTTTTGTCTGAATCCGGTAGAGTTTTTTTTACAGATATTTGAAGAAAAATGTATGGAGAACCTTGTACCAAATTTTCAAAACTTAGTTATAAAAGAAAAAAATCTTACGATTTTTCAATTACAAAATTACTTGCAAATTTTCGCAATTTTGACATATTTCGTATAAATTCGAACTTTAAGCACTTATAAAAAAAAATTGTGACTAAAGATTTTGGATTTTTTTGTATCACTTTAAGAACAACTTATAAGAAACCTTGTATTAAATTTTCAAGATTTTCTGGCCGGCCAAAAAATTTTTATCGTTATTTAAAAAAAAATACTTAGAAAAATTAAAAATTTCAATTGTCTATAAATAGTTCAAAAAAAGTCTAAATTCTTTGAAAATTTAACTGTGTATGTAGAACGCTAATATAAACATTTGGTGAAAATTTCAAGTATTTACATCGATTAGTTTTTGAGTTATAGCAAATTAAAAATTCGATTTTTTTGAAAACTGTTGGAAAATGTTTACTTTTCACCTCTATAATGCACCAAGGATATCCAATTTTACATCGAAAACCACCCCCAAAGTTTGAAATTGAAACATTATGTCGACTAGTTATGCTGTACACAGACATAAAAACAAAAAAAAAAACACACATCATTGTAAAATTAGTACATTCATCACTCCGTTCAGAATCTAAAAAAATCAGTAATAATTGATAAATTAGAGTTTACAATGTTTTATGAGCTTAGATCTAACTATATTTTTACAACAGTTATAGGTATGTTTAATTAAGATTTATTAAATATGAGAAACAGTAAGAGTATAATAGTTTTTCGAAATTAAATCAATTTATGTGTAATAATACACGAATTTAATTGGTTTGATATACGTTGGTGAATTTTAGTATATTTTCGTTAAAAAAATTGCATTTAATTAAATTCGATAATATACCTGTATTTTTGGTGTAGGTATAAGTATAATAGTTTTTTGAAATTAAATCAATTTATGTGTAATAATAATACACGAATATAATAGGGTTAAAATACGTTGGTCAATTTTATTCTATTTTCAGTAAAAAAATTCCGTTATGAATACAGGAATATAAAAGGTTTAAAATACATTGGTGAATTTTAGTATATTTTTGTTAAAAAAATTGTATTTAATTAAAGTCGATAATACGTGTATTTTTAGTGTTTATAAGTATAATAGTTGTTTGAAATTAATAATCAATTTATGTGTAATAATTCACGAATATAATATAATATTTGACATTTTGAAAAAGGTTAACATAAAAAAAAAAAATTACAAAATCAGTAATAATTGATAAATTAGAGTTTACAATGTTTTATGAGCTTAGATCTAACTATATTTTTACAACAGTAATAGGTATGTACAATTAAGATATAATTAAGATTTTTTAAGTATGAAAAACAATAAAAGTATAATAGTTGTTGGAAATTAAATGAATTTATGTCAATACGTGTATTTTCGTTATATATTAGTAGGTATAATTGTTGTTTGAAATTAAGTCAATTTATGTGTAATAATACACGAATATAATAGGTTTGATATAAGTTGGTCAATTTTAGTATATTTTCGTTAAAAAATTAGGTTTAACTAAAGTCGATACTATAAATGTATTTTTGATGTATAAGTATAATATTTTTTCGAAATTAAATCAATTTATGCGTATAATAATACATGAATTTAGTAGGTTTAATATACTTTGGTGAATTTTAGTATATTTTCATTAAAAAAATTTCGTTTAATTAAAGTCAATAATATACCTGTATTTTTAGTGTATAAGTATAATAGTTTTTCGAAATTAAATCAATTAATGTGTAATTATAGGTACATGAATATAGTAGGTTTAATATATATTATTACCTATATTTAAATTGAAATTTATCATTATTTTACAAGATTTCGAAAAAAATTTTCATTTCATACGATTTTTAGATTCTGAACGGAGTGATGAATGTATTGATTTTACAATGATGTGTGTTTTTTTTTTGTTTTTTTTGTGTCTGTCGACAACATTTGGGGCAGTAAAAATGCTTCGATTTTTTACTTCAGACCCTCTTTGAAAAGGAAGTCGAATCTAGTTGGTACTTTGGGGAGTCAAAAGTTAAAAATTTTCAATATTTTTTAAGTGAGTCGGGAAAAACCCTAAAAAATGACGGAAAAACGGGATTTTTTACGCAAAACCAGTTTTCGTCAAAATCAAATTTTTATTTGGCTAAAACTCAAAAACTAATCAATGTAAATACTTGAAATTTTCACCAAATGTTTATGTTAGCGTTCTCCATACACAGTTAAATTTTCAAAGAATTTTGACTTTTTTTGAGCTATTTATAGACAATTGAAATTTTTAATTTTTTTTAGTATTTTTTTTTTAAAATAAAGATAAAAATTTTTTGGCCGGCCAGAAAATCTTGAAAATTTAATACAAGGTTTCTTTTAAGTTTTTCTTAAAGTGATAAAAAAAAATCCGAAATCGTTAATCACAATTTTTTTTTATAAGTGCTTAAAGTTCAAATTTATACGAAATATGTCAAAATTGCGAAAATTTGCAAGTAATTTTGTAGTTGAAAAATCGTAAGATTTTTTTCTTTTATAACTAAGTTTTGAAAATTTAGTACAAGGTTCTCCATACATTTTTCTTCAAATATCTGTAAAAAAAACTCTACCGGATTCAGACAAAATTTTTTTATAAGTGTTTGAAATTTAAATTTTTACAAAACCGCGTTAAATAACGGTTTAGCCTCAAACGATTTTTGATATTTGTTGTTATTCAAACAGTATAAGTCGTAAATACTTGAAAATTTTACCAGTTATTGAGATTGCCATTTTCTTTTAGTGATTTGATTTTCAAAATATTTTGACTTTTTTTGAGCTATTTATAGACATTTGAAATAATCAATTTATTTTAATTTTTTTTTTATAAACGTTGATAAAAAAATTTAGCTGGGACAAATTACTTGAAAATTTAATTGAAGGGTCCACATAACTTGTTCTAACTCTAATTCGAAAATTATAAAAATACATAGGCACAATTTTTTTTTATTAGAATTTGAAGTTCAAATATTGACAAAAATTCGTCAAAATCATGAATATTTTTAACTATTTGGTATTTAAAAATTTATAAATATTTTACTATCAAAAGCTAAGAATTGAAAATTTAATACTATGCTGTCCGTAAGTTAAGCTTAGAATAATTATAAAAAAGTTTGAGGATTATTCAATTTAAAACATTTTATGAGTGTTTAAAGTTTTAATTTTAATTTGAAATCAAAAATACACGTGTAAAATTACGTTTTACTAATAAATAATTTTCGATTTTTGTTATTTTTAAACGTAAGATCTTGAAGCTTTTACTTAAATATTTGAATTTATGAATTTGTTTCAAAATAGAATGTATGACAATATTTAAATATAATATATCCCAGATTGACAAATCATCTCCGTTCAGAATCGTTTTTCGTATACAATGATACCTATCATTGCATTCAAATTTAACCTAGTCCTAGTTAAACCCTAGTCCGAGGTCCACCCCACCCCCTAATGTACAGCAGAGCGATACTCACTTACCCGCTTTTTTTTATTTATATTGGAAATACAACAGCAACTGCTATGTGGTCAGTGAAAAAAAATGGAGATATTAAAATTGAAGATACCAATTTGAATGAAGTAAATTCAGAGCAAGGTTACGGAACAATATTATGGTGTTGTACTGTTCGAATATTAATACAAAACTCTTAAATGTTAAACATCTCTAGCTGACAAAGGAAAATATTGACTGCTTCACTTGATAATTAGATAAGTTTATATTATACATAAAATATTATTATAATTCATAAAATCAAATACCTATAATCTATATATAATAGATAATAGATATGATAAAAGTAGGTAGTAACCAGTGAAAGCAGTACCTAACAAAGTATTGAAATTGTAATTTATATGAAGATTATTCTAAAAGTTTTTAATTTTAAACACGCGCGAAGTAGAAAAATAATGACTACACCATTAGGTAGTTAGGCCACTTAGGAGTGTACAATTAATATTATACTCATATGTATCTACCGGCCGGGGACATGATGGGTATATAATATAACTTATACGCACGCCCGATTACCTGTAATAACTACCAGTTATTGTTGTAGGACACTTTGTACGGTCACCCGGAAAAAATGAAAACCGCGGACAGTTTGTGCTATTTCAGAAAGTAATAAAATTTACATGGCGGACAGTTTGTACTATTTCAGGTTAACAAGAATATTGAGACATGAAATGTTAGACATAATTATTTATTACTACAAAACAGAGGTAGTTAACAATGTTCATACATAAATAATAATAATAATAATAATCAGGGCTAGGATTTGTATGCAATAAAAAATTGTAAAATATGCATTTTATTTATCAAAATATGCAAAAATATGCATTTAAATTGTTATAAGATAAATACAAAAATATAGTTACAAAAAAAATATTTATTTATTGAAATACATCAGTGATTGGTTGTTTGTCTTAATATAATATAATTGAGAAATAAAATGAAATAATTTAGAAATAAAATTTATAATTCACATTTCACATACAATAGTGGAAACTAGAAATATTTTTAATTTTATGTTTAAAAAATTGGAAAATTTATGTTTGACTGCAAATAACCAAGTTTTATACTTTAATCAGCAAGGCTAGAATTAAATACGAAATATTAATATTAAATTATAAATATTAATTACAAAATATATTATTATAAAACATGAATTTTTCGCAATAATATTCTTTTACTCAATATGAAATATATGAGTTAATAATATGAATTTTATCCAAAGTATGCAAAAACATTTACATACCGTACAAAACTTCCGCGATCGAATTTTACCAATTTATTATCACCATACAAAGTGTCCGCGATATGCAACTCAAACAATAGATAGTACAAACTGTCCGTTTACCGCAATAACTACGTCGCGTAGGTATACAATGGGGATAATAATAATAATGTTATAATATCATATACAGGCATACAGCATATGAGACGTTTCGCGCACATGCAATATTATAGTGATATAAAAAATATAGAAACAATTCGCGTCTTTATCAATGATAACTATATAAAAGGTACCTACCTAATACAACAAATTGTCAACTAGGAATAGATAAAATGCGGTTCGCTTTGTTTGGCGCACGAATTAAGATATTTATTGTATGGACGTAAATAGGGTCCTTAAATGCTTAGGGCTTGAGCCCAAAAGATTTCAAGAACAAAAATATTGGGAGATCTTCTGCTCACTTACTTACACACAATTGTATCTATGATGATGATGATACAATTCAAAACTATCACAAATTAAATGTAAATTAATTTTTTAAATTATTGTAAAAAATCAAAGAGTTTTATACAGTCATTATTAGGGCTGGGATTTGTAGGTAAATACATATTTTTATTAAAACATGATATATTAATTATTGTAAATGATAAATTTGTTTCACGTGATTTGCAATGAAATAGGTAAGACATATTTTATTTTACATATTTTGTAAAATTTCTACTTTTTATTACATAATATTACGTAAATTATGACGATTTCGGTGATTTAATTCATACTTCGATAATAGTACTCGTATAATATTACAACTAGGTACCTATGACGACAAATAAAATCAATTGTAAAGTTAAGCACTCAGTCAACATATTGTTTACATCATATTTAGCAGGAAGTGTAAGCAGCGCTGTAACTAGAGGTTGCGTTTGCCAAGGGCGCAGTAAAGTAAAGAGTGTGTTTGAGTTAAATTAAAATTGGCTTTTTTTCATAACATTTTTTTTCTCATAAATTATTTAAAGTTTTATTAAAATCAAGCGTAAATGTGTAAAGTTACATATTGGATTGCGCCTTAATAATGTTTAATCATAAATTCATAAGAGTTATCAAGCGTTTACTATTTTTATATTATTTGTATTATATTGTACTTTATTTTTGCGTGTATTTTACAAAACCCCGTTAAATAACGGTTTAGCCTCAAACGATTTTTGATATTTGTTGTTATTCAAACAGTATAAGTCGTAAATACTTGAAAATTTTACCAGTTATTGAGATTGCCATTTTCTTTTAGTGATTTGATTTTCAAAATATTTTGACTTTTTTTGAGCTATTTATAGACATTTGAAATAATCAATTTATTTTAATTTTTTTTTTATAAACGTTGATAAAAAAATTTAGCTGGGACAAATTACTTGAAAATTTAATTGAAGGGTCCACATAACTTGTTCTAACTCTAATTCGAAAATTATAAAAATACATAGGCACAATTTTTTTTTATTAGAATTTGAAGTTCAAATATTGACAAAAATTCGTCAAAATCATGAATATTTTTAACTATTTGGTATTTAAAAATTTATAAATATTTTACTATCAAAAGCTAAGAATTGAAAATTTAATACTATGCTGTCCGTAAGTTAAGCTTAGAATAATTATAAAAAAGTTTGAGGATTATTCAATTTAAAACATTTTATGAGTGTTTAAAGTTTAATTAATATAAGTTTAATTAATTGTACGTAATAAATAGAATAGTTTGAATGTTTAAAAATATATATTTATAGAATCTGTATTTCACATAAAAGATTTAAGTTTAAATTAAAAGTGATACAATTTTAGATTTATAATATTATAACATAAATAAACATCATTATGTTATACATTTGTATTGTAATAAAAAAAATTGGTGTTCTCTATCGCCCTTCACCCTTTCCTTTGGGTATGATAGGTGCAAAATGACTCTCATGAGTGGCCCAGTCTAATGGAAATGTCTAGTTCCGCCTATGTATGAAAGTGTATAATATAGTACTAGTCATCACTGAATGGATTTATTAGACCAGTGTTTTCCAACTGATGTTCCGCGGAACCTAAGGGTCCGTCAACTGGTGTCAAAGATTCCATGAGAAATTTGGGAAAACATAAATATGTTTTAGATATTAATAAAATAATATACATCAAGTTTAAAAACTGTTTAAATTAATTAATACTATTTTTTATATTCATAATGATTTATAATTTCTTTATTTACTTATATATTTTTAACATTAAAATTAGAGGAGGGCAATGGGGAGGCAAAATCAAATGTGGGAAGAGGGGTACTTTCCCACCCATGCCACTGTGTACCGCTGCCTCAGATTACACATACACCTAATGCATAGAAAATTATTCATTTATTGGACTCACTACAGTAGTTAATGAGGTCAATGTATATTGTAGAAGCCAAATTTTCATAATCATTCTCCAATTTCATTGTTTCTATTTGGTCGATAAATACAATTTCTATGTCTTATCATCCTAAAAATTATTTAATGTTTATTTTATCATAATTTTAAGTCATTATTCACAAAATAACATTTTTGAAAAAAACTATTTTCCAATTTTTTTTTTGTTATTTTTCACGAATGACAGCATTTGAAATGCTCAAATAAATACATACCTAATTTAATGACTATTTTTAGTACATAACTAAATTTAATTTGTCTATTACAAATTTACAATGCATTATTGTTACATTTTTATTAGTTTTTGAACCTATCGAATTAATTGCTTATTCCAACTTAAATACCATAGTTTAAAAGTGAGTCCAATAAGTGGCAACTATTGTTTACTGTTTTATATAAGATTAATGTTTAATAACTTTTATATTTCAGATTTTTTGTCAATCAAATTTATTTTTGCCCACCAATGCACTAATAAAATCAGCTATAGAGATACTCATTGATAAAGAATATCTTGAGCGTAATCCAAATGTATCTGATGAATACATTTATGTTGCGTAACATTATTACTCAATTTTAACTTAAATATTAATTCATTATTATTTACTTGTTTATTTCAAATTTGTTTTTTTTTTATCATACTTTATATTTTTCAGAACTATTTTTGTATTCTTATAAACTCAAGAGTATTATTTGTTATAAAAAAGTATAATTTCCCTACTTTATCCAATATATATAATATATGTTATGCGATTAATAGCATCTATTTAAAAAAATATGTTTATGTTATATTATACATTGTGTGTTCTACAATTTTTACTTAGTGTTTAATAATATCAATTGCATCATGTTTTATTTGACAACATTACGTATTTTTTCATCTCAATTATTATGGGCGCTTTTGCAATAGGTACTAATAAAATGTTTATTGTAAATATATGTAATTTTAAATGATTAAATATTTTTAAATGTGTGTGTATTTTTTTATTATTTTTACATTCATTTTCTGATTTTCAATGTATATTAAAAATAATTTAGGAAAATAAATTACCTACTAATAAAAATGTATTCTTTAAATATTAATATTAATTTATTAGATACCAATCCCAGTCTTTTTTGCTTATTAATGTAATATTATATAATAACTTAAGAATATAATATAATAATGTTTTACTTTTTTTGTATATACTCACATATTTTATGGTATAATCGTAATTTGGTTACAGCATAACGTAAGTAATAACTACTAACTAGGTCTCGGATTTTAAAGAATAATATACTTGTTATGCTTCTTTTTTCATATATGAGATAGGAGTCTAATTTTTATTCGTTTATTATTCGTTTCATATGACTGATTCCAAATAAACCAATATATTTATGCTTTTATTTATGTAAATATTTTAATTTATAAGAAATGTAAAAACTAAGACTAAATGGTTATATTGGATTATTATTAACAAACTCCTAACAGGCTTGGTCGATGCCCCATCCCTTCTTTCTCTCATTAACTTTAGAGGTCCTGCTAGGTCTACCCGCAATAGTCATCCATTCTTAATACCTTTCTGCACTACAAGCTATCTAAAAAATGAACCTATTACGAGAATGTTGAAATTAGCCAATGAGGATCCGTTGTTCCTTTCATAGTTTTACACTTTGTATTCATTGTTTAGTTTAATTTTATATTTTATACTTTGTTATATTATTCATATTATGTTATTGTATGTTTGTATTGTACACCTAATTATTTTAACCTGGGCTCACACCCGTTTATCCAATAAATAAATAAATAAATTATTGTTTTTGTTTATCGGCTTGATTGTAGTATGAATTATGCATCGATCACTTCAGTGGATTTAAAGACAAAAACACACACAAAATTGAAATACATATATAGGTACCATATTACATAATACTAGTACATTATACAGTAGTACAATTTATTAAGATAATGGCCCACTGATTAATTAATAGTATCACTATTAATATTCTCGTCGTAACTATTGATATCCGTCTTCAAGAGTTTTGACTTTTCTACAAATTGAGCGATGTGTGATCATCTCTAACAAAAATGTAGCAAATTCTTTTGCTGTTTAAAATGTATAAAATGTGCAATTTTTAATTTTAAAAATTCAAAACATTAATTGTAAGAACATATTATAACTTGTATGTTTATTAGTATATTTTATACCTACATACAACATTATTTTCCAATGCAATGTTTTTGACAAATGTTGATTATACCAATTGTATTATTAATAGGTATAATAAATCTATGTAAATTTTAATTTGTAATTAAGTAGTAGTCATGAGAATTTAAACAATTTTCTAAGTTAAGATCTTTTAGTATCAAACACTAAAATAACCTCAACACAAAGATACCAAATTTATGTAAGTACTTATTTAACACATAATCTCAAATTATATCGATTCTCTTCTCATTTGATAGCTATAGAATCTATTTTAAAACTAGGTAAATAATGTAAAAATACAAATACTTTCATATTAACAATATACCTACATACACAATATATAAACAACATTTTACAAACTTGTTAACCTTATAAAACTAATTATATTTTGTATGATATGAAGTGTTATTAACTAATTAAGGGCTTAGACTTTATACATTTGCACATTTGTTCGTAAAATTTATAGGAGAAATCGGATTTGGTACATATTTGTTTTTTTGATAAAATGATTTCAAATTTAAAAGCTTTTTTGCATTTTTTTTTACATGTTTAAGGTGTTCTTATTTTCTTCACTCCTATATTTTAAAGATTTATTCGATATACATTCACAAAACATATCCCAAAGTTAAAGAACGATTTATTGCAAACATCTTTATCGATACCTACCTACTTTGGAAGCTGTACTATTTGGAAAAATATTTCTTTTAATCACTGAAAAACTGAAAAAAGCTAATTATTCAAGAATTCAACAGTTAATAATAGCTACTTGACAAATCGCTTTTTGTGTTATGTCCATATGATAAACATACCAATGTTTTACGATTTTTGTCGGACACAGATTAAATGCTTTGTATTTTAAAATAATTCAGGTCTTTAATACTTTCACTGTTTATACGGGGAACATCACAGGATGACCAAATATTAAAAAAAAAAAAAAACTACATCCAATGTAACGCAAGAAAACAAATAATTAGATTCGTAAAATATTGATTAGGTAGTTTAAAAATAAATTTAATAAATTTTAATTGTTATAGATATTGAAGAAGATGCTGAATGTTAAAAGTCCAATGACATCCCATTCAACAGTTTGGCCCTTTAATTTTAATAGAGTACCTATGTATAAGATATATTGTTTTTAAATTTAATTTACATAAATATTAAATACCTATCTACGTATATTTTTACTTAACAATAAATACATAATATTTAAGCGAAAATTTTGATGTATTATAAAGTCCCGAGCGCTGTTAATTATTATACATAACAAATCAATCCTCCGTAGAATTTTTAACAAGTATATAATATAGTATTTCATGCTTAACTACACTTCAACACATAAGTAATGAGGATATTATATTACATTACCAAAATAATGTAAAAATTACAATGGTAACAACAACGACAACAATATTAAATTTCATTAGAAAGATTCACCGACTCACCGTAGTTCAGCAGTACAGCACTGGCTTTTCATATTGAAAAACACTATTACTGAAATATTAAGATTACACTAAGTAAGTACTATAAAATACGGAAACCGACTGGCGACTGTAGAGAAACGTAGGTATAGTGTATGTGTACGATTGTTATAAAGATAAAGTTTAATCTTTATTTTGTATAGATATTTTAATAAATAAAGTTGGGTATCTGCCGTGATATTAGTTAAATAGTCGGGAAAACCGGTCATATGTGGTTATCATTATTATAGCCGTACTTTGTTCATACACGCAAAAATAAAGTACAATATAATACAAATAATATAAAAATAGTAAACGCTTGATAACTCTTATGAATTTATGATTAAACATTATTAAGGCGCAATCCAATATGTAACTTTACACATTTACGCTTGATTTTAATAAAACTTTAAATAATTTATGAGAAAAAAAATGTTATGAAAAAAAGCCAATTTTAATTTAACTCAAACACACTCTTTACTTTACTGCGCCCTTGGCAAACGCAACCTCTAGTTACAGCGCTGCTTACACTTCCTGCTAAATATGATGTAAACAATATGTTGACTGAGTGCTTAACTTTACAATTGATTTTATTTGTCGTCATAGGTACCTAGTTGTAATATTATACGAGTACTATTATCGAAGTATGAATTAAATCACCGAAATCGTCATAATTTACGTAATATTATGTAATAAAAAGTAGAAATTTTACAAAATATGTAAAATAAAATATGTCTTACCTATTTCATTGCAAATCACGTGAAACAAATTTATCATTTACAATAATTAATATATCATGTTTTAATAAAAATATGTATTTACCTACAAATCCCAGCCCTAATAATGACTGTATAAAACTCTTTGATTTTTTACAATAATTTAAAAAATTAATTTACATTTAATTTGTGATAGTTTTGAATTGTATCATCATCATCATAGATACAATTGTGTGTAAGTAAGTGAGCAGAAGATCTCCCAATATTTTTGTTCTTGAAATCTTTTGGGCTCAAGCCCTAAGCATTTAAGGACCCTATTTACGTCCATACAATAAATATCTTAATTCGTGCGCCAAACAAAGCGAACCGCATTTTATCTATTCCTAGTTGACAATTTGTTGTATTAGGTAGGTACCTTTTATATAGTTATCATTGATAAAGACGCGAATTGTTTCTATATTTTTTATATCACTATAATATTGCATGTGCGCGAAACGTCTCATATGCTGTATGCCTGTATATGATATTATAACATTATTATTATTATCCCCATTGTATACCTACGCGACGTAGTTATTGCGGTAAACGGACAGTTTGTACTATCTATTGTTTGAGTTGCATATCGCGGACACTTTGTATGGTGATAATAAATTGGTAAAATTCGATCGCGGAAGTTTTGTACGGTATGTAAATGTTTTTGCATACTTTGGATAAAATTCATATTATTAACTCATATATTTCATATTGAGTAAAAGAATATTATTGCGAAAAATTCATGTTTTATAATAATATATTTTGTAATTAATATTTATAATTTAATATTAATATTTCGTATTTAATTCTAGCCTTGCTGATTAAAGTATAAAACTTGGTTATTTGCAGTCAAACATAAATTTTCCAATTTTTTAAACATAAAATTAAAAATATTTCTAGTTTCCACTATTGTATGTGAAATGTGAATTATAAATTTTATTTCTAAATTATTTCATTTTATTTCTCAATTATATTATATTAAGACAAACAACCAATCACTGATGTATTTCAATAAATAAATATTTTTTTTGTAACTATATTTTTGTATTTATCTTATAACAATTTAAATGCATATTTTTGCATATTTTGATAAATAAAATGCATATTTTACAATTTTTTATTGCATACAAATCCTAGCCCTGATTATTATTATTATTATTATTTATGTATGAACATTGTTAACTACCTCTGTTTTGTAGTAATAAATAATTATGTCTAACATTTCATGTCTCAATATTCTTGTTAACCTGAAATAGTACAAACTGTCCGCCATGTAAATTTTATTACTTTCTGAAATAGCACAAACTGTCCGCGGTTTTCATTTTTTCCGGGTGACCGTACAAAGTGTCCTACAACAATAACTGGTAGTTATTACAGGTAATCGGGCGTGCGTATAAGTTATATTATATACCCATCATGTCCCCGGCCGGTAGATACATATGAGTATAATATTAATTGTACACTCCTAAGTGGCCTAACTACCTAATGGTGTAGTCATTATTTTTCTACTTCGCGCGTGTTTAAAATTAAAAACTTTTAGAATAATCTTCATATAAATTACAATTTCAATACTTTGTTAGGTACTGCTTTCACTGGTTACTACCTACTTTTATCATATCTATTATCTATTATATATAGATTATAGGTATTTGATTTTATGAATTATAATAATATTTTATGTATAATATAAACTTATCTAATTATCAAGTGAAGCAGTCAATATTTTCCTTTGTCAGCTAGAGATGTTTAACATTTAAGAGTTTTGTATTAATATTCGAACAGTACAACACCATAATATTGTTCCGTAACCTTGCTCTGAATTTACTTCATTCAAATTGGTATCTTCAATTTTAATATCTCCATTTTTTTTCACTGACCACATAGCAGTTGCTGTTGTATTTCCAATATAAATAAAAAAAAGCGGGTAAGTGAGTATCGCTCTGCTGTACATTAGGGGGTGGGGTGGACCTCGGACTAGGGTTTAACTAGGACTAGGTTAAATTTGAATGCAATGATAGGTATCATTGTATACGAAAAACGATTCTGAACGGAGATGATTTGTCAATCTGGGATATATTATATTTAAATATTGTCATACATTCTATTTTGAAACAAATTCATAAATTCAAATATTTAAGTAAAAGCTTCAAGATCTTACGTTTAAAAATAACAAAAATCGAAAATTATTTATTAGTAAAACGTAATTTTACACGTGTATTTTTGATTTCAAATTAAAATTAAAACTTTAAACACTCATAAAATGTTTTAAATTGAATAATCCTCAAACTTTTTTATAATTATTCTAAGCTTAACTTACGGACAGCATAGTATTAAATTTTCAATTCTTAGCTTTTGATAGTAAAATATTTATAAATTTTTAAATACCAAATAGTTAAAAATATTCATGATTTTGACGAATTTTTGTCAATATTTGAACTTCAAATTCTAATAAAAAAAAATTGTGCCTATGTATTTTTATAATTTTCGAATTAGAGTTAGAACAAGTTATGTGGACCCTTCAATTAAATTTTCAAGTAATTTGTCCCAGCTAAATTTTTTTATCAACGTTTATAAAAAAAAAATTAAAATAAATTGATTATTTCAAATGTCTATAAATAGCTCAAAAAAAGTCAAAATATTTTGAAAATCAAATCACTAAAAGAAAATGGCAATCTCAATAACTGGTAAAATTTTCAAGTATTTACGACTTATACTGTTTGAATAACAACAAATATCAAAAATCGTTTGAGGCTAAACCGTTATTTAACGGGGTTTTGTAAAAATTTAAATTTCAAACACTTATAAAAAAATTTTGTCTGAATCCGGTAGAGTTTTTTTTACAGATATTTGAAGAAAAATGTATGGAGAACCTTGTACTAAATTTTCAAAACTTAGTTATAAAAGAAAAAAATCTTACGATTTTTCAACTACAAAATTACTTGCAAATTTTCGCAATTTTGACATATTTCGTATAAATTTGAACTTTAAGCACTTATAAAAAAAAATTGTGATTAACGATTTCGGATTTTTTTTTATCACTTTAAGAAAAACTTAAAAGAAACCTTGTATTAAATTTTCAAGATTTTCTGGCCGGCCAAAAAATTTTTATCTTTATTTTAAAAAAAAAATACTAAAAAAAATTAAAAATTTCAATTGTCTATAAATAGCTCAAAAAAAGTCAAAATTCTTTGAAAATTTAACTGTGTATGGAGAACGCTAACATAAACATTTGGTGAAAATTTCAAGTATTTACATTGATTAGTTTTTGAGTTTTAGCCAAATAAAAATTTGATTTTGACGAAAACTGGTTTTGCGTAAAAAATCCCGTTTTTCCGTCATTTTTTAGGGTTTTTCCCGACTCACTTAAAAAATATTGAAAATTTTTAACTTTTGACTCCCCAAAGTACCAACTAGATTCGACTTCCTTTTCAAAGAGGGTCTGAAGTAAAAAATCGAAGCATTTTTACTGCCCCAAATGTTGTCGACAGACACAAAAAAAAACAAAAAAAAAACACACATCATTGTAAAATCAATACATTCATCACTCCGTTCAGAATCTAAAAATCGTATGAAATGAAAATTTTTTTCGAAATCTTGTAAAATAATGATAAATTTCAATTTAAATATAGGTAATAATATATATTAAACCTACTATATTCATGTACCTATAATTACACATTAATTGATTTAATTTCGAAAAACTATTATACTTATACACTAAAAATACAGGTATATTATTGACTTTAATTAAACGAAATTTTTTTAATGAAAATATACTAAAATTCACCAAAGTATATTAAACCTACTAAATTCATGTATTATTATACGCATAAATTGATTTAATTTCGAAAAAATATTATACTTATACATCAAAAATACATTTATAGTATCGACTTTAGTTAAACCTAATTTTTTAACGAAAATATACTAAAATTGACCAACTTATATCAAACCTATTATATTCGTGTATTATTACACATAAATTGACTTAATTTCAAACAACAATTATACCTACTAATATATAACGAAAATACACGTATTGACATAAATTCATTTAATTTCCAACAACTATTATACTTTTATTGTTTTTCATACTTAAAAAATCTTAATTATATCTTAATTGTACATACCTATTACTGTTGTAAAAATATAGTTAGATCTAAGCTCATAAAACATTGTAAACTCTAATTTATCAATTATTACTGATTTTGTAATTTTTTTTTTTTATGTTAACCTTTTTCAAAATGTCAAATATTATATTATATTCGTGAATTATTACACATAAATTGATTATTAATTTCAAACAACTATTATACTTATAAACACTAAAAATACACGTATTATCGACTTTAATTAAATACAATTTTTTTAACAAAAATATACTAAAATTCACCAATGTATTTTAAACCTTTTATATTCCTGTATTCATAACGGAATTTTTTTACTGAAAATAGAATAAAATTGACCAACGTATTTTAACCCTATTATATTCGTGTATTATTATTACACATAAATTGATTTAATTTCAAAAAACTATTATACTTATACCTACACCAAAAATACAGGTATATTATCGAATTTAATTAAATGCAATTTTTTTAACGAAAATATACTAAAATTCACCAACGTATATCAAACCAATTAAATTCGTGTATTATTACACATAAATTGATTTAATTTCGAAAAACTATTATACTCTTACTGTTTCTCATATTTAATAAATCTTAATTAAACATACCTATAACTGTTGTAAAAATATAGTTAGATCTAAGCTCATAAAACATTGTAAACTCTAATTTATCAATTATTACTGATTTTTTTAGATTCTGAACGGAGTGATGAATGTACTAATTTTACAATGATGTGTGTTTTTTTTTTGTTTTTATGTCTGTGTACAGCATAACTAGTCGACATAATGTTTCAATTTCAAACTTTGGGGGTGGTTTTCGATGTAAAATTGGATATCCTTGGTGCATTATAGAGGTGAAAAGTAAACATTTTCCAACAGTTTTCAAAAAAATCGAATTTTTAATTTGCTATAACTCAAAAACTAATCGATGTAAATACTTGAAATTTTCACCAAATGTTTATATTAGCGTTCTACATACACAGTTAAATTTTCAAAGAATTTAGACTTTTTTTGAACTATTTATAGACAATTGAAATTTTTAATTTTTCTAAGTATTTTTTTTTAAATAACGATAAAAATTTTTTGGCCGGCCAGAAAATCTTGAAAATTTAATACAAGGTTTCTTATAAGTTGTTCTTAAAGTGATACAAAAAAATCCAAAATCTTTAGTCACAATTTTTTTTTATAAGTGCTTAAAGTTCGAATTTATACGAAATATGTCAAAATTGCGAAAATTTGCAAGTAATTTTGTAATTGAAAAATCGTAAGATTTTTTTCTTTTATAACTAAGTTTTGAAAATTTGGTACAAGGTTCTCCATACATTTTTCTTCAAATATCTGTAAAAAAAACTCTACCGGATTCAGACAAAAATTTTTTATGAGGGTTTGAAATTTAAATTTTTACAAAACCGCGTTAAATAACGGTTTAGCCTCAAACGATTTTTGATATTTGTTGTTATTCAAACAGTATAAGTCGTAAATACTTGAAATTTTTACCAGTTATTTAGATTGCCATTTTCTTTACGTGATTTGATTTTCAAAATATTTTGACTTTTTTTGACCCTTCAATTAAAATTTCAAGTAATTTGTCCCAGCTAAATTTTTTTTATCAACATTTATAAAAAAAAAAATAAAAAAAAATTGAAAATTTTAATTGTCTATAAATAGCTCAAAAAGAGTCAAAATTCTTTGACAATTTAACTGTGTATGGAGAACGCTAATATAAACATTTGGTGAAAATTTCAAGTGTTTACATCGATTAGTTTTTGAGTTATAGCAAAATAAATAATTCGATTTTTTTGAAAACTGTTGGAAAATGTTTACTTTTGACCTCTATAATGCACCAAGGATATATCCAATTTGCCATCGGAAAACACCCCCAAAGTTTGAAATGGAAACATTATTTCGACTAGTTATGCTGTACACCAGTGGCGTATATAGAAATAATTTTTGGGGTGGGCTATAGTAGATAGAAATTATTAAGTGATCTAACACCTAGAGGCATATTATTAAATGCACATTTACCTAAGGTATTTCGAGGGGGGGCTGCGGCCCACTAGGCCCCCCCCTATATACGCCACTGCTGTACACAAACACAAAAACAAAAAAACAAAAAAAACACACATCATTGTAAAATCAATACATTCATCACTTCGTTCAGAATCTAAAACAATAATATTAGGTGCTTAAGTAATAAGTTTAAATAATATTTATAATATACTAGCTTTCCTGTGCACTTTTTTGCAAGAAAATTATGTATCTTTTTACTAACATAGGCGCCCGGAAGCGGGGGCAAGCTGGGGCATTTGCCCCCCCTGGCTTTTTAAAAATATGTTTTAAATTAAATGTTTTAAGATATATTACTATTTATTATATAACAAATCCTAACATTGACCCCTCATAGAAACATTTCTGTGGCGCCTATATATGCGTCTACATATGATTAATATTTATAATATTGAAAAAAAAAATTGATTTGTAATAAAATTATTGCAATATTGACACTTATGTTTTTTGATTAAATTTGGGTTCTGTATACATTTAGATTGATGGAGATTAGAACTACTCAATGAGTTTCCCTCATAAACATAATTATGATTCATAAAATTTAGTTTCAGACTTGGGAAAATATGCAATCTACACACATGAATGGTTTGCATTTTCAGTGCATTGATTATCTACATGTTCAGCCAGATTTCTAATAACTATATTCCCTTGCTCTGAATTTACTTCAATTAGGGCCAGTTGTACCGTCTCTGATTAAACTCCGAATAGGCTTAATCACTGATAACAGATATTTTACCGTGCTAATTCGGCCGATTAAACTGTGATTAACTTTAACCGGAGATGGTACAACTGGCCCTTAAATCGGTATCTTCAATTTTTTTATCCCCAAATTTTTTTACTGACCACGTGTGTATGCCACTGAATGTAATGTCACTACAGGATTTTTTTAGCTTAGTTTTTATTACACAGAGTCAGGGCTTAAAAGAAAACATTGTTACTTTAATATGAGAGTAATATTATCTATTTTCAAAATTAAAAGTAAGAATACTATCTAGGTTATCTCGTAGGCTCTTCTTGGTTTTATTATTTTAATGTGAATTATAGCTAGGGTTACCATAATCTTTTAAGACCAAATCTGAATAGCAGTTCCGGTTTTCTTTTTCTTTTTTTTTTTTGGGGGGGGGGAGATATAAAATTTAAGATAATGATAAAGAATATTATTATACAATTTTATTTTGATATATGAATATAATGTCTACAATATCTACATTATTACATAAGAGTTATTAGGTTAAATATATGTTATAAAATGTATCATTAATTATCGATTTTTTTAGGGTATAGGGTAGATAACTTTATGTATCCTGTTTTTTTCAACCATGTTAAACAGTTAACTGTAAAATCTGGACAGATGTTTGAAATCCGAACTCATGGTAACCTTAAATTTGTAGCTATGTAAAATATAATAACTTTAAAATGCTAATAGTTCATTTTAAAGTTGGCCATTATCTTAATAAATTGCACTACTGTATAATGTACTAGTATTATGTAATATGGTACCTATGTATGTATTTTAATTTTGTGTGTGTTTTTGTCTTTAAATCGACTGAAGTGATCGATGCATAATTCATACTACAATCAAGCCGATAAACAAAAACAATAATTTATTTATTTATTTATTTATTGGATAAACGGGTGTGAGCCCAGGTTAAAATAATTAGGTGTACAATACAAACATACAATAACATAATATGAATAATATAACAAAGTATAAAATATAAAATTAAACTAAACAATGAATACAAAGTGTAAAACTATGAAAGGAACAACGGATCCTCATTGGCTAATTTCAACATTCTCGTAATAGGTTCATTTTTTTGATAGCTTGTAGTGCAGAAGGGTATTAAGAATGGATGACTATTGCGGGTAGACCTAGCAAGACCTCTAAAGTTAATGAGAGAAAGAAGGGATGGGGCATCGACCAAGCCTGTTAGGAGTTTGTTAATAATAATCCAATATAACCATTTAGTCTTAGTTTTTACATTTCTTATAAATTAAAATATTTACATAAATAAAAGCATAAATATATTGGTTTATTTGGAATCAGTCATATGAAACGAATAATAAACGAATAAAAATTAGACTCCTATCTCATATATGAAAAAAGAAGCATAACAAGTATATTATTCTTTAAAATCCGAGACCTAGTTAGTAGTTATTACTTACGTTATGCTGTAACCAAATTACGATTATACCATAAAATATGTGAGTATATACAAAAAAAGTAAAACATTATTATATTATATTCTTAAGTTATTATATAATATTACATTAATAAGCAAAAAAGACTGGGATTGGTATCTAATAAATTAATATTAATATTTAAAGAATACATTTTTATTAGTAGGTAATTTATTTTCCTAAATTATTTTTAATATACATTGAAAATCAGAAAATGAATGTAAAAATAATAAAAAAATACACACACATTTAAAAATATTTAATCATTTAAAATTACATATATTTACAATAAACATTTTATTAGTACCTATTGCAAAAGCGCCCATAATAATTGAGATGAAAAAATACGTAATGTTGTCAAATAAAACATGATGCAATTGATATTATTAAACACTAAGTAAAAATTGTAGAACACACAATGTATAATATAACATAAACATATTTTTTTAAATAGATGCTATTAATCGCATAACATATATTATATATATTGGATAAAGTAGGGAAATTATACTTTTTTATAACAAATAATACTCTTGAGTTTATAAGAATACAAAAATAGTTCTGAAAAATATAAAGTATGATAAAAAAAAAACAAATTTGAAATAAACAAGTAAATAATAATGAATTAATATTTAAGTTAAAATTGAGTAATAATGTTACGCAACATAAATGTATTCATCAGATACATTTGGATTACGCTCAAGATATTCTTTATCAATGAGTATCTCTATAGCTGATTTTATTAGTGCATTGGTGGGCAAAAATAAATTTGATTGACAAAAAATCTGAAATATAAAAGTTATTAAACATTAATCTTATATAAAACAGTAAACAATAGTTGCCACTTATTGGACTCACTTTTAAACTATGGTATTTAAGTTGGAATAAGCAATTAATTCGATAGGTTCAAAAACTAATAAAAATGTAACAATAATGCATTGTAAATTTGTAATAGACAAATTAAATTTAGTTATGTACTAAAAATAGTCATTAAATTAGGTATGTATTTATTTGAGCATTTCAAATGCTGTCATTCGTGAAAAATAACAAAAAAAAAATTGGAAAATAGTTTTTTTCAAAAATGTTATTTTGTGAATAATGACTTAAAATTATGATAAAATAAACATTAAATAATTTTTAGGATGATAAGACATAGAAATTGTATTTATCGACCAAATAGAAACAATGAAATTGGAGAATGATTATGAAAATTTGGCTTCTACAATATACATTGACCTCATTAACTACTGTAGTGAGTCCAATAAATGAATAATTTTCTATGCATTAGGTGTATGTGTAATCTGAGGCAGCGGTACACAGTGGCATGGGTGGGAAAGTACCCCTCTTCCCACATTTGATTTTGCCTCCCCATTGCCCTCCTCTAATTTTAATGTTAAAAATATATAAGTAAATAAAGAAATTATAAATCATTATGAATATAAAAAATAGTATTAATTAATTTAAACAGTTTTTAAACTTGATGTATATTATTTTATTAATATCTAAAACATATTTATGTTTTCCCAAATTTCTCATGGAATCTTTGACACCAGTTGACGGACCCTTAGGTTCCGCGGAACATCAGTTGGAAAACACTGGTCTAATAAATCCATTCAGTGATGACTAGTACTATATTATACACTTTCATACATAGGCGGAACTAGACATTTCCATTAGACTGGGCCACTCATGAGAGTCATTTTGCACCTATCATACCCAAAGGAAAGGGTGAAGGGCGATAGAGAACACCAATTTTTTTTATTACAATACAAATGTATAACATAATGATGTTTATTTATGTTATAATATTATAAATCTAAAATTGTATCACTTTTAATTTAAACTTAAATCTTTTATGTGAAATACAGATTCTATAAATATATATTTTTAAACATTCAAACTATTCTATTTATTACGTACAATTAATTTCTCAAATTTTTTCGCATTTATACCTAATTTATTTTATTACATTTAAAATACTATGTTCTTAGCAAATTTACCTATACATTTTACGGAGCCAATTAGCCTGGGCCATGGCCCAGTTGGCCAAGGCCGTAGTTCCGCCCATGCTTTCATATTATTCTAACATTCAATATATAATATTATATAATCAATAATTAACTTACCTCATCCACAAGTGTTTTATGTCTCAATGTCTTATACACTTTCATAATTCGGATAATAGAAGCTTGTAAATATATTTTACGATCATCGTTGACAGTTTTAACAGAATGTTCAGTCTGTAATGGTCTGTCTTTTTGGCCATCTAATTTTACTTGAAATGTTGTATAATCATTGGTAAATTCCATGTTCAATTTTACATTCTAAAAATAATAATAAGAAATTTTGTTAATAATATTAGAGATAATTAAAAATTCTTATCAGTTTACTTACATCACCATTAAGCAATAATAATTTATACTTGACTAAACTATCAAAGTGGTCTTCAAATTCATCATTGGTTACTTGAAGAAAATCATAAATTTCTGAATATTTCAATGTATCACAGTCTTCAAATAGTAACAGTATTGCCATTTGTAACGTTTGTAGTTTCACTATATATGTTTTTTGTAAATAATTCAATGTTAATTCACCTATTAAAACAATGAATAAATAATTCTTAATAAACAATAACAATTCAATAGGTAATAATTTAACAAAATACCTCGAGATTGATGGTGACACCATGTTAACGCCCGTCCTTTGCATTTTTCTTTGTAGAACATTTCAAACTAATAAAAATAAATAAGACTGTATTAATAGATATTATTAATCAACTATATACATTTAAATATTTACATATTGTGTACAAGGTATCAGTTGTTTAGGTAAAACAAATGATGATGTAGTTGATAAATTCAAAGGCCAAACATCAGATTTCAACACATACGTAGAAAAAGAGACATTTAATTTATCACTAAATGCTTTAAAAAATTCATTATGAAATGTTGTATTTAATTTTTCTGATACTCTAACATCAGTTATCATATTATATAAATTACTTGTAAACTCGTAACCACAAACTTTCTAAAAACAAAAACCTTAATTATCATAGTATACACTTAAAAATACTTGATTAATTTACTTTCAAATTGGTTATCATTCTTTCTTCAACATCAATGGACTGGCTTTGTTGAAGTATTAACCGAGTAGCCAGCTGCTTTTGATAGATACTTTTAAATATATCTTTATCATGTATACACTTAAATATTGTAATACAATGTGATAGTTTGTTATTAAGTTCAACCTCATTTATGCCGTTAGACGACTTTTTCAATAACGTATCACAGTAATTTGATAAATATTCTGGGGACATTGATCTTTGATTTTCTTCTATTTTATGGTTAATAATTTCTGTAAATGCTTTATCAATAGCGCCAATGAACAAAAGATTATTATTGAACACATTTATAACTATAGATACATATTTTTTATGAAAATTCATTACTTCCTCAACAAAGTTTACACATGCCTATATACGTCAACAATTATACAAGTTAATAATTGTAATTCTTACTCACAAATAATTATTCAATACATACTTTTTTTTGTTTAAAAGATTGAATAATCTTTATTCCGATATGTTCAATGTGTTGTCTAAAAATGTCACTTATTACGATCAATTCATCATTACTTCTGATTAAAAGCAAATAAATGTTTCTCATGTCGTCAAGTCGTTCTTCCTTAATAACTGTTATAAACTGCTCTTTTATTAAAAGAAAATGATCAATGACCATATGTTGATTACACAAATTTAGTATTTTTTTACCAGTGCTAAAATAAAATTTAAACTATCATTTGTATCATTATAGTTTATATTGAATGTTTACCTAACATGAAGATATTTTTTCAATTTAATTTCTTTAATGATGTATTGCAATGCATTAGCTGAATACTCAGACACCGTGAATTCTTGTAATAACCTTGCAGCTACGTGTTGAAAGTAGTCTCCGCTTTGTTCCAAAAAAGGCTGTTCGAAATAACTTTTATAAAACTGAAATAAAACCGTTTTTATTTAAACCATCTATTATGAATGTTTTTTATTTCTTATACTACGACAAAAAAATATAAACATTTACTTCTAGTTGATTTATTCCAGGCAATTGGACTTCAATAAATGAGTTAATAACACCGACAATGGTATCCAAAGATGTTGTTATAGACATGTTATGTCTTTGTTTATAAATATCATCTAATACTAATTTGGAAATATTGTTTTTCAGTAATAAAATGATATTGCTTTTCCATAAATTCAATCCCATTTCTTCAATCCTTATATGAATCAGATTAGTTGATACGTGCCCAGACATAAACTGTCTATCAGACGTTATATTAAACTGCTCAGTATTTTCTTGTAATAACCTAAAAACACATTTATATGTTATATATAATTTAATACTTAATATTAGTTAAGAAAATACATACTGGTAAAGTAAATTTAAGAGTTTGATACATTTACTATATCTCTGCCAATGAAAATAATAATTTTTTAGTTGATCTTCACTATTATTAGTTTGGACAATAGGTAATAGTTTAAGTATATGTTCCTCTAGCAACAACTTTGTGAACTCATAAAGTTCATCGTAGTTTAAATGTGGGAAGGATGTATATAAACTAAAAAAAACATTGATACTTTTTCTATATTCTTCGGTTGGATCTCCATTTAATGATAAAATATTCTCAACAGTATTTTTTAATGCACTCCAGTATTCAGGAAAGTTGAGTGGTTTGATTGACATATTTGTTAAATGTTTTTATTATAACTATTCAAAAAAATCAAATTAAACATTCAGATTAGGTATTAGTTATTAAAATATAAAAACTTAAAATAGTTAAACTTAGCAATTAAACAATAAAAATATCTTGATAATAATTGTTTAAATGTACACACCGTTTAATTTTTTTAAATCTACATAAATATTAAAACTTATTGGAATAGTACATATTATTATATAGCCTATATACCTAAATATAACATAAACAATTTTTTTTTAAATACCTACATATTTTTGGGTTCTTTATCAATAACTTTATTTTTCAATTTCAGCATAATGTTGTTGTTAATACATATAAAACATGTTAATTAATTAATTAAAAAGTGAGGAAGATATTGGTTTTATTGTGGAAAATTTTTTTTTAGCACAAGTTATTTTTACATCACTATTAACTGGGACTTACCAATAGAATATAATACATAGACTAGTATATAATAAAATTTTAATACATAATTAAACAAGTTTAAAGTAAAATGGACTACAGGGAATATATTATTATAGATACCTAATTAGATAATTTTCAAAACGTTCTAAATCCAAAGTTTGTCTTTACGTACTATTGCCAATGTTGGGTAGTAACGTAACGTGCGTTACTTGTTACTGTAACGTAGTTACAATTTTTTCATTAACGTTATGGTAACTTTGTTGCAATTATTTTTGGGTAACGGCAGAGTAACGACGTTAATTATTTAGAAGTAACTTACCAGAAGAACGCGTTACATTATCAATTTAGTTATATTTTTATATTTTAATTTTTTGGGGGGATATATTATATATTGTAGTGTTACGAGAGCACTTTCGTGGCTCCTTAGTGTAGCTGGAAACATTTGTACAAAAAAACAGAGCACGTATTAGTGATCAAAATTTTGAAGATACATTATTGTATTAAATAAATATAAAGCATGATTGATTTTTTATGAAACTTAAATAACATAAGAGTAACGTCATTGTAACTAGTTACTTTTGAATAAAAAAAAAGTAATTTAACACATTACTTTTGTTCTTAATTAACGAGTAATCTAGTTACCTTTTTTATTTTGTAACTTGTTACGTAACTTTGTTAGGTACTTTTAAAAAATAACTTACCCAACACTGACTATTGCCTATGTTAAAATTAAAATTTAGTACATACCTAAGTTTTACCTACTCAAAATGCACTATGTCCACACACATAGAAATTTGGATTTATTTTAAATTTAACTACAACAATTATTGTCAATGTTGTACACATTTGAACGTCGATTTTGAGCTAAGTCTGTCTTGTAATTGAATTAACACAATGTCGGAGTTATATGCATATGTTATAAAAGTAAATTAATTTTATTTCTACTGTGAATTCATGTTATTACTGTAGTGTAGGTAGCTGTCAGCTGTGTGAAATTATATTTATGCAAAGTTATGATAACAACCAAACAGATACAAAAATAAAATATATTTTCCAACTTCAATATAATAATATTATCAAATTCGGTCCAAAACTTACTATCATCTATGATACGAGTTCAAATTATCAACATTGTTGACTTTTTAGAACGATTTAAGATCACGGACTAAGATATTATACAAGACTAGTCACGACATGGATGGAGGGTGTGGGGGGTTGTCTTCGAAATGTTGTTCAACAGGCGGTGTTCGAGGAGATACTTTCCTTTTAGCATTACTAGCGCCGTCTTAGTGGATACTTTTGGAACTAGATGACATTATCATCATAGATAGTTCCATAAGTATCCACTATGACGGCGCTAGTAATGCTAAAAGGAAAATATCCCCCCGAACTTTGCCTGTTGTACAACATTTCGTAACCACAATATTCATCACGTGTCCAGTCCTGTATATCTTAGTCCGTGTTTAAGATAGTACTATCTTAAACCGTGCTTTTTAATTTTTGGATTGTTTTGTTGTTACTTTGTAAGTAGTCTACAAATCATTGAGAACTTACAGAAAATACTAAATAGATAGAATGATATATTGTGCTCTATGAATATAAACAAAATAATTTGTAAAAACACAAATTACAATTTAAATCTATGGATTAGAAAATTTACTTAAAGTGATAAAAATAATAACGTAAAATTTGTAATAATAATATTACATAATATATTATGGTATGCGGTCTACTTGTGAATTTACGAATAAAGTACTGTTGTCGTATAGATACAAATATGGTATAGAATACTTTCTATACCGTGATAGTACTATAAATGGTCATTAACATTAAAATATAATTTAAAATTTGGAATTGGGAAACAATATTATCGTATAGACTATAGATATAAGATAATACCTATATACATATGTTTATTAACGGCACCTCAGCACCTGTGTTACCTATGTGTGTGAGGCAATGGCCAATGATCCCGCTATTGTAAATTATTTCTAATTCCATCTTCTCTTATTATTCGAACGAAAATGCAACGTCATGACTTAATGTTTTAATTTATAAAGAAAGCAGTCATACCTGAGTGTAAGACAAGATGAACCAAAAATGTATTGTCGATGATAGAAAACGCGTAGAAAATCATTTACAAAAAAAAAAATTTAAAACCCCTTTTCTCTACTCTAAGGTCTGATTTTACGCTTCTCTTCCACCCTTCCCGTCGTTTGAACGTAAGTACAACTAGATAATAAAATATTATGTATATGTTAAATAAATAAAACATTCATATGATCATACTTGAGTGTATGACACGAGATGAGCCGTGAAGTTGTAAATCACTATTCACTACCGAGCAGTCGTAAGCCAAAAACGAGACTGAGTGTGCTTGTAAAGTGTACTGTATACGCGACAATGCGAAAGCGTATCGCGTTGATAAACTTGTGGGCTGTGAGCTTCAATGCCCACTATACCATTATATTTTATTAATTTATTATCAACTCGTTTAGGTACTAACCACCGGCGGTAGGGTAGGCATCGCTCGAAATTTCCTACCATTGTACGACGAGAAACTCGGTAATAGACTGTGAAGCCATACCATATTATATTATACGTTTTCAATTTTGTTTATATTCAAAATAACAAACAATAATTTCTGAGTTTTAAATGAGACATTTTTGTAAGCATTTATCATAATTAAATAAATCGTTTAACATGTAACAACATTATTTGCATTTATTCAAAAGCGTTATAATAAAAAAAACGTAATTACGTAAAGGCATATAGGCATATCACATATAGTTAATTCATATAGAATTTTAAACAAGTTTACCTTTAAGGAAAGAAGGATGCAATTATAATGAAATTAATTGTGTATAATATTATAATATGTACATGAGCGTCCATTGGAGGGGGGCAACTGGGGCAAGACAGGGAACTTGCCCCACCCCCTCATGGAAAAAAATATTATGAACTTTTAGCTCAATAAATATTACCATAATATTAAATTTTAGTTTTTACCTTATTACCGAGACAAATTATTTGTTGAATGTTGAAATCACTTTTAAGATATGAATTAAGTATAAAAATATACTCATTGTTATTGTATATTAACATCATAACATAATAAAAATCAAAAATATGTACATATATATGTAATTAAAATGGCCAAAATATGTAATAAAAAAAATGTAGGTAATAAGAAAAATTTAAAATTATGTCAACGTGTAAAATTAAAATTAAATCCTAAATAATTTTTGAATAATATACAATTACCTAATTGTTTTTAATTGCTAATCAATTTAATTTAAAAAATATAAAATATTAAGATATTTTTACAACCATGCGAACGCAAGTACTGACACGCCTGACACTGCTGAAAATTTGTAAATAGGTATATTTTGTCTAATAATTGTTGAATACAAAGTATAATCTAAGAATATTAGTATGGTTATCGATCAGAAAAAAATAAGATAAACTATAATATTAAGTTATTAATATTTAACTAATACTATTATTTCTCATATTATGCACACACTTACAATTTATACGAGCAGTGGCGACTGGCGGCTATCCTCAAAAAAATATGTGTTGCTGAAAATATTTCTGATGACCTACCACCCACCACAACCTACAAAATATTAGTTATAAAATACAAATCACAAATCAGTGGGTCATATATTTTTCCAATTTTTGATAATTTTGCATGTGTTGCTCAAGCAACACATAGACCATTGGATAGCCGCCACTGACTAACATTAAAAATGGAATTGTACTTAGTTTTCATATTATATAATATATATCACATCTTTTAAAGTATAACCTACTAAATGAGATGTCACTATAGGATTTTTTTTAACTTACCTTTTTTACACGGAGTGATAAATAGATATCGGCTATTTTTTTATAAAAAAAAAGTTGCAATTTTATACTTGACTGTGTTAAACCTGAAGATGAATTTTCAAATGTTCATTTTTATTTATTAGTATACATAGTAATAATAGTTATTACAATGGCGATATAATAAATATAAATGCCGTGAGTCATGCGTCGTACGTCGTTGTTGCCACAGCAATGTGAGTAGTTGAATTGATATAAGCGGCCGATCGGGAGGTATATTATATTTTATGATATTTTCGTCACGTACAAAAAATCGGTCTTAAATGTACTTGAAAATTTATGGTTATAATGTTTAAGCTTTAAGCTATCTAACCAATCTATACTTGCAATTTCCTCTTTTGCCATATGCACAAATTCTGTTTGTAAAGCTTAACAATGGATAAATAGAAATTAGTACGGTTTTTCAACGGTACAACTTAGTTTCCTGTTACTATACGTTTATACGTTAGTGGCTATATTGTTTTACTACGCTATTTTTTTTATTTGACCAAAGGTAGTACTTAGGTAGCTTTGTGCCACTTCCGTCGCGCTGGATGTTTTATGTACCTATGTATAATATAGTGACATCACATATTGACATGTGAATGTGGTGTCCTCTATCGATCGAATGTCGATTTCAATGACACGATAACATATGAACGGTATATCCGACTTTCGTCCCCGAAATAGTGAGGCTAACCTGGTAACATAACCTGTAATTTACTAGTTGCCGATAAATTTACCTTTCCACAAGTAAAAAAATATTTTTAAAACAAATTGAGCCTATATCATTATAGGTACCGTATACTACTGCATTTACTTCATTTTCATGAAATATTTGTAGTATTTTATTTATTGTCATAACTCACAACAGACAGCATGTCATAACACTCATAGGCCATATCTAATTATATTAAAAAACAAAAAAATATTATCATAAGAGAAGTCCCTATAAAAATAGAAAAACGGCGGAGCTTACAAATTAAAGCCAATGCGGCGCGGCGCGCGCTGCGTTGATATCTTTTCACTTTTGCCGTGCGTGTGTGACACGGTACGCAACGATCGCCGGTACAAAGTAGATCGGTTACCGACCAACGCCGGACGCGACACCGTCGACTCTCCCCCTACACGATGCGAAAGCACACGATGGGACGGGAAGACAAATATTGGTTTGTCTCGCTCGCTCGCGCGAACCGTCTTACCGACAACGTATCATATAATCAGACATCAGTTGTAAGACCAGTCAGTGACCGTATAATGTCGATTTTTATATTCATTCATATCTATAACTTAACTTAGCTGTAACGGTTACAAGTGCACGTGCACTACCTACCCAAACTCAAGAAAAATTGAAAACATAAATCATAATAATACAACTAAGCACCTGTAATGTAATTAAGATTATTTTTCAAAACATAAAAATATAAATTCAGAATATTATGAAAATAATATAATATTTGGATTGGGTTATTTTACTTCGACTGCCAAACAACCGTCCGGTTGTCCGCACTGGAACGGTATCGACGTGTATTATTGTAGTAGTGCAGTAGTAGTTGTGCACATTTGTACAGTTTAAAAATTAAAGCAAGTCGAAACACGCAACCCGCGTTATAGTGGAATTGGTGTGCACATTTGTTTGTGTGCACATAATCAATTAAATTATTGTTTTTAGCGAATTATTTTCGACGTTGCGCGTCAGGATCGGCATTATTATAGTTTATTTTTACTCTCATGCGTTTATTATATTCCGATTAATGATTATTATTATTTATTAGCTGATAATATTAGCTAGTCGATCATTATCGGAAATTCAAATATTTTGTTTTTGGATGTGCATTGTGCACTACTTCATTAAAAACCCACGAGCCGCCACTGCGGTAAGACCGCGTAAAGCATAATAATTGTGTATTCCTTCCTTATGTCGTCACCACCTGACATGGTGACATTTGACAACTAGCTATTTTGTTTGTTCGTTTAAAAGCTTATGTTAACAAGTGTGGTGGAAGTGTTGGGTGTGGACGGTGTGGTGTGCCATTTCAAAACAAACGTTTCAGGTGTGAGAATTTGTTTAAATCGGAAATTAAATACATTAATGTCGGCATGTAGCGAGTGATAATGAAATATATTATATTTTATCATAACTAACTGGCTCCATATCTAAAATCCAATACGACACCACCTGCACACACTAAGCTCACACTATTTCAACAGTGTGTACGCTGACACTTTTTTCTAAAACAAACGCTTCAGTCTACACTATTATTGAAAGTGTTAACACTTTTTTTGTCAAAACGAACAAAGCTATTGTGTACCGCCGTTTATCATCTTACAAATAATGAAATTCGTGGTGTTATCTTATCATTTTATCCCGACCGGCACACCGCGGACTCGCCGAGCACCTGTTCTACCGCCGTAGCCGCGTCAAATTGACTCACCTGCGGAGAGTCGATTCCCGGTCTGCCGCGTGACAAGAGGTGATACTACTTCTCACCACTATAATAATACTACTACCGATGAATATTATTTATCGCGTGCGACCGCCTGACGAGTGTGCAGTAGGAGCAGGAGCAGCTGCACAACATAATATATGATAAGGTACCGATTCCCCCACAGGACAAACAACCGTATTTTACACGGACAGGTGGTATTCAGACTGAGCTGTACACCAGTTTATGTGTATTTGTTACATAACTGGATTACATTTTAGGAGTATAATTTTAATAATATTGTCGTGTTATTATGTTTTTAAAATTTTATTTTTATTTTTTAATAATAAATACAGTTTTACAAATATTGTATATTGAAATTATACATTATTATTATACATTTTCATTATTATATCTATATTAATCTGTGTGGTATGAGCACACCAGCATACCTAGGCACGAGCTGCCTGCACTGTGTCAGACGGGGAAATATAGTACCTACAGATCAATATTTGAAATTATTAAATTAATATGTGATATCTGAAAACATTTTTTGATAACTAAAATTAATACATATTATATAACAAACTAAACAAAGGACGATGGAGTCGTCGGCGGTTGCGGTAATATTTCAAATAATAACAATAACATTTCAAATAGGTATAAATAATAATAACTGAGCCGGTGCATCCCAAACGGCTCCCGTCCATTGTATGCTTATTGTTTATTCTAAAACGGCTCCCGTCGAAAAAGGTTTTACGAACAGGTAAATTCCTAAACGGCTCCCATCAAAAAAAAATTTACAAACAGGTAAATTACTAAACTGCTAACGGTAATACCGGTGGCCAAATGTAAACTCCTACACAAATAATTTTTAAAATTTTTACCTGTAAATCAAAGATATTGTAATCTCCTACATAGAAATTTTTCCCCTTTAAAAAATAGGGTAATATTACTTAAATTCACGATTTTGAAGTTAAAAAGCTCAAAATTATCATAACTTGAAAATCATAAATATATATTTAACAAACAAACGCTTGAATAGAGCGTGTTTATACTATACTATATTACGTTCATATCGGAACTTGCAGTACAAAATGTTTTAAATAAATCAGTGATATGGTATCGAATATTGTCGAATAACGATAAGTATGCCATAAAAATATCCGTAAATGATTATGAGTTATTACTAAATATTGTTTTATTGAATCTTTTATTAATTTTTTCAAAAACATTTTTATTTTAAGCTTAAATGATTTTGACTATTGTTTTATTATATTTTTCAAACAATTTTTATTTTAAGTGTTAATATATTGTAAGATTGATATTTTTTTACAACAATACAAGCAGTATTAATTTTTTGTAGGAGTTAACACTATTTTTTATATAGGAGTTAACACTATCATAGTATCATTTGTAGGAGTTAACAATATCTTTTGTAGGAGATTACATTATATTTGTAGGAGTTTATCATTCCCCATACCGGTATACTAATTTGAGCTTTTCTAAGTTTCTGGTATATGTTATCGAATTTTACGAAAAAAAAACAAGAGCTCATTGCTTAAATAATCGACGAGTTTTCATTAAACAAAATAACACGCATTGATTTTATAAAAAGATTGTGCCAAAAACATTTACCAATAATTTAAATTTTAAATTTTTTTAAATATTTTTATGTATATATAGTATATACACACCTTTTACATTTTTTTAATCTATTCTTAATTATTTAAATCAACAGTAATAGGTACTATATACATCCAGTTAGGTAACAATAATTTTTAAAAAAATAAAAAAATAAAAAAATTTCAAACATTGTCGTCCACAACAAAAAATATAAAACAATTACATTTACATATTATATAATATATATTATGATAAATAAAAATCAATCAAATATAAAGTAAAGGGTTCTAGGTCACTTTGTACGGTCAAGCATGCTTTAAAAGTGCGAAACGCGGACACTTAGTACGGTCTGGTAAAAAGGTACATTGCAGAACGCGGACACTTTGTACTATTATATACATAAAACATAAAGTATATATTATAAATATAAGACGTTTTATACATAAGTCGTAACTAATAATTATGTATAGTGATAATTATTAAAATAGAAAAAATAAAAATAAAATTGTTATATAATATTGATTGTAATATAAATATATAATATTTATTACAAATTGCTTCCCGTATATAAAAGGTACTAATTGCGTTCCGAGTTTTTGTCATATTATGCACGGTTGAATTGCGTCGACATTACCCGTGATATTATCTAAAATGTATACAGGCAAAATAAAAACGATAACGTTTAAAGCTTTGATAATTTTCTCGTGAGTTACATTCTGTAGACCAACTAGTTACTAGACCAACACAATTATTGTCGCAGGGCAGTAGTGCAGTGTTAACGGTCCACTACGACTCTACACGTGTTACATTTTTAAATCAATTATGGTGATTGAAATGAAAAATGTGTACATCGAAAAACAACGTGATTAGTTGTAAGTTTGTAATATGTATATGTAATTAGTAGTAAAAATTAATAATTATTATGTAATTAATGTAATTATTATAACGTAGACAGTCTAACAGTTGTGTAAGTCTGTATAAAAATATAGGAAAGGAAATATTGTTGAGTTTTTAAAATATGTGCAATATTGGTATGCAATAAAAATAAAAATTTCGGAACGCAACTAGTATAATGACCTCGACAAAAAACCCGGAACGAAATTCGAATGCAACCATTTAGGATTGTGCGGGAGAACTTTCAGCCTACACAAAAATGTACCCGTGCTGTATGAAGATAGATACCTACCAACTGATATCGTGTTTCGTCGAATATGCTACCGCATTAGGTAAGATAATTTATAATCTACATTATACGTCATGAGCCATGAGCTGGGCTCGGGACTTATACTACTTAAAATCTTTAAAATAAGCACTTAAAAATATCGTTATAAGCACTCATAAATTTTATCAATTTTATAATTGAACATGTTTTAATATGATATACACTTGAACACTTCCATAACACTCTGCTACATTTTAAGTAAATCCATAAAAATAAGCAAATGCTTTAAGTCCTGAGACCTGGTCATGAGATATTATTGTAGTTGTGTGTGTGGTCCTTAAAGATACAGTCGTTGTCAGATAGATTAACGCGGCGGCGGCGCGATAACGAAACCTAGGTGTTCTCCATACTTGAATGTTATTATTGAAAGTACGAGTATATAAATAAACCAACAATTACTGTCACAAAACATTTTAAAACTGATATTACGTATTTAAAATTAAATATTTTGGTAACATTCTTTCATTTCTTAACTAAAAGTAGAAATTGTATTAATTAATAATAATAATAAAATACCTAATAATGACATCTATATATATATACATGTATACTAGAGGTCTGCACGGGCCGATACTTTACAGCCCGGTCCGGCCCTGTAACATTTTTAGAAAGCCCGGCCCGGCCCGCGAATAGTTTTAGGCGAGTAAGCCCGGCCCGACCCGGCCCAGTAACATTTTTAGAAAGCCCGGCCCGGCCCGCGAATATTTTAAGGCGTGTAAGCCCGGCCCGACCCGGCCCGGTAACATTTTTAGAAAGCCCGGCCCGGCCCGCGCATATTTTAAGGCGTGTAAGCCCGGCCCGACCCGGCCAGGTAACATTTTTAGAAAGCCCGGCCCGGCCCGCGCATATTTTTTGACGAGTAAGCCCGGCCCGGTAAAATCTTTAAAAATCCCGGCCCGCGAATAGTATTTGGGGAGCAAGCCAGCCATATTATTTGGTCAGTATTTTTTAAAAACATCAAAACTGGAAGTAAAAGTGTATTCATGGAATAAAAAAAAAGAAAGCAAGTCATACTGCACTTGTACGTGTCTATAATTTATTTTTGATACCGTAATGTTTTTTTTGTTGGCCTGTAACTTTTGTCCAAAAAATAGTCCGGCCCGGTCCGGATTTTATTTAAGAAGAGTCCGGCCCGGCCCGGTCCGTAACTTTTGTCCAAAAAATAGTCCAGCCCGGCCCGGATTTTATTTAAGAAGAGTCCGGCCCGCCCGGTCCGTAATTTTTGTGCTAATTGAAGATCCGGCCTGGCCCGTCTTGCATTTTATAGAAATCCGGCCCGGCCCAAAGTCCGTCCGGGCCGGGCCAATTCCGGGCCGGACCGGGTAAGCCCGGCCCATGCAGGTCTTTAATGTATACACCGCGACTAGTTTGGGCTACACCTACAGAAAAGCGCCGCCACCGTATCAATCTGACATCGACTTTAAAAGTTATAAGTATGAGTTTATAAAAATAAACGTATTATACACAATATATATTATAATACAAAAGAATAATAAAATTATAAAATTATGTATATAATTATATATAATATATAAGAACTTAGGTGTTTGTGTGTGTGTGTGAACAATGAACATACTTATAAACGCTTAAAGTCAACAGATAATACATAACCGATATAAAATTATCAATAATATACGATATTCAATGCGTATATAAGCGCCCATGGGTATACACTATACACCACTGGTACCGCGAAAAAATAACCACAGAAAAAATAACCCCCTATGCAATTTTGTAAGATTTTAAATAATAATAATTGTCTAATATTCAAAACTAAAATTTATATTCTAATAAATACGCGTATATGAATATTTTACAAAATATTTTAATTATTAAGTGAATTATGAGCATTTTCAAATATTTAATATTTTTCATACTTAATATAACTCACCTAAAAATTAAAATATCATAAAAATCAGATAATAATAGATTATGCTCTTACCTAAAAGTTAAATAAGAGCACACTAGATATATTGCGGGCGCAACGTCCTCAAGATATGGTATATCTTATCTATAAGTCATCATATATTTATATTTGTATTGTTAAAATATGGACTTCCTAATCTGCCAATGTTACTTCTCGCCTAGATTTAACCTACCATAGTCTGAGGTCCACCCCACCCCCTAATATACAGCAGAGCGATATCCACTTACCCGCTTTTTTCAATTTCAATTTCAATAATAATTTTAAACAAATAGTAAATTTTTTAAATTTCAATAATATAATAATTTTAAGCAAATTGTCAATTTTTTCAATTACCGTCAATAATGTATAAATAAAAAAAATGTAAATAATTTTAAACAAATTGTCAATATTTCAATATATCTAGTGTGCTTTTATTTAATTTTGAGTAAGAGCATAATCAGTTATAATCTGATTTTTACGATATTTTAATTTTTAGGTGAGTTATAAGTATGAAAAATATTAACTATTTGAAAATGCTCATAATTCACTTAATAATTAAAATATTTTATAAAATATTCATATACGCGTATTTATTAGAATATACATTTTAGTTTTGAATATTAGACAATTATTATTATTTAAAATCTTACAAAACCGCATATGGGGTTATTTTTTCGCGGGGTTATTTTTAAGGCAAATCTACACCACTATGACGATGATTTTATTTACCTACTTTTTATTTATCTATGTCTAACTACAGTGTATTAAAAAAATTCAGGTGTATTGTCAACCAATGATCAGTGTTTTTTATTGGCTTCGTGTATCAAAATTAAGTGATCAATGTCTCCCCTTGCAGTGAGATGTGTAGATTTTCATTACAACTGTGAACAAAAACTATACGATTATACGAATAGCATTATGAGTCGCATATGAATGCACATTTTATTATTGTATATTGCTTTTACTTATTATATAAGCTTTACGGCTTACAGAGTACCCAATGTATAGAAAATAAATGATCTAAAAAATGTTCTGCTTAGGAATATGAAATTTAAAATATATATTTTTTACATAATGTTTTATTTCGACTGGAAATTATATAAAAAAAATATTTTTCTGTTGCTATACGTTAATGGCTACTACGCTATATATATTTTTTTTGACTTAGCTTCGCTTTCCTACCACGGTATTATTGATAATATTGTGATTATTAACATTACACAAGCGGATTTTTACTATATACTTATTTATACCTTATTTAATATATTATATTTTATGTTGTTTCATAATATAAACTATATTTTTTTTTTTATTATTTGGAGCAGTAATATTGCTTCGATTTTTGACTTCAGCCCCCCTTTGAAAAGAAAATTGAATCTAGTTGGTACTTTGGGGGGGGGGGGGGGGTCAAAAGTTAAAAATTTTCAATATTTTTTAAATGAGTCGAGAAAAATCCTAAAAAAAATGAGGGAAACACGGGATTTTTTACGCAAAACCAGTTTTCGACAAAATCGAATTTTTTATTTTGCTATAACTCAAAAACTTATCGATGTACATACTTGAAATTTTCACTAAATGTTTATATTAGCGTTCTCCATATACAGTTAAATTTTCAAAGAATTTTGACTTTTTTTGAGCTATTTATAGACAATTAAAATTTTCAATTTTTCTAAGTATTTTTTTTTTAAAGAACAATAAAAATATTTTGGCCAGCCAGAAAATGTTGAAAATTTAATTCAAGGTTTTTTATAAGTTGTTCTTAAAGTGATAAAAAAAAATCCAAAATCGTTGGTAATAATTTTTTTTTATAAATGCTTAAAGTTCGAATTTATACGAAATATGTCAAAATTGCGAAAATTGGCAAGTAATTTTGTGGTTGAAAAATCGTTTATAACTAAGTTTTGAAAATTTGGTACAAGGTTCTCCATAAATTTTTCTTCAACTATCTGTAAAAAAAACTCTACCGGATTCAGACAAAAATTTTTAGGAGTGTTTGAAATTTAAATTTTTACAAAGCTGCGTTAAATAAAGGTTTAGCCTCAAACGATTTTTGATATTTGTTGTTTTTCAAATAGTATAAGTGCCGAAAATGTTACCAGTTATTTAGATCGCCATTTTCTTTACGTGATTGGATTTTCAAAATATTTTGACTTTTTTTTGAGCTATTTATAGGCATTTGAAATAATCTATTTTTTTTATTTTTTTTTATAAATGTTAATAAAAAATATTAGCTGGGACAAATTACTTGAAAATTTAATAGAAGGGTCCACATAATTTGTTCTAACTCTCATTCAAAAATTATAAAAATACATATGCACAATTTTGTTTAATGAGCATTTGAAGTTCAAATATTGACAAAAATTCGTCAAAATCATGAATATTTTTCACTATTTGGTAGTTAAAAATGTATAAATATTTTACTTTCAAAAGCTAAGAATATAAAATGTAGTACTATGCTGTCCATAAGCTAAGCTTAGAATAATTATAAAAAAGTTTGAGGATTATTCAATTTAAAAAATTTTATGAGTGTTTAAAGTTTTAATTTTATTTCGAAATAAAAAATACACGTGTAAAATAATGTTTTACTCCTAATTCATTTTCAATTTTTGTTATTTTTAAAAAATTACTAAATGTAAGATCTTGAAACTTTTATTTAAATGTTTGAATTTGTTTCAAAATAGAATATATGACAATATTTAAATATATTATATCCTAGACTGACAAATCATCTCCGTTCAGAATCGTTTTTCGTATACAATGATACCTATCATTGCATTCAAATTTAACCTACCCTAGTCCGAGGTCTATCCCACCCCCTAATGTACAGCAGAGCGATACTCACTTACCCGATTTTTTTTCTTAAAGATTTACTCACTACTTGTCTGGTTAAAATATTTACTTCTTCGGGTTCATGATTGTGTAAGATGTTTCTTTCAATAATTATTTCATTTTGTTTTTTATAAAAATATTTGTACATATTTTTTACATGTGGCCATTGTTCGATATTAATTTTAAACATATATGGAATGAAAATTTAAAATCATCAATAACATACCTACATACATTTGCCTTTTTCAATAAACATAATACTACGAGACTGGTCCATTATGTATTCAATGAGAACATTGTGAACACATACTAGTATAGCATTATCAGTATAGTTAATCGAATATTATTGTATAGTCAGAAATTACGTAATTCGTATTATATTTTATTACTATTTCATTATTCATACTGTATATTACTACGATAAAATATTACTAGTGTTATACCTAAATCTAATCAGTGTATTTAAATATTTTAAATCTGTAACGCATATTATTTTATTGCCAGAAAAGTACGTAATTCATAGTAGGTATGTAATTACTAATTATACATGGGCCCAATTTGAACACATCATTTTATACGCCCGAGATTTAAAATTAATATAATTTTCGGACCCAACTTGGATGCAGCCAAAAGAATTACTGTATATAATATCATGTATATATAATACTTTAGACACTTCAGTACATGAGTGAAGTACTGAAGTAGTAGCATTGTGATATAATTTCTGATGCTAAATAAAATTTTCGATTTACTTGGTGAACTTAAATAGTAATAATGCAAGCCAAAAATATTTAGGTACCAAAATAACTAATATCATTGACTATTAAGTATATATATTTTTTGGTACAATTTTGTATTGTAGTGCAGTATTCAATGGTTATACTTCTTATTCGCAATCAACTTTCATGAACATTGATAAATTTAAATATAAATTAAGAGGGCGTAACACCCGCTATATGGTGTCTCTGTCTTACAAGTACATAACATGAAAAATTTACTCTCAACAGATAACGTTTAGCTCCGTATGTTTAAAAATTAGATTGAATCGACCTATTATGAAACTTGATGGTAAGAACATGATCTGTGTTTGTATGCTGGTTTTTTACGATACCTAGTTAAATTTTTTAGCTTAATTTTTTTATTTTTTTTTATTTTTTACGAATAAAATACACCGTAAATTAAAAATGCTTATAACAGTCATAACACACTTAAAAACTGAATAATCGTAAAAAGCCAATAGACAAACACAAATAATGTTCTTACCATCGAATATCATAATAAGTCAATTCACTCTAATTTTTAAATTAATAGGCCGGGTCGGGTCGTACTCAAAATATTAAAACCACGGAATGGACCATATGCTTTTTTTTTTAATAAAACTTTTCGGGCCGAGCCGGCGGGATATTTTAGTAGAAATGTTGAGCCGGACTCAAACCAAGGTTGGATTGGGCTTTTTAAGGATTTTTACATCTTGCCTGGGAATTTTTTGGTTTTTTTTTTGTATGAAAAATAATCATTATTTAAAAATAAAATGATAAGTTTACAGTTTGACGTTGGAATAATCATAAATAACGAATATTATGACATTTTTGTACACGAACAACTATTTCTCACAAACATTTTTATTATATTATATAATAGTTAAATATGATGTTCTAGGGCTAAAATAAATCTCAGACCAAACCGAACTTTATTAAGAGCTTAGAATTATTTTTCTGCCGGGCTTGCGGGTTTTATTTTACAACATTTCTTGAGCCGGGCCGGTCCGGGCTTTAGAGAAAAGTTATTGGACCGGGCTGGGCCATGAATTGATGGCTTTTGCGGGTCTATAATATCTACCATACACTAAATACTAATAGTATACATATAGTACACGATTTAACAAAACTAATTTGACCAGTCGATTTGCGTTTAGAGAATACATCGATTATTAAGTCGGGTTTGTTGGTGATGAAAGGGGGAGGGTTAATGTTCTCGAATGTACTTATATATATATTTTTAACAATTCCCTCGTTAAATGGCAATTATCTACTACGTTAGAAATGTTGGAATAATAATAACTAATAAGTATTATATAGTATAATCTGATGCGACGGTTTTACGGCGAGTATTGATAATCCACATTGCCCGATATTCGACTGTTTTCGTGGAGATTTGACTCAACGATACCGAACATAGAACCAATAGTGCTTATTTTTCAAGTTGTTACAATGCATAACAATATTAAACGCTCTGCTCAACACTGATAAAGTTTAACGTTTAATATCGTATTTAGATACATATATGTATAATATAATATGGTTTACGGCCTTACGGGTTAAAGAGCGATCCAAATCGAATTACCGATTTCCGTATACAATTTTACCGACATTACTATAAAAATAATTTTATAATATGAAAATGTACGGTTAACTAAAGGCATTAGAATACAAAAGAATACTGATAAAAGTTTAGCAATAACAGACAATACTTGGCCGTATAGGTTAACAATATAACTATCTATATTGCCGAGGTCAATGTCCGTGAACTCAAATTGTTTGTTTATTGCATGGTTATACTTATAATATTATTAATATATAATATACGTATTCGATATGTTATTATTTAATTATATGTGTTTATGAATTTATGTAAATAGTTTTTATTCTCAGATTGAAAAATATTGTTTAGTTGCTTCGATGGTTTTACACACGTATATACTGGTATATACCAATATACCAAATTATGTACATATATTATGTTTTTTATGATTTTTTTCATTAGTACCTATAATGAAGTAATTACTAAAATATTCAACAATGGCGATCATATTTTATGTTATACCAACATAATAAATAGGTAGCTATACAGTGTTATTCAAAATGATTCATCTGATTTCAAATGCTTATAATATATATCTTTATTATTTTTTTGTTTTTAGTTTTAGACTGTTTAGAGTAACGTATGAATACATGATATATTAAATAAAAGAATAATATTTCAAATGTATGTAATAGTAACAAAAAATGTTCTATACGTTTGCTTTGGTCACACGAATAACGATATATAATCGAACCTCTAATTTATTCCATACATATTCGTTTTAATTGACGGCGCTAATTTTATGTTGACGATAGTGGTAAATATACAGTATTTAAAATGATAATCGGTCAAAAAGTCTGATAATACAAAATATTTTATAAAATTAATATTTATTGTAAAAATTTAAAATTAAAAAATGTTTATCGATATTATATTATTATATTTATTTCTATTTTCTTATTTTCATTTATAATTATATAATTTATTAGAAGAACAATATTAAAATGTATTTGTAACTTAATGCATTTTAACAATGAATTTTATTTTATTCACAAACACGTCAATCTAAACAAAACTATAAAAAAAAAAAAATAGTATATCATAATATTATTAATATTATAATAAAAATATAAATTTGTCATTATTATAGGTACCTAACTATAATTACTGAAGTGGATTTTCGTTATATTTTTGTTAGTTATACAAAAAAATATAATAATATGTGTACTTACAACATTTTAAAGTTTTTTAAATAAATATTAATTAGGAATATAAAAAATAAATATATTATACATTAATTGTATTTTCGAACTTTTTGTCCGACTATAAAAAATGAATCAGAACTTTTTGTCTAACTTTTTTTAAAGCGGATTTTTTGGCTATGGACTTATTGTCCCCGGACTTTTCGTCCGCGATTTATTTAAAATACTGTATTTTTGACATGTACCTACCCAAATTATCTAGTCACATGGCGTAAGATAGACTCTGATGAAGTGACCCGGGTAGCCAGGCGCAAAGCATCAAATGATACATTTTGAATGAACCCGTATTATAAAAAACATTTTATATTGCATTTTTGTAGTAGGTACATTGTTCTCTTTTAAATTGTCCAACACACAAAATTTAAATTGAATATAAAATATTAAAATATAATGTAGATATAATCATCGTGATCGGGCTGATCGGTACTATGATTTTGAGAAAGTTGTGCGTATATTAAAGTATATACTATATAATTCAATATATTATTGTATAATTAAAAAATTGATAATTGTCAGAGATTTGGAAATCAACTAATTATACTATAATTATTAGGGTTCTCTCATTTAAATGTATACATTAATATTTGAATTTAAAAATAAACGAATTATAATAAATATTTAAAATAGATTATTATTTGCGTTTTTAATAATCGGGTTCTAGAATTTCTATATAAAATACATCCCTTTTTGTCAACTGTTACTTAAATATTGTTTTATTCCAAAATATAATAAATTTAAAGTAAACCTGATCGACTGATTGAATATTACTATTAACAAAAACACACACTTTTTACTTATCATATATTCTATTTTGAAACAAATAGTATAGTTACTATATAGTATTTGTTTATTAATAAAAAAAGTATTTGGCAACATACGCATAATGAGAGTATTAAATTTAATTTAAATTTTGACATATTTCGTATAAATTCGAACTTTAAGCACTTATAAAAAAAAATTCTAACTAACGATTTCGAATTTTTTTTATTACTTTAAGAACAACTTATAAGAAACCTTGTATTAAATTTTCAAGATTTTCTGGCCACCCGAAAATTTTTTATCGGCATTTGAAGAAAAAAAAACTTATAAAAGTCGAAAAATTCAATTGTCTATAAGTAGCTTAAAAATTGTGAAATTATTTTGAAAATTTAACTGTAAAGAGATAACCATAATATAAACATTCGGTGAAAATTTCAAGTATTTACAATGATTCGTTTTTGAGTTACAGCAAAATCAAAAAATCGATTTTGTCGAAAAGTGGTTTTTCGTAAAATTGCCGTTTTTCTGTCATTTTTTTTGTTTTTCTCAATTTTTTTGAAAACTATTTGAAAATGTTTACTTTTGACCCCCCAAAGTACCAACTAGATGAATTTTCCTATTCAAAGAGGGGCTGAAGTCAAAAATCGGAGCATTATTACTGTTCCAAATGTTGTCGTCAGACACAAAAAAAAAAAAAACACACATCATTGTAAAAGCAATACATTCTTCACTCCATTCAGAATTTAATATTACTATTATTATTAATAATTAATACTAGTATAATAGTAATAATAGTATACAGTGAAACTTCCATTAACGGACACCTCTAAATAGCATACACTTTTTAAGGGACGGGGACATTTTAACTACTTTTCTATAGGAAAACCTCTTTAAAAATAAATTTTAATCGTATTGGTTAATATATTATATATATAATCGTATTACAGTAAACCCTTTTATTTAAAAATAAATTACCTGTATGCGCCAACAATAAGATAAGATTTTATTGTATTAGCATCTTTTAGTCCAAATGCATAGGATTTATCGGCTTTTTTCCTAAAAATAAGTCTATCTTTATTTTTATTTTTTTATATGACTGGGAACAGTGATTATTTTAGTTTTTTATGTCAATTTCCAAAAATTTTTCGTTTGGTCCAAATTCTTTAAAATTAAATACAAAGATTCTTGTGTTGACGGATAATATCATGTAATTTACTCTGATTTTCAAAGTTATTATGTTCAAGGCTATACAACTATTTTATGAAATTTTTTACAACAAATTATATACAAATTTATATGAGTAATGAACATCTAATAATTTAAAAGCAATAATCAGGGAAATACATAGGAGGAGAAGGGATGTACATTGTGGATTATCCACCCCTACCCCCGAAATTAAAAAAAAAATTAAATACAAGATTTTGTATATCAATCATAATGTGAAAAAATAAAAATTATATTCTAAATTAAAAAAAAGCGTGTAAGTGGGTATCGCTCTGCTGTACATTAGGGATGGGGTGGACCTCGGACTATGGTAGGTTAAATTTGAATGCAATGATAGGTATCATTGTATACAAAAAACGATTCTGAACGAAATCTAGGATATATTGTATTTAAATATTGTTATATATTCTATTTTGAAACAAATAGTATAATTACTATATGTTACTATATAGTTACTTTATAGTATCTGTTTATATAATAAAAAAAATATTTGGCCAACATACGCCAATATGAGTGATGAAATTTAATTTAAATTTTGATATATTTCGTAAACATTTGAACTTTAAATGCTTAGAAATAAAAATTTTAACGATTTTTGATTTTTTTGTTACTACGATAAGTACAACTTATAATAAACCTTGTATTAAATTTTAAAGATTTTTTGGATAGCCAAATTTTTTTAATCGGCATTTAAAGAAAAAAAACTTGGAAAAGTCAAAAATTTTAATTGTTTATAAGTAGCTTAAAAAAGGTCAAAATATTTTGAAAATTTAACCGTAAATAGATAAACATAATATAAACATTTGGTGAAAATTTCAAGTATTTACAATGATTTTTTTTTGAGTTACAGCAAAATCAAAAAATCGATAAAACTGTGTTTTTGAAAAATGCTTACTTTTGACCACCCAAAGTACCAACTAGATGAATTTTCCTATTCAAAGAGGGACTGAAGTCAAAAATCGGAGCATATTATTACTACTCCAAAACGTGATGACAGACACAAAAAAAAACACATCATTGTAAAATCAATACATTCATCACTCCGTTCAGAATCAAAAAAAAAAATTACTAAATCTTGGCTACGTTTCTATTAGATACCACTTTGCATTTACTTTATTTTTATCTTTTAATACAAATTTATTAATAAGTAATAACAAGCTACATTAAAACTGTAAATATACATATTAATGATATTATTTAAAATGTATAAGCTCGGTAGTACCAAAGTAAAAATCTAGATTTTGAAAAAATGTAGGAATAATTAAAATAAGACGTTTTACGGGTAGCTACGTAATATTCTGTTACAATCTGTTTGTAGTTCAATCTGGACAGTCGTGCTCACCGGTTGTGTCTACTTCTTATCTATTATATATTACTAACAATAATTATTACGCACACTATGGATTCTACCTCATTAGATGATATCAAATCTTCATTAGATGAACTTAAAGCCTCTCAAGGTAAGATAATCTCATCGGTTAATATTTCAAATAATAACATTAAAGCCTTGAATAAAAAGTTTGACGATATAATTAATACTATATCTATTTTATCCGAGGAAAATAAGATGCTTAAAGAAAAATTGTATGTTTTGGAAAATAAATATGATGTCTTAGAAAAAAAAATCTCTACCTCTCAAATTTCTACTGATGAAATCTTATTATCTGAAATAATGGAGAGACAATCACGCTCATGTAATTTAATTATTTTTAATTTACCTGAATCTAAGGAAAATTCCCAAACTAAAATAACTGATTATGATCAACTCGTAACCATATTTAACACAATGGAAACAAATCCAACAAAATTTACCTGTCATCGTCTCGGAAAACCAAATTCAAATACTGAAAATAAGTCACGTCCTTTAAAAGTTGTATTATCTAATACCATTGAAGTTTTCACATTACTTCGTTCGCAAGCAAAATTGCGTAATTCTCCAAATTGGTCTAACATTCGCCTGGCTTCCGATCGCACAATAATGCAACGTGATCACATGAGAAATTTACGTGAACAATTACAGAAACGAAGAGATAATGGCGAGAACGATCTAATTATTAAATACAATAAAGGCATTCCAAGTATAATTAATAAAAATAAAATTTTTTAAATAAATCCCAGTCAGATCTTAATATTTATTATCAGAATGCACGAAGTCTAAACAACAAACTCCCTAGTTTAAAACGATTAATACCAAATTCAATATATGACATATTTATTTTCACTGAAACTTGGCTTACTGATAACATTTCTACATCTGAACTGGGTTTTCATGGATATGAAGTTTACAGATATGACAGAAACTCACAAACCAGTTCTCTATCAAGAGGTGGCGGCGTTCTAATTGCTGTCCGTAATACATTAGTCTCAAAACCAATCTTGTTACACGAAAATAAAATAGAATTATTATTTGTTATTATTCGATTACCATATCGCTCTCTTATTATAAGTTCAGTTTATATTCCAATTCGATCTAATATTAATATTTTTAATGACTATTTTAATTATGTAGAATTTGTACATAACAAACATCCTAATCATGATATTTTATTATTGGGTGATTATAATCTTCCCTCAGCCAATTATTCTAACATTGAGTTACACTTTAATGATAAATTATCTTATTTTAATTTTATTCAGTACAATCAGATTTTTAACTTAAATAATGTAATACTTGATTATGTTATATCTAATTCAATATCCATAAATATTGAAAAAAATAATTTTCCTATTATTCCTGTTGACCCTCTCCATCCTCCAATAACTGTAACTTATAATTATTTATTTTCTAGTGAATTAAAATTCAATGATTATGTTTTTAACTGGAATTTAGGCAATTACTTAGGTATTATAAATTATCTAGGTTCTATTAATTGGTTTAATTATTTTAATTCTAATTCAAATATTAATGATGATATTTCTTTTTTATATTTACATATTAATATTGCAATTAATCATTTTATCCCAAAACAACGTAGACATAAATTAATTTATCCTATATGGTTTAGTAAGGAATTAAAAATCTTAATCAAACAAAAACAAATTGCTCATCTTGCTTATAAAACATTAAATTTACCCCAGTCATATATTACTTTTTCTAATCTTCGAATTCAATGTAAAAATATCAGATATCGTGATTATAATGTATATATTAATAACACTCAAAACTCAGTTAAAATTAACCCAAAACATTTTTGGAAATTTTTTAACTCACAAAAATCATCGTTACAGTTACCTGCAGTTATGTCATATCTGGATAAAGAAACCTCCTCTGGCTCCGAGATAGTCAATTTTTTTAAATCACATTTTTCAAACGTATATAAGCCAAACACATTAAATAGTTACAATATTTCCAATATCAGTAAATTAGATAACTCTTTATTCTGTCTTAACTCTATAAATATTTCAATAATGGATGTTTTTAATGAATTTTGGTGTATTAATCAAAATCAATCACTTGGTCCTGATGGTATCTCTGCAAAATTTTTAAAGGAATCGTCATTTATATTATCACCTATTATAACTTACTTATTTAACAAATCTCTAACGACTAGTATCTTTCCTGACAAATGGAAATTTTCATTTATTACACCAATTTTTAAAAAAGGTAATAAATCATTAGTTACTAATTATCGACCTATCTCCAAAATTTCAATCATACCAAAAATATTTTCTAAATTAGTAAATAAAAAAATTTTTCCATTATGTGAAAACATTCTTTCAAATGAACAACATGGTTTTCGCCCAGGGCGTTCAACAATAACTAATCTTAGTATATTTAAACAATTAATTCTGGAATCTTTCAATAACAAATCTCAATTTGACGTTATTTATACGGACTTTGAAAAAGCCTTCGATAGAGTTAATCATTCTCTACTAACAATAAAACTTAAAACTTATGGTTTTTATGACCCACTTCTTTCATGGATTCATTCCTTCTTAACCAATCGCACTCAAGCCGTAAAATATGAAAATTATATTTCAGATCGAATTAATATTTTATCCGGCGTTCCTCAGGGTGATCACTTATCACCCTTACTATTCTCGATATTCATAAACGACATTAATAAAATTTTAAAACATTCAAGTTGTCTTTTACTCGCGGATGACACAAAAATATATAAGAATATTAAATGTACTAGTGATGCATTAGAACTACAATGTGACTTAAACAGCATTTATCAATGGTGTATTGAAAATGATATGTCTTTGAATATTGATAAATGTGCTATAGTCTCATTTTCTTTAAAAAAGAATACTTTACTTTTTGATTACACATTAAATAATTCCATCTTAACACGTAATTATGTAATTAAAGACTTAGGTGTTTTTTTCGATACAAAACTTTCTTTCAATTTTCATATTAATTATATAAGAAACAAATCTTACAAGAAACTTGGCTTATTAAAACGTATGTGTAAAGATTTTTACGATGAATCAGCCCTAAAAATCTTGTACTTTACGCTAGTTCGTTCTAACTTTGACTATGCCTCTATAATTTGGCGTACTAATAATATTATCCAAAACCATAGTCTATCTACTGTACAGAATAACTTTTTAAGATACCTTTCATATAAATATCATTATAAAAGAACTCCTCATTCTGGATATGAAACCGTTTGTAATCTCTTTAAAATAATGCCCTTAAATAAAAGATTTATTATCTTAAACTGTAAATTTTTATATAAACTTTTACATAATATTATAGATTGTCCCGAAATAATCGAACGTTTAAATTTTAGAGTAAACCAATCTAATTCCAGAAATAATTCCACTTTTTATCTTTCCTCTTTCTCTTCATACTATATGCTATATACCCCTGCGAATATACTCATGTCAGCAGGTAATTCAATTAAAAACTTAGATATATTTAACACTACCTTATTTAATTTGTCTAATATTTGATCTGATCATCTCTTATCCTCTTCTATTTCTCTGCTTTCTGTATCATATTTTCCCCCTTTTTATTTCTCCTACCTACATTTATAACCATTATACTCTCAATATAATTATTTATTCATATTATGCTGCTTTTATATAATATATTTAAGTTTAAATCGTTATTTAATATTTGTATACATATACTTTTTTTTTTTCTTTCTTCTTTTGTTCTTTTCTCTACTTTACTCTGTTTTATGTTATTTGTATTCACTTTACTTTTAATTTGTAACCCATATTATGTGCACTTAACACAAACTGTCACTACAATATTTTTGTAATTGGAATTTATTTCCGTTAATAAATTATTATTATTATTATTATTATTATTATTATTCGTGTCTTTTTATTTTGGCTTCACGTAAAAAATCAAAATTAAATGAACATGTCTCCACGACGTGTGATGTATAGATTCATATTGTATAATATTATCGTCCATCGGGTACAGACGCATTAAAGCCTCCAGGTTACCGCTAACGGGTAAAGGGTAGATAGGTACCTACTATTGTTAATTTTTAAGTAGGTATCATGGAACGGTGACACTACGACCCCATTATATTTAATGATATATATTGTTGTTTTTCAGTTATGTGGTCACTGGTGGTGGTCCTTATAGATAATAATTACGTATAAATGCAAATAAACTAAAATATATTAAACATAATATAAATTTGAATGCATTATATGTGTGACAAGACTTATGAACCCTTAGTAGGACAGTAGGTACTCTTAGATATGATATAATTATAAAATCTTTATAATTTATCCTTAATAATTTAATAAAAAAAATATTTTTTTAATCTATATAGTTTTCAACATATGATTCATTGTTCGCGGATAAATTGATATTATGTATCAACATAATAATATCCATAGAAAAAAAATTATGATGATTGAGTAATTATTGTTACTTTTTTTTTTTTGACGAATATACTACCTACATGTTTAATAAGAATAAGAATATCATTAAATCGAAGAAAATGGTTCGTTTTATATAATGAGTGGGTCAAACACACGTTCGTTAATCGATAAAAAAATGCAGAAAAATCTATTGAATACTATCTGAAACTAACATATTATATATAAGGTGGCTCAAAAGGAACGCTTTTTTAAACCGGTTGCGATTTTGTTGTTGTTATATTCACAATATTTTTTCAATCTGATTTAAATTTATTGTTGAGTAATCGGTTTTTGACAAATGTCACCATGTTGCTCCCGATTTGTGATTGATTAGTCGGCTAATAAAAAATTCGAAAAACTAGTTTAACTGCAGTTGATCCCAAAAGTCCCGATTTGGTCAAGGCGTCCTTGTGAAACCTACTTCTATCGCAGGGAGCAATTATTATTGTTAATTTTCTCGACTGCACTTCGGTCTGTCAATAAACTATAGTGGAGACAATCGAATAATATTATTTTTCATACATAACGTGGATGTTATACCGAAACTGTACATATCCTTTTTTTCTAATTTTTTATAAAATAAAATGATTTTTTTTTTAATTAAGTGTTCTTTTTGGAACACTCTGTATTCACTACTATATATGCATTATTTTTATTATAGGTACACAAAATTGGGTACGTATAATATTGCGTGGTTTCGAAGTTTACCGAGATTCTCGCCGTACACTGGTGGGGATGGTTGAGTGACGCCATTACTATCGTCGTTGTTCGGTACCGTCATACACTCTACAGACCAACTTAGTATTGTTTTTAAGTCATAACTGCGTAGAAGTGATTATAACCGTCATCATGGCTCATCTCGTGTTTTACATACAGGTATGAATGTTTTACTTTTTTAACATAGTATTGTGCTATATTGTTGTATTTAAGTTCAAACCACGGGAAAAGTAGACGATAAGCGTGGAATCTGATTGTGAAGTAGGAAAAAGGGGTTTTTATTTGTTTTGTAAGCCATTTTTTGCTCGTAACATTCGTTGCGTGAACTGATTAATTAAGTTGATTTGAGCTATATCAATATATCATCATTACTTCATCAACTGTGCGTTTTATTTATTATGTATTTTCTCCACAGTTATTTAGTTATATACAAGAGTTTACACGACGTAATATGGAGGGATAGTTAATTTTCCTATACACTTTGACGTCAGTCAACAATTTCGTAATGAAATATTTTGTGGCTCATTGGTTTACTGATATATCACAGTGCCGTGTAGTGCGCGCGAGCGTGTGTACATATATATATTATTTATATAATAAGTATATCTGTATATATAAGCATTTCGTTTGCGATGGGTATGTCCGCGATGCACTCCGAAATTACTTAACCGTTTTTAATAAAATTATGAACAGTGTGTGTGATTTGGTCTCCATCATTAAGATAGGATAGTTTTTATTAAAATTAATGAACTAATTTTTTTTTTATTGAAAATTAAATGTTAGTTTAGGGCTGTGCGATTAACGAGTTACATAATCGGTTAATCGGTTTATCGAATGATAAATAATCGGATAAAAGTGCGGCTACTTTGGGCGATCGTATATCCCGCCTATTTACAGGTATTCGATTTTTGGGTTCGATTTAAAACATGTAAATTACATCGATACTTTTATTTTGACCTGAAATACACGTTAAGTCCAATGATGTTAAAATCCGCAGATTACAACTATTTTTTCGTTTAATCTGCATATAATCATTATCAATCCAAATTTTTTTTTTTATTTAAGATGACGCTACACCCGCGATACCAGACGGTTTCGCGCGAGAGAGCGAGATGACTGGTACTCGTCCGGACCGACTTGTCTTCCCGTCCCTGTCTTAGCGGTGAAAGGGGGAGGAGAGTCGACGATGTCGTGTTGTATTTACCCGTGGTAGCGGTTGATAAGGTGTAGACCGGTCGCTACGGTGCCTGTACTTTGTACCAGCGACCGTTGTGTACTGTTTCAATTTTCTCCGTCTTACAAATGTAAAACACAAAAAAAAATTGTTATGAGCGGGAAAGAACCGAGAAGGTTACAGTAATAACTTAGAAACGAAATTTTCACCACATAAAAAAGGAGAATTTTTCGCTTATGCTATGTTTTACATGTGTAAGACGGAGATAACTCGGATATACTCGTATGTCGTATAGGTAGTACTAGGATGTAATCGCATGAAGTGTACTAGTTGAGTCTTGAATTATTTTAGGTATTACTAAATATTTTTTTCTATGTACTACACAATACTATCATTTTTTTACCTATTTTAACAGATTTAGGACTATGATCTATTTGGACTACAGTTATGGCTAAAAATATTTTTTCCAGTTTTTGTTTGTTTTTAGTTTCTTTTCCGTTAAAATATAAACTATAAGAATTTTGTAAATAGAAGTAAATGAAAAATATATATAAAAAAAAAGTCACTTTTGTGTTGGTAATTTTCATTTACTTTACAATTTAAAAAAATTGTATTAATATTATTGTATATTATATTTATAAATATTATAATATTTTTATTACACTATAATAACTTCTATAAAAATTATATAAAAATATTATATAATTTTTAAAAAATGTGGTCCTGTGGTTTAAATATTAAATTAACAGTCCTAAGTCTGTTAAAATGGAAAGGAAAATGTTAAATTATGTAGTAGCATTAATTATAGAATAGACTAGTGGAGCACCTATATAATTCTGGGACCCAACGGGTGTAGTACCTAAACTAATTGGGGACCCAACTAGCAGAGCCGTAGCCAGGAGGCCTTTCGGGCCCAAGCCCCCCTCCCATTCGAAATGTCAAATACAAAAATAATTTTATTATTTAATTACCGTTTGTGGTGATAAAGCAACGTCGCTCTTATCACACTAAATTGATCTTGATTTCATAATATGTATAATTATATGAATTATATTGTCAGAAATACAGTGCTAACTAAATTTGTTCTTATAATTGGCCATCAAAAACTAAGTCTTCCCCCCACGAAAAAATCCTGTCAACGGCATTGCCAATTAGAGTAGGTAGTAATATAAAATTCGGAATCCAACTAGGATGCAGCCAATTCATACGGGTGTTCTGTCCTTTTACGTTATTATTTTTTTTATACTATTAACTAACCGTTTGTATTGACGATTAATAATTATATAATTTATATATATTATATTAGTTGTATTTTTATCTTTTTTCCACTTACTAAAAACTAGTGATCCTTATTGATTATTATATATATAAATTTAAATTTATTTAAGAACAGTATAATTAAAATATTACAGTTAAAAAAAAACGTACGGTTGAACTTACACGCATCCCCTGCTATTGTTTTTGTAATGAACAAATGAACTATAGTATTTATAATCAATGTCGTTACTAGTTATTAGTTAGTATATAATAGTATAAAAATCTTTCGTCGTTTTTGGTTTATAATTACTGAAACTTGAGTTGTTTGTAAGTATATTGTCCATAATGAAAAGGAAATGAAATTTGGGTCGTTCAGCAAAATAAAGAAAAATAGTTTAAAATAAAATAAAATACTGATGTTTAATAGTCAAAAAAATACAACGCTGGGTGAGATAGTATTGTTAAATTGATATGTTGGAAATATCATCTATACACCAAATCAGAAAAATCAGAAAATATTATTTATCTTCATGCTGTATGTTAACATATTAAACAATTTAACACGGATGCATTTTGTACGGGCAACGAAGTGCATGGGCCCACGGTGTTTAGTTAGTACAATATATATATGTGTGTATATATATGTATGTGTATGTACATATACATAATATGTATTGTTTATATTGGAGTTTTTATTAAAGCATTGAGAAATTATAATTATTTTTTAGTAATACTGCTCATAGCCTTCAATAAGATATTTAAAAGTCAAATATTGCGGACAACATCTATTGCCATGTTTCCAAATAATATGCAGTTTCCACCTTTTCCAGAACCAAAACAAGGTGAGATATAATTTATAAAATTTATTATTTTTATTTTTATATACCTAGATAATGTAATTTATAATACTGCAGTTATATTTTTAAACATTTTATAAAATTGAGCATTTTAATAGTAGCTCATCAGATATTTTCTTTAAAAATAAACTATATAAATATTGTAAACTAAGATCGATTAACGATCTTTTACTTTTTATTATTCACTCAAATATGTATACAAAATAATATCAAAATTGGATAAGTTAATTGAGGATTAATCAAAAATCGAAATCTTTAATTATATAATATTGTTTATAAAAATTAATATAATAATCTAGTCTAGATTATAAAATCATGATCATTTTAAAATAAATGAAACTCTGATTGATTTAATGATTCATTACTGAAAATTAATGAGCATAAAAATATATTAAATATGCTCCTGCCTAAATGTCTCCAACTTATGCAACTTACACAGATCGGGAATAACTTTAATGATTTAAATTCTAAAGTATATTTTCATTTCTATTAATATTTTATTAGTCTATTTTCTGACACTTTTACTTTTAGATTGATATGCCTCAATATGAGCTTCAACTTTGTAGAGGATATAATGCAATGATTAACAGTTACGAAAATGAGCTTTTATTACGCATAGATTTATCTACAAAAGCCATGAGTCAAAATACAATATTGGATCTACTAAATCAGTTTGCCGTTGATAGAATTTGAAACAAAAATTGAATGGTGGGTTGATATAATTTTACATGATAGATGTATAATTTATCTTTGATTAATAATTTTATGGTTTTTATTCTTTATTATTTAGATTAACTTTAAAAATTCCGTTGTTGGCAATACAAATATGACCATTTATAACAACAAGATGTACGTTATCGATGACAGATGAAATTACTGGGCCCAACTCAGAATTTTGCATATACGATCAGCCCATTCTAAAATACAGACAATACCTACTACAGAGAATTACTGGCTTTGATTTATCATTATTGTATATTAAAATTAACGTTTTGAGTTTTGTATTATAAATGGAACAGGCACATTGTTAATAATGATCAACCATTATTAATTTCTAAAAATAAAAATTCGGTACAACAATTTGGAATTGATGATAAATTTGTGCATCTTATACCAGAATTATGCGTTATAATTGGTATTACTGATTTCATAAGGTAGTTAAATATGAAGTTTAAATCTAATTATATTTTATTTAGCGTGTATTTTTTGAATTGTTTATATTTTTTTAAATAATAACAGAAATAATTTCACCTATGTAGACATAGTCCTACACAATCGTTAATACCAGGGGTCAGTGGTCACCTATTAATATTTTTGAAGGGCCACATAAGGAATCTAAAAATTTTTCATGGGCCTTTAAGATCCTAAGTACATATTTACATTATATAAAAACTAATAATATTAAACAAAAATAATAATTTACAATTATAACACATATAATTTTGTCGTAATATGTGTTATTTATTTTTTGTCTGCGGGCCGGATAAAATGTGTTGGCGGGCCGTATGCGGCCCGCGGGCCGCCATTTGGTCACTCATGGTTTATACCCTAGAGAATGGATGGAAAGACTAACGAATTTTGCGGATGATTTTTATTTAAATTCTAACGTAAATATTTAAATTTTATGTAGTTTTAACTAAGCTATTGCTTGTAGTAATATTAGTTTTGTGTTTTATACTTTTTTTATTTTCATTTTAAAATATCATTTTTTTTTAGTAAATATTGTAAAAATGAATATTCTTATTTTACTGTTATTTAGTGTATCGCAGAACTGAATAAATGGAATCTGACATTAAGTAAGAAGCTTATAGAGGTTTCTGGACGAATTTTGAGACGTCAAAAAATTCTAGGTCGTTCAATAAGGTTACCAGCGGGGAAGACGGAGATTGGACAAACAAAGTACAATCTGTGCCAATGTTTACCTCTGCAGTGATAAAGCATTGGGTAATTTTAACTCTTAGGAACTTCTGTGAAGACGTTGATGTTTTTACGAAAAAATTATACAAGCGGCAAGAAATATATCATTTAATCTACCGAAACCTGTTTTGTAAATATTTTTTATTTTATTAAATATTTACTGGAATACTCATGAGTACAATTTTTAGAGTCCCCGTGAATGACGGAAGGTCGAATACGTATAATATAAACCCTATAGATGAAGCTATTAATAAATTCCAGCCACAATTTATTTTATGTGTAATTTCATTCTGGAATAGTTTAATTTATGAGACGATTAAACGAAAATTATATATTGATAGAGCTGGTAAATTTGTTATATATTATTATATGAAATCATTGAATTTATAAGATTCTGTTGCGCACACAATTTAATGCCTTTATTTTCAACAATTATTTTCAGTACCATCTCAAGTAGTCAATTTAAAAAATGTCAAAATAAACGACTTGTCCACATGTACGTAAATTGCAATCCAAATTAATTGTAAACTTGGAGGTATTCCGTGGCTGGTTCCCATTTCCAAAAATGTAATTGTTTAATTATTTATTATTGTATATCAATGAAATTGTTAATATTATTGTACTTAAATATGGTTTAGGGCATGATGGTAGATGGATGTAATACATACGAAGACATCCAACGGAAGAATAAATCCTTTGGTGCTTTAATAGCATCTTTGGATAATAATCATTGCACATTTTTTAATAACGTGGAAACCTATGGAAATCTTCAGGAACTTTCTACTAATTTTGCAATTGGAATAATTAGTAAGTATATTTTATATATTTTCTAATTTTGTTTGTGTTATGTATTTATAGTTCAGTAAATATCTTATAAAATCACTAAAATATAATACCTATTCTAACCTTTTATTCAGTACAATGGATTTGTGCTGCATTTTCATATAATAGTTATTATTTAACTACAAGACACAAATTTTAATATAACACGGAATTATTATTAAAAAATCTGTAGTTATAACTCTGTAGTCTATAAGTTTACCAATATAAAAATATTAAATATTAAATTAAAACTACAATAATGAAATATAGTGTATATTAATTACATGGTTTACATATTGTATTAAAAATATTTTTTATATTTTTAGAGGCCTTGTCAAAATATAGATTCAAAAATGGCACGTTATCTACTTCTGTTATTATATATAGAGACGTCGTTACAGAAGATCGCATATCCAAATGACAGAAGTTTAACTTGTTCAGGTACAAATTAAAAAAAAAAAAAAATTATGGTCAATATTGAAATTAATTATTTTTTTTCTAGGCTGCTTGTCAAAGAGTGTATGGATCAAATGCCGTCTCATTTACGTTTGTTATAGTTACCAGAAATAATCATTCGAAGTTTTTTGTTCATTGTATAAGAGGCTTCGAAAATCCTCGAATCGGAACAATTGTAGATAGTGATATGATAGACCCAAACAAGTATGCTTACGTAAACCCAGTCTGAGGGAGAGAAGGAGTGTGTCCACGGGGCCCACGTTGTTGTAGGGACTTCAAACAAAGATTTAGATTTTTAAATGTTACCACCGTAAAAATTAAAGTACCTAATTTAAAAAAAATATTAGTTCATAAATTATTAATGGTTAATTATCAAGTACAATTTATATAATATAAGTACATAAGAATACTTATTACTCACTTAGTCACTTATAAAATATAATGTTTAAAAAATATTATAATACATCATTTGAAAATCTATGATTTTTTGAAAATATTATTTTTACAAGATTACAATATGTCGAAGTGAAATAACATTTTTTAAACAAATAATTTTTTCGGACGGTTAGTTGATAACTTCTAACTATTTAAAAGTTTGGTTAGGGGAGATGAGTGTACTGTGATAGGTACCTGAATAATTTATGATCTCGATAGATTTTTATTGTTTACGTTTTTTTATAAACATAAGCACATTATAATTTAAAATAGTTTTCATTATTTTTAACTATTAATAACTTATTCAAGGATGTAAATATTAAAAATCTAACCAGTCTATGCAAAAGAAATATTCTTTTTTATAAAATATAATATAATATGTGCATTTGAGTTTAACTGAACCAGATAGTCGTCATCGCGAAAACACAAAATATCTTTATTTCTTTATTAATTATATATAGGTGATAAAAAGAGAAAACAAATTAAGGATGATGTTGTGCTCCCGTAATAACAATTTACACAAGTGGATATAAAAAAAAAGAAAGAATTTTATTATTAATTTATTAATTTATTTATCTTTGATGGAGTTATACTCGCAGACATTGTAGTTTAAAACTTAATCTTGCTGGTGCCTCAGTAGACCCTATTATTATTTATTTCTTATACCCAGTGCATTATATATACAATATGCATTTTATTACTGAAATGTATTGGAGCTTTTTAAAAGTGTATCTAAATAATCTAGTTTCTCCATATTTTTGAATATTATTATAGTTATATGTGAATTATAAGATATATTACATTATTTTTATTTGTTGTACAATATACTGCAGTAATTGTTGATTTAAGTTTGAAATTATAGTTTAATGTTTAGATATTATAATCAATTGCAGGTACGAATTCTTTTTAATTTCACAACACGTAAAACAAGGTAGTGTAACACCAACACATTATGAAGCAATAGAAGATACAAATGATTTTCTATCTGATACATTACAAAAAATGACATTCAAGTTGACTCATAATTACTTCAATTGGTCGGTTAGTATACTTTTTTGTAAAATATTTTTTTTAATTGTATTATTAATTTTTTAACATTACTTCTAGGGTACCATACAGGTCCCTGCTCCGTGTCAGTTGGCTCATAAATTGGCGTATTTTACTGGCGTAACTCTAGGATGTTCTCCCAACCCTGGTTTAGATGAATCGTTGTTCTTTTTATAATGGCTGTATTCCTTTTTTTCTATAGATATAGCATATACCTCAACTATTATTGATTAGTTTAATGTTCCTATTTTATTTATTTTTATGTTGTACCTAATGTTTAACTTTGTTAATGATTTTTTTAAATTGTTCCGCTAATAAATACTACATGTTTATATTTTTAAGTAGATAACTTTTTTTTCTTCATAAAATTTTGTTGAAAATTATGTATAAGATTAGTCCATTTATTTATAAATAATTATTAGGTGATATAGTTTATTTAGTATAGTCTACTATTTACTAATAATATTAGGGGGATTTAAAATATGTAATATTTTTTTATTAAAAATTAAAAAGATACGTATTTAGGTATTTTCTAATATAAGTAATATAACTATAATAGTCAAACTTTTTAGTTCAGTTCAAATAATTGAATTACAATTTTGGATCAACAAAAAAATAGGAGTAGCTGCTCATAATTTCATGTAGGGTGTTATTATAACCTGTCCAAAAGAATAACGAAAAATAATGATTAATTACACATAAAGCGTATTATTAATACTAAAGTATATTGTTCAATAATAACACATCGATATTTAATAATAAACAGTAAATCAGTTAGGTATAATAAAAAATAATAGCATAAAAAAATAAAAATACACACGTTCAAATTCATTTTTAATATGCCGCCATAAATTTCATACTTAGGGTGACGTCAATAGACGATGAATGGTGCGGGGTGATCGAAATATTGAGGGGACTATGAAGCAATCAGCTGTTGAGCCGTATAATCTATAAACCTTGCAACGGCAGGGCCGCCCAGCAACAGCTGCGACTCCAAGGATATTATGATTGTTCATCCATGACAAAATATATGCATTTTGTCATGATGTGTTTATCGTTTATAGCGTGTGTTTCACGGACGGTCTTTGTTCGTTTTCTGTCTTTTACCTTAACGCCATTTTGGCATTGGCATATACTTACTTTGTTTAAACATTACTGATTAGGTATTTCGTTTTTAGATTTCACAGTTGTCGTTCATGAATCTCGTTACGATTGACGAAATATCCAATAGGCAGATACGCAGTAAAATACTTATTGTTTAAAGTCTTAAAGGTGTACAGCTTGTGAACCTGTAAACAGTGATAACTATATATACCTAGTATATACAGAGCAACATGATGGTGAGTATAAGCAACTTTTCGAAAATATATCACATAGATAATATACCTATTCATAGATTATTTGTTAACGTTTTTATTTTTTATTTTATTATTATTTTAGAAAACGGAGGAATCGTCCAACGATAGGAATCATACGAGTATAATTAATGAGTAAGTCAACGTTGAATTATATGTTTTTAATCAAATAAATTCTTACCTAGTACCTAGAACTAAATTTATACCACTAGATTCAACATGTAATTTTCAATAATATTAACTACACATTAAGATCATTTTGTTGGTCATATTTGAATTTGAAAACATAAACCTCATTTACTTTATTATAAATACTTTTCATTTGTAAATAGATGCATTATTTTACTTTTAAATTTTAATTAAATTGTGTAATGATACCTAGTGTATCATAAATATAACATTTCTTTAATTTATTATAAATACTATATGTATAAATGCATATAAAATTGAAGAAGAAGTTAAGTGAACTATGTTGTGTAGGCTTCACATTAAAATCATTTTGTTATATATTAAATAGTACACTTTACACTACATTTTGAATAAAATAGAAATTGCTTATTAACTATCAAACTATATATTATACTGTTATTAAGTCAGTGTACTTACATTTTTATTTTTATTTTTATATGTTAAGTTTTTTTTGTATTGATTATTAGATAATTGGTATAAACATAAACCTTATTTACTATATTATAAATATTATTCATATGTAAAATGATGCATCATTTTTCTTATAAAAAAAATGCACAGGGAAAGCTAGTATATTATAAATAAACCGCTTCTATAATTTATTATAAATACTGTATGTATATATACAAGATTGAAGAAAAAGTTAAGTAGACTATGTTGTGTAGACTATAACAAACTGTATGTATATATACTGTTATGAAATTCATTTTGTAAGTGTATTTGCCTCCGAATGTCATTGGTATCCCTTATGTACGGTAGATTTGAAATAAGTAGTGGTTATGGAAGCGATGACTTCATCAACACAAAGAGCCTTGTATCACTATTAATATTCTCGTCGTAACTATTGATATCCGTCTTTAAGAGTTTTGACTTTTCTACGAATTGAGCGACGTGTGATCATCTCTAAATATTCAAATTAAATATATATATTGTTTTATGGCCGTTCTGGTCTTTACATGCTTGTGTTGTAAATGTATAATCTGGAACATGTGTCACCAAATAATATAAGAGTTTCTATAGTTATAGCCATGGGCTCGTAACAATACTATTCTTAGCTTTAAATTTGATGGGACTGGTCCAATGTGTGATTTACCGATAAATGGCTGGTCCAATGAATGGTCTACTGACTAAGTATTTATGTATGTTACTTAAAATAGTAATGTAGGTATACTTACTTGCACTATATAATGTCGATTTTTATATTCATACAGCAAAAGTAATTTTTACCTCTGATAAAAAAAATCATCAAATATTTGAGTTTTCATTAAGTTGGCAGTCTAATAGTGGAGATGCACCATTAATTTTTATACTGTATTTGGACTTGACTAACATTCATAATGACTATTGTTTGAGTGTGAGCTTCAGTATTTAAGTCTATAAAATTATTTACAATGATTTACAGCTCGTTTTATCTAAAACACTTTATAAAACCTACAAAACTCAAATATTTGATGATTATTTTATCAGATTTAAAAATTATTTTTTGTGTATGAATATAACAATCAACATTATATAATAAGTAAGTACTTACATTGCTATTTTAAGTAGCATATACATAAATATTTTGTCGGTAAATCACTCATTGGACCAGCCATTTATCGGTAGATCATACATTGGACCGGTCCCAATTTAATAATTGATAAATTCACTCTTATATCTAAGCTAACATCACAAAATATGTTTTGCTGAACACAACCCATGATGTACGTTAGTAAAACAGAGACAACATGTGTGTGTAGTGTCCTTTTAAGAATATTAAAAATCTAAAAACTATCTGTTATTCATACTAATACTATACATAGTAAAAAACTTTATGCAATAATCTTATTATAATTTTATTATTTTTGACAAATCCATATACTTAAAATATAAAATCGTCCATTATTTTTATTTTGATTCAAAAATATTTTAAAATTGAATACAAGATCCCACATAAGTTAGGTATAATTATATTATTTATAAATTTATATATAAAATACATTGGGAGTTTTTTTTATACATATTAATAATCCTAATTATTGTCATAAAATAAGTAAAAACCACAAAAATGTAGTAAATTCTATTGCCGTTTAAAATGTATAAAATGTGCAATTTTTAATTTTAAAAATTCAAAAACATTATTTGTAAGAACATATTATAACTTATATGGTTATTATTATATTTTATACACACAACATTATTTTCCAATGCAATATTTTTGGAAAAAGTTAATTATACCTATTGTATTATTAATAGGCACAATAAATCAAGATAAATTTTAATTTGTAATAAATACATCTAGGTAATCATGAGAATTTTTACAATTTTATAAATTAAATTCAAGCAACAATCCCTAATATAATCTTAACACAAAGGCATCAAATTTATCTCAGTATAATCAGTAAAATTAAGCACATTGATGATTTTAAATGCGAAAAACATAACAGAATGTTATTTAATTGAATATTCATAATATATTTAAAATTCTATTGTATTGAATCCTTGATTGTTTATATTTTAATCATATAACTTACCTAATATTATTGTTTTTTATTTTTAATTTAGAAATACAACAGCAACTGCTATGTTGTCAGTGAACAAATATGAAGATATTAAGATTGAAGATACCGATTTAAATGAAGTAAATTCAGAGCAAGGGAATATAGTTATTAGAAATCTGGCTGAACATGTAGATAATCAATGCACTGAAAATGTATGTTCAAGTTCTATAGATATGCAGTCATCATCTACAAGCAATTCAATATCAAATGTATGTAACTACATAAACTTAAGAACAACCAAAATCTCAACACAAAATAACAGGAATATGAATAATTCAATACAATTAGTAAAAACTGTATCAAATAATTCATCACAAAAATGTTGTTCAACTAGTAAATCCAATAGTACAATATTTTTACAAGAATGCAAACCATTCAAGTGTGTAGATTGTATATTTTCCACAAAGTCTGAAACTAAATTTATGAATCATAGTTATGTTTGTGAGGGCAACTTACTGAGTAGTTCTAGTCTTCAAAAATCTAAATGTATACAGAACCCAAGTTTAATTAAAAAACATAAGTGTAAATATTGCAATAATACGTTTATTACACCTCAAAAATTACATATTCATTACAAACAGCATGAACAAAATTTAAAATGCATTAAGTGTAATAAAAGATTTTTACTAAAGAAAAGCTTTGAAAAGCATTTATTACTACAACATAATATAAGTATTATTTAATATCAGATGAAATATCTAATAACACTTTATTTTAATGAAAGCAATACACTACATAATTAATGTCACAATCCTCTCTAAAAAATAATATTTAAATTACTATTCCAATAATTATTACAAATCAAAACAATCCCTGGGTCCACATAAGATAGCATCATTCTCACTTCAACTTCTTTATTGGAAGCCAAAATCAAAAAATATTGAATATAATCGGTATTATGTAGTGATAAAAAAATATAATTTCCTTTATTATATTAAACTTGAATATTTTTGTATATAAATATTTATATAGTCCAATGGATTTAAAGTATTATTCCTAATTTAAATTGCATAAGTTAGAATTTATTAATTTCTATTAAGTAATACTTGCTTTGTGTGCTTTTAAATTGTAATTAATTTTTAAACTATTATCATTTAAAATAGTTAAGGTACATCTAATTCTAGTATAATGTTGACATACAAATAATATAATATATATCTGCTTATGCTTTCTCCTTATTCTCTTTTAATGAGATTATTATATATTACATAATTAATTATTGTTAGGTATGTATTTATATAAAAATATATCCGGAAGTATATATTTTTTAATGAATTGATTTTACCAACTTTTGTAAACCATATTTTTGTTTGGTAATTATTGTATTTTTATTGATGGTAATTTATTTTTGTATACTACTTAGAAATATGTTTTAACATTTTATTTATATTGTGAGAAAGTAAAATATGTGAATTTTAATAAAAATGTCCATATTTGATATACATTTTTCAGTTCCAAAACATCTTTTACACATTAGATGTCACTACATCATCGCATGTTGGCCTTGCTCTCCACATAAATAAATTACAATCTCTTCATGCAATTATGCTATAATAGGTATATGAAAATTCTTCATAATATTGATTACAATTATAGGTAGTTAAACAATTTGAACTTTATTTTAGGTATATATAATTATCATATATAATCATATGTATAGATACTATTTGGATATTATGCTTAGTAACAAAACTGTAAAATTCATGTTTTGTAAACATTACAATTGTCCCGATTACTCATATTTATGTAGTTGTAGTTAAAAAATAAATAAATGATATACTAGTTTTAGTTAAAAACCATTAAGATACACCAAAATATTTCTAAATCTAATTTTTTTATATCTATTAAAAAATGTCCATAAGCTATTATCATTAATTTTTTACTTTCTTGATTTTCAATCAAGCAAGTATGGTAATTGATATGAAAAAAGTCTGAATTTTTAAAACTTCAAGAATTTTTGTTAAATTAGAAAATAATAAAAATATAATTCAGTTGTAATAAGTAGGTGGATAATGAAGCTAGCTTTAATATAAAATATTAATGAGAGAGATCTGATATCACACCAAAGCGATATAACGATTTTAATCCACAAAAACGTCGGCATGAACAGTCGGATACTCAATTTATTATAAGCAATATAAGCTGAGGCTTCTTGGTGGTGCTGAGCACCCCCGGTCCCCCCGCTAGTTGTGGCACTGCAAATCACGCCTAATAAGTATTGAATATTCTGCAATGAGGAGAAAAATTAAGTAGTAGCATTCAAACTACGTATACCTATATAATATATATATTATTATAATAGTAATACTTAAATGCATACCTATTATTTATATAGTTAAATAACCGTAGTATATACGAATCATTATTATTGTCTAATATTACACACACACACAAATATATATATATTTAGGTAGGTAATTTTAATTCTACAACTCACAACAACTTACAACACATTTAGGTAAGTATTTATTTAACACATAATCTCAAATTATATCGATTCTCCTCTCGTTCAATAGCTATAAAATCTATTCTAAAACTAAATAATGTAAAAAAAATATATATATTACGGATTAAAAATATACCTACATACATTATACATAATATACAAACAACATTTTACAAACATGCTAACCATATAAAATTACCTATTTCATTGCATAATATGAAGTGATATTAATTAATTCAGGGTTTAAGACTTTATACATCATTCGCATATTTGTTTGTGAAATTTATAGGAGAAATTGGATTTGGTACGTATTTGCTTTTTGATAAAATGATTTTAATTTTAAAAGTTTTTATTGCATATTTTTACATATTTAAGGTTTTCATTTTCTTCACTCCCATATTTTAAAGATTTATTCGATATCTATATCTATTGAAAAAACAGGTCCCGAAGTTGATGGACGATTTATTGCAAACGTCTTTATCGGTGGAAGCTGCTGTACTATTGAAAACATATTTCTTTTAGACACTAAAGAACTGGAAAGAGCTAATAATTTAACAGTTAGTTATAGCTATTTGACAAATCGCTTTCTGTGTTATGACCAAAAGATAAACATACTAATGTTTTACTATTTTTGTCGGACACAGCACCTTATATGATGAAATGTGGTCAAAAATTAAATGCTTTATATTCAAAAACGATTCATGTTACTTTCACTGCTTATATGGGAGATATAACAGGGTAGCCGATTATTTAAAAAAAAAGCTCTATACTCAATGTAAAGCTAGAAAGCATAATTAATTAGATTCATAAAATATTGATTAGGTATTTTTTAATATAAAAAAAAATGTATAAATGTGAAAATAAATTGAATACACTTTAATTCTCAGATATTGAAGATGATGCTGAATGTTAAAAAAATCGAATAAAATCCCATTCAACACGTTGGCCCATTTATTTTAATAGCTAGACGCTAGAGTATACCTATTATGTATAAGATATTTAAAATTTAAATTTAATTTGTTTAAATACCTATGTCTTTTTTTACTTAACAATAAATGCATATTTAAGCGCACATTTTGATATACATATTATAATGTATATGTATGCCCATATTTTTATGATTTTAAATGCAAAGGCCCCGGACCCCTGGACCCTCCTCCAGTTCGGCTTTGCCTAGAGCCTACGTTTGTATTAATCCGGGCCTGAATATACCTGTGCTTAAAACGTCAACAATATACACATAACTACATAAGTAAGTAATGAGAATTATATTGCATTATTCATCAAAATATTGTACAAACTACAAAGGTAACAACAACGATAACGTCGACAACAATATGAAAGTAAAATTATAAAATGGATTCTACTCAATGTAAATTGTTATCACACAAAAAACACTTCGTTATAACTTCGTGTCAAAAAACCTAAGTTAAAAAAAATCCTGTAGTGACATTACATTAAGTAGGGAATGATTAAACCTTTAAAAGACGTTATATAATGTGGATAATAAGTCAAGTGTCATTTTTAATATTTCAAGTATAAAATATCTATATGACGACAAAAAAAGATTAATAATTATAATAAAGTTTAACACTTAATCAATAAATTGTTTATATTATTATCTAATTTACTTACGAAATTTACTATGGTGGTTACTAATTTAATTTGTATTTATTTTAGTATACTTATATACTTATATGGTTACACATTCTGCCAAATAGGTAGATAAACAATATGTTGAAAATTTGCTTAACTTTACAATTGATTGTATTTGTCATCATACAGGGACGTACACAAGGAGGTGTTTTGGGTGTTCAAACATTTGGTACACAGGTATTTATTTTTTTACTTATACAGTTACTTGAAGGAAAACTTATAGATAACCTTGTATTGGGTTTTTACCTTTGGTACAAATTACAACAATTTTACGAATTTTCAAATTCAAAGTTCTTTGCAAATGTTCACGATTTTGATATATTTCGTAAACATTTGAGCTTTAAATGCTTATAAACAAAAACTGTGACTAACGATTTTTGATTTTTTTTTACTAAATTAAGAACAACTTATAGTAAACCTTGCATTAAATTTTAAAGAGTTTTGGTAAGCCAAATTTTTTTATCGGCGTTACAAGAAAAAAATTTAGAAAAATCTAAAATTTCAATGGTCTATAAATAGTTTAAAAATTTCTAAATATTTTGAAAATTTAATCGTAAATAGATAACGCTAATATAAACATTTGGTAAAAATTTCAAGTATTTAAAATGATTTTTTTTGAGTTACAGCAAAATCAAAAAATCGATTTTGTTAAAAAATGGTTATGCGTAGAAATTCTATTTTCCGTAACTTTTTCAGGGTTTTTCCTGACGCTTTTGAAAACTGCTGGAAATTTTTTTTCCTAACCCAAAGTACCTATTAGATTCAATTTCTTTTTCAAAGATGGGCTGAAGTCAAAAATTCACTATTGTCTATTACTACTCTAAAACATGATGACAGACAAAAAAAAATACATACATTTATTGTAATATCAATACATTTATCACTACATTAAGAATCTAAAAGTGGACAAGTAAGATAGAAAAATGCTTGACGAATCCAAATATTTTTCAAAAAATGTATTAAATAATTACTAATTACTATATAAATGATACAATAAAATATATTATTATTATTATAAAATTGACATAAGATAGGCCTATTTTTGTAGAAACCCCAACCAGAATCGAGTTTTCTGAATTTAATATCGTGTATTTCTAATTATAGAAATAATATTAATTAACCCGTCATCAAAAGAAAATTAAGAACTTACCTTTATAATTTATCCTATCCTGTTGACATAAAATTAAAGATATACTTAATTTACAAGACAAAGGAAAATATTTTCAAAGTAGGTATTAAAATTACTTCCTTTTGAAATAATTAATTATTTATTTTGTACTAAGTGTTTGATCTTTTAGCCATTCTTGAGTTTAGAGTTCACACATGCTGTAGCTGGTCTTTTGTTTATACTTACATAGGCCACACACACACACACACATTGGTTGGTTAAATATGTAGGGTTTAATGTTTATAAAGGTAAATAATACATAAACAAAATTATTAAAATATCAAACATTATAAATAATGTATATTAATAAAATAATTTAACGTCTGGATGGCTCATACATTATAGAGTTGTAAAATTAGCATAAACAATATTATAATAACATAATATTGCATAGAATATAATTTAATTCCCTGTAGATACTAATCTTAACTTTATTCAAAGTGTTCAATACCTACCACAAAAACCTTTTGATGAAGTTTTCTCTTCGTTATAAGTATCATAAGTAATAATATAATGCCCATCTTACTCATTTATCATTATAGTACGTATAACATATTTTATATAACTTTAAGTAAATACGAATATGTTACCAAAATTCTTATAAAGTTAATCTAAACAAAATAATATGGTACAACAAATTTATAAAATTACGAGTAGATATCAATTAGTTGTTAATTTTTAAAATTATTTTGTTGAGAAAATGGCTTTAAATTTAAAAACAAAATGCATTACATTATATCCGATATCTACGATATTTTTATACATAACTAGCAATATAATGATTGATGCATTTGTAGGTACAATGGACAGTTTTAACTAATTCAATAACTTTATATTTTTAAAAGCATATTATAGGTATCTCTATTCAAACATTTTTTTTTTTAGAAAATGAATTTAGTCCAGGCATGTCAAACACGCGGCCCGTGGCTCATTTTTTTGTGGCCCGCGGCTACCAATATTAATGGACAAAAAAAAAATTAATGTCGTGTAACGACTATTTTAGATTCTTAGAGAGTGGTTTATTTGGTATACATTATTATACTATCTTATCTTCTGATAAACCATAAAGGATTATTGATGGTTTTATATATATTTATATCTTTATACATTATAGAATAAAGATTAATAATTTATATCGTCAGTTTGCGACACGCGTGTTAGTCGTTCGATAAACACCGTGTGAAATTTTGTTACGTGTATTCCTCTGTAAATTTAATAGCTAAAAATTCGCTAAATTTTTATGTGCGGCCCAAATAGTAAACTTTTCAATATATTTGGCCCATCTGATACTTTGAGTTTGACATGCCTGATTTAGTCGATAATTTGACTAATGGTTTAGATTCATTTAGCAAGTAAAATCGTCAAAATCAACTTTAACTCAAATAATAATATGTATATCAAACCATATACTTACTTAAATATTGTGTGGGTTTATGTCTATAAAGATGCTTAAGGTCAAATATTTAAGTATTATCCACTTAAATTCATACACTAGATGTCCTCCGAGGATTTAATAATTAACATATTAAAGTACATTATACCTACACGAATACAGTAATAAGTATACCTACACATTTATACTTACTACTTAGATAGGTAATATATTGTTTATAATGTATAAGTATAACCAAGTATACACATCATATTTTCAATTCTCAAAGGATATCAAATGTGTGTTATGTAAAGCAAAAATAATCAAAAAAACTGAAAATAGGCATATTTTTAAAAACCGTTGAAAAAGCAAAAAAAGCACTTTCAAATTTTATAATTGAAAATCTTTCAACATGACATACACTTCCATAGTACTCTGCTACATTTTAAGTCAATCCATAAAAATAAGCTAATGCTTTAAGTCTCGAGCCCTGGCCATGAGATATTATTGTAGCTGTGTGTGTGGTCTTTAAAGATATAGTCGTTGTCAGATAGATTGACGTGGCGGCGGTGACGCGATAACGAAAAACCAGGTGTTCTCCATACTTATGTATGAGTTTAAAAAAATGCCACAATATAAATATGAATGTGGGTGTGTGTGTGTGAACATTTTTATAAACGCTTATAGTTCGGCGTATAATATATTATAGGCATGATATTCAATTCATATAATACAAGGAACCTATCACTATGACGATGATTTTATTTACCTAAATTTTTATTTATCTATGTCTATGCATTTATCCAGGTGTCTACGATACCTACGATTAGTGTTTTTTTTTGTTTTATCAAAATTAAGTGAACAAAGCCTCCCCGAGTGATAAGTATAGATAAGCATCTGTGTGTACAGAAACAATATGGCATTATGATTTATGAGTCGGATATGCATGTACATTTTATTGCATATTATTTATTACATAAGCTTTACATCTTACACGCAGGGTATATCTATTAATTATTATACTTATATGTATAATATATTATATAAATACTAGTATTTACAACTAATGGTAATATGTATATATTATATTTATATATATATTATATATACATTTAAAATATATGTTTTCGACTTTTCGTTCAAAAAAAGTAAGACATTTAAAAAAAAATAAAGATAAAAATATATACTATTTTTAAGTGATATTTTATGTTGACTGGAAATGATGTAAAAAAATTAATAGATTTTTAAATAATGAGTTGTTTGATAAGAAAATCAGCGTATACTAGCTAGTCATTAGGTCTCAGGTTAAAATTGTATACCAATATGGTCCTGTGTATAAAAACTAAAAACGCCCACTGTACTAGTTGGGTCCCATGTTAAAAGTCATACTGAACAACATTTTGTTCCAGAAAAAAGTATTTAGGAACAGTCATGAATTTTTCAAATTTTTCAAATTTTTATTTATTAGTATATATACGAATATACGTCATATATAGTGATTATCATTTATCATTAAGTGATGATAATAGTGATTCTTACGTCGTCGTCTCCGCCACCGCCGCAGCAATGAGAGTAATGGGATGATTATGCGGTGGATTGGGGGGGGGGGGGTATTACGGTATTTACTATATTTTCGTCGTGTACGATCGGTCTTAAAAATACTTGAAAATTGTTGATAAAACTAAAAACTTTTAAGCCATCTAACCAATCTGCTTGGGAGTTCCTCTGTACTCATTTGCACAATATTTCTGATTGATTGATATATTGTACGACTTTGTTCAACCACATGTTTACCCTCTACCTACAGCTGGCCGATAAATTATCACAGTTTTCCAATGTTATAACCACGAACTAAGATATATATTATATATATTATATATATCTTAGTTCGTGGTTATAACTAGGTTTCCTGTTGCTATATATGTTAGTGGCTACTACAATATTTTGTTTCACTTAGTTTTATGTCACTATCGTTGTGCTAGATATTATCGATTGTTGTTTATTAAAATCACACAAGACAATTTTTGCAATATGCTTATTTATGCATTAAATAATATATTATTATATTTTAAGTTATTTCATAATATTATAAACTATATTAATTTAAATTCCTAAAATATTATCGCCTATCGGACCATTTAATATATTATTGAAACGGGTAACTGGGATTTGTCTCGGTATCCCGTCAAGTCAAGCTAACCGGCCCCTGAAAGTTTCTACAACATTTTGTAAATCATTATGCAATAACATAGACGACCTTTCACAAGAAATTTCTCGTGCTATTTTTTTTTAAAAGATTTACTCACTGCCTGTCTGATTAAAATATTTAATTCATAAGGTTTATGATTGTGTAACATATTTCTTTCAATAATTATTTTATTTTCATTTTTATAAAAAAATTCGCGTTCTTTTTACACATGGCCATTATTCGATATCATTTTTTTAGACATAACATATGAAATGAAAATCCAAAACCATTAATAACATTTATACACTTATTACCTTTTTCACTAAACATAATATTACGAGACTTGTTCATCGTCCATTAATCATTATATTATATTGAATGTGAACATTGTGAATACATACTAGTATTATAATTTATAGCATTATCAATCATAGATAACATATAGGTAAAATCAGCGAGAACGTCGCACCTTCGTGTGTTATCTCTGCCTTACACACGTACGTAGTAAATCTTCGTCTAGTTTCAATAGTGTACTTTTAGTTTTGATATTAGAGTGAAATAACCTATTACAGCGAAACCTAACTTAACGGTCGGATAAAATGACCCGGTCCCGGCAAAAAGATAGGCATTCCAATGTATTTCGACCTGTCTATACACTAATATTTTATCCCGGTGATTTCATAACGGACAAAGATCCTAGTTCAAATCTAAATGTCATATCATATTATGTATATAACTACGAAACAGCTTCAATACAGAGCGTAATGAAGTACACGTGGAAACATAGATTACAACCGATTTTAAGTAAGAACGTTATCTGTATTAGCGTATTCTCTCGTTGGGTTTTTACGATATATTAATTTTTAAGTGAATTATGAGCATTTTCAAATATTTATATTTTTCATACTCATAATTCACCTAAAAATTAATATATTGTAAAAAACCAACGAGACAATACAGATAATATTCCTGCCTAAAAGTCTGATAATAGGTCAATTCACTCTAATAGTCTAATATCAAAACTAAATCACACTATTGAAATTGGTGAACTAAAATTTACTATATCGTACGTGTGTAAGACGGAGACAACACACGCGGGTTCAACGTCCTTACTGATTTTATATGTATAATCGAATATTATTTTATAGACAGAAATTACGTAATCCATATTACATTTGTAGTGTATATGTGTATTACTATGATAAGATATTACAGGCCGGGCAGTGTCGAACTCAAAATATTAAAACCAATAAGGATGGACCATGCTTTTTTTTTTTAATAAAACTTTTTGGGCCGAGCCGGGCTGGGATATTTTAGTAGAAATGTTGAACCGGACTTAAACCAAGGTTGGATTGGGCTTTTTAAGGATTTTTTACATCTTGCCTGGGAAATTTTGATTTTTTTTGTATGACAAAATCATTATTAAATCATTATTTAAAAATAAAATAATATGTTTACAGTTCGACGTTGGAATAATCACAAATAACGAATATTATGATATTTTTGTACACGAGCAACTACTCTACTATTACTCACAAACATTTTTATTTTATTATATAATAGTTAAATATGATGTTCTAAGGCTAAAAATAAATGTCAGACCGAATCGAACTTTTTTAAGAGCTTAGAATTATTTTCGGGCCTGGCTTGAGTTTTATTTTACAACATTTCTCGAACCGGGCCTGTCCGGACTTTTAGAAAAAAGTTTTTGGACCGGACTGGGCCATAAATTGAAGACCCTTGCAGGTTAGGTGAGACGTCTTCTTAATTCTGGATTGTTGGTGATGAATTAACCTTCCGATAATGTTCTCAAATGTTGAAATGTATACATATACATTTATAATTTATAACGATTCGTTCGTTAAACAGCAATTGTCTAGTAACTACTACGTTGGAATAATAATTGCTACATATAGTTAAATATAGTCTGATGCTTCGGTTTTACGGCGAGTATTGATAATGTTCATTTCCCGATGTTCGAATGTTTTCGTGGAAATGTTGACTCAACGATATCGAACACAGGACCAACAGTACTTATCGAGTTGTTGTAATGCATAAAAATATTAAACACACTGCTCAACACTGATATAGGCATACGTTTAACGTTAATACCGTATATAGATACGTAAGCAGTACGTACATATAATATATTATGCTATAAAGGTCAAAGTGTGACTTAGATCGAAATGCCGATTTCCGTCGACAATTTTATTAACATTACTATAGCAATAATTGTATATGAAAATGTACGGTTAAGAATAAAGGCATTAGAATATATATAAAAAAAAATGCAATTGTAGACAATTTAATAATATAAACTTGTTATAGTATACCCCTTTATTTAAAAATAAATTACCTGTATGTGCTACCAATAAGATTAGATTTTATTGCAATACAAATGTATAGGATAATTGAATTTTTTCCTAAAAAAGTAAAAAATAAATCTATTTTTATTTTTTTTATGCGTCAAGGAACAGTGATTATTTTATAGTTTTTTATATCAATTTCCAAAAAATTTTCGTTTGGTCCAAATTCATGAAAATTAAGTATAAAGATTCTTATTTATAATATGACAATTAAAAAGTTTGAAAATTATGATTTCATTTTTCCAAAGTAACTACACAGGAGTATTATAGAAATAAGTACAATTTGGAGTTTTGATTATGTTTATTCATTCCTTATGCCCATTAATAGAATTTGTACATTAGAATGAAAATAATAAATAAATTATATTGTAAATTGATGAAAAATATCATGTAATTTACTCTGATTTTAAGTTATAATGTTCATGGCTATATGTAACTATTTTATACAATTTTTATACATTTAAAAGTTAACAAATTTTCATGAGTAATGAACATCAAATAATTTAAGAGCAATAACCAGGAAAATATTTAAGAGGAGGAGGGAGTGCATTATGGTTTAATCAATCTCCACCCCTAATCCTGATATTTAAAAAAATTTTAAATACAAGATTTTGCATACCAATCATGATGTAAAAAAATAATAATCATATTCCAAATTAAAAAAAAAAAATACTAAATTCTAGGTACGTTTCTATTAGATACCACTTTCCATTTACTTAATTATTATCTTTTAATATAACTTTAATAACGGACTATATTAAAAAACATTTAAAACTGTTAATATATATTTTAATATTGATATTATTGAAAATGTGTACCAGAGTAAAAATTTAGGATTGTGAAAAAATGTATGAATAACTAAAATAAGATGTTTTACGGGTAGCTACTGAATATTCGTGTCTTTATTTTGGCTTCACGTAAAAAATCAAAAACAAATGATCTGTGGCTCCGTGACGTGTGATGAGTAGATTCATATTGTATATTATGGTACATCGCCTATACAGACGTATTGTAGCCTCCAGGATACGACTAACGGGTAAAGGATATATGTAGGTACCTACTATTATTATTTTTTGAATTTCATGGAACGATGGAACTACGACCACATTATATTTAATTATATTTTATTTTTTATATATATTGTAGTTTCGCAGTAATGTGGATAATATAGATAATAATTACGTATAAATGCAAATAAAATAAAATATATTAAACATAATATGAATTTGAATCTATATATGTGACAAGATTTATGAACGCTTAGCACACTAATAATGGATTATATATAGATCGCGACTTTTGGGTCTTTTATATTATACCAATAGTTTAAAATTTACTATTATATAATATTATGTATGTTTACCTAATATACGTACAATTAAATTTCGTTTTTATTTTACTTTCAGTTGATTTGCTTTTAGAGAATATGCCAAATATTAATTTGCATTTTGAAGGGGTGGCGATTGTGTATCTATTTCAATTCGGGTTGTGTGTTAACTCCTTTTAAAATTACATTGCCTTAAAAAATTCGATAATGAATAGGTACGTATAGCATTTAAACTTGAATTCTTTATAAAAAATATATAAATTATATAATGTTATATATATATAGATATGATATAATTATAAAATCTTTATATTTTATCGTTAAAAATTTAATATAATAATTATTTTTTTTATTCTATAAAGTTTTCAACATATGAGTCATTGTTCGTGGATAAATTGATATTATGTATCATTATAATAATATCTATAGTAAAAAAATAACGATTGAGTAATTTTTGTTAGTTTTTTTTCTTTTGACGAATACTACATGTCTACATATTATTGTACAAATAATGATAATACGAATAAGAATAAAACTACATCGATGAGAATGGTTCGTTTTATATATTGAGGGGGACAAGCATACGTTCGTTACTCGATGAACAGCTGCAGCAAATTCATTTGAAAATTATTGTTGCCTTTTGTTTGTTTTTATGTTCACAATATTGCTCTTATTATTTATCTATTATCATATCGGTTTGTTGTTGAGTAATCAGTTTTTGGCAAATGTCACCGTGGACCGAATCTCAGTTGAAAAAAGTATAATCTACGGTTGTTAAGACCTTTTACTAATCTAATGAAAGTGGTGCGGAGACTGCGACGATTTCATATTTTACACGGACGGGATGTTCTTCTCAATTTGTCATCTATTTGTCGGCTAATAAAAAATTCAAAAAACTGATTCAACTTTTGATCTCAAAAGTCTCGGTTAAGTGAAAGGCGTCCTCCTTGAAACGCACCTCTTTCGTAGAGAACAATTATTGTTAATTTTCTTGACTGCACTTTGGTCTGTCAATAAGCTAGTGGAGGACAATCGAATAATATTATTTTTCATACATAAAGCGCGGATGTTGTACCAAAACTGTACATATCCTTTTTTTGTAATTTTTTGAAAAATAAAATGATTTTTTTTTTTAATGAAGCGTTTTTTTTTTTTTGGAACACTCTGTATTCACTACTATACATGCATTATTTTTGTTATACACAAAATTGGGTACGTATATCATGTGGTGTGGTTTCGAAGTCTCCCGATATTCTCGCCGTACACTGGTGGAGATGATTGAGTGACGCCATTACTATCGTCGTTGCGCAGTACGGTCGTACGCTCTACACACCGACTCAGTATTGTTTTTAAGCCACAACTGCGTAGACGTGATCACAACGACATCACGGCTCATCTCGTGTCTTACAGTCAGGTATGCATGTTTTACTTAATATATAACATATAATATTGTGCTATATTGTTGTATTTACGTTCAAACCACGGGAAAGCTAGACGATAGCGTGAAATCAGATTGTAAAGTAGGAAAAAGAGGTTTAAATTTGTCTTGTACGCCATTTTGTGCGCGTTGCATTCTTTGTGTGAACTGATTAATTTGGTTGATTTGAGCTATATCGTTACTTCAACAACTGTGCGTTTTATTTATTATTTACGTATTTTCTCCACAGTAATTTAGTTATATACAAGAGTTTTACACAACGTAATGGAGGGATGGTAAATTTGACTTCACACTTTGAAGTCTGTCAACAATTTCGTGATGAAATATTTTGGGACCCACTGATTTACAGACATACCACGGTGTCATATATAGTGTTTGTGTGCGTGTGCGTGTGCGTGTGTACGAGTGTCTACATATATATGTATATATATAAGCATTTCGTATACGATGGGTATTATGTCCACGATGCCACTCCGACATAAATCAATACTTTTGTTGAACCTAACCTACAATATGCGGTCTCTATTATAAGATAGGTTAGTTTTTATCACAATTAATGAACTGCTTTAATTTTTTTTTTATCGCAAATTAAATTTTTATTAAAAAGTAATACAGTATATTAACATGTTCCTTACCATTTCAACAGACTTAGGACTATGGTCTATTTAGACTAGGGCTGAACAATTATTTTTAACGATTGATACACAATCGATTATTTTTAACGAAATAAATAATCGATTAATCGAGTAAACGGTAAATAGTGCGTCTGCTTTGGGCGATTGTAAATTCCGCCGATTTTTAGGTAGTCGATTTTTGGGTTCGATTTAAAACATATAAACTCCATCAATACTTTTGACCTGACATTTACGTAGGTTATTCGCTGATAATAAAAACTGCAGATAGCAACTATTTTATTGTTTAACTTGCATCTCATCACCATTAATCCAAATTTTAAATTTTATTTAAGAGGACGCTACACCCGCACGTGTTGTCACACGGCTACGACGGTAAGTAGGTACTCGGTGAGTCCGCAAGGAACAACACGTATTTCACTATTTGCATGATGTATTTTTATTGATGATAAACGACGACAGTACACAATAGCTAGTTGTCAAATGTCACTTTGTCAGACGTTGACGACATAAATGAGAATACACAATTAGCATAATATACGCGGTCTTACGACAAGGAGTCGTTGTCGTCGTTGTTGGTAAAACAGTTCACGCAAGAGAGTGAGACGACGGCGCGCGGCGGCCGGTAATTTTATTGTCCGGACTGACTTGTCTCCCTGTCCCACTCAGTGCCTTTGTGATGTGGGGGGGGGGGAGAAGATTCGGCGATGTCGTGTCGTCGATGACCGTGGTGGCGGTTGATAAAGCGTAGACCGGTCACTGCAGTGTCTTAACTTTGTATCGACGACCGTTGCGTAGGTATCGTTTTGGTTGCTTTTGTCTTACATATGTAAAACAGAGCAAAACATTTTTCGCGTGGGAAAGAACCAAGAAGGATACTGTAATAACAAAGAAATGAAATTCATATAAAAAGGAAAACTTTGTATGCTATGTTATGTGAAAGTGAATGACGGAGATAACTCTGGCGCATTCGAGTTGGGTTCTGAGTACTAGTGGCTAATCGCAGGTAGTGTACTAGACACTGCTAGTTGCAGGGTCCTGAATTTTTTTAGGTATTATTAAAATTTTTTATAAATACTACACTATATAGTAACATTTTCCTACATATTTTAACGGACTTAGGACTATGATAAATTTAGACCACAGGTAGGTGTGGCTAAAAATATTTTTTACAGTTTTTTTTTTTGTTTTTTAGTTTCTTTTCCGTTAAAATATAAATTATTAGAATTCTACAAATATAAGTAAATGAAAAAATATATTATAAAATATAAATATGGATGAAAATAAAATATTCTTCAAAAAATCATTTTTGTGATGGTGGTTTTAATTTAATTTTCAATTTAAAGAAATTGTATTAATATTTTCAATATTATTTTTAAATATTACAATATTATTATTACACTACACTAACTTTCCAATACTATTATATTGGTCCTGTGGTCTGAATATATCATAAAAAGTCTTCTTAGTCTGTTAAAATGGGAAGGAAAATATTAGTATAGTGTAGTAGCATTGATTATAGAATAGACTAGTGGAGCACTTCTATAAATATGGGACCCAACGGGTGTAGTACCTAAACTAATTTGGGACCCAACTAGCAGTGCCGTAGCCAGGAGGCCTTTCGGGCCCAAGCCCCCCTTCCATTCGAAATGTCAAATACAAAAATAATTTTATTATTTAATTACCGTTTGTGGTGATAAAGCAACGTCGCTCTTATCACACTAAATTGATCTTGATTTCATAATATGTATAATTATATGAATTATATTGTCAGAAATACAGTGCTAACTAAATTTGTTCTTATAATTGGCCATCAAAAACTAAGTCTTCCCCCCACGAAAAAATCCTGTCAACGGAATTGCCAATTAGAGTAGGTAGTAATATTAAATTCGGAATCCAACTAGGATGCAGCCAATTCATACGGGTGTTCTGTCCTTTTACGTTATTTTTTTTTTATACTATTAACTTACTAACCGTTTGTATTGACGATTAATAATTATATAATTTATATATATTATATTAGTTGTATTTTTATCTTTTTTTCCATTTACTAAAAACTAGTGATCCTTATTGATTATTATATATATAAATTTAAATTTATGTAAGAACAGTGTAATTAAAATATTACAGTTAAAAAAAAACGTAACGATTGAATTTACAAGCATCCTATGCTATTGTTTTTGTAGTGAACAAATGAACTATAGTATTTATAATTAATGTCGTTACTAGTTATTAGTTAGTATATAATAGTATAAAAATCTTTCGTCGTTTTTGGTTTACAATTACTGAAACTTGAGTTGTTTGTAAGTATATTGTCCATAATGAAAAGGAAATGAAATTTGGGTCGTTCAGCAAAATAAAGAAAAATAATTTAAAATAAAATAAAATACTGATGTTTAATAGTAAAAAAAAATACAACGCTGGGTGAGATAGTATTGTTAAATTGATATGTTGGAAATATCATCTATACACCAAATCAGAAAAATCAGAAAATATTATTTATCTTCATGCTGTATGTTAACATATTAAACAATTTAACACGGATGCATTTTGTACGGGCAACGAAGTGCATGGGCCCACGGTGTTTAGTTAGTACAATATATATATGTGTGTATATATATGTATGTGTATGTACATATACATAATATGTATTGTTTATATTGGAGTTTTTATAAAAGCATTGAGAAATTATAATTATTTTTTAGTAATACTGCTCATAGCCTTCAATAAGATATTTAAAAGTCAAATATTGCGGACAACATCTATTGCCATGTTTCCAAATAATATGCAGTTTCCACCTTTTCCAGAACCAAAACAAGGTGAGATATAATTTATAAAATTTATTATTTTTATTTTTATATACCTAGATAATGTAATTTATAATACTGCAGTTATATTTTTAAACATTTTATAAAATAGAGCATTTTAATAGTAGCTCATCAGATATTTTCTTTTAAAATAAACTATATAAATATTGTAAACTAAGATCGATTAACGATCTTTTACTTTTTATTATTCACTCAAATATGTATACAAAATAATATCAAAATTGGATAAGTTAATTGAGGATTGATCAAAAATCGAAATCTTTAATTATATAATATTGTTTATAAAAATTAATATAATAATCTAATCTAGATAATAAAATCATGATCATTTTAAAATAAATGAAACTCTGATTGATTTAATGATTCATTACTGAAAATTAATGAGCATAAAAATATATTTTATACGTGAACCAATAATTAATTTTTTAATCATATCTGATGCGTATTTGAATATTATTGGATAAGTAAAATGTATATAACCCACATGGCAATATGTTTTACATTTAAATTTATTACTTTTTATATATATATATAATATTAATATAACATATAACTTTTTTTAGGATATTCTGGGAAGGACATTGAGTTATTGGCCAATTATTTTCCCATGGATTTTAGTCTTCAGTGTCTATACCAGTACAGTGTAAAGTTCAATCCCGATGAGCATAATATAATTAGTACCAAAACTGAGTTATTAGCTCAGCATCGAGAACGTCTCGGACTATATTTGTTTGATGGAACAAAGTTTTTTGCTATAAGTGAATATGATCTAAATGTGAGTTATTAAATAGCTATGTAAACTGTAAAGTCAACGATTTATACAATTTTTTTTATTATTTTGTTAACTAATATATTTAATCTGAAATTATAAATATTGTGCTTTAGAATTTTGAACTTACTTCTACCCGCCGTTCGGATGGCCAAGTTATAACCATACAATTACAATTAATAGATTCATTTCAAGTCGACGAAGATCCCAGCATTCAAGCATTAAATATACTCCTGCCTAAATGTCTCCAACTTATGCAACTTACACAGATCGGGAATAACTTTTATGATTTAAATTCTAAAGTATATTTTCATTTCTATTAATATTTTATTGGTCTATTTTCTAACACTTAATAATTTACTTTTAGATTGATATGCCTCAATATGAGCTTCAACTTTGTAGAGGATATAATGCAATGATTGACAGTTACCAAAATGAGCTTTTATTACGCATAGATTTATCTACAAAAGCCATGAGTCAAAATACAATATTGGATCTATTAAAACAGTTTGCCGTTGATAGAATTAGAAACAATAATTGGATGGTGGGTTGATATAATTTTGCATGAAAGAAGTATAATTAATCATTGATTAATAATTTTATGGTTTATATATTTTATTATTTAGATTAACTTTAAAAATTCCGTTGTTGGCAATACAGTTATGACCATTTATAACAAGAAGACATACGTTATCGATGACATAGATGAAAATGCTGGGCCCAACTCAGAATTTTGCAAATACGATCAGTCCGTTGTAACATACAGACAATACTACAAAGAAGTACTGAATTTGATTTATCATTATTGTATATTAAAATTAACGTGTTGATTTTTATATTAGAAATGGAACAGGCACATTGTTAATAGTGATCAACCATTATTAATTTCTAAAAATAAAAATTCGGTACAACAATTTGGAATTGATGATAAATTTGTGCATCTTATTCCAGAATTATGCGTTATGACTGGTATTACTGACTCCATGAGGTAATTAAATATGAAGTTTAAATCTAATTATATTTTATTTAGCGTGTATTTTTTGAATTGTTTATATTTTTTTTAAATAATTACAGAAATAATTTCACACTTATGAAAGACATAGCCCTACACAATCGTTTATACCCTAGAGAATGGATGGAAAGACTAACGAATTTTGCGGATGATTTTTATATAAATTCTAACGTAAATATTTAGATTTTATGTAGTTTTAAGCAAGCTATCGCTTGTAGTAATATTATTTTTGTGTTTTATACTTTTTTTATTTTCATTTTAAAATATCATTTTTTTTTAGTAAATATTGTAAAAATGAATATTCTTATTTTACTGTTATTTAGTGTATCGCAGAACTGAATAAATGGAATCTGACATTAAAAAAGAACCTTTTGGAGGTTCCTGGACGAATTTTGAGACGTCAAAAAATTCAAGGTCGTTCAATAAGGTATACCAGCGGGGAAGACGGAGATTGGACAAACATAGTACAATCTGTGCCAATGTTTATCTCTGCAGTGGTAAAGCGTTGGGTAATTTTAACTCCTAGGGTCTTCTGTGAAGACGTTGATGTTTTTACGCAAAAAATTATACAAGCTGCAGGAGATATGTCATTTAATCTACCGAAACCTGTTTTGTAAATATTTTTTATTTTATTAAATATTTACTAGAATATTCATGAGTACAATTTTTAGAGTCCTCATGAATGACGGAAGGTCGAGTACGTATATAAACCATATAGATGAAGCTGTTAATAAATTCCAGCCACAATTTATTTTGTGTGTAATTTCATCCTGGAATAATTTAATTTATGAGACGATTAAACGAAAATTGTGCATTGATAGAGCTGGTAAATTTTTATATAGTATTATATGAAATCATTAAATTTATAAGATTCTGTTGCGCACACAATTTAATGCCTTTATATTCAATAATTATTGTCAGTACCATCTCAAGTAGTCATTTTAAAAAATGTCAAAATAAACGACTTGTCCACATGTACGAAAATTGCAATCCAAATTAATTGTAAACTTGGAGGTATTCCGTGGCTGGTTCCCATTTCCAAAAAAAAAAAGGTAAGTGGGTATCGCTCTGCTGTATATTAGGGGGTGGGGTGGACCTCAGACTATGGTAGGTTAAATTTGAATGCAATGATGGGTATCATTGTATACGAAAAACGATTCTGAACGAAGATGATTTGTCAGTTTAGGATATATTATATTTAAATATTGTCATATACTCTATTTTGAAACAAATAGCATAGTTTTTATATGTTACTATAGTTACTTTATAGTATCTGTTTATTAATAAAAAAAAGTATTAGGCAACATACGCATAATGAGAGTATGAAATTTAATTTAAATTTTTAAATATTTCGTATAAATTTGAACTTTAAGCCCTTATAAAAAAAAATTGTGACTAACGATTTCGGATTTTTTTTATGACTTTAAGAACAACTTTTAAGAAACCTTGTATTAAATTTTTAAGACTTTCTTGCCACCCAAAAAATTTTTATCGGCATTTGATGAAAAAAAACTTAGAAAAGTCGAAAATTTCAATTGTAATATAAGTAGCTTAAAAATGGTAAAAATATTTTGAAAATTTAACTGTAAAGAGATAACCATAATATAAACATTTGGTGAACATTTCAAGTATTTATAATGGTTCGTTTTTGAGTTACAGCAAAATCAAAAAATCGATTTTGTCAAAAAGTGATTTTTCGTAAAATTGTCGTTTTATTGTCATCTATTTTTTTGTTTTTCTCGATTTTTTTGAAAACTATTTGAAAATGTTTACTTTTGACACCCCAAAGTACCAACTAGATGAATTTTCCTATTCAAAGAGGGGCTGAAGTCAAAAATCGGAGCTTTATTACTGCTCCAAATGTTGTCGTCAGACACAAAAAAAAAAAAAAAACACACATCATAGTAAAATCAATACATTCTTCACTTCGTTCAGAATCTAAAATGTAATTGTTTAGTTATTTATTATTGTATATCAATGAAATTGTTAATATTATTGTACTTAAATATGGTTTAGGGCATGATGGTAGTTGGATGTAATATATACGAAGACATCCAACGGAAGAATAAATCCTTTGGTGCTTTAATAGCATCTTTGGATAATAATCCTTGCACATTTTTTAATAACGTGGAAACCTATGGAAATCTTCAGGAACTTTCCACTAATTTTGCAATTGGAATAAATAGTAAGTATATTTTATATATTTTCTAATTTTGTTTGTGTTATACATTTATAGTTCAGTAAATATCTTATAAAGTCACTAAAATATAATACCTAACCTAACCTTTTATTCAGTACAATGGATTTGTGTTGCATTTTCATATAATAATTATTATTAAACTATACAAGACACAAATTTTAATATAACACGGAATTATAATTAAAAATCTGTAGTTATAACTCTGTAGTCCTTAAGTTTATCAATATAAAAATATTAAATTAAAATTAAATTTTAAATTAAAACTACAATAATGAAATAGTGTATATTAATTACATGGCTTACATATTGTATTAAAAATAATTTTTATATTTTTAGAGGCCTTGTCAAAATATAGATACAAAAATGGTACATTACCTACTTCTATTATTGTATATAGAGACGGCGTTACAGAAGACCAATCGTCGCATATCCGAATGACAGAAGTTAAACTTGTTCAGGTACAAATTAAAAAAAAAAAATTATAGTTAATATTGAAATCAATTTTTTTTTTCTAGGCTGCTTGTCAAAGTGTGTATGGATCAAATGCTGTCCCATTTACATTTGTTATAGTTACCAGAAATAATCATTCGAAGTTTTTTGTTCGTGGTATAAGAGGCTTAGAAAATCCTCGAATCGGAACAATTGTAGATAGTGAAGTGATAGACCCAAACAAGTATGCTAACTTAAACTCAGTCTTGAATAAAGGGAGGGAGAGAAGGAGTGTGTCCACGGGGCTCACGTTGCTGTAGAGACTTTAGATTTTTATTGCTTACGTTTTTTATAAACATAAGCACGTTATAATTTAAAATAGTTTTCATTATTTTTAACCATTAATAACTTATTCAAGGATGTAAATATTAAAAATCTAACCAGTCAATGCAAAATAAATATTCTTTTTTATAAAATATATAATATGTGCATTTGAGTTTCACTGAACCAGATAGTCGTCATTGCGAAAACACAAAATATCTTTATTTCTTTATTAATTATATAGGTGATAAAAAGAGAAAACAAATTAAGGATGATGTTGTGCCCCCGTAATAACAATTTACATAAGTGGATATAAAAAAAAAAAAAAAAGAATTTTATTATTAATTTATTAAATTATTTATCTTTGATGGAGTTATACTCACAGATATTGTAGTGTAAAACTTAACTTTGCTGGTGCCTCGGTAGACCTTATTATTATTTATTTCTTATACCCAGTGCATTTATATATACAATATGCATTTTATTACTGAAATGTATTGGAGCTTTTTAAAGGTGTATCTAAATAATCTAGTTTCTCCATATTTTTGAATATTATTATAGTTAAATGTGAATTATAAGATATATTACATTATTTTTATTTGTTGTACAATATACTGCAGTAATTGTTGATTTAAGTTTGAAATTATAGTTTAATGTTTAGATATTATAATCAATTGCAGGTACGAATTCTTTTTAATTTCACAACCCGTAAAACAAGGTAGTGTAACACCAACACATTATGAAGCAATAGAAGATACAAATAAATTTCCACCTGATATATTACAAAAACTGACATTCAAGTTGACTCATAATTACTTCAATTGGTCGGTTAGTATACTTTTTTGTAAAATATTTTTTTTTAATTGTATTATTAATTTTTTAACATTACTTCTAGGGTACCATACAGGTCCCTGCTCCGTGTCAGTTGGCTTACAAATTGGCGTATTTTACTGGCGTAACTCTAGGATGTTCTCCCAACCCTGGTTTAGATGAATCGTTGTTCTTTTTATAATGGTTGTATTCCTTTTTTTCTATAGATATAGCATATACCTCAACTATTATTGATTAGTTTAATGTTCCTATTTTATTTATTTTTATGTTGTACCTAATGTTTAACTTTGTTAATGATTTTTTTAAATTGTTTCGCTAATAAATACTACATTTTTATATTTTTAAGTAGATAACTTTTTTTTTTCATAAAATGTTGTAAACATTTTAGCTTATGTTGACAGTTTAATGTATATTGTTACTATTTTTACTGTTTTTATATATTGATTAGTAATATAAAAATAAAATTTTTTTAAGTTTTTATTAAATTGTTTTTTTAAATATTGAATAAATCTTCAGTGACTTATTTAAATATTCCTCTATCCACTATTAGATATTTACCCTTGATTTTTAAAGAACCTTTAATGTCTAAGAAATTATTATTGTTTTTAAATTAACCTAATCTTTATTCTTTATAGCATCAATATTTTTTAGTATTTGACCTCAATAAATAAATCTAGAAGGACACCAGTGAGGTTGAGGTAAATATTGTTTATTTAATCATACATACAACATTATTTTTAATATTCATGATATTTGTGTGATTACGTTTTTAATAATATTTAATTCAAACTAATGTAAAATAACAGCAATGATATTTACATTATATTATTGTATATATAGGCATATAGCGAGGAGATATTGAAAAGAATTTCGATTTTTTCTCATATTGCTGAAACCTAAATTATCTAATTAAATCTAATCATAATTAATTATACAATTTTTTAAATTATCGAGATTTATGATTTTTGTAGTCTCAGTCAAAATGCTTGAAAATTTAATACAAGATCCACATACAACGTTGTATTTTTTGAAATATTAAAAATATATTGGCGCGATTTATTTTTATAAGCATTTTGTACTCAACAATATTATATTATCGCTGAATTCAAATTTAACACATCCATCAGGTACACAGATTTACTTAACATAGCCACATAGGGGCTGATATCCGATTTCAATTATAAAATATGAACCAATACGTCATATATGTGTAGAAATAATATTTATGTAGGCACCTAGCTAAAATTAACAAAATTAAATTTAAATATTTTTGTCGATAAATCCATTGATTTAAATTCCAATTAATTAATATTAACCAATAAAGTGCATTTAATGGATGGCTTCTTTAATCCATTTTTTTCCAAGCCATTTTTCTTCCATCTTTTTTAATTATTATTCTGGTTAGTAATAGTTTGTAAATTTTAAATTTGAAAAAAATCTAGTATAGGCTCACAGTATAAATTAATATATTTACATTAAAAAAATATATAAAAAGTGAATGATCCATGTCATCACACTGAGTTTTCGGGTGATATGGAACAGTAAAGTTTTTTAATTTTTTTAATGTTTTTATAAGCATTTAACCTACTATACGTTTTACTTGGAACTCAAATAAGGTTTTTAAAAACATTTAAACATCTTAGTACATATATGATAACCGATCTAAAGAATTCAATATGTAACCTAAATATTAAATAAAAAAATTAATAAAATACATATTATATTCTCATTATTGTTATATAATTTTTTTTCTCTCTCTAATAAAGTTAAGTAGTTTAAAATAGAAAAAATGCTGTAGCATTTGTTTTAACAATATATAAACATAAAAAAAAATTATAGAGCATCTTCTTTAACAACATATAAACATTCTAATCATAACAAAAATTATACATGTTTTTGTATGTTTCAAGTCACTCTTTTTTTAAAACTAAAAAATAAAATTAAAATTGAATATTTGGAAATAATATAGAAAAATTACGTTGTTGAAAACCTTGATCAAAAACGTTTAAAATGTCAAACAAAAACTTTAAAAAAGACATGAATGTTACAAAAAATTAATTTCAAATGTAATCCAATTAATCCAATTTAAAAAGTTAAAAAAAATAATTAAAATAGTTTTATTATGTGAGCAATAGCGGTCAAGTTTTCATCTAGTGTTTTATCACATTATAGCGTATTATTAAGTTATAAAATATATCGTTCAATATTAACACATCGATATTTAATAATAAACAGAAATATTCAGTTAGGACAGTTAGGTATAATAAAAAATAGGCTATGGATAGAGTCCCGGAAAAATCGGGATTTTTGATAGCAATTTTATCAGTCCCAGACAATTATCTGATTAATTTAACGCTGTGTCTAGATACCCGCGTGCCCGTGTAGATAAAGTGTACACATTAATAATTTACAGTGATGCATTGCTAGCGGCACTCGTCGCTACGCTCCTCGGCGCCGTCGCTACGCTCCGCAAATCGAAAATATCCCTCGATTTGCTATGCAACACCACCTCAAGTAAAACCGTTATAAAATAATTATTGTTTATAATATTATACTGATCACAAAAAAAGTGAAAAAAAAATGCTCAAAACAATTTTGTAGCTGTATCAAGTTTTGAACCAGGAGCCCTTTCTAATAGTTGAGCCGCGTAACCCAATGCACCAGGATACAAACTTTAAACATCACGTGAAAACAAACACTATTTAACCGAATAAATACAAATAATAGTAGGGTATTGTCCGGGATTGATAAAATTGCTATCAAAAATCCCGATTTTTCCGGGACTCTATCCACAACCTAAAATATAATAGCATAAATAAATAAAAATACACTCGTTCATATGCATTTTACGCCGCCGTAAATTTTATACTTCGGGTGACGTAAATAGACGAGGAATGGTGCGGGGTGATCGAAATATTCAGGGGACTATGAAGCAACCAGCTGTTGAGCTGCAGTACAATCTATAAACCTTGCGACGAGAAAAAGCTCTTGCTCTTTGCTCACGACGTTCGACCGAGCCACATCCGCGACAGTCCGACCGAACTTTTAACCGTCGACTCGAACCCGACGTTCCGCGTCATTTTTCACGCGGACAATTAGTGTCCACAACCACGCGCATCGACGATTGTGACTACGAGATGTAATGACCCCCGACACGACATGTCCGTCACGCTCTCGTCCCGTCGACAAACACGTCCCTGACATTCCCGTTCTCGCGACCAGAACTCGACGGCTTTTGCGCCCTCGCACGATGCTCACGAGTGACGATACGAACTCGCGTTCGCTCCGACGCAAACACCGTACGCCCTCGCATCGAGTACCCGACGGAAAAGCCTAGTCACACGTGATTTTTACGTATGTCAACGACTTACAACTACAATAAAACGACTTTCGACGCACACGCGTTCGACGCACCAAAAATACGTGTTCTATTTATTTTACCTCCACGCCTGTCTAGCCTCTAAAACCCTCAATTTGCGGAGTCCGATCGACATCGACATTTAGGCGGCAAGAGTATTGGTCCGGTTGGTAAAACTTACACCGCAACCGCGGTAAACCATACTCACATACTTAGCACTTGTGCGCCAAAATACTATGATACATATTAGTGAAATTAAACAAGAGCCGGTCTCAGATGGTATATGTATGAGAAGATATATGAATAAGTTAACGTTGAATTATATGTTCTTAATTTACACATATTAACTATTCAGTTATCAAATAAATTCTTACCGAGTACCTAGATCTCAATGTATACCACTAGATTCAGCATGTAATTTTCAATAATATTAACTAAACATTAAGTTCAATTTGTTGGTTATATTAGAATTTTTATAAACATAAACTTTATTTACCTACAATATTATATATTAAATACTGTTTATATGTAAAAAGATGCATTATTTTTCTTTTAATCAAAGTGTACAAGGATACCTAGCGTATTATAAATATAACACTTCTTTAGTTTATCATACATACTATATGTAGGTATATACAATATAGGTACCTATGCATAAAGATTGAAGAAGAAGTTAAGTGAACTATGTTACTTTTTCGTTGTTTTTGGTTCACACTACTGAAACTTTATACACTGTTGGTTTTTAGCACAGAATGAAAAGGAAATCAAATTTGGGTATTTAAATAAAAAAAATATTATTATAAAAAAATTTCGCGGTCATAATAAATGGTCAAAATAGAGCTACTTTAAGCGGGGCAGGTATGTTAAGTTGATATTTCGGAAGTATAATCTATACATCAAATCAGTAAATCTAAATCTACGGGTTTTCTAAAAATATTATTTATCTACACCCATTACGCTAAATATATTATAGGTAACTAAATTTAACACGGATGTAAGGACAGCTAGTAGTCCAGTCATTTAAGCTTCAAAATTGGTGTTTTGAGGAATAAAATCGGAAAGTTTATAGGCTCTTGATTAACCAAAAAAAAGTCGCCATCCTTCCGAGGTCCGGAAGTGTCCGCCATCTTGGATTTTATGTGCGACTTTTCAATTTTTTTAAATTATCTTTGAAAATACTAATTTTATCTCAAAAATACCTCTATACAAAAATGTAGCTGGCAAAATTTTGAACAAATATAGTTTTATTATTTTTTTTTTTTTTAGCTTGAATAGGTTAAGAGCAACATTTATTTCCATGTATTATAATATTAGACGCGGCGAGCTACATAAGCGGCAAGTTAGCGACGCGCCGCACCGCACTCGTGTCCACCAGAAAACGCAATATTAACGGTTTTTTATACATATATATATATTGAGTATTGACATATAATAAATAAATATAATTATTGACATACACTATATTATTATAAATAATTTAAATATTATAATCATCTTATATGTGCAGTGTGCACCGCATATTATTATTTAGTAAAATTAAAACCACGATAACGATACTGACTGGGCATCGACTATTCTTTGTATTATTGATTTATTTATAGTTTGGATAATAATTATTATAGTTTTTACTATTTATGATTTATATTATAACCGAAATGTGATGTTTAAATTGTGAACAGTAAAGTTTTGAAGACGAATCCAATGATAAATTATGACGAGGATGAAGTAATATATGGTCCATCATCCAAACGAAAAAATTAATTATTTAATGTATTATAATAAGAATAATGAATTGGAATAATAATATTAATTAAAACAAAAAAAATGTAAATAAAGCAATTTACATTAAAAATATTGTATTAATTCTGTAAAATATTCAATGCACCTATATATGTGCTATATAAAAATATGTTATAAAATAATATTTCACGAAATAATATGCGGTGCACACTGCACATATAATATTATTATGATATTTAAATTATTTATAATAATATAGTGTATATCAATAATTATGTTTATTTGTTATATGTTAATATATATACATATACATATGTATAAAAAAATAAACCGTAAATATTGCGTTTTCTAGTGGACACAAGTGCGGTGCGGTGCGTCGCTAACTTGCCGCCTATATATAATATATAGTATTATAGTTCGTCGCGTCAAACATTATAATACATGGATAAATTTTGATCTTAACCTATTCAAGCTAAAAATAAATAATGAAATTATATTTGTTCAAAATTTTGTCAGCTACATTTTTGTATAGAGGTATTTTTGAGATAAAATTAGTATTTTCAATATAAAATCTAAAAAAATTGAAAAATCGCACATAAAATCCAACATGGTGGACACTTCCGGACCTCGGAGGGATGGCACCTTTTTTTTGGTTAATCAGGAGCCTATAACGAAACTTCTTTTGCAAAGTTTCAAAACTTTCCGATTAAATTCCTCAAAACACCTATTTTGAAGCTCAAAGGTGGGATAGTCAAGTACTTCATTATCTGAAATTAAAATTTAAACAATAGGTAGCTAGTTTATACAGTGCAATATTATTTTATTAACTTTTCAGTCAATACCTGCACCTTACAATAAAATAGTATGAATACTGAATAAGTTCATGATATAAATTGGTACCTACTATTCCATATATTATTTTGAAAATTTTATTGCAGGTTTGGTGTATACCATCGTATATTCGTAGTAAAATTTATAGTATAAGTAGGTATGTAAACATTTTCAAAAGTCCTTTTATTACAAAATAACAAAGAATTAAGATCATTATTCTTTGTTATTTTGTCCACATTTAATTTCAGTATGAACTTATACTTTGAAGAACTAAATATTAAATTTTCAAGTCTAAGCATTAAAAATTAAAAAGTAGAAATTTTCAACTATAAAATAATTAATATTGTCAAAATTAGAACTTCAAATTCAAAAAAATATGCCTACGAAATACTTTTAAATAGATATTTTAACGGCTTATAAGTAATTTTACATTTAATTGTTTTATCAACAATTTTCGAAAAGACATTAAAATTTTTTTAAATATTTATAAACAATTAAAAAAGGTCGAAATATTTTGAAAATGTCATCATGTATTTATAGAAAATTATCATATAAATATTTGTTGAAGAATATCAAAAATATGTAACGTAAAAATTTATCTTCAAACGTTTATAAAATAATTAATGTAATCTTAAGGTAAACTTTTTTTTATTAAAGTTAAAAAAATGTATGAGGAGCATTGGAGTACACTTTTAGGTGTTTTGACCCAACAAAAAAATTTTTATCGGCATAATTTAAATTTAATATAAAGATATTGATAATCCTAGAAAATCATATAAAACGAAATATTAAAATTTGTAATTTATAAAATCACATCTATTTTTAATTTTAATTTATTAGAAAGAAAGAAATTATTTTAAATTTTTTATTTTTTATTTTAAATTATTTTATAAAAACGATACTAATATTCACGAAAATATAGAAAATGTAAATAATTTAAAATAATATTATCTAAAACAAACACCCGTGTACCTATATGATAAAAAAAATAAATGTTTTTATTTATTTTAAATAAAATCAATTTTTCCGTAACATATTTACCTCAATGTTATATAAATACTATAATATATAAAAGTTTTATATTTAATCACAATATTTTATTTGGATGTTGATGTAGGTAACTAGCAATATTGTGATGTCGCTATTAATTTGCAAACGTCCGGGCGCGATAGGCAATCATAAAATTAATAATCTGCACCGTACGCGTCGCACAACTCGGCAACGTTACACTAAATTTTGCCCGCAATCGTATGATTTTTCGGGTACCTACAAAAAAAAAAAACAATATCTTTTGTAGTTTTTCACACAGTGGCTGAACGCAGTACTGTGTCGCGAGAAAGGTAAAGCGTCCGCAGTCGTGTTTAGCCCAAAAAACGAGTATTTACCTACCTTTAGCACCGCTGTACGCGCAGGCACTGTCCCGTTAAAAAAACCATCAACAAGGGTGAAGGGGCGACAGTCGCATATTATACGGACGATCCGTTGAACACGGGCCAATTTTTTATTTTCGTATTGACATATTTGGCAATTTATAATCCGTGCGCGACTACGGTAAATAATAACCAGTTTTGATCTGTGGTGCAGTACGGTTGCTCGTGCAGGTGGTTCTATATAGTAGGTACTATTTCAGAACGCTGCCACTCGAAAACCCTTTTCGATTGATTTGAGAATAGGCCCCCAGGCCTCAGGTTGATCGTAGAAACATGGTTTTGGTATCAAAATAATCACGAGAAGTTGTACACTAAATATTCTTGGAACAGATTTTCGATATCTAAATTTGCCGATTTTATATGATTTAAAAAAAAAAAATGAAAAATGGTACAAAATTCAAATACAAATAAAATTGGAACGAAAAAATATATTAAAATTGTGTTCCAAGAATATTTAGTACAACTCCTCGTGATTATTTCGATACCAAAACCATGCTTCTACAATCAACTAGGCCTGAGAGCTATATTGGAAATACAAAAGCATGTTTTACGATCGATACTGTGACGGCCTCTTAAACTAATGAAACCGTTTTTGGCCAGAATTGTATTGAAGAATTATTGTAATTGCCTGTCGTCCTTAAATGAGACAATAATACTGGAATTTGCGTAGGTACGTTGAGTCGAGGTACTATATAGGAAGTCGTTCAAACTGAATTGAGCTGTGGTTATACCTATACAGCTATACCAGACATAACCAGACGTTTTGCTTCATAATGAATAACATAGCTGCGTAAATCGCAGTATTAACCTTGTATTAATTACCTACCAGTGGTTTTCAACCTTTTTAATTAACGATCCCACACAATTCATTAACTACAGAATTTACGCAGTAAACCAATTCATAAAACATATTATGAATCATAAATTGATGAATCATAATAATATATATATCATACTACTTATATACTCGTATATAAAAAAACAGTCCTTTTTTATGTTCCAATTTTGTAACGACACTATATATATTTAACTTTTTTCCAATTTTTTTTCACACAGATGTTCCAATATTACTCTTCTGAGTGTCAGTGCGTCGCCTGAATTTTAATTTTTTTTTAAGAGGGATGAAAAAGGGAGAATCGTATTTAAAAATAATGATGACAAATTATAATTTTAACTATAGAATTGTTTTTAATAATAATACTATGTAAATATTATTATTGTTATTATTAATGTTATTATAATTCAGCTAATACTACGATTAAACACTTAATCAAACTAAGTAGAATATATTTTTTTTTTATAACACAACAATGTGTGTATATAAAAATTTCATATTATAGAAAAAGCAAAAACTACACTCGGGCGAAGCCGGGTAATTCAGCTATAGTATTATATTATAAAATATTAGAAACACGACACACCTCAAGGACGCTCGTGGGTAAACGGTTAAAAAACAATGGTGTATACCGTCGTATCGAGGCCGTAATCGGAATATATTTTCGCGCGGGCGGGGGTGGTGGGGTATAGTAAGTGGTGTGTAAAATAATGAACGATTTGCGTCCAAACACAATCATGCTCCTATATTGTAATTGTTTGAACTAAATTATAAATATTAAATTTCTCAAAAAAAGCTGATGTTAAATTTCTAAATTTGCGAGAAAATTTCGTTGGTGCTGATGGGGGGTGGGGGAGGGGGCGTTGACACCCCCACCCCCACCCAATCTACCCAAATTACGGTCTTGGTTGTATCTAATTATAGGTAACAGTGATTATTCAATTAATTTTGGAGAATATAAGACAGTATGAAATATAAATTGTATTTTTTTGTAGCTATTCATTGAATAATGTTATGTTTTCTGTTAATTGGGCCATTAAAAAACATAATTGAATATTTGATATATTGTATTAATATACACTTAATTTATAAAATACAAAAATATCGTAACAGATATTTTTAAAATATCTGTGTAAAAAGTTAAAAATAATTACTATTTTTACGGGCAAAAAAAAGCATGATCTTTAACTGTTCAAGGATAATGAAAATTACTATAGTGCACTAGTTCACACTTTTACTTTTGAATTTGACACCAAATAATTCAGAACCCCCTACTCGATGAGTGCTATTACGAGTATATACTTAAATTATTGTATTATATTCATATCATTATAATGCTACTATAAATAAAATACATTAAATTTAATACACCTAGATTACTTTACAGTTCTTATTCCTACAATTCCAACTCACCTAGCAGTACCTAATGTCTTAACTTATAGAGATGATTGTTTTATCTGCAAACGCTTAATATTTCATAATTTCATATTATAGGTAATATTTATAGGTAATAACCGATATTGGCTATATAAAACCTATATTAACGTTAAAAAACATTTTTCAAATAATTTAATTTGATATTTTGAGCGCTCCACTCAATTATTCGTCGCTCCGATAAGTACATTGTCTTTACTATGATGTGTGTTAATTTTATGTGTGTAACAATAAGTAGTCAATAAATGCTTCGATTTTCAACTTTCAGGGTGGTTTTAGGTAAAAAAATCGAATCAAGTTGTATGTTAGAGGTCAAAACTAAAAACTTCCCATAGGTAGGTACTTTTATTTTATATATTTTATTATTATCAGTAGAAACAAACAAAAAAGGGTTTTTTTTTATGTAATTGAATTCTTTAGGTATTTTGTTATAGGTTATTCAAAAACGAATAAACTGTAATAATATAATCGAATAAATTTAAGTCTTTATAGAAAAAATCTCCATATTTTTTTAGATTCTGAACGGAGTGATGAATGTATTGCTTTTACAATGATGTGTGTTTTTTTTTTTTTTTTTGTGTCTGACGACAACATTTGGAGCAGTAATAATGCTCCGATTTTTAACTTCAGCCCCTCTTTGAATAGGAAATTGAATCTAGTTGGTACTTTGGGGGGGGGGGGGGTCAAAAGTAAACAGACGAGATAAAACAAAAAAAAAGTGACAGAAAAACGGAAATTTTACGAAAAACCACTTTTCGACAAAATCGATTTTTTGATTTTGCTGTAACTCAAAAAAAAATCATTGTAAATACTTGAAATTTTCACCGAATGTTTATATTATGGTTATCTCTTTACAGTTAAATATTAAAAATATTTTGATCATTTTTAAGCTACTTATAGACAATTGAAATTTTCGACTTTTCTAAGTTTTTTTTCTTCAAATGCCGATAAAATTTTTTTGGGTGGCCAGAAAATCTTGAAAATTTAATACAAGGTTTCTTATAAGTTTTTCTTAAAGTGATAAAAAAAAATCCGAAATCGTTAGTCACAATTTTTTTTTATAAGTGTTTAAAGTTCGAATTTATACGAAATATGTCAAAATTTAAATTAAATTTCATACTCTCATTATGCGTATGTTGCCTAATACTTTTTTTTATTAATAAACAGATATTATAAAGTAACTATAGTAACATAATATAGTAACTATACTATTTGTTTCAAAATAGAATATATGACAATATTTAAATATAATATATCCTAGACTGACAAATCATCTCCGTTCAGAATCGTTTTTCGTATACAATGATACCTATCATTGCATTCAAATTTAACCTACCCTAGTTCGAGGTCCACCCCACCCCCTAATGTACAGCAGAGCGATACTCACTTACCCGCTTTTTTTATATAATATGGTATAATTTTCAAAATATTTTTATTTTTTTATTTTATAAACGATAAGCACTTTATGAATAGGTAAAAATGCTTGAAAATGTAATACGCGAAGTTCTTATAATTAAATGGTTTATCTCCGAATTGTTTTATTTTCCTACTTTATATCCGTCTATTTTAATAGTAATAAATCATAAAATGATTACTTTTTTAATTAGTTCCCACCTATAAATAATTAATTATAACTATATTTTGAATCTTGAATCCAAATAATATAATCTACAAACGTAATAAATATAGGTTTTACTTATTACCAATATAGTCATATAGACGTAGTTATTATTCTTTAGAAGTGAATTCATAGTGTCATAACATACCTATGTACTTTTTACCTGTGTAATTCACACACAAAATAGTCATTATCAAAATAATATCTGAAAATCATATTTCATAATTTTTAATAGGGATGAAATCCACAGCCAAAATCTTTGAACACTCAGTAGTCTGTATATTAGATAATCAAAATTGTAGACAGTATTTATTTTTTCATAATAAGTAATTTAATAATGTAAAATTTGTGTGTGACTATTTTTAATTCGTGAATGTGGCGCGAGAGTCCAAAAAGGTTGCCGACCACTGTATTATAAGAGAGGTGTTTCAATTACTTCCAAATCCCAAATTTCAAAAACGTATATTATGTATAGAATTTGTATTAATCATTACTCATTAGTAAATTTAATGGTCATCATATCTACATTTAATTATTTTGTTGACGCCACATAGTTATAAGTCATGACATAGGTATTTATGTTTTCAGGGCGTTACTCGTTTGTGAATATTTACTTTTTTGTGACTCGTTTGCTCACAAAAACATAACTCGAATAGCAAATTGTGTGTATGAATTTGTAAATACCTGCGCTAAAATTATCCAAAGGTATAACTACATAAATTATTACAAAAATACAAAATGTTACCAAAATCAATAATACCCCTTGCATAGACTCTGGTCTAAGGATGGGTGTTGTCGCAGAAAACTGAATATGAATAAATGATAAATGAAAAATACATTGCCTTGCCGATTGCGTTTCCACCGTGTACATTTTTATTGGTTTTCGTTAATACGCTAGTCTGATCAAAAAATTCAAGTTGTTTAACGCAATAAAATGTGGTACTTATTTATATAAAAAGGTGTAGGCTATAATATTATTATAATTGTTTTATAGAATGTCGTTTCTGTTCCATGTTATCGTGATAGATGTGGTTATTAGGATTTCACTAATTGTGGTACATTTTTGTTGACTTTTAGTACCTGTTTGATTGTTGACAATATTTATTGTATATAGTAATAATTTCTTTGTAAAAAATATAAAATTAGTTGACATACGATACGAATACGTCGCTGTGGTCTGTGACCGTCGATATCATCAACGTCGGACGGGCGTGGTTGTTTATTTGCAAAATCAAACAGACTGAACGATTTTGATGAATCTATTCTGTGATCATATTTTTTTCTTTATAACATTTTTTTATTTCACTATTTTAATTATTATGTTTCATGTACAATTAATTTAACATAATAATGAACAATTTATTTTACTAATCTAATTATAGGTACTGATGAATTGTAATTTGAATAATAATATTTACATGTCTTTATATCCGACTAATTTTGTAATTTAACCCGAAATTTTGCCTCGTTTCTCCCTCCACCGTAAATATATTTGGATCCATGTCTGTAAACAATGATACTGTTCACGTAATTTACTTTATGCAATATCATTAATTGATAGATGATGCTTTTTACATTATATGGACCTATCACTCAAAAGTTACTATAAGCAGCAGGCTGGAGTAAAATAATTTTAAAAAGTATTTTGAATAAATATACTTAAATAATCAGTGTTCTGAATAAAATATTTAAAACACATAAGTATTTTAAAAATATTTTTATACGTATTATATAGATACTGTAAAAATTATAATACTGATGTCTTCGGGATGATTACAATAAATATTAAATTATATCGAATGTTTATAAATAAACAGTTTTTATTTACAATACTATAAAACTATGAAAGTATTTAGGGTGTGGCATTAAATACCTTATAATGGTTTTTTGGGGGAACAGTATTTTCTGAAAGTATTCCAAATATTTAAGGTATTCGGATCACTATCAAAATCTGATAGGCGAACCTCCATTAGGGTAGTCAGGAGACTTGTATGCGGGGACAAGACGTTTGTAAAACGTGTTTGTATATTCAAGTTTACGGTGTGATGAACATAGGCGGCGCTAGAAACTGGGACGTGTAGTACTTCCTCCCTCCCGTACACGACTCCCGTTTGCGCAGTCAGCGCCGTTCACACCGTATTCTCGACGTCGTACCACGCGCAGTGCGCACTCGACGACACTCGTCAGTCGGCTATAGCCAGTGGTTTCGAGGTAGACATTGTTCTTTAGCTTTTATTTTGTTCTCTCTCTGCCGAATAATAATAACATCAACAGTCAACGCCACCGCGCGCAATAAATCTTGTCGGATATAACCATCAGGTCATCGGTCGTTTTGCACGAACCACCCGGTTTGGCGACCACAATAAGAGTGAACGACACCATCGCCGCCATCGAAAAAAAATTTACACGGCCACATTCCATCGCCAGTCAACGGCAGTCGATCTAAACACGTCTCGTCCGTCGTCTCCTGTCTTTGTATTTTTACGTCACGAGAATATTCGCGATGGATTGCACAAAAAAGAAGCTCTACAAAGTCGTATTGACTGGAGGTGAGAATGATTTCCCGTACGCCGTGTCTATCCCGACAAAGGTGGTTTGGGTATAGATACGGTGTCGGGAGTTAAAAAAATAATTTACTAATATTATTCAAATTTAGGTATTTAGTATAAATATATAGTATGTTTCGTTAATTTTAATTTTTAAATATTCGAATGAAACATATTATGTAACATATTAGCTTTGTATTTCGATGTATTTTTCTCTGTTTTTGATTTGATATGTTTCATCGTGGAAAATCCACAATTATAAACATATATATATATTGAATGTATTTGAAATTAGCCACAAAATATTATGCGTAGAAACAAAAAGTACCAAACATTATTATTAATAAATAATCAAAAATTATATTTATTATATTATGTATTTTAAAGATTCAAATTCCGAAAAAGTTAGTAGTTTATCGCCTGTCTCTCACACTTGTTGCTCAGATTACATTGAAAGGTTTAGCTTAATTTGTAAGTAATTATTAATGTAATTCAATATTAAATAAGTTGAATATACTCACCGTGATCCTTGCCATGATACTGGGTGTTGGATGGTGTGGGAGGAGGGTTACTCAGAAGGTACCTTTTACGAATAGATACTTAAAAATGACAGGTAAGACCAAGTCACAAGACAATTAATTACAATACCTATTACAGTATGTATACCTAAATGTTATTTTTCTATCAGTTTATTTTTGTACGAGTGTTAAAAAATTTCAAAAATAAATAAATCAAGAAATGTAATTATTGTTTTTATTGAAAATTATAATTTAAACAATATTATATTATGTAAATAATATAAAACAATATTACAACATGATTATATAAAATCACATTTGCTGTATTTACCTATGTAAATAATCTACTTGTTGACTGTTGTACCGATGTATATTCAACAAAATACCTAATAAATAAACGCCAATTGCTATTTTTAAAACAAAATTAAATAAATACAAATCTAAAGTCGTATAGATTTATTCATTTTTATACTACGAATTTATTATTCATTCGTATAAGTTTTGAATGTTTTTGAATGTTTTAATATACAAAAAGTTCAATGATGATCCATATTTAGTATCCCGGGAAATGAATTTTGTAAGTTCTATGTTTATAATAATGATAGTACACGTTTTTTACAATTGCTCTTTGAAGTATAAATTGAATATATTAAAATTAAGTTATTCTTCGGTTACACTGCATATTATTTGTATATGTAGTATATTATAGTCTTATGTTAAACAATTTTTGTTTTATCGACTTACAGTCTTATCTGGAACAACTAATAATTGGTTATCATTAAAACGTACAAATAACATATTATGTATTATGTACCTATAGTTACATTTTATAGGTTTTCAATAATGGGTTTTTAATTTTGTATATTATTTTGTCATTTTTGGTTATAAAAAATAGCTTACACCGAGTACAACAGTACAATAATAAATGAATTCTTTGGGCGTATTCCGTCTCGGCCAAAAATGACCTTTCCCTTTTACCCCGAATTTCATTGTTATACGATTTCCGTTTCGTTCAGAATAGTTTAGAGTTTAGACCCATTTAAAATTAAGCGGGCAATGGTTCTCAATCAAATGTTGTTATACATTATCTACAATATTTTAGAATTATTTAGCAAACACTAAAAATATATGCAAATATATTAAGTAAAAAGAAAGAACACAATCAGAAACAAACGACACGCGGCACCTATACCGGTCAAACGAAATTACTTTGCGAATTCATAAAAAGTATGTGTAATAATTTTAAAAACAATGCGTGAACATTTTTTCCCAAAATCAAAACTTTTTTAGTTTTTTCTTATGACGAGTAGTTTTTTTTTTAACTATGCGTTCATACCGTGTCTTATAATTATCCGTACTCGAATGATACACGCTAAACCCAGCAATCGCTTTATCCCGTACTCACTGTGAATGTCAAACGATTACAATAATACACCGCAGTTCTTGGTCGGAAACTCAGAACTAGCAACAGTATCGAAGTCCGCGTGACGCCAGTTTGCCTCTCAGCGTAGGCCGACCGACACACAACACCCTCTTTTCGAAGTCGACGATATCATATTATTACTATAATAGTATAATGTCTTTATACTCAGTCGCAGTTACGTATTTACAATTTTTTTTTTGAGGGGGGAATTATAACTCATAATAGTGAAATATTTGTTTTCATTATGATTTTAAATTGATATAAAAGTAGTCTGGCAAAACGGGTATTATTTTTCTAAATGAACACATCATAACCGCAGAAATACCATGTATTTTATATAACCTGAAATAATTCTGTAATACAATTTTTATTTCTCACAATTTGACTTATAAAAATTCAATATTTTGAAACACGTTGTCAAGTAGGCGGAATTAATAAAATTAAATAAATTTAAACTATAATGGTCAAAATATAAAGTATGTGCCTGTATCATTTAGCGAAATAATCGAATTCAATATCTATAAAAATATAATGTTGTTATGCTAATTACTTGCAAAGTTTGTTCTACAATACAAATAATTGTATAACTAACTATATAAATATATACATTGAACGACATAATAATATAATATACCTATGTATAATAAGTAAAAATATATTATCAGCTGCATTGACACTTTAATAAATAATACGACATTTTATTATATTAATCCAATAATGTAATCATAATTATAACAAACCTTTGATCAATTAGTATTATTATACACCTAATTACTACCTAATACTGAAAGACTTTAATAACTATATTATTTACTGATTATAACGAATAATATATACCTAACTTATAAATTAAGGTAGTTGATACTTAAAGTTTTTAATTATATTTTTTTAGACAGATGTTAAATACTCCTCAGTTGATCAGTTTGCCTTTTTTCTTATAGGAAAATAAAATATAGTAATAAATAATAATTACTAAAAATAGCAGCTATATACTTGGTAAATAACATATTATATAGGTATCTACTTAGAATTCTATTCTACCTACCTCTTAACACTTTAGACTTGTCAATAAAAATGAATCACTATGATCATTTTCGAGTGCTTTATAAACAAATAATATTATCAAAGTATATTATTAATTTTTTTTTTTTAAATTATAATTATATTTAATACATTAAATTAAGTTACTACATCTATATATTTTTGTTGATGGTGATCAGGCAAATTGACGATATTTTCAGAGCAGATTTACATTTATTTTATGAAAAATATTCTGAATATTTATAATTTTTGGAGCCTAGTTACAAAAAAATGTATACTTAAATAAAACAAATATTGTATTTATCTAAAATATTTAATTATACCATTATCAACTTAATTAGTGAATATTAGCATTCATGAAATCTAGGTAAATCAAGAAATAAATAGATTTTGGTAAATAAGATTCATTATTTTGATTTAATATTTTTCAAAATCGATGAAATCTTATTTGTAATTAGAAATATTGGGTTTAATTTTAGCTTCATTCAATGTTTTTTTTTTTTTTTAAACAAGAAATTCGATATTTATTTTAATTTTCTAAATTTCATTACTATTTATAGTTCGTAATGTAGTATCAATAATTTGAACCATTCATGCAATGTGCTCATAATTTAATATAAATATGATTAATTATTTATAATTTTTATAAAACTAATATACTTTTTACCAATGTAAATGTTTGCATTAACTTTTTAATATTTTGAAAAATAGTTATTTAATAGCCATGCTAATCTTTGTACTTTGTTAAATTTAGGGCCCTGTGGTGGTAAGACAACAGGACAATCAGAACTATGTACATTCTTCGAGAATCTAGGATGGAAGGTACACATTAAAACTATTTCAATTATTAAAATAATTAATTGAAATTATACTTATTTTTTAGGTTTACAGAGTTCCAGAAACTGCCAATGTTCTATTAAGGTAATTTTATTTATTTTTATACAGATAAAAATATTTTTAAATAATTAATTAATATTCAAATTTAATTTTATGCAATGGATACAAGTATTTAATATGTAATATGTATGTACATAAAACATTTAAAGTCACATATTTAACTGCAGTTTTTATTTTTATCTAATAACATAATTTATATTTAACTTTTTATGTACTTATTCATTTCATCATAATTTTTTGATATTTGTCAACCATAAAATAAATAATATATGAAAGCAAGGCCTGAATGATTAAATAATTAAAGTTAATTTTAAGGATTCATTTTTAGAATTTCTATAAATATTTGTATTAAATGATAAATATTAATTTTTATATAAAATAAATCAGTTATAACATTTACCAGTACGATTTTATAAACCCTGCTACTTGCTAGCCATATAAATAATTATTTCTTTATAATTTAATACTAAAAAACTTGAAAAATAGATATGTACAAAATATTTTTAACCTTGTGTTTATAAACAACATTGATGTATCTGATGACTAATGATGTTATGAGTTATGATAATTGTATTTTTATAATAGTATACCCTTACATCATTATATAGTTTTAATAATTGTTATTATTATTATTTTTTTTACAGTGGAGGTATCAAATTTTCGGATTTAAGCGAAGATCAAGGTAATATATTTCTGAAAAATTTAAGATTATTTATTTACTTAAGTCACGTTTTATGCGAGTATCAATTATATTCTTTAATGTGAAAATAAAAAAATCGTTTTTCTTTGGCAATTATCGAATTTACTCATAATACTAAGTTTTTTCACCGAGCATTACTGTTTTTATTTTCATTCTATTACTCATTTTATCATATACATCATACTTATTCGTCTATCTTAAATTTGTTTTTGCTAACTGTCAATAAATTATAACACATATGCCTACATCATAGTAATTATGAAATATTTATCATTAACCTCATAATATTATTTTTATTTTCTATTACAGTCGATAAATTTCAAGATAATCTTCTCCAAAGTATGATACACATAGAAAATACGTATTTTGAGCTGGGAAAATCATGTGAACAGAACTGTCTGATCATTTGTGACAGAGGTGCTATGGATGCTTCTGCATGTAATATAAAAAAAATATGTATTATATATTATAAATATAAATTGAATTACAAGTAAAAAAAAGGAAAATAATACAATTGAAAGATATTATAATGAACGAAAGAAATATGAGACGCAACTGATCAAAAAATCTCGAACAGTTTAAATTATCAAATAATATTTCGTTAATATCTAGTTCAGCTGTTTTATATTTCTCAACGGTTATTTAGTATTTTAGATTGTTATTTGTAAATAGAGGGAGAAGGGTAGAATATATTTTTAATTATTTTTATAATAACCATTGATCATCAACAATATTGCTGATCGTTGATCGATGTATTTACTATAGATATTAGATACTTTATTGTTTTTATTTCCACATTTTTTTGACTAATAATTTTTGTATTGTTTGGTCAAACAAATAAAATAAAATATGAAATTCAATTATTTAAAATGTTATCGTTAAAAATACAATAATATGACACATAGATTAATAAAATAGTAGACTTGAATAAATATTTATACTTTATACATGTAAATATATTTAATTTTTGGTTATATTTAAATATTTAATTACACATTTATACATTCGAAATATCTTATAGAAAATTCAATAGACCGGAAATATGTCATTGCAATAGCTCAAAAAAAAAGTGAAAACACTATACTTTTTTACCCAACAAAGCAACACTTGTACAATATTGTGTAGATTAAACAATATTCAAAAATTAACTATTTATTTGTATAGACATACCTTGTCACAAATGGAATATAATACTAAAAAGACACTGCTATAATGTAGTTGATTTGAGAGATAATCGGTACGACCAAATAATACACATGGTCTCAGCAGCATGCGGTGCTGAAATATTTTATACAACCGAGGTAATGACCTCTATAAAAACTCTTTCATTTGTTTAATAAAATGTTTAATATTTAACGTTTATTACAGGATCATACAACCAGGAGTGAAGACGTGGCTCTTGCTAAAAGTCTAGACATCAAAGCATCAACGGCATGGATTGGACACCCATACTTTGATGTCATTGATAATTCGACAAATTTTGAAAATAAAATACGCAGAATGATAGCTGTAAATATTAATATCAAATCAATTTTTGACATACTCCGATAATGATTTTATTATTTTAAAATCTCTTAAACAGGCTGTTTGTCAGAAATTGGGCATAAATACTGATGATACATTGGCAACAAATTCGAAAAAACGTAAATGGTTAGTGAAGTACCTGCCTAATGATGAGTTGTTTCCACCGTTTCAAGATTTCGAGGTCGAACACTATTACTTGCAGACATACACAGAAAATATGCAGTCTCGCTTACGAAAACGAGGACAAAAAGGTTGCTTATCCATCTTTACATACACATGGTATGCTGACTATGATTTAATTTTTGTTTGGTTTTAGGTCATTGGAATTATACACACACGCTTCGTAAGCCTAAGGTCCAAGATCAAGTAGTAGAAATTAAAATGCAGCTCACTCACAGGAGCTATTCAAATCTGTTGCCACTGAAAGATGAACACCACTATCCGATATATAAAACAAGGCGTTGCTTTATACACAAAAATCAGTATTTCCAGCTGGACATTTATCGTAAACCTTATCATAGAAGGTACCTACATGCCGAACAACGTTAAAAACGCCTAAATAACCAATTATTTGTATTTTTTTTTTTATTATTAATTATTATTATTTTTTGGTTTTAGGTGTAAAGGGCTAATATTACTTGAGACGCATTCCGTTCTTGGAGATCAAGAGCTTGTTGAACGCTTACCGACATTTCTAGACATTGAAGCTGAGGTTACTGGTAACGCAGCTTATTCAATGTTCAATTTGTCACTTGTTGAAGATTGGGAAACAACAAATCAGTTTAGTTACTAGGTACTTTCCTATAGTGATTAAAAGGGAGTAATTTTAAGTTTGTAAGTTTGTGAAATTGTACTATAAGAATTTTTTAAAGATATATAGTAATAACTAAGTTGTACAAAATTTTCTAATTTTTTTTTTCAGGATCAAATGAAGACTAAGTTAGTTACACTAACGGGGAAAACTAAAAAAAATTATTTACTTTGCTTTTACGTTTTTATTAAAATATTATAATTATTAATTTTGTTTCTAAGTATTTAACATTATAATATGCATTATTATTTTGTTTTTGTTTTTACAAACCATACCTACTAATGCTGTATTACGCATTATTTGTGTAGGTAGTATATTATTTATTTTATTTTTCAGATAAATCTTATGATGTATTTATATAATAAACTATTTAAATTATATCTAAAACAAAAATTGCTTATTATTTGGATTTCCTGCATGTATGTATTAATATTCATTGATGATAGTATGAAATATCATGCATGTTGTTGTTTGACTATTTTTTATTATCCTTTAAAAAAATTTTAATTGCATTATTTTGTAATGTTGCATACTTTAATGTCAGTTAAGACTGAAAACCCATACAAAGAATCAGAATAATATTATAAACAGTGAAAACAGTGATAATAGGTTTTATAAGCAGTAATAAATAGCGTCACACGAAATTGTTCGGAAAAAAATTAAAAAATATATATCTATATCTATTATGTATATTTGTATATTTGTTTATTAATTTACGGAATAAAAATTTCTTATTTAGTACAGCACACAACAATAATACAGTTATTTAACATAATTAATATATACAAGGGACGATGGCCCAAAAATACAGAAAAAATACAGGTACATTAAATATAAAATATAATAATTAAGATCTATGTTAAAATGAAAAGCGTAGACAGTGTATTTTATACTTTTTTAGGTAGAACAGATGTATAGTATATTTAACAAAATGTTAATTACAAATTTAAGTAGGTATAGTTTCAGCAGGTAATCACTGCATAGTTTAATCGTAGATTACAAATAGAAATAAATTAATAATTTATGAATAATTAACACGAAGAATCAAAATAAGAAATCAAGATAAGAAAAACTCGAGAAAACGTTGAATACATACTATAAATTATTGCATGTCCACTGTCCAGTATTTTTCAAAATAATCTGGAAAAACATACAAAAAATTAAGGAAAAACGTAAATTTTTACGTAAAACTAATTCTTGATAAAATCAATTTTATTATTTTGGTGTAGCTCAAAATCGAATACTATACACTATACTTAACTTTGATCAAATGTAATTTGTATTTCCTACACTAAGCATAATAATTTTCATATTATTTTGACTCTTTTAGAGCTATACGTCGATACTTGATAAATAATATAATATTGTTCACCTTTTTTAGTCATTTTTTCTAGATCAAAATGTTTGAAAATTGAATAAAAAATTATTCATAAGCTGTTCCTTTGCAAACTAAAAAATATCAAAACTACTTGGTTAGACATTTTTTATAAGTGTTTAAAATTCAGTATTTTGACGAAATTTTTATTATTTTGTAATTATTTTACCGTTAGTAGTTCATAAAAGAAATTTTAAAAATTTAATAAAAGAGTCCTCATAAGTTTTTCTAACCATGATCAACAAAAAAAAAACATTTACTGGAAGTCACATAATTTTTTTATAAGCGTTTGAAACTTCGAAGTTAAAACTTAAACGATATTGCGTATTTCACCCGTAAGATAACTGTTTTTATTGTTATTTTTTTATAAATGATTTTTGATATTTTTTGTATTTTAAAAACAATACCATGGGTACTTTTTTTGTATACATTTGAACGTTAAATTTAGACGAAACTACACATTTAAACAATAAATACAATTTTTAATTATTTTGTTATACTTTAAAAACATTATTCACAGTATTTAAAACTTTTACATATGATTTTTATTTAACAAAATGAAATGATCAAAACATGTAGATTAATGTACATAGGTATAAATATATAATACTCATTTATACCATAAGTTCATTAAACTTTTTTACAGTAAATTGGTATCGACTCGATAATTAATAACAATAATATGGGATAAATATTTTTTGTTAAAGTGTTTAAATATTAATAATGTAATAATAAATGCAATAATGTTTTTGAAAAATTTGAAACAATCTATCAATACTAATTGTAAAATAATTCACTTTAATAAACATAGTTATATTGAAAAACATATCATCATAAAAAGTATACTTAGTGATATAGGTTGATATTATATAGACTCAGTGCCGGCCCTATGGGGGGGCAAGCGGTGCGACTGCACCGGGCCCCGCGTTTGTGCGAGGCCCCACAAATTATGTAATACAATTATCACTTAGGTTAGGTTGGGCCCCCGCAAAATTCTGCACCGGGCCCCGAAAACCATGGGGCCGGCACTGTATAGACTGTCTCTCATCACTCAGAATCATTTTTCGTGTACAGTGATAAATATATCGTTAAATTCAAATCTTACACATCCATTCTATTGATCCATTTGACATCTAAATACCTAATATACAACCGAATGGTACTCAAGCAGTAGGGCTAGGATTTCTATGCATTTGCACGTTTTTTTTCCTTAAGTCCAAATTGATTGGTTGTCAGATATGTCCACGCTTATTCTTGAATAAATAGTACAATTTATTATTTGCATTTTTTGAACATAATGCATATAATTACATATATATATACATTTTTGAGAATCTTGTTAATTTTAAATGGTATTTAATGAACGTCTATAATTATTGGTTTATTTTTCGAATTATCGTAAATATACTAATTATTTAAATTAAAACGGACTTAATACTAAAGAAAAATAAGGGATTCAAAATATTTTAAAAAATGTGTAACATTATAAACGGCGATCATAAAACGGAAGAATATTACGTTCATATTACTTTAAATTCGGGACAAATCATATTATTTAAAATATCGGGTCATATATAATTGTATGATGTTGAAAAGAGTTTTAGCAAATATAAATCTTCGATTTAATCGCCGGTCGTTCACATTTGAAAATTTAAAAAACATAATTTAATAATAGCATGTAATAATATTAACAATATTTAAAAAAAAAAATTGTTTTTGCATATTTAAGTAAATAAAATGCATATTTTACAATTTTTTACTGCATAGAAATCCTAGCCCTAGTGCTCACTATTATTTGCTTTACTCATTAGTCATTCATCACTTGCCTACGTTTTTAATTATCATTATAAATTGTTGTTTATTCTATAAAAAAATATGACACTAATTTGGATCCGATCAAACAAAATAGTCGGGGTTTTTTGACAACTTTGTTGAATTGTGTGTTTCTAACGTAATAATAACTAATTTAACATTACAATATAATATTAATACAGTAAAACCTTTATATATTGTACGTACTGTAAGCGTTCGTTATTGGTAGGTGTCTGTTGGGCCAAATTTAAACTCCTACACAAATAACCTTTTTACCTGTATCATCATTAAATGTAAACTCCCACACTAATAACCTTTTAAAATTTTTACCTGTAAATCAAAGATATTGTAATCTTCTACATAGAAATTGAATTTATTATATTTTTCAAACAAATTTTATTTTATGTGTTAAATGTTAATAATATATTGTAAGACTGATATTTTTTTACAGCAATACAAGCAGTATTAATCTTTTGTAAGAGTTAACACTATATTTTGTAGGAGATTACCATTCCCCGTCTGTCGTAGACTGACTTTAATATTTAAATATCTAATTGATACACGCACATCTATTTAATAAAAATCCGAATGTTTTTTTTATCTATAATAAATACTAATGCATATATATACGAGTATATAGATACTGTAATGATATGCTCATTTTCACATATCATAATTGTATATTTATTATTTATTTTTATTCAATAAAATAAATAGCGGCAAAGTTGTCACACGTATGTAATAAAAACCAATAATCCCTATTGATCACTGATGAAAGAGACGATTCACATTGTTTAGTCGCGTGGGAACTCACACGTTATTGTGACTATATGGCGCAAAGCGTGTGATCCATTTCGTGTGCCGCCAAAGACAATGGATGGTCCAATGAGGCTCTCCGTCGTCGTGGAGAGAGCCGATTTCTCTAAAGACGCGGAGGCCTTTGATGGAGCCGCCTGCGACACTGGCCGGCTTGACCACGTTGTCTTCTCTTATCAGTGTAGACCACGATTTAAGATATACTTATGATGTATATCTTGAGCCATGGTGTAGACATACCGCCCTTCGAGTAACGTCTCTCTCCTGAGTGCATGAGCACCAGTCAAACAAGCAAGTGCAGGAGCACCTAAAACACCCAAGACATACACTCCAAATCCTGCGAGTGACAACTGAGCCGTTTCTTCTTTATTAAATTGAAATCTATCAGTGTTACTTTATTTAAATCTGAGTGTTTAAAATAATACCTTTTTCTATCATACTTATTACGTCAACTGCACATCCAGACAGCTGCGAATAAGGTAAGGTGCATGCGCATCGATATTCGTATAATCATACAATTTTATATAGGTATTATATTTTGTTTATTAAATTTAATAATTTAATAATCAATACATATTTTATTAACGGTATATATTTGATCATTCTCGAATTACGACCTCGAGAGCCCTCCGACGATCAGGAGGAAGGTAATCGCGCAAATTTAAAATAATCTGGAATAACTTAAAATAACTTATAACTAATACGGCATTCATTCAAGGCTTGTGTCCCTTGTGTTTGCCGAGAAACTATTCAAGAAACCCAATATAAGCCTTACTTAACATAGATTATTACTACGAGTATAATAATTTATTTTTATTTATTATTAAAATTATATATTTTTATTTTTATTTCTTATTTCTTTTATTTTGCGTTATTACAATACAGACAAACGTACATATTATGGTTAATTAAACGTATATTGTTACGAACCCTTTATTACACATATATATATAAATCAAACGGTATAACATACAATATATATATCGTACGGTGTGGTGACTCGTTTTATCAGATAAAATCTGTAACACGAACATGTCGAGGATAGATCGAAGAGTGTGAGCGTTGTATTATTTTAATTTAACCATTAAAGTATAGCCATACGTATCTTCTCGGAGACTTCGAAACTTGATGTCCCTCGGATAAGGATACGAGTCGACAAGCCTAGTAAATCACGTTACGGGACCACTTGTGACGGCATAGAGTAGGCACTATTTATAGAGTCACCACCACCACGACCGCTACTCTTCTCTTTATACAGGGTGATTGATTAAGCGTAAAACACTCATTATTTCAAAAAGTATTAACTTTTTTCAATTTTTTTTTTTCAAAATTTTTAGTTTTATGCTTTTCTAAAACTATGTAAAATTTTTATTCTTCTCACTTTAATATTAAATAGTGAAATCAATATCAACTTTTGATTTTCAAATGGAAACCTATACTTAAAATGTTATAAAATAGTAGGAATATTTTTTTTATAAATTCTAACGTTCAAATTATTATTTTACATTAATTCGTTAGCTAGATGTAGCTTTTCAAAGTTGGGCGGTTTTCGGTTTTTATTTCTGAATACCAGTAGTCACATGGGTAATGAATAATAATAGGTACATATTTTCACATGTAATAAACTCGTTATCGACTATCGTTCAACACAGTAATGAATAATGATAATGAACTTTGTACCTGTAGGTTACAAATTAATTGATATAACTAATTTAGATAATAACCTAATTAAAGTTTTGATAAGAAAATAAATAAATGAGTTGGGGACAGTAGTGAGTTGTCCACGGACTATAGAGTAATATTATAGTAATATATTACTCTATGCCCCATCACCAATTACACAGCAGCATTCTATTTATAGAATAAAATATTTAAATAGTTCAATTTACAACCGTTTTTTTAGCTATTTATTTGCAATTGAAATTTTTGATGTTTCTAATTCTTATAATTTAATACAAGGTTTAAAATAAGTTCCACTTAGCATACTAAAAAAAATAAATAAAAAATTGTTAATCACAATTACGGATATCAAAAAAGTAAAAAAACTTAAAAAAATATAAGGATACCTAAAAAATATTTAAAAATATAATTTTTTAATAAAAACTTAGTCTTTTTAACGACTTGAAACTATGTAAAAAATGTTATCAAAAACATGAATACTTTTTGAAATAATGAGTGTTTTACGCTTAATCAATCACCCCGTAGACACATGAAATGTATACAATATGCATATTAAATTTACCAATTACTATGCTTGATAAAATTTCCAAAATATTTTGACTCGTTTCTAGTTGATTACGAACATTTAAAATTTAAAAATTTAAGAGCCGCGGAGCAATGAATGTATTGGTTTTACAATTATGTGTTTTATTTTTTTTTTTTTTGGGAGGACACAATTTTAATTTCCCAATAGTATTCAAAAACGCCCAAAAAAACAAAATAAAAATTAAGAAAAAAAAGGAGGTAAGTGAGTATCGCTCTGCTGTACATTAAGGGTGGGATGGAAATGGACCTCAGACTAGGGTAGGTTAAATTTGAATGCAATGATAGGTATCATTGTATACGAAAAACGATTCCGAACGGAGATGATTTGTCAGTCTAGGATATATAATACTTAAATATTGTCATATATTCTATTTTGAAACTAATTCAAACATTTAAGTAAAAGTTTCAAGATCTTACGTTTAGTAATTTTTTAAAAATAACAAAAATCGAAAATTATTTATTAGTAAAACGTTATTTTACACGTGTATTTTTGATTTCAAATTAAAATTAAAACTTTAAACACTCGTGAAATTTTTTAAATTGAACAATCCTCAAACTTTTTTATAATTATTCTAAGCTTAACTTATGGACAGCATAGTATTAAATTTTCAATTCTTGGCTTTTGATAGAAAATATTTATAAATTTTTAACTACCAAATAGTGAAAAATATTCATGATTTTGACGAATTTTTGTCAATATTTGAACTTCAAATGCTAATAAAAAAAATTGTGCCTATGTATTTTTATAATTTTATAATTTTTTAATGAGAGTTAGAACAAGTTATGTGGACCCTTCAATTAAATTTTCAAGTAATTTGTCCCAGCTAAATTTTTTTTATCAACGTTTATAAAAAAAAAATTAAAATAAATTGATTATTTCAAATGTCTATAAATAGCTCAAAAAAAGTCAAAATATTTTGAAAAACAAATCACGTAAATAAAATGTCAATCTAAATAATTGGAAAAATTTTCAAGTATTTACAACTTATACTGTTTGAATAACAACAAATATCAAAAATCGTTTGAGGCTAAACCGTTATTTAACACGGTTTTGTAAAAATTTAAATTTCAAACACTCATAAAAAATTTTTGTCTGAATCCGGTAGAGTTTTTTTTACAGATAATTGAAGAAAAATTTATGGAGAACCTTGTACCAAATTTTAAAAACTTACTACTTATTTATAAAAGAAAATAATTTTACGATTTTTCAACCACAAAATTACTTGCAAATTTTCGCAATTTTGAAATATTTCGTTTAAATTCGAACTTTAAGCACTTATAAAAAAAAATTGTGACTAACGATTTCGGATTTTTTTTTATCACTTTAAGGACAACTTATAAGAAACCTTGTATTAAATTTTCAAGATTTTCTGGTCGGCCAAAAAATTTTTATCGTTATTTAAAAAAAAAAAATACTAAAAAAAATTAAAAATTTCAATTGTCTATAAATAGCTTAAAAAAAGTCAAAATTCTTTGAAAGTTTAACTGTGTATGGAGAATGCTAATATAAACATTTGGTGAAATTTTCTAGTATTTACATCTATTAGTTTTTGAGTTATAGCAAAATAAAAAATTTGATTTTGTTGAAAACTGGTTAGGTTTTGCGTAAAAAATCCCGTTTTTCCTCATTTTTTTAGGGTTTTTCCCGACTCATTTAAAAAATATTGAAAATCATAACATGCTTATAAACTTTTGTCAATTAAAATTTAGTAGTAAATAGTATTAGTATAACCAGTATAGGTGTATTATAGATAATTTTTTTTATCATTAGGTATTAAACACAAAATAGGTAGTCAGCGATCTAAATAGCAAAAGTCTTGTAGAGTATTCTGGTTTCTTGTTTTAATGTCGCTTATTGTCACACAAGACACAACTCATTTAAATATTAGTCCTCAGTTCTATGAACTACTAGCGATTATAACAACACCCGCCAATTAACGTGCAGCGTATTTTGTATTGCAGTGAGTTATCGCCTATCTATACTATTTATAATCAATGGTAATACATTATAGGAACACTATACAGAACTTACATGATTTGACGAATGTTGTAGATATCATGAATTTAACATTGATTAACGTACATTTCCCCAACACCACCCACTTGGCTCTGGGCATATTATTAGTTAGTTCAGCTTCTTCTTCAGATTCTATTTTAGCACAATATAAAAGGTATTTGTAAGTTAAAATATTATTAATAAATTAAATGATTAATGTAAATACATTAATTAGTATTTATTTTATCTAAATAACTGGGATTTCTAAATCAAGTTAACTTATACATAAGTACATTCCATATAATAATTTTATTTAAAACATACCTTCAATTTTTTCATCCCAACTTAATTCCATCATTAAATATCTTTCGGTACAGTACACTGTAAAAATTATAAATTTTAAATAATTGGTATATTGTATTTCTAAAATAATATTAAAATAAATAAGTACAAATACCATGTAGGCTCCAACAACATGATGTTTTTCTTATTTAACTGTATATTTTCAATTTAAGTAATAAAATATACATTATGGTTGTAAACTGTCTCAGATATTACTATCTTAGCTAAATCTTGGCCAAACATATGCGTACTTGTTAAGATATTCAATAATCTGTATTAAACAAAATATTTAAAGAATATTGTGTATTAAATAAATAAACTTAATAATGAACCAAACATAATTTATTATTATAACAGTGTTTATCTAATTATAAATATCTATATTTCAAAATACTTTTTTTATTCTTTTTAATTATTATTATTATACATCTAAACTTTGAAACTTACATAAAATCAAATAACTCATTATTACACTTATCTTTATCAAAATAATACAAAGAAAACTTTAACATAATACAAATATTTGCAAAATTAATAGTTAGATTTTGAAATAAGTTTATTTTTGGAATGATTGAATACATAAAATTAAAACTTTCTACTCAATCTCAAATGTACACGTAATTTTGTAGTTTTAAAATGCTGAATTTTATAATTAACTATTGGAAATTTAAAACGAATGCTATAATATAAAACTACCTATATGTTAATATTTGTATATCTTATAAGAAACAGTAAGTCATTGTTTAAGGCGGAGGTTAGATTCTTGGAAAACAAATTACCGAAAAAAAACATTAAGTGAAACAAACATTATTATAATATGTTCATGCTAATAAATATCAATGAATTAAATTAAATATATTATTTATATGAAAAAAATTTTATGATTTAATGATTTCCGGTTCAGCCACTGCCCACTGTTCATAAAATTATTTATTGTTTTCAATATAATTACTTTAAACAGAAATAAACACAACACTGGCTTGAAACATTGTGTCACAGAATAAAAATGTGTTGACAAACAATCTAATTCTCAGTACATAATATTGTAAATATAGGTATCATAATATGGCGCTCAAGAAAATTATAATTAATCTTATACACAATACGGGTGAAAAATCGTACCGATGGTGTAGCTTGTGTGACAAGACGTTCTCTAGAAAAAGCACTTTGACCTGTCACCAGAGGACTCATACGGGTGAAAAACCGTACACATGCGACGTCTGTAAAATGAAGTTTTCTCTAAAAAGTACTCTGATCCGTCACCAGAGGACACATACAGGTGAAAAACCGTATGCATGCGACTTGTGCGACATGGCGTTCTCTCAAAAAAGCACTCTGACCCGTCACCAGAGGACTCATACGGGTGAAAAACCGTACCCATGCGACGTCTGTGAAATGAAGTTCTCTCAAAAAAGTCATCTGACCCGTCACCAGAGGACACATACAGGTGAAAACCCGTAATAAGGGTAGAACACGATTGAAAACGTTCTTACCTGCTAACTTTTATCGATAAAAGTTTATATTTGATAAAATGATACATTGATACATGGTTTACGTTAATATAATATATAACTGCCTATTCGCCCAATTCTATATTTTGTAATAAATAATAATTGTATAATGCCTAGGTATAGGCTATAAAATACCAATAACATAAATAAAATGTCAATAAGAAATAATCATAGATAACATAAATATAGATAACACTAACATTAACGTTTGGTGAAAATTTCAAGTATTTACAGTGATTAGTTTTTGAATTACAACCATATAAAAAAATCGATTTTTTGAAAACTGTTGGAAAATGTTTACGTTTGACCTCTATAATGCACCAATTCCACTTTGCCATCAGAAACCACCCCCAAAGTTTGAAATTGAAGCATTATTTTGACTAGTTATGCTGTACACAGACACAAAAAAAAAAAAACACATCATTGTAAAATCAATACATTCATCACTCCGTTCAGAATCTAATATTCTAAATACGTGAAAATGAAAAAAATTTACAAATTATTTATTTATAATAATATTTAATTATTTATTATTTTATAAATCATAGCAACAATGATTACAATTAGTATACATAATGATTTTAACTTATAGTTAAACATCTCAACCCTGGATATTTGTTTAATTTAGTAGGTAAATCATTTCAAATCTTGCTGCAGCTCTAATATTTTTTGCCATTTCATAATGGCAATTAAGCATATCCGTTTTTTCTTGATTTGAATAAGACATAATGTATTTATGTCAATTGAAGGCACTTGACTGTTTATTTATACAGAAAACAAATTTAAAATTAATAGTTAGGTAAATATTATTGTCTGATAAAATTTTTAAGATGTATGATACCATATGTACCATATTAATACCATGAATTTATATTATTTGGAATTTCCTTTAAGGTAAGTATAGAAAAGAAAAAATTAATTTTACAATAATTTATTGAATAAATTAAAATTATACATACGTCATACATGTACACATAATATTAAGTAATTATAATTTGCATAGGTACAAATATTCATATAATAAGTATAAGTATAATATAAATTAATTTTCATTAGAATTATAAAAAAAAAATTGATTACCTAAATGATAAAAATACAAGTTACCTAATATTGTTTAGCAATCAGCATATTTTGCATTATACAGTTATAATTTTAAAACAAGACATATTTATAAATTTAATGATTTAATTCATGACGCGTCAAGTATACATATAATCGATATTTTTTAAACATCATAATTCAAGTCATTAGGGCCCGATTTTTAACAATATGTATATTTTTACACTTAAAATAATTCTGATTAAATATATTATCAACATTACCTAATTTCTAAATTCTATAGCTAGTATTATCTTAATGCATACCTATCTAAATAAAACATAACATTATAATGATAATTATAATACCTATTGGGTGTTGGATACAAGTTCAATATGTTATAACATTATAAAATTAAGTAAAATAATTTTAACTTAGCTCAGTTATACATAATATATAAATTTATAATTCTCTTTATTAATGACATTTCAATTTTTTCATAGTAAATAAATCTTTAAATACTTTATATATTTTTTTAAATATTTATACACATTAATATAATATTCACAAACAATATATATTATAATGTTAATGCATATAAATATGTTCATATTTTTAAATTAATTGTTTTTAACCGGGCCCTAGTAACAATAAATTCATAATTCATTTTATTTTATATTATTAGTAACCACTATAAAATGTTAATATCATTTTAAAGTCTAGGATTATGAAAAACCTATTCCAAATTTGATGACACGGTTTAATCAAAATTGTCGTTAAGCAGTTATGCAAAATATGACTAATGATAAACATGTGTTCAAGAAATTCAGAACAAATCTCCATTAACCCCAGACCTAAAACAATAGTAATAACGTTTAAAACGTTAAACAAAACTGTAAAAAAGACATGGATTTATTTTTGTATATTGAATAACATTTTCAATGTTACACAAAATTCATTACAAATGTAATGCAATTAATAAAATTTAAAAAACTTAAAAATATAATTAAAATAGTTTTATTGTGTGAGCAATATAGTTGTCAAATATTCATCTAGTGTCCGTTGAGTTAAGCTAGTAAGCCACCACTAAAACTTATATAATTTGTCTTGAATGTTTCCCCTTGGACCCCCCTCGCAGATACGGCTTTGAATTAATCTGTAATGTACCTACTCTAAATATCAACAAAAAAAATAATTACACACATTATATATTTATACATCTCTATTCTCTACTTACTTAAGTAATATTAAGTAATAGGTAACTATTATTGTCAAACTACTCAAACTTTTTAGTTCAGTTCAAATAGTTAAATTACAATTTTGGATCAACAAAAAAATTTAAGTATAGAAGTAGCTGCTTATAATTTCATGTAACTATAACTGGATGTCTATACACGATTTGTAAAATTTAAAAAAATAGTTAAATATATTATTATATGGGTGTTATTAAAACCTGTCCAAAAGAATAACGAAAAATAATGAATAATAATAATTACACATATAGCGTATTAAGTAATAAAATACATTATTCAATAATAATACATCGATATTTAATAATAAGCAGTAAATCAGTTAGGTATAATAAAAAATAATAGCATAAAAAAATAAAAATACATACGTTCACATGCATTTGATACGCCGCCGTAAATTTTATACTTCGGACAAGGAATGGTGCGGGGTGATCGAAATATTTAGGGGACTATGAGGCAACCTGTATATCTATAAACCTTGGTGGTTTAGGAGGTATTTTCATATTATGATATTGTTACCATAATAAAACCACGATAATAAAAATTTAAAATGATAAGATCTGTTTCATCTGATTTATTATTAATCATAATTTTTGATATTACGGATACAGTGCCATAGTCCACGATAGTCCATAATTCGTATTCTGTATTCATGTAGATCAGCGGTTCTCAACCTTTTTATATTCGCGTACCACCTACACAGTTTGAAAATTTTTAAGTACCACCTGACCATTTTTTTTTACTTATTAATAATATATACGTTAATGTTACGTGTATAGAATTTTATTTTATTAGGAATTACAAAATGATGGGAATTAAATATTTAATGTACAAAAAAAAAAATTAAATTAAATATGTACAATTATTATTATTATTATTTATTATTACGATTACAAACGACCTCCACACCACCAAATAAACCAAATAATATTTAATATTAATAATGATTCATTCCAAATTTTTTTATAAATGGAGATTTTCATCGCGAACCACCTATGAGCTTTCCGCGTACCACTAGTGGTACGCGTACCATAGATTGAGAAGCGCTGATGTAGATAGTAGGAGGTACAAATTAAATTATAACGATATTAGTACCTTTGGTCGAACGATAACGATTTATAATTTGAACTACTGGTCTTTGCAAATAATAATTGTGTTCTAAATTTCTAATCAATGTCTCACAGCCGTAATAACCTTTGGGACAAACACCTAAGAACCTCAAACCACCCAACTTTGAGCAGCTATCAGGGGCGGACTGGGCCGGCGGGATACCGGGAAGTTTCCCGGTGGGCCGCTGCTCAAAAATAATTTGTTATTATTATATAATTATTAGTTATTAGTAGAGTACGGATTTATATTCTGTTAAAACGTTTGAAATATAATGTTTATATGCAGCTAAAATTGATGAAATATTCCCAAAAATTGAAAAATATTCAAAATATTCTGAAAATATTGATAATACCAATTAATAAGAAATGAGTAAAAAAAAAAATCCAATATGATTATTGATTATAATTATGAATATATAAATTATGATTATAATTTATTAAAATTTATCTTATGTTACATTATGCAATATATTAATATAAAAAAAAAAATATTATACAATGTTTTTAAAGGAATGTACAATAATATATTTTTCCAAATTTTCTGGGGTAAAGTTAGTACGGCGGTCCGTGATTATTGTCTGATATACCTATGCTTAATATCCTTTAATATAATCCAATATATCAAATATAACGGAAATATGCTAAAATATTCTATAATATGTATTATGTACCATAAACTAAAATATTCTGAAATATTCTCTGAAGTCAAAATATGCACTAATATGCAAAAAAAACCTTTTTTATCTAACCTATTAAAATGTTTAATTAAATGTTAAAATATAGATGTAAAAAAGTAAAGAATATTTAATTATTGAAATATCTTTCACATTAGTATTACAATATGTGTTATTATACCTAATGTTAATACTAATTTAGTAATATAGGTAATTATAAATAAGTAATATATTATACTTTTTAGCCTATACTATTCAGGTCTTCAGATAATAATAGTAATATATATAATGTACTAAAAATATTGAGAATTTTAAGTTGTTTTTTGAGAAAATTGAAAATGTGATGCATTTCTCATTAAATAAAACGTTGGTACATTTGAATTTTTATATTTTGTGATGACGAGAAATTTCAAGGGCCGGTCAAATATAGATTTACCGGGCCGAAATGTTGCCCCAGTCCGCCCCTGGCAGCTATATAACTCGCGAACGGTTAAATAAAAAATAATAATAACATTAATAATAAATATATAAATGTATAATGCTATTTAGTATTTATTACTTATTGTGTAGGTATATCTATTTTATAAATTTTTTGATTTTTCAACCCTCACCACCCACGCATATTATGAAATTTTGCGCACCGGCCTAAGCTAGACACTCAAACCACAGGCTTGTGACTATGCTATATAGCCACGATCAAGGATACACGAAATTCGCCGAACAGGTAGTGACTCAAATCACGGTAGGTGTTGGCCGAGTTCGGTAGTTCACGAACACGATATTATAGCGCTATCTATGGTTCCGCTTCCGTCTTTAGGTCGGAAAATGGGTACACCAAGAACGACGGCTGGTTACTCTGCCGTATGACGTTTCGGACAGAATGTTACATATATATACGACCAGACGTTCACTATAATCTCGGAGATCGGTTGTGTGACGAACGTATATAATGACTAACAAATAGCCTATCGGCTATAAAGTTTGTAATTCTACAAGCTTACATGTACATAATAAATTGTATATAAACGAAAATGTAAATAGAAAATGTATATAGAAAAAAAAAAACAGAAAATGTATATAAAAAATGTACATAGAAAATGTATATAGAAAATGTATATAAAAAATGTATATAGAGAATTTCCTGTCATTGCGCTTGTCACACAACAGATCTCTACAAAAAAAATTTTGCTTTTTTTCAACTTAAAATTTTCAAACTAATCTTAATTTATTTTTTTCATTTATTCACTGTACCTTTTTTTTTATTATTTTTATTTATTTTCTTGATACACTAGTTTGATTTTGTTCAATATAAAATTTTGTGTATACCACTTTTGATTTTTGTAAACACAAAAAAATATTTTAAATACAATTAATAAACATATTTTACTGAAATATAAAACTAGGTGAATAATCTATGAAAATTAACATCATAAAATCAATTTAGAATTCGTTCAATTTTAAATTATTGTATAAGGAATTTTTTTTATTATTAATAATTAATAATAATATTCCTTATTTATATTTTATTTAATTGTATTATATAATTTTAAAATTAATATTTGTTATTACTTATTTGTATATTTGTGTGTGTGTGTGTGTGTGTGTGTGTGTGCGTGCTATGATGATGGTCTATTAACTTAATATATTAAGTATCTACTAACTAGTAACTACTAAGTATATTTTAAGATATTTTTATATTGATATTAGTAATTTATTAAACTATTAGTAATACTACAGTAGATAGACAGAGAGGTTCTATATTATCGAACAACAATCTTTATTTTAAAATCTACCTATAACCGTTTATGAAAATATTTTAGATTCTGAACGGAGTGATGAATGTATTGCTTTTACAATGATGTGTGTTTTTTTTTTTTTTTTTTGTGTCTGACGACAAAATTTGGAGCAGTAATAATACTCCGATTTTGAATAGGACGATTCTTCTAGTTGGTACTTTGGGGGGGTCAAAAGTAAACATTTTCAAATAATTTTCGAAAAAATCGAGAAAAACAAAAAAAATGTAACAGAAAAACGGCAATTTTACGAAAAACCACTGTTCGACAAAATCGATTTTTTGATTTTGCTGTAACTCAAAAACAAATCATTGAAATTTTCACATAATGTTTATATTATGGTTATCTCTTTACAGTTAAATATTCAAAATATTTTGATCATTTTTAAGCTACTTATAGACAATTGAAATTTTCGACTTTTCTAAGTTTTTTTTCTTCAAATGCCGATAAAAATTTTTTGGGTGGCCAGAAAATCTTGAAAATTTAATACACGGTTTCTTATAAGTTGTTCTTAAAGTGATAATAAAAAATCCGAAATCGTTAGTCTCAATTTTTTTTTATAAGTGTTTAAAGTTCGAATTTATACGAAATATGTCAAAATTTAAATTAAATTTCATACGCTCATAATGCGTATGTTGGCCAAATACTTTTTTTATTAATAAACAGATACTATAAAGTAACTATAGTAACATATAGTAACTATACTATTTGTTTAAAAATAGAATGTATGTCAATATTTAAATATAATATATCCTAAATTGACAAATCATCTTCGTTCAGAATCGTTTTTCGTATACAATGATACCTATCATTGCATTCAAATTTAACCTACCATAGTCCGAGTTCCACCTCACCCCCTAATATACAGCAGAGCGATATCCACTTACCCGCTTTTTTTTACATAATTTCCGATCGAACTGAAATAACATATATTTTAATATTTTTATCGTTGTATTTTTTTTTTAATTGTAACATATATTTATAAGTTCATATTCCTAAGCAGAATAATTTTCGGATTAATTCGATACATTTTCACCAAATGTTTATGTTAGCATTTTCTATACACAGTTAAATTTTCAAAGTATTTTGACTTATTTGAGCTATTTATAGACAATTAAAATTTTTTTTTTAAATAACGATAAAAATATTTTGGCCAGCCAGAAAGTTTCTGATAAGTTGAACTTCTTTCAAGGAGTTATCTTATAAGTTGTTCTTAAAGTGATAAAAATAAGTCCGAAATCGTTAATCACAATTTTTTTTTATAAGTGCTTAAAGTTCAAATTTATACGAAATATGTCAAAATTGCGAAAATTTGAAAGTAATTTAGTGGTTGAAAAATCGTAAACATTTTTCTTTTTATAACTAAGTTTTGAAAATTTGGTATAAGGTTCTTTATAAAATTGTCTTCAAATATCTGTAAAAAAAACTCAATTGGACTAAGACTAAACATTTTTAGGAGTGTTTGAAATTTTAATTTTTACAAAAACACGTTAAATAACGGTTTAGCCTCAAACGACTTTTGATATTTGTTGTTATTCAAATAGTATAAGTCGTGAATACTTGAAAATTTTACCAGTTATTTAGATTGCCATTTTCTTTACGTGATTTGATTTTCAAAATATTTTGAATTTATAAATTGTTGATAAAAAAAATGTAGCTGGAACAAATTACTTAAAAATTTTATTGAAGGGTCCACATAACTTGTTCTAACTCTCATTCAAAAATTATAAAAATACATACGCACAATTTTTTTTTATTAGCATTTGAAGTTCAAATATTGACAAAAATTCGTCAAAATCATGAATATTTTCACTATTTGGTAGTTAAAAATTTATAAATATTTTTCTATCAAAAGCTAAGAATTGAAAATTTAATACTATGCTGTCCATAAGTTAAGCTTAGAATAATTATAAAAAAAGTTTGAGGATTATTCAATTAAAAAAATTTTACGAGTGTTTAAAGTTTTAATTTTAATTTGAAATCAAAAATACACGCGTAAAATAACGTTTTACTAATAAATAATTTTCGATTTTTGTTATTATTAAAGAATTACTTGACGTAAGATCTTGAAACTTTTATTTAAATGTTTGAATTTGATTCAAAATAGAATATAATATGACGATATTTAAATATAATATATCCTAGACTGACAAATCATCTTCGTTCAGAATTGTTTTTCGTATATAATAATACCTATCATTGCATTCAAATTTAACACATCAATTACAGTGACCAGTGACCTACTTTCCATGCATCACTACTATACAGCATGTCAGCATATATTATAGCGATACCCAATTTTTTTTATTTTTATATTTTGTATTTCAATATTTTGGATGAAATTACGTATAGTAATGGAAAAACCAATGTCAATTACTTTGTTATAATTCAAAAACATTATTCGTGAGCACTTAAACTTTTATTCATGTTATAAATTTTACCATCATATTATAACTAATAAGTATCATACCTATGTACCATATGACATTTTTAAAACATGTAGATTAATTTTATTATATTACTGATTTTTACTATTATCCTATTACAGACATTGCGATCGGTTACCATAATACTTATTTAAATAATTAAATGATGTAGCACTATCAATGTTACAGTGTTGTGTTAAAGAAGGTGAAAAGCTGAACTCTTTTATATTTTACTAATAATAAATTATCACTAGTTATTTAGTAGGTATAATATAATAAAAATAATAATATACTTTAACTCTACTCCCACTTATATGGCTCTCATAGCGATAGGACATATTGTGGAAACGTGTTATTCGTAGTGATCTGACCTATTGGACTATTATTAAAATACAATATATTAAAAAATTCCAATGTCAAATTTCCACCAAAGTCGTTATAACATTGTTCGACCTTTGATATCGATTTTAACACGTACACCATAATAATATTATATTAAAAGTGATATATTTTAATAATCGTAGGTATATTGGGTTTACTACGCTATTACACTATTCACACTATTTTATGATATTTTTGGTGAAGTATCATTAACTTATGAGTTATTAACAATAATATAATTTGATATAAATATTTATTATTATAAGAATTAAATAAATGCAATATTTTCCGCAATTTATACTAAAAGTAAAAAAGTTTACTTCAGTAGCTAATAGCTATATCCTTAAAACATATATTATGAATAGTATTAGGATATTTATGCACAAAAAAACATTTAAATATATATGACAAATTTGAAAAATATGCATTAAAAAATAAAGAAATGTAGACAAAAAATTCAATAAACGTATAAAGACAAATTTAATAATTGGGTTGGTACTATTTTAACGTGCTCGTTATTGTCTATTACATTTTTATTTTTTCTTATTTATTAAAAAAAATATAAAAAAAAGTGGGCAAATGGGTCTCGCTTTGCTTTATAGTAGAGATGGAGAGTAGGTCACTGGTCACTGTAATTGATGTGTTAAATTTGAATGCAATGACGGGTATCATTGTATACGAAAAACGATTCTGAACGGAGATGATTTGTATGTCAATGATAATAAGTTGGATATATAATATTATTACTTATATTTAAATTGTAATATATCGTGATTTTACGCGATTTCGTAAAAAATTAAATTTCATACGCTCATAAAATGTTTTCTATATTGATGCTGAAATTTTTTTTTAGAGTTACTTGTAGGACAACTTATGGATAACCTTGTATTGGATTTTTGAACCTTAAGTATAAATCACAAATATTTTATGAATTTTCAACTTCAAAATTCCTTGCAAATTTTCGTGATTTTGAAATATTTCGTAAACACTTGAACTTTAAATGTTTATAAACAAAAATTGTGAGTAACGATTTTTGATTTTTTTTCTTACAACGATAAGTGCAACTTATAATAAACCTTGTATTAAATTTTTTTGGAAAGCCAATTTTTTTTATTGGCATTTTAAAAAAAAATTTAGAAAATTCGAAAATTTCAATTGTCTATAAGTAGGTAGCTTAAAAAAGGTCAAAATATTTTAAAAATTTAATCGTTAATATATAACCATAATATAAACAATTGGTGAAAATTTCAAGTATCAAAAAAACAATTTTGTCAAAAAGTGATTAAGCGTAAAATAATACTACTGGAAACTTTTACTTTTAAACGGTTATAGGTAGATTTTAAAATAAAGATTGTCGTTCGATAATATAGAACCTCTCTGTCTATTTACTGTAGTATTACTTATAGTTTAATAAATTACTTTAATATCAATATAAAAATATCTTAAAATACTTAGTATATAATACTTAATACTTAGTAGTTACTAGTTAGTAGATACTTAATATATTAAGTTAATAGACCATCATCATAGCACGCAAACATACACACACACACACAAATATACAAATATACAAATAAGTAATAACAAAAATTAATTTTAAAATTATATAATACAATTAAATAAAATATAAATAAGGAATATTATTATTAATTATTAATAATAAAAAAAATTCCTTATACAATAATTTAAAATTGAACGATTTCTAAATTGATTTTATGATGTTAATTTTTATAGATTATTCACCTAGTTTTATATTTCAGTAAAATATGTTTATTAATTGTATTTAAAATATTTTTTTGTGTTTACAAAAATCAAAAGTGGTATACACAAAATTTTATATTGAACAAAATCAAACTAGTGTATCGAGAAAATAAATAAAAATAATAAAAAAAAGGTACAGTGAATAAATGAAAAAAATAAATTAAGATTAGTTTGAAAATTTTAAGTTGAAAAAAAGCAAAATTTTTTTTGTAGAGATCTGTTGTGTGACAAGCGCAATGACAGGAAATTCTCTATATACATTTTATATACATTTTCTATATACATTTTCTATGTACATTTTTTATTTACATTTTCTATATACATTTTCTATTTTTATTTTCTATATACATTTTCTATATACATTTTCTATTTACATTTTCGTTTATATACAATTTATTATGTACATGTAAGCTTGTAGAATTACAAACTTTATAGCCGATAGGCTATTTGTTAGTCATTATATACGTTCGTCACACAACAGATCTCCGAGATTATAGTGAACGTCTGGTCGTATATATATGTAACATTCTGTCCGAAACGTCATACGGCAGAGTAACCAGCCGTCGTTCTTGGTGTACCCATTTTCCGACCTAAAGACGGAAGCGGAACCATAGATAGCGCTATAATATCGTGTTCGTGAACTACCGAACTCGGCCAACACCTACCGTGATTTGAGTAACTACCTGTTCGGCGAATTTCGTGTATCCTTGATCGTGGCTATATAGCATAGTCACAAGCAGGGTCGCCAATTCAGTTTTAAAATAGGGCTGCCAAATTATCAAGCAGGCCAAATTTGCCCATCATATCAGAACATAGAAAAAATATTGAAATATATTACTGGCTTAAAAGATGTTCTAACGCGACATTCTTTATACATTTTAGCCTATTTGTAGAAGTCTCACACTCTTACTTTAAATCTTGATTATACTGTCATTATCTATTAATATAATTCATACATTTAACTTAAGCACCTCAATTTATAATGAATAATTATGACTATTATCATTCAAATCAAATTTTTGATTATACAAATAAAGCTGTAAGCAATATATTTTAAAAAAATCAACATAAACTATTAGCATGCAGTTATTTGTATCATTGAATTATTTGAGGTTTGAAATTAAGAGTTTAAAAATAATTAGCAAAATGAATAACGTAAGATTGATTTTTACAAATTTTTAATAATTTATATTTATATCTCAATCTTAAGAAGCTAATAAAACAGATAAATATATTTTTTAATTTTTATCCATTGATTATAATCTTACAACTGTTAAGAAATGTTAACTACAATAAAGATTAAAACAATATACCTATTATTTATAAAATATTTTTCAAAAATTATTATAATAGTTTATATATTACATTTTAGCTGTACCGGCGCAGTAAAAATTAAGGATATTATGTTATAAGAAAAAAATAGGGCCGCCAATGTATACCCTGCGATACCCCAAATGGCGCCCCTGGATAATTTAGGTGGTGGGGGGAGGGTTTTCTCCGGGGAAAATCGAACACGGTTGCACAGATCAACTGCGGCGGATTGGTTACGGTACCACGGTGCAGTGGTGCATGTGAGGTGTTTTTTTTTATTAGTCAAAAAGTGTACATCAGAAGCTGAGTGCGAGTATCCAGTTATTCATTATCCATTACTCAGTCTCGGAGTGTATTTGTGTATTCATGGGTTCATATGAAAATCGGAAAATAATCAAATATTGCATAATATTGTACATGCTGGGTGATATTCATGTACGAGTGTCGAGTATATAAAAGTCAGATACCACCCACTAACATCTGGAACACATTTTGTACTCACTTAACATACCATAGGATCAATGAGAATAAATATGCAAATTCGTACAAATCCGTGCTCTATTATTTATGATATATAGGTACTTAGTGCTATATCATATTAAGCTGATTGGCAGTCTCCACTCAAAATTGATATATCAGGGTAAAAGATACACACATATTATAATTTGATATAACAATAACATAATACTATGATGTATAACCTAACTTACCTAACACACTTATTGTCGTATTATTGGAGTGATCTATATACTCGGGTTAAGCGATGTAGGTACCTACTACAGTACTCCCTTGTTAACACCAACACGTCGGGATCACAAAACTACCTGTTCGTTTTAAAAAAAATTGTACAAACCGATATGTTTAACAAGAATTTGTTTGTGTTATCAGAGAAGGTTAAATCGAATACGTTATTTTATGCTCAAATACATTATTTTATTTATTTATATAATCTTCGAAAAATAAATTTACATACTTCATATAAAATTATAGATTGATAATTTTCTAGGCACTATTTTCTGGCCGTAGCTATCGATGAAACTACCTTATAATAATATTATATTAAGCTATGGGTGTTTTTGTTAGGTATTTTTAAGAATAAATGACAAGGCCAAGAGTGTCGACTTTCCTTTGCCTATAGTCGTTAATTGTTTATTAATTCCTATTTATTATTACGATTTATTGGGATCTTGAATACAGATTAATAAATATTATTTACTATACACTTTTTATATTACACCTGAGTCTGCGTTGTCTTACTCAATCATGATTTTATTACTCTGGAATCTGGATATATATAATTACCTATATATTAATATATTTTTTTACCTGATAATCGTCTTTGACAAGATGACAAATAGAATTTAAACGAATACGTCGGTATTGAAAAATATGTTGAAATCAAATCAAAACAATAATGATTCGGATTTGAATATTAATTTATAACTTCACAACAAGAAAAATAGTCAATGAGAATATTAAGTTAAATACGCTCTGCTTATAATAAGTAAGACGGTGTATTTGTTGCAATGAAGTGGCTGTTGGATGGAAGCAGACTTGCCTGAGAGTCAAAATGGGGTCTCTACTTATATTATTGACCTTTTGACTTGTTATAATAAGTAATTATCGTACATTTTTCTGAAGTATTTTCGTGTTATAAAAGCATATTATTTGATACAGATATATAATTAATATATATATATATATATATATATATATATATATATATATATTTAATTATTAAGTGGTGTACAGTTTTATATAATATTAAAGTTCAAGTGTACAAGTATTTATTGGTTATTAATATGTATTGGTTATTAGGATGTAATTAATTATAGGATAGGACGCTAGCCGCTAGGTATGTAAAGAAATGTAATGAAACTATAGTTTATAAAATATACAGTTATTTATTAATAAGTATTGAAAATATAATAGTTGACAATATTATGATGATAATAAATTATGAAGCTGAGTGGCGTAATAATATGAATATCATTACAGTGCCTTAATACTCAAAAATAAATCGATAACAAATACACATCATTGTAAATCAATTATAAACATACACCTTATATGTCTACTTAAAATCTTAAACTTATTATACACCTATGGCCAATTGGCTATTTTTAAATTTTATTTTGTTTAGCAGAATAATATTACAAAGCTCTTCACTTTCAGATCGTATATTTATTGTAAGTATAACATATTTTTCTATTTTTTCGTATGACGACGAGGATAATAAAGTTTGAAAGAAGAAAAACTTTTAACTGTTATTTCGAGCAGTAAAATAAAATAAAATAAACACAATCTTATTGACGTTATTCTGTGAACGAAGATAGGTATAAATCGTGTTTACTTTTGTCACATTTTTGCAGACATTTAAATCGACGGAATCTTTTGTTATGATATTTTAAAAGATAATCGGCAAGGTGGTGGTGGTGGAGCATGAAATCGAAAACGAAACATATGTCTTACTCTTGTCTCTTATTATTGTTGTAGAAAACACTTCGTTGTGGTAGTCTCGTTTCCGCGCAGGATGCAGCAGAGAAGAAGCCACATTATATTTCCCCACTGCCGTGTTATAGCCGAGGGTCGATGAACTCAATTGTCGAAGGACATGACAAAAAATGTAGGCACTCTTTTCACGGTAGCACCTTTATTCTCTACGTACCTACCATTTATCATTATCGACCGACTCCTCTGTTGTCGCACACAGCTGTGCAGCGTATATTTTACTCGATCAGGTGCTGTGATTTCGAAAAAAAAATCATCACAATTACCTGAATTACCCACAAAAGTAACATATAGGTACATTCTAAATGCACAGTGATTTCCAATATTTTGCACAGTTCGATTTTAATATAAGACGTTCGATTATGTTTACTAACGACGTTATATTATTATGTACGGTGTAATCTGACTAGACGGACAATCGTAAAATATGATGCGTAGTATGATGGACACCTCTCTCGACGGACCAAATGATATGAGTTTCCGGCAAAAACACGGGTAGTTTGACTCGTCTATAGCGTATCCTTTCTATTATGACGGAAATGGAGACTGTACATAATATTTCTGTCCGATAACCGAATAACATCTCTTAACTCATATAACTCTATATTAACTCTATAACTCATATATATATACTATATTGTATCTATATCTGTGTAAAATTGTAACTATTGCAGTATTTCAGGGCCGTGTCTGGGGCCCGGAAAGGTGGGCGCCTGCCAGGGGCGCAAAACATCGAGTAGGAATGGGGGCACAAAATTTGAATTTGAAAATCTAAGCCAAACTATTTTAATATATTAATATCTGTTATTAGATGCGAGTTGATTAATACTGTGTTAATTGTATTATAAACTTTTAATTTAACAAGAACTTACATCTAAGATGGACTACACAGTCATCGAAAAATTTGCTTCTAAAAAAGCCAGAAAAGTTAAAATATTTTTATTATATTGTACTAAATTTACTATATTATTCGTATTATTTTATTTGCATTTTTATATAATTCTTGTTTATGTATTGTAGTGTATTTTAGAAGTTTTCATTAAAATTACGAGAACAACAAAGTATAAGTATTTATCACAAATCTATTAATTTCGTTATTATATTATTTTTATTTGAATTTGAAATATTATTAAATTTTTATTGTTTCAACTATTAAAATAATTTATTTAAACTTTACAGTAAGTATTGATTATGTTTAAAGATAAATAAGTTAACATAATTTTTTTTTATTTGTTGGGGGCAAATTTTTATTTTGCCAGAAGCGCCGCTAATGATCGGACCGGCCCGCGGCCCAGCAGTATTGGTAGGTATTGCTACTACACATAAAAATAATTAACAGCGTCGCCGGTCATATATCATTGTAAAATCAATACATTCATCAGTCCATTCAGAATCTAAAATATTTCATAAACGGTTATAGGTAGATTTTAAAATAAAGATTGTTGTTCGATAATATAGAACCTCTCTGTCTATCTACTGTAGTATTACTAATAGTTTAATAAATTACTTTAATATCAATATAAAAATATCTTAAAATACTTAGTATATAATACTTAATACTTAGTAGTTACTAGTTAGTAGATACTTAATATATTAAGTTAATAGACCATCATCATAGCACGCAAACATACACACACACACACAAATATACAAATATACAAATAAGTAATAACAAAAATTAATTTTAAAATTATATAATACAATTAAATAAAATATAAATAAGGAATATTATTATTAATTATTAATAATAAAAAAAATTCCTTATACAATAATTTAAAATTGAACGATTTCTAAATTGATTTTATGATGTTAATTTTTATAGATTATTCACCTAGTTTTATATTTCAGTAAAATATGTTTATTAATTGTATTTAAAATATTTTTTTGTGTTTACAAAAATCAAAAGTGGTATACACAAAATTTTATATTGAACAAAATCAAACTAGTGTATCGAGAAAATAAATAAAAATAATAAAAAAAAGGTACAGTGAATAAATGAAAAAAATAAATTAAGATTAGTTTGAAAATTTTAAGTTGAAAAAAAGCAAAATTTTTTTTGTAGAGATCTGTTGTGTGACAAGCGCAATGACAGGAAATTCTCTATATACATTTTATATACATTTTCTATATACATTTTCTATGTACATTTTTTATTTACATTTTCTATATACATTTTCTATTTTTATTTTCTATATACATTTTCTATATACATTTTCTATTTACATTTTCGTTTATATACAATTTATTATGTACATGTAAGCTTGTAGAATTACAAACTTTATAGCCGATAGGCTATTTGTTAGTCATTATATACGTTCGTCACACAACAGATCTCCGAGATTATAGTGAACGTCTGGTCGTATATATATGTAACATTCTGTCCGAAACGTCATACGGCAGAGTAACCAGCCGTCGTTCTTGGTGTACCCATTTTCCGACCTAAAGACGGAAGCGGAACCATAGATAGCGCTATAATATCGTGTTCGTGAACTACCGAACTCGGCCAACACCTACCGTGATTTGAGTCACTACCTGTTCGGCGAATTTCGTGTATCCTTGATCGTGGCTATATAGCATAGTCACAAGCCTGTGGTTTGAGTGTCTAGTTTAGGCCGGTGCGCAAAATTTCATAATATGCGTGGGTGGTGAGGGTTGAAAAATCAAAAAATTTATAAAATATATATACCTACACAATAAGTAATAAATACTAAATAGCATTATACATTTATATATTTATTATTAATGTTATAAGTAGATATACCTATATTAAAAATATTTTTTTTATCAATACTACGAAATAATATGATTGATTATATATTTTGTTGTGCATTTTAACAATTAATAAGATTATAAATTATATAAATAAAAAATGAAAAATACTATTTACATTTTTTCGATAATTTAGGTGGTGGGGGAGGGTTTTCTCCGGGGAAAATCGAACACGGTTGCACAGATCAACTGCGGTGGATTGGTTACGGTACCACGGTTCAGTGGAAACGGTGCATAAGTAGCTTAAAAAAGGTCAGAATATTTTGAAATTTTAATCGTAAATAGATAACCATTATATAAACATTTGGTGAAAATTCAAGTATTTCGTTTTTGAGTTACAGCAAAATCAAATTGTCGATAAGTGGTTGTGCGTAAAATTTCTCATTTTTAAGAGTTTTTCCTGACGCTTTTGAAAACTTCTGGACATTTTTTACTTTTGACCCCCCCCCAATTTATCAACCTTAAATCACTAAAGAATTGGACCGTTTTCGGACCGAAAATGGTTGCCACCGCGCATCTCCCACTACAAGCACGACGTATGCCGGCGCCCGACAAACAAGTCGGTAATTATCGATAGCTTTCGAAGGCTTTCGGGGATTTCACAGGCGGACGAGCCGACTGGAGCTCATTCTACATGCCCAAAACGGTCCCGTTCTCTCGTGAACAAGAGTATAGATGAATTGTCCAATTCAATGAGTGGCTGAAGTCAAATATCGAAGCATTATTACTACTCCAAAACATGATGAATTAAACCATGTAGGTGTAAAAAATTATAATATTAGTATTTGGTGAAACCGTCAAGTGTCTTTGATAATTACTCATACGTTTTTGAGTGACACCAAGAATACAAAATCGGTATTGTCGTGGTTTAGATTTGCGTTAAAATTCTCGTTTTTCTTTAATTTTTGTTTTTTACTAGTATTTAAAAATAATACTAATCATTTTTAATGTTTATTGAAATACAAATATGATGCAATTATGTATTCCAATGCACACTTAAAATGAAAACCCGATGCATTTTTAAACTACTTATCGTGTACAAAAACAAAAATAAACATACGTATCATTGTAAAATCAATACATTCATTGCTCTTCTTAAAATTTAAAAATTCAAAAATTCCCATTACCTAATTACCTTAATCCAATAATATTATGTTAAAATTTTGTTATTATTATTTGAACACTTGTTGGTTAATGTTTATTGTAAAAAAGTTGGACTGTCTTTCCTAATCGTTAAACAATCATTTTTTAATACAAATTTAATATTTTAATTATAATAATCTACCCAATGACGATGTACACTTAATATCAACTCTATAGCAGAACGATACTCATTTGCCAACCTTTTTATATTTAATAATATTCACATCTTTCCCCGATCAATAAATGGTGTTCATTATAAAAGCTAATAAAATAATGAAAGTATAAAAACCAACTCTTTTGTACACATTTCGAAATAAGTAATAAATACATAGGCGAAACCTTAAAAATAATTTGAAATTGAAAGTTACCATTAATTGGAATCAGATCAATTTAAATATGCAATTATAATGTCAATGTATAAGCAATTTGAATAAATAAAATAAAATATTGTAATAACTGCGTAAAATTGTGTGTTCAAAACAATATAATATATTTATAAAAAATATATTACAAAACATTTAGACGTTTAGACCAACTTACAATAATAAATAATACTCATACCCAAATAATTAAACGATTCTTATAACAATAAGCACTAGCCATTTTAAAAAGCATATCCGATATGGCGATATATTTAATTGTTTTTGTATTATTATCGTATTAAAAACTTCAAATGATAACTTATCTAAATTTTTAAGTTCATATTTAAAAAACTATTTTTAAATATAAAAATCATATTTTTTAACAAGAAAAGTGGTTAATTAGTAAATTTAATTTAAAAGGAGTAACAACAATATGTCAATATAGGTACTACCTACTACCCCACTGATTAAAATTTCAAATACTTGTATGTTTTATATTCATATCCCGTAAATAATAAGTTAATAATAATAATAAGTTTATAATATAAACTATTAAAATTAATATTATTTAATTTTCTCCGAATAAATGGGGAAGTAAATGTTTATGTTACGATAGGATAACCACTTTTAATCCTACCGTAGTCCTCAGTCATTTCTGAATCTTTATCCTTTACTTTGCGTTTTACATTTTGATTACTTAAAAAATTGATATAAAACTACTATTTCATATTTGAATACATTATAATTATACTTAACATTGTTATAGACGATAATGCGATGGATTCAAGGAGGGCGAGGACCACGCCTCCCCCCCCCCTCATGACAGTTATATTACATTTGTAATAAAGCCTAACATCAAATCCTAAATATTTTGCTTATAAAATTGTATGATATACAGATATATGGTATAATATATAATTTATAAAATAATATAAGCAATTTCCCTCCTCCCCCCCAAAAAGATCGCCACTGCAGGTTATAGATGATTAATCTATGCGTGTATAAAATGATATTATATTCAAATAGGTCATGTTATGTATAGCGATGGTTAGCAATTTAAAATCGACTTTAAAGTTTAAATATATTGTTTTTATCATAAATAACAATTCAGTTCAGAGAACAAAATAAAAATAAATTGACTAGAACGTTTTGATTGTTTACGTATTACAATAAGCGTCGAGGAAAACGCAAAGAAGTTTTAAACACAATAAAAACCATTTAAAATATGTAGTCTATACTCGAAATAGTCATAGGTACATAATGAATTTTAGCGTATTTAGTTCTTCAATAGTTCTTTGCGTTTTCTCCGAAGCTCCGCAATAGTATTATCTCTAATCACTATATCTCGTTTTTCGACGTTGATTTGTTTTTTCAATTTATTTATTTGTTCTTCAAACTCGACCATCACTCGTGTATACATTCGTTCCTTATCCAATATTTCATTTCTTATTTTGAATAATTGTTCTACCAATTGATTATTCTTTTTCTCTGTTGCCTAATAAAAACAAAATAGAATATTATAGAAATTACCACGTGGTAAACGTAACCATCGTGGTAATTAACTTTATCGTAATATTGATATTTTTTTTTCAAATCTTATTGTAAGATTATTATAATCTCAATTTGCTGTCTGGAACAATACAAGTGCCTAAGCCTAACCTAAGCTTTAAAATAAATTACTTTTAATTTTTGTTGAGACATATCTATCTCGTTTAAGAGAACTTCCAAAAACGATTGTGTCGTTTCATCAACAGAACTTTCAACCGCACACAAACTGTCTTTAAAAGTCTTTTCTTTGTTGTAAGCATCGACAATTTCTTGGGCCACATGCCATTCCCAATGTGCGTCTTTGTACTTCATCATGTTTGACATAATAGAAGCTCCTAAATCTTCGAACATTTCATCCAATATCTTACAATATTTCTTAGAGATACTGTTCAATATCTTTTTTTTTTGTTCTACTAACACTGAAAAATATCTAAAAAAAAAAAAAGAAATGCTAATGATTAAATTTTTTTAATTTAAATAAGTGTAAACGTATGGTATAATTTATTATTCTCAAGTAAATTTTATAAAAATTCAGATTTATTAAACAAATATTACGTATCGTTTTATTAGCCATTATAGTATTTGGGTACTTAACCTTTGGATATCAAAAATTAAAATAGATTTAATTCAATAGGTTAACCTATATTTTGGTGAAATCGTACGCTAAGGATTTTTATCACGTTTTAAACAACTAAAGATTTAAACATTATTTGTATAAAAATAAACGTAAATTGTGTACTTACTTTGGTAAGAAATATTGGGGATATTGATATGACAGTATATTTATATACTTAGTCCCAGGTCGTTGTTGATGTAACTCATTCCAAAGAGTGGAAGATATAAAACTATAACAACATTTTGTTGGTAATAAATCGATGGGAGAAATCGTCGAGACTTGCATCGCGGTTTCCAGATTATCAGTCCGTTTCTCTATCTAAAACGCAGTTTTGGAATTGTGTATATTTATTTGATTTTAAACCGGACAATAGGCTTAAATCAATGAAGGATAAGTGGGTTTAGCTGAGTCTGTAGTTAACTCTTTAGAATAGAAAAAAATAATTTTTAAAACTATAAAAAAAAAATTAATAATAGAAAATATAGGTATTATATGTATATTTAATTAACTTAGATAATATAATGGTGAAGTAATATAATTTTCGATAAAAAAATATTAGGTACCTATCTAGTAATATATTGTTACTATAATAATATATTTATTACATGATTCCAGTTTTTTTCTTTAAATTAAAATTTGTTTTGACCAAAAAATTGTGTTTAAAAAATAATAAAACTTAAGATATTCTTATGAGACAAACTATTTCAAAAATTTGAATAGTTATATTTTATTTATAGTTGAAATATTATAAAATAATTATATTATTATTATTATTATTACATCAATTATTTAAAATATTTAGAGAAAAAATATATCTAAAATAAAATATCTATGTATTATTTCCTATTATTAAGTACAATTTGTATTATTTAATATGATGTGTATATATTATAATATTACGTTAACTCATATTATAAATAACATAAGTATAATACATTTTTATAATAAAGGACTATAGGACATAGGTAATAAAATAACTATGTACTATTTTAATTGTGTTCGATAGGAACCTAAAATTAGCTAATATAGTGATAGTAATGGGTAAATATAAAAGATTTTTTCAAGTTTTGAAACAAATCTGTAAGTCGCGATTAGTCTGCTTAAGGTTTAAATCTCCCACTAAGTACCTCCCTAGTGGCCTAGTTACGATAGCAAAATGGTTCAAATTTCACATGCTTTACAAATTAACAAATTAACTCTTAATTACATAATATATGATATATCATTATTTTGGGACAGTTGTAATTGTTAATAGTTTTGCGCGAGAATGATTACAAAAACTTATCTACAATTTCACATAAGAATGTTGTGAATAATTTAATTTGTATATATTTTTTTTATATCTATGCATTTGTGTTTATATTAAAACGATTCTTTAGTAGGCTCGATCATAGATAATCCAGTCGGCGAGAAAATGTAGTGTAAAGTATTTTTGTTTTATTTTTGAGATATTATTGCAAAATCACGTGTAAAATAATAGCAACCAACAATAATTGTGTGAACTACTTTTAAATTGCCTAGTCTTAAAATTGAATTTTACATTTGCATAAAAAAACTAAGCTTAAATAAATAATTTTAATGCCTTATTGCCTTGTATTAAACTTTAAATAGCAGTGATCTCCATACAAAATATATACACACATAAATAATTAATATATTATACGTCAAGTCCACTCGAGTTTACATTTTTAGACTTTCGTTGTAAACCACTTATTTCATTTAAAACTGACAAAAATATACTAATATATTATAGGTGTATTTAAGATACGAATACATATTCTTACTTGACAAATCACAGATTTTATTTGCTTTTTCAAAATAGAAAGCAAGTTGATTTTGTTAAATATTTGGAGATCGCTCACGCCAATAGCTTTCAAGTCAACCTATATATAATTAATTACACTTTTAAGCATCGTACGGTTGTTGGTTTTACTATCGTGTTAACAATAATTATGATTTCTTACTACAAGATATTCGAGTAATTTATTGATAAACGGATGAGAACACTTTCTGATTACACACGTATCCGCTTCAGTCACCATTTCTTGTTGGACGTCTTCGTACAGCGTTTTGTAGAAATCGTAAAATTCGTTTCTTAGACATATCGATTTCCTGCTTCTCAAAACTTTCCACACCTGTTTGGCGTCCGTCTCCTCCTCAGACATCGATTCTTTCTGGGTATCCGATTGTAGTTGTTCCACGCGCAGGTTATACGGCACCGGTGTAGGTATCGGCTTTCCTTTGCAATCTAGCCATTGTGTGTCCTTACCATCGCCCATTGAAATAGCTATGTAACCAAATATGCCACCGCCATTCGGTAAAGTGCGGATGGCTACGTAGGTACGATTATCGGCAGACATCAAATTATCAAATTCGGCAACGTCCATTTCCCGGTTTTCCGGTTCCTGGACATCTTCAATCTACGTAGAACATCGACACCATAATCTCTTATTAATTCCATTATCGTTATTAGGTCTGGGATTTGTATGTAAATACATATTTTTACTAAAACATGATAAATCAAGTAGGTATTGCAAATGATAAATTCATTTCACGTGATTTGCAATAAAATTAAACATATTTTATTTTACATGTTTTTATATATTTCGTCATAAATAAATATTTTAACATTATTTGTAAAATATCTGCATATTTTTTTTTACAAATTTCGTAAATGTAGACAATTTTGGTGGTTTAATAGCATTATACATTTATACTTCGATAATAGTACTCGTAAAAATTGTAAGTGTAGTTTATAATGCATAATATAGGAAATAAGTATATGAAAATATTAGTTAAATGTTAATAACTTGTTTATAATTTATCTTATTTGTTTCTGTTCGATAACTATACATTAATGATCTTAGATTATACTTTATATTCAACAATTATTAGACAAAATATATTTACGAATTTTAAACAGTGTCAATACTTGCGTTCGCATGGTTATGAAATATCTTAATTTTTTTAGGTACCTAGTTTTTAAATTAAATTGATTAGAAATTAAAAACAATTAATTGTATATTATTCAAATATTATTTAGAATTTTATTTTAATTTTACACGTTAACATAATTTTAAATATTATTCTTATTACATATCTTTTATTTTATACTAAGCATAGTTTCAATTTGGTCCATTTGAATTACATATAATATGTATATGTACATATTTTTGGTTTTGTATTACATAATATAAATCCCACCCCTAATCATTATACACAACTAAGTAAGTAATATTATATTGGATAGGTAGATGTATTTCCAGTGTATTGTACTGCAGCTGTATTCACTTTTAATTTCAATAAAAATATCCGATATATGTAACAAGCTAGAGACCTATATCCATTAGTGGAGGATCCAGGAAGAGCTGCACAGAGACCGCCCTATCCCGCTAATAGACTACAGAAAAATTTTGAACTAGTCTTTTTTTATTTAGATATACGTAGTAATACGTATATATGATTTTAAAAACTAAATAAATGTTTATTTATGAATCGACAATTAGTTTTGAAACTTTATTAATTTATTTTACGTTAATTTAATACATAATTTATAATAAATTAATTTATTGAAAATATAAATAATGTGCCTCACTTAAAAATTTTCTTGGTTTGACGCTGTATATATATAAATATAAATAAACTGTATATATATAAATATATATAATTGGGTAGTAAATAGGACGTGAGGCGCTTTTTTCATAAAATACTTGAATAATATGTAAAATATATATTATTATATTATATATTGTGTTTAAAAATCGAAACCACAAAAATTATAAGTCTCGTGAAAAATGTAGGTCCGCTCATATAATATGTTTACGCCTCTATATCATTATATCCACAATATATAATAGAAGTATATAATTTTATACTACACTATACTTCATCGTCATCTCCGTCTTCCAATGTCGCGTTTTGATTTAACGCAGTCTTCAACCACTCGACGAGCTCGGCGTAAGATCGACAGGACGGCCTTTCATTGAATGGAGTCCGCAGTTTGTTATTCTCGATGTCCATCAGCATTTGGCTTAGCGCCATATTCCGGATACGAGCCTCGTCTAGATCGTCGTTGAGATGTTCGAGGATCATAAATAACCATTCCTGCGTGTAGGTAATGCATTTTGTAAATTAGTGATACTGTGTTAATATGGCTATAATTATAACACTATATTACAATTTAAAGTATTTGATTGTTTTGAATAGTTTATTTAAAAAAATATTATATAGCAATAACTATAATAAGGTAGTTCAGTAACTATTTATTCTTGTATTTACCCAGTGGCGTAGCTGAAGGAGGCTATGTGTATGCTCCTCTTGGAATTTTTTTATTGGTGATGTTTTAATCACAGTCATAGGCGCAAATAGCTTTGAGATTTGGGAGGGGGCTGAAGCCCTAGCTACTGAATGAAGCACTTATGCAAGTAATCAACACCTAAACAATGTTCTAATACAACATATATATATAACTATACGGTATGCCTATATACCTAACAGGTATACCTGTTATTATAATATACTGTATACTTTATAATTCGTACATAGGCATATAAAATATGACGTATAAATGTATAATAGCCAAATAGTATGTCAATATGAGCTACAAACCTGCAACCATAGACTCTGTAATAAGAATGCTTAGTATTCTTAGTTCTTTGTAGGTATTATGGTTTATGACTACAAGTCTACAATATACAATAATAATAAAAATAATATCACGACAAATAAAATTTGTGCATTTGCGAATTACATAATCTTAAAACGAATTTTGCATCATTCGCTATAATAATACTGATAAAACTTTAAAAAAATGTAGAAATATTTGGGGGGCTTAGCCTCTGAAGCCTCCACTATTTGCACCTATGATCACAGTTATAACCTTTATAGGCAATAAAAAAATATAGTATTTATAAAATACCTCCCCCTCCCTAGATTGCGAGCTCCGGTTATGCTACTGTATTTACCCTATAAACCAATAACCAGTTTGATTTCAAATAAGGTATTTTTATTATTAGAAAAACAATCCGGTATACCTGTATAATTAATTTTTCCTCCGAATCCCCAATGCTGTTAAAAGCTTCCTCGAGGTGGGTTATGTACACCAGAAGATCCTGAGAAAGAATATTGAATTTTTCATCATCTACAAACGACATATTTAAAAATTTTTAGTATAAAAACAAATCACGAGATTAAAATTTCAATTATTTTTATTTAAATTTATCGTTATCTAGAATTTTAGCTATGGTAACAAACTTACAATTAAGTCGAAATTTTATATTTAGCCATGTAAATCCTACAATTCATCCTACAATGACTTTTTTCACCAATTATTATTGATAATAAATTCTTCAAATTGTTTAATAAATTATAATGAATAATTTATACTAGGTACAATATAGCCGATATGTCGATATGGAATACCATAACTTTGAGTAGATAAGTACCTATATATAATACCTATATATCTTTAATAGTTATTACTTATTTCTTATATGTATATCTATATAAAAGAAAAACAGGCCTTTTTTATGTTCCAATTTTGTGACGACATTATTTAAAATTTATCAATTTTTTTTCACAGTGATGTTCCAAGTACTCTTCCGAGTGTCACCACGGCGCCCGATATTTTTGTCTAATGGGAAGGGAAATTGTATTTAAAGATTACGGGTTTTTAGCATGTTATTTAATTAAATAAACGATTTTTTTCCACAAAGTAATTCCAAATACTCCTACGAGTAAATTATTACTCTCATTATTTCCAATTTCGTCTTATTTGCCATTTCATTTATAAATATCATAAATTAAGTTAAATTATAAAAAATAGCACTTATATATTATTATATTTTTATTATATTTTTTATTTTTATTTTGTTTTTCAAGAAGATAATGGGCCCCACTGAACATGTTCGTGTGGGGGCCCATAAATAACTGGGCTTTGAATAGTTTAATAAAAAACCAATTTATACTAATAATCGACTATTTAACATACGAGCGAAGTCGGGTTATTCAGCTAGTAACTTGTATATAACATATGAGGTGGATACGATTTTCTAAACTCTCATATAAAATATAAAAAAGAACCATATGTTACATAGTTTTTCAACGATTTTGTCCTGTAATGACAGCTGTGACATTTATAATACCGAACTACTTTAATTTTTTTTTTATCGAATGTTTACTTTTAGATAAACTTTACAACGCGTGTGTCGTAGACTCGTAGACCCTCAAATATAAACTAATAAACAACACTGAACACGTACATGAAACAAATTATTAATTATATCTAAATTTACTTATTACAATTTAAAATTAATAAATTTATTGTCTGGTGCGCACAATATTCTACCTAACTCGTAGATGTAGAAATATTTCATCAGACCACCGTAAATGCGTATAATATTAAATTAAAAAATATCGATAATTTATAGATTTTAACAACAATTTAATAATAGCAATATAAAACATGTTTTGTATACGCAGATGGGCTGACGTATCATGTGATTAATATTTAACACATAATATTTATATTATTTCGGTGACCCACTCAATATCTACTATACAGCAGAACGGTATCCGTTTGCACATCTTTTATTTATTAAAATGCAGTCGAAAATAAAACCATTATTATTTATGAATAATATTAACACTGGAAGTGCTTCATCTTCATGATATCATACTCACACGAGATGTGTTCTCTCGACAACGGCGATTTGTAGTAAAATAGATTGGAATTATGATTTCATCAATTCGTAAACAGTACCTACTTAAAAGTTTGATTACCTAAATTATGATGTTACTAAATCAAAAACACCGTAGATATTTGAACGGCCCGGGAACATAAAATAATAATACGTACTCCCGGACACCAACTTATTGCCCACCACTAACACCTAAAACTGATGATTTATATGATACTAGAATAACTGGGTGTGTGGTGATGTAAATAGCTCGAAGTGCTCGAACAGCAATGGTCGGGGTTGCCGGGAAAATACGGTTGAGTTATATGTAATGATATTGTGTAGGTGTGTGAACTTAAACTAATGGACAGATAGGTAAACTTAATAAATGGTAACTCAAATGCAGGTATGGTAAGAAGTACCTATATAATATAATAATAAATAATTACGGCCCTTTTGGTCCAACAATAAAAAAATATGAAATGTAAAATTGCCGGTTCGGCACAATCTCTGCTTAACAAATAATATTATACCGCTAAATATAAAATATAATTAATAATAATATTAAACTCACAATTTGTCGGAGCACGGCTGGCCAGCTGCACCTATACAGCTCTATAATAATAACACACACACTCATAAAACACTAAAATAAATATAATAAAAGATGTGGTGATTAGCGCCTATACCTACAATATATAAATATAATATGTGACAATTAGCGCCAAATAAATAATTATAATAAAAAAAAATGTGACGATTTGCGCCTATAAAATATAACGATCGAAGGCGATTCACGCCTACTCGAAATATAATAGTACAGTGGCAATTTGCGCCTTGCAAAAATATAATAATATAGTGGTGATTCGCGCCTTGCAAAAATATAATAATATCAGTGGCGTAGCCAGGATTTTTTTTCGGGGAGGACTGATCAATTTTTTTTAAAAAATATTTTTCATATGTTTTTTAACTAATTTTATAAAATGTAATAAAATATTAAAATTAATACTTATTTATACGCTTATAAACACTTTTAAATTATATTTCTATATACTGCTAACGACTTTAGGCTCATAAGTTACATCCATTGTTTTTATAGTAATACAGGTGAAAATGTAAAATATAATTTTTGGCCTTCCCTTAAATTATAATTGATTATCGCGTTTAATCGAAGAAATGTCAAATGATTCAGGTGCAAAATCATATGCACATACTTATAACATGTTTATATCATATCCATTCATAGGTACCTATACAAAATTATTTAATCAATTAATTATTAAGGTAAATCGTATCTTAAAGAAAGCGTTATAAACTTATAACCTTTTGAAACTTTTTGAAACCAAAGCCCTAAAGACTCGAAATTATATTTTTGTATTCATTATTATAATCCTTACGATATTTTTATCTATATGTTCATTTTTAGTTCTTAAATACTAAATGCAATATTATTTTAATCGTATCATCTGGTAATACGTCTGAAATAGATTTGGAACGTTTATCAAGTAGAGCTTTATTAATATATTATATTGATCACATGGAAAAAACAATATTATCACAACATTCCACCATAATATTTACTGCTGGAAATAAATGAATGATTGTATTTTTAAAACTTAATTGCAAGATGAGTAGTATTTTTAATAAAATACTGTCATATTGTGCAGCTCTATAGTGCTCGGCGATCGTTATACAAAGGTTTATAATTACTAATTAGGATCTATGATTTCCAGTATTATCTCCTATATGGTAGTTTTGTTCATAAGAGATAAGATAGGCTAACAAAATAATACGAATTTAAAATCAATAAAATGGAATTTAATGATTTTACAGTGACTTTCATAGATCATGAAAATATTTTATAGATTTTCTTAAAATTTCAGGGGGGGCTGCAGTCCACTAAGCCCCCCCCCCATAAATACGCGCCTGAATAATATAGTGGCGATTCGCGCCTTATAAATTTATAATAAAAAGAACATTAATTAAAAAAAAAAAAAAAAAACATACGTGCATATAATTTTACGGGTCTTAGCACAACAACGATGGTACGAGCGGACTAATAGAATAACGACGGCCGCGCGTGCTAATTATTCCGCGTTTCAGGGAACCGACGTCGGGCGATAAGGCGTCCTTGCATAATATTCTATATATTATATTGTATCAGTGGTGGATCCAGAGGGGGGCGATCGGGGCCTCATTCTCTCAAAAAAAATAGTTTGAAGTCCTTGATTTTAGTTTTTGACGTAATTATATACTTCAAGGGTAACAAAATTATAGTGATATATATTTTTATTACTATTACTATAAAAAATATTTCTTTTTTTGTTCTGTACGAGACTGTGGAAAGTAACATATGTAATGTATGTACCTAAATAAATACTTTATCAAAATGAATGTGTGTCTTTAAAAACCACCCCCTCCCCCTATTGGTCTGGATCCGCCCGTGTTTTATATAACTCATATGACAATAATAATTAAACAAAAATAAAATATATAAACAAATGATGTGTGCGTGTCCATATACGTTATTATAATGCTGTGAAAGTGGTTCGGTTTTTCATAATTTTTTCGTGCGTTTAGACCAATAAGCGAAAGAAAAATTCACCCAGTATCAAATGTCCGATTTTAATTTTAAAAACATATTTGAATTCCTTGTTCTCTTTTCTAGGTTATGTAGTAAATGGATTTTCGATTTTTTTTCTAGTAACACTAAAGTAAGGTGAAATTTGAAAAAAAAACTATGTATAAATATAACTCGTTTATTACTATACAGTAATTAAACAAAATACACACAGTTATACATAACTCACGATGGATATTGAATATTGCCTAAATACAACCCTTTAAAAATGGTTCGCTTTCAACAGCCTTAAGGTATATATAATATATTAACGGGATGGCATGGCACGGTGGTATATAATAAACTTATTTTATATTAAATGCCTTGTGGGCTCAAACAATATTATTAGTAAATGTTATTTACTTAAAAGACTAATATATTGTTTAATACTCATTCGTGAGTGTTTATTTGTATGAGTTTAAAATATATAATTAACTTGTTTAAAATTAATTATACTGATCAGTGTCGGCCCAAGATACGGGCGAACTGGTGGTTGCCCGGGGCGTTACTTTTATAGGGGCGCTTTTAATATACGAATACAGTAGAAGCCGCTCATATTAGAAACACGGATAATTGATACAATCGGGTTATTGAAACAAAATGTACCAGGACGGACCGGCCGTATATTAGAACATTGAAAATAAATAGGATTATTGAAACATCACATCGGTTATTTGAAACAATTAGGCGAAGGTCAGTTAACAGATACACCGGTTATGCGTGCAATAACCAATGTAATTTAATCTTATCTTTGCTGTCGTTACGTTTATATTTTGAACGTTACTTTATCTTACGTTCTAAAATATGGTTATGGAGTTACTTGACGCAAAAAAACAAACTTCGATCGATAAATATTTTAAATAATATAGTTGTACACACGTACATAGTTAAATAAATACATTTATAAATAAATTTTCCGCGTATTTTTCATTTTTTTTTTTCATAGTACAAATCAAACAAATCGCTTATTAGAAACAATCGTTTAATTGACACATTTCACTTTGGTCCCAAAGTGTTTCTAATAAGCGGTTCTACTGTATTTTATACATTTTAGTATAATATTTATTCAAATATTAACAATAATATATCTAAACGACTAAATTATCTATGACAAAATATTTTGTTATTTATTTTTTTTTATAGATTTACGTCACTTTTCAGTTTCTATTATTATACTACAAATACTCGTATAATTAAAAATAATATACAATAATATATAATCATTAACTCGGAAAAACCAAAAAAATATATGTTACAGCGGATACGTTTGAGATATAGGATAGTCACCATTGAACTGTGCAATGTTAGTTATTATTATAATATAATTATTAATCGCCAATTAAAGTTCATAGAAACGTACTTGAGATCAACAATGACAAAAGAACGTCTTAACAATTTGGCATTAATTAGTATCGAAAATGATATAGTTTCTAAATTAGATCTAAACGAAGAAATACAAAATTTTGTTGATTTAAAATCTAGAAAAAAATGTATATTATTTAAAAAAAAAACAGGTGCGCAAGTGGGTATCGTTCTGCTGTATAGTAGAGATGATGGTCACTTTAGGATGCGTTAAATTTGAATGCAATGATAGGTATCATTGCATACGAAAAACGATTATGAACGGAGATGATATGTCAATCAATGATAATTAGTAGGATATATTATAATATTATTACCTATATTTAAATTGTAATAATATAGCGTTATTTTATTGGATTACATAAAAAAAATAAATTTCATACGCTCATAAAAGTTTTTCTATAGGTATTGACGCTGGAGTTTTTTTTTACAGTTATTTGAAGAAAAAGTTATGGAGAGCCTTGTGTTGATTTTTTTAATCTTAGGTATAAATCACAAACATTTTACCAATTTTCAACTTCAAAATTCCTTGCAAATTTGACCCCCCAAATACCTAGATTCAATTTCCTTTTCAAAGAGGAGCTAAAGTAAAAAATTAAAGCAATATTACTACTCCAAAACGAGATGACAAACACACATCATTGTAAAATCCAATACATTAATCACTCCATTCAGCATCTAAAATTAATACTAATTAAAATCTTTACTATAATTATTAATATTAATATTGTTAATCATAGTATATCAGTATTCATCTTTAATCTCTGGGACAATTAAACATCAGTTGTATTATTTGTCAGACATTTTTAAGCAAAACGATTTTCACACATATACTTATCAATATAAGTGTATCCTTCGAAACCTACCGTCTTTAATAAATTTAAAAATTAATACATGAATAAAAAAAAAACACTTTGCAGTAACACATTGATAACTATCAACAAACTAAATTTTGTTTACTCAAATAATAACACATAACATATTAAGATGAAGAATAAAAAGCTCTATCACTCTACGAATAGAATTTCTATTAATAAAAACTTAAACATTATACCAAAAGTTATGTTTTATTAAAATAAAATAAAAGCATTACAAAATGTTTTAATGAAATAATATTGCAAACTCAATTTTTTTTTTTTAATTATATTAAATATAGGTAATATAATACTATAATTATAGAAAATATAAATTTAGTACTGACATGCTCATTAGCCATTAGTTGTTTATCATACATTGTAGAGTGTAGAATTATAGTCTATAGTATTACACGTTTACACCAAGATTAAATATTAAAAAAGGTTTTAATTACAAATTTTAAAATACATTAATAAATTCCAATTTATTTATAATTAAATAAAAATATACAAATTAGTTTTAGTTTATATTTTTCATAATAATAAATTAATTTAAAAATGTAGGTATACAACACTTTCACAATTTTAATGAAATTGTTAGTCAAAAACAACACCTATTATCAACTTTTTATTTTTTTTACTCTATAATTTATAAATAAAATCAATTTTTCTATCTTTTTAACAAACATTTCTATTACATTCTTTATAGTAACATTCAGATCTCGCTTTTAAATTTCCTAATACTTTTTTCTTTTAATAGATAATACTCAAATAAGATAAGCTAGTTTATCTTGATCTTAGGTAAACTTAAAATACTAACAATATACTTTTATTCTTTTTAGATCTGAAAATTTCCTTTTTTCTGATGCTGTTGTACTTGTAATAATTTCAATTTATTTAGCTAATTTTTATACTTCTTTGATCTTCCTGGCCTAATACAAATCTAGTTCATTTGATCTCGTAGATTTTATTATTCCAAAATTTGATTTATTTTTAAATCTACGCAAAGCTGTATAAAATGTGTAATTTGTTTTTAACCAACAAAAATCAAATTATAATATGTATTACTTGCAAACTGTATATCTAACAGTACAGATACTCGTATACTGTATAAAGGGCGTAAGGCAGAATATTAATAATACAAATCATTGATGAAGTGCAACAAAATAAGTAACCCTTTGTAGCTATCACTATAGCTGTTAATGTTTAAGATAATCCATCTTAAAACATGCCTGTCAGCAAAAGTTATATTTACGATAAAATTATAATAAGTATTAAGTACAGGTAAATATAACAGAAATCAGAAATAGAATTCATTGTTTTTCATAAATTATTAATGATTGTTTTAAAATAAGTAATATATATTATTGTTGATAAAATAGATTTAGATTATGAGTGCAACAATAATGCATGCAATAGGATCATAATAATTATATAATTTAATTTTTATTATAATTTAAATTATATTACAAATATTGTCAAAATCGAGAAATTAACAAATTATTTTGTAAGTAATAATTCAGAAAACTTATATTCATATATTTTATATTTTACATAATATTCATGTATTATATTTGAAAATCTTATACAAAGTTCTTCATTTAAAAAATTACGTATAAGTACTAACCAAAAAAAATGCATAATTACCTATTTAATATTTAAAATTGGACAAAATTAGATGTTTAATCGAAAAATAACGATTTTGGACATTTTGGTTATATTTTATTGTAATAAAAGAATGTTATTCGTGAAGATAAGAAAATGTCTTCTGTGGCTCTGTCTTTATAATATAATATATATTGTTGCTGACATTATAAAAATATAAAATCGAAGAATGCGAAGTAAATCATTCTAACTATTTTGATAAATATTAAATTTTAATACCTACCTATTTTACTAATAAAATATTAATATCAATATCATTATTATTATTCGTATTAAAAAATTAAATACGCAAGTGGCAAGTACATAGTAATATTATATCTTACAAGAGACTAATTTTTACCTAATAAAAATAATTATAGTTAATAGTATGCCTACGTTACACCACCCACATCGTTCGCGATCCAACGCAGTCGGATTACCTACCAGATAGGTTTAGAATGTTTAGATCAGTGATGGGCAAAGTACGGCCCGCGGGCCAACTCCGGCCCGCGAAAGTATTTAATCTGGCCCGCCGAGGGTCCATCGACATGGATAGTATATGGCCTGTATAGTATAAAAGTGTCATGTTTTTATAATATTATATGATTCAAAGCTTTAACCCAAAATGCATTTTTTCTATAATTATGGCCCTCCTCTAGAATTTCTTAAACTTTGTGGCCCCCTATTAAAAAAGTTTGCCCACCACTGGTTTAGATGCATGTAAACTGAAGTTCCCTGATGATTATGGTTTACTTAAATTTAAATGCTCAAACATGGCAATCAAGTATCTACTTAAACATTTTCTCTTACAAAACATTAGGCATTAGGTAACTATTACACAATTGAAGCATAATTATTTTGTGTAATATAATTCTTACCACAGTAAAATTTTATTATTACAAAGCGTGATCTTAATAATAAGTATCAATTTTGAAATATTCAATGAGTGATGATTACAATACTTGAATACATAAAATGTATTCAAAATAGGGGGTTCAATATTTTTCTGCATAAATATTATATTACCTATGTACAACTTTTATTAATATTTATTTTATTTTTCTGGGTGGGAGGGTTGAACACCCTAGGTGTGCTCTGTATATAATATTATATAAACAATTAAAGCCATAAAATAACACTTATTGATGATTATTATTATTAATTATTAAATAATTTATTTACTCTTGAGAAAAATTTTACATAGGTACTCAATGTAGCTATAATGAATACTATTGTTTAATACTGAGTGCATATTATTAACAAAAAACTTCACGTTTATATTGAATTTTATTAGTTGAGTATTGCATAACTATTAAATTATAAAAGCATAATTAATTTATATAATATATTAATATAAATCTTAACACAGAAAAATATCGCAATAATATGCAATAGGTATTTGAATTCTCAATTATTTTCCTTACATGGTGTTAAATGTTGTATAATATAAAAAGAAAAATCTCAACTTTGGACAGTAGAATTAATATTTAATAGTAGATATTTGCATTATTTGGTGTGCAAAAATATATATAATGTCTTTATTACTTAATAATAATATATATATAATATAAATATATAGTATATAATGTTATTGCAGCCATGTTATTCATATAAATATTGTCATATACAAAGCTTTTCAGTATCTTTGATTAGGTGACCAAAAGACCATGAATTAACCGATTTCAGTTTAGTCACTAAAGATACATAGAAATAAAAACTGTAGTACATTAAAAATAAACAAACAATATAACAAGTCAAAAACTTTTATTAAAACAACTTGAAACACAAATCTAGTACTCGCGTACTACGACACTCCCCGGTCTCCTATTTCGTTTGCCTTATATCTAATTTACAATATTGCTGCCTCAGCACATTTGCTTCACTGGCCTACACATTACGAATCTGTTTATACTGGTCAGTTATTACTACAGTTTATAGGACGACCAAAACTCATTCATTATTTAATTCACCATTTATTAAGTATAGGTAATTTCTTTTACACTGTAAACGTTTCTGAAAGCAACGTAGGTACATACGGATGTCGGTAGACGATACTCAAAAATTCAACTATCATATTCCCATATCTGTATTAATAATTATACACCCAAGTACATGAATACAGTACTTACTGTGCGACACAAACGTCGCGCGTCGTCAAGAAACACGTTTATGCTATAACCTGTAATTGAAGAGATATACTGAGGTTAAGCGTTAAACTACCGGAAAAAACAAAACAATATAAACATAACGATATAATGTAATGTATTTAATCAAAAACACAGTAGTGAACATCGGTAAATAAAATACTGGACTTCGAATCAAACATCAGCGCTCTACGGCCTCTACGTAATATAACATAATATAGTATATATGCAAAAATCCTGCAAGCAAACACAATATGTGTAAGTACGAATCGTTTAGGAACGGCTTTAAAAAGACACGTACTATGCGAATACGAAGAGAACGGGTTGGAAGAAAACTCGAGAAAAGTTTTGAAATCCTGTAAAAAGCGAAAAATATTCGAAAAAACGAAAAATTGCGTCAATCAATACAATCAATCAATCATATATATTGTATGAATTTTGATAATGCTAGGCCGCGGCGATCGCTGATCACTAGGGCTATGCACATCCGATTGACCAGAAGGGACAAGAAAAGAGTAGATAGGGGGAAACAAACTAAATAAGGGGGCTCTAGAGAGGACTCCGGCAGATGTGATGTACCAGAAGCCAGCACAAGCACTTTCATGTCAGTTTACATCACGAAAAAGTTCCTGCAACTTTTAGTCTATTTTTCTAATTAATTACACTAAGAATAATTTACAATTAATCACACTTTGAATATTTTTCAATAAATTTACACTGAAAATATTTTCATCATCTTATTTATTTAAACCACGGCTACACCGCCAAGTTCACTTTTGTCGTTTTTACACGTATGAGTATCGTCTTGGCTTCTTATAGGCATGCGCACTCTAAAAGCGGGTAGTGCCCATATTAATTATCATCGGCCTTCTGATGTCTAATCAACCATTTTATACCTCCCTTTTCTTACATATAATTTTAAGTATAAATACTTTATACTAAACGGGTAAATTAAAATAAAGAATAATTATCTAACAAATGTAATAATTATGAATTATATAGCTAGAAATCATAAATGTATTTTATATACTTAGAGAGATATTCGTCAATTGCCCATATTATTAAATTCATATATTGCTATATTTAAATCTACCTTCGATACCATTTCTTGTTCTGTGAAAAGCAGCGTAATAATGACTCCAAACATTCATGACCCATTGTACTGAATAATTATTTTTTTTAGATTTGTTACTATGGTTAATTTTGAAAAAACGCGTTTACACGTACAGCTAGTTATGATTGTAAAAATTTTTAAAGTTTTAAAAACACAAGTATATATACTGTGGAATTTCCAGTTTTTTTCAACCAATAAATTCATTAATAAACAAATTCACCAGTAATGCCATTTAGTTGCTTATCATTTTGATAATTTTTTAAAAGTTTTAGTTCAGTAAATAAATCTTCCTCTGAAACCTTGGAAAATGCAAAAATGTTAACATTTTTGTAGTATTTTGAGTTATATTCATATTTGACATGCATTCCATACCAATCATAGCATCAACCAAGACAAATTTATCCTGTTTAAATCTTAAATTAATAATAATGAATTAATCGATTTTTTTTTTTAATTCGCTAAAAAATATTTACTTCTTTCTTTAAGAACAAAAAAAGTTTATGTAAATAGTACTCCTACAAGTGTAAATATTTGAATGAAACTGCTTCACAATAAGAATCAGCTATTTACACCAATTCGTCGAAAATTAATGATACTAAAGAGTACCTATAATGTAACCAATATAGAATTTTCAGTTGAAAAGGAATGTTATATTAAAATACGAAAAGAGTTAATTTAACTTTATAAATATTTCACTAAAACATTCAAGTACGAAAGAATATTTTAAAATTAGAGTTTATTTTACTATTTTGAATAATTTTATAACATCTATTAAAATTAGGTGTTTGAACAGACAAAATAATATAGTGTTTAAAATACAACAACTTATACCAAATTGGTCAATTTGAAGAGAATATTTTAAAAGGTACATTATTAAATATTCATCATCAAATTGATATAAAACCAGAAGAAATAATAGATTTTTTGTAAAATAACATTCGAGATGCTAACAATTTCGTTTATAAAACACAACTTTTAATTATAATTTTTTTTACACAAATATTTTTAATTTTAATACTTTTTTATGTTTATACACTAATACACTTAAATAATACATTATAATTTATAATTAATAATATACTTTAACATTGTACTAATTTAATTGTTTTTATAAAATGTACTAATGTAAAAAAATTATCCCCCCCTCCAAAAAAAAATTCAAAATCTGCCACTGGCACCTCTTGCCAACTTTGCAAATTAAAATCTATCACACACAAGATTCACACTTTTGTCTGGCATTTTGATAGTTTTACATGTTTTTTCAACCTGCTTCAGCCTCCATAATTAATAAATGTTTGAATATTTGTCAAGAAAAAGCATAATATGAACAACTAGGTATTACATAATATTTTTCATATTCTTTAAAGCCATTTTGGCAGCAGCAATCTTAGCTTCTTTTGTATTGTGACCAAATCCATATATATTCATAACTTTTTGGTTTAATGTTATCTGTAACTTTACCATAGTTCCTAAGCCTTTATTCAATGATTGTTCAGCAGCATCAGGTGTACTGTAAAATAAAAACCAATATATTATGTTTATTATTAATCAAATTTTTTTAATAAAAATATAATAAATATACATATACCACAACATTTAAAGATAATAGATTATAATAGAAAAATTATTACTTTAAAATCATAATTCTTATATTATTATAAGTTTGTCAAAACATTATATAATTTATTAAACATACATAAAATAATAATACTAAATTAGTACCTATTACAATTATTGTGTTATTTATTTATTTACTTTATTTTTGTGAATGGAAATTTTTTGTGAAAAAGTTTTTGATCTTTAATTTTGAGGGTGGTTCTATGGTTGAAACTTGACTTGGTAGTTGTTATGTACTGGTGGATGGAATGATATAAATTGGAAAAGTGGCTTTGGTGTATCGATTATTTGTGCCGAGTGCAACTTTCTTTGAGTAAATCTGACAGTTATGAATTTCTTAGATTTTAATTTAACTACTAAATTATTGAATACAATGTAAAAAAAAGCGGGTAAGTGAGTATCGCTCTGCTGTACATTAGGGGGTGGGATGGACCTCGGACTAGGGAAGGTTAAATTTGAATGCAATGATAGGTATCATTGTATACGAAAAACGATTTTGAACGGAGATGATTTGTCAGTCTAGGATATATAATACTTAAATATTGTAATATATTCTACTTTGAAACTAATTCAAACATTTAAGTAAAAGTTTCAAGATCTTACGTTTAGTAATTTTTTAAAAATAACAAAAATCGAAAATTATTTATTAGTAAAAAGTTATTTTACACGTGTATTTTTAATTTCAAATTAAAATTAAAACTTTAAACACTCGTAAAATTTTTTAAATTGAACAATCCTCAAACTTTTTTATAATTATTCTAAGCTTAACTTATGGACAGCATAGTATTAAATTTTCAATTCTTAGCTTTTGATAGAAAAATATTTATAAATTTTTTACTACCAAATAGTGAAAAATATTCATGATTTTGACGAATTTTTGTCAATATTTGAACTTCAAATGCTAATAAAAAAAAATTGTGCCTATGTATTTTTATAATTTTTGAATGAGAGTTAGAACAAGTTATGTGGACCCTTCAATTAAATTTTCAAGTAATTTGTCCCAGCTAATTTTTTTTTATCAACATTTATAAAAAAAAATTTAAAAAAAATTTAAAATTTCAATTGTCTATAAATAGCTCAAAAAAAGTCAAAATGTTTTGAAAATAAAATCACGTAAAGAAAATGGCAATCTAAATAACTGGTAAAATTTTCAAGTATTTACGACTTATACTGTTTGAATAACAACAAATATCAAAAATCGTTTGAGGCTAAACCGTTATTTAACGCGGTATTGTAAAAATTTAAATTTCAAACACTCATAAAAATTTTTTGTCTGAATCCGGTTGAGTTTTTTTTACAGATAATTGAAGAAAAATGTATGGAGAACCTTGTATCAAATTTTCAAAACTTAGTTATAAAAGAAAAAAATTTTACGAATTTTCAACCACAAAATTACTTGCCAATTTTCGCAATTTTGACATATTTCGTATAAATTCGAACTTTAAGCACTTATAAAAAAAAATTGTGACTAACGATTTCGGATTTTTTTTTATCACTTTAAGAACAACTTATAAGAAACCTTGTATTAAATTTTCAAGATTTTCTGGCCACCCAAAAAATTTTTATCGGCATTTGAAGAAAAAAAACACACATCATTGTAAAAGCAATACATTCTTCACTCCGTTCAGAATCTAAAAATTCTGAACGTCTATCAGACTATATTTCTAAGTGATATTTCATTACATATTGATGTTAGTAATTTGTTTTTCTATAAGTACTGGGGAATGTTTAATTAATTTTTTTCAGGGACATTAAAAGTATAAATTATATTATTAATTATTAAAAGATTATATTATATATTACTATTTATTGTTAATTGCTACAAATTTATAAATCAATACCATGTGGCATGTGCCATTAAAGTAGTGAATATGTCCGAGGAATAAATATCATGAAATTAATCTTAATATTTTGAAAATTGTACCAAGTAAATAATTATGTACAGAATGGCGAGGAGTTTCAAGTCTAAATGTAAAATATTTTTACATAATAAAAAAATCACTAAATTATTGTTTTTTTTTTAAATACCTATCCCAATTCATCTAAATTTAAATTAATTAAAAGTTTCTCATAAGTTTTTCCTCTGCTAATTTAAAAATAATCATATGCTCATATATATATATATATATATCTTATACAAAAACATTTAAATTTTAATATCCAAGGTTTAAAAAAATAATAAAGATTTATCATAAGTTTATTATGAGATGACTTATATAATTACATACAATTTTTATGAGCATTTGATATTTAAATCTAAATTATTTTGTAGACATACCTATCAGATTGTTTTTATTAAGATGTCCCTATACCTGCTTATGTTGTCTCTGTCTTACTAACTTACATCTGTAGTGGGCCAGCAGCTTGTCGATAAATACAGGTCGTGTCGAAATATTTCTAAGTGTTTTATTAAACTGAATGAAAATATTCTAAGTCCAAATAATTAATTTAATTGAAAATTATTCTAAGTCCCAATGAACGATTTCTGGTGCAAAGTGACGTGAAGGTGCTTGCGCTAACTCTGGAATATCACGTCTGAGGGAGTCCTCTTCTGGGCCCCTTTATATAGTCAGTGTCCCCTGATCTCCTACCCAGGTCCCTTCTGGCCTACTCCTATGTGCGTCATTCGTTCTCACACTATTACGCATTTCAGGATGCACGTGCGATGATGACGTCCTTTGACTATCCACCCACGCGCAGGTGGTCAACCGCAATCGCTGTATCAGAGTTCCCAGACTCGCGTTGTGGCTGCTATATGATTTATGTTATCTTCGTATGGTTGGGTTAGGTTACATATTCTGCCTAGTAGTGCGTCTCCCAGCGCATAGGGTTGTTGTTAATAAGGGCTATTACGATGTCTAGACGTACTTTATCTTATTTGGTAGTTTGTTAATTCCTACAGAGTAGTGTCTTTGTGGCGGTGTGTATTACACCGATTATTACTGGTTGTCATTTTAATAATATTATTCCTACGTCTTAGCACCCCCTTTATATATTATATATTATATATTATGTATGGGACACAGAGCACGTAGCACATCATAGAAAATTTTGCGTTCATCAAAACACATTTTAGGATGTTAACTTTAATATTAGAATAATTTTACCTATCATCAAATTTAAAGGTAAGAATATTATCTAGAAAATGACATATGCTTTTATTGATATTATTATTTTAAAGTGAGTTATAGCTACGTAAAATATTACAACTTTAAAATGTTCATAACTCACTTTAAAATGCAATAGTATCAATAAAATCATATTATTTTCTAGACAATATTCTTATCCTTAAATTTTATAATAGGTAAATATTTACCCTAATATTAAAGCTAACATTACAAAATTTGTTTTGCTGAACGAAAATTATTTATGATGTACCTACGTTAATAAGACAGCGACAACACATGAAATGAAATATCAATGATGAATGAATTTAAATTTAACTCATTAGTTAAAATGGAATTATGATAAGTTACACTCTATAGTCAACATGAACTGTAAAGACACTAATTTAATTTTTTTTAAATTTAAATTTCTAAAAAAATGTATTTAATAAAAAATATTCTTTCTATAAATTTGAAACTTTGAAAATATATTTTATTTTTATTCATATTAAATATTAATAGGTAAATTGTATATAGACCAGACTCAAATAATTAATGTTAGTTTAATCTAAGTACTTAGTACAAACCTGAAATTCGGCGATAACTTAGTTTCATGTAAAATACGTAAAGGATTTTTTGGAACATTAGTACAAAATTCTTCTGCAAAAATAAAATAAATATTAATGATAATTATACATTAAAAAAAAAGTAAATATATTTAATTAAAGTATGAAATAATTATGGATGATAATTAGATAGTTTATTGAGACTAATAAACTATAAATACTTTAAAAAACTTCAACTAGGTTAAATTGTATTTTTGTTTTCTATTCATTGAAAAATTTAAATTTAATTTTGAATTGAAAACATTCATATCATTATGAATATGTGCAATTTACAGAAAATATTATTCAGATTTATAGTTTTTAAACATAAAGGTTGTACGGTATTAAAAAAAAAAATGTAAACATAAAAATATATTAATATATTAATATCAATATTTATTAACTTACTGATTTCATTTTCCAAAAATCTATAGCATAAAGTCCATACAAAATTTAAATCTCTATCACAGTCCAGATAAATTGCACCAATTAATGCCTCAAACAAGTCTCCCAGTACTTTGGGTACATCAATAGATTCAGCAGCATAACAATCATTTTCTTCTATTAGATATAAAACCTACAAGTATAATATATTTTACAAATGTGTATTTTATGTATTAAAATAATAAAATAAAATTTTACTTCTTGGCCAATTTTATAATTGTTTTTTTGTTGATTTTTATAAAAACGATCTATTGCTTCAGTCAGTTTCAGAGACTTAGCTAAGATAAATCTATGCAGTCCAATCCTTATGCTTAATGAAGAAAATGTTACGTTGTTTACTAGTGAAGATCTAATATCAGTTATTTCACCAGGAGTTTTTTGATGACAATGATCTATTATATAAGTTGTAATCAAGAAATCTGTAATAACATACAAATTCAATGAATACAATTTTGAAATCCATTTAGATATTTTAAGGAATTATACAGTATAAAACTTAGATTAAAAAATTGTATAAGAAAGTTTATGTTGTTATAATTTATAAAGTAAAGAAAAATCATCACATTAAAAAGTCATTTTAAGCAGAGTATTACATTTACATACATATAGGTAGATACTCTTTTCAATCTTTGTATATTAATGTAGTACCAATTTTAAAATTAACTTATCAGCTGATAATTACAGTAGCTATTTAATGAAAATTATCAATAATAGACTATGATACTTTATTACATGATGATAATATGTTAATATGTATATTGTACATATTTGTATTTATTTGTATATAATATATAGGTATAATTAAAGAATATGTTTTAAGTCATAGGTATTGAAAAACATTAAAATTAATTTGTAGATTTTTAATAATACTTTCCAAATAAATTACCATATTTTATATGGGCCAAGTAATTTGAAATATTAATATTATCGTTGGTTATAGAAGTAATAAGCAAAGCGAAAAAATGTAATACTGAATTGGGCACCTAACTGGCCAACCATGTGCTATTATGTCTGCATTATTTAACCATTTAGATAATACATAGGTAGGTGTTTTAAACATTTATAAATACAAATGTAGGTATGTTGTCTATTAAATAATTGTATACATTATATAATGCTAATTATAACAAACCAAGTATAGCATCTCCAAGAAATTCAAGTCTTTGATAACAGTCAATAGTTCCAAATTTGTAGGTTGGATGGGTTAGAGCTTGAACTAATAGATGTTTATTTTTAAAAGAATAGCCAATTCTTTGTTCAAGTAGTTCATATCCAGGTAATAAATTTGAAAAATTTAAACCAACGAGTACATTTTCGATTGGTTGAGGGTTGAATGTACCAATGAATTCCTTAGGTATGATACCCAAACCATGAAGAACCTTGAAACCTACTTCAACTCCACAGTTCTAAAATGAAAACAAATTGTGATAAAATAAAATACAGTAGGTATCTATATTATTATTAATCATACTTACATATACATAAGTACCAATCAATGATTCTACACAGTCAGCAACCATTTTATCTGAAACTGTTTGATTGTACATAAATAAATCAGAAAATGAATAATCAAAGTCTGGAACGGCATTTTTATCAGAAATATACAAGGTTGAAAATTGCTTGACTTTCAATATTTCCTTTTCAATTTCAGTTAAAGTTTCATCTGATAACACTCCTAAAATTAAAATAAATATTTAAAATGAATTTAATGCATTTATTATAATGCAAAGTTATCATTTTCATAAAATGTGAAAAATATTTTTAAAACTAAAAAATATTCAGACACATAATACATAAATATATATAATTTAATTTATCTAATATATTTATTATAATTTCAATGGAAAGGAATGCATTACCGAGAGTAAGAAGGTATATCAGAAATAATATTAGGATATGTACAAAGGGACAACGACATTACAGTGTACGTGTTGAGAAGTAAAAATTTAATGTAAGAGTAGGTGTTTACCAGAGTTTAGCATTGAATCCTCACCATTACCTTTTAGTAATGAAATCATAAAAAAATAACATGTGTGAGTAAGTTGAGGGAAGGGAGCAGAGCCTTATGAAGGTAAAAGGTAAGAATGGTTCAACCCATAGTGAAGGGAGCAAAGAGAAAAGAATAATGAAAAGATTTATTATATTTATTTATAATATTTTAACAAATTATATTTAAATTAAAATTATATTTAATATATTTAAAAAAATAAAAATAATCAATATTTTTAATTTTAATTTTTACCAGTAATTTGATCGCTTTTAGGAATAATTATATTTTGAATTACTTCTGATGAACAATTATTCTCTTCAATGATTTTCTTAATTTGCTCAGGAATACCAAAGCACGGAGGAATCCAATCCATGTTTGATTCAAAAACATTTAACTAAATTTGAATTAATTAAAATATTTTTTTACAAATTTTCAAGCAATACATACCATTAAATAGGATCCAAGATTTAAATTCCTCCCAACATAAAACAAATTTTGATTCCCAACAATTTTTGTTTTTAAGATACTAAGAATTCCTTCATTATCTGATTTAAACGCATCATATAATACCAATGATACAGCAAATTTGAGGAAGCTATCTCCATATGCTTCCATTCGTTCATAATTAAACATGTCATTTAAAAGTGATGGTGTTATAATCTAAAAATAAAAATTAATAAATTAGTTAAATAGTTTAACATTTTAGTTTGCATAAAAAAAAAATTGATAAAAAGGAGAAAATAAATATAAATACAAGTTTTAAATTAATTACAATTAACACAGTTGTGACATAAAGTTTCTATGTAAAATTATTTAAATTATTTCTTTAAGCATTATTCAATACATTTAAATAAAATTATACTCAAACAATGTAACTAAAGATTTTTATCTTTTAATTCCAACTCAAGGATTAAAGCCATTAATTAACAATTTTACTATATTTAACTGTTCAAACAGAAAAGTAAAAAAAAAAAAATATATATATTTTAAGGGTACTTAGTAACAATAATGCAAGTGCCTTTAATGTCTTATTTGTAAGTAAAACTATTATTATTACTTTTAACATATCACTCTGCTTAATCGCGATACTTTGTTTTGATGCTTTTTTGAACAGTGGACTCAACATAGGTGGTGCATTCTTCGTTAAAATTAAAGTGTTCATAGCGGTAAACACTTTTTTTAATATATCATCCATTCCTATCTAAAATAATGAATTTGATTTAATTATATTTACACTTAATTAATTAATATAATATATATATATATAAACCTATCATACAATAGGTATTTTTTATTAAGTATTATAATAATACTTAAAAGGTAAAATGTTACAAATAAAAATATTATTAATAGAAATAATTTATATTTTATTTTTCAAATGATAATTATTCATATTGTTGTAATTTTATTACTCCTAATTCAAAAACTTATAATTCTACAAATTAAAATGTCTAGATAGTAGTTAATCTTATGTTTATATTATGATTAAAATATTCAAATATTTAAATTTTAATAATATAATATATAATAGCTACACATCCATGGAGAGGTGGATAAAAGAAAATACAATATTAACTAATGATTAATTGTGTGGCTTATAAATTAATATTTAATTTAAAAAATGTGTTGGTAATATATTGAAAAACATTACTTAATATCTATTACTAACTAAGAACTTTTTTTTAATTGTACTTTAGATTTCTAAAAACATAATTTTTAATTTCTTGGCTGAATTTAAAAAAACTAACATTTTAATAATTTTACTTTTTTAACAATTTGAGAGGATATTGTACCAGTGTTTGCTGTCTTCATTTTACTATCATACATAATACCAATTACCAAATTTGTGTTTAGCAGAATAATTTTATGTTGCTTGTTTTAATATTTGAGTTAGTTTATTAATTATCAAATATGAAAGTGGGAATATTATCTAGAGCATCACTCAGGATTTTATTGATATTTATATTTTAAAGTTTTAACATATTACATAGCTAGAACTCGAATTAAAATTTTACAGTGAAAACTATCCGCAACAGTCAACAAATTCGAAGGGATTAAGAAATTTTTTTTATAGAGGGTTTAAAATAAAATCAAATTTAAATTATTTATCTATGTACCTATACATTAGTATTCATCATACATACTATTATTTTTACATGACATGAGTATTTAATTACAATTTTTTATTTTATTAAATTAAATTATAATTATTGTATGTATTATATTATTTTATATGATTATTTGAAATAGTCTGTAATCTTTGTTTGAACTTGTTTACTGTTTACTCTGTCAATATTTTTTTGTATTTTTCTTTGAATTTGTCCCATGCCTTAGAATAACTTTGGATCATTTTCATGAAACAATAAGTATTTTTTGAAAATTGTATCATAAAACATGAAATATAGTGTCGTTATTGAGTGTGACTAATACACTATAGAAATATAGACTATAAAGAATGAATTGATTAATAGATTATAAATCAAATCAACCATTTTAATGTAATGTTTACATTATATAGAGTCTTTTGTTGCAACAAGTTCTGTTAAAGTTTTCCCCTTATTTAATTTTTTTTTTCTAGACAATATTCTGATCTTTGAGTTTTATGATAGGTAAATAAACACTAATATGAAGCTAACAGCATAAAATAGATTCTGATGAAAACTAACTTGCTATATTGTACATTATTAAAATGGAGACAACACATACGGGCATGATGTCCTTCTAAGTCATCAAGATTATATATTAGTGTAATACCTACTGATTTCATCTGTCTCATAATTCCATGCATAGTAAATTTTACATTCAGAATAACATATTTAATTTTATTGTTTATATTATTAAAAGAAATTGATATGTTATCAAAATTTAAAAGTAAGAATATTATTTAACGCACATAATTTTTTTTTAAGAATTTCAAAAATTTCCAAATTTAAAATTTTCATAATGTTGCTTTAAAATTAATATACCAAAACAATTCTACTTATGGGACCTAGAAAATATTTATTCTTCATTTATTATTAATTATAGCTGATATGTGCTGATTTCATATCTATTACTTAAAGTTTAAATAGTTAAATAAAAACATGTTGTTTCACTATTTTTGTAAAAATATTAGGTAAGGTAAGAAACTATTTGGTATATTTAAAATTGTTATTTTATGATAATAAAATAGTATAATATTTGCTAATATTATAACTTGAATGCTATCATAAGATTTTCCTAACCACATATGTTAAAATACTTGATCTGAGCCTGAATTAACAAAAAACATATCATACAACTAAAAGAAAAATTACAAATTTATGTTGAAATACTAATTTTATTACTAACTTCGTTTAAACTGGATGAATGATTTGATTGTTGAATGTTCTAAAATAAATAATTACTTTATTAATTAACAATAAACACACATTAAAGAAATTTTTAAGTTGAATAGTTTTATATTTTTACTCACAGTAATATCATCACTATTTTTGGGTTTATCATTGTGTATTAACGAAAAGTAATTTAGTATATCCAACATTGTTGTGTTTTTTTGCCTATCAATATCCATAGATGAATTTCTTGAATTCCAACCATCAACCATATTATTTTCCTGAGAATATTTTAATACTTCACTAACTGACAACATAATATTTTTTTGTTTTTTTTTGTTTTCATAAAAGCCACAAAAATGATCAATGTCAAGTATATCATCTGCTAACACAAAAAAGAATAATTAAAAAATAAACTAGTACAGTAACACATTTAACTTACTGTTTATTTCATTGTCTTCTACTTCAATGTTACATATAGAATTAATTTTTACAATAAGTTCTTCTGCCAGTAATAATTGTTCTAATCGATATAATATAGTTGGCAGCATTAAAGCTTTTAACCAATAAACTGATGGACATTTATGCCAAGTACAAAATTCTGGTATAAGTATTTCAATATATTCTTTTCGTTTTACTGTTATACCAGTGGAAGTTCTGAAAACAAATACACAAATTATTATTTTGTAATAAAATTCTTCAATGTTATACTACCTGGGAACTAAATAATTAGTTTTTGTTTGGCCCAATGATCTTACTTTAATCAAAGGTTGATCATTATGGGTAACATTAATGTTATATTTGTCACTAAAGTATTCTGCATAAGTATCAAACGCAGAAGATGGAAAACAACTTTTAGGTGTCATGTCAAAGAGAATTTCAGTCACAACATAATTCTAAATAATAAGAACATGAAAAACGACATATTAATAATTTAGTAATAAAAACAAATTTTTGATGTGTTTTATATGGTATACACGTTATACATTTAATGACGCTTAAAAATTAAACATTATATAAAATATAATATATTCTATACTCACTCATTGATAATTTATATTTTCTATAATATTATTGAAATAATTGGGAACAGAAAAAAGATAATTTTCTTTACCTATCTACCTATGATTATTATTTTTCAAGCTTTCAAGTCGTATTTATGAAAACGTTGTCAATAACTATGTCCACTTTAAGGTGTAAGAACAGTTCCCATCTCATTTAAAATTCATTTTACATACATAGCCCATTATTGGCCATCAAAATGTTTTCTCAAACACTTTTGTTACCGATTACGCTGACAAATATGCAATTTTAGTAGAACACAGAAGTAGCTAATTAGGTAGGTACGTAGACTACTAAAAGCCCAAGGTTATCTATATACCGTGCTAGAAGTCACTATCATCAAACCTATCCCAATATTATTATGACTAACTATGCACACATTCACATTACACGCGCACGGCACTGAGTAATTATTGGCCACGTTGCACTGTTTAAAAACGGTCGGAATCGAAATAATCGAATCCCCGAGATGTTCATCTCGCACATATTGCGTACATACGTCACACGCGAACAAAATAGCAAATTTGCGTTTGGCAAAACCGTGAATAATGCATTGTTATTTGTTAGTTATTGTAAGTTTGTAACTTGTCAGCTTTGACATTAGATGATTAGAGTGAATAAACTTATTATAAAAACTATAGATGAGACATAAGAATATTATCTAAGACATCGCCGGGGCTTTTATCCCATATTTAAATTCTAAAGCAAGTTATAGTCGAGTCAAAATATTACGATTTACAATACCAATATTGTGTTATGAACGAAACGTGGAAAGGTATAGTAATTATTTTATTATTGTCTAATTTTAGACTCAAATAATATTGTTTTTAAAATCAATAGAAAATTAGAAACAATATTTTTACCTTGTCTTGTGCTGCGCTTCTGTACCACGGTGAAATCACGCTAGATATCTTGAGGTCTTTTTCATAGAATTTAGATGTTCTTTGTTCCATAGTAGGTTCTTCTGTCTCCACTAATTTGTTTATATTAATAACGTCCCAATCTAGTTTATAAGTATTATCTGAAATTTAAAAAATATTTACCTTTTTATAAGTTTGTACATACTACATATTTTATTATTTATTCATATTATATGAAAAATCAAACCTGTAGAAAAGATAGGTACTACTAAGTATGAATTTTTTTCATTATCATAGTTTCTCGCAAGACAACCTTTTACGCCCAATATATCCACAAATAATTTGTTATGGAAATCGTCAAGTTTTTTAAGACTTTCACTCTCCAAGTCAATAATGTCAACATTTACTTTTATGCTAACATTAACGTTACCAAAAGGTAAAAATATAGGAAAACTTGATACCTGTATAAGTGTACAAAGAACATTAGTAATTGATCAAATTAGTTGGAATAATAAAGCTTATGGATTTATACTTCATTTGGATTTTAGATTCTGAAAAAAAGTAAGAAATGTATTAGTATCGATTGCACTTTTTTTTTAGAATGTTACCTATTGACTATTATACGTACATTAATTTAATTCCAGTAGACATAATATAATATGCTGAGCAATATCCAATTCCAATATAATATATAAACATTATAGTACCATATCTTTATAAAGGACGAATAAAAGAAATAGTTTAATAAGTATTATGACAAGCGGAGTAGTGTACAAACATTTTGCGGGGTAACCCCGAGTCACTCTCCACTCTGCGCATCTAAACTTAAATACTTATAACTCATAAACTACTCGCCCTAAATGTATGTATCAAAATACTCAGAAAATTATTCTACTTTGGAATATGAAATTAAAACTCTATGTTGTCATTAAAAAAAAAAGTGAAAAACTTAAAAAAATATTGAAAAATATAATTTAAAAAAATATATTAAATGTAAATACAGTAAAAATAAATTCATGTGTTAAATTTATTTTGGATAATAATATTTTAGTTGTTTATTTTACTGTTTACCTATTAATTGTTCTAAAAGTATTCAGTTTTATTTCTACAACACAAAAACAAATTTTTAGTTAACATACTTGTGGTAATTTGTTTATCGTTAAAATTCCATATTGTTTATTTGACTTTAATAAATTATCAAATATTTCGTTTTTACTGTCTTTCAGTTGTGCGTAATCAGGAGTACAGTTAATAACATGTAAATACGATGGTTTATTTTCCATTGGACATGATCCGTGTAAGTGTGTTGTATTCTATTTAAAATGTTTATAAATTTATTAACCAAACACATAAAAAATGTCATAATATTATGAATAGTTAAATATAGTAATTTACTTTAATGGGCACCGCCCTCTTCATTTTAGTAGTTCCCGCTTTTAAGTTATATTTACTTGGTTCAATATCTTTCTCATCCCAATGTGGGAACCATTTTAAATCATTGAATGCAGGATTATTTTGACTATCCATAGGCTTAAAATATTCATCTAATGCTCCAGCCTTGTACAATTCAATGCACGTGTTGAATGCTGCACTTCTTTTAGCATTTTTTTTTGTCTTATAAAATGACCCCTAGACAATAAAAACAAATACCATATGATTAATTATAAAACTAAATTTTAATAATTTTTACAAATAAAAATAAACTATTACATCGATAGGTGTTTTAATGACACTATTAATTGGCATTATTAGTTTGTATTTTTTTAACTGATTATTATTGCTCTGAGTTATATACCATTCCGGATGCAAATTTGAGAATCGATCTTGAGGTAAAGATAAACAGTACCTGTAAATTGCCCAAATAAAAAAAAATACAAATTAATATTCATATATTTATTTAAAACTAGAGTCAGAATTTGTATGTTATTGCGTGTATTATTTGTTTGTGTACCTATACGTAGTTGTAAACTATGAAGACAATACATTAATAACAGAGTTTACAGGAAAGTATTTTTAGTAAATTCGCATGGATATTTGTCCGTTTTTTAAGAGTTGAGGGACATTTACTAATTAGTTTCTTTAGCGTGTTACCTACTGAGGAATATTTTGTAAATTGTGATAAAAATATAGTAATTTTCAAATTTATACTAAATTATCAATTTTAATATTATAGTAACTACTTATACAATTTTAATTTATCATAATTGTTTAAAATTATACTTTAGTGACTGTTTTTAAAAATTGTATTATGTTTTATTTATTTTCATTTATTAAATTTTTATGTTTATTGATTAATTTTCATATTTTTTTACTTTTAGAAAAATATTTGTAACTTTATCTTTAAGTATATTAATATATTATCAACATATTTTTACTTTTTAGCATACAAATTCAGACCCTATGTATTAGTATTTGAGAAAATTAATAATTTTGTTTCTAAAATTAAATACCTATTAAGAATACTAAAAGCAGTTCCATGAGTTAATGTAGCATGTTCGGTCTTATAAACTGTTGTTATATTTTCATCAACATTTTCTTCATCAATATCATGTTCTACCAAAACCTAAAATAAAATTAAAATATTAAAATATTATTTCTTTTTTAAACGGAAAACTCATAGGAAATTTTAAGCTAAGAATACTTTTTCAATTTCTTCTTCCATTTTCATATATTCAGATTGAGTTTTTTTAAAATTCAGCGAGTTTTGCACCATGATAATAAATGTACTCTCAGAAGAACAAGCTTTTCCTTTGGATTGCATATAAGAGGGAAAAGTTTGAGGAGAATCAAATCTAATGACAAAGTTACAAGTTTTAATATCAACGATATCTTCTAATACTTCTGTTGATATGAGGACATTAAAAGTGTTATCATTAAACCTACAAAACAAAATAAATAAATAAACAATCTTATGAATTAGTACATAATTTAAGTAGGATAATTTATATATATACATATATAAAGTAATAGATTAATTATAAAATACTTTTTAATTATATCATTATTTTGTCGTTTTTTATGTTTCGATTCGTTGTTTTCGATACTAATTATTCCTTTTGCCCCAACTATAAAGTCACATACAATGTTGTTTTGATTATATTCCTGAGTGTAATCCTGCCATATAAATAAAATAATAATTAGAACAGAAAATCAACTAATCAATTATTAAACTATTTAAACTAAATAGTATTTAATTATTATTTTATTTTTAACATACCTTGATATAATGGTATAAAATTTTAGCAGTTATTCGGCTATTAACAAATACTAAACAGGAATCTGTGGACTTTAAAGTAGATAAGTGTTGCATAAGTTTTGTCAGTTTTGGAGATACATTATTTAATGTAGTTTTATGATCCTCGTGAAGAGATGCGTGTTTATCCATGTAGTCATACAACAATTTTCGAATTAAAGTTATTTCTGATAATGCTACGTATAAAGTAGTAAGTTTATTCATATCATTACAAATTTTTTTTTTCTTTTCAATTTCAATTAAAAAATGCCAAGTGGCTAAAAATGCAATATATGGACCACCGTCAACGAGATTCGTCTAAAAATAAAAAAAAATTTTATTTATTATTTTTAATGAAAATAATATTATAATTCACCATTATATCAATAAAATTTTTTAATAAATCATTTGATTGTTTTTGATGTTCCAAATAATAAATTTCATCGCATTCTTTAATTTTTTCGGCTTTGAAACTAGACTGAAGACATCTTAGGTGTTTTAGTATTGTCGATATTCTATTAGAGACAACTTTAAGTTCATCATCCAAAATATACTCATCATAAAAACTTATAAATTCCCTTGGACGTGCTGAAAAACTGTAATTTTTTTATTTTATTAATTATTAATTTCATAATAATATTATTATTAGATTATTTTATAATTACATTTGAATATTTTCAATGCATTTAGTCTTTATTGTACTGTTTAATGTTGTTTGCAATTTCATAAGTTCATCTCTGACATTTTTAGTATTTGCGTTAATCAAAGTAGTGGTGAGTCCAAGAATATGAGGACATTCATCACTTTTTAAATCCGAATCATGAAATATTTGCATTATCTAATTTGTAAAATAGATAAATTAAAATTTTATTATCTTTTAATTTATTTATTTTTTTTATCCATCACTGCAGATAGAATCAATGTTTTTCTTATATAATAACAAGATTGTTCACTTAAATTAATAAAATATTTAAATAAATTTAAGTTAAAGAACATAAATCAAATATTATATTATTATTACAGATTTTACTACATTATAATATTATATTCCACAAATTTGAAAAATTATATTATATACGGGAAAGTCATTTGTATTAATCACGTTTACGCAATATTTTATAAGTTTTGTAAAATTATATATTTTGGTTTTTTAAATAAAATTTCAACTTTTAAAACATTGCTTTAAGCAAGGCTTGTAAAAATTTGTTTTATTTTACATAAACATATATATATTTTTTTGATTTAGAATTAATAGAATTTCATTTTGATAATAATTTTAGGTAGTAGTTCAATAATGAGCTACAATAGATTTTGAGGTATAATAATAAGTTATGTGTCTTATTTTATGTAGCTAGTCTTTATAATAATATAAATATAATATGTATTTACTTTGTTTTTAATGTATTTTAATAGCAAAATCAAAAATTGTTAGCAGTATCTTACATAATAGCTATATAATCAAAACACTTTTTGAAACATAATTATTGCATAAATATTTCAGTGGTTTTAAATGCACAAACTTACAAGAATCGGTAATAAATAGTGTAGTTGATAAATATCAATGTTTAGTTAGGTTATAAAACTTGACTTAAATGAAAGTTAAATTAAAAAAAAATATATAACATATCATTTAATAATAATAAGCATAGTAATAATACTGCATACTTGAATATTTAGAAAACTATAGTGGTAAAATGTTCATAGTTTATCGAGGAACTTTAAAATGTATTGTAGGTACTTACTTGTTTAAATGGATGCAATAATATAGCATGATGACATTCATCGAAAATAAGAAGATTTGCATCCTTGATGTCCATGTAACCATAATATAGATTATTCAAATAAATATTAGCGGTCATAATCAGAATCTAAAAGAATAAATTAAGAAAAACAAATTACAACTTTTCGGATCTACTTACAAAATAGTTACATAATTAAAACTATTTGATAAAGTTAGATAACCCAGTCTTGTACTGAATAATACTATTATTTTATTTCATTCAAAATTTGAGAAAGCACAATTAAAAAAACCGGAAAATAAGTTGGTAACTGATCTGCTGTACACTGTAACTTTATTGCACCTCCTCGTGGCTTACAGTGTAATACAATATGTTTGTACCTCATCATAGTGTAATATATGTGTTAAATCGTAATTCATTGATAAATCATTGCATACGAAATATGTATTGAATTCCGATACTCTGAGCAAAGACGGACTATCAATATAGGTATTTAATAATATAGGCTAACATGATTTCTAAATAAATACCTATTATACTCGTACTTCATGATACTCGCATATATTTTGATATTGCTATTTAAGTCATTTAATTCACTATTAGTATTATGGTAAATTAGTCTTTCTGAGAACATTGTTTTTATTTTATTATAAGTATAATGGTATACCTACCAACCTACATATGTATATCATATATTTTTTATACTGATTTTGAGCCAATACCGACTTACCGCAGAGCGATTTTAATAGGTTCGTGCTATTCGTGGAACCTATAAATAAGCAAAGCAATAGCATAAAAATGATCCTTATGTTTTAGAAATGCCATTGTGTATATAAAATATATAATACTTAATAGTTTCAAATTCCAATTAAATATATTTTAAATAGCAACAAAATAAAATCGGTTTTTAATACATATATAATGGAAATATTTAATTTTGACCTTCTAAAAGTAACAAGTAGATTCACTTTGTTTTTAAATAGCTAAACTACGTATATTATATTTTTAAGGCTATGGTACAATAATTGAAAAATTTTATTATTTTTACGAGTTTTGTAAAAAAAGTTTACTTTAAATACTTATTAAAAAAATCGTACCAATACAATAATTATAGCAAAAATAAAAACTTAATACTTAGGAGGAACCTTCTTTTAAATTTACAAACTTTTTGACTTGGCAAACATTGTTATTATAAAGTTTTATAGAAAAAAATGTCAAATATTTGAAATATTTATGAATTGGTTCAAAAAAGTAAAAAATATTTTTATTTTATACTATTTATATAGTTTATACTAATTTTGTAAAAATCTTAATTATCTATTTTGTATATATGACTATATACAATTATTTGTTTTTAAATTACAACTAAATAAGTTTACTTTGAAAATAAAAATGGAATATTTAATTTTGTAACCTAAAAGTATCAACAGCATTTTCTTAAACTAAATTATTTTAAAATATAAATATTATTCTTTTTCATTATACCTACATTTTTAAACCATAATAAACTTCTTTTAAGCATCCTCGCCTCAGTTATTTATACCCGATGAAGCGATTATGTATATACTTACAATCTAATTAATAATCATGATACTCACGTGACATTTCTCCAATATTTTGTCCCAATTCGTTTGAGTCCAATTCTTAGTACTTATAAAATCATTAAATGTACCTATATTCCACGGCAAATGCCCACTTAAATTGTCTGCGTGTTGTTTAACAAGTGGTACAGATTGAACGATAAAAATTGTCCATTTTCTTCCTTCACCTTTTGGTCTGAAAATTGTTTTAAATATTTTATTAATGTGCCCCACACTAGTAAATATTTAAAAAAATAATTTTCTACAAACTTAGTTAAACTTTCTCCCAAGTGTTTAATAAGCGATGTGACTAAGTAGGTTTTGCCACTTCCAGTAGGTAGATATACAATTGTGTTGGATTTTTTAATACTCTCTAAAAGTTCGAGTTCATCATCTTGAGGAACTACACTTAAAGTATCATCCTTTAAAAAAAATTCGAATAAATAATTATAATTAAATATGGACATTTTTTTTTAATTTTCCTAACGCAAACAACTTTCTTACACCTTTAACACCTACATAATGTACCCAGATAACATTGTTTTAAAATTATACGGAATTAAAGAAACAACATAAAAACAAATATTTTAGTTATTGCCGATATACTTTGTCATATTATTTAACACGCGTGTAACCAGAGTCGTTCAATATAAACAACTTTAAAAATATTATTCATATTATGTTTATTATACATAATATAACCTTATTTTTTAGTTGTTAAATTTCCAGATATTGTATATTTAAAGTCAGATTCGATATAAATTAATTTCATAATTCAAAATTATATTTTACATATTTTATCAAATTGTATTGATTTTGTATACTTAAGATTGCATATATAATGTCACATGTTTTACCCATGGTTAATAAATTAATCAATAATAAACAATTTTTATTTTATACGAGATTATATTATATTATGTTAGGTACCTATAATATAATATTTTTTGGTTTAATACTTCATGTTTAAATTTTTGTGAATAAATTATAGACAGATTATAAAAATTTGTCTTTTTATATTTGAGAACAATTAAATATTAAAATAATTAATAATATGTATATTACCTTTGGTGGTTGATCCATGTTCAAAGTGTTCGAATATATTAACAGCCAATCTTTAACAAAAATATGATTAAGCTAACAATTTTTACATTTAAATAAATACTTATTTACATTTAACTATAATATTATATTGTATTCTAAAATAAAATTATTAAATGATATAATGAATATTATAATATCTGCAGCTACTATAAGGTCTTTAAAAAATATTTATTTTTTTAATTCATATTAATTTGATAGTTTGCCATTTTATTATTTTTCAGATAATTTGTGGACTTGCGAACTGTGATTGGATAGTGTGATACTGTGATTTAATAAACAAAATATTCAAATGTTAAAATAAACAGATTTTTATGATGGTTTAAATTTGTACGTATTACGTAGTCCAGGGGCAGGGTTAGATACTTTTCAATTACATTAATTTAAATACTGCAATTCAATTACTTTTTTTCAAGTAATTTGCTCATCCTTGGTTCAAGAGTGGATCTAGGGGAGGGGGTCAGAAAATCTACTGATCCACATTTGATATTTACTGACCAAATTGACCTCTTGGCGAATTTGCCTTTTTTCAGTACTTGGGTATAGTTGGACATTTGAACGCACGGATTTACTTAAAAAATGAATACCATATACCAAATTAACACTTTCTAAATTCATAATTTATGATTTATATATTATATTTATCGTTTTGGTAGAAATTTGTGTAAATTATATTTTATTATCTAGGTATAACGTAGTACCCCGTACGATCGCTGCGCTGATAAACTTATATTATATTTTTTTATAAATCGAAAATAATGAGTCTCGTTGCTAAATATTATTGGGTCTATTTTATGTAGTAATAGTATACATGTGTATGTTGACTGTTGAGTTTACATAGAAAAAAAATCAAAGAACTTAACATACATTTGTATACTATTACTACATAAAATAGACCCAATAATATTTAGCAAAATATAATAAATAGTTTGCATAGAAAAAAAAAATCGAAGAACTTAATTTAACTTAATTTAAATTTGTACCTAATTAGTAATTAGTTACTATTATAAGTGTAAAATGTAATATAGGTACCTATTATGTTACCTTAATGTTTTTTTTAGATTCTGAACGGAGTGATGAATGTATTGATTTTACAATGATGTATGTTTTTTTTTTTTGTTTTTTTTTTTTTTTTTGTGTCTGTGTACAGCATAACTAGTCGAAATAATGCTTCAATTTCAAACTTTGGGGGTGGTTTCCGATGGCAAAGTGTATATCCTTGGTGCATTATAGAGGTGAAAAGTTAACATTTTCCAACAGTTTTAAAAAAAATCGAGAAAAACAAAAAAAAAATAACAGAAAAACGGGAATTTTTACGCAAAACTAGTTTTCGGCAAAATCGAATTTTTTATTTTGCTATAACTCAAAAAATAATTGATGTAAACACTTGACATTTTCACCAAATATTTATATTAGCGTTCTCCATACACAGTTAAATTTTAAACGAATTTTGACTTTTTTTGAGCTATTTATAGATAATTGAAATTTTTAATTTTTTTTAGTATTTTTTTTTAAAATAACGATAAAATTTTTTTGGCAGGCCAGAAAATCTTGTAAATTTAATACAAGGTTTCTTATAAGTTTTTCTTAATGTGATAAAAATAAATCCGAAATCGTTAGTCACAATTTTTTTTTATAAGTGCTTAAAGTTCGAATTTATATGAAATATGTCAAAATTGCGAAAATTGGCAAGTAATTTTGTGGTTGAAAAATCGTAAAATTTTTCTCTTTTATAACTAAGTTTTGAAAATTTGATACAAGGTTCTCCATACATTTTTCTTTAAATATCTGTAAAAAAAACTCTACCGGATTCAGACAAAAATTTTTTATGAGTGTTTGAAATTTAAATTTTTACAAAACCGCGTTAAATAACGGTTTAGCCTCAAACGGTTTTTGATATTTGTTGTTATTCAAATAGTATAAGTCGTAAATACTTGAAAATTTTACCAGTTATTTAGATTGCCATTTTCATTACGTCATTCAATTTTCAAAATATTTTGACTTTTTTTGAGCTATTTATAGGCATTTGAAATTTTCAATTTTTTTTTTATAAATGTTGATAAAAAAAATTTAGCTGGGACAAATTACTTGAAAATTTAATTGAAGGGTCCACATAACTTGTTCTAACTCTCATTCAAAAATTATAAAAATACATATGCACAATTTTTTTTTATTAGCATTTGAAGTTCAAATATTGACAAAAATTCGTCAAATTCATGAATATTTTTCACTATTTGGTAGTTAAAAATTTATAAATATTTTAGTATCAAAAGCTAAGAATTGAAAATTTAATACTATGCTGTCCATAAGTTAAGCTTAGAATAATTATAAAAAAGTTTGAGGATTATTCAATTTAAAAAATTTTACGAGTGTTTAAAGTTTTAATTTTGATTTCAAATCAAAAATACACTTGTAAAATAACGTTTTACTAATAAGTAATTTTCGATTTTGTTATTTTTAAAAAATTACTCAGCGTAAGATCTTGAAACTTTTACTTAAATGTTTGAATTAGTTTCAAAATAGAATATATGACAATATTTAAATATAATATATCCTTGACTGACAAATCATCTCCGTTCAGAATCGTTTTTCGTATACAATGATACCTATCATTGCATTCAAATTTAACCTACCCTAGTCCGAGGTCCATCCCACCCCCTAATGTACAGCAGAGCGATACTCACTTACCCGCTTTTTTAAATATACATCCTAATATATCAATTTACATTAATAAAAATGTTTGATCATTGAAAAAATTAAGGTTGCCCGCCTGCCCCCCTAAATTTTCATCCGCGGACAACCTCGGTTGATTGCGTCGATGGGTGGTTTCGAACGGAATACGAAGACGAAGCAAGATATAATACGATAGATCAACCACTGATTGAACAATAGGGTACTTATACTGTCGTATAATACCATAATACTCTAAAAATACCAAATTCCGAAAAACAAAAGTATTTAACCTCAGAAACAAGTTGTATAGGTATTAATAATACACAAATTAATTAATTAATATTTTACTACTGTACGTATACATCGTATACACTATGTAATAATTATTACTGAATGTTAAATTTAGTAGATCACATCATACGAGGCACTAGGCGTAGCTAAAATTTCAATCAGAGAGGGGGCAGTGGCGTAGCCAATTTTGAATCAATAACACACAATTTATAAGGTGTAAGAAATATAATTTATATTTGAAGTGCAAGGGGAGGGCACTTACCCCCCTGTCCCACCCTCGCTACGCCCATGCGAGGCAGTGAGTTTTCATATTTTTGATATGAACCTTTATCGCCAAAATATCAGACCTTGTAGTGTAACCAACCGTCTTTTCTACTTCGTTCAGATGCGTGAGTGAGAACCACTGTCACTTACATTAATTGAAAATACGATAGTTGTATTGAATTATAGCTGATAAATAATATAAAATTACCTATATGGACAATATGGTACTTAAATGATTTTTTTTTGTTTAGAATACATATATATATATATATATATATATATATATATATATACGATAACGTAGTATGTAATTATTACATACTATTCAAACACATAACAATTCTACCAATAAAGTAATTGAAAAAAAAATTGCTTCCCCGACATTATAACAACTATTAATTACATAAGGGCCGAAATAGATGAATTATTTTTTTTAAACCAAATTTATTATTTTAGTTTTCAAAATATAACTTTACTATATTTTATGTAAACAGAATCGACTAAATAATATTCCGCGCATAACCTATACGTATGACGTATATCGTACGATAACAGTCGAGTCTCGTTAACTTAAATTTCTAGAGGGATAGAATTATTTCTATTTATTGTAATGATTACAACGTATATGTTTTTCGTGTTAAACACGTTCAATATAGTTAACATTTAAAGTGGCGAAAAAAAAAACTTCAAGTTATCACGATTCGGCCATATTATCAATAGAAAGAGCAATACTATATTATCATATTTATTCGCGCGTACCTACGCAAAAAAACTTGTGAACAAACTAATATACTCGACTTAAATATGTGTCTATTGTTATCCTAACGATATACTAATAATAAAATAGAAGGTAATATAATATTTTAATAATAATACGCAATAAGTATAATAGTTGTTGGTTTTTACTCACCGTTAGTCCCGAGTTGAGGAAACAGCGTACGCGGCGTGTGAAGAGAAAACGGCGTGTGCGCTGACGGCAGTCAATCGAACTCTCGACACAGGCCAAAACGTTATCCCTCCTTTTTTGCATCCCCTATTATATAGATACTTTCTATTGTGTTGATTCGCGCGCGCCGAACATTGGATTGTGTACACAATTTGTTTACCTAAATATTATCTGTTCTGAAAAATTTTTTTAAACAGACGGGAGACTATATACCTATAATATAGTATAACTACAGTAAACGATAGTTAGAACGATTAAATGACGATTAAGTTAATACGACAGTTCAAAGCCAAATCTAATAATGACTGGCTATTTGTAAACGTGAAATTCTTATTTTTAATAATTGCAAATTAATAATAAAATATATTATACCTATAAAATAAAAAGTGCGTGTTTTGCTGTTTCGTAGGTTTCTATTTCACCGAATTATTGTGATAGACGAGTAAAACTTCAACTCAATAATAAACAATTGCATACCTATATATACACGTAGGTGTGTATTAAATAAATACTAATTGTGATTTTTATTTTTATATCAACTATACCTATACATGGTTGTTAATTATCTATACACATTTTGAATTTTATTTGATAACGGTTTTGTAAAAAATACTTTTAAAATATTATTATAAAAATATACTTAGAAAGTATTCGAATACAAATATAAGTTTAAATTAGCTATAAATGTTTATAATATTATATTATGTTTGCATTATTTTAAATAAATACTGATTTTGCTTTATTTTCTGTCTTATAATGTAAAATATTTTTAAATAACTCGAATTAAATAGGTATCTATCATCAAGACATTGATAAAAATTATAATCATGATTTGCGATAATTAAATTAGGTATATTTTGGATAATAAGTTGAAGTACATATTATAGTATACTGACTGTACATTTTTACTTGACAATGGAGATTTTGGGTGTATCACAAATTTAAAAGTAGATAATTTAAATTCCAAAGTATTAACTGATATAATCGAATTTATCGAAGCTGATTACACAATCGTTAAAAATATAAGTTATTTATTTGTTTTTTTTATAACTAAGCATTTAGTTAAAATCTGCAAATTATGTTGTAGTTAACAATTTATATACTTACTGTTACGTTTTTATAACTTAAGCTTCACATTTTAATGTTTCTAGTTATGTTGTAACCAAAAAAATTCAAATATATAAGTACAAGTATACCTATATTTTTTTGACATTTAAATTTTAAATTTGGTTAAAATTATATAGATATAAATAAACGCATAAAAAACTTGATATTAGATTCTGAACGAAGTGATGAATGTATTGATTTTACTATGATGGGTGTTTTTTTTTTTGTGTGTGTCTGACGACAACATTTGGAGCAGTAATAATGCTCCGATTTTTTACTTCAACCCCTCTTTGAATAGAAAAATTCATCTAGTTGGTACTTTGGGGGGGGTCAAAAGTAAACATTTTCAAATAGTTTTCAAAAAAATCGAGAAAAACAAAAAAAAAATGACAGAAAAATGACAGAAAAATGGCAATTTTACGAAAAACCACTTTTCGACAAAATCGATTTTTTGATTTTGTTGTAACTCAAAAACGAATCATTATAAATACTTGAAATGTTCACCAAATGTTTATATTATGGTTATCTCTTTACAGTTAAATTTTCAAAATATTTTGACCATTTTTAAGCTACTTATAGACAATTGAAATTTTCGACTTTTCTAAGTTTTTTTTCATCAAATGCCGATAAAAATTTTTTGGGTGGCAAGAAAGTCTTAAAAATTTAATACAAGGTTTCTTAAAAGTTTTTCTTAAAGTCATAAAAAAAAAATCCGAAATCGTTAGTCACAATTTTTTTTTATAAAGGCTTAAAGTTCAAATTTATACGAAATATTTCAAAATTTAAATTAAATTTCATACTCTCATTATGCGTATGTTGCCTAATACTTTTTTTTATTAATAAGCAGATACTATAAAGTAACTATAGTAACATATAAAAACTATACTATTTGTTTCAAAATAGAGTATATGACAATATTTAAATATAATATATCCTAAACTGACAAATCATCTTCGTTCAGAATCGATTTTCGTATACAATGATACCTATCATTGCATTTAAATTTGACCTACCATAGTCTGAGGTCCACCCCACCCCCTAATATACAGCATAACGATACCCACTTACCCGCTTTTTTTTACTTATATTTATGTTACATGATTCATATTACATTTTATATACAAAAAAGTGACATTTTTAAAATATTTAAATAAATATTCTATATATATTACTGTATACCGCCGCCTTGTTTTCAGTTGCTTGTTTTAAAGGAAATTCTTATTATTGGTATATCAATAACATATTTTTATATTTTAAGATTTCCAATATTAATTTATACTTTAGATATTGACAACTAAACATAGACATAGAAATGTTGTACAACTACATGATTTATAGAAGTACAATTAACAATAATCACAGCCTCGATTTTAATGCATCAAAAAACGTTATAAATAGTATAAATGAATTAAAAACTCAAAAAATGCAGGATAAAATGTACCATACGTATAGAACAAAAATAAAATCAGTGAATTCCGCCTGATGTGGGCACCACTTAATATGGACATCCGCTTTAGTATGAGCAAAATGGTCAGGTCCCAATACAAATATGAAACTACTGTTTATAAAACCCTATTAAGTGCAAAATATATTACATTGTAGATGTCAGTGATATTTAAAATAATGTGTGTACAGAATGTTTAAAATATTTAATATTTATCTTAAGTACATAAATATTAAGTAAATTAAAATATAATATATTAAATAAAAAAGATGCAGGAAGCCCGCAGTTTATTTTTTTTAAAAAACTAATGAAATAACTAAATATAGGTAATCAAACAACTATAATAAACTGTCAGTCATATTTTAAAAGAGCAAATTAATTTCTATTTTACCCTTTATAGTTTATACTCAGTATAAAATAACATAGTAGGTACCTACGTTATAACTATTGTAGATATCGCCGTATCGACGAGGGTTGTTACTAAATAATATAGGGCTAGTCCTACACAGCTGCACATGCGTCAACGTTTGGTCCTTGTACAACATATAACTATAGAAGTGTATTATACTTGTGTGCTGTGCGTATAACATATTGTACATTATATACAATATACGGAGTGATTAATTTAACGTAAATCACTCTTTATTTCAGAAAGCATCAAAATTTTTGAAAATATACATTTTAAATAATTTCAATTTATTTTAAATCAACTTTTTGAAAGAAAAAAAATGATATTTTTACTATTTTTTAACTTTTACTTTATTGAATGGCAACAAACATTTTTAATTTTATATTCATAAGTAGAATATTAATATTATGAGTTTTACGATCTATCAAAATCAAATTTCAAGCCAAATTTATAATAACCACTCCATTTATCTAAATTTGAAATACTTATATGAATAAAAAATTTCGATTTTTATTTATTCATGTATGTACTCCAAAAAAATATTCTGCTTTGAAATAAGAAATTAAAAATGCACATCGTCGTTAAATATAATACATATTTTTTTTAGAAAAATATTATTTTTGTATCCAAGAACGTCAATAGTTTTTAAAATAGGTAATAAGTGTTTACGTTAAACGGATTTATGAATCCCCCGGTATGTTACATAAATTTCGGATAGCAGCCTGCAGTAGATGTCCGTTTTACTTTTCATCCGAAATTCTAACAATGAGGAGGTAACCCTCCGACTGTGTGTTGAACATCTGCCGACCCGTCGTGTCGGAGTTGTACAATACCAATAATGTCCATTATAACGATTGGTCACAGAAAGACATCTATATATATATTATACACGAGTAATGTGAGTATGCGGTGCATGTAGGCCGACACATATTATACGCATACACAAAATGATATTTTAAACATGCTCACCCCATTATTATGCTTAAATTATGCATATATTCAAATTTTGATTTTTACATAGTTTCAATAGTTGTTAAAAACAACGTTTTTATTAAAAAATTATATTTTTAAATATTTTTAATCCTTATATATATATTTTTTTTGAATAACAACATAGAATTTTAATTTCATATTTCAAAGCAGAATATTTTTCTGAGTATTTTGATACATAAATATCGAATTTAGGGCGAGTAAAAAATAAAGTATAAAATATTTTATATAAACATTTTTAAATAGGTGCATGTTAAAATCTAATTATTTTTCTATCGTTTTACACAAACTAGATTTTAATTTACTTAACGAGAATATTGACAATTAAAAAAATTCTAAACAATCAGCCACTGGACTTAAATAAATGTTTTTACCATCTAAATTATTTTTTAAATTAGATTCACAAATTGGCTTTTTTTGAATATTTTGGAAATTTTTTTATCAATTTTTAGTTTTTTATTTTCAGTATTAAGAAAAAAAATAAAAAATGTAGCGCAAGTGTCTTTGAATTATATTTAAAAATTTTTTTTAAAAAATATTGATTAGAACAAAAGTTATTTCATTTGTCAGATCTTCGTGAGACACCCCGTATATATATATACACATGTATGGTACAATGGTAGTATATAGTAACTCTCTCACTTTCGCATTTAAATGAAATCTTTCAGCTCGTAAATTATGACACAGGTGATGAAAATATGGCGACGCTTGCGCACGACACCTTTGCAGGATATTACACATATTTTTTCGGCCTATTTTACGTCCCTCGGAGAGTCTGTGAAAAACTTGTTCGTGGCCCATAGTTTGGTCACCCCTGGTTAAACCTGTTCAACACCGGTGTGTGCTACCTGGACACGACTATTTCGTGGGTGGTCAGTGGCGACCGTTTAGCGCAAAAAAATGTACTTATACTCGTCCCACAATAACATTCCTTCGAAGGTTGGTAAGGAGTTGCGGATTCTTGCGGGGTGGTTAGATGTCTTATAGCGACGAACAAAGGTCGGCGAACACACCACGCCCGCGTGTGTATATATAGTGTGTGTGTATGTGTGTGTGTGTGTAGGTGTGTGTGTGCGATACATTATATTATTATCGTAGCAGACGCGCTTTCACTTTTCTGTACTAAGGGTGACCGGAAAAGGAACAAAAAAATCCACTCTATTACAAATTGACAATAGCAAATGTGTTATTGTCGCTGCGGCTTTGGCGCACACACAAATAACTACACGCCACGTAGTCACCGTTTTACTCGATGCCTCGTACTGCGCGCGATGTTTGCACAAAAAAAAAAATAAATGCGTTGTTCTACTGGATCACGTCCTGTTCTGCGTTAAAATATTCCAAATATTATCATCACTCCATTTTGTATTTCAATCAAATTATATTACGACGATATGATCGCATGTAGAGCGTGCCTAATAAAATAACAAATCAATAATAATTATAATTATTGTCGTATTTTATTATTTATTTAGTTATAGTCGTAGGTGTGGTTTAAAAATACAAGCTAGTTGGAACCGTCTGTACAGTTATCGAAATAATAATTCTAAATTTAAGTTTTAAGAGGTTTTTTAATTAGTTTCAAAACGTATTACGTTGGAAGAAAGAATTAAAATATCGACAGAGCTGAATTATAGCTTTTTATTGTTTTTAATTAGCGTATTTCAATATTGATGAGACGACTAAATAAATATTAAACTGTGAAAATTACAATCGTAGAATATAATGTGTTATTCAATAATTATTTTGTTATTGCATTTTCATTAAGGACGTAATACCTCCCCTATTTTGATATCTTAACGATGAAAAAGTTAACATTTTAACATTTTAAATATTAATGTAAACTTGTTTCGAAATTAAATTATCTAGAAAAACGTATAAAGGGCCTAGATAATAGGTTTACTTTTAAATAAAATAATAGAGGTAAATTCTACCATTTACCAATATAGTGAAAATATTATGATAATTCAATATTATTATTATTATTACCTTTATGATTAAAGGAGTACAAAACTAAATTTTACTACTATGATAAAATGTAAGACACATTATTGTATAATTCAGAATTCACAGTTTATTGTCAAAATGTATACGAGTTGTTGTACAATGCATGCAATAAAATATGTGCGTATATAATCAGTAATCACATATAAATTACACACGATTTTATACTTGAAATGTTGACAAAACAAAGTAGGTACATTTTTATATTGTGTACTAGTGAATTCCTCGATAGTTTTGTTTTACAGCGAAGTCGTCTATCCTGCCAAGAACCCGCCGTCAACTACGAGAGACGTTCCGTTTACCATAGTGGAATAGTCGCTGAGCATGAAAATCACTGCATTGGCAATATCGTCGGTTTCTAGAAAATACAGTAAAAACACAAAATTCAATACAACGGTAAATAACGTACACGTTCGTGGACCGAGCGTGCGGAATCGAAACAGGTTTTCGGTTCGGCACACTCTTCGAATTATATATCGTACACGTAATACCTGCGAATCTGCCCAGTGGGATTCGTCTCATTATGGGTTCAGATTTCTTGGGATCGGACCACGCGATTTTGCCCATGCGGGTCAACACCACAGTTGGGTTCACGTTGTTCGTACGGATACCGTACGGACCCAACTCGATTGCCATTGTTCTGGTTACTTGATTCACGGCTCCTTTAGATGCGCAGTATGTTGTATGATCGGGTATGGCTCTCTAGAAAGTGAAACATAAAATATATAATATTGTTTAACAGCTATTATGTAGTATTGTAGTGCGACGCGATTAAATGGTCCAGTGATAATAATATTGTGAGGCTCGAGCAGCCTCATATCCTAATGTGACCGTTGTAAGGTGTTTAATTTTTTTTTTTTTTTTGGTTTTAACGTTCAATGGCACCAAATACGCATTTTGTATAATTCAATTGAACTACCTAGAAAATCGAATGTGTGGGCGGGTAAAATATTGAGTAGGTACCTACTGCAGCGTAATACCAAATACTGCACGTCTTTTTGCTATAATTTTATTGAATACTACAACGTCAAAATGTCATTAAATTATAATTTATACATTTATATTTAAAACAGTATATTTAATTATAGTTAAACTTAAATTTTTCTGAAGGTCGTGGGTCAATCGAATTATTTTAACATTTTGTACTAGCTATTTCAATTTCGTTCGGCGCCACTTTTAACGTTTATAGATAAATATTTTATTACATAATATATAACCTTTTATTTTAGTTCACATAGGTACACAATTTAGGACATTTATACAACTGTGAGTTATTTAGTTACAACGATTTCATCGTATATGGTCGATGTTAGTTATTGTAGAGAATATAATAGTACTTCTTCATATTATAATACTTACTGTTGAAATTGTCGAGGAAATATTTACAATAGATCCTTTGATACCGGCATCAATCATGTTTTTGGCCACTGCCTGACTTACTCTCACCAAGGCTCTGGCGTTGACATTCAAAGTCCTAAAAAAAAAAAATACGCCATAAGAAAAAGCTGCTTGTCTTTTCATAAAAAATAATTATACATTTGTGATGGCTTATTAGTTATGGCTATATATACTAGAACACTAGATCAACATTATGTTTAAATATAATTTTATTTATTTATTCTATCGTATTGTTTGTATTTGTATTTGGTGATAATCCATACATGTTTATACTATATTATTATATATCTAATAAAGGTCACTAAAAATACGAAGGAGAGGGTCATCACACTACAAATGTTCGAATGATGGGTTAGGTTAAATACCAGGAAATATTATTCATTATTATTATTTTAGATTAATTTGATTTATATTTTCATACTCGATCATATGTATTAAGGGGACTCGCTACGGTTATTATTTAAGGAACAACATTTAGGCAGTTCATAATTTCGTCTTAGCCGCCTGAAATCTATGTGTTAGTTATAAATGATTATTAGTGAAAGTGAAATGCGATGCGAGTACCGGCCGGAGTACGCACATGCACATTTCAATAATTCGATAAAAATTAAAATTCACTATACAAATTTTACGACAACTTACTTATTGACTTGACAAAATTAAAGTTAGGTAACGTTGTCTAATCTTAATTCTGAAAAAGTATTTAAATTTAGCAGAAAAATGTCTGTAGATCGTACGAAACATTCTGGTTTTAATTTTAATTTTAAATTTAATACCTATTATGATTTGTAAAAATTCATATTTTTAAGTTTTTATAACCACTTCATCAGAATATAAGATTTAATTTTTACAAAGTATTTCGTACGATCTATAGACAATTTTCTGCAGAGCTCAGAATTTTTTTATTTTTAAGAGTAAAATATTAACACAAAGTAAAACACGTATTTAGAACAAAAAATAAGTCCAACTTTGATTTATCTGACCTATTATTATAAGGAATAAATACCCGCATATTATATACTCTATATCCATGCCAATATAATATCTACATAAAAGAAAAAAATTAAAATTATACTAACTTATTCCAACCATTTTCGGTAACGTCAAAAAATGACTCTATAACAGCTACACCGGCATTATTGACTAAACCATGTACTGGTCCGATGTCATACATCTTCTTATAAGTATCCTCCCAATTTGAAACATCGCAAAATATTTGTTTTGTTCCCGGTAATGCTTTAGCAGCGCCTTCTTCTTTCTCCACCACTGCATAAACAAATGCTCCCAAATCTAATAATCTCTGTGTAATTTTTTCACCCATACCTGAAAAAAGGTCAGGTTATGATTTATTATATTATTAATATAAAATAATTAATGTCAATCGGCTTTTAAAACAAATTGATTAGTAATAAATTTAAAACTTATGATTAGTTATAATTACATATAATTAAACAAAAATTTAATTTAGTGTTCATAAAAATAAATAATAGTATTATCACATTATACTCAGTTATAATATTTTATAAAACCGAAAATAATAGTGTTTATAATATAATATAATATTATAATATACTATTATAATAGAATTAAAATGTCATATAATGTAAAGAAAAAAAATATTACATTTCATTCCTAAACCTAGCTATAATCAAAACCATAATATATGGTAGAAAAAACCATTAATATTTTGTGAATACACTCAATATAAATTGTAAGTATATTAAATGTTAATACGAAATTCATGATTCGAAAATATTTTTAACTTCTATTTTTGAGAAGAGTGGAGTATTTAAATATGTCAATATTTAATTGCAAAAAAAGAATACTGAATAGACTAATATCTTATGTAGGTAAATATTAAGTATGAATAAGTAATAAGTATAGGTTAGGTTAGGTTTCGAAATAAAGTTTAATTCTTAGAGTTTAATGTCCCTACGCTTCTTTAAAATAGTATACAAAATCACCGAGTCTACCTGTTCTAAATGTTAAATTTTAGAGGTTTAATTACCGCACTTATGCATTTTTGAAAAAAAGGTTCATTGTGGACCCAATTCCCGGGTGCCACCTAAAGAACTGGATCATACTCAAGAATAGGGAGCTTAAAACTATAAGGGTAGCCTTACCTAACCTTAGGCATAATTTGTGCCAAAATCTCTACATAATTTTAAAATAAAAGCAATATTTTAAATGTCTTGTAACAAACACATTCGATATGATGACACTAATCAAGTTTACTACTAAACATAAACCCTAAATCCATAACATAGGCACTAGATTGTGAAATAATTACAGCTGCAGGATAACGCTAATAGATTACTTATGAGACTAAATTCTAGAATAAGAATTATAAGAATTAAACTGTACCTATGCGTAGGTATTATGTCCTATATACATGTGTACTATGTATCAATGTTAAATGTATAACTTTAACATGTGTATAATATATATAATAATAATATAATATTAAATATTTTTTAATTTACCAGCACAAGATCCAGTAACTATGATCTTTTTATCCTTGAAGTAATCTTCCATTTTCTGCGGCACTTGACCAGCCATGTTTCTTGATAGAGTTTGAACGGCCATACTCCGCCCAGCTATTAAATGAGATTTGCACAAGAAACGAAGCATGTTGAATGTTATGTTTCTTCTTTGAGCAACTTAATTAAGCTTTATATTATCAATGCTATCTGTAATAACATAAAGGAATATAAAATAAGAACATACATATTTAATTTTTAACTATAATCAATTATATAATTATATTCTTAAAGTAATCATCTTAATTTTATTTTATCAACAATTATAAGGTATTTCCTATTGAAGATATTAACTATATTGTCCTTAAGAAAATTATTTTGTACCTATAAAATAATGAGATAAATTCATCTATGTATTATAATAATTAACTATTCTTTACTTGAAAAAAAATTATAATTTAACTAACTAAAGTACTTACAGTACTTACACATAACTGATTTATGATCTAATAAGTAAGTCTACATTTTTATTAACACATAACTTTTATATGTTTTCAGCCTTAATTGAAAGACTCGAATTGAACTACAATTTGTAACTATTTTTCATCTAATAATTTTTTAAAACAATAAAAGTATTAAATATTATTCGCCTTGATTGCCTATGTCCTGAGTTAAATATTGCATTAAAAAGAAACTGTTTTATATATTTTAATTGGGTAATAATACAATTATAATTACTGACATCTATAACTATAATATATTATAGTATTATACTACTTGTTCTAGCTACCTAAGCTTACCTAGATTAGTACCTACTACAGTACTACCTACCGTAGTCCATACCTATTTATTCTATATTATTACAATAAAAGTACCGTTAGGTATTTATAAAACGTGTAAAATTGTTGATAAAATATAAATATAAATGCTATTGAGTTATTCTAATCCACAGTATTGAAACTAGAAACATTATATATTATAAATATTACTGATTGTAAGTAGGTATGTGAACATTTTAACTATTTTAAATAATAGTTGTAAGTTTTTTTTTTTTAATATTTAAAGGTCTGATATTCAAAACAATTCACAAGTATAAATTTAATAATACCTTATTATATTATTGAATTAATTATTTGCTTCAAACGATAACATTTAGTAAATCTATATAGAGATGCTCTACGAGTATAATAGTAAATAGATACTCGGTATTTTAAAGGTTCAAAGTTCTGTTAGTTTAATAAATAGACCAGCGGCGGCTCGTGGCTTGGACGACGGGACGATCGCGCCCAGGGCTAAAATTAATTAAAAGAATAAAATTAATTTATTTTTTTAATTCTATATTTTTAAAAAAATAATTTTTATTGAGACTGCAATTTTTAAATTTCTAGTATATTTTGTCGTATGCGAACATTAAATTTGTTTCCCTTAGATACCAGGAGCATATTATCGGTACGCTGGTACTCATGCACACACGAGCGGTGTCTGGACGACCGGCAGCGTCGTCCAGACGTAATTCTGAATACGTACATTATAACCGATGGCACTGCAATCGTGTGCGTGCGGGATTTGAACGACCGGCAGCGTCGTCCTACGGTAAAATATTAGTGTTTATTTTTAAAATTAACTGTATACGCTCGTCGTTGTCGGTTGCTAATCGCTATTGTTATTGTCGATTATTATCTTTAAACATTTTTATTATTTTAAACACAATATATTAATATACTAATAATATTATTATCATCTATGTTATAAATTATAATAAATATTAAACGAAATCTCATAAATGATAATCGTGTCATTGTACATGCGTGTACATTTGAACTGCGGTCTTATATACGCGTATTTGACGACTGGTAGCGTCGTCCGTGATATAATTATATATTATTATTTTATATTATTATAATATTATTTTCATTTCTATTTTCTACTGCGGCCTGCGACTAAGTCATCGAACATTTTTCATCTACAAAAAACAGGCGCATGGATTTTATTCATAAAATAACTCCATAAATTAGTTATTTTTAAATTATAATATTATATATTAATATACTATAATGATTTGAATGATTTGATGAATAAAATAATAAGGCTTATAGTAATGTGTATTGTGTTTGATTTTATTATTTTCATTATACTTAATTTGACAATTTGTTATATATATGACTAGGGGCATTAATGTATTATATTTAAAGTCGCACCCCCATCACCAGCACCCACGAAATAATATATTTTAATTTATTATACTTGGATTTTTAGTAACTCATCTAATAATGTAAATAGGTAACTTATACCAGCTAATTGAACAACTTAATTACTAATGTACCTATCTAAATACAAAGAAAGATGATTTAAAAAATGAAAAATAATGTGCTTATATCTTGTTGAACTATTTTGTTTTTAACGTTTTATATTACATTAGGCATAGGCGTCACTAAGGGGTATTAAAGGGTATCTATGCTACCCCCAAAAAAAATCTTAGATTTAGAAAATATATTCGATGTTTATTATTCGAGTGTATACTGTATTAATAAAATAATAATAATTATATTATATAATAGTAATTATTCACTTTCTAAAAATAAATGCAATGTAAATTTGTTGTATATAATTTTATTTTTTTTTGCTACCCCGGAATTTGGACTCTAGTGACGCCTATGACATTAGGTATAGGTATGCAACCTAATAATTGAGATTATTTTCTATTTTATACACCTTATACTATTTATGCTTTGAATTTGAATTTCATTTAGTAGATTTTAGATAATGCATCATATATGAAAATCTTTTAAAATCTTTTTACAAAATGAAATATATTAGGTATACACATATTCGTATATACAATAAAAAATAAAAATATGATCTTGATAAGATATACAATGTAATTTAATTACATATAAAATAATTTTATTTGGTAATAATGTTATAATATTAAATAATAAAATATATCTACGTAAATTTCTTAAAATGTAATAAAACAAAGACTAAAGATCTGTAAATCAATAATATCGTGATTGCACTAACATATTATTTTATTAATGCAATTTGTATAATTTTTAAATGAAATTTCCACAAAGCTAAAATAAATATTAAGCTTGTTATATTACCACAAAAAAATTAAAAATAGTTGTAACAAAAAATCAAAAACTTACCACTGACCAATGGAATGCAACAAACTGCGTAACTACTTGTGCCTTGCCGAAAATGTCTGAGACGACTGAAACGTCTGAAACTAACAAAGCAACACGTAAATATAAACGAATTTCAAACGAGCGCACAAGTGCTGAAGTACTTCTGAATTCGGATGAGCACGGCGCGCTCTGATGGATAATACCTACTACTTACTGGACAATGGACAACCGCGAAAGTAACTAATAAATAATTTGTAATGAAAAAGTAGGGAAATAGTTTTTGGTTATTCACGTCAGCTATACTATACAACGTACCTATTATATACTATTTAACCTAATCTATATATTATTATGTTGAGATTTGTTGACCGCCGAGCAGTGAGTGTTGACAGTCGCCGGTAATTGAAGACATTATTTACTAATAATTTTGGTGAATATATTAATTTTTTACAAATAAGTACGCAGATACTTCACAACAATCACAACGAGGAAATTTACAAAATGTGAACGTTTACATAGGAATGGGAACAATAAAATTATTTAGTCACAATTATTTTTTTCTATTAAAACGGACTTGGGATTACAATTAGATATAGATAGAATAGAATATATTTTATACTATGATTAAGGGGCCTCGCTACAATTATTATTTAAGGGATACAATTTAGGCAATCCGTAATCTCGTCTTAGCCGCCCGAGATTTATGTGTTAGACGTTAGTTGTAACTTGTAAATGATTATTAGTGTAAGTGAAATGCGATGCGGGTACCGGCCGGAGTACGCACATGCACATGTCAATAACTCGATAAAAATAAAAATTCACTATACGAATTTTACGACAACTTACTTATTGACTTGACAAAATTAAAGTTAGTTAACGTTGTCTGATATTAATTCTGAAAAAATATTTAAATTCAGCAGAAAAATGTCTGTAGATCGTACGAAACATTCTGGTTTTAATTTTAATTTTAAATTTAATATTATGATTTGAAAAACTCATATTTTCAAGATTTTATTACCACTTCATTAGAATATAAGATTTAATTATTACAAAGTATTCCGTACGATCTATAGACAATTTTCTGTCGAGTTCAGAATTTTTTTCAGAATCAAAATCGGACATCTTAAAATAACTTAAATTTTGTTAAAACTTTACGTCTTTTGAACTCAAATTGATGGCAGTAGTGAGGCCCCTTAACTCGATAGTCGATAAATGAATAGCAAACTGATAAACAAATTTAGTTTAACTTCATAGTAAATATTTAAATATTTTAATATTTGTTATGTCATAATTATGCTTTATTAATACTATCGTCGAATTTACTGTAGTTATAAAGACCATTACCTTCCAGCTCATTCAACTAAGTACATTTTTGTTTATTATTTAAAATAGAATCTTATACAACACCTTGGCTGTATCATGAAATTTTGTGATAGAGAGTCAACGTCTCATCAGGTACTATTGAAGAAATCGTATCTATAGTATATATATCGCGCAGAGGCCGCTCCAGGGAGCCCTAGGGGTCGCCCCCCCAGGCCTGTATTTTTAAACATGTATATACTCGTATTGTTAAAAAAAAATTATAAGCTAAAAACATATTATATTATCGACTATCATAGACACGTACAAGTATGTGGATATGACGGTATGTGCCTGTTATCTATATGTTATGTATATTATGAAGAACCAAAAAAAATTAAAACTAAGCCCTCCCCCCTAAACAATAAATCTCTGGAGCCACCCCTGATATCACGATACTCAAGTATGGTTGACGTTTACCAAACATTAATCGCAAACGTCAACAATCACCGGTGTTCCTACCTATGATCGCGTATATGAATCACGGACGAAAAGTCCGCTTTAAAAAAAGTTGAACAAAAAAGTCCGGATTCATTTTTTATAGTTGGACAAAAAGTCCGAAAATACAAAATATTTTGTATACCTAATTAATATTCATTTTAAAAATTTAAAAATGCTGTACACATATTATAATATTTTCGTATAATTATGATGTACTATTTTTTTTTTTTTTTGTTTTGTTTAGATTGACGTTTTTATAAATAAAATAAACTTCATTGTTTGTTAAAATGTATTTAGTTACAAATAAATGTTGATATTGTTATTCTAATATGTTGTAATAAATTATATGATTAATAATTATAAATGAAAATAAAAAAATAGAAATAAATATAATAATATAATGTCTATATATAAACATTTTTAAATTTTTAAGTTTTTAAAATAAATATTAATTATATAAAATATTTTGTACTTACGGACTTTTTGTCCTAATATAAAAAATAAATCCGGACTTTTTGTTCAACTTTTTTTAAAGCGGACTTTTTTACCGATTACCCCGCGTAGGTATATACCTACTATTTTGGCAACATTCACCTACTGCAATCATACGCGATAGCACACGCAGCTAATATAATACACAGTTAGTTATCATTTCATCGATAAATTATTATTCTGATAAATAATTTTGTTGTACTTTGGTTTTTCTTTTCGAAAAATTTACTCAACTAAGTAAATGTAAAATATCCTATAACGCTTAAAACGAGATGTCTTGTGCTCGTGTATTTATGTTGTATTGAACAGGGTTTATAATTGTTGAGATCCAGGGAAAAACAGGCGTGAAAAACAACATTTGAGAATAAAAGTTTAAAACATAAATCGACAAGTAACCACCAATATCGTCTATATTATATTGTTCTATGTTTAATCGATTTGTAATAAAATGATTTCATTTCAATTGTACTTATTCGCCGCAACAGTTTTTAATTTTTAATTACATTATATGATGTTTTTCTAGTAAATATGGAAGTATAATAGCCAAATGACCAAAAAGAAAATGCATATTATATTGAAATTATCTATTCCGATGGAGTACTGTTTCATAAAATATATAATATAATATCTACGTGTTAAAACAAACAATACGGTAATTTTTTCATAATAACGCCTCAATGGTGGTATCGCCCAAGGCACTGATGTGAGAAGCCTCGACAATAATGTATGCGATAGCGTCGTACGACCACCACACGCGCATATACCAAACTCTGCGACAAGTTAGGTTAAAAAACGCGCTCGGCAGCGGCGGCAATAAAATTAACGTGATATTATTATGTTGCCTCAGCGCTGCAATTCACTTATCAAGGCCCCCCATGCCGATGATGTTAGAGTGACTCACACGCTAAAACGCTTATCTGAATAACTGCAGTAATGGCCGTCTATTATAGAATACTACGACTACACCATTATAATACAATCAAACAAATCGAACTTTAAACATAACCTCAATCGCACAATAACACACTATTATAATTATATATCATTCGGCGGTATTAAAAGAGAGAACGTTTGAAAATTGGCTGCTTTTTAAACAATTTACTATAGTTGATTATTAAAAAAAAATCTATAAGTATGTATTTAAGTATAATATGTATTTTATTCGTCATAATTTCAGGCACGGCGCCAAGGGGGGCAAGGGGGGCTCTAGCCCCTCAGGAAACAGTTTAGCCCCCTCGCCAGCCCCCCCCTCCACTGAAAAATATGCACGATAGACTCAAGTCATAAAACACTATAAATTGAGAAATAAATTTAATTTATTATAAATTAATGAAATTTGAACAAATAACATCTTTGATCTTTTTATTACGAATTAACCTACTAGTATTGTCTAATAACGAAAAAATATACTACAATTTCAATAAAACGTGTTTTGAAATTTGTAAAATAAGAAAAAAATATTCAATTTTTTATGATTACCTTTATTGAGTACTAATTAGTAATTACTGGATGAAAATAAACAAACAAATGTATGCCAAATCATTACATTAAAGTTGAGTCAAACAAATTCATCTGTTAATTGCTAAACACAATTACTTTAATTTATATTTATGAAATGTAAGTAAAAAACTTAATCATTCGTTCACAAAGGTATGTAATATTAAAGTAATAAAGAAATTGTCATTTTTTTAGATCATTGATAGTTGTTGAAGGTCTGTGATTAAAAATGTTCTTACATAAGGTGCATAAAAAATATTTGACATTATTCTTAAAACATTTTTAACTATTCAAAAGTTTTACAATACAGTTATAAATTTACAATAGCTATATAGCTATATTATGTTATGTTATATGATACAAAAATATTTATATTTTATTTAAATAACTTCATTGATTGCTGAAAAACCTTAGCCCATGTCGAAAAATATTTGTCCCACTCTGCCCCCCTGGAAAAAAATTCTAGTGCTATGCTTGCATATTATTTAACTATACTATATTCAAGTATCGGTACATTAAATACGAACTACATAAATATTATTTATTATAGTAGATATAATTGTATATTATTATAATTTAATTGTAGATTTAGGTTAAATGTTTATTACATTAAGATAATATTATTTTACAAAAATCGTATTTTAATATTGCTAGATTTTGTATAGTAAAAGTAAAGACTAATATTATAAATAAATAACTAAATAGCGATAATTAATTCACTATAATAAAAATGTAATAAATTCCACACAAAATGTTTAAATATGTTTAATAATATTCTCTACACAAGACCATTAGGTATACACATAGAAATTGTCAAATCTGCACAAAGTATTACCTATGTAGTAAAATATTGTGGTAGACATAGGTTAAATATTTTTGCATTAAAATATAAAAATAGGTACATTAAAATTTTCCCGAATGGAACGACTAGCAGACTTTTTTTTGAAGTAGGGACATTTTCACTATTTTTTTTTTTTATTATTATTATTGAAAACCTTTACATACTGGCCACTCTAATTGACGAATACTTTTTATGGATAGATTTTAATAAATTATATTATAAAATAATTAACGAATTATATTTTATTATGATGTACATTTTCACGTTATTATACTAATATTATCTGTAATCTGTCGTATGTAATGGCTGCCTCTTTCTACATATCTGAAAATCAAGTTAAATAATAATTTATAGTAAAATCACATTCAGGCTGTAATAACTTTACATAGGTAATGAATTCGATATTTGTTTATTTTTACTTAAAAATAATAATATTTTGAAATTTAAAAAAATTAAATGTTTAATACCTAATGTTAAACCTAGCTATTACTTATATTTTATTTTTTATACGAACACGATAAACAAAATTATTTATGACTTTGAGTGGCAACAACTAAAATTAATATTATATCTATAATATGGACGATATGGTACAATATAATTTCAGTGATATTAATAATTATTCATAATTATTAATTTATACATATTTTTATGATAACTGCATTGTTATTTTATTATTTTAATAGTTTGAAATCTATTGAAAACAAGTTTTTCATTTTTTTTTCACTCATCAATTCATTAGAGTCCAATAGATTCTTCTAATCTTAGGATTGTTTATAATATGGTGGTTATACGTTATAATAACTTGACGTAGTCAACGTACAAATTCGGGGATGAGTGTAAACACTGTAAACGCATCTTTTTGCGATAAACATAAAAATATAGATTAGACAACGGATTCGTACTAAACTAGTGAACTATAACCTAACCTAACGTTTAGTATTGAAAGGAAATGTATTAATTTGTTTGGGTTTTCGTTATATTGTGTGAACAATCTTGTTTAACTCGTTATTATGATATAGCTTATGGTTTAATCGATTTATAATAAATAATTTCCTGTTTAATTAAATCAGTAGTGTTAAATACTCATTAAAGATCAATTTTATTCAGTTATATGTACAGTTGTATTATCAATCAACAAAAAAAAATATAATATTATACGTATTTAACTACCTAAGTATAATAATTTAAATGAGATAAGTTTACATTAGATATCGAAAAATGTAAATAACCTTTGCCCTCGTAAGTAAAATAAAAATGCATTTTTAAATGTTTAATAAAAAATATTATTTTATTTTATACTTACGCTGGTAGTATAAAGATTTTTCCATAAATACAAAATTACTGTTATATAATATTATCCCGAACTCGAGTACAATTTTATTAGTACATTATATAAGTTTGGGTAATATGAACTACTCTCAGTCTGATCATATTATTTTAGTAGCATTATATTATATACGACAAAATTTAGGACATGTTATTCATATAAAACACGATAAACTTATCACACAAATATTTTCCAATATTTACATGTACATTGTACATATCACACATTTTATTTACTGTTTAAGTATAATTATATTATATATTCTAAGAAATAAACAAGTGGGCAAGAACGTATCATTACGACTCACAATAAAACACAGTAACATATTATCCAAAACTTTATTTTATTTTATTAGTTTTATTAGAAGTTTAATAGTTTTTTTTTAATTAGTTTAAAATATTTAAATATATAGATATTCATCTTGATTTTTTTTTTATTTTAAATGTATATTAATTTGTTAGTTCATCTATTTAAAATCTTGATTTTTTTTAATTATTTGCTAATTATGAAGTTATTCAATAATAAAAATAATAAAACAATTACTACAACAGTCGTTCCGCGATCTGTATATTATATAATCATTACTAACTACAGACTGACAGAATTAACATTTCAACACGGATAATATTATTATGAATAACACTATCGAAATCCGAAAATTCACTAAGACTGTAAAATTGAGAATTACGTGACGTAAGATATGATTATAATTTATAGTGAATAGTGATCGTTGTTATTGTTATATTATTAATAGGGAACGGATTTTATTGTAAATACATATTTTTATTGGAATAAGATATTTTAAATCTGATAAAAAATATGTACGATTTAGATCATTCTAATTGAAATAAACCCAAATTTATTTTACATATTTTTACATATTTGGTAAATAAGTACATATTTTGTACATATTTTAGTAATTTTTGATTTTTTATTGATTTTTGACAACCTTTAACATAATCTGCTTCGTCTAAAACAACAAGATATGTAATTTTTGATAGAGATATTTTAATAAAAAATTCACCAAGGATCTCTGGAAATTTAATATACTCTTTTTGATATATATGAGTAGTGAATAAGAATTATGCCCCTAACACATCTGTTATGTGAAACGGTATTTAAGCCAATACAAAAGTATTCTAAACCGTCCAATTTTTTATTAGCAAACCTATAATAACATGTTGTTTCTCATTGCTTTGTTGCGGAATAATATTCATAATTTTATATACCAACATCATTTGTATTACTTTTATTTAATATTTGTAATTATAAAATATTTAATTTTTGTCATTTTCAATACTAATAGATACATTTTTCCAATATTTACAAATTTTGGATTTTTTATTCCATATTTTAAGTAAAATTGATACATATATATTATATACATATATTGATTATTTTATTACAATAAAATCCGTTCCCTAATTTATTATTATCCATATCATGTGATGGCGGATTAACGACCGTATAGTGTGGTACAGTCTGTACTAGTGTACTGATATTCAGTTGTATATACGTTGTATACTATGCGATATCTTACATGAATGTAATATATAGTTATATATTTTATGACGCATTTTGATCATTTTATCTAAACGCGCTACGCAGAACAATTTTATTTGATTTTATTCGATACAATAAACAGTCGACGATACAAACAAGCTTAATTATTATTTTTAATTTTTTAAAACCATTTTATTTATATTATAATATTTGATATTATAATGATAGATACTATGATAGTATTTGAATATTTAGCAGTTCTTTTGTTATTCAACAATTTTTGGGGCGAGTGAGGTTATAAGGTTACAACCCTTGGCCTTTCTGGATACGCCATATAATGAGACCTATATAAGTACACAATTATTTATTCTACTGCGTCAATATATGCCTCAGCTGCCATCACTATAGTCGATAAGCACAATGGTTAGCGACCAATATCGATACGAATCTATAAAATAATAACTACCACGAGTGTTTAAGTACACACATACACACACACACACACATGTGTATACATATATACTATACATGCGCCGACGAAAAGAGGGTGTGTAGACAAAGAAATATATATCATGATTTTATATGGAAATTCCACATCTGCAGATTTCTAAGAATATTTATTGATCGAACGGCAGGATACTCGAAAAAAGGAAAAACACAAATCTATATAATACATTAATACATTTACATTTACTATAAATTCAATGAATATAAGAGATTATAAACCGGAATGAGGACTAAGACTTCGAGTACACAATTCGTCACGTTTGGTATAACTACCATTAACCATATGTCCATATGACATTTTAATCTTTTTTCTCTGTGTTTGCATCGCAATACGGCGCCTGTATATACCGTTTTCACAATTCTTAACCTTCATGCAGCATCGTCACTTAAATATTATATATACGAATAATAAACACGGGACATTGTCGGCGCGCCGTACCCATCCAATCTACGTATTTATAGCGGGCGATAGACGGGATGATGTATGCTTCACCCTAACGACCCTCTCAACACAACCGGCATGAATAGTCACAAAAAAAAAACAATGGCCGATGCCATTTTTTAATATCTTTTCGTGCCGCGTTCGTATATAGTTAGCCGCAGGGCTATACTTCTCGTACACCTCGCCCCTACACATGGGCCAACCTTATTAAGTCCGCCGCTAAATAGGGTTTGGTAAGTTCCCACACGAAACATAAACGATTTTATATAATATGTAAATTTACGGAATAAATTAATAAATTATCTATGTACCTATCTCTTGTCTGTTAATTTCGTAAAAGCCGTCTGGCGTTGATTATAATAAATATAAATAAACGAATATAAAGATACCCGTACGTATAGGTTTTTGCGCAAATAAAATGTATAAGCCCGCACGCATTATAGTAGGTATTTCTACACGGTGATTAAATTAAATGCATTAATTAATCTGTACTGTGCACGTGTGTAACATTTTCACACCATCTCGACCGTATCTAAGCCAATTTTATTATTTTATAAAATATAATATATTTGTACAGCATCTTTCTCAACACGTATAGGACAAAATTAAATTAAAATTTGGATCATCCGACGTTTTGAAGAAACACAAAAACAAACCAATTTTAATAATATCACCGCAACTAAACGGTTGTGTCAGTAGGTACCATATAAATCTGAATTGGGAAATTGGGAAAGAAATTACCCGTGTATTACGAGTGTTAAGTAATTACAGGTGTATTTTTTCCGTGTAATATATTATTTCGTATAGATGATGTTTAGCTGCTAAAATAATTGCCTAAAATATGACCTCGAAGTGTATAAGCTGACATTAACGCTGTTAAAAAAATAAAAGTTGTTTTAACGTATTGATTTAATGAACATTAACGAATGGTAATCAGTATAGGTCAGTGTTGTTCTGGATAATATTATACTGGGATCATCAAAAGCCGATAAGAAATTTTTAAAACTGTCTAATGAATAATTGATGAGCCTATCTACATTCTACAGTGATTGTGGCTCACACACACTTTTCACTGAGCAGTGTACATAATTTATAAAAATGTATAATTATAAAATGTAAAATACAACGAATAAAAGTAAAACATTTTAAATACTTAACACAAAATTAAAATATAATAATATATTCATTAACTGAAAAGCAAACACTGGTTAGCTCTTTCACACAAGTCTATAGGTACTGTATTAATTTACACGTATACTTTTTTTTTTTTTTATTATAAAATATGCAGTAATATTGTAGTACGGTCGTAACGTAACGTAACGTAATAATACTATACTATTATATAGCATATACTCAAATGTCAAATATATATTATACATCATTGTCAGGGAACGAAAACAAAATTAAAACGGAAAAAACTAAGTTTCCCAGCACTCAAACTTTTATTGTCCAAGAAATATTTAGTGATAGCTTAAAGTTATATATACATAATTTGAGTAGTCTCATATCAGTTTTCAATAGTAAAAACTCAACAAAATATGCACGTAAAGACTAAAATTGGCAAATAGAAACCAGTATAATGTTAAACAAACAAAAAATTGTTTTCAGTTAAATATTTACTTTCTTAAGACTCAACTATTTACAAAATCGTACTATCAATTTTTTGAACATTATATATTGTATAACTATTCAATAAATGTATAATTTACTGCAACATGGTACCTATAGATAAATAACCAAGTTAAAATTTTTTAAATTTTTTCGTTTAAATGGAGACTATAACAACAAAATATTAAGGTTGTGAAAAGTTACATATAATGATGGTTATATATATATATGTGTGTATATGATAAACATATATCGGTAAATCATATTATTTTTTCCACCTACCGCAGTAAAATATATTACTTTTATCGATACGATATCAAAATAAATATTATGAAATATTATTTGACACTTAGTTAAATGTGTTGAATAGTTATTCTAGTATATTGTAGCATAAAAAATATAGATCCGTTTTAAAATAAGAGCGAATCGTTCGATCGAACACTTCTACAGGATACGACCCTTACGACCTCAATTCTCGTCCAGCAGTTCAACAATACTCGTACAACGCACGCGCGTGCGCGTGTAGGGTAGTAATATAATATTATGGACACGTGTAAGTAACAAACTAACAAAAGAAATTCCTCAGTGTTTGTCGTGTTAAGATTCTCCGAAAAAATACTTTTATATACATGTACTACTTGCCCAGTATATAGCATAACGCCGCCGGTACAAAACTGGTTTCGAATATTACTGAAACCTTAAAACAGCGTTTTCAAACACGAAAAACTACGTCTTATCCGCCCCATCGAATTTATATTATGTGTTTTTTGAAGTAATGATACATTAGGATACAATAAATATGTTGAGTCAACCCTCTGCATTTAACGAGAAGACAAGATAAAATACTGACATTCCTGAGAATAGGGCCTGAAATATCCACAAAACACTTATTATTACTATATACATAGAATGTCGTAAATTTAACGTAGAACGGTTAAAATATAATGTTCTAAACGACATCTCCGAATGTCTCAACAACGAAACACCATAAACATCTATGACTTACTGAAATTTATCAATGGCACACATAAATTTATACAAAACCACACAAGTATGAATAACCAGACCAAAATCAAAATGTACATAATATTTTGTTCTTTTTAACTTCAAAGATATATTCACTTTTTCCCCCCAATTATTTCGTGTAATAAAACCCCATAGTATGTAACGCTCTAATAGTGACCAATGACCAATGTAATCGAAGACTTGTATCTATAGTAAGCCTATATATATTGTATTAAATGTATTTCATACGCGCACTGCACGCGTTTCACTCGTCGATATTATTTTGTATTCGGTTTGTGTATACGCAAACGGCCAACAGGTACACCACCTGCTGAATGCGTATATATAATATTATTATTACACGGCTATAAGAAACACTGACCGTTGATAATTTCGGTAAGCGTAGTATGACTAATTCATTTTTAGTACTTTCGTTATCGACAATTTGTGATGGAATTAAATTTGAACAGAGTTTTGATGCGTTATGCGACAGCGCGTACTTACACATTAATTATGATATTATATTTAAAGGCCATTTAATTATTAATACAGATGAACGCTGTGTGACGTAACTTGGAAACATTTAGGGAGGGACAGGGCAAAATAATTTATTCGCCTAAATCTAAACCATAAATTATTAATTGTTTGTTTTTAAAAATTGCTATTACTCATTTTATGGTTTTAAAATAAATCGTAGATTGACATATCATAAAATAATATTAGAATACACAAGAGTTCGTTTAAAAAAAATGTGCTATAACTTGTTTGATATAAAAAATAATGTGACGATAATCATGTAATCACAATTGATTGAATATATACATTAAAATACTGATTAAGCCGAATGAAGTTTTTCTTTTTATGTACTATTAGATATTTAGATAATTCCAATTTCGTATATATAACTAGTACCTACATTTATGTTTTAAATAAGAACATACATGTACCGAACAATATACTCGTATATATTAATTATATATCAATAATTATATAGGTCTTATAGTAGATAATAATCGACGTTGACATAAATCATTTTTATATAATATTTATATTAATAAAGTATATGTTACAGTTAAAAATTGAATTTAAAAATTAATTTAATTAATTTTTTAAGGATCCGGTTCCTTTGTTTTTGGTGACGACCGCGACGTGGCCGCAGCCCTAGCCGCAGCCCTAGCCGCAGCTCTAGCAGCAATACGCCTCAGACGTGAAGGCTGCAGGCGCGAGCGGGACGTCCTGCGACGGCGAACCTTTAAACCGGCATCGGCATCGGCAGCATCCGGACCATCCGGTATACCGGTGTTGACACCATCTGGACGTGGTTCGCTTGTCTCGGCTTCAATAGTGACTTCATTGAAAATAACAAAAATACAACGATAACATTATTCAAAATGTTTAAAAATAATTTATTTAAAACATACCATGTGTATTGTTATTATTATGTTATAGGTATTCGCGCGTATAGTTTGTTACCTATACCAGAAAATATGGAATACCTATTATATTAATCATATTCTAATACATTATGTTACTAGAAAGTACCAGTGAATATATTCGTCAAGATTAACAGCGTTAATGGCCATACACACAATACTATAATATCTACCAAGACAATGCTAGATTGATAGCTTACTTATGCTGGAATGGCGTAAAAAAAACATAATACGTATAAATATAATGTATATTATGTTGATTATTAGAGATAGGATAAAGATGATCTAAAATTAATAAAAAATAACTCCCCGAAAAAATGCTTTTACGCCATAAAAATTTTTAAATTAACCTAAAAACATTCGTAAACCAAATTTAATAAACATTTAAATTTCAAGTTTAACATAAAATAAGAATATGTTTATATACATATTAAAAAGTAAAATATAAATAAAAAAAATTTCAGTTATCAAAGTTTTTGTTTAAATGAAAGTTTCTGAAAACAATATACTAAATAATTTCTAAATAAACACTTTTTTTTTTAAATCTAAAATAAGATAAAAATTTTCCACATTGTAAGAAACTATTAAAAATTGCCTCAAAATATAATACCCAAACATTATGTTACAAATAAAAAAACGCTTTTATAGCTAAAAATGCCTAAAAATTCAATAAAATACAAAATAAAATTAGTATTTTCTGTATTAATAAGAAATACAACGAGGATACAAGATGGAACGAATTTTAATTATGATATATAGCACTTTATAAAATCAAAAGAAAAAATACAAGTTATAAACATACGTTCTATCTAGTGATCATTTATAGTTGAAATCTCGCTATTTCAAAATCTTTTAACTTTTTAAATATAATTTTTTTTTACATAATTTCTAATCGAAATAAAAAAAAAATTTAAAAAAAAAGTTGTATACTCAATATTTTTTTATGTTAAAGCTAAATATTTTGAAAAGTATTTAGTAACATAAAATTCGAAATGCAGACGTGTATACTTTCAATACTAATTATACTCATAAATTATAGTTTATGAGTTATTAAAGTATTTAAAGTTTAGATGAACGAAGTAAAAGACCAACATTATACGGTATTTCCCCCGTATCACCTACCATTTGGAAATTTAGGATCCGCCGGGACTGTCGCAGCGTCTGTAGCCTTTTTCACCGCCGCAACTGCCACAGCCGCCATTTTGGTCACAGCTTTAGTCTTACGACGGCGACGCCTCGTGCGTTTAGATTTCTGCTGCCCCCGAGGCATCACCTTGGTTTGGTGGATCTTTAAGTTCGCACCGAGATTACCGTTGCTGCCATCGTCTGCATGTGGTTTTGGGTCCGGTAACGATTTGCCGGACTTCGTTTCAAACGTTTCCATCGCAGTGACTATACTGGAAATAACACAAATACAACAATAATATTATTCAAAATGGTTAAAAAATAATTTATTTAAAATGTACCGTGTGTATTGTTATTATATTATGTTATAATAGGTATTCGCGCGTATATAGTTTGTATATCTATACCGGAAAATATGACATACCTATCATATTCTTATAATATATGTTACTTGTATATTTTTATTTTATTTCGTTCCTAAAAACCAGATACAGTTTTCACCAAAACCACCCTCGAGTTAAAAATCAGAGCTTTTTCAACTACTTATCGTGTAATAAAACGTACATAAAAACACACATCTTTGTAAAATAAATACACGTTTGTTTAAAAAAATTAATACAAAATTACAATTATTTTCATAATTTACATTTTTTAAATGTACTCAATTACTTCAATATATTATTGATAGTTTATAAAACCTGATCTGTAAACTCTGTTAAAGATGTATAAAAAAAAAAATCAATATTTTCCACATAATTACCATCTAATATAAGAATATTCGATGGCGAATTCAACACGTAAAGTTTGATTACATCTTTTTATAAAATATAATTTTTTTTGTGACAATCGATTTCTAAATAAATGTTTTGAAGTATAACATGGAAATAATAATATTATTCAATATTCATTATTGTTTACAAAAAAAAAGCTGTGCATATTTATGGTTATTAAAAGAAAGTTTAATCATATACTCTTTATAAATATTTTTATAAAAAATGTCTAGTTATCTATTTCATAAAAGTAGTAACTACCCTTATCTAAGTAATTTTTATTTTAAAACCAGTAATAACAGTGCAGGAATTACATCCTTAATATTAAATCCCCATAATTGTATATACCTATTATTTTTATTGTATACAATAAAAACCTCTAAACTATAGATATATGTGATATATATTATACAGCTTTTAAAGTAAAACATAACAAAACCATGGTTTATCTGCAATTATTGACAATATCAATGATCTTATTTTAATGTAACTGAAAAACAAATAAATGTAGATACTTGAACTAAAAAACATGTCACAAAATGTTTTTAATACATGGTTTAATTTTCAAAATATGTTGAATTTTTTTTGAGGGGGCTTTTATTTAGACATGTAAAATTTAAATTTTTTTCAATTACTCTTAAAAAAAAATTAAAAATTCTATACAAGATGCCGCAAAAGTGTTTTATTAATGAAGTAAAAAAAAAAGTAAATGTAAATTAACATTATTTTTTTATGAGCATTTGAAGTTAGAATTTTGAATCGAAAAAATTATCAAATTATATTGTAGATAAAAGTGAATGAAATATTTATAATTTATGTCTAAGATTTTTAAATTTAATAGAAGGTGCTTATTACGTTTTTATTACTGGATTTAAAAAAAAGTTGTGTGTAGTTCCACAAATAAATTTTAGTGGAAATCTGAAATTTTAAATTTTTATAAAGTTAGATTTTCACGCATAAAATAACAATTTTATTACAATTTAAAAACGAATAATCGTAGATATACCTTAAATGTTCACCAAATACTTATAACTTACATCAATATTTCTTGTACATTATGGTATTTTTTCAAACGATTATTTGTTTATCTAATCAAATAGGTACCTAAATATTTAATAAAAATTTTACTAACATTTCTATTTGATTCTATTTTAATTAAAATAGAATATAATGTCTTGATTTATATAGTTTAACATGACGTCATCTCGTAAACGTATTATGTTATGACAAGTTTAACAATAATTTTTAACACTAATAATTATTATTAAATACATTTTCGAACTAATTCATGAATCAGACAATTTAAAAAATATACCAGAAAATCAGTTTAACAACAATATGATTAGTAATCATCGTCATTCGTGTAAAAAATACTTTTAAAAAAGTACTAAAATACTAATACTAGTATTCGCATGAAAAAGTATTAAAAATACTTCAAATACTCACAAAGTATTTAAAAACAAATATAAGTGTTTTTTTTAATTTTTACAAATCTATATACCTAAACCATACTTACCCACTATGCAATAAACTGTTACAAACATTCCAGAAATATACATTTTTAAGTACTGATATTAACATAAAAATTGTAAAAACTTTACAATAAATTCTCTGGAGATTTTTAGAAATAATAACATGTGGCCCAAAACAGTTAAAATTCTTTTACGAAATCAATATTTTTCGAAATTTTTATCTGATTTTTTTTTTTAATATTTAAAATGTTACTATTTATTTTTTATAAGAAATTTATGAAACTGATTTCTTTATATAATTTAAATACAATTATTTAAATTTTGTTAAAAATACTTGTATTAGAATAATACTTTACAAGACTGGTAATCACAATCTGATTAAATTCAAACGAATAATTTCAAAAATCCAATTTTAACACAACAAATCATCGCCACACACCAATTGTAAATATACCGTTTTCATGGATACGTATTAATTGACATTTTGTTAAATTGGCCCTACAACAGTAGGTTTTTAATATTAATTGAACTATTTTAATTTCAATATATACTATAAACATTAACACGTATCATAATATTTATCACACGCACACACACGCACACACACACACACATATATATTTATATGATATATTAACTATTATCTGATACACTACGTTATATTGTACGCAATGGAACTAACGAAGGAAAACGGATTGCTGAATATGACAGTTCTCGAGCACTTCACGGACATGGACCTTGTGCACGTCCACTGTAAACAAGAAATAAATCTATGCGGAATTCCTCATATAAGATCATTGGGCAAACTCTTAGTTTCCAGTTCGGAAGTGCTGAAAAACCGACCACATCGCTTATACTACGCGCTACCCCGGCTCACTATGGTATTGCCACTGGACGACAACATCGCATTTGATGTGTTCTTCGACTGGTTTCTTTATAAAAACGTGAATAATGTATATGCAGTCGTCGAGAACCTAACAACGACCGATTGCAAACAAGTCAGTCACTTAATTAGTAATAATCAAACGAATTTAATAATAGTCATAATATTTCTAAATTAAAGGAATTGTGCGCCAGCAGCTACTAAACTATTTAAAATAGTAACGTTTTCATCTAATGCTTTGCGTTTTAGTTTATTGCTAATTTGTTTCGATTTATTAAAGATTCGCTCTGTAGTTCATAGTTTGACTTATAGATATTTTATAGTATTAAATTAATTTTCTTTAAAAATTCAAGTTATTTTTGTAACAAGTCCAGCATTTGTGACTTTTCGATAAATTTTTATGATAACGAATTCTGTATTAATCGATTAAAACAATTTTTTTATTTCTTTCACTTAGTGGCGGGGCGAGGTAAAATTTATATGTGCGCGAAGTAGACTTAAAGAGGCCCTTTTTTCAATTTTTCTAGTAAACATTATTTAAGTAACAATATAGTTATTTAATAAATATTAAGATTTAGAATTTTTTTAAACAATAAACTCTAATTGTTAACCTTTTATTTTCAAATTTAATTTTAATATAATTTTATTTATACATAATTTTTTAAATTAATAATACTATAAGAAGTTTCAATTTTTTTTTTTTTTTACAAGAAATGGACTTTTCAGCTTTTTGCTTCACTAAATGTTTAAGTATATCTTCGTAATTTAAATTAGGTATTCACAATTTTCATTTCAATGGACAAAACTGCTAATGCATAGATAACATTCGGCAACTAAAGTATACACAATACACGTTTCGACTATATAGAGTAGGTATAAAGGAATTCCAAGTAACGACCATAAATAGACATTAATAGTTTAATTGTTTCTGTCAAATTGTCCTATGATTTTTAGAAATAATAAATCATGTTTCCAATTTTAACTGACGCTCATATAGAGTATTTTCAATATACAATAGTAACAAAAAATAACTACATCGGTACAAAAATGTATTCTAATATGATGAATTATTGACGAGTACCTATACATATATTATATTATGTAATTATCATGTTTATGATTTTTTTTTTTTTACAATAAAATAATTTCATAGATACAATAATTTTTGTATAGATAGGTACTTCTCCCATATTTCTCCATGGTTAATTATAAAGTCCTTTAGAACGCGAGGCCCTTTGAGGTGCGAGGCCGTGGTAAATGGCCCACGCCTAGCGCCGCCACTGCTTTCACTTAATATTACTTCATCCACGATGCTCGGTGTACCTTGTAAACTAGATAGTATAATAATTTTAAAAACATTTCCGGCCTAAATAATATGTGATTATGTTATCTGACGAAATTCGTAAAAATTGTATAAACGAAATCACGTAGTTATGTCTCCATACCTGTACGTATGTTAAGGCGCATCCATAGCAGCTTTTGACGCACGGCACAGCTGTGCGGCATAAGTGTGACAATAACATATTAAATTTTAACGCCACGAGTCATATTTTCTGCTCTGTCTGAACAGTTTATTTTATATTTTACTGAAAATACTACTCGGACTCAATTAGTATTTTTTTTTAGTTCAGACGTAGAGGCTCAATTAGTATACAGCAATAATAGATGGTATACACTTATGTTATAAAGCTGAAAATGGTTCTTTAAATTGTGTTAGGTACAGATATAAATTATATTATATCATATATATAGTATTATTGTTCTATAAGACTGTCGATTTATTTAAACTACGTTTCTGGCATAATAATGTCAAAACAACGCTACAAAATATGTCTTCAAAACTTTATAATGTATGACTAAAACCTCTTAGAATTTACGGTCTATTGAATTTGAAACATCGATTGCTTAGGTGGTGACGTTGTACCTAAAACAAATTCCTAGGTTAGATTTGGACTCGGCTAATCATAGTTTCAAGCAAACGATCGCCAAACCATTTAGTCACCGGCCCATGGAACCAGAATTACATTCACCTGCAGATGGACCGCCTTCTAACAAACAGTAAGAAAAATAATAGTTTTATGACTAGTTTTTACTAAATATGAAGTACCTAAGTGAAAAGTGATGCTGATGCACTGTAGCACTGTAAAAAAATGTTAAGTTCGGTGAACAATTAGGTACAGGCAAAAGAATATAATTCTTATTTTTTTTTTTTATCATTATCTAGATTTTCCAAAAGTCCAAACACCATTCAACTAAAATTTTTGATTTACATTTTAAGCACATGTAGTAGGTACTGCATTTTTTTAGAAATTGCAGCATAATCGTTTATTATTATCTGGATACGATATATTGGCAGTCGCCTGCAGTCAGTACACAATAATAAAAAACAATTTTATATAAAATAAATAATCTTATAATGACAACAAAATATACAATATTATTTTAATCCAATTATGGAACATAATTAGTTATTTTATCACAGAACGAGCGTACCGATTATGCATAAAGTTGTTCATCAATTAAACCTACGTTCAATGTTCATAGGTACTCTTTACTGTGTTATTTTTTTAGTTTGAAGTCATGTTTTTGAAGCTTGAACATTCATTATAAGTATTAAGCATAATAAAATTAATTTTCGTAATAATAAAAACGATACATTTTTCATCGAATTAAATTATTTAATTTTTTAGACTTTTAGAATACTAATAATAATTATACTAATTAAACATATATATTAGGTATAATATAGCACTATAGGTAATACATAAGCGTATAGTGTATACAATTAAATTTATATCATCCCAGGCAGCATAAAAATATTTTTTAAATGTTAATAAAATATTACAACATTGCTAATGCAATGTATTGCAAATAAAATATATTTATTTGGTTATAATAATATTTTTTATAAAATATTTTGGTAGTTATATATTTTTTATATTTTAAACATGTTTATTTTTTAATGTTTTTTAATAAATATTTATTTTTTAAATATACGTTATAAACATTTTTCTTTTAATATTTTTTCAATTAAAAAAAAATATTTATAAATTTATATTTTTTAAATAATATTTATTTTTTATTGTTAAAATGTTTATTTATTAAGATTTCATTTGAAATATTTTTTTACTTTTAAAAAATGTTTAAAAATTAACATTTCACGAATAATATTTATTTATATTTCAAAAATGTTGATAAACTAATATAATAATATATATACTTCTACGATTTTTATAATAATTTAATAAAAAGTAATCATTTTTATTGTAAATACTTGAAAATGTTAGGTAAAACTATTGCATCTTTTCTTTTCATCATAATAAAATAATTTTCAAAACATTTTATTTATTATATTTTATAATAACTAATATAAGCTATAATTTATAGGCATTTGAAATATTCGATTTTATTAAAGAATTGAATTGATATATATATATAGGTAGTAGCGAGCGATATATAAATAATATGTATTGACTTGACAGTGATGATGTGTGTTTTTTTTTGTGCTAACGATAAGTCAAAAGATAGGTCAAATTTTGAAATTCCCAGTAGTTTTCAAAAGCACCAGAAAAATAAAAAAATTAAGGAAAAAACGGAATTTATTCACGCAAAATCAATTTTTAAGAAAATCAATTTTAGATAGTAGACACAATAAAATTTTACGGAATGTTTATATACTGCCATACTGGCATTTATTCTATACTTGATTAAATTTTCAAAATATTTCATATTTTTCTAAGTTATTGATAGATTACTACATTTAAAATGTATATATAGGTAGGTATACACTATACGTCTATACACAATTTTGTTATAAAACATTTAATAAGTTTAAATTATATTAGCTATACGAAATCAACACGGATCCCTGAATATCAAGAAAATGTACAAATACATAATATATATATAAGAAGATTATAAATATAAATATTAAATACGAATATACACAAGTCTCCCGCTGCAATAGCTAGTAGCAAAAAACCGTCAATACTCATACCATATCATAATATCATATTATTATCTATTTAATAACGAAAACCGATTCACAAATCATGAGAGAGAATTTAAAAATAAACGTAAACGCCCGATATCGATCGACCGATCGTTGTTATTTTTGGGTTTTCCGACACCCGCTGCTGGCTGTCGTCAAGCTATTATCTACATTATACAATATTATTATATATAATGTGTTTATATAATATATATATATATGATGTTATAGTGTTATCGTCTAGCCAATAGCCATATTTAATTTTCATTCGCCACTTTCCTGCCGACCAGCCGATGCGCGTCTTTACTCTTTATTATTATTGACTATTGTTAAAGTTTCAAATTTCAATTTAACAAGTACATAGGTATTCATACGCTGACAAGCTGTGCAGTGCTCACTATTTTATAATTTGTTCACGCGTGTGAAGTATTATATGAATATTTAGCTAGGTACTTCTTATAAAAAACAGCAAACTGCAGGTAAGATAAATATTATTTAGATTACAGGCTAGCTGCTATAATTTTATAATAAAATTATACCTTTTATAGACTTTAGTATTATGAATTATAAATGTTATTATATAATATAATTAGTTATAAAAACAGGTAGGTATACCTATATAATTAATATATTATATACTATATATATTATTTATAACGTATTTAATATTATTTCTAAGCAGCTAGAATTTATTTTTTAGAGATATTTTTTACATTATTATGTTAGGTATATATAATAATCAGTGTTGTAAAGTAGTTGAGTAAAAGTATTCAAATACTTTTTTCCGTATTGAATACTTTTTTAAATACTTTTTATTTTAAAGTATTTGAATGGTATTTGAATTAGTTTTTTTTACTATTGAATACTATTTCATTGAATACTTTTTTTCGTTGACATCGCCTACCAATTTATATTATGACAGATCGGCACTTTGAACAAATGTTTTTAAAATGCAACACTCAAATTTTTGATTAATATTTATAAATACCTAAAAATAAATTAAATTTTTTTTGTATTTGAAAATTATTTCAAATACTTTACTATAGATAGTATTTGGGTGGTATTTTAAATACTTTATTTTATAAGTATTTGAGTAATTACTAAAATACTTTTTAAAAGTATTTTTTACAACACTGATAATAATTATATATTATATTATGATCTTTATAAGCATATACCTATATATACTAGCTAATATAATATATATATATATAGCTATCATAATACCTACTAAATAAAAATATTAATACTTCTAATTTTGTATATAAAAGTACCTATATCTATTCAATTGTATAATACTCAATTGAGTATTAATTAATTTATACTCATTGATCAAATTTAATAAAAATAAGACATGGATAATACATTTTTTATTTAATTAGTAGGTGTAATATTAAGTTATTTAATAAGTAATAACTTCTTACTGTTTTCATCTGTTATGTAATATTAATAAATATTTTTTTATTATATTATAGGTGCACAGAAATATATTATTTTTGGTATCTGTATATTATATTATAATATACTTAATTTAATATATTATGCTCTGTACAGACTCAGGTTATATATTTATTTCTATAACTTTAATATATATATATTATATTAAATGCATATAATATGTACCTACCTATTTATAAAATATTAAATTGTGTATATATACATATATATGTATATATCATCCTCAATACTACATTTCTAAATTAAAAGTTTATTACTAAATTGAGTTTATACGCATGCATTATGATTTTTATTTTTATTTATTTACTTACTTGTTTTTGGTTAAAATAAAGTCTCTATTTAAATAGCTATAGTATGCCTCGAAAGCGTCTTGAATTTCATAAGCTATCCAATAGGAGTAAAAGAAGACGTATAAATGAAGAGACTGGTTCTTTATCACAAGAGTCTGACTCTTCATTATCGTTTTAAAATAACCCTTCAGATTATAATGAAGTTAATGATGATTTCAAAAACAATAAGGATAATGAACAGTCTACTACCACGTCCATAAATCTTACTGAAGAAATGAATGAAACCCAGTTTAATGTTGAACCTGTTAATTCATCACTAATCTCGTCATCTAGTTCTGACGAAACAAATATTTTATTTCATTCTGATTTTGATTCATCTCCCTCGTGTGCGATAAATTTGAACTTAATATATAATGAAGAAGAAACTTCTACTGATATTAAAAAATTTCTTCGAAATTGGGCTATAAAATACAACATAAGTTATGCTTCATTATCTGCTTTATTAGTTGGCCTGAAAGGAAATGTTGAAAGTTTATTGGAAGTATTACCATCAGATGCTAGAACTTTATTGAAAACCAACATAACATTTGATAAAATCATAGTTGAACCTGCAGGCATTATTTTGTAATCAGAAAAAAATATTTTTTAAACATTTAATATGAAATCTAAAGTTGGCCATTAAAACATTTTAAAAATGAATTTTTAATGTTGGAAAAATATATTTGAGATATTAGTATTTACAACATATAAAAAATATTTTTATGCTGCCTAGGATTATAAATGTTCATTGCATAACATTTTTATGATTATACACATATGTATATATTTTTATTCTTTGACAATTCACATTATCACCTTATTTTTAACAATCATTTGTTTAGGCAATGTATTAAATTCTTTAGTTCAATATAGTGTGACAAATGAGTGTCGACTTCTGTTTATTTATTAATTTACACTCAATAATCAAATGACGCGTATTCTTATATTTGTTGTAGATCTCGTGGTTCCATGACGAGTTCAACTGTATCAGCTAATAGTAAAAATGTATCCAAAACTGAAGAAGCAGATAATTTGAATGAAAAAAATAACACCACACAATAAAGTATAAATATTATAATATTTATTACGTTTACCTATTATTATATATTAACATATATTTTAAATGCAGTAATAAGTACTTATAATTGGCACTGACTTTAACATTTTAAAACGGTCCATTTATAAATTCTCTACTAAAGTACCCGCTATACACCAAGCTGCAGTGACGCCAAAATATATATTTACTCATGACGATTGTCATATAAGTGAATTTAATATGAGGGTGTCAATTATGTCATTAAGTGTGCAAATTTACATTAACCTAACCAATAGGTGAGTGTCAAAGTTTTATATGGAGGTGTATAATGTCATAGGTAAAATTTTAGACTTCGTCGCCATTGCCATTGCCAAACTATATGGTATAATATAGTTAATTAATAATTATATAACTCTAGATCAGGGGTCGCCAATTGGCGGATCAAGAACCCTTTTTTTACGGACCCTTATCCGCGGAGTAGATTTTAAATTTTTATAGTAAAAAAAAATAAAAATTACAGGCCTATAGTGTGTGATATAAAATTTGTATTACGACAAAAAAATTTAATTATCTGTATTCAACAAATGCATAAATAAATCAAAACAAATACTAATTTAAAAGAAAATGTGTTTATTAACGTATGCAAATTATTAAAAACTGTTAGGGACCGTGACCAGTATGGTAAGTTCCATAGAAATTAGTTGGTGACCCCAAGTCTAGGTTAACTTACATGTAGTTAGACCAAATTTAGCTTGACGTTGTAATAACGACCCTAAGATAAATAGTTTATTTGAGTACCACATTAACAGTTTTAGTTAACGGTCTCTCGCTTCAATTTCTTTGTTTTAATTGTTTTTTTGGTTAAACAACCTGAATGGTTATTTAGGTTCACGAAAAAGACGCTTAATTTTAATTAATTCTTATTTCTAAACGACTATAAATATATACGAATTCATCAAGTTTAAACAGATTTAAAAAGTTAATACTATTATATATTTATATAGTTATATTGTATTCGTTGAAATTAAATATTATATTACTCCAATTCCCTCAAACGAGTATCCAGTAAATATTTTACATTAAATTATTGTATTTATTTATTTTTCTATTCAAACCTAATTGTTATATCTTATATAATATATATATATAAATCATTTATAATATTTATGTTGTAAATAAATTACAAGTAGTGTAATACTAGTCATAACGTTTTTGAGGTAATTTATTTAAATTACTTATGTATATTTATATATTGTAGTTTACACGTATTGACCGTATTGTATTAATATTATCCCGCCGTAGGGAGAATACCAATAAAAAAAAAATTAAGGATTATATTATTCCAATGAACACGAAACTTTTACACAATGTTGTGAACTTATTGTTAATACAGAACTAGAGAGATTAAATTATTATTTTCAGAGATATTTGTTTCTTGCTTTGGTGATCGGTATTGAAGTCAAACAACATAATATATTTATACAAAGGCACTCAGCTATGTTTAAAATGTAGGAAAATTTATCTGTTTATCAACTTATCATCACTATTCACTACAATAATTATAATTAAAATATAGTAATTAGACTACAATATAAACCACGCAAATATAGATACAAACTAATAACACTAAATTTAATTAGTTACTAACTTAAAAGGTTTAGTTAGATACACATAGCTTACAAGAATATACCTAATTCTAAAAAATATAAAGTACAACCAATCTTGTAAAGTATTTGAATACTCTTTAAAGTATTTTTAAGGTATTCTAAATTCAATTTTTTTAAAGTATTTATAACAACATTTTAACACTATAGAATTTAAATACCATAAAGTCTGTTTTATTAATTATTGTTCACAAAAATGTTTAAAAAAAGACACATATCCTATTTCATAAGGGTTTTGTATTCGATGAATATATTTAAAAAAAAATTAAAATCTAATAATTTTATCAATATGAGTTGAAATACATATTATTGTGAACATCTATCTATTTATCTATAAAAATTCAGACACGTTAATATACAAATATATATTAATGTGGCTGAAACAGGTCGAAAAAAACATGTAAAACAACCAATAAGCCAGACAAAACTGTGAAACTTGAGGTTGATGGATTTTATTTTTGAAAACAAATTTGAATTTGTATTCTAGTCTTCTAGGTTACGATCGAGGTGATTTTTGATACTTGAAAAATTGAACACGAACTTATTAAGTCTTAAAATAAAGGAAATGTATAGTTTTTTAATTATTATTTTAATAATTAATTTGAATATCTAAAGTCGCTTCGATCGAAATCTAAACGACTAGATGACAAATTCAAATCTGTTTTCAAAAATAAAATTCATCAACCCCAAGTTTCACAGTTTTGTCTGGCTCATTGGTCTTTTAGATTTTTAAAACGAAGTGTTAATTTTGATCATACCGAAATTTGACATTTTCCTACGCGTTCGAGGATGTGTTATTGTCTCGTGAATTACCTATATCCTACAACGCTACTTCAATTCCGCGAAACTATTCAATATCAAAAATTAATCTTAATATATCTCATTATACGTACCACCAGTAACACGGTGAATTTAATATTTATTACTACGTATATAATATGTATAATCATATATTATGTTAGGAATATGTATTGAGTAGGACACACAGGTGTATCATTATTATTATTATTTAACTGCAATAATAATATTATTTTTATACTGTCGTATTTTGATGACCACGCGTACTCAGGTACAAACTGTGCAGTGAGATTTGAACTTTTAATATTCAAGTATTACGTACCCTACTACAACTGGAACACAAAAAAGACTGGCGTTGTGGAAATAAAAAAAAGATCTTTTTTAACAAAAAAATATTCAGTTCTTATTTTTTTTATTATTATTGTAGTTTATTAAATGATTTTTGATAAAAAATAAACACAGAAAAAAAATATACTTACCAATAATTATTATTTTAATATAATATATATTTTATTTATATATTTTTATTTATACAAATTAATGTTTAATTAATATTTTATTTTTCTATGATGCAGGTACGACGGTGACTATAATTATTATGAATGAATATTTAAAGTAGTTGTATAGAAAAATAATAATATACCTTTTTTTGACGAATCCTCATAAGGATGGTTTATTTTGATTATTATCGTAAATCTGGGAATTCAAATTTCATCGCGAAAAATGCGATAATGGATTACATACACTAATGTTCATTTACTTTTCACACATTGACATAGCCAAAATGTACATGTAATATGAAATGCCTCAACACTAATCCTTAAAACATGGTATGCTTCAGCCCCCTTAATATTATTATGAGTCCATATATAGTAAAAAATAAAAATAAGTATTCGTAAAATATATTTTTATATTCGTAAAATATATTTTTATAATAGTATTATAAAAATATTTTTCTCATATTAAGCGGATGCCCCATTATATTTTTGTTCAAAACATATTAAGCAACATAATTGTATTCATCTAATACATTTGGAGTGCGTGATAGATATCCTTTATCAATTAATATCTCGATGGTTCTTTTTATAAGTACAGTGGATGGTGCAAATGTATTTGGTTGGGAAAATATCTAAAACATAATAGATGTATTGTAAATATTATAATATTCTACATAGTATAACACATTTTTTTATACTTTACTTACCTCATTCACAAGTTGAGTATATTTCAATGTCTTGCGCACTTTCATTATTCGAGTAATATTAGCCTGTAAATATACATTACGATCATCTTTGACAGAATTAATAGTATGTTGAATGTCTTGTGGTAGGTCTTTTTGGACAGATGATGTTATATGCAATTTTGTACGTTTATTAGCAAATGCCATGTTCAATGTAACGTTCTTAAAAAAATCAATTGAATTGTAAAATAATGTAAACATAATTTAAATCAGTTAACTTACATCGCCATCCAGCATTAATAATTTACACTCTATTAAGCTATTGATGTGTTTTTTAAATTGATCATTGTTTAATTTAAGTATATCGTTAATTTCAGAATATTTTAATGTATTACAGTCTTCAAATAATAACATGATCAACATTTGAAACATCTGCATTGTGACAATATACATTTTTGGTAAATAATTCAATTTTAATACACCTATTGATACAATAAATAAATACATTTATAAATCGATAAGGGTTTAATAATAATTTAATAAAACAACAGTACCCTTGGATTGGTGATGAAGCCATGTTAATTTCCGCCCATTAAATTTTTCACTGTAGAAAAGTTCAAACTATAATAATAACAATAAATCAGTTCATATTAAAAAAAATATTATATAATATCCAATATAATAGATATTTTAAATATTTACATTTTCTACACAAGCCATTAGTTGTTTAGGAATAACAAACGATGATTCAGTTGTTGATGTCAAAGGCCAAGCTCCAGTTTGCAATACATAAGTAGAAAAAGAGAAATCTAATTTCTTTAGTTTGAGTTTTTTAAGGAATTCATTATGGAATATTCTATTTAGTACTTCTGATACTTTGATATCAGTAAACATTTGGTGTAATTTATTTATAAATGCATAACCACTAACTTGCTGAAAAACGAAAATAATCATTCATCATTAATATAATAGAAATATAAAAACATTGAATTAATTTACTTTCAATTTGTTGATCATTGCTTCTTCTTCGTCTATGGACTGAGTTAGTTGAAATATTAAGCGTTTGGCCAGATTCCATTGATAGAGTCTGTGGAATATATCTTTATCATGTAGATAATTAAATATTGTAATAGACTGTGATAGTTTGTGATCAATTTCAGCCTCAGATATGCCTTTATAGGATTTTTTTAGTAAATTATTACAGTATTCTGATAAATATTCTGGGGACTTTGATGGCTGATTTTCCACTAGTCTATAATTTATGATTACTGAAAATGCTCTATCAAGAGCTTCACTGAATAAAAAATCATTGTTGAACTTTTCTATGACAATAGTTCTATATTTTTTATGTAAATCCAATACCTCCTCAACAAAATGTATATGTATCTAAATATATATTTATAAATATGAACAAATAGTTTATTAAATTGTAAACCATACTTAACAAATAATTATTCAATACATACTTGATATTTTTTTAAAGATTTTATGACCTTAATCCCATGTTGTTGTACGTATTCTCTGAAAATGTTAGCTAATAAGATGGATTCATCTTTAACTTCGCGTAAAATTAAATAAATATTGTGCATGTCATCTAATCGCTCTTCATTAATAATTGCTTCAAACTCTCCTCTTAAAAAACTTAAACAATCAATAACCATATGTTGACGCCACTTTAATTGCAATTTGTTATAAGTGCTGTGAAATAAAATATAAACATAATTATAAATATAATTATTTGTGTGATTACAGTTTCAATACTTTGAAAACGTACCTGTCATGAAAATATGTTTTTGATCTAAATCCTTCTTCTTTCATTATTTGTAATACTTCAACCATATATTGAGACACTGTGCATTTTTTTACTAATTTTGAAGCTTCAAATTTGAAATATTCACTAGCTTTCTCCAAAAAAGATTTCTCAAAATACATTTGATAAAACTAAAAAAAAAAAAAAAACAGTAAATTCAAACATACTTTATGAATATAATTTCTTATTACTTATAAATGACAATCAAATGTAAATACTTACTTTAAGTGCTTTATGTGGTTTATTTGACTGAATTTCTACAAATGAATTAAGAACATCACTAATAATACTCAAAGTTGTGGTCGTAGATATGTTATGTCTATGTTTGTCAATCTCGTCCAATAATATTTTGGACATACTGTCTTTTAGTGGTACAATCATATGGCGTTTCCATATAACAAGTCCCAGTTCTCCAATCATCTTATGTCCAGATTCGTTTGGAAAAGGATCTTCACGATTTAATTTAAGCAAATTATTTTTTGTAACAATCATCGTATTAAAGTATCTATAAATTCATTTTACATAGGTACTTACTATTAAAATATGTAATTTAGATAATAAAAATACATACCGGTACAGTGAATTTAAATCGTTGACACTTTTTCTATAAATCTGCCATTGTGTATGATAATCTTGTAACAGATTTGCAGTATCTTCACTTTGAACAATAGACAATAGTTTAATTACATGGTTCTCTAGTAACGACTTTGTTGAATCATAAAGTTCAAAATGGTGAGGATCTGGATAGGCCCCACACATAGCGTAAATGTCATTGAAGCGTGTATACCATTCATCCCTAGGAATTTTGTCTAGTCTTAAGATACCATTAATAGTCTGTTCTAATCCTTTCCATTTTTCTTTAAAGTCTACTGGTCCTGGTGTTAATACCATATTTGTTGAAATTTTTTAGTGTAACTAGTGAAAAAAAAACAAATGAAAAATCAGATTATAAGTAGGTATTTACTCATTAAATTAAAATAATAAATTTGTAAGTTCCGCAATGTTTTTAATAAATATAAATTAATTGAGACAAGTTTATTATGAGTCCTAAACAGATTACATTATTATTTAATACTTGGGTAATCAAACAACAACAAAATATTGATAAAAGCTTTTTAAGAATAGATACATGCTATTTAAATTTTTAAGTAACTACTAAATTATTAATACTTGTTAGAATGTTACAAATATAAAAATCATTAATTAATTACCATGAGTGTCATAGTTCATATTTTAAGACACGACATACAATATAATAAAGTTCTTTTTTATTTTAACCACATAATCAGTTCAAATTTTACAAAACATTTCTTTATAAAATTGAATGTTTGCAACATACCATACCTTTTAACAATGTTTCCATCTGTAAATGACATCTCGCATCGTAAACTCCATTCTTGTACTTTAATTTAAATAATTTTAAAGAAAAACAAATCACAGACAAAAATATTGTTAAACTAAGTTCAGTATATAACTAAACGAATAACGAATCACACAGTGATAATTTGTATGCAAATAATTTGATGAATGACAATATTTGATATCAGAGTACCTATACACAATACCAATATGCCGCAAACTGACTGTAGGTAGTAGGTGTGATGCGATCGTGGTACGCGTGTGTCCTGTATAGTATTATAATATAATAATAAAAAAGTTAAAAGAAATGACCCGTGAAGATAAAAATATTAACTACTGCCTTACAATATAATAAAACACTGATATAAAAATTGTTTTTAATCAATGTATGCAATAATACACAAAACTTTCAAATCAAGAGAATTATAAAAATACATTTAATATTTATTATAAACTATAAAGTATGTCATGTCTTAAAATATGACTTACATCAAGTCGTTATTATAAAATATTTACTCAAGTGAGCTTAATGCAAATGGGCTGTTGGAAAAATAATATACCTTTTTATATTGATATAAATGAGCAATGCCCCATTAAATGGTCACCAATTTTGTTTTTATAAAAATATGTCCTTCAATAGTAAAAAAATGATTATTATTTTAATATTGAAAACTAAAACTTTAAAAAGTCAATTTTTTAAAATAATCACTCAAAAATGACCAGGACACAACTTTAATTAGTGTATTTTGCTTTATCTACCAAACATTTGAAAATTGAAATTAATTAATTTAAACTAACTTTAGTTTTCAATAATTAATTTACATTTTACAACATTAACATTAAATTAAATTATAAATATCTAAGCACTAAGAAAGTTAAAATAATTTATACTTGTTTTATTCTTTAATCTCTTCATGCACGAGATTTTCTACAAAACGGTTGATTTTTATTAACATTATTCATATTTTGATGACGTCATGAACGATAACACAATAATAAATAACGTTACGTAACGTTTCGTATATCGATACCACCGCACACGTATATTAATCGATCGCAACTGACAACGCTGAATGTAGTGAAAGTAAACCGAATGTTCAATAGGTACAATCATGGCTAAATAGACGGGCATGTCAGCAAGATAATACAGCGCATAAGCAGGCTGTGACGTATTGTGGAGTAAATCATGGTATAAAAAATTAACTCATGGCATAAAATATAATAAAACATAATCTATATTGAATGTGTAATCATGTCTTATTTGGCCACGGGTACAATAATAATAAACGCGATTGGGTTAAATCGTCGGGATAAATCTTAGGAACTAAAATAATAGTAATAATTAAAATACGGTACCGTACCTGGCGATTATTATAGTATTATTGTATCCAGTAGTTGTAGACTGTTGTAGTAGTGCCAACAAAACCGAAAGCGTCGACTTACAGATCTGCTGCAGTAAATCGATACGATTGAAGAAGCGTTGTTTTTATACTTCAGTTATCACACAATACACTCGTTTTAAACGCCGGCGTCGGTCGATGATATTTTGGTTTTGCTAGTTGTGTGTTTCGTCCGACTCAATACATTGATGTCTACTAACTAACGACCAACAGCGTCTGTATGCGGACAGGTATCAGTGGACCAACACCAACTCAGCCTGCAAACCACTAACGACTAACGTTGCGCACAGAGCGGGTCGAAATGGGGGGGGGGGTGGGGTGACGCACCGACGCCTGCGCGGGATTTCGTGCGTACGTGGCACTACGTGCGCGGAACGGGCACGACCGCCGGGAGACGATCGCTTCGAAAACGCCGAAAACTATGTGGTTGGTGGTGTTACCACAAACTATGCGGTGTTGCCACCTGCAGCAGCGACCTCTATAGCGGACCCGAAATTTTTATCGATTACTTGAATTCACGGGGGCGGTCTAAACGCGATCGCATAAGGTCTAAAGAGTATAGGTAATCAGCTGTTGACGGCGTCGATCTAAATCGGACATCCCGCCGTGTAGGTACCGTGCGATGGCCACGGTTAAAACAGTTCTGAAAAAAGTTAAATAGTTAATAAACGTTTGTATTTAGATAGGCAAGTATGTAAGTATTGTAAGTATAACTTACAGCGGCAAACTTGACATTTTTCAGGAGATAGTTTACTATTCCACCCACCTACCCGCCGAATATCCGCGGAAAAAAGTACTGCAGCCATATTATGTTTAACTACCTGAGACGTAATAAATACTGAAAAAGTAGTTAATGATTTTTCAATAGTATTATTAAAATTGTTCTATAGTTATATTTTCAATGCGATGGACCGAAAGCATATAATAATAATTCGCGCACACGGACGCCAACTCAAACTTACGCACCACTAGCGCCTATGAGACTTAAAAATATACGAACAGCTGGGCGTGCAAAAATAATAATGATTTGTATAAACGTAATGATGGAGATCTCGTGTCACCCCTAAGCTGAATCCATGTCATCCCAGTTGAGAATACAACTGCTTTGTTTGGTCAAACGATGCACATACGCACACCGTCGACAAGATCTATAGATCTTACACCGTCGTGCACCTGCGGTTCACGCGTCCTTGGGTTCGTGCGTACGTGCGATTATTCTACATCATAGGTTCTTAACCGGGGGTCCGTAGATGGTTCCTCGGGGGTCCACGGAGTGGCTGTGAGTTTTTTTTTTTAATCACCCAAAAATAAATACGGTCCAATATTTCAAGGCAATATTGGAATCAAAACAACAGCAAATGTCACATTAAAATTTATTTTTGATTAAAAGAAAAAATAATTTTTCACAATCATTTAATATAGTATTTGTAGTATTATGTCTTAGATTTATTATCATTAAAATATATTTAAAATAAAAATTATATCTATATTTTTTTTTTATACGTAACTTATAAAGGTTAAGAATCTATGATTTTTATATATTTTTTTTTGAGGGGGTCCGTGATTATATTTTATCCTTTAAATGACCCAACAAAGATTAAGAATCTATGTCCTACACTATCGTATTGCGTCCTGATCATACAACACACACCTAAATCCTTATTTACTATGTATAATTACGCGTAGTTGCATTCAGTGGCGCACAAATCCCGTTTTGAAATAGTTAAAAGAGTAGATTAGATAGTGTAAGAGTAAGAGTAGAGTGAAAAATGTATATACACATTACACGTAATGAAAAGTGTGTATAGTGTATAAAGTAATATATTTATCAATCATGAATTCAGAATTTATTATTATTACGAAAACATTAATTTTTCGTCCGTGGAGGTATAGAAATAGAAGTTTATTATTGGCATAAAATTTAGTTTTATGATTTAATTTGTTGGTATAGGTATAGTCTTAAATTCTTAGTATACTTGGCTTATACTATCCTATATAGCAGCAGTTCTTAACCTGTGGTCCGCGATACTCATGTTGGGGGTCCACGACAGCTTTAAGAATATTAAAAATAAAATAATTTATATTTATATGTCTACTTCTATAGTTTGTAATATAAAATAATTATTATAATTTTGGTTATGATAACATCAGATGTTTTGTAAAAAAAAAGGTATTCAATAAAAAATTGGTAAGGGGTCCACGATTTCTAAAAATCTTTCATCGGGGGTCCGTGTTCTATAAAAAGTCAAAAAGTTAAGAAACACTGCTATATATTATAGTACATTTTTTTTATTGGTAAATTAGACAACATGTCATTATATGTAACCATGAATAAATATATATAATATATATTGACATATTTTATTATCAATTTTTTAGTAAAAGTATTTATTATACCTAATTTATAACAAATATGATATTGTGAATTCTAAATATTTTAACTATAGTCTTTGAATTAACTTATTCCATTAGGCGAAACGTGAAACATTTCGATAAACATATTATTGTATTATTATATGTATACAATTTAATTCCTCATAACTCATAAGAAAATTGAATGTATACGCTACTGGTTGCATTCTTCTGGTTTTAAAACTACTGTGTAATTTCTTATGTATCAATGCTTTATGGCATCATCCCTGCGTAAAAAAATTATTCTATACAATTAATATAGTGTTACAACCTATGTTGGTTTTGATTTATAATTGACGTTTAACTATGAGTACGGGGTGTATCAATGTCTACCCCATAATTATGCATATTTCTTTAAGTTTATCGCCCCTGTTATGTACTGAGATGTGTTGTCTACGTCGCAGTTGTATATACCTATTGGCTATTACTCATGTTGAATTATATGAGATACAGAGCATGATGTGTAGCACTACATTAAATTACCACCCTATTGTTACGTTACTGCATACGCAGAGAGGTGGGTAGAGGAGTGTGATTTTTGTAAAGCAGTTAGTTATTGATTTCGTTCTTTTCGTGTGGACGAGTATTAAGTGGCTCATCGTCGGTTGCGATGTACGACGATATTCATCGAAACCGTCCAATCCAACGTGTCGGTATCCGTCGGCTTCGGTCGCCGGTGCGAACAACAACCCTCGTCGGTATATAGAGCGTTGGCGGGCATCTGCGCAGATGATTGATACGCACACCCATGACGGCGGCTGTAGCAGTGGCGGAAATCGAGGCAAACGATGAGTGCCTGCACTATAAGAAAAATTCTCGATTAAATTGTCAAAAATATAGATTTAATCAACAAATTTATTTTCACTATAGGTACAGCCAATAAAGAAACGTGTTCAACTAACAAAACAAAGCTGTAGATTTGTTTGAGGGACAATTTTAAAAATCTGAACAAAGCAATCATGAGAAAGATAAATGTATTGATTTTATAATGATGCGATTTTGTTTTGTTTATGTATAATGTATATACACATATACATATACACAATATTTAGTTGAAAAATGTTTCAATTTTTAACTGCAGTAAGTGTGGTTTTGGTTAGATGATTGAATCTAGTTTGTACTTATGAGAAGTACCTAAATATTAAAAATTTTAAAAAAAAATTAAAGAATAACTAGAATTTTTACGCAAATCCAACTTTTGATAACGTCTGTTAGACGTAATTCGAAAAGGAATAATTGCAAATATTTAAATTTTTCACTGAATATTTATTATATCATAATTTTCTATACATACAATAGTTTTGAAAATATTTTGACTCCTAAAACTACTTAATATAGACATTTATAATTTTCTATTTTATTTAGTTCTTTTTTGTAAATGTTGATAAAAAATTGGGTAAAAAATGTTAGGTAAAATTTATTGTAAAAATGCTTAAAAATGTAATACAAGGCTCAAGGCTTATCATAAGTTGTTTATTTACTAGTTAAAAAATATTCAAAAATGTATAGATACAATATTCTTTTAAAATTTATACTGTCGACAAAATTCGTAAAATTTAAAACATTTAAATAAATGTTAGTAGATTTTTATAATTTCTAAGATTTAAAAATTAAATATGATTTTTTTATGGGATTTACTTTACCAAACAAAAAATATCAACTAAAAATTCAAATTAATTTTTTAAGTTTAAACGTTTAAAGTTCAAGTTCTTACGATACTGCTTGGTATTCACCCGTAAAATAACTATTTTATATAATAACAATTTTTAATATACAGTCATAATAAAAAAAACTAATAATCGTTTGCACCTGCAATTTTCACCAATTGTTTATAGTTTACACAATCATTTTTGATACATGATGCATTTTTCAAATTATTTACTTTTTTGTAGTTATTTATAAATTATTGATACAATACAATACATTGTATTAAAAATTTCATTTTTTTACTAACGTCAGTAAAAAAAAATTTACTCAGTCAAAAATTTGAAAATTTAATACAAGTCTTACATAATTTGTTATTTTGTTCATTTGGATATACAAAAATATTTAAAATACACAATTATAATTTACTATAGATATTTTAAGAGGATGTCGCACCCGCATGTGTTGTATCCGTAATCGTACACACGTACAACATAGTGATTACACTGATTAGTGAATTTTCGTTCACCAGTTTTAATAATGTGCTTTTAGTTTTGATATTAGAGTGAATACTGAATTGATCTATTATCAGACTTTTAGGTAAGAACATTATCTGTGTTCTCTTGTTGGTTTTTTACGATATTTTAATTTTAAAATGAATTATGAGCATTTTCAAATATTTATATTTTTCATACGCTATACTACGCATAACTCACTTAAAAATTAAAATATCGTAAAAAACCAACGAGAGAACACAGATAATGTTCTTATCTAAAAGTTTGATAATAGGTCAATTCACTCTAATATCAAAACTAAAAGCACACTATTAAAACTGGCGAACGAAAATGCACTATGTCGTATGCGTGTAAGACGGAGACAACACATGCGGGTGTGACGTCCTTTTAAGTTCAAATTTGAACGAAATTACATATTTATTTTATACTATTACGTATTGACGTATTATGAATATTGTATACTTTGCGGGTTACTACTCTTAAGGGGATTGGAAGTGCTCCGTTTCTAAGGAGTAAACGATAGGCATTTAGTTTAACAGTTGAAGTCGCTTACTGCTGTTGTGTGAGTAGTAACTGTTCATTTGTGTGAGTATCCAACACGCCACCACTACTACCCGCATATTCTACAACGGTGCGATATCCAAAACCGGTTTTAGTCAACTAACTTTATCGAATAATACAATAACAACAGTCATTAAGTCGTAATTAGAGTAGTATACGTATGTGACCCATATTAGGTCAACGGCCTGCTAAATAATTGCATAAAATAAAAATCACAAATAATTCATTCATAAATAGTTATAGTTAAAAATAAATCAATGGTAATACTGACTAACATATTTTATAAAAAAAAGTTTTAGAACGAATATTTATATCATCTAATTATTAATTAATTCCAACACAAGCTTTTAGCTTATAAAAAGTGTGCAATTTTTGCTTGTTTAAATTTCTTGTATCGCAAAACATAAATAAATATACAATAAAATCAAGATGTATTAGGAATAAAATAAAAAACTAAAGGTGACAGAATTAAACAATTTTTTCGGGAATGCCTGGTCTTATTGGTAATCCTCGATCAAACCTAGAATCGATTATTTCTGGAAGTAATGACTCCATATAAAATCGAGTAACAAATGGTTCAATTTTTGTATTCCAAAATGATTCATCTCTAGGTATTTTATCTATCACAAAACCTGCCAAAATCATAAACATTTAAAAACGATTAATAACGACTAGGTATATAATAATTTGATTACCTTTGGGACTCCATACAACAAAATAACAATATTTTTTTTCGGCAATATTAAGTTGGCCCTGTACTTGGAAATAATAATTGTCCGTTTTTTTTAAAACAAGCTTCCCCTTATAATCGGTCATATATTTTAATTTTTCTAGAGTAACCGCTTCCTGTGGTGTGTATTCTTTTATACTCGACGGACATTTTATTTCTATTATCGAGTCTTCGTTTATTAACCCGTCTGGACTCGCAGCCAAATAATGCAGGGATTTATGAATAAATAAGCCTGCTAACTGTATAGTTATTCCTAAAGTTTCTTGAACAGCGTTTCTGGCAATTGACTCATTTTCGATTCCATACCTATATAAACGGAATAATATTTAAATAGAATGCATACTAATCTATAAAATAGTTACAAATTATAGTTATAAATTAAAATAAATCAATAAATAATATTTAGTAACTACGTCACAATCATTAAAAAACTTTAGCTTACCTCGTAGCTGAACTTCCTTGAAAAATATCGTACAAAATATGCTTTACAGTATTTGCACGGGAAGTTGTTGGTCGAAGCTTACAGACCTTTCCAAAGTTGGACGCAGTTAGTCGATATTTTCTATATTGTTGCCACATATCATTATCTTGCTGTCCAATTGTACTTCGTTCAATCGCTACTATCTCTTCAGATTTTAATGTTATTTTTTTCAAAAATAGTTCTTTTTTATTTTGATACTCATCAAAAGGCATATCAATTATTTCGCAACCCATTTCCACAGCCCCATAATCATCATCGGGTCCAGAAAATAATTTACGCTTATTCATTGTAAATCTATAAATAATATTAAGTGGTTGTAGTGTGATATTTATTTTTAAAAATATATAAATCAAATTACGTAGGTTTTTTAAAATTTAAACGTCGTCTTCTTGATAATTCGCGCATTTTATCAACTTTTTTAATATATTTTTTTGTAATTATACCAGGACTTAAATTAGTCATTTTTTTATGTAAATGACTAATGTAGTTAGATCCCAAATTAAACGATGTCACTGCAGTATGACACCTAGCACCATACGATCCTAAAATAATAATTTAAGATTTAAAAAAAATACAATATTTACCTACAATATGATTTTTTTATAATAATTATACCTCGTAAAGAAAAGTTGATTCTTTTGCCACCAACGTACTTGGCAATCACGTTATTAAAACCTTCAACCACATTGTTATTGACATTATAGATCAGGCTCGATACATGATGTGCAACTATATTTCTGGCCCCTAAGATATCAGCCCATAATCCAGAAGTTTGCATTTGAGGAACTAGATTAACCTCATTTTCTTTCGGGCCTTTACAAAAATAACTAAAAAATAAATAAAATATAATTTATACATAATATATGTATTGTAACCCACTAACTTAATTTTAAAAATAATTATTGTTCATTTGATTTGTAACGATTAAAAAAAAATTAATTACCTAGCACAATCATCATGGTAGCCAAATACATGGTATGGGCTATTCAAAATATCATGTTTTAAAAGGGCGACTTTTTCATTATGACTAAGATTCATTTCTTTTCTAAAAGCTATTGCCTTCGTCACTGCACATCTTTTAAAAAAAAAACGGGTAAGTGAGTATCGTTCTGCTGTACATTAGGGGGTGGGGTGGACCTCGGACTAAAGTAGGTTAAATTTGAATGCAATGATAGGTATCATTATATACGAAAAACGATTCTGAACGGAGATGATTTGTCAGTCTAGGATATATTATATAAAAATCGAAAATTATTTATTAGTAGGTAAAACGTTATTTTACACGTGTATTTTTAATTTCAAATTCAAATTAAAACTTTAAACACTCGTAAAATTTTTTAAATTGAATAATCCTCAAACTTTTTCATAATTATTTTAAGCTTAACTTATGGAAAGCATAGTATTAAATTTTCAATTATTAGCTTTTGATGGTAAAATATTTAAAAATATTTAACTACCAAATAGTTAAAAATATTCACAATTTCGACGAATTTTTTATCGTTATTTTAAAAAAAAATACTAAAAAAAATTAAAAATTTCAATTGTCTATAAATAGCTCATAAAAAGTTAAAATTCTTTGAAAATTTAACTGTGTATGGAGAACGCTAATATAAACATTTGGTGAAAATTTCAAGTGTTCACATCGATTAGTTTTTGAGTTATAGCAAATTAAAAAAATTCGATTTTTATTTTTTTTGAAAACTATAGTTTGAAATTGAAGCATTATTTCGACTAGTTATGCTGTACACATACACAAAAACACACATCATTGTAAAATCAATACATTCATCACTCCGTTCAGAATCTAAAAATAATTTATTATACATAGGTTTGTTAATTATTCATAAAAACTCATTACCGTAATTTAAGTCGTCTATCTTTTAAAATTTTCCTCAAAACTCCTGGTACTACTATCCCGGAGGTACTCTTTCGACGAGTGGATATATCCACAATACGGTTACAATAATTTCTTAGAATATGATTTACACATTCTATTTTTTTAATAAATATATCGGGTCCATAAGGTTTTGCCAATGATAATTTTTTCATGACACTTGAGTCCCCGTCACCAATAAGTTTATTAAAAATTACATTGTGCATTGACATGCTTTGGCGGAAACCTTCAACAATAATGTCTGCTTCCATTGAAGTAGAAGTTCCTTCCCAGTTCTTAAAACATTTATGAACAGAAACTTCTTTCTCGTTGGATTCAGCTTTTTGACAAACAGCACAAAATTTATTTCGAATTCCCATAAAAAGTATTTTTTTTGTTCGGTATCCAATAATTGTCGCCTATATAAAATAATTTATAATGTTATTATTTTTAAAAACGACTTATTGAATATTTTATAAATTTTTAACCATAAAATACTGCGAAAGCTTACGTAATTTCGACAAATTTAACGCTACTTAACCCCTTTATAAAAAAATAAATAAATTAATTAACTTTTTATATTAGGTAAATGAAATATTTATGAAGAATTTTAAATTACTATGTTTAAGCTTTTTTTAGCTAGCGAAAAATTTTTAGTTTCAAAAAACAAAAATTTGAAATGTATATAAAATATAAATTGTTAAAAAATATCTAAAATATTTTGAAAATGTTATCATGTAATAAGAATGCAATTTTAAAGACTTTGTGAAAATTTCAAGTACCTTTCTACGACTATTTGTTTTTAAGTTACACTAAAAATATTAATTCAATTCAGCTAATAAAAATTTAAAAAAATTTTTTACGATAATATAAATATAATATAATAATAATACTTACTACACCAGAAAGGGCATTGTAGTTACTTTTGTAAGACCTTTTAGACCATGTACCGTCTGCTACAACCGTAATTAGTGGTATTCCATTTTCATTTACGCTATTTTCTTCCACTGCAAGTCTAGCCTCTTCTTTACCAGCCATTTCCATTGCTTCTATAGCTGTGTTCTCGGTGTGTTTAATTAAATCATAATGAATTTTTTGATATAACGGATTACTCATATTAGGCATATTTAAAAAAGCTGAAAATGTGTCTAGTTGTGTATACCCTTGTCCAGTATTTACGATTGCAGCCACCATTGCCGAATTTACAGGCATACTTGCGCGATTTTCATTTGTAATTATTTCTTGTTTGTTACAAAAATTACACATAAAAACGAATTCAGAAAAAAATCCATTTCTGATTTCTTTTACCAAAATTAAGTTTTTAAAAGTACAATCGAATGGGTGGTGGTCAATATTTTTAATAGCATCAAATAAAAACATTATATCAACTAAACGTCGACCACTACATTTCACCCTTTAAAAATTATAAAATATTTTTTAATTTTAATTCTCAATTTTATAAAATTACGCCAACACTTACTCGACAGGTATTATATTATTTAATGATTTTTCGCCGGTATTAGAATTTATATTTTCTCTTTCAGCCTCAATCTGCGTTCGATTATCATGTCTGTTATACAAATATAATGTAAATTATTCGTCATTTTTTACAACATATTGTAGTTTATAATACATACTTTTGTAAGTAATTGCTACAAATAATTTCATCACCGCTGTTGCTGTTAACCGGTGCACCTAAATCTGAAACCTGATAAAATAGCTTATAATGATTTGTTCATGAAAGTTAATCGAATTAAAATATACAAAATTATTAAGGTACTTTAGGACTTACCTGGAGATCAATTATTGGGTTTTCTTTTGTTTTAATAAAATTTTTTAATTTTTGCTTTTTAGATTTAATTGTTTTACTTAAATACCGACGTTTTTTCGTCCCGTATCTATAATCTTTGTTATTCATTTTTTTATGAGAACTTGGAATAATGAAAATATAACACCAATATCTAAAGCACTGATACTAATACACTAATACTGCACTGAAACTTAACTTTAGATGTAGTGCCGTTAAGTACTAACTACTAAGTGTCGACTAAATCCATAGATAACTTCGGGCATAATTGTACAGTAGGTATATTGTGTAAATTCATTACAGTAAACATATCAAATTATAAATATATTGCAATTCATTTGAATTCATTATAAGTCTATTTAGGAATTATATATAGCCATATAGATACGCTGGCGGCTCGCGTTGCGCGCCGGTATCAAACGTTTCCGAGAAACAATTTATGGCCCGCACGCGCATGCACAAGTCTTTATATTTGATGAAATAAAATATTTTATTCCCACGAGGAAACTAATTTCAATCAATGTAGACCTAAAAGCCTGACAAAAATACGTCAACTCAAAATGATCGTATTTTAATTCTGTAAAAATATTTGTACTTGTCATTGTGTTTTTTAGGTTATTGTGGAAGTCAATTTTAGAATAACTGTTTAACATTCTTAAAAAAGACACTTAAGTAAATCTAAAAATTTAAAAAAAATTTAAAAACTCAAATAAGATTTAAGAACAATTTTTAAAAAAATATCAAAAATCGATTTCCACAATAACCTAGAAAAAAGGTCGATCAACTCAAATCTTTTTACAGAATTGAAATATGATCATTTTAAGTATGCGTAATCTTGTCAGGCTTTTAGGTCTAAAACGTGAAATAAATACGCTGCTTCCAATCGCCTTAACGGAAAAATGATCCGGTTCCGGCAAAAAGATAGGCATTTCAATGTATTTCGACCTGTCTATAACGGAATCTTATATACAAACTACGAAACAGCTTCAGTAACCAGTACAGAGCACATTTAAGTACCTACGCGTGAAAACACACAGATTACGACAGATTGCATTATCCCCGATTTCGATAACGTTAATTGAGAGTACCTACCTATTGAATTTATGAAATTAAAATACAATTAAATAGAAATAAATCAAAAATAAATTGTAATAATACGTATTAAAAGAAAACCATAAGCAATTCTAAATTTTTTATTCAGTTTCTATCGGTTCGCAGTCAAATTTTACATATTTTTCTTAACAATAGCACTTACCGTACCGCGCAAATCTTTCAAGTTAAAACAAAAGGTGAACATTATTCGTTGTAAAGAGTCTAGTGGTTTGTCTATTCGTAAACATGCTGATAAATATTAAAATTAAATTTATAACGTATATGTAAAATATAATAATATAATATAATAACAAATTATAAAGATTTTAATATGTACAATATTAATATAATATACGTACACAATTTTCATTTTCCCTTAAACAGATATGTTTCTAATTTTACTTATTAAACACGGAAACCTGTCTAAAACGGACACCTGTGTGTGACTGTCCGCTATGTACAGGTTTGAGTGTACCACGGTCTTATATAAGACCGTGGACTGTACTAATGATCATTTACGACTAATGAAACGACAAGGCTGATGACCACATGTATAAGAAGTTGCCTACAAAATGTTCCTTAGAATCCAGTAGTATGGAGGCCCCAATAGTTAGCAAAATCGGTAAAATGACAAAAATCTACATACTACAAGCATGTATTTCGTGGTCAAAAATGTATAATAGTTCTAATTTTTATAACTTAAATTTGGGAAATTGAATACAATGTTTCTTTTATGCTTAAATATTGTTTATATTAGAACTAATAAACCTAAAAATATATTCAATTACAATTATTTTTATAGTTTGAAATTAATACCTACTTGAAAAAAATTATATATTTTAATAATGAATAATATTATTCGTTGTTATGAAATAAAGCAAAAATATCACAAGGGTATACAACTTTTACGTACATTATTATATATTTTATACACAAAACGATATTTTCAAATCCCGTGTTTTTGGAAAAATTAATTCGACTCATAAAGTATTATTAAAATTAAAATAATTGTACTTAATAACAATATCAAACACGTGGGCAAGTGGCAACAGGGTTGCCGTACATTAAAATATGTTAAGCTGCAGGTTAGTGATGAGTGTGTTAAATTTGAATTAAATTGTTGTATAATATAGTAGAACTGTATACGAAAAACGATTCTAAGCGGTAGGCGGTAGCGGTTTTATAAGTTTATTTTCACGATATGTTTTTTAATAAAGTAATTTATCTTACTAATAATATTACAGTATATTTATTTAATTTTTATCGAAAAAATTTTATTCTTTATATTATTATACTAATATAGTGGGGCTTGGATATAAATGCCCTTTCAAAAAATACATTATTTATTAAATAATTTAAAATTGTTATGTAAAAAAAAATACAATATAAAAAAATGAGTAAAAAATAAATTACATTTGAATTACACTGTACAATAAGAGTAATTAACAATTTCAGCCTAGTCTAATTATTTAAACAGGATTATATGATGTTAAGTTCAAAATGAAAATAATTTATATTACGTAGTACTTATATTTCAATGAAATCAATTTGTTTAGTCATAACTCATAACTCATAATACGAAAAATTGGTAAAAAATGTCCTAAAAAATTATGTAGTTGGAACACGGAGTAGATACTTGAAACACATTTTAGCTTGGAAAGCATCATGTAAGCTATGACATTCCAAAAAAAATATGCAAAATGCAAATGCATTGAAATCTGAGCCCTAATTATTAGAATTTAATTATTATACTAATATCTATTATCTAGGGTTCTAAATTTTAAATGTTTCAATTAAAATATTTCAATGAAATATTGAAAAATATTTTTTCTTTTTTTAAATGTATTCGGTTATAGCACAGAATAATTATTATAATATAATAATTATTCTGTGGTTATAGTTGAATAGAAATGATATATTGATCATATTATATACAGAAAATATTGATAGTAAATAATAAATAAAATATGCAAAAATATGCACTAGACATTTTTGATATTTATCACTTGTATTATTAATTGGGTCCTTATTGGTTATTATTATTATTATTATTATTTATTATACATATTTTCTTTGTTTCACACAATAAACCAACTTTTGAAAATTTTTATTTGCAAGTTGACGTGATTTTATAAACTTTAAGATATAATAATTTATATTTTATTTTTCATTGCAATGAAATATTTCAAGAAAATAAATTTCATGAAATTTTAAAATCCTATTAATGTCTAATTTGTATTTATAGCATATTATTGTAATAACGTAAAAATAAAAATAGGTAAAAAATATAAAATTAAAAATAAGGAAATATTTGTTATACTGTTATAGGAAATGGTAAATAGTAATAATAAGGTCACAAGCCTTTTGGTAAAGGTCCAGGTCTAGGAAATTCTTCTACACTTAAAGTGCTGATGAAGAATAAAATCACCGACCAGATATTAATCTCAGATTTACGCTATTACCTTCCTCATGATGTCCGGAAAGTTTTTGGATTCATGTACTAGAGAATATGATCAAGTACACCGTATTATAACGCACCTTCCCTGACTCATAGTAGTACCATATATTAGTATATACTATATATATGTAGGGCTCGGGAGTTGATGCATTTCGCATTTTTTTTATTTGGAACTTTTTAGACGATGGTCTCCTAGCCACAAATGTGTTTTATTAGCATGTGAATCTGAACAACTAATATTTTAATTTTGCATTTTTTGGTGTTTATTACTTTTTAAGTCATTTTCCCACATTTTTAGTCATAATTACTGATTGCACATTAGTTAACTTTTTATCGTTTCATGTCGATCATTATGCATTTATTTATGCCGATAACTTACTAAAATCTTTGAAATTACCACGGACTAAGATTCGTACCTATCCGATTTTATCTCACTGATTACAGTCGTCGGTTGTCGTGTTGTAGCGAGTATTATCATACCTAAATTCTATTATTTTTTCGTAATATTTTCGAGATGCCGAAAATTAAAACATTAGTTAGTGCTCGTCTACGTCTATTATATTTGTAATTTTTAAAGACATTATTCGTCATTTTTATGTCATATTTTGAGTAACTTGTAAGCTTTTATATAGAATCTAAAATCTTATAGTAAAATAGAGTACAATTTAAAAAAATATATATTTTTATAACTTAATTTAAAACAAATATTTGTAAATTTTAAGTAATTTTTTATGGGAATTTTTTGTAATTTTTATGTCATATTTATTATTTGCATTTTTTTAGGTCATCTTTTAATGTTTTTAAGGTCATCAACTTCTGAGCCCTATATAATATATGTTATGCAGTGATATAGTTATAGTTTAAACGCAAAAAAAAGGACTTTCTGAACACGATAATCCAAATAATTAATACAACACTGTCTTAGGTCGTTCGAAAAGAGGCCCAGTTTTCGCTCGCAGGATCTAGTGTCGAAAGATGTTTCTAATAATGTGACTGGACTGACTGGTACTCATTAACTGATTAGAATGACGGCGTGATGGTCATGTAGACCAGAGTCACAAGCCGGCCCATCAAAGGTCTCTGCGTTTCCGAGGCCTAGCTTTATCCTTAGTGACAGAGACAGAGACTCTAATTTTGAGCTATCGCTTATTACCGCAACACACGAAAACGTTACACGTTCTGCGTCCCATTGTCATAAACTCATGTGAGTTTCTATAAAGACCTTATAAGTTATACACTAATTACAATGTAAATACTGTAAATCGTCCTTTTCATCAATAATTATGGAAAATGTGTATTGCAATTAAACATTATCTACGTGAGACAACTTGACTTGCATTTAAACTGCTAATTGTAACCTTGCATCCTTGCTGCAAAACAGTGTACCTATAATATTATATAAATTGATAATTTCCTAAAATCAACCTTCGTCATATTTTGAAAACATTATTGTATATTGTATATAATTAAATTCATAATATGTGTACAAGTCTTAATTATTATACAATTATTAACATTGTTTTATTTACCATAATAATATAATGTAATTTCGTCAAAATTTGAACTTCAAATATTCATAAAAAAAAATTGTAAATTGTAATTGTATACTTTTTAGGCTTTTCATTTCTAGTGTGAAATACTTAAAAGAACATTGTATTAAAATGTCTAACCATAGCTATTTTGAACATTTTGAGTCTTCGAATTTTGTTTTGTTAACATTTAGAAGAAAAAAAATATTTCATTTCTATCAATAGCTCAAAAAGATTCAAAATTTACCATGTTTATAAAATTATACATTTATAACATAAACATGAAAATAAATTTGATTGAAAATAAAGCTAATTAATTATAATACAACAAAATTATATTGTTTAAATAATAAATTATTAATGATGATAAATTATTATAGGTAATAGTTTAAGGCATACACTATTATATACAACGCAATTAAAACTTAACATATTTCAATATTTGTGCATCTGAAAAGCGATCACCGTGTAGGATGCTACAAATTACGATGTATATATCTACTACCAGTACAGTATAATAATATGTAATGTATAGGTAATGTATAATATATATATGTGTGTGTGTTTGTTGATATCTAAATTAGATCTGTATTTGATCACACGAACGTGCAATAAAAATGTATTTGCATAAACGATGATTTCGGTAGAAGTACCATTGCAGCACGTACACGCGTTACGTTTGTAGAGATACACACGGCAGCCACCAGGACCAGATATAGCCGATATAGGTATAGATATGTATATTACATATACAGGACGATTGAAAGTCAAATGGTGAGTTTCAAACCACACACTATACCGTCGGTTATAAATTTATAACTACTACCTACTCGGTAATACCCACCGCGGTGATTGGAAAAAGTGGAAAAAAAAATGCCACGAAAATAGGAACAAAAATTTTTTGTGAGGACGGGTATAGATGTGATTAGTCGAAGACGTCTGAACTACTCCTGTGTCACCGGGTATTAGCCGACGCACAATGGAGCAATGGTGTTTAAATGAAGGAGACTCCACGCTACTTTCGATTAACAAGACTGTATTGATGCATTCAATTTTGCTTATTACACTGTCGGAACAGGTCTGCCGTACGGCTGAGCTGACGTCGACTACCACGGGCGTCCCCACATAGTTCAGTCATCGAATCGGTTTTATATATACATAGTACATCGGTCCCCGTGATGACAGGGTAGAACAGCGAGTGCTGATTTCGAATTCGAACACCGCAATCTGTCGGTAATGGACTGTCGCCAATGAGCGTCTGGCGACTGATCGCACTCCGCACAGAGTGCAGTGCCATTACCAAATACTCTGTGGTGGCTCACGGCCGCAATACACCAGCAACACCAGTGTTATTATTATTATTATTATTTTATTTTATGATTATCAGTACCGTCTATCATAATAATATACTCTAAGGTACCGCCATACCAAGGTTTATAGATTATACAGGTTGCCTCATAGTCCCCCAAATATTTCGATCACCCCGCACCATTCCTTGTCTAGTGACGTCACCCGAAGTATAAAATTTACGGCGGCGTATTAAAAATGCATGTGAACGTATGTATTTTTATTTTTTTATGCTATTATTTTTTATTATACCTAATTGATTTACTGCTTATTATTAAATATCGATGTATTATTATTGAATAATGTATTTTATTACTTAATAATACGCTAAATATGTAATTATTCATTATTTTTCGTTATTCTTTTAAACAGGTTTTAACAACACCCATACCTATAATAATAATATATTTAACTATTTTTTTAAATTTTACAAATCGTGTATAGACATCCAGTTATAGTTACATGAAATTATAAGCAGCTACTCCTGTAATTAAATTTTTTTGTTGATCCAAAATTGTAATTTAACTATTTTAACTGAACTAAAAAGTTTGACTATTATAGCTATTACTTAATAAAATAGAAATGTATATTATATTTATATAATGTGTGTAATTATTTTTTTGATGATATTTAGAGTAGGTACATTACAGATTAATTCAAAGTCGTATCTGAGGGGGGTCCAAGGGGAAACATTCAAGACAAATTATATAAGTTTTAGGGTTGTAGGAAACGCACGCCAAGTTTAATGGTAGCTTAACTCAACGGACACTAGATAAATATTTGACAACTATTGCTCACACAATAAAACTATTTTAATTATTTTTTTAACTTTTTTAAATTTTATTAATTGCATTACATTTGTAATGCATTTTTTGTAACATTGAAAATGTTATTCAATATACAAAAATAAATCCATGTCTTTTTTACAGTTTTGTTTTTAAACGTTTTTGATTATTACGAATATTACGCTTTTGATCAAGGTTTTGAAAAACGTTATTTTTCTATATTGTTTCCAAATATTCAATTTTAATTTTATTTTTCTAACAAAATATTACAAAATAAGTCCAAACATTATTTAAAAATATTCATAATCTGATTTTTTAAGAATGATTTTATTTTTAGTATTAAAACAATAAGTCACTTGAAACATACAAAAACGTATATTTTTTTTATGATTATAATGTTTATATGTTGTTAAAAAAGATGCTCTATAATATTTTTTATGTTTATATATTGTTAAAGCAAATATTACAAAAATGTTTTCTATGTAAAACTACTTAACTTTATTAGAAAAAAAAAAATTATGTTTCATTAACGAGAATGTAGGTATTTTATTTAATATTTAGGTTACCTATTGACTTCTTTAAATTATCATATGTACTAAGGTGTTTTTAAAAACCTTAATTAATTAATTGAGTTCCAAGTAGAATGCTCAAAAACATTAAAAAAAACCTTACTGTTCCATGTCACCTGAAACTCAATGTGATGAGTTAGATCAGTGATGGGCAAAGTACGGCCCGCGGGCCAACTCCGGCCCGAGAAAGTATTTAATCCGGCCCGCCGAGGGTTCATCGACATGGATAGTATATGGCCTGTATAGTATAAAAGTGTCATGTTTTTATAATATTATATGGTTCAAAGCTTTAACCCAAAATGCATTTTTTCTATAATTATGGCCCTCCTCTAGAATTTCTTAAACTTTGTGGCCCCCTATTAAAAAAGTTTGCCCACCACTGAGTTAGATCATACACTTTTTATATTTTTTTAACCAAGTTATGGTTAAATTTCATTTTTTTTTTATGCAAATATATTCATTTATACCTTGAGCCTATACCATTTTTTTTTCAAATTAAAAAAATTAATATTGAAGTTGTAGGAGCTTGGGAAAGTTAAAAATCGTGTTCATTTTACCCGTGTTATATGGGAATAACAATAACAAAACAGTTTATACTTCGGGTGACGTCATGGTGTGGCTTCCCCCACTCCCGAAATTTCAAAAATGCGAAATGAGGCAACCTGTATAATCTATAAACCTTGCCGCCATACAACCTACGACCCAATCATCTTCAGCTGTTTGTGTATTTATCGTTTCATCCTTATGCGCTAATCATCTTCTATTACGAAATGCGAATTATTGTTATTGTCATTCGTTCTTGTTACTTTACACAACTGTTGTAACGTAGGTACATAGCTCACGTCCGGACTTAAATTACGCTCAAAACGTCTTAATAGCAACAATAAATTTAAAAGAAAATTGATTACTTATCTACTTCGACTAACATACCTAACAACATTTTTAAAATTGTTCTAATATTATAATATAATACAGATAAGTATGCTATAACCATAATAAAAAAATCTTTATTACAACATGTCGATAAGGCGATAACATAACATACTGATTTTATAAATTAAATAAATTTTCTTTTTTAAGCGTGTACGCGACGGTGGCGCTTATATCGCTTGCCTTGTCCGCTAACCACTGATTATGTAATTTATAATTCAATATTCTAAAAAAATATATATATATTACAAAAAATCATTTGGAAATAACCGGATGAATACACATAGAACCAAATAGGTTAGATTAGGTTACAATGTACAATCAACATTTATAGCAAGCAATTAGAATGTAGTACCTATATGAAGGTGACAATTCAAAATGTAAAATAAATATGTAAGAAAATATATTCTAGCAATAATATAATTATATTCGATATCGATTTATTCAGAGTCCAAGGAAGTAAAAAAAAAAAAAACCAAATAAGTAAAATACGATAGCAAGTAAACTGGAATACCCCTGGCGGTAATTGGGTGAATGTATCTGAACTACCAAGTTGGTAGATATTCGTATTATTCACATATTATCCAGTGGCGTATTTGGGTGATTTTCGAGGGTTTTCAATTATTATACTTTAATAACCCAATAAAATTTGAATAATTCAATAATCCAGATAAACAGTAAACTTAGCTTAAAAATACGAGTATACCTCGAAACAATTGAAAAATGTCGTCGGATTTAATGAAATTAATTTCGCTTTTGCAGTTTGAATATAAATATTTTAATAGCCACGAATAAAATACTAATACATATAAGGCTATATTTTTTTTAGGTGGGGTGTCTAGACACGGACGACACCTCCCTAAAATACGCCTCTGTGCGTATTATCGTCATTTTTATCATTTTTATATACATCACTAATTGTAAATTTGTTTTTGCCTCGTTTAGAGCAATATTAGTTGTTTTTGAAACTATATAGTACTTTTACCAACTAGTAGTTGGCAACTACTTGGAACGTAGCGATTATAGGAGCTTCTTGGGTAAGTTAAAATATTATTGTATCATTAGTATAACTAGTATGAGGTATTAAATATATGTGTAATAACTAGGCTTACAAAAGAAAAAAAAATTAAATCATGGTTACAAAACATAATAGAATATAGATGAATTCATCATTATATTTAATCAATTGTAGATGCTGTTTAAAATTATTAAATTAACTCCTAACAAAAAAATATAAGCAGGTTGACTTTGCTATAATAAATGAACAGCAATTTTTCCAATTATGTCTTATAAGTGTTAACTACCTAAGTATATTATTTTAAGTCACTGTTTAAAAATGTTTGGATAGTTAATTTTTTATAAATACCTATAAAAATATGTCAACATTATTTAGATATAAATTTTATTGTCCAAAATAATAATAGTATTTTAGATTCTGAACAGAGTGATGAATGTATTGATTTTACAATGATGTGTGTTTTTTTTTTTTTGTTTTTGTGTCTGTGTACAGCATAACTAGTCGAAATAATGCTGCAATTTCAAACTTTGGGGGTGGTTTCCGATGGAAAATTGGATATTCTTGGTGCATTATAGAGGTGAAAAGTAAACATTTTCCAACAGTTTTCAAAAAAATCGAGAAAAAAAAAGTGACAGAAAAACGGGATTTTTTACGCAAAACCAGTTTTTGACAAAATCGATTTTTTATTTTGCTATAACTCAAAAACTAATCGATGTAAACACTTGACATTTTCACAAAATGTTAAAATTAGCGTTCTCCATACACAGTTAAATTTTCAAAGAATTTTGACTTTTTTTGAGCTATTTATAGACAATTGAAATTTTTAATTTTTTTTAGTATTTTTTTTTAAAATAACGATAAAATTTTTTTGGCCGGCCAGAAAATCTTGAAAATTTAATACAAGGTTTCTTATAAGTTGATATTAAAGTGATAAAAAAAAATCCGAAATCGTTAGTCACAATTTTTTTTTATAAGTATTTAAAGTTCGAATTTATACGAAATATGTCAAAATTGCGAAAATTGGCAAGTAATTTTGTGGTTAAAAAATCGTAAAATTTTTTTCTTTTATAACTAAGTTTTGAAAATTTGGTACAACTGTATAAGGTTCTCCATACATTTTTCTTCAAATATCTGTAAAAAAAACTCTACCGGACTAAGTCAAAAAATTTTTAGGAGTGTTTGAAATTTAAATTTTTACAAAACCGCGTTAAATAACGGTTTAGCCTCAAACGATTTTTGATATTTGTTGTTATTCAAATAGTATAAGTCGTAAATACTTGAAAATTTTACCAGTTATTTAGATTGCCATTTTCTTTACGTGATTTGATTTTCAAAACATTTTGACTTTTTTTGAGCTATTTATAGGCATTTGAAATTGTCAATTTTTTTTTATAAATGTTGATAAAAAAAATTTAGCTGGGAGAAATTACTTGAAAATTTAATTGAAGGGTCCACATAACTTTTTCTAACTCTGATTCAAAAATTATAAAAATACATAGGCACAATTTTTTTTTATTAGCATTTGAAGTTCAAATATTGACAAAAATTCGTCAAAATCATGAATATTTTTCACTATTTGGTAGTTAAAAATTTATAAATATTTTTCTATCAAAAGCTAAGAATTGAAAATTTAAGACTATGCTGTCCATAAGTTAAGCTTAGAATAATTATAAAAAAGTTTTAGGATTGTTCAATTTAAAAAATTTTACGTGTGTTTAAAGTTTTAATTTTAATTTGAAATCAAAAATACACGTGTAAAATAACTTTTTACTAATAAATAATTTTCGATTTTTATATAATATATCCTAGACTGACAAATCATCTCCGTTCAGAATCGTTTTTAGTATACAATAATACCTATTATTGCATTCAAATTTAATCTACCCTAGTCCGAGGTCCACCCCACCCCTAATGTACAGCAGAGCGATACTCACTTACCCGCTTTTTTTTCGTATAATTTTTTCATTATTCGTCTATACCTGAAATTTTTAATAAGGAGTATTATTGTATTCGACGGTCACATATAATTTAACAGTCCATTTAATTTTGAATTAAAGATGAACCCTAGTAAAAGATAATATTTAAAAATGAATTCGAAAAATTTTAATTTTGGTTTAGATATAGAATGTTAGTTATTGCGTATTTTTTTTACGTATTTGGACTTAGCATTTGTCGCATTATGCAGTCATTGCATTATTACATCTATACGTTGAACTTATTTTTATTAATCTTTTTTTTTTTTTGGTTTACCTATTTTTAGTCATTTTCCGTATTCAACACATTCAGTCCAGCAGACCAACATAATACCCATTTAATATATAGGGAAGGGGAGCTTCGACTTTTTAATTTAAATACAAATTAGTGCACAGTGCACATAATATATACCTATAATTATTCTAACTTGTAGGTACGTAAGCTTAAAATTTCAAATAGTATTTAAATAAAAAATAATAAAATTATATAGATTGGTAAACCTAACTATCATTTTTTGTACACACTAACATATCTCTAGTTTACATACTACGGAAAACTTGTGAAAATAAAATCTAAATATCACCACTAATAAAAAAAAAAATTTAAAACACTACGCCGTAATAAGGTTTGTTACATAATCTATAGAATATAATTAAATTTCGATGATATTAAATATGACACACGTGAACGAAAGGTACATAGGGACGCGGATAATAATCAGGCAATTAGCAGCACAAACACGCTAGAGCCGATGTGAAGACGACGCTTGTAATGATCATATTAATTGTGCTATTCTAATAAAACAGTTAAACTTCGATCACACGTCTCCACGGGGAAAAAGTCGTAATCGATGACGGTCAAAAGGAAACAGGTCGCCCATATAGCATACTAAATAGATACAATTGCAAATTAAAGTTTAGGTATAGTACTATAGTAAGTCCAAACGTGTCGCGGGAAGTACTAATATTAAATACACGAATGACACTATATTTACAAAAATGAATATGCATTATTCTTATTTTATTTTTATTGTGTGTTACAAAGTACGAACAATTTTAATGGTGTGTCGCCATTACACAAAGATTGAGAAACACTAACAATGGTCTACACCACAGTTTATATTAAATATTGTTGTCTCCAAGTGATCAAGAAAATTACCAGGAAGATTTAAAATGATACATCTTAGTACTAATTAGCTATCAAAAACCCTGTTTTTCTATAATAAACAGTAAAATTTTGTATTATTCTTGCATTATTCTTCAGATAAATTTAACTTAATAATTTAGATACTTTTGAATAAAATACGAAAAATTCGTAACTTGAAGTTAACACGTCAATCTAAAAAAAAAAAGTAACTTATGAAGTTAAAAGTTAATCTGAAAAAAATGTAACACGTTCATTAACTTAATTTTTACTTTCAACTCCTTAATGCCCAGCCTTGGTAGGTACCTACAATCGGAATCACGATTAAAGCAATGGCTTATTCGTCTTGAGTGGACCATCCGACCATATAATATACATATTGCATAGGGAGGTCTAGCACAAGAGTTTTTCAGATACTCGGACGGTATATTTGCAATGGGTTTGTACAACGACAAGACGGTTAGCGACTTATCGAAGACACTTGCTCGGAGGTATAGTTCATATTATTAACATCACTTACCTACCGTCTTAGATGATATTATTATTATTTATAATAATTGGAGTCAGACCGTGACACAGCTCACTGCTTGAAATGTTCAATTAAAATTTGTAATTGGTAATTTTGTTTAAAAAGTACTTAATTTAATATATTGTACTGGACAAGTAAAACGTATTTATATAGGCTGTGGATACATATCATTTTATATAACAAGTGTTGGATTTTAACACATTAGTACATGCTATAAAAAAAATAGTATAGTATAAGGTTACTGGTTAGTGGTTAGTATTGGTATATTATATGGTTCCCCAGTACAAGAGTACCAATACTTACCTAAACAATTTTTAAATGATCCTATCATAATAATGAGTTTAACTTCCTACCTACTTGATTTACTGTATAATTTATAAACATTTGTCATTTATAGAGAAATCTGTCAGAGATGTAAAAAGTGCTAGTTTATAAAACAAGTGATCACTGATCAGATCAAGTAAATAATTTAACTATATGTTTTCTGGTGAAAATGAATGTAGGATAATATTTTTACATTCACACTACAAACAAACACTGTTACATACATAAAAATATCACACATACATTTATAATTTAAAATAAATATATATGTATAGTGTATACTTGAGTGAACAAAATGAAAATTTAAAAATATTATTTACATTAATTTGTAATATTACTATGGCAAACATACCTTATAACATAGATAATTATTGTAGTTTCTGAGTACAGAAAATGAAAATCAATTATTATTATTTTTACTTGTTAAATTTCTAATTTTGGATAAAAGTATATTTTTAATAGTACCTATCTAAGAACTTATTTAAAACAGGTAATATTGATTTATGTATTAAAATGTTCAATTTATCATTAAAACTTATTAGGTACTTATTGTAAATCAAATTATCATAAAGTTAATTAAATGAAATTATGTGATTGTAAAATGTATTATTTAAAATGTTGTGTTTAAGTTTATAAAAGCTGTAAAATATTACAAATATCCTTCACTAGCAGGATAAAGAAGTTAAGTTTGATTGTTTTTCAAATATGTTCAAATCATTTTTAATACTTTTTGTATTTTTAAAATTAACAAAGTACAAACTAAATCCAATTTGATACCAGAACTAAAATAAAGACATAAAGTCGATGATCAGAAAATTGTTTTTTATTGAAAAATTATCTTTGGGCTCTTAAGCTACAATCATAGGCGTGAGTAGAATCTTGTTTCAGGTGTGGCTTTTATTTTTTCTGACCACCCAACCTCACAAAAAATCCATAAAAAAATAAATAAATAAATAAAATATGTTATATAGGTACATAACATAGGTAAGTAGAAATAAATTTCATTGTTAAAACTGGTACATAGTAAAATTAGTACAAACATTATATGAATTAATATTACAATTATTTAAAGCATTCATTTTTGGTGTCCTGCTATTTATTTTTTACCTTTCTTTACAAAAAAATGAGTATTCTCTTTTTACCTATATATCTACCTTAGAAAAGTCTCAGGTATGGCTATAGCCCTATAAGTCACACCCGTGTACATGCCTATGGCCACGAAACATAAGCATATAATGAATATATTGGTGTTCATATACAATTACCACATCAAATAATGACTGCCAAAGAGCTACTTTCCGTCATTTTTTTATCTCTTATAATATATCATTGCTAGTTTTCTATATTGACCTACTAATATTAATTATAAATTTTATCACATATTACATACATTTAATCATACTCCAGTTTTGAATTCTAATTGTGTTTGTATTTTGCAACAAGTAGTACATATTAATACCCTAACTCAATATATATTAAATATAACAACAGATCTAAAAGTTAAATTGTTGTCGACAAATTATTAGAGAGACTAGAAAGACACTAATCTACATAGATTTTCAGTGGATCTGATGTTAGTTTCAAATGGTAGTTCATAGAAATAAAATCTGAGGTAGGAAGTATCAGTAATAAGTGAATTTGATACACTAAAATACAAGATAAATTGTATTTACAACTTGTATGCATAATGCCCTTATCTTATTGATTACTATTGTCCGCCAAGGCCCCACCCACTTAAATTATGTAATGTATATTTTGCATAGTGATCACTGATCAATGCTGTCAAATATTTGTAACTTATAAAAGATCTAAAATAATTGGTTCGAGATGGTGGCACTCCATAAGATTTTTTGACTAAACGACTGTAAAATATACTACCATTTATAAATCCAGAGTCCAATACAACAATGACAATTCAATTTTTCAACTGCCTGAACAAAAATAAATACATACACATGATAATTTACATTAAATGGCTAGTAAACATTTTATTTATTTGTTATAAATAGAGTAAACCATAAAAATATTCTTCTATTAAAGTAAACTATTTTTATGATCCTTTCAGTAACTTCTGACAATATTACATTCACAAATAATGACATTGCAGGGACAGGTTAATTAAAAAAAAAAAAATGTTTAAAACAATAAAACACAAAATATTTTTATGTTATTATTTTTTTTATTACAAATACTTAAAATTCTGCATTAAATATGTATTAGTGCTTATGGCTAATTATAATTTTCTGAATATATAATATTCATTTGATACTTATGATACTTTCCTAACGTTAAAGTTAATTTTGGTAATCAGTTTGAAATCTATGTTTGAATAAACATTTTTTGGAAAAGTAATAAAATAATGCCTAAGTATTATTTAGTGTTTTGTACTAATACATATATATGAATTATTCCCTAAAATAAATTCATACTTCCTGTTTTTAGTACATAAATTTTAAAGTAACAGGTTAACTACTGGGTAATAGGTATACTAAATTGTTAAAAAAAAAAAAACATAAAATATACCTATACAAAATATATTAAAAAAAATAAATAAAATTGATGAAAAAAAAATTAATTTAGTAAAATAAAATTTAAAAGTAAAATGCAAAAAAAACAATAGCTTAACTAATATATATAACGTACAGCCAGTTTATTTAGGAATGGCAAAACTTAATTTGTTAACACAGGTTCTATAGGAAGTTTAAAATAAATAAATAAATAACTTTTGTTGTTGTTTTTTTGTCAACAAAATGACTAAAAATAAATAAATACTAAATATTATACTCGGTAAAAAATGTTAAGTAGTGTACACTAAATTAGCGTTTTAATTGATCAATATAGTTTTGATTATAAAAAATATATAAAATTTACTCAGCCTCATAATGAAATTTCTGAGGTTTTTTATACACTTAAACAGGTGAATTAAAACAGTCTTCAATGCCATAATAGCATTTCATTTATGAGCTTAACAATCAGTCATAATTTCTTTGTAGATCGTTTCCATAAGTTTTGTTCTTATACATTTAAAAGTGATGGCACATGTACGGTTTGTGGTTGTGTTTTCGTTGTATGGAATTTCAAAAGTTCAGCAACAGTGATGGCCACTTGAACAATACCTTTTCCCTCCAGAATATCAACAGCACAACAAATCAGTTTCTAGAAACAATTTAATGCTATTGTAAAAATATAATAATATATATAATAACCCCTACTAAATATAATTGTATACTCCATATTATTATTAAGTTAAATCATAATCGACACATGGAATTAGCAATTACTTACTTCATTTACACCAATTTTACGGCAGGCTTCTAAAAAGTTATCAACGTTTCGTCTACACCGAGCCATAGTTAGTTTAGGCTGTAAGTAATTAAATAAATTAGATCAACGTTAATTATACTGGATACTTTTTAGTATTTAATATTATTAATGTTTACCACTGCTGGTGAAGGTACATGAATGCTAGCTACAGATCTAGGTTTGACATGGTTTGCTAAGTAACAAAGTACAACTCCATCATTAAGGGCCGGTGACAATTCACTTGGTAGAGACATTTTTAACCGTGATTCGATAGTCTAGTATACAAAATATTAGTTTTAAATCTATAGTCAAACTCAAACAATTAAAAAGAAATAATATAAACACAAACATTTCGTAGTTGTTTCACAAGTTCTGCCTCTTCTCTTGCTTTATCATATTCCCGTTTCATTGTGAACTGAAGTTTATTTTTAGTCACTGGTGTGTTATTCTTGGACCAAACATTTGGACTACTAGGATTTGATGGCATTGGCAATGATAAATTATTGACTGGAGTTGATACAATTTCAGGTGTACTTGGTTTAATGTATGGACGGATATCCTGTTTATAAATTAAATAATAAAAAAATCAAAATCAAAAGGGATCATTTTTGAGACACTAACAATAATTAGCACAAACCTTTTGATCATAATTATTGTCAGGGTTTTGAACTTTTCCTTTATAAATAGATTCTTGTGCACGTTGTTGTTTAAGGAACTCTTTGTATTCTCTGTAAAATAATTAAGATATATATATTGTAATAAAAATAATAAGAAACATTAAAATTGTATTGTAGTTAGCAACACAAAATCTGACCAGTGGTTAATCACAAATCTAGCAGCCATTTCACATCAGTGGGATAACACATAATTGCCGTGGTTTCTTTAATTTATTCACATATTAAAATATTGAATGTAGTTTATATGAAATTATAATTTATTAATCATAAATTAATTTTAAAAAATAGCATTATTTCAATACATATATAATATCACACTTTTAGAACAAGTCTACCACAGTTGAAAAATTTATAGTTCAGAGAAACAGCAATTTGAAGTTTAAAGTTAAGTAAGACATTTTAATGAGACCTGCCTATTTATTTTGAACTAAAAACTTAAATACTAATAATACACTTTACAATAATATTACTTTTTTAAATATTATGAAATACTTTCTAAAACCCAAAATTAGGTCTTTTACAAATTGTTATCCAAATAATAAAAAACTTGTCATATTTTAAGATGAATGGTAAAATATTTTTATACGACTTATATATTACATGTTACGGATGAATTATCACAAATTATGGAGTACAATACCACCTAAATCCTGAATTTTAAACTCAACACATAACATTAAAATTAATTTTAATTTATCAAAAATATGACACTAATCAAAATAAAGTTCTCTTGAATTTTGATTTCAATGAATAAATAGATAAATTAAAAAGTGTATAGTGTCATAAAGTAATTATGGGTCTATTGTTAGGAAAATTAGTTAATATAATATAATATAATATATTGTTTATCAAAGAATAAAACGGGCAAATTCCTCAATAGAATTGAATTTAAGAATTCAATTTTAAGAATTGAATAATTTTATACTGAAATGAAAAATGATATTAAATCTAGAGTTCTTGCATTATATAGAGCCAATCATTGATTATTTAAAAGTATGGTCATTTTATTGATGAATTATAAGTTATGGTAGACATAGCTCTCCCAAATTTTCTGTACCAGTATTTTACAATCTTTGTAAAATTTCTAATTTAATAATTAATAATTTACGAGTATTTACCAGTAAAATTGATAATTTATCAAAATATTATACATAAATGGAAACTTCAAATATGTTTATTGTATGCTGTAAGGCGTACCGTATACACAAATATGTAGAATCAGTAGGTTTTATTTTTACGAGGACGTAGTACCTGCATATGTTGTCTTCGTCTTACATACGTACGCCATGGCAAATTTTCATTCACCAGTTTTAATATTGTACTGTTAGTTTTGATATTATTGCGAATTGACCTATTATAAAATTTAATTATCCAGGATCCCACGTAGCATTTTATTGATATTATTTTTAAGCAAGTTATAATCTTTTTGAAACTGTACATTTTAAAATGTTCATAATTGTTAGATCCTTACAGTTAACAATTACCCGTAAAAGATCTTTTTCTGCAATGCAATGAGTGAAGAATTATTAACTTCAAACAAGATACAAGAAAATTGTTTAAAATCTAGCTTCAATATGTATTGAAAGAGAAATTAACAATAACATAAATACTGAAAACATTTCAAATAAGTTTGCATTAACTAATAACAGAAAAATAAATTTAGTATAACAATATGAGTATTATGATTAATAATATTATACTATGCTATATTATATTGAAAATTTTTCTTATTTATAATAATTTTGCTTATCATAAATAATGGAGGGGGGCTCTCATACTGTACTATAGGTTTAAGCACTCCCATACATTTTACCCTAGTTGCGCTTATGTTTAAGGTGCAACATGTGTGTCCAATGATTAAACGCCAAAGAGCTGTTTGAAAATCTATGGCTACTAGTCAGGTATGATGCAGGTAAAGGAATGTACTGACCACTTTTTGTGTAACCAACTATTCTATACATACCTATAGCTTTGTGTGTGATGTGTCGGTTTATCATTTAGCTTGATACCGTTATTGTTATTCGAGTATATTTTACTTGAATTTGTTGACATGTTGCCATTACTTTTACTGACATGTACAATTTCAGGACTACAAATAAAAATATAAAACAAATTTTTAAGAATAATCACATGAAAATGTTAATGATACAATACCTTGCATTGTTATTGTATCTGTTTATTTCCCTATGTTTTCTATCAGATTTGTTTAAATACTCCGTACTTCCATTTGCACCCTAAAAATATAATTAAATAACAATAGTTTGTGAGCCAATATGATAATATTCTGATTAGTTAACTTACTTCATCTGAAGAATGTACAAAACTAGTTGTTTCAGATAATGTCAAACTATCCATATTACTGTCTAAACTGTGATTATTGCTCTTAAGAGAGTTGAACTTCCATGACGATCCTCGATTTCGGCCTTCTTTAATGCTTTTTAATTCCAGCCACTTAAATATATGAATACGACCCTTAATACAAACCTATAACATTAAAAAAAAAAAAAAAAATGATAGTATTTAAAAGATGACATATTGAATTGTTAAAAAATGTAAAATGGTTATTAATGTGCACTCTTACAGCAGTTGGAGGGGAGACCAAAGGATTATTGGCTACATCTAAACATTCTAAACATGACATTAATCGCAGTTCAACAGGTAAAGATGCTATTCGGTTCAAACTGACATTCAATCTTGCTAATTTTAAACACGTTAATTCTGTAAAAAAACTCAAAATTTAATTTTTGAACTTTTTTAAGATTATAATATTATATGTTATACACTATTTTATTATAATAATATTTTAAATTTTTATTTTATTTTAAGTGGCTAAATATTTTTAATTTAAATTAAAAATGTACATGTACAATGATATAAAAATGTGTATACATTAATTATTTTATTTGGTTATATATATATATATAATAATTTAAAAATCATTTTTAATAGTTTTTTTTTATTTATTTAACTACAAAATGCTAAAAAAACTATTGCAATAATGTTTTACTTACCTAATGGTAACTCAATAAGTAGATTATTTTGTGCGTTTAAACATTTTAATGAGGATAGTTGACCCAACTGTGGTGGTAAATTAATAAGCACATTACAGCTTACATCTAACTCAATAAGAGTTTTGCAGAATCCAATTTCGGTGGGTAATTGTTTAAGTTTGTTATTGGACAATAATAGGATTTCAAGAGGTAACTGACATATAGCTGATGGTAGACATGTTAAACGATTCCGACTATAAAAAAAGATTACATATATATGAATACACATATATTTTGTATACGCAACAGATGGATATTTAGATAAATCATAACTACCTTTGAACAAATAAATATACTTTAACTATCTAGATAATATACTTATTTTACTTAATTATAATACCATTAATTATTTGATTTTATATTTATGATAGTTTTATTTTGCATCTGATTATTGATATTATTTTCTACGTGTATATTTATTATTTAAAGTTGTGCGATGGATTGTATATGTATATTTAAATATTAATCAAAGTAATTTATACTACAGTGTTAATAGAGCAAGGACTTTTATACATCCATATATTAATATTTTGATTTTATTATTTAAGGTAACTGGTAAGTAAAAAACATATTTTATAATACTTATGAGGATTCAAATTGTAAGTGCATATTTTGAGACTAGAGAAAATTCTGTACATTGAGAAATAAGTAATTTAAATTTGTCAATGGCATAATTAAACAAAATAAATTTAGAAATAATAACATTAAATGGAAATTAGTGTTTTTATTTTAGAATAGCAAAACTGGACCAAATAGCAGTGATTTTTCTTTAGTTATAATTTTTAAAAATATATACAATATAGCATTTTAATAAAATTTGAAAAATGTTTTTACTTTTATTTGATGTTGAATAATTTTTAACTATAGTCCTTGCTCTAGTTAATAGATAGTGTTTTTTTCAATAATTATGTGATGCATGTTTAATTAAAACTTTAAATCTAGATAAGATTCACTAAAAATGTTAAGCTATTAAATTAATTAATAAATAAAACTTTAACCTTGAAATGTAAAAATACTAAAAATAATACATGCCCTTGTAAATTATTTTTAAATATTTCAAATTAGATTAAACAAAAAGAATAAGAAAAATCATTTTTTGATCAGTTTAAAATTATCATACTGAAATACCACCATTATAGTATGGCTATAAAAATGTCTTACAATTAGAACACAATGTAACATTTAAGTGTTCAATTAGGTTTGTTAAATTGTTTGTTAAATAAAACATAGTTATATTTAAACATCTACACTCATAGTTTACAAACAAATGTCATTGAAATGATACTTAGAAGTATAATATATACTGTTTCAAAATATTTCTCAATAATTTGTAATAAATTCAAGTTACTTCATGATTTATATGACATGATTATGGAAAATGTTTACAGATCTTATAGATAATAAAGACAATAGGTAATGATATTCGAAATAAGTTTGTTCGTAAAACAGTGTAATTTGGTTTTCGACCAACATTAGGAAAAAGTTGCAACAAAAATACACAACAGAAACAGATAAAAAGATTTCTTATTATCTAAACATTCATGTTACACAGTGTCTGTTAAATCCATGGTTTGTGAATCAAAAAAGTTCTAGATGATAATAGTACGAATTAATAATTGTTTGTTATAAAAAAAAAAAACAAGTGAACGAACCAAACAATTCATAGATACTTGAGTTTTACATAACCACCAACCTGAGATCAAGATGCACCAATGATTGAAGTGATGTGACTGTATTCGGTATTGATCGTATAGCATTGTGATACAGGTTGAGAGATTCTAATGACCAGAATTTAATGAGTTCGGCTGGAAAGTGTGTGAAGCAATTCTTGGAGAGATCTGAAAAACAAAAAGAGGGTGATTTTACCGCACTACGATTAGGGGTACGGGTCGCGCTCGTGGTGTTCGTACCCGCTATGGTCGTGTCGGACAAATCGTATTTATTCGTCACCGGGAACTCCTTTAGCTTGCGCCCGCCGAGTTTCAACTCGCCGCACAGATGCGCGTCCTCCAGCAGCTTCTCCAGCGACCTGGTCATCAGCCCGTTGTTGCGGTGGGAGTACAGCGTCGACGCGCAATCCATGGTCGTGCCGTGCGGTGTGCGAACTGCGAATGTCGATCGGACGACACGCGCTGACGCATGTGAGGCGAATGGGTTAACACGCCGACGAGACCGGACGCCGGTGGTGCCCCGTGCAGTGGCTTCGTCCTCGGACGTCGGAAATGCCGTTCGCCATCGCCGCCGGTGTGACGACCGGAATGAATGCTAATCGACCGACGACGAACCAGGCGGACAGCTGGTATTGCGATCGACGAGAGGTGGGCGACGGACGAGCAGAGCGACTTGTGCGCCACGAACGACACCGAACAGAGCGAATCCGCGCGATAGGTAATAATTTCTAGTAATATATAATGAAAAAAATTAAGTCGCGTTATCAACGCACTCGTAGACCCCCTGGGAGTTACGGTGCTACTATTATTATTATCGACGACGATGATGATGATGATGATGACAACGTATCGCCGGGTCGTCGGATGTTCGGTTATCGTTAGTGGGTGGTGATCGGTGGACGGGCGGGGAGGATCGGCGACCGGAAAGGGAAATTTGTTTACGGGAGACCGCACAACACTAACCGTCGTCGTCGACGCCGCGTGATAAGAACCGCGCCGCGCGTGATAAGGTCAAGGAATAACGTGATAATATTCGATTATTGTTGTTGTTATTGTTACGGTGTTGTATTATTATTGTTCTCGTTCCACGGCCAAGGGCCAAGGCACCGCGACGTTTGAAAACGGCCAAGTGTCTCCGACCCGCGGCTGTTGCGTCGATAAGTACCTAAAACTATAGGCACAAAGACGTTGGTACGCGATTAAAATATTATTATTATTATTATTATTATTGTACTTGCCTACATATTATTATTACCTCTATTATAACGCTTAGCGTGCGTACAATACGTACAGACTCTCGCCAGCACTCGACCCAAACCACGCGTATAACCCTAATATTATTGTTATTATTTATTATACTTCGACACGAAATAATATTATTATCCATTGTGTCGCGGACCGTGATTTTACCAGCGTTAGTTCGTTAGCTATAGCATTGTTTAAAATATTTTTCCATACCGGGTATACACATGCGACCCGTCCGTAGGGATTATTCGGTAAAATGTTTTTTGTTTTTTTTTTTTTTGTAATAATGCCATACTCTGAACGCAGCGATTTTTAACGAAGTGTATTTTTCTATTTTCATTTACCTATTTTTTTTTTTTTTTAGGTGTAGTATACACCTTGAAGCTTAAAGGATTAAAAGTAAAAAATGCCTAGTAAGTACTAGGTACTCGTACAGATACACTTTTCAAAATAAATATTGTAATTAAAAAACAAATAACTGTATAAAGACTTGAATTTTTCTTCAGATATTAGTGTTTAAACTGAACTTAATACTAGTGTTTTATAAATACCTACAATAATATATTTTTAAAAATGAGTATTTTGGCTCTTTTTCTGTTATTGACAAAATTTGTGAAAATTACGATAATTTGCAAATTGTTTTCAGGTTAAAACTGTATTAGGTAAATTTAAAATATTAATTAGTGAAAGCGCTTGAAAATCTATAATAAAAATGGCTCCTCATAAGTTATAATAGCAGGAATCTATACAAAGGCACGCACAATTTTTTTTGTAGACATATTTTTAATTTTTTAAGTTAGACTTTGGACGAAATTGGATATTCAATTGAAAAATAACAGTTTTAGTTATGTTGTTTTAGTTCAAAACATGTTTGGATTATAATTTTAAGACATATCTACCATATAAAGCTGTATACGTCATTATTTTATGATATTTCAGTGTCTCGAATTAAAATATATATTATATATTAATATTTAATATATTATTTATACTTAATATTTATATTATTACATATACACAAGGTGATAAAAGAGAAATTATTAAGTGCAATATAAATATTTGATTTGTTTCAGATAAAAATGTGTTCAACATATACCTAAATACCTTATAAAGTTATAACTAAATGAAAAATAAATTAAATAATATAAATATAAAACATATAAAATATAGTCTGAAAACATGTGAAAACCAGTTTCCGATTAAAATCGTTTTTTATTGTACATCTGCAATTATATTAATTATGATTGAATTATAATTTGACACGTCAATTACAGTGACCTTCTCAATGACGAGTACACTAGACGCTTACTATAATACAACAGAGTAGGTTTTCTGATCTTTTTTTATTATTGTTCAATCATTTTCCGAAGGAAACAAAAACAAAGCCATCACTGAACACTATCACTTTGATAATAAAAACCTAACCTAATGGCAAAAAGCCAAGGCCTTACAATGGGCATATAAATGAAAAAAAAATTAAAACAAGTTATTTAAATCTTCGTTAAGCGAACGTTGAATCATAATGTACAAAATTAATAAACAATAAATTATTAAACTCTAAAAGTTTAAAGTTAATATAATCTATTTAGTTTATAATTTAATTCATTCGAAATATAGTTATAACTTATAACTATAGATAGGTAGGTATCTTAAAATGAAATTAATTAGATATACCTAATTAATTTTTTTTAATTAGCACATAAGCCACATGTAATATAGTAATTGTGTGACTTTCAATTATTTAAATAATAATTATTAGATAGATAGGTTTGAACATTTTATTAAAAACGTAACCTACTATTTCTTCTTAAAAGAATATATTGTCTATTATATATATTGAAACTGGGTTTGTCAATTATGATACTGTCGTGTCTATTTAGTTTTTATTTTTTAAATCAATGAATATTTATTTGTTTTAATTTGTATAGTCATTGTACACAATGTAATAAAAAGTTTATTTACAAAAGCTATAATATTAATTAATTAATATTCCCTGCCTATAAGCTATATAGACTATAAAATATGATATTATGTATCTATATAAGACTGATTTAAACTTCGTACCTATTTTTTTAAATTAACTAAAAATAGTTAGGTAGATATTACAATGGGATATGGATACTTTAACTAGTTAATTTACCATACCAATAAGACAATTAGATAATTATCTGTTTAACTATAAGTGGTTATATTAAAAATTAAAAATAAACATCAATTTTTTAACTATCTACTTAAATGCCTAGCACAGTTTCACATCATTACCCAGACATGACCTAGACTAAAAATATATTATTGATATTGAAAATAGAGTACATATTTACGAGTTACGTGATGGCTACCGTTCCTATTATATACCTACACAGCTAAACTAGCTAAACCCAATTATACAATAGGTATTCATTATACATATTAATATATTATATTTATTTATTTTTGCTTAAAATTATATACAATATACCTTTATTAAATTGGTGTAAATACACAATGAATGAGCATAATATATAAGTGAATAAAAATTCACGGGGAAAAAAACTTAATAAGTGATAAAATAATAGACATCTAAGTATATAACATCATTGATGACACTCAAAATTACGTATGCTTATTAAAGACACTGTTTATGTTTTGTATGATAAAGAAGAAAACTCGACAAATTTTGAGTACATAAGTGGATTTGGTTGAGTTGATAGACGAGTAGACCACTATAGATCTTTTGTAAAAGTATTTGGCTGTTTCATACATAGATGAGCTTAAGTTTAAAACGAACAAGAGACGAGCATTAATAAATTTTCTGAGGAAGATGTTTTAAAAAGATTGAATTTTATTTGTTTTTTACTTTTTTTTTGCATTCCCTGCACAAATGAAGTCCATATTAATCCAAATTGGTCTTAAACGAGTTTTATTGGAAGCTACTTTTATAAGAAGTTTAAATTTAATAAGAACATGTTTATTATATATTTATATTACATAGTGGAATTTTTAGAAAGCACAGATGGTTATTTTTAAGATAGCCTTTTAGATTTATTATATGTTGATCCCTAGTTAAACGCGCTGATTTTGAATCATAGCAACATTATTTATTATACATAACACCTATTTCAAAAGCTTTTAATAACAACAGAACATACCAAGTATTATAATAATTTTAACTTCTTACATACAATACAAAAATCAATAACAAATTTACCTGCCAATCGCCTATCTAATTTTAAAATCATTTTGTATCTTAAAATAAGATAGTTAAAAATAGGTTTATTAATTATAACTGTATTATAACTTATATTTGAGCAGATATACCTACTAGCATTGAAAAAAAGAAAAGAATGTATAATCGTATTTATTATAAAAACATTTAAACAGTAAATCATAATAATGATTCATAAGTAATTAGACAGTAAAATATACATGATAAGTTAGGTATTTTGTTTTCCAGGTATCGATCACTTTCTTATGTAGTTATGTAAATGACTAAAACGTTATGAATAATATTATATATTTATGAATTACTGTATATAAATGCGATAATTACTTTTATTTATAATAAATAATATATTCATGTAATTATTGACATAGGCGTAACTAGGGGGGGGGGGCTTGGGTGGGCTTCAGCCCCCAGAATTGTTGGGTATATGTGCATTTAAACATACTAGTATTAACTTTATTTTTGCCTACAATATAAGGTTTTACTCGTATTTTTACTGAGTCGTATAAACGAATAATCATTCAAATCAGTTGTAAACACCAATAGAAACAATAAATGAAAATCAAATAAAAAAAAAATGTTCTATAAAACATTTTAGGAATTTAGCCCTCCCCCTAATTTAAAGGACTAGATTATGCCTATGATTATTGATAAAATTCAAAATAAGTTTTTTTGTCTTAGCTTCAAAAACATGGATTATTTAATATTATATCTTACACATTTATACTTATATTGTTAAATTGTTTAAATTTCTAAGTCGAGATTATACAATCATACATATCCAGACCATTTTCGTGTAAAACTTATCCAAATTTCAAAGGCACGACAAAAAAAAAAGGATAGAAGTAGGCCTTCTGTACAGTAAGTATATATGTATCATCAAGTTATTGTAAACTTTTTTTTAATTCCAACAATATTAGCTTAATATGATGAATTTTGTATTAAATTTTCAAATTTTAAGTATGAATATTAAAAATTTGACGAATTTTGTGCTTTAACACTTATAAAAATTATGGTGAGTATGTATTTTCGATTATTCTTTAATTCGTATATGAATAATTTATGAGAAACCTTTTATTCAATTTTCAAAGTTTTTGACTTTGGTTGTTGGAACAAACTTTAAATTAGAAAAACTTTGAATGTTGAACTTTATATAATATTTTGTGCATTGCCGTATTATTGGCGTACATATAACTTAATATTAGCAATTAACTACTCACTAGCTATTGATAAATAATATCGTTAATTAGATATGCATAGTATGATAATTTAATCAACGATGTAATGCATTACTCTTTTGTTTAAAAAAAAGTAGTTACATTTTATCATTTTTAAATAATATACTTTAATAGTTTGAACATGTTGTTATTACTTAAATTTTTTTATAAAATATTGTATACTGTATAATGGGCAATGGCACAGAAATAACAACTTTAATAACTACCTATTATTATGCTCAAGAAAATAATTTAAATTAAAAGATAAAATGTACGTAAAAATATAATATAAATTTTATAACATTAAATAAATGCACTTATATTTTTATGAATTTAACATCTTATACTTTAGTTTGTCTTAAAATTTAATACTTTTATAGTAAGTATATAAAAGTATTAAATTTTACATATTTTTTTTTAGTTTTAGGTACTAGCTATAAAATATACAAATTATTACTTGATATATTTTTAAGTTACAATAATATGGGCCGTATTACATATTATGTATCCCCGTGCCCCCTTAATCAACACTGAAGCAAAAAAGCAGAAAATATTCTCATGGAGATTATTATCGTAAAGAATATTATTCTCATTAACATGATAAACGATTTTTGTTTTTTTTATCACACTTTTATGTTACAAAATATATAGGATATTTTAAACATGCAATTTACAATACAAAAATACGTTATACGAAAGTGCAATGCTGATAAGTAAACTTCGTTTATTTTATAAATGTGTTTTAGCTATAAATAATAATAGAATATCAAAATATTTTATTTTCTAGAAAACAGAATTGTGTACTTATGTAATGCGGAGGATAATAAATCGATAAAATGTTGGTAAAAAAAAAAAATAAAATAAAATGACTGAATACATTCTCCGAAAAGATCGTCTTTAACTGAACGAGCTTGTGCAGCGGCTATATATATATATATAGTCATATGAGACGCGCATGCATTGTTTCGACCAAATTGCTATTTTTAAATTTTATATGAATTGCTTTTTTTGTCCGCGATTCGTATAGTATATAGGTGGGTATACGTGATACAAATTCGCTTGCTCGGTCGTACTTAATAAATGTTTTGCTTTTAATTTCAATCTTCATGTTTCGCCGGTGGCGTTATCTTACGAAAACGGTGACGACCCACAGTGGACGAAATCGCAGCAATATACATTATATAAGAATGAGCGAAAAAAACGATGTCGGATATTATTGTCATTAAGTGTACGATAATAATATAGACTGCGCCGCAGCATTTCTAATAGAATGAACAATGGACGTGCGCGTAAACGCCGTAAACGCAAATACGTTTGAATATAACACGCAGAATATAATAATAATGATAATAACATAAGAATATAGTATAATATAGAATAAGGAGAATGATTTTTATATAACGTCTGTGTATAATTGGGTGGGTAGAAAAAGTAACCTTAGCTTCCTTCGCAGTTCAAGGATGTATAAATATATAATACATAATATTTTTTGTGCGTTATTTCGAGATTAAATAGAAATACAAATTAAAATCTCAGAACAACAATTTTTTTTTCCAGAAAACGCCCCCCAAATGTACTATTATATTTTATTCTGAGAATTCGCCTTTGAAGTGGATTATAAATTTTAATACACCGTATTTTTCCGAGCATGAAAAAAAATATATGTCGAGAACATAATCGTATATTATAACATATACATACCTATACCTATTTGCACATAATAACGTGCTTTCGTTATTTATTTTCATTAAAATATTTTGTTTCATTTTTATCTAGTTAAATTATATTCGCGATTCTTGATATTCTCGACTGCTTCAATTGTAAGTACATATAGTACTATATATACGTATAAGAATATCAGAATATGATTATTATTATTATTATTATTACTTCTAGTCTGCCACTGACTGCCGCTACGACACAATAATAATATTACATTATACACATGTATGTGTAGGTATGTATATATGTATAAATATATGTGCGCGTGTGTGTGTATACGCGATGTGATTCGCATACGCGATAATGTATTATATTATATTGAATGACATTTATTTTAAAATAAAATGTATTAAGTTTCGCGCGCGTTATGCATACGAAGAGTGTTAGGTAACTCGAACGCATAACATATCTTAAAATAACTGAGATTAAAACGAGTGTAGTAGATAGGTACCTCTATATAATATAATATACTGTTGTAGTATTGGAAAAAAATCATAGCGACCGTTAAAATATAATGATTTTTCATATCATTTCTCAGAAAATGGTGTTCACGTAGTAGGTACAACGCGTTCGTGAAGAGAATATAGTATTTACAATATTAGTATAATACTTATAGAGTTATATTTTTTAATTGTTATCGTTATGAATTTACTATTTTTTGCCATTATAGAGGAAAATTATAAAATTGGATTATACGACAATGTCAGAATCGAAAAGAACACGATTATAAATAACTTTATGCATTTGATAGTCCAATTTTTTAGGAAGGTTATAGGTTCTTTAACAGCACGTCGCTATCCTTATAGGAGTTGAGCAAAAAGAAAAAAAAAGTAAAAAAGAACGCTTAGCGAAAACGAAATATTAACACGAGCCGGTACGAGGGTAAACAATGTCCATAATGTCTGCAGTTAATGGTAAAATAAGTTTTAAAAAGTTGGTGAAGTATTTTATTCGTCTGTCATAATACTCATAGATGTTTGTACACTGACAGTGTCCATTACCACGCAGGAACGAAGCTTTTCCAGAGTAAAAACGAACATACGCTATTAAATGCAAAAATAATTTTTCAAATTCGATTGGTACAGTTCTAGAGATTTGCGTGTTAAAACAGAACAACAAATAAACTTTTCAGCTTTATTATACTAGAATAGATTTAGGGATGTGTCGATACCACTTATGACCGATATCCGTTAAAACACTTGAAACAAATATTGCATATTATACAATCGTCACCTATTAGTACTGATTATAATTTATAAATATTTTATAAACTTAGCAATAATTCGTAGAATGGTAATTACTAATTACTAATAATTACATATATAATATATTCTCTTCATTTCAGTCTGATATCTAGTTTCTTATAAAGTTTTAACAATATGAACTGAATGAAACAAACCAAGATAAACATATCTAAATAATTATTTTAATAATATTAGGATTTTTAAAAAAATATCTTGATTATTATTTTGAAAAATGTTTACAAACTTGATCCAATTTGCTATCAAAAAATTTCGCTCAAAATTGATGAGTATTTACTATTTTCCATAAAAAGTCTCTTCGGATATAAAAAATAAAAGTGGATACTAAATAATAAATGACTTCTCTGCTGTATAGTATATTATGTCAAGAATTCCTAGTGGATACGCTGTAATTAATATTGAGTAGGTCACTGTAATGGACGTGTTAGATTTTAATTCAATGATAAATAAGCGAAGAAATTCGGTCAGCTTAGCTATAATAGTATATTATATTAAATTAACATAATTATCGTATTTAAATTAATATTATGTAATTTATTTTAGTATTAATAATACTATAGGCGATAAGCGTTGTATCTTGTAAAAGTATAAATAGGCAATAACTTAAAATAAATAAAAATATTTTAAAAGTTAGTTCATCCACGAACATTGTGGGTGTGTTAAATTTGAAATTAATGATAAAATATCATAGTATACTAAAAGCGATTCTAAGCGGAGACGGTATAAAAGCTTATAATATCATTAAGTATACTTTGATATATTTTTTTATATAACTATTAAAATATTAAAGTCCTTTATTCTACTTTAAGCATTACAGTAGTTTGATAATATTTTTTCCGAAAATATTACTTTTTTATATTTTTAGTATTTAGTTATTATGATAATAAATATTTTTATTATATTATATCAATTTTTATAACTCAAATTTAATAACACGGTAATCGTATTGTAAAATCGTAAACAAGGAATAATAGCTAGATTCATAGTTTAAATAAATAATAATATCTTCAAATAAATTGAAAATATCATTGAGTGTATAATAAAGTTCATAATAATAAAATGAGTACACATTTTAAGTTCCACGAATAAATAATAAATAATAGCAAAATAATTATTATCGTTATACTTATGTTGTTTAAATAGGTAATTTTCGTCTAGATTTTAACTTACAATATCTTTAAAAAATGTTATAATATTTATGAGATTTTATGTGTTCAATATAAACTACTTTAGAAAAATTTTATATTAAATTTTAAAAACTTAAATAAAAAAATAAAAATTTTATGAATTTCTAACTATAAAATAGTTTGGGATTTCTTGTGATTTTGACGAATTTTATCAAAATTGTTACTACAAATACACATTAAAAAATTATACCTATGTAATTTTAATATTTTAACATAAATATAAAAAAACTTAAGTTGTATTAGGTTTTTGAAAATTTTGACTCATTAAATAATTATTTACAGAAAAAAACTAAATAAAATTGAAAAATTGGCATGCTTATAAAGAAATCAAAATGAGAACATTTTTTTTAATTGTATCATTTGTATCATAATATAATTCTAACTACAAAAGAATTTATAATATTGTATGATTTTTTCAAAATTCTAACTTTTAAAATGTTTTATATTATCTTTCAATTGATAAATTAACAACTTACGAGGAGTTTTACATATATTTCAAGCATATGCATTTTACCCAACAAATAATTTGTAATCGAAATTTTGAGAAAAAGAAATTTTAAAAAAGATCGAAATATTTTTTAAATGATGTAGTAAATAAAAAACCATAATATAAATATTTAATAAACAATGCATGAATCTGTGTAATGGATGTGTTAAATTTAAATTCAATTATAAAACACTATTATACGCAATACGCATGTATACGAAAAATGATTCTAAGCAGAAACTGCCTAGGGCTACGATTGTTATAAATATCACTAATAATATATTTCATGTCATATTTTTTTATTGCAATTAAAGTAATTTATTTTACTATTAATAATACACTAATACAGCAGGTTTAATTAGTTTTTGGCATTTGAAAATGAGATTGCATATGTGTTTAAAACTATAAAATATAATTATTATGTACGTAAAAGTTCTATTTATCCACAAATAGTGTTTTTGAACTATAACAATAATGAAAATCATTATTTATATATAATTATTATTATTATTATTATTAATATATATAGTTATTATAGCAACTTCAGCAACATTTGAATTTAAAATGCCAATAAAATAATTATCGCCGGGTTAAAAAAGTTTAAAGTTTTATTACAATAATTATTTAATAGAAGATTTTTCTTAATCAATTTAAAAATATCGACATTTTATAGTTAAACAACTTTTTTATAAGTGTTTAATTCAAGTTAAAATTTTAACAAAATTTGTAAAAATCTCAAAAATGTACGAACTAATTTGTAACTTAGAAATTCGTAAGAACTCCTCTTTTAGATTCTGAACGGAGTGATGAATGTATTGATTTTACAATAATGTGTGTGTTTTTTTTTTCGTGTCTGTGTACAGCATAACTAGTCGAAATAATGCTTCAATTTCAAACTTTGGGGGTGGTTTCCGATGGAAAAATGGATATCCTTGGTGCATTATAGAGGTAAAAAGTAAACATTTTCTAACAGTTTTCAAAAAAATCGAGAAAAAAAAAGTGACAGAAAAACGGGAATTTTTACGCAAAACCACTTTTCTACAAAATCGATTTTTTGATTTTGCTATAACTCAAAAACTAATCGATGTAAATACTTGAAATTTTCATCAAATGTTTAAATTAGCGTTCTCTATACGCCGTTAAATTTTCAAAGTATTTTGACTTTTTTTGAGCTATTTATAAACAATTTAAATTTTCTATTTTTTTAAGTATTTTTTTTTTAAAATAACTATAAAATTTTTTTGGCCGGCCAGAAAATCTTGAAAATTTAATAAAAAATGTCTTATAAGTTGTTCTTAAAGTGATAAAAAAAAAATCCGAGATCGTTAGTCACAATTTTTTTTTTATAAGTGCTTAAAGTTCGAATTTATACGAAATATGTCAAAATTGCGAAAATTTGCAAGTAATTTTATGGTTGAAAAATCGTAAAAATTTTTTCTTTTATAACTAAGTTTTGAAAATTTGGTACAAGGTTCTCCATAAATTTTTCTTCGACTATCTGTAAAAAAACTCTACTGGACTAAGACAAAAAATGTTTAGGAGTGTTTGAAATTTAAATTTTTACAAAACCGTGTTAAATAACGGTTTATAGCCTCAAACGATTTTTGATATTTGTTTTGATTCAAATAGTATAAGTCATAAATACTTGAAAATTTTACCAGTTATTTAGATTGCCATTTTCTTTATGTGATTTGATTTTCAAAATATTTTGACTTTTTTTGAGCTATTTATAGGCATTTAAAATAATCAATTTTTTTAAATTTTTTTTTTATAAATGTTGATAAAAAAAATTTAGCTGGGACAAATTACTTGAAAATTTAATTTAAAGGTCCACATAACTTGTTCTAACTCTCATTCAAAAATTATAAAAATACATAGGCACAATTTTTTTTTATTAGCATTTGAAGTTCAAATATTGACAAAAATTCGTCAAAATCATGAATATTTTTCACTATTTGGTAGTTAAAAATTTATTAATATTTTACTATCAAAAGTTAAGAATTGAAAATTTAATACTATGCTGTCCATAAGTTATGCTTAGAATAATTATAAAAATGTTTGAGGATTATTCAATTTAAAAAATTTTACGAGTGTTTAAAGTTTTAATTTTAATTTTAAATCAAAAATACACTTGTAAAATAACGTTTTACTAATAAATAATTTTCGATTTTCGTATTTTTTAAAAAATTACCAAATGTAGGATCTTGAAACTTTTACTTAAATGTTTGAATTTGTTTCAAAATAGAATATATGACAATATTTAAATATAATATATCCTAGACTGACAAATCATCTCCGTTCAGAATCGTTTTTCGTATACAATGATACCTATCATCGCATTCAAATTTAACCTACCCTAGTCTGAGGTCCACCCCACCCCCTAATGTACAGCAGAGCGATACTCAAATACCCGCTTTTTTTTATAATTGAGATGGGAAAATGTAATACAAGACTACTCCTAAGTTATCGCACTTATTGAAGTCTATCTGAATATAAAAATATGTAAGCTTAATTTTTCATTTTTGATATTTGAATTTTAAATTTGAAAAAAAAAATACATGTTTAAACAAAGAATAACGATTACAATTATTTTCTTATAATTTAAAAACATTATTCTAGGGGACTTTAAATGTTTACATGTAATATGAATTTTACTTTATACAATAAAACTTTTAAAATTATAAATTAATAATACAATAATAATATAATATATATATATATTTATTATATTATTATTATTAATTTTTAATAGATATAATCTATTTATATACCTTGAACATATCTATTGTGTTTTATGGGAAGGCTCAAAGCGATATAAACTAACTGAAAAATTAATAACAATAATATATTAAAAGCACTATAGGTACTTTAATATCAGTTTTATATTATATTTTATTAATTTCCGTATTCCTTGTAAATACACTCAAAATTTAGTTCTATTTATACGTTTTAAGTATAAAACAAACACTCTTACTATAATTCATTCTTTTCCCTAGAGTTCTTCATTTAACCAATATTATTTCTACTAGGTAAACTTGATTTTTTTATAAGTATCGTCAGTCTTTCTAAACTAACGCTTTAAATTCTCTAAATAATTTATATGGATACCTCTAACTATATTTTGTTTCGAAATTATTGCTTTATTTAACGTTTTTAATTCTATAATTATTATTTAATTAACTATCCACTATTATTGTCATTATATACCTATCAATGTTTTGAAAACTTACTCCATTTAATGTAATCTTGTAATTTTTTTCTATGATCTATTCTGTATTTTCTGTTAACAATACTATTTGTAAAAGGACATTTTGTCTGTTATATTTATAATAAATAAAATAAAATATCATTAAATGCACCTGTATACATATATATATATATAGTGGATATAATCTGACGGATTGTCTCCGCTCAGAATCGTTTTTTGTATACCTACAATATTACAATGACACTATGATTGAATTCGAATTGAATACATCCATTACAGTGACCCACTCAAAATATACTATACACAGCAGAGTAGTACCCAGTTAGTATTGAATACGTATAACTATTAATTATTAATATTGCCCATAGGTATATGATTACGATAAGTACAGGCAATGACAAGAATTATAATTTTTGAACTTAACATTTATTATTATCGATCGTATTGTATCATGTCAAAATAATATTATTATGAGTTATGACAACCACTGTTGAAATATTGTGGTCAACTGTCGTGCCATACCGCTATCGACATTATAAACAATAAATAGTAAACTTTTGCAGTTTTGTTATAACGGTGAATGCAGGTTGATTTAGTTTTTTACGACACCTATATTGATTCTAGTTTTGGCCCATGGCCTATCTCCAATTCAAATATATATTAATATAAATTATTATAATTAGTCCAATTCAGGTCGACTACATTTTTATTATTCGTATTTGCGAATTTGTATTATTATCGCATTTGAGTGTTACTTCTGGGTAACTATATATATATAGATACACTCTCCTCGAGCATTCGTGTTATTTATATTCTTTTTTTTTGTACGTTCATGCTTATTATAACTGCTAAAACTGATTATATGTTTTTCTAATATAAATGTAAGAAAAAACAATTTACATAATTGGATGTATAGGTTCTATATATTATATACATGTATGCATATATAGTGCTGCTGTTTAGACTATATAGACTGGGCTCTTTGTAGACATGTTTTCTATGAAGTCGAGCAAATATACATTAGGTATATGTATGTATATATTCATATTGTCCTACATAATATATATTATGTTATACAAATGATTATACTTGCAATACATATTATATGTTATTATAACACCGCACTTCAAAACGGCAAATCTAAATAATTTAATAATTATTATGCGTGCAAAATATAACTGAAAACCGATCATTCAATCGAGATTTGGTATAATACCTGAAGTTTTGCAGTTAATTTGTATACCTAGTTCATTATATATATATATATTTTTTTTTTGTTAAAAATCATAATTAAATGATCGATTTACCCAATGTGTCTTAAAAATTTTTTCAAACATCTGTGGAATTTAACCGAACGCCTTTCAAAGATAACCACGATCGTTGATAATCGCAACATTTTTGGAGTTAATTAAATATAGTATTGTAAAGAATCCTTAAAAAATGTATTTCAAACACACTTTTTTAACGATTTGAAATAATCATTTAATACTATTTTCTTCGATGCTTCTAAGTGCAACTGAAATACTTAGAAATATTAAATAGTATATAATATACTCATATATATAGTATATAGTTACATAACAAATTTCAGTTACATTAAGTTTATATAATTCAATATATTGTTATTTTTTGTCAATACTATTATGTATAAATTAATGATTGTTATAATTATAGTATAACATTAGTTTTCAAATTTTTTAGTTTTTTTCTTAAAATATCAATATGATAATAACAAACTGTATTGTCTATAAAAAAGCTTGAATTTTAATATGAAACTTTACAAACAAATTTGTTTATCTTTCAATAAATTATAAATCTCAAAAATACAATTATTTTTTTTATAAAATTGACATTTCAAACTTTAATACTATTGGACAGAATTGAATAATTAAACAAAAAACTATTATATGTTGGAATTTAAAATTTCTAGCTAAAAGTTTTATTATTATTTATTTATATTATATATACATTTCAAAATATTTAGATTCATTTTAAGCTATTTATACTATGAACATATTCCTACCGGTCTACACAGTACTTATAACTCCACGATAAATATAACAACATTCAAGGGTTATAATATAAAATAATATTTAAGTAACCATGAATACAACCTTATTATATTAATTATATTAGTTACCTTATTATTAATACAAAAATATGTTACTTAATAAGTAATATATAGCAATATATAGTATTATAAATACATAATAAAACATCCTTAAAAATATAGGTTGGCTGTCTCCATTCAGAACTATTTTTTGTATGTACCTATAATAATTTAATATTGAACAAAAATTTAACACATTCATTACAGTGATCTATTCAACAGTAAGAACTTACTACTCAACATCTGCTATACGGCAAAGCGATTTCTATGGTTTTTTTAAATTATTTTTATACAACAGGTATACATAAGTACATTAATGAAATTCCAACATGTGCATGTTAAGTGTAGGTACCTATTTTAGTTTTTAATCATCATAGCATTTTATTACATTTTTGCTTTCCGGACGAATTGAAGATCGTCAGGATGTAGATTTTTAAATCCATCAATATTATTTTTTGGATTTATTTACGGCGCTAATTATTTCTCTATTAAAATTATCACGTTTAATCTCAATTGTATTATGTGGTTTCTTAGTTCTTAATATTTTATCAAACAGAGCATACTACCGCATCAAACGCAAAAATGTTAGAAATAAATTGAAACGGAAATCCGGTTTTATACGACTAGATACATAATGTTGATCCGGGCTGACGATTATACAACAATAAATAGGTTACAAGGCAGTTTTGTAAACAAATATGAAAATAATTAAAGAATTGGTTTAAATATACTATGTTACTTGGTAGTTGGTTTCAAATATTAATTTAAACAAAATAAAACAATAATGATCAAAAAAAAAAAAAAAAAATTGACTTAAAAAAAAAGAAAAATTAAATTTGTAACTACTACAGGTAAATATTTAAATAAATGCATGTATTGTTTAATACAAAAAAAATTTTATGCAAAAAAATATAGAAAAAAAATCGGAAATATTATATTTATAAATAATAGTACCTATGTAATGTAACGTGTTTTGTAAAATATATTAAAATGTATAGACAGTTGAAGTGATGAATGGTATATTTTGTATATTATATTTTACACAAAATATGTAAGTATAATATAAACATTTATATCGAAAATTACGATCTCAACTAGACACATTAACTTCAAACTTTTAACAATGACTATTAGATAACCTATATAAGACGTTTAAAGAGACGATCGGTACTGTGGTCTCTTAAATTATTAACCAATTAAAAATTAGCTCAAGTAGGTTATTAACAAATTCTGTTTGTAGGGTTCTATTATTGGTTAAATTTAAAAATGTATAACTATTTTTTGAAATAGTACATACTTATAAAGGCTTAAGGTATTTAGAAATATTCGTCAAGAGTCGCACTATTTTCAACAAACAAAAAATGTAAATAATATTCAACAATTATTTGGTATCTATAGTTGTGTATTGTACTATTAAAATTTTTTTTATTAATATAATATGATTAATATGCATGAGTACATATAACTATTTTAACAGTAAAGATGCCTTGACTCGAAAAATAGTTTTAGAAAATGTATTTTTAACTTGATTTAAATTCATTATGAAACAACGTTTCGAATTAGTTGTTAAATCCTTATAATCTTAATTTATTGAGTTTGAGTATAGTTTTAGAAAGTGTCTAATAGATTTAGTTTTATAATAAATCAAAATTAAATAAAATAAACTATTTTCGAAAAGTTAATAATTATCAAAATAACGTATAAAATCTAAAAAACAATATATTAATTCTTTTCTATAATTGTAATTATTAAATGAAATATTGGCGACATAATTTTCTGTCAAATGTCAACATGGCAATTATATTTACGCACTAATTTAAATCTAATGGTTACTCTACTCATGAACTATAAACTATAAAGAATGTAATATTTTAAAAATATATCTAATTGTACGCAGGGTAATTATATCAATAAAATAATATTGAAATTAGTCTATAAAACAATTTAGTACTTGTTCAAATTCACGTAAGACGATACATGTATATTTTCAATAACTTGTATTTATCTATACTGAAGGACGTCTAAAATTTGTTGTAATAACACCATACATTAACGAATAGCTATATAATATTATATTACCTATAAACCTTTATAAACGTGGACATTTATAATTACAAATTATTTATGCAATTACAATTTAAAAATAATTTTTGTTTTAAATTTTTTGACCCTGTTATTATTTTGCGAGTTGGGAATGTCATACTATAAAGGTGTGATTTTTTTTCCGAGAATTTACTTCCAGTGAAAAGTCAATACAACGTGTACGTACTACTACGTATAGTATTGATTTTTTTGCTCACCTATTTCTCGTCATTCTAACTAAAAATGGATTTATTTATTGCAGTTAATAATTTAAAATCAAAGTAGATGTAAGTACCTAGTTTAAAAAACGGTTAGAATTTAAGATTTTCGTGTGTGTAATAAATGTGTTGGTTTCTTTTTACTATATTCGTAAAATTTGTTATTTAAAATTTAAAGAAATATATATATACATAATATATATATAATATCCATGTACAGCATGCAGTTATACCCTAGGGTCTTGGAAAAACAATTACTAAGAAAAAACATTTTCATAAAAATATAATCTCCAGAAAAATCCCCTTACAGTATAAAAATTAATCAATTTTGTCTGCAGAATAATTATTAATTAAAAATTATAATAATAAGACAGAATATAAAAGGCAAAATATAAAGGTATAATAATAGTATAATATTATTACTGTACAATAGCTTACTTTAGGCGCTGCATTATAAGTATACACACAGGAATTAGGAGTATTTTTCCACAGTAAGTGCTATAGGTAGATTGTAGATTTTTGAGATAATAAACTCGTTCCGATTTTATTCAAACATAATTTATCGTAATAATATAAAGGTGTCATAATATAGCCGAGCATAATAAACACTTAGTGTAATATAAACTTTAAAATATTATATTCTTAACCTTTTAATAGTTCTTTTTTTGATTTCGTATAATATTGTTTTAATTATTAATGCGTCTTAAAAAATTAATATAATCAAAACATCTCAAGGACATAAAATCGAACATACCTATATGTAATACCTACCCATATCCATTACGAATAAATAGAAAAATGTATAAGATATTGCTTTTATTTGTTGGCGTTGTTCAAAATTTAATTCATTAAAGTGTCGTATAACATTAAAATGCGCTATAATAACTGACAACTATAATATTATTTTTATTTTATTTTTTCATTCTATCTAGTTTTAACATACAATTTTTTACGTTATATTATATTAAACATTTTTTTAATGACCTATATTTTATTTTATTATTATTTATTAATATTATACTTTAAATACTCTATGCAGAGATGTACTTTATCATGATAAATAAATTGAATTACCATTTTAAGTTTTAAGACATTACATTCTTAATGACTATTTTGTTATTAATCAGATATTGATATTTATCACACTTATCAATTTGACTGTAAAGTGTACGTAGGCAATATATTATATAAGTGTACAATATTATATTTAGATAATTTTTATACTACAAGGATCAATAATTTCTCTCTTATCGTTAAAAAAAAGAGGATTTAAACTAAAAAAAACTCATTATAGTGTTTGATAAAATATATACTAAATCAACTATTGAGTGACAAAACTTATTTTAATTTGACATATTATTTAACAGTTTTAATAAATTGATTGAAATTCGACAGGTGCTTTTGGACACAATAGTTTGTGCACATTTATAATATGAGCAATATATACAATAAATAAAAACAAATTTCTATCTAATCCTATTAAGTTATTATAGCTATATATTATTTTAAAAATCATAAAAAAAATCGTCTCTGATTATTTTTAGTTTGCGAACCCTTTTAAAATGATTGGATTATAGATAAATATATTATTTCGTGAATTTTTTATAGCGATACTGTTTTTGAATGTTTTTTTATACTTATTTTGATAAAGTGTCTATAATAGAAGGTTAAAATACTTGACGAATGTATATTACACAAAACTAATAATATTAGTTTACCGTATTTTAAAAATAAAAGCTTTTAACATAAAATCGTCATTATAAAATATAATTTTTTGTCTTAACATTTGAAAAGATAGTTATGGCATATCTCCAACATCTAGCCCGTCTTCTGCGAAAAACTTTTTAAAAAATTGTATCACTCATAATCCAAAATATTAATATGATTTTATAATAATATACATTTTTTATACACTGTAAATATTTAATTTTATTATAAACCTAATTAATTATATAATAATTACAATATTACATTTATATCCCTCTTAGACATTCAGATATGACTGAATAATAACACAAAAAATATGTATTTTATATTTTTTTATATTTTTCAGTGTTATTGAGTATTGACTATCATCTAACTACTCATCTAACTACTACACGAACGTTTGTATATTGTTCTTATGACATAGAACCTACCTAGATGGCTAGACAAATCTAAGTAATATTATCTATCTAGATTGTATGTTGTATCTACGTTTTTAATCCTTATACAACTATTGTTTGCTTATTATACCAGAATTAACTGCAGGTACCTAATATTGTTATGAATATAAATAATTTTGCTTTTAAATAATATGCGGGCGTAGCCGCAAAACACGTTTGAAATAAATTTAATATATTTGCATGAAGGTTAGGGTGACTTAATTCCTACCCGAGAGCCACCCCATTCACATCTATGAATGAGGCTATATCAGCTATATATAGGTATATACAGGGTGATACGCTCCCCCCATATTTTACTTTAATAATTAATTTATAAAAGTTTTAATTTTTGAAATTGTCAAATTCCATACTAAAAACCAATATTTTAAATTATTCAGATTTTTCAATCTAATAAGGAGTGTCCAGTATCGATATCAAGAATATTTTTTTAAATTAGAATTTGCTCTTTTTTCTATATATTGTGTAAATGACTTCTTTTTAAATGTTAATGTAATTATACATGAATACAAAAATTCGAATCAGTAATATTTGTTTAACTAATTAACTTTGTGTCCAAAGGATACTAGTTTTGGAATAAGAGTTATGATGTTTTTGACATTATTGTAATTATAATTAAATATTAATTCATTAACATTTTTAAATTTGTAAACATTGTCTGATTTAAATAAATATCTAAGTACTATAAATACAATCTTATATCTAGTTTAAATTCTCATGGAACCATGTTATTTAAGGAGTATTATCTTCAGTGCTTAGGTCCTAGACGGCTAGATACATAGATAATATATCTCTCGATCAAAAAGTACTTATTCAAATTATGATTTCAATATACATCAAAGTTGTTGTTATTTGAAAATAATAAGTTTTTATCGCCACAAGAAACTTTTTAAATGGTAAAAATAAATCTCTGAAAGTACTCGAAAATATAACGAATAAGTATACCTAAGTATACTTGAAAGTTGAAAGTCTTAAAAATCAGAATTTTAATAATTGAGTTACTAAACTAAAAATGGACGATTCACCGAGCATACTTACCCTACGCTTGAAGAATCACCCTGTATTATATTATGTACACTCAATATAAGTTATATAATATGTATAAATGTGTATGTGTGTATAATGTTTCTATATTACCGAGTCGTTGGAGATGATTAAATAAAATATGATATTTCACACCACGCGTATATCACATATAATATATTGACATATCTCAAAATATGTTTTGCAGACAGCGTTATTTGATATCGCATATACATACCATATTTATATTGTATACTATAAAATATTAGGTCGATGAAGTTGTGGTGCACTTTTTCCTCTTTAATTACGATTGTTTAATAACAATAAAATTATTGTTTCAACCGTCTAGCCGAATAGCGGTATACGATGTATTATTATAGCTACCTATCCTACTAGACACGAGTACACACCACCCGCCCAACTATTTAGGTATACGAGGTATACTGCAGATATTTAAGTATATATTTATACGTAGGTAAACATTAATCCGGTTCCATATATATATATATATATATATATGTTATTTAGTTATGCTGTGTGGTACACCAGTTATACATATTATACTTATATAATGTACATAACATATGATATATATATATATAATATACACAAGGTGATGTACTGATTTATTTCACTGGCCACACTAATTTTCCAAGTACCTAATTATTTTTCAAGGAGAAATAATTAAAAGAATATAATTAAGAACTTAGTAAAAACTAAATTTTTCGTGGTTATTGTAGTTTTAATATGCTACGGATATTGAATGAATATAGTTTTAGATTATGAGTGAAACACTGAATGTATTGTTAATTTTATATACTGATATCTGATGTGTATTTTATTAGTTTTAGATCCGTCATAATCTTTTGAATTTTGGAGCACTAAAACTTAATTGATTTCAATAGAGAGAGTATAGTGTCTTGTAGCAAATCAGATTTAGTGGGGTATACATAATACATATATCTACCAAGATGAGTCAAAAGTAAAAATATATAGTACTTTATAAAATAATTGATAAAAAAAATCAAAATTATAAAAAATAGGATTTTTACATTAAATTAGCTTTGATCAAATATTCATCATTAACATTTACTAGGTATATGATATTATTTTAAAAATTATTTTGCATAATTCTGTGGTGCACTGATACATAGATATATATTTGATTTTAAACGTATGTATATGATAATATTTTTGTATATTGGAGTAAAAAAGCTAGTTAATATAAGATAATTAATAAAAATAAGTTTTACACTCCCAAATATCGATAATACAATCAATTATTTTTAAATTATACACGAAATGTGTTAAAGTTATATACATTTTTAAATTAAAAATTCACGAAATATTAAAAAGAAGACTTAAAATTTAATACAAGGTGTTTCATAAGCACTTTTTTTTAATTGAAACTTAAAAAACTAAAAACTTTATTGTTAACATTTTTTTATAGACGTTTTATCTCGCGTTTTAACGAAATTGAATATTTGAACAATAAATAACGATATTACTTATTTCATTGTAAATAATATAAATTGTAATTAAAAAATGTTATTCGTAGAGACTTTTTAAAAATGTTTAAACTAATTTTAGGTTTTGGTATTTTTTTTTTTTACCTATTCATACTAGCATTTCTATGGTAAGTCAGTATCGACTCAAAAATTAATAACTATATAATGTATGACACATAATAATAATATAATAAATACGATGTTTTCGACAAACATTATTTCAGCGTACTGTATAAATAAATTTCTAATATGAATATAAAAATATAAAACATATAGTAAAATATACTTATATAAGACTGGGTTACACTAAAAATTTATGAAATTAATGGTTCACTAAAATTGAGTGGACAAATACAACTAAATAATGTTTAAAGGGCCATTAGATCACATATTTAGATATATATCACTATATTGATATTTAACTCGTAATACCCGGACATTATAGCATTATAGGCTGACAGATCGTCTCCGCTTAGAACCGTTTTTTGCAGTATGCAATACCTAATTTATCACCGAATTCAAATTATTTACACATCCATTACACAGTGATCTACTCGATAGGGCTATAGGTATAACTAAATATATCTATATAACAGAGGGAATTGATGGATTTTTTTTTAATATTACCAAAGTATTTTCGTATTTAATCAATAATCAATATAGCGGGTATACTCGTGTTATAATAATATATAGGTATATATCACTACGTTTTTAGAAAATTATTAATGTATAATGCTTCGTTAATTATAACGAGAATATGAATCCTCATTAAAAATACAAATGAGGCCTTACGCGAATATACCTCTATAAAAAAAGAAGACAAAAATCGTATATATATATAATATTATATATCTATATATTATGTTATCTATATATTATGTCTTAAACACGTTTATAAAAACTTTATTTTCTTTTAAAAATTGACCTAAAAAAATAATCGTTGAACGTTTTAACGCAGGATCCCTCTGTATAATAATATAAATGTATACCTACATGCAGACGGTTCAATAACACAAGTAGGTATATAATATAGAATTATAATGTAAATACTTAATACATACATATATAATAATATTATAATAGTACCGATACCTCTGTATATATCTATTGTTAATATATTATTAAGTATACATATAGTATATACATACACAACGCATCCTGCTGCAGTCAGACGCGGCTGTTTGCGTGCCTACATAATATTATAATAATACATAATATTATAAACACTGTCGTATAGCGTCGTCGTCGTCGTCGTCATCGTATATTATGGTAGCCTGCGCGCATAGTTGATACTCTGCACGACATCCAATCGGACCTTCGCGTATTACCGCATCATAGTCGGGCGAATAGAATATAATGTAATAATAGGGTCTCGGGCGTTAATATAACATTAGGTATAGGGTATAGGTATAATATGTTTTTCGTCTTTTGCGGAAAATAAATACATTTGGTAGGCACGATCTTTTGTGTACCGTGTAATTTTATTGTACGCATTTCAATGGAATTAATTTTTGAGTGTTTCAGCTTGTGTTCCGAGTAACACTGCAATCACCGCAGTGCAAATATATAGGTGGTCGAGATGTGTAAAATTGGACGTTATATTATTATGTTCGATAAAAGCTTTCGGACGATGCATTAGTTGTTCTATAAAACATAATAAATAAAATAACCGCGAACAGAACTAAAATTTAAGCAAAAAAAAAAAAAAAAACACTCATCGAAGACAAATATTTTCGTATATACTTATTATAGTATATTATATACAGTGGACGCAGCTTATTAGACTCAAAATCGTCTTGAACGTATACATTATAAAAAAATCGGTTATAAGACTCAAATTTTGTAAAAAAAAAAAATGGTAAAAAATAAATATTATTGATTAAAATTTATAAATAAATAGGTTTTCAAAAATTACATATTTTTTGGGGTTATTTCCTGATTTTGATTCATGCTTTATAATGTGCGTTATAATGTATGTACAACAAATTTTATCGCATTTCACATTTTTCGCAATTATCGTATGTATAAATATGTAATAGGTATATAATATGTATTAAAGTAGATCAAAATTAAAGCGAAATATGTAATAAAATAAAATGTAGTTCAAATTTTTTTTTCCCACTTCGCCTATAAGATTCATTCGGTTATAAAACTCACTTTGTACTAGTCCCAAAGTGAGTCTTATAAGCGGCGTTTACAAAAATAAAAACTATTTTTAAACTTTTAAATAATGGTGAGTTTTTCAATTAATACCAGTTATACTTTTGGTACAGTATCGCGGATAAAACTAACATTCCGATAATTTTGACGGAACTTTTATGGTAGAATCAATTTTTGATTAATAACATAATATATACTGTGCAGAGTATTGTTCAATAATAACTAGGTATGTATTTTTGATACTTTTTTATTGCTATAAGAAAACTTTGTGAGGTATCTTATGTAATTAATTTTCAAACTTGTACTCACAAACTAAACTGTTATTTTTTAATGACTACAAAAAACAAAATAAATTTTTAAAAATCTGATTTTTTCAAATAGGTGTATTATACTCGTTTTTAAATTTGTTTTAAATTTATATTTAAACAATACCACGACATTTTTACTTTGAAATCCTAAATTATAAAATAGATCCAATTTGATATATTGAAGTTAAAGATCAAAACGTTATCTCTACTACCTATAGAAAGTGTCTTCCAAAAAACATATTGTAAAATAAATTACTACACTCAGAATCTAAAAAAGATAATTCGCTTCTGCTTTATAGTAATTTTCTAGTCGAATGGATGGATCACTTTTCTAAGACTATAAACTTAAAAAAGCTCTATCAGTGAAACAAAATTCAACAAAATCTCGGAATGGCTTAGTAACGTCCAACAAAATGGGATATACGTTTTTCACGCGAGAAAAAATATTGATAGCATATATAAAGTTGTGTTATAGCAGTATAGTATAGTAATAAGCTGGCGGCGCCGCGGAAGCAATGCGAAAGCACATCCCGCTGCGTCATCGGTTAAAACAGAAAAAAAAAAGTATATAGTAATAAGTTATAGAAGCGCAAAATTTAGAAAATATCTCCTAGTAAAAATACCGGTGATACACGTTTGCGCACAATTTTTTACCTGAAAACTGACAGCTCGTTTGCGTACATCGAAAAACGCGAAAACTAGCTAATACAAATTTTGACCCGAAAAATGACGATTCGTTTGCGTAAAACTATTAAAATATCTCATTCCCAATATAGACTTATATTGCTACTTGCAGTGCTTTATAATGTTACGATTTATCTTAAAAAAATCTATAATAGATACACCATAAGCGTAATCCCAAAAGTTTTTGTTTAACTAGTGTGCGGTTCTAAACGATGATTAATGCAAATTTAGGTTGAATGTGTGCGTTATTAACGCACACCGAGTGTTTCGACTACGTTTTAAATTATCATATTACTATTATAATATATGCCAATTGTTTAGTTAAACGTGTGATGATATCGAGATTCGAGACACGAGTTGACAGTGCTTTAGTCATTTTATTTCGTGTACCATAAATACCATAGAGTACTATATAGATATTAAAATATCCATGTATATATAGAGTCTTAATCCTGTAAAAGTGAGATGTAAAATGTTTGAAAACTATCTTACAAAGCAAGTAAACATTATTTTTGTAAGTTCTTTTAAATTTTAGTAGACATAAAATTTGCAAAACAAGTTATCGAAAAAAATCGATTTTTTACTTATTGTAATTAAAAAGTAAATAATAAATTAAATTAATTACCATAGATTTAGAAGTTTTACTAAAACTCTATATTAAATTTTCTAAACATCTTATAATTTTCAATATAATTTGGTTTTTTATGCTATCAATTTATGTAGATTTCAAAATGGTTTGACCTTTGATAGTTTTTTTATTTTTATTTTCAGTTAGTTTAATAAGCTTGGATATTGTATAAAAAGTGTACTATACAGTATACATAATACACTTTTGCAGTAATTAAAAAATAAATCACAAGTCCATCGACACAATTTTATTTTAATATCGTTTGAATTTAAATTGTTGACTAAATTCATCAAATTTGCAAATTACTTTGTAATTAATAATTCATAATACTATTTTTAATTTTAATCTCTAATGTTTGAATATTTAATTCAAAGTTTTTCTTACAAGAATTAAAAATAATTTACATAAAGGCACATTAAATTTTTACGAGTATCTGAATATCAAATATTTATATGATTAGCCGGCCATTAGATATTTATAAGAAAAATAATGATTTTTCCATTAAACTACTTTATAGTTATTTTGTTCTAACTTAAAAAAAAATATTAAATGTGTAATCTTCAAATATCCTGCCTTAAATAATTATTTTTTATCTACAATGATATTTAAAAATATTTAAATATAGGCATTTAAAAATATTAGAGTGTTAACTGACAATTTTTAAACTAGGTCAAAAAACTTGAAAAATTAATAAATATCCTTTAAAAGTTGTTCCTATAAAAATACAAAGTATAGTTAAAAGTTTAATTGTTAAAAAATTTGTGTAATTTTAAGAAAATACATGAACATTTTATAGTTAAAATGTTTTATATTTTTAAATTTAATATTTTTCAAGCACGTTTTTAAACAATTAAGTTTCTTCATTTACCTATTTAAGTTGTTCTTAGTATTCTTATATCATCGTTCAAAAACACCGAAAATACCAAGCACGTATACAAAAATAAATATGGGGGGGGAGGGGAAAGTTGAATCCCAAAAAACCTCCTGTATACGTGCCTGGAAAACACAATAACACAATTTTTGTTATAGAGTATAGACATTCAAGTTCACATTTAAACGAAATAAAATATTACGATTTTTATTATTCTATACTTTAATTCAAAAAATATTTCTTGTAAGGTTAATACGTTAGGTTACGTTATGACATAGGTATATAATTACCGTATTACTATAGGAAAAACATAAAATATCATTAGAAATATAGGCCGATGGGTCATTATTTCACTCAGAATCATTGTTTGTATACCAGAATTTATTATTAAATTCAAATTTAGCTCATCCATCGGTGACTTACTCAAATGACAAGGTACATACAAATCCTACTTAACAATAGATCAAGTTCACGGGATTTTTAATTATAGTTTTGTTTCTTCATTACTTCACGATATACTGTATTTTATGGTTAAATAACTATAATAGTTATCATACAAAATTATAATGTACTCATATACGCCGAGCTGTTCAATAGTAATATACATACTAATGTTGTATAATATTAAATTATTATTCTATACTTATGATATTTATATCGAATAAGATTTAGTTTAATGAATACACATATTTTTACAAATTTTAAAATATATTCATTTCAAGTACATAATAATATATAATATATATTATTGTCAGGATGGTCGTTATAGGTATTGGTGTTATAAGGTACATGAACACGAACCTAAATGTAAAATTACCAAAATTATGGTATTATCCTATGCCAATGTACCAACGCGTCCTATCAAATTCTAAATAGCTCAGAAACGTTTTTGCGTATACATGTATAAATTTTTCCTTGTAATAATAATAATAATAATAATAATAGTAATAAAAATATAACTACAATATTAGTATAGAAAACATGTATTTGCTCCAAAACAAATTGTAAGCGATGTGGATAAATATTATTAAAAATAAATAATAATTATTATTTACATAAAAATAATTAAATAGTAAATACCTAATTAATGACTGATTGCTTACCTATTTACCCCATCTGGTATTGGATTTCACTTTAGTTTCAATATCTCTCATGTCAAATTGTATGACATGCGACATACACGCATACACGTATCTATACTGAATGCAAATGACTAATTTAAACAAAAATTTAGATATTTATATGATTTTGCATCTTTTTATTGTTTAGTAAAAAAAAAAGCTAGTTTATACAATATAACATTATAATGACGTGTTTTGTGACCTAACGATGCGCTGTATATAAAATTATATATTTTGCTTATTTTTACATATTCAAATAATTTTTAAGAAATATTTTATAGGTTTTCTTAAAATGTGTAATAATAGTTTGTAGGTAATTTTTGAATTAAATATAATATAATATGTATAATAGTATAATAAAAACAATTTATGTATCCCTGAAAAATATTTGAACAGTAAATGTACAGGTGTGCTAATAAACGATTTAGCTCCGTAGCTCCACACATGAATGTACTATAGTACGAGTGACACGTATAGTGACTATACTAACATAATTATTATAATATATGTTATACAATATGTTATTTCTTTACAAGTGTAAATATTAGTAATATTACCTTTTATAAAATATATATATATACATATATAAAACGTATGGAATTCAGCCTACATAATATTTTGTTAAAATATTTTATATAATAAATGGAGTTTGTATAGTTTTTGCATTTAATAAAAAATAACTAAAAATAAATTATTTTTATAAAAGATATATTATAAATGCATTATATTAGGTATGCAATAACCTCATCCCTCGGTAAAATAGCTAGATGACATTTTTTGTTATAAAGTATAACAAGGTAAAAATATATAAGGAATTTTACATCTGTTTTTGATGATTTGATGACAGGAGAAGGAGTTCAAACCGCCATTTTCTCCTGCAGCCTTAAAATCTCGTGTGGCGAATTGGGAACATATACATATAAGTTCATCGGATTTATTGACTTATTTTTATAATCATAAACGCATAAACAGCGAGTAAGTATAATATGTAACATAAAGAAATTAAACTAAACAAAACAAAACAAAACAAAAATTAACTGTAAAAACAAAAACTATACAAAATATACTGCTTATGACGTGTAAATAATTATATACAAATAAGATCAACATTCAATTATAAGACATCGCTGTTCGCACCATTCGATCGTAAAAGTCATAATAGTTATTAATTTTTTATAATAATAATAATAATAATAATAATGAAATTGAGTATTAATCAATATAAACAGTTGCGTTTCGAGCGTGCGCCGCAGACTGAATACGTTCTATAGCCCGACGATATTATTTAAATAAATTTATTATGATTCCTCTCTGCATCTGATCTCGTACGAACGATTATTAATCACTACTTTTACGCTTCGCGCACGTGAAACGCGGATCTCTTTCGTACTATTATAATACGCGTATCTTGTATAATATTATGTGCGTTGACTTATACTTGACTTGCTGCAGATACGTCCGGCGGAGGCGACACAATATTGATTGATAAATAAATGAAATACCTACTATAAAATATGGGAAGTCGCATATAAACTGATTTAACGGTTCACTGAGATTTAAGTTCAATCGTGCAGGGCCATCACTAAATCTTGTTCGAGAGTGACCATCATTATACGGCTTACTATCGCGATATTATATTCATTAAATGTTTAGCGATTGCCTATGTGCAACTCGGCATTAAAGTCCGTTTGATATGGTTATATTATATAATAGGCATGTAAACCGAACGGTGCAGGTTAAACGTCGGCACACTAATACGTCGAACAGCGGGATAGAGTGAAATCAATTAAATTCGTACATTCATACACACATACATAGCATATATTAGCATGTAAAGCGAATATCGCGTTATCCAGAGTTATAAATCACATATATATATATTATGTGACTATAAATACGCCGGCGCGGCGTGTTCGGTAAATCGAATTACCCGAAAAAGAACGCGCAACTCACGACTAGTCCGCGAATCCTTCCCATCGTCTCATCCGGTTAATATATACATAGTATATCTGCACGTGGGCACGAGGTAGAGCTCTGCACAGTCCGTTATTTTAAAGATCAGATTGGACTTAAAATTTGAGGAAGGGGCCGAATTCGGATCAGACCACACTTAAAAGTTTAACACGAGACCAAATTCGGACCGAACCATGGCTACGTATTATTTATAGACCGGACCGGACTGCCGGTTCGATCTTAATACATTTCGTACCGTCAATGAACCGGACCGTAAGGTTCAGTCAATATTAGCCCAGACCGGACTAATGATGCGTTTTGTATTACAATGGACAGATTTTGTTTTTAAGTGAGCTATCTATATTCTATAGTGTTTATAATCAATGGTATTACATAAAAATAACTTATTTAGATTTTAAGAAACGTGATTGGGACCGAACCGAACAGGACTGAACTATTTTCATTTTTTTTTTTTTTTGAAACCGAACCGGTCTGAAAATAATGCATTTTATCTGAGGACTGGACTGAATTACTCCTAAAAAATATTGAACCGGACCAAACCGATGATTCATAGTTTTTGTATGTTAGGACCGGAATGATTAAGACCACTGTGCAAACCACTAGCACGAGGGGTGCCGAGAGTCAGTATTCACGGGTTGTCGCGAATAGAGAACAATTAATAGATATAATCGCCGATCGGGCTGCGTAGATGTTTGATCAATGCAGGTCTGTATTAATGTATGCTCGCAATGAAGGGGCCGGACTATAGTTTGCTCAATATAATAAAGTGTGGTCCATTAAATTTGGTTTCAAAAATGTCGTGATTGTCCGTGATGATCGATTGAGTGTTTGGAATGTTTTGATAATGTTTGATCTGGTGATCGGATGAAACCATAAATGATTCAACATGCCTATACTGTACTTGGAAAATATTATAAACAAACAATGGTATTGGGACGTCTTTTAGACAGTATAACATTGCATTTAAAAGTTTCCTAGTTCTAGAATTTATATTACCACCTAATTTATTATATTATTCAAACACATTTCATCACAATAATATATATTTATTCGTTTATCTAATACCTAATAAATACAATAAAAATTCACTAAAAAGTAAAATTATTATAATTATATTTTATATATAAATTATTATTTATAAATATTTTTATTGCATAGTGCTCCCAATTATTTTCACGTAATCAATACAATTATTTTAAAAACAAAAATTTTTTTTTTTTTTACACTCATAAGATAAAACGTGTTTCAAATACTTTTACGTTTAATAAATAATAATTCATTTTATAAATTATACATTTTTTTTTACCTATACAATAGTTGTATTACAATGATCTAACACATTGTAATTTTAATGAAAATTGTCATAATATCTCTATAATACTGCACTATGTATCTACGTCTTAAATTAACTAGAATTTGCTAACGAAGATTCGTTTGTATAATAAATGGTGTTTGTAACTGTTTAGTAAATTACTCACTAAGTTTTAATTTAGATTTTTATTATATATTTTTTTTTTATTGGATATTTTATTTATTTTAATATTTCGATATTATGATTCATGGGTTCCGATTATGGCTTCAGTTTCATGTTGTTTCTGTTATTGAAGTTATGTTATGATTTATGAATAGTGGGATGCGATAGCAACAAGCGCAATGCATTTTGTTATATAATCTAAAAAATTATTTTTGGCCCTTTCCTGGCGAGGCTGCTTTTCTATATAGCATATGTAAATATGTTATCTATAAATAAATTTTGTATTCTACAACTTAACTTTCTAAAATAAGGGTCGCTGCAAATTGCATCCCATTTATAATTTTTATGTAAATTGTGACCCGGGTGTATTTTATGTTTATGTAAATTGCGACCCGAGTATACTTTGTATATATGTAAATTGCGGCTTAAATGTTTTTTATTCGTACGCAAATTATGCCTAAGGAAATTATTTTTACAAAATCAATATTTTCCTTCTCATTTTTCAGACATAAAACTGATAAAATAATAGGTTGTATTTTTATTACAGATATGGTTAAAATATTGGTTTTGCTGTTTATGAACTATGATTAAAAAAAAGGGAAATTATTATGTAACCGCTTTGCGTTCTACTAAACAGTATATAGAAGTCGAATGTATACCTCGTCAATTGTCATCGAGTAAGACGGTCACTGTAATAGAAGTGTTAAACTTGAATTCAACGATAAATCATTGCATACGAAAAACGATCCTGAGTGGAGACGGTCTGTCGACCAATTATTATATAAATATATTGCCATATTGGTATATTAATTATTATGGTAATTTATTTAACTATTTATAGTGATATGGTATATATTATAAATAGGCAATTGCAGCATAAAATTAATCTAAATGTTTTGAAAATGTCATTATTGTATATATTATAAAATATAATTATAAACGCACAAGTTTTAAATTCCAATGAAAAAATTTTTTTAATTACAACAAATAACATTACTATATAATCGATTTTCTTGGTTTAAATATCGAATGTCGTCTAAATTTGAATTTTAAATGTTTTGAGAAAAAAAATCGAGTTTATATATCTTTCAGATTTTTTGATATCATCAGTATGAATTACGCATGAGGAATCTTGTATTAATTTTCAAGCTTTAGATATAAAAATATAATTTTATAAGAATTCTAACTTTATACGCTTATAAAAAATATTGTAGCTATTTATCTTTGATATTTTTTTAATTTTTATATGAACAACTTAAAAGAAGTCTTGTAATAAATTTTAAAGGTGAGTTACTTTATCGACATTTATAGTAAAAAACCAAAAATATCAAATGTCTATAATAACTAAGTAGCTCGAAAAGCATCAAAATATTTAGAAATCATTTTCACGCACAGAAAATGCTATAGACCTATAGTAATACTTTAAACATTTGGAAAAAATTTCAAGTATCTATTCTACGGTTAGTTATTCGTTACAGTAAAAAAATTCTGATCATTATACGGTGGGAGTTAAATGATGAAATTTACAAATAATTGAATAATAATTTTTAAGGTAAAAATTTTCAAAAATAGGTGACTAAAATGTATGTCACTGAAGAAATAGTATACAGTAGAGTTTTCTAGTTAAGATACAGACATATAGTATTGGTACTATGTGCAAGAAATGTGTGATAAACAAAATGTACAATTTCAAAACTTTTTCAATAAAAAATTTTAATCATCTTTATATAAATAGGTACTAGCGAGCCATAGTAAGGGTTTTGAAATTGAAAAGTAACCGGAATAAAGTTCTGTTTGTCCGCGCGTGGTAAGAATTTTAAAGCCATCATTCTGTCCCTGCAGATTGTATTGACCGAGAATCTAGTAACTTTATTGACCTTATTATTATATTTGCAGTGTACATAGCTAACACTACGACAACTGTATGCACATCATATTACCTACTTGTTTGATAAACGTCTTTTTGTGAAACCTGTTATGAATACTATTATATTTATTATAATATAGTTTGTTGCGTGCCGATCGATCAACAATTATTGACCGCCCGATGATAGCAGGAAATGAGGATTTAAGTAATACAACAACCAACAGTAGTACAGATCGCGTCATAACCACTACTGTGTCGTCGAGTTAGTAAAGAATATAATATTATATTGTTTTACATAGACGTGCACAAGTTCAGAATAATGTAAAATCCAGACGCAGCACGACGTAATAATGGTATAACTCAATTATTATACTGATATAATATAAAAGTAACTCGAAAGTTTTTGTACACGATATACGTATATAGAAGCTAGTTAGTCTTTGTGCGCACAGACTCGAAAATCTACTATATTTTTTGCGTTGCAACGAGAAAGTTCAAATAACTATATTATAATACGATTAAATTAATATTATTTTCAATGCTTGCGCATATTATTATAATAATAAATTGATGTTCCGTAGAACAGACATTAATTTGAACGCGTAACTAGATTATAATACCCTTTAAAAGTGTTTACTACATAATATGCATTCTATATATTTATGTAGGTACTTAACTCAATATCATACTTTTCAATAGGACGGTTTAAAATTAAATTAAATTTGATATTTTGTATATAATTTCATAAAATCTATAGTTCGCCGTGCTACATATTTCTATTGAATTAAAAATGATATTTACATTAACTCGTTTTTAACCTCTAAATGTTAACCTTTGACTCTTGCAAAATATTTCCATTTATCATTATTTACGACGTATATAAATACGTAATACATATATTGGTGTACCTATATATTATAATATAGCTGAACCTAAACAAATACAACATATACTGTAATACACTAATACAATAATATATTTACATTCCCTTGTCAGTAATAATATATTTAATGATAAAAATCCATTATTATATAGGTATGTATCGTGTTAAAATATTATTAATAATGATTTCAACACGTATCGAAATATATAAACCTTAAAAGTCAACGATTCTTTATTCGTCGGTTAAATAATAAGCCAATTAATTATTGTAAAGAAGAATTGACTATTTTGTATCTTTAAATCATTATAATACGCGTTCATAATAGTAATAATAATAAAATAATAATATGCCGTTACAACAATACAAGTAATATTATTTACGCGTGTGGGTTGTGCAAAATGGGCTTATTTACAATAATATTTACGATTTACTGCAATAATATATTACCGCGACTCGTCTGAACAGTATTAGTTACGTCATGTATAGTATGTGTTACACACACACATATATATATAGGTAGGTACCTATTATAATACTGCTTGGAACGTATATAGGTACTTTACAACCGTGCCTGAAAGGAAGTATCATTTCGCTAATCGTATATAGCAAGCTGAAATGGACGCGACGACGAGAATTTTTTTTAAATTTATAAAATATATTATATATTATACGCGTGCCAATGCGACATTATTCTCAAACTAATAAATAGGTCGCTAAATTCGACACATGCAGCCACGTATTATTATATTTTGTTTGTTATTGATGTTTTTAACAATAGACTATCGAAACGCAGTGTACAAAGATATCGATATCGAAAACAGACGTTGGACCGTTAACTGTAGTGTTTTCGACCTTTAGCGTACAATTGGCATTTACAAACAGCTATTGGGATACACTAGCTATATATACGACAATACACATATGAATAATATATATAACGCGAACGCGATAAATTCGACGTCGTACATTGACTGGTTATTAGCGGCATTACAGCGGAATCTAGTCTAATAGTGTATCCGTAGAAAAAAAAACTGTTTTCGATTTATTTTGAGAATAGGCTCTCTCGGCGGCAGGCTATAATGTATATGGTGCATTGTAATTGCGAGCACAGATGAACACAGCACTGTAACACGAATAACTAATCTAATATGCTATTAGATTACTAAATGAGCAACCTAATATAGTAATCGAATAATTAGTTTACTTATTCGATTACTAATCATTAGATTGAATTGAAAAATACTATTTTGTATACTTAATCGAATAGATGATCGAAAATGGACGTATTAGATCACTAATACGATTCGATCAAGTTCAAAAATAGACCCCCTATACCGATATATAAAAACCGCTGAAAGTCAAAAGACATAATAATAATATAATATATTCACGATTCGCGCATAATATTATGATGTTATATTATATTATTATACGACCATAATAATATATTATAGCGTATACGGTCGGCGGCGTGGTCAAGCCGCCGATGATTATTACGCTCTCGATGTGGTATAATATAATAATTTGTCGATGTCGATTAAATGTCAATTTGATTCGATATTCCGCAGCATGTTTAATCGAAAAGCTTAGATTGCGTTCCGTCTCAATAGTATGCGCGCACATCACTTATTATTATAAAATATTATCATCGTCACCAGCGCGAGTAAAAACGCTTCGGTAATAGTTTATAATGGCATTATGAATGAGATATGCGCAATAATATTTAATTATAAATTTTTATTTTATGTCATATATGTATATAGCTATATACACAGTATTATACAAACGCGCGATACGAAAGTATTGCACTGATCCACCTGCCAACGCAGTCGAGCTGCGTGTAAAAAACATTTCACATTTTAGAAACGCTGAATGTGTTTTTATTATTATATTTGTTATTATTTCCGCGGAGGATAATGAATAACAATAATGTTTTAACATCGTATAGGAACAATATCAAACGACTTACTAAATACAAATGCAATATAATATTATAATCGAAAAATCGGGCTGGTACCAGAAATCGCAAGAATAATGAAACATTTACGAGTTATATATAGCATATACAATAATTATACATAATATAATACGTATTACGTATTCCGAATATATATACAGCGTGATTCGCCAATCGTGTTCATCTCATTATTATTTAATATCTTGAATAAATTTATTAAAATTCTGAAATTTTCAAATTATATACAATATATTAGACTCCAAGATCATATTTTAAAATATTAAAATAAGAATCGCGTAGCGATACAAACTTCTGTTTTTCATATGGGAACTGTTTTTATCGTGATTATTATTTAGTGGTTAATTTTTTTAATTATGTTGTGTACCTAGTTCAAAATTAGAATGAATAGATAGTTTTACGGTTATTAAAATGTTAATCTCAAGGATATAATATTACGAAAAAAATTGTTTTTAAAAAATATAAAATAAATGTTATATTAAATATATCTAATAATAACTAAACGATCACTTAAACTTGGACCATTTTTATAAATTACAAAATAGTATTGAAAAATAATATAAATAACTAACATTTTAAAATTACCCTCCATCGTATATTCCAAAATCCTTATTACGGACATGTTATACTTAATACACAAATTTAAATGATTCTAAAACTATTTGTTTGAATTTTGATTTTGATACACGAACATTTTTAGAAAAATTTTCACAATATAATGTCAGTATAGAAATGGAAAGTTATCGTCATAAAAAACAGAAGCTTGTATCGTCACTGGACACTCCTATGACAAATCCCATGGATTTGAAAAATTATTCAATAGAAATTCCAAAAATCCAGTTTTGACTACCTATAACTGCATTATTAAAAATGAAAAAGGGACCGAACATCCTCGATGAATCACACTGTATAATATATATTATACATTTACTCAGACGAATATTCGCGAAACTTAAACACAGAATCGAAACGAAACTCAATATTGAATTATGAATTCGAGTATAATATTATAATATTATATTAAGTACAAGTACTCGAAGATATTATATAACATCATATTATACGTATTCAACAACCAACGTTCTCTGGAAATGCGCATTAAAATGTTGTTATACAATACATATTATTATGCGTATACACTAGCTGAAAAACAATTATATTAAAATCGTAATCGATTCCGTCTCTTTAATTTTTATTTCGTTAGTATATGTTTTATCAATTTTATAGTAATTATTAATGACGTATGGTTATTATTGCCATGTTTTTTGTCAACATAATAATTTATCTGGACGATTGCTTAATTAATAACGATTAACGGACAAAAAAATCAATTATTTTTTTAACACACATAATTATTTATTAGGTATTATTATTAATATAATTAACGATATGTATATTAAAATAATATAATAATGTTTAATGTTTATGCAATCAAACTACAGATAAAAATATGTTTAATATATTAAATGAAACCGTTTAAAATTTAACAATAATTGTTTTTCACTAAATCGCTATGTGTAAATAACAAACCCAAAACATATTTACCGAAATCATATTATATATATACAATATATATAATCTACACAATACTTAATCGGCATTTGACGATCATCACCGTATCTAAATATAATATTATATAACACAATTATTCGTAATAGTTATTTTTGTTAGGCTAAAAAAACAAATAAAAAATATTATTAATAACAGTTTAGTCAGATTCTAAACTAACTATAGAAATACGTTTAACAACTAATAATTTCATATTCTGCGTCATCGTGATAACAATGTTATTATGGAATTAATTAAAGTCGTATTCCAAGTATAGCTACGACTGTACATTGAAATACATGACCGTTCCTATTTACCTAAATATGTAGCTATTATACGCCATATTACTGCAAAATAGTTAAACGAATAAATGATAATATTATATTATAATATTGATATTGTAGCTAACAGAACGTTAAATCGCACACCAAAGAATAAAATTAAAATCTATGTAGTCGAAATCTATATGCAAAAATAATTTATTATTACATTTATAACATTTTAGAGCGCTAAAGAGCGGTAATACTGCAGTAATATATTTTAATATATACAGTATATTATATACTTCATAATACAATGGGTATAATGACTAATAAGTACCACTACGTATTTCGTTTTCTTATAAATTCAAAATTTTCAGATGCGAAAAAATTACCTATAGGTACGTATAACGAAATCGACGTTTCACTGCTATTATTATTAAAACAAAATATGAGTCATAAATAAAATACAATCTATCCCATTCAGTTCTAACTCTTTTCACGCATATTCACAATATTCAAAATTAATAAGCGTATAACAAAAATATTAATTTATTTTGTGTACATAGTTTCTTGGTTTTCTATATTACAGTATTTAAGAAATACATTATTATAGATATATACGCATATAAATGAAAAAAATTACCATATCTATTATATTACAATCCTCGCCGTTATACGCACCAACTCGATAAATAGGACACCACGTATAAACGTATCACTCGGACCAAACCCTGGGGCGACAATATTGAAACGTTAATTTCTATAAAATAAATTAATCTATATGAAATCTTACTAAAACACTATAACACATAATCATGTAGCAGCTGAAGTTGTAATATTCAGATCAATGGAAAAAAACAAATCGAGCTAGTATACCGAATAAATATGAGTAGGTTAGTAGGTATATTATTATGTCACTTGGATAATGTATATATTATACGAGTAAAAATATGTGATTATGTGACGTCCAAATAAAAAGAATAAGGTTCGAAACATAAACGAAAAATTCTCACTAGATTAGGCTAATAAAATACACTTAAATACTTCAATCCATAAAAAAAAAACCAATAATTGCTATTTTTGTTTTGTAACTAAAAATTATATTTTATTGTCGTTGTATCTATGATAAATAAAATGCTGTTAAAAATATATTGTTTCACTATATCGTCTATATCTATAGTCTATTCAAAATGAGATGATGACTCGGCGGCCAAGTTGTACGCATGGGCGGCTGATCAAAACTGGTCGCCGCCGAGTCACCATTTCATTTTGAATAGACTATAGATAATAATAGGTAATATGTTTAAACACTAATATATTCCATTGTGTGATGACAGTGAACAATTATTATTTAAAAAAGTATTAACAGTTTTGCTTTCTTGTGATATTTTTTAAATAATTTTAAATCATAAGAAATCAACTTAAAAAAAAATATTTCTTATTATTTCTAATTTTCTAATGTTTCTATCATCATGATTTGTTTTTTACTTTTATGAAAGAAATATCATTTTAATTTCATATTTCATAGCAGAATATTTTTCTGAGAATTTTGATGCATAAAAATTGAATTTTAAACGAGTAATTTTAATTATTATTTATATATAAAATTAAATTTCAGAAAAACTGAATGTACCTCGCCTAATGTAAGTCAATTAAGAGAATTAATTAAAATTCAATTTTGCATATAAATATGTTCAGTAAAATATTCTGTTAATAATTTGATGGAAAATTGAAAATTGTAAAATAATATAAATTTATACAACAGTATAGACACACAAAGAAAATTTAAATAAAATGTAGCTATAATATAATCATTAATAAGTATGATGCAATATACTAAATCCGGAGAATAAAAATAAACACATATTATAAATACCTGGGAAGTCGCTCTTCTCTATACGTATAGTAGATTCTGACCGAGAGAAACAAATAATAGTGCACTGATATGCATTTTATTAGATATATCTCTTAAAAAAATTATCACGATTAGGAAAGACTAATATCAATATTTTATTAAAACTGCATGTCTTATTTATATTTATTCATGTTTGTAAATTAGAACAAAATAACGAAGCAGATGAAGATTTCCGTCTTTCTATAATTTTTTTTTTATTTTACCTAGTTATTTGGAATTTCAGGAATGTTTTGAGTTTTTACCTTCAAAACACCAAGTAGATAAAATTGTCTACCAAAATCAACTTGAAGTTTAAAATTAAATAACTACTCCTAAATGTGATGAAAAATTGTTTTATTGATGAGGTTTAAAAAAATAAAAACTATATAATATATACATATAAGATACAAAAAACGTCAACATCGTGGCTCTGCTCAGTCTTTAAAATGCCGACAATGCCGTCAGGTCATTAGACTGCTGTGATTACTATAATTTATATTTTTAAACATACTTAATCATCTAAGAAATCTAAGAATAATCATTATCATTTCACACAACTATTTTTTTTTGCTTCAGTTTAACGTAGAGCCGCTGGCGAAGATTCTATATATAATGTAGTATTGATCAGACATCAGATTTATGTCATCACTATACGAAATCGTGTGCACACACGTCACTATATGCGTCAAATGCGGAATTGAATGAGTAAGACACCGTCATCGATGTGCGTTATATATAATATATTAATATATACTATATAGTATATTATATTAAATTTAATAAGATTATACGACGAAAGTTCAGATTAATGGAAACCTAAGCTTGCAGTGCAGGATTTAAATGAACCGTTTTTAGTGGAAATGTCTTCGCGTTAAGCCAGTATATATGTATATATAATGTGTATATTGTATATTTATACGGTAATATTATTATATTAATGATGTGACAATACAATTTATAATGACTACAAAATCCATCAGCGTGTTCCTAATGTTTGATGTTGGGTACATGAAAAAAAGTAATAAATGGAAATTAATTTACGGTTGGAACTGCGCTAATTTACACAGATATAAGTAAAACAAAAAAAAATTTAAGGTACACTCTGAATAACTATTTGAATTTGCAGTTCATTAAAAAAAAATTGAATCGTTTGCATAACTATATACATGGCTATATATAGTTATTATAACTCACAGTGCATTATATGTATGTACTTATATATATTATACAAGTAGTATTAAACACAAAAATTAATCGTGACTTGTGTATATATATATTAGTGTATGCCTGCGAATCATGAATCACGAACGACCAATTAATTCGTCTTATTTTTTTTTATCGCAATTATCGCATCAATATCTCAACAAACTAACAACTGACCGGAGCGAGTAATAATTATACGAGAACAATATAATTATTACCGATAAAATAGAGTTTAACCGAGACGAAAAATAAAAGTGTATGCCGCTTATTATTCGGTAGCTATTATTATATTGTGAAATGTACATAATATATATTTGGTACACAGTGAACGCATGATATTATACAGCAATAATATAAATATATGTATTGTATAATTAAAATATAGGTTTCTGTGTGTGTACGTGCAAACTATAGTACAAAAAAATATCGTTTAAGAAATTCCTCGCAAAATTATGAACGAAATATTGAACGAAAACTGCAAATTTAAATGGCGATGATAATATTATATACATTTAGGTATAATTTTAATCAGTATAATATATTACATGTATCTATTATATAATATAAGGGTGATCCGATAAGCATTTAATTTTATCCTTAACCAATAATTATTATTATGCTTGAAAATCATATTTTCAAGTAGTAATTATATTTTTTTTATTATTTAAGGAATATCCTGTAGTATAACATAAATTTTTTTTTCCATGAGAACCCTGTTTTTGGAGTAAATTTTAAATTTTATAATTTTTTAAAAAATATTTTCGCATTTATATCGAATTCCAAACGAGTAGTTATCAAGTTATTTAATTGTATGCACTAAAAATAATAGTCCTTAATAATGAGTTCACATAAAATATGCATATAGGATGTTTAGTCTAATTCTTATTGTACTCATATAATTATAACAAATAATTATTAAATTATTATAATAAACTAATATTAATTACAATAATTTTCAAATCATATAGCTCCCTCCCATATATATCTTCTAAAAATGTTATCATTTACCATAGGCTATTATTTAAAGTAATAATAGATATAATATACAATTTAAAAATTCAGAAACTATATTCGTTTAAATTTCAATTAATTATTTATATCAATATTTTCAACAAAAATAATTAAAATCATACCCTTAATAACTTAGAATTGGAAAACTCAAATGAAAAAATAAAATTAAAGATATGAAAATATTGTCCAATTTATAATGAATACAATATGTACTTAAAAATTCCAAAGCTCAGAATTTATTTAAATTAATTATATTTAAAATAAGTATGCGAATTGCGAATGAGCATGATTGGCGAATCACACTTTATACATATACATATTATAGGTATGAACATTTACGTGATAATTAGATTAGCGCTTTTACGTCCTACTGTAGATGACTTGTAATATACAAAACCTCATGTATATCGCTCACACGTGAACGCGATTTCATCGCAATTGCCTTTTTGAGCGTGCGACTGCAGTTATAATTTTATGTATGAATGTATAGCTAGTATAGTTGTCTTGATTGCATAAGATAAATGTCACAGACAACGTAGTTAATATATATGTGTATAAAAATTAAATATAGAAACACTGATGGAAGCGCAGGCGTTTATGAATATATATTTTGCCATTGATACATATTATAGTTTAATAGTTATGCGATTACTGATTAGTAGGCATCGCAACCTCATGCATTAACATATTTCTTAGAATGCTACATATTATTATATTCAAAATAAGATTCGATTCATAATACATTTATGTTTTAATAATAAATTAAAAAACCTTTACGCACATCCATGCCGATGTTTTGAATCATAATAGCGGACACTATAATATATATAATCTACTCAATACTCATCAAAACTTAATGTTATTAAGATACAATTTTTTAACGTCGTACAACAACAGTGTAAATACCTATATAATATTGATATTTAATATTTAAAATTTAAAAAGTCTTAACATTTTTGTCAATATTTGATATCTTTTTAAACTTCATTAGTACATTTTTCGAATAATATTGGGCATTTTTTGAAATGTATTCTCATACAAAAACAATCATATAACTTTATAAAACAAAAACATCATATTGTACTTAACTATAACGGCTACTATATAATATTTAAAAAAGAATTTGGTGCATAATACCTGCAAATAAAGTTATATTTATGCGAATATTTCGTTGTTTTTAAAAACATAAGTTAAATTCCTACAGTTCTGTTTATTAGATATAACATATATCATGCTTTATACATTAATTAAGTTACTGGCTTTGGGCTACGGCACTTACCACGGTAGTGTAAAGGAAGCACCCAACCTCAGAGCACTACTGTGTTGAATCAATTATTCGAAGGGGACCAATTAAACTTGAATCATATCTTATAGAGTTTAAATACCCCATAAGGTTAATATTATTATTAGATGAAACGTATAGAAACGTATAAAATATACCACGTCTTTGTATCTGTTTCTGAAATTATAAATACTTATAAACTATTATCCATTGTATTGTAGTATTAAATTATAATTTGGTAAATATATATTTATATTATATTAAATATATATTTATGGTAAAATATATTTTAATCGAATATAGCATTATTATTTATAATTCATTACAGTTGAGTTAAAAACTATTTTATTTATACATATATTTATTATTTTACTATTTTCGTTTAAATAGCAAATACAAACCAGCTCTCGTTTTAAGTTCTAATGATAAAATCGTATTCTTTATATAGACATAAATAAATGAGTGTATAAGATTAATTACATTTTGTGTGAAACACATGTTCTATGCTGTAAAAGGGTCACATTTAAAAAATAGGGTCCCCAATTTTCGGTTTACACCCTATTCAAAGATACTCCGTTGTAGTACTAAAATTAAATGAATTGTCTATAAATATAAAAAGGGTATATAATGAGTACAGGACTGACCAAATATACAGTGATGTGCAGCATGTTTGAGTGTCAATTTTAAAGTGTATATATCGACAAAAAAAATTATTTGTATGAAATGTGTACATATAACTTATGGTTTAAGAAAAATGAAATTCGAATTATAGATAGTTGCTTAAACAATTGTTTAAAAATCAAATTTGAGATTCACCAACAAATTTATACTTACAAGGACAAGAAAAATATATAAAATCGTTTACAAACACATTTTTATGAAAGCCGTGGCACTTTGGTTTACATAGATTTTATATTGCAAAGAGAAATTTTTGAATCAGTCGGATTAACCATTTTGAATAACTGAAACCCGAAAGGACCTATTTTTATACAACAAAATTATCGTTTTTATAAAATTACGAACATTAATTTATTATAATATTACGTTTTATAGGTACCTATTGCAGATGTATTATTGGATATCAAATAAAGTAATGATATACGTATTGTTTACATGCAGTAAAACCCAAAATATGCTGAATTTAAAAAACATCAGGAAAATCACTGTGTTATATCCTTATAATATCATTACTATTTATTAAAATTTACAATAGATCAAATTTTATTTAAATGATAAATCAGTGGCCATTGCATACAAAAAACGATTTGGCGTGGATACGGTATATGTGTCAGTCAGTGTTTATTTCAGGGGGTCTGGGGAAGGGGATAGAAGGTCTGAAATAAACATTGGTGTCACTCTCTATTTCTAAAAATATTTTGTGATTTATTTATATGTATTACAATTAGTAATCGGTTATAGGTTGAATTAAATAACAATATATCTTACATAATATTATATAGTATTATTATTAACATAATATTATGAGTCAGTTTAAGGTGAGAATAAATTTATGATATAAATCGTTTAAAATTGGTTCAAATAAATACCTATTGAAAATGTTACTATATAATATATAAGGCAATAATGACAGCTGACAGGTAATATACATTACGTATAATATGACGGAAAGTTTTATGAATTAATATTTATTTTTTGAATTTTAATACTATCGTTAGAGAAAAAATCTTTAGGTATTTAGAATCTCAAAACCTAACGTTATCTTAGATATTTTCATTTTACAATAGATTTAAATGTCAGTAAAAGACAAATTGTGATGGATCTTGTCTTAAATGTTCAAATTTATAAGAATTAACATTAAAATGTCATGAATTTTGTAACTACGTATAAATAATATGATTAACAAAAGCAAATATTAGTAATCTTGACAAATGTATAATTATTCAAACTACATATATTTGGTAAAAGCTTCAAATCTACAATTCTTCTTTTATGAAAACATTACAAAAATAATATCAAAATCGATTTTAATTTTTTTTTTGAAGTTTGGGCAATTTTTACTTTTGATTTTCTATGTACCTACAAAATCTGATTTTCTACCAGCAACTACTTTCAAAGTTGAATAATACATTTTTACCGCTTCAGCAGTTTAACGTCACAACTCATCTCAACTCACCAATAAAGCTTCCATTATAGATCCACTTAAAATGACAGCATCTACAATCTATCGGCTTAACTGAGCCTGATGATACAATCTCTTTTCTGGTACCTCGCATCCACGCACATTAAAATGCTAAGTTCTTTTGACACTCTGTACAGTCGTCACTGTTTATCAATGACAACACGAGTAGAGTGTTATTCGATTAAAAAATTTAAAAATCACATTGAATATTATATTAAACGTTTAAACGCTTTACCATTTTAGACGTTTTGAATAACGTCATATAAGGCTGAGTTACGCATTCAAATTTCTGACAAAATCGTTAAGTACACATTATTATAATATACAGGTACGAACACTCGAACAACACAGCTACGCGTACTTAGCGATCTACTTCCGGCCGAAGTCGTTCACCGTCCATTCAATGGATATTATACACCTTCGGCTTTTCGAAACGCTCGAACGCCTCGGAAGGAGGTATTACCTATTGGCGCGTATAGTTTCTGGCGGAAAAAAAGAGAACGCGCATTCGAATTCGTGACGTCTAATACAAAATATCGTTCAAGTAAAATATATATATATATAGGCTGCTGTAAAAGTAATAATATGCTCTGTGATCGAACGCTGCGGCGGCTGAGTGATGCCTATACAATATGAGTCTCGCGTGGATAATAAGAACATTTTTACAGTGCAGACAAAACGAACGATTGTATAGGCATATATGTATATATATATATAATATGAATAATGAATACATGTGTTGTAGGTACCTATATAATACATAAGAAAAGCCGACCACCGACCACCTGCAGCGCGCTCAAATGTCGCGTATATACCTGCTCGTTAAATACGCGTATTATGTATTATATTATGTATCTTTATATTATGTATAGATGTTTGGCTATATGTATATATACGGCAAGCTAATTACTATATACTATTTAATAGTGCGGCTGCGGAGACAGGTAAATCGTAAACGTGTATGTGTGTGACGTTTGAGAGCAACAATTCGATTATACCACACGATGGTACTCTGAAAAGACATGCGATATATGTATACAGTCGTATACATACGTATTAAAATATAATAAACATACGTATATGGTATATATATATTTATATATTGCAGTAAAGTATATAATATATATATATATATATACGCGCCGCGCGATGTCACGAAGGCGAGAAGCCGTTCTCTTGTCGTGTTTGTAGGAAAACATTATTATTTATCGTGATTTTTATAGTTTAAGACATATATATATATATATATATATTGTATACGCGTGCTAATATATTAATATACTGCACACACAATATAATATTATATACACGCGGAGAATATACAGTGAGAGATATTATATGCATTTATTACGTGTCGTATATGCCGCTCTAGACTTGTATTATGATGGTGTTTGCGATGAAATATATTTATAAATTATATTATATTTTTATTTTGAAAAAAAAAACGCGTTTAATAACACGCGTCTTATAATAGGTATAGATATACCTACCCACAGCTACATCACGAAACGCATATATGCACCGACGAGGAGTCATAATATTATATTCGCGGTGCGTATATTATTATAATATATATAAGGTATCGTAACAATAAATTCACTTAGGTTTCTGATTTATCGAAACGCTTATGCGAATTCGTAAAGGATATTATATGGGAGGAAACTCGTACCTACCTATTTGTTTGACTTTTCTGAAAAAAAAAATCATTCTTAGATGCGCGTATAATTTACCGGGGACGAACAGCGGTTTAAGGAATCGGAGGATATTGTATTCGTTTCTGTGTATATAAATCATCTCTGGGCGTGTAATAATTTAATAAATCGCATTAAATGTACATACGCGCGCGCACGCACACACACACACTGATACGCATAACACGTCGTCCTGTACATTACCATTATGCGAAGGTTTACGCGGATAAAAAAACAACAATAATCGGATAAAAAAGTTGATAAAATTAAATATTTGTCCTTCTCGACGTTTATAATAATGCTGCAAGCTTATAATAATGTGTATAGCCGTATAGGTACTTATGTGTACGGGCTACGACATGCCTACCTATATAGGTATACGTGTATATTTTATGATGGTATTCTGCGATGAATCCGTATAGAGACATTTTGGCAGGGAATCGTGAATAGGCGTAACATAATATTAAATATTATTATACGTATACTACTGTGTTAGCGAACTTATGTATCAATTCGTTTGGTATATAGGCAATAGTTTTGTATAATATGTATAATAGTAATGTATATTATATATTGTACTTCTATGCCATAAATGCTGTAACCAGTTGCAGCGGAGTATACCTGCAATATAGTCAGTACAGGTAAGCAATAGGTATAATATATATATACTAATACAAATAAATTGTGATTTCCTTATTCCTCTAATCCTTTATATTGAGCACATTGAAATTGCTATATATAGTGTATCTGCTTGCATAATCATTAATCGGTATTGTTTCCCAACTAAATATATGTATCTGTTATATTATATACCTAAACATATTAATATGTTGGCATGTTGCAGTGCATAGTACATTAGTAGCCATATTATTATTGCGTCGTTTAGGATATGTGAAAAAAATATAATATACAAGTGAATAATAAATTGTATAATATACCATTATTAATATATTTTATTAGTAGTTTAGTGCGTTTTTCAAGTCTACTGCACTTATTTACACTGCGCAGTGCGTGAGAACGTAATTCACATTACATTAGCTTGAATGAACACATGCCACATTTCATATGTTAGGTAGCTTATGTAAAGGTTTACACGTTAATTTTTTGTATACTCAAACACACACATATATTACACATATATTCCACATATATTACACCTATATAATCCGAATTAAGTATTATTGAAATCCTATTATTTAAAAAAAACTCGTTCTTGTGTAGCAACTAGCAGATGCCTCTTATAATTAATTATATACATATAGGTAATTTTAAAATTTTAAATACTTATTGACTGCGGCGTACAAAATATATTTATAAACAAAAATAATAATAATATATAATATAGGTACACAGGTGGTATTAGTATTTTGCAAAATTCAAAAAATTATAAAATAATAAAATATATAACGAGTAAAATGAATATACGTAATACGTATATTGTATTATAATACGTATTATTTTATTAACATTATACAGTTTTATTTTGGTTATCCTATTAAGTTATATATCTTTAGTTTAAAAAGACAAATGAGAAATAATTGAGAATCAAATTTATTGGAAAAATAAAGGAAACTAATAATTATACATACAGATTAAACTTCAAAACCATACAGATTATTTTAAACAAATAATGTAGGTTTACATATATTATCATATTTTAATTCGATCCAGTGGCATAATTTTGAATTGGTTCTGGGTGGGATTGGGATATAAGTTTATACTATCGTTCTAGTGAGGCTATGCCCCCCCACGCCACCCTTGACCATTAAATCTCATAGATCACAATATAATATTAATTTATTATCATAAATTAAATGAGATAAATGGTATAATAATGGTTTTCAAAGACAATAAAATAAACAATTAAATTAAATATATTTTTCATAAATTATAATATCAAGTCAATTTCCCTTTTTATTTATTTATTTTTTTTTTTTGAGGAAAAATGTCCAGTATGTCATCTGGGTTCAACTTGAATGTCCCGATGCACTGATAACATCGTAAGTCAAGTAGTAAAATTTAGTAAAAGTTCATAATTATTGTGTAATTTACAAAAATAATGATTATTACTAGTTTTATTATAATAGACATTAGTGTTGAACTATTGCTCAAGGTTTACAGTAATATAATATTCGAAAAATAGTTAATACCTTCCGCCACAGAATAAATAATATTCTTTTTGTAAAAAATTGTAGTTAAAAATGATAACAAGAGTCGTAAGTTGTAGATTTTATCAGTGTCATCTTTTAACTATGAGCTATACACAGAGATGTATTTCAAGTTTTTTTGGCCCAGGGCTAATAATTTTTGCCGCCCCCATCTTCAATATCAGTATATCAGTATACGTATATTTTACAATTTATAAACAAAATATAGTAACATTTAACATGAATAATATCCTTTATTAAATAAAAACAAGTACTCATAATAAAAATATCCTAAATATTTGATTTATAACTTTCGTCATGACAAAATAAAAATTTACAAAATGTATACAATAAAATCAAGTATGTAGAATGTAGATACTTAAAAAATTTTACGGCGGGATTTTTTACAAGCAAATTCGTTAATTATATCATCTAATCAAGATAACTTGTTTAATTATTTAAATAAATGTAATATTATAAAAATAACACACCAAAAATCATAAACACACGTTAAGTGACTCGTAATCGATGAACGTTTGTACACAAGAGTACAAGATATAACAAATAAAAATGGTCTTTGCCCTTTGGAATATAATACATTTTGTAGTTTTGTACCTACATAACACTAAAAATAATTATTTTATTTTAAACGAGACGTGTATAATTTTATAATTATAATCATAATAAATAATAATCAATGATCGGCGATCGACAATTGTCACTAAACCAAACTCGAAGAAAAAATATCAATGTTTCGTTAAAAATAGATAAACAAGAGTCAAGAATTAAAAATATTTCTGCCTCTGTAGTATAGCTTTACTATAAATTGTTTTTATTCCGCTATAGTTTCTTTTACATTTATTTTGTATACGTATTAACATTGATTATAGTATTTATAATCAATAGTATTAAGTATACAAAAATAATTTGATAAAAAAATAAAAGCGATCTATTATGTATGATGTATAAAAAAATGTAAATAAAATCAAATTAATTTTTTTTTGAAATTACAAAATTACTCAACATTTTGATGCCCTTCATAATTTGCCGCGCCTCAAAATTTGCCGCCCTGGTTAGCCCTAGTATAAATACGTCCCTGGCTATACAATTTTCTTGTCATATATTGTAATGAATTATTGAGCTGTTGTAGTTTTATATTAGTAAAATAAAAATAAATCTCAGCTATGATAGTATACATGAGTTCTATTATTTTTTATTTTAAAATATTTCTGGTCTTAAAATCTTTTAAAGCTAAGTGCTTATGGGAATTTAATTATGATTATTAAAAAAAAAAGCGTCTGAGGTGGTATGTATCCCCCCACAATTACGCCATTGATTCGATTACTATATTATAGTAACGTAATATTTACATATTTATTTAAATTTTACAGATATTCTTATTTTTTTACACGTTATATTATATCCATGTATTATAAATTTTTTTTATATCATAATATTATGTTAATATAAAATACATTGAAAATTCGTTTATGACAAACAATCGGTTATAATAATAATGATATTACAAAAAACAATTAATATTGAAACTCGCCTTCGAAGTTTTATACCTTGGCGATTGGCTTGGTATAATAGTTTATTGTACGTTGCAGTTCCTGTATAACGGAACAGTACTTTATAACCTGTATAAATGTTGTATTATTTAAACATTTTAATTACTGCAGTAGACAATTATTCTATGACCGTGATAACTTAAATATATATATAGCGCGAATTAATCTCTATTATTCACAGTTTTTAGTCTGCAGCGAGCCGTACAAAACAGTCGTTATTCTATCATTTCTATCAGTACATAATATATTATGTATATAAAATGAACCTACCTATCTATTTTTTTTATATTTATATATATGAATGTAGCTATGTATAGGTAAGTACCTTTAATATGCAAATGTATTATGGTCAACACTTCCTATCGACTTATTAATAATACAATATAGACATAAATATATATTATTATCTATATAAGTGGTACGTGCAAACATCGCGTGAAAATAATTTTTTAAATGTAAAATAAATTTACTTATAGCCTTATAGGCTTGCATAGGCGTCGTCATCGATTCCAAAAATTATTTGAATCATAATAGGTATAGGTACCAGTTATATATTTTACAAATACATTATATAAGGTATAACTATTAACTATATAAGCAGTAAATGTACCTATATACTATTGCATTTACATCGCTATGATGATCTGCTCTGGAGAACGCGATAAAAAAGTCCTGGTCAGTGTTAAAATAATATATTATACTCCGTTATATTATATATTATGTGTATATCACGAAAAATCGCCGATTCCGACTCAGCGAGCGACGAATTTACTGACAACTCGTAGTTACATGTCTCATTGTAATTGAAAATTTCTCGAAAAATTTAAGCATATTAAAAATCTATTTCAAATACTGTTTAATAATATATATTTTTTACTAGTTCACGAGAGGTATTCGGGGCGAGAATATATGTATCTATATAGCCACTTTATTCATAGGCATTATCAGTAGGTGGTAAATATAGGTTGGTTTCTCCCCTTAAATTTTATTATAAAAGGAAAAAATGTCGTGTATACACTCTTGTTGTAAACTCTATTAATTTAATATTAAAACAAATCCAACTTTTATTTTAAAAAAGTACATTGCTTTAGCTTGAATATTATTTTTTGCAATTATATAAATACCTACACACATAGCAAGTATTTAAAATTTAAATATTTATACTATTATACTATTATATTACGTACACCGTATACACAAAGTTTTCCTCGTTGCGCACAAATAGGTAACTTGATAAATGTTCAATAATTTCATAATTCTACAGGACTTTTTAAGGACTATTTTATAAAGTTTTGTGGTATAGATTAATTATTGCTTAGCTATTTGAGAAGTACTATAGGGAGTTACTTTCTCAGCATCTATACGTTTACTTTACTGTAATAAGTAAACAATATTTATTATATTTTGATCCATTCACCCATTAACAAAAAAAAATATGTCACTACCTGTAGATAAATTAAAATTATGACAACTATTTCACTATTTATTGACTGCATGTGTATTCGTATGTAAAAAAATAAAACAAACATCATAGATACTTTCATGATACAGCTGCGTTTTAAAAGTTCACATGAAAATTTAATTCATTTACATCCATGTTTTATACGGAAAAGATAAAGTCGTTCACGTTCACTTTTTTTAAAAAAAGAACACGTTCAAGTTCATGATTAAATAAAGAACGAACACGTCCATCTGGTCGGTCATCTTAATTATATTATTTTAAAAGTCCTTTAAAATTTTAAAAACAAAAGTTAAAATGTTTTTTTTAATATATAAATATACCTATTACATACCTGATGATTAATAGCAAATTAAAATTAATCAAATTAGATAATATTATATATTCTACAGTGGCGTAGCCAGGATTTTTTTTCGGGGGGGGGGGGGGCTGAAGGGGCTGCAGCCCCCCCCCCCCCTGGCTACGCCACTGATATTCTATAATAATATAATTAAATACTTAAACCGATTTAATCAAAATGATTACGTAATCACTGAAATATGTATTAAATATATTAAAATCAAAGACAAATGAATTTGTTTTATTTTTAATTTAAAATTAATATTAGTTAATTAACTGCTAGACAATATCACAATTTGTTCATATTTATCATTGATATATTAGTATATTACTCATATATCAGAGTAGGTACTGTGAAATGTGATATCTAATATAACGAATAAAAAAACATTTTCTTAGAATTCCTCTTGACTCTAGAACTTGAAATCTTGAACAATGTTAAACTAAAACATATAAATACAACGTAAAAAAAAGTTGATAGATGTGAATTCTAAAAATCAAGGAAAAAAATGTGAAAGCAATTATTCTACTAATATGTTTTAGTGCTTTCACAGAAAACAGTTTGTACTTTTACATTTAAGTTATAGAATGAACATAGTCTCTTTTCCATATACCTCTATATTAAGAATTATTAATTATAAAAATAAAAAGATTATAGTGTAATATATAACTAAAACAAAATATAAACCTTAAAAATTAACTATCCGTGTTAAGTTATTGTATAAGATAAATATACCAAGCAAAGACAACAAAATTGTATTATAAATTTATAACTGATGAATAACATATTTAAAATTGATTATACTATATTACAATAGTAGTAATAGTACATTGTTATTACACATAATTAAATAAATAAAAGAAAATAACTATATATAGGTAAGTATAATAGTCGGTATATACACCTATTATATACAGGAAATAAATACACATATTGATAAATATTAAATGCATAGATTTTAATATTTTATTTATTTTCAACAAGTTTACTTAATTATTAAGTAATATATAGATAAGTACTTTCGGTTTATAAGTATCTAAAGCGTGTATTTAAAGCAGACGTCCACGCAAGGAACTGCTCGCACAGTCGTACAAAATATTTTTTAAATTGTAATAACATTTCAAATAATATTATTTGATGAGTTAAACTTTGTTTAACAATATGAATTTGTCGATACCATCGTGTACATAAAATGTTCATACAATAACATTATACATGAAAATATTAATATATTAAAAAGAAACTTTAAAAAAGAAATTTGAACGACCTAAAAATTGTTGGCGTTTCCTAGAAACGTAAATTTCGTTCACGTTCTATTTGATTTTGATACAAGTACACTTGTATAGTCATACGCTCATCTAACTATAATACGTATCGCTCGCATATTATATGAACGCGAATGCTGCCGCGTTATATCAAAATATTAAATTAATACTATAGTAAAATACAGGTGATAAAGGAAAGCGTTTTCGGTCCCACGATTCTGAGCACTATATTAAATTATATCATCATACGGCGGTTTAAATCTAATTCGGAAATTATACATGCGATAATTAATTATTATACACATCGGTTCACTAATGCGCGTGTACATAATATGCACCTATATATATACCATATATATGCACGATATTACACCGTAGTACAATATTATATCGTATATATATGTATATATAGGTAATATAGATAGGTATGAGTGAACAATAATAATGGCGACGATGTCGATTAAACGACATTATTAAATTACATTGTTTGAGTTGATGAAACGACCGCGATTTGCTAGTCCACTGCAGGTAACTGTTATTATACGCAAATAGAAACAAAGGTAAATGCATAGAGATTATAGCAGCGATTACTGTGACAATATCATCACGGTCGAAACGGACAATGTCTGCAGTACTTCAATGTAATACATCGATACGTAAAATGATATAATCCCGGCCAAATCCGCGTGATGATTAGTTATTAATTATTATTTATTCGTTTATTACTATTGTAAGTTGTAAGTACTTGTAACGCCTCGTGCTTTACGCGATTGTACATATATACCATCGCGGGTTTTGCGTAGATCAGTCAGATCAGATCATGTTTATCTCATTATCTCAACAAACTGCAGACAGAATCAAACCGTCAGACATTATATAATATGTGTTGTAAGTTGTTGATGAATTCTCTGGAACAAGTTCAGTAATAAAAGGACTATATACTTGCAGGATGGCGAGCAGGAAGCGCCAGATTGCCTATGCGTAATCTTATCAACCGATTAAAGAATACCGAATTTTGACGCTTAAAATCGCTAATTATCATATACATTCTTATTTTTTGTATAATTTTTATTATTATTTTTATTTGTAATTTTACGCCATCGCAATACAACGATGCCATAGAAACAATCAAACGTTTAGCATACTGTTATTATTTATTACCGAGCATTATACTCACTGGAGGAGTTTAACATTTCCCAATACCTACTTAAAAAATTTAAAGTATATATGCATTTAGATTTTAGATATGCTTATAGAAAACAAGAAATATGCTCTTGAAATAAATCCTTTTAAAACACGTATTTGATATTCATTATTTAAAAAATAGGTATGGTAAATAATAATAATAATAGGTACATATGCGAAATAAAACTTTTAAAAAAAGAATGATATTTTGTAAAAATTAATTAAATAGAAACTTGAAAAATGTATTTCTTTCCTCGTCATCTTCGTGGAACACATGACGACGCAACGAAAATATTTCGCGGGAGCGCACGTCACGATAATCTGTCGACAAATTATGTTGGACAACTAAAGTTAATTTCCTACACACGTCGAGTATAATATACGTAGTGCACTAGTACGATGGTTTAGAAGTATCGTCCCTGCAAATTGCAATAGTGAAATTAGTATTTTTATTATACCAACATTTAAAAATATGTAATTTTGAAAAATGTATTCGTTCAAACTCATTCAACATTAACTTTGTTACATCAATAAATTGTAAAATATCTTCTATTTTTTTTTTAATATTATTTAGTAGGTGTTAATAAGTTAACACACAAATAATATACATTAATATACTGTAAATAATATAAAAAAATATATGCAAAATAAAATTTTAAATATATTATCATCTTGGTCTTATGAAATATATTTATAGATCACTACAAATATTAATAGAAATCTTCAGTGATTTTCATATCACGCATAAAACATCATAATAATGTAAAGAATATAATAAACATAATATGTTGAAATGTTATCAATTTTCATTGTCGGTTTACAATAGGGAAAAATTATCGCTAAATGTGTAATAAATGGAAAATAACAAAAAATGTATTATAATTTTTAACACGATTATTATCTTTATCCAGTTTTTTCACATATATAGCCATTTTATATATATCGCACATCAATTATATATGTATATACCTAATATATAGTAGGTAATGTACTAAATAGTAAATACTCATATACAATGGATTGACGCACCGGAGAAATGCATACACATAGACAGGCCATTTGGGAGCGGACTAATATGATATATAATACGACTAATATGAGCTGTGGGCAATTCACACCCCCACAATGTTTACATTTTTACGATAACACATTAAATTTATCGTAAATAAGAAATAAAAATATGTGGTTATATAATGTTATAAATGTTTGCACAGAAAATACAATAAAATATTTTTTGTAGGCTGTGGATTGTGTAGATACTCGGTTATATTTATTATTTAAATAAATTTAAATACTTACCTAGTGGATATGTAATAATATTATCTATAATTTTTAACAATTTCCTTTGATAAAATAAATTATAACAACCTTTTTCAAATAAATTAGACATTAATTCAGTATTTCATACAAATACGAATAAATGGAAGCTAATGAAAATATTTAGGGAGCTTAGCAGCTTAGCCCCATCCTCCATCATTCCCATCTCTACATATAAGACCCTATCTCCCATGAAGTACAATAATATTATGGAGTTTTAATTATTGACTAAAAATAAACATAAACATTATTTTCACCGTTTCCTGTGAAAAAGTACACTATTTGGCATTTATTGCACATTTATTTGAAATATTATACGTCAACGTTACTATAAATTAATAATAATAATTTAAAAAGTTCAAATTCCTGCAGGTGACGAGCTCTGATTATGGTCTTGACTTTTCATCTGACAACAATATAAATCAGTTTCAACTGAATACTTCTACGGTTATAATAGTTGTTAGTTGTTACCATTTCAAGGATACGTGCTTGGACGTATAATTTCCTTCGGTAAAGTAATTTTTATAAAACATATTATTATGGTCTTTTTGTTTAGTATTAGTTGTAAGTTGTGTTATTATATAATATCAATATATATAGGTATAATTGGTTGGATATATCCATTCATTTCAGCTTTTGTATTATAAAAATAATGTTTGATCTTTTGAATTATGATAATACGAAAATTATGATATAGATAAGTATATATGACTATTGACTATATGCTGTGCAGTCTTCTTTTGGACTGCTACTGCAACGTAATTCGCAATTTATTCAGAATATTTTTTCATCTCTTCCTTTTTTTTTTTCATTGTAAAACCAAAGCCATCTGCAAGACCGCAAAGGCTTTTGTGCTTAAATTTTGAGAGTAGTTAATATTTTTTTTCGTAGCGATCATTCTACAATAGCTATACACGATATATAATATAATATTATAATATAACACCCGAATACTCATCAAACACATTATTGTAGTGATGTAATGATGTTACGGTCGCGTACAAACATGTGCATATATAATAACAATAATATAATAGGTATAATCGACGTATATCGTCGATACACGCGTCACTGGTCACATGCACTCACATGTATAATAATAATAATACATATAATGTATATGTCTAGTGTCTACCTACCTATCTAATTATTATACACGACGAAAACACAGCGTATTTTTAATATTATTGTTATATTAGTAAAATTTAAAGATATAGAAAAAGAAATGATAATAATTACCGGTCCCCGGTGTATTATTGTGTAGAGGTAAAAGGTGCAGCATCGTTACGGGATGAGAAGATCAGAGGGAGGGAGGGGGCGCTAACAATGATAAATGTAACGTGAAAAAAAATTAAAATAAATAAAATATCCATTATAATTGTCTTCTCTGTATCATACCAGTACAGAAACAATATGTGTAGGGTGTGTCCTTAATCGCGTGTGCGTGTGTGATTGTCCGTCTCGCATGGTCTATATAATAATATGACTATAATAAACTATTATAATACAATAATAATATATATGTGCACTACTAGTTACTGTACCCTTCGGCGGCGTCGGAGGTCCTCGTGGAAAAGAATAAAAAAACGTCGGACTCCGTTTATAACGTGAACGAATAGGAAATAGTAATAAATAATTAATAAATTAAATAACTAGTGTCCCGCATTCTCGCGGTATTCAAACGCTCAGAGGAGGCGGAAGACCGAGGACGATGTGATAATAATAAAAGTGGACGGCGGCGGTCGTCGAACGGAAAAACGCGCTGTACCAAATGATTACTGTTATAATAATAATAATATAAGCTTTAGAAGTTCAGAACCTTCGAACGCGCCGACGGCGATAGATCCCTTGGACGGGTTTGACACACACACACACATTTATTACATTATAGTGCACGCGTTTCAGCGTTTTTATATTTATGTGTGTAATATTGTGTACGTCGTGTCGAATAGACGATATTATTATTATTATTACGATAAATCGAGTTTATCGACCGAACGCACACGGCGTGTGAGAGTGTGTATGTGTGTGTGCGCGCGCCATACACGGGTTAGTGCACGATGTACGTAGAGTAATGTGTGCACGGCGTTGTATTACACACAATAAAGTAGGTACATATTATGCACATACTACGTAGGTACCTCTACCTCTATTCGCTGGTCGCGCTGGCCTTTACTATTATTATCATCTATCGCGGCGGTGGCGCGCAATAACGACACAATAGTATTATAATAATTTATAATAATATAATGTTTTACCTAAACCGATCACTACGATATTCGTTCTTGTACATAATTATTATTATAGTGTGATGTGTACGTTTCCGTTATAATATTATTATGTATTTTTTTTATTTTCATGTGACGTGTGAATTAATAATGTTTTAATATTTTTCACTACGACCGGTATATAGGTATAATATTATATGTATAGCGACGAGCGTGTCATCGCCGTTGACCGAGTGAAAAAAAAAACAATAGTGCCCGCGACCTGCAGTCCGGCAGTGAGTCGACGGCCTACGACTACGGGGCTACAACGGCCGCTATAACAATATAATATAGCTCTCTGCGCACAATAAAATATGTATATTATAATGATTTACGCGTTTTGTTGTTGTTTGCTCGTGAACGATGCCTACACATAGTATTATAAATCATAATGTATAACATAGTTCAAATGTAATTTGCCGATTACCACTACGCGCGGACTACCGCCGACGAGCGTGTCGTGCGAATATTGTAATACGACTACGCGGCCGCTGTTGTAGCAGTGCCTACGTATAGAGCAGCGGGACGCGGGGATGGGCGGGGGGGGCAAAGGCGTCTATATTAAATATTATATTATATTATATAAAGTAAAAATAATAATTTGCGATACCGACTGAAAAACGCAAAGCACGCGAGAATAATGTATTATTTGTATTTACTATATACATAATGTTATGTCGGTGCGGGGGAAATGAACGGGTTGAGGGAAAACGATCGGATAAAAATCGTATCGATCGGGACGAGGGGAAACTAAAAAAAAAAATATTGTATAATATATAATATATAATAATCGTGAAAAAAATGACCACCGCCGCAGCCGCGGGCGGGCGACCCCGCGTATTTTTTCATAGTCGTTGACCGGACGTCTCGCGACGACCAGAAGCGGCGGATACTGGTCACCGCCACCGAGTGGCGGTGCCGGCAAGTGGACGGTGTAGTATAAACCGACGGCGGCGGGCCGTGCGCGGTACGACGTCTTTTTTCATCCTATAAAATAATAGTAATAATAATAATATATTAAATAGGTTACGCACAATCACCCGTCAGCCGTCAGCTGCCACCCGCCGCCGTCGCCGCCGTCCCTATTTTATAATATTCTACACGAGTGCCCGCGCGTTTTAAAAAACCGTAGAAAGGGAACACACTCGTCAGCCGTCGTATAGCCACCGCCGCCGCCGCCGCACGGTCGGCGGGTCTTTGTCTCCTCGAGGCGGCGCGGCGGTGACGTCGACCGGGCGGCGCGGCGGCGCTCTTCTCGAAATAATAATAATCGCACTGCGATAATACGTAGGTATTATATAATGTGTAATACCTATTATTATTATTATTATTATTATATTTTCAGTAGTCGCCCCGAAGACGACAACCGTAAACCGTGTGCGCGCCCACGTTACGAGACGAGATCTGTCGATGATAATAACGATAATAATAATATCGTTCAACAACGATAATAATATTACTGTCGTCGGGGCCTCGGGGGTCATCTGACGGGGGGGGGGGGTCGTCGAGACGGATCCGATTTTGGACCGCAATCACACACGATTAACGTCATTGCAAATCGCGCAGACCCCCGCGAATCCGGGACCGTCATTTATTAAGACGCGAAAAAGCGCCGGCGGCATCGGTTCTTTTTCGCACCGTACGAGGAAATGCCACACACGCACATGTGGCGTGGCGCTGCGAGGGCTGTGCCCGTCCCCCGTCGTTAAGGGATCGAACGAGCCGCCACGCCGCCGCAACCCGCTCGGCGTTGTGTGTTGCGCTGCTCGTGGTGAGTAGTCCGTGTGGCGCGCGTACCGCTTCCTCTTGCCCCGCGCCCGCCTCCGGCGAGTGTGACAGACGGTCGGGCCGCGGAGAGAGGATTGCCGCCCTCCCGCGCCGCAACGCCGACGGTCGGTCGGCGGCGGAGCGGACACCGCCGACGTCGACGGCGACGACGACCGATCGCCGCGACCGGCCGAATATTACCGTGCGCGCGACCGTGACAACGGTGTCGGTGCCGCACTGTTGAAGTGGGTTCACTACCACCACCACTACCGTCGTAGCCGCCGAGCTCCCGAGTGTATTGCACCGAAGAACAATTATTATTGTTAACACTATTATTTTTTTTTTCCTTTTTTTATTTTAGTTATTATTATTATTATTATTATTATTACTATTATTATTACTATTCCACCGTCGTCTTATTCGTGCTGCTCACTGGCCACTGCACGGCCGAAAATCACACCGCGCAGTGACAACAACGATACCTAATATTTCCGACAAACTTATTCGGCGGTGTTCTTTTCAACATTTCTCTTCCGCCTCTCGAAACAATAATACCATATAGAGGGATTCTCTCTTCCGATCCGTGTGACTTCAATAGTATCGGTCCCGTGTGATAAGTCGGAACGCGTGACCCGTCGCCGTCTATACATCACCGCATTTGGTCAGTGGACGACGAGCGCCCAAGCTGAATCGTCGTCGTCGTCGTCGTCGTCGTCGGACAACAAGTGCTCTTCTCAAATAATACTTCGTCTTCGAAAGTCTACCTTTGATAATTTATTTATTTCCTATTTCTGTTTTTTTATATTTACTCGCGATACGTAACTCGCTCTTCAATATCCGTTTATATTACACTTACGTATACATTATCGGATATACGTAAGTACTTCGTGTGCCTTTATGTATATCGTACATAATATTAGGAAGTATACTTTATGCAAAACCACTACGACGATGTGGACGGGAAACGTCGCCCATACCGAAACTATGTCGTCGACCAACAGTAGAACTGCCTAAATGCGTGTGTTCAGGTACTACGTGACACCCGAACAGCTATGAGTATCACGGTCACCACCATTAATCCCGTATCGACAATTAAAGAGATGCCTTTGTCTCGGAACCGGCCGCACATATTGCTGTCCAACAACAATGGCACGTCGAGCACGTCCAATGACTCTTGTATATCGCAGTCGGACTGCGGTAGCGATCACCTGCCGTCATTACTCAAGTACTCACAAATTCTCGAGAAGTCTAATGTCGCCGTTAACAAATTGGCGAAAAAATGTTCGAAACCATCAAACCTCGACATAATCGTTGACAAGGCGACGAGCAACATAGATTTGTATGTAGAGAACAAGGATGCATTGTACGGCATCGGAAAATCGGCCACCTCTTGTCTTCAGCCAATCATCAAACATGATGATTTGAGCGGTTCACCAAATTCAAAGGTCATGTCACTGAATAAACCGAAAAAGAAAGGCTTCACACCCGACTATGTCTGTAGTAAATACAGCAGTAGTTTGAGCAAATTTGAAAAAATAGAGATATTTGGTTTCCCAGAGGTATATTTTTTTGGCATTGAAGCAGACAAAAAGCAACGACCTTTCAACGGAACACAATCATTATTTGACAATGATCAAGGTGGATATGTATTTGTTCCTCATGACCATGTAGGTTATCGTTACGAGTTGCTCAAAGTAATTGGCAAAGGCAGTTTTGGTCAAGTAGTCAAAGCATATGACCACAAGCTTAACGAACATGTCGCACTCAAAATTGTCAGAAACGAGAAACGGTTTTATCGGCAAGCCCAAGAAGAAATCAGAATATTAGAACATTTGCGCAAACAGGATATTCACAATTTAATGAACATTATTCATATGTTTGATAGTTTTACATTCAGAAAACATATGTGCATTACTTTTGAACTTTTATCCATCAATTTGTATGAACTAATCAAGAAAAATAAATATCAAGGGTTCAGTCTTCAATTAGTACGAAAATTTAGCCATTCACTACTTGTATGTCTTGATGCTTTATACCGCAACAAAATAATTCACTGTGATATGAAACCAGAAAATGTTCTTTTGAAACAGCATGGCCGAAGTGGGATCAAGGTAAATACCCATCAAATGTTAATATATTTAATAATATTAATCATTATATTTCCATAATGTGTTCCACATTATTATATTCTGTACTATTCCAATTACTACCTGATTTAAGTCAATATAATGATCATTCTAATCAGTTTTAGGATTTCTCATACTTGGTAAATACTAAACATTACCTGTCTATTCACATTTATATAATTTCTAGAAATTATAAAAAAATCATAATTGGTAGGTACAATTTATATTTTACAATTTTACATTTAGTAATACAAAGTAATAAACGGAGGATTATTATTTAGATTTTAATTAAATATTTAAAATCATACAAATGAAATAAATGAATCACTGAAAAAGTTTTGGATTAAGTTATTTAATCATGGAAATTCAACATTATGTACTAGTACTACTCACTGTCCTTTGGCTTATTTATTTATAAACCTATGAGTCATATTCATATACGGATTCATATACATACTTTTTATCATTATGCTATAAACTATAATCATTCATATTCATGCTAATTATTATTCATAAGTATACTCGTAAGTATATGTATTTATTTTTGATATTTACCAGAAGCATAAAGAGCATATATCAAAGTAACAAATTTATTTTTCTAATAATTTAACTGAAATAGCTACCTACATATTTTTTTAAATTTTTATGTTTATCTTAAATTACATATGTACCTATCTACATACTTTTATGTTTCTAAACTAAAAAATACATTTTTATTTTAACAAGGTTTTGCAGTAGACATCCTATTTTTTTAAAGTTTAAAAACATTGAAGATAATGTGATTTAAATTTAAAAATTCTATGTAGTTAGGTGAACATTTTATATTATTTAACTATTTGTTTTATGTACTAAAATACTTTACAATTAATAAATCAATGTTCTTTTATCTTTAATAGTTAAGAGAGTGTACTTAATACTTATTATTAGTGTTATTTGTTTTCTCTCTTACTAATAAACAACAATAAATTTGTGTTTACCAGAACCAATAGTGTTAGTGTAAAGAAAAAATAACAATCACCAAACTTAAAGTCCCAGAAAATAATGGCTATTTTTTATTTCAATATTTGTGTAAGTTATAAGTACATCAAATATTATAATTTATAACTTGTATGTTGCAGGAAAAATTTTATATTTTTTTAAAAAAAAGCCAATGACATAGCTTATTTTTAACTTTAATTTTAATTGTAGGTCAATTCCCTCTCAAATACTATGACTAACAATACAGGATTGGTTCGATTGAATTTAAATGTGCTATATTACACATATGCCAGAGAAAATAAAATTATTCGCTAAAATCTTCTTAAGCAATTTTTTTAAATTTAAATTGACAATTGAGTACTATTTATTTTTACTGTTGACATTTTTTTTGTAGGTCTTTTAACTTCTTAGGTATTTATAAAAGATGAACATGCAATTTATACATTCACTATAGTAACTAACTAATATTAATAAGAATTAAAATTGTTCAAGTATTTAAATAATTGGGTACTATACTATAGTTTGTAATATACTTTTATCTATTTAATCCATAATTTATGGAGTCTACTTATATCATTAGTTCAATAAAACACAAATATTTTTATATACCTATTGAGTATACCTATTTAAATTGATTGAATTTGAATAATTACATCTATTTATTACTATAGTGGCGTATTCAGGGGAGAGGCCATGCCCCCTCGTTGGCCGTATTTACTATTTTTTATTTTAAAGGTTTATATTTATTTGTATATATGAATGCATACGACAATATGTCTTATATAATTTAGACAGTGTGTGCCCCCCTGAAAAAATTCTAGATACGCCACTAATGAGTATAGTATGTGCGGTCTACCAATGTTTTGTATTCTATACCTATAGCTAAGAATTTATATCATTTGTTATTTATTACCTACCAATTTGTATATTTTATCATAATTTTTCATAATAATATATACTTTATCATATTATTACAATAGTTTAATTGGTTAAGTGTCGTTTGTATTAAAGCAACTTTTTTTTTAATTTTGAGCTGAATAAATAGTTTTTAAAATGCTTGTTAATTTTTTTCTGCACAAAAATTTCAAATAAAAAAAAATACCATACCTGCACACAATTTGAAATTTTCATAAATAACATATTGATAGCTGTTTGATTTGCATACACTCTATGGTAGAAAAAAATTGAGTAACATATTTTAAAAGATAAAATGTGATTAAATCATTCAAAACTTTAAATCTAACTTGCGCAATCTCAATTTTGACTGCAATTAGTGTTAGTTTGTTACATGTTAACGTTTAACGCTATTCTTATAATTTTAAAAGTTAAAACCACATAAAAAAAAATCTAGGTTCTTTTTTTTATTTATGTCAGTCTAGGTATATAGTGATAAATACAATATCTAACATTTAAAATGTATCAAGAAAATGAAAAAATTGCATAAGGGTGTAAAATAGTTAATGTATTCTAGATTTTTTCAAAATCTACTTCTCTTGATTTCTTATTATTATTCTGCATAATATATTAATTGTTTATATGTTTATTATTAATTTATTTCTGTTTAAAATCTACAGTCAAACTATATGGCTTCCAGCAAATACTTATTTAAATTTATAATTATGTAAAATTATACATTTTTTTCTACCTAAAATAGTATAAATTATTGTCTATGCCTTTCATTTTTTTATGTAACCATTACAAAATGTTCTACATGTGTATGAGACAGATTTAAATAATAAATTCATCATATCCAGTTAATCAATAATTATTGAAGGTAGTAGTTATTATTTCGATCTGCAAAAATGTAATTAAATTATTATTTTAGTAGGCATCTACAACATACTCGTGTCTAATATTAATTATTTTTTTATAAGTATTAATTTTTAGTTGATATATATTTTAAATGTTTTCTTTAATTGATTGCTCTAATTTGTTTTATTAAAAAAAAAAAAATACTATCTTTATTTATTTATTTATTTTTATTTTCTATTATTATAACAATATAAATATGGTTTCAGGTCATTGATTTTGGTTCAAGCTGTTTTGAACATCAGAGGGTGTATACATACATCCAAAGTCGCTTTTATCGAGCTCCTGAAGTAATCCTGGGTGCAAAATATGGACTTCCAATTGATATGTGGAGTTTAGGTTGCATTCTTGTAGAACTATTTACCGGTTTTCCATTATTTCCAGGTGAAGATGAAACTGATCAATTGGCTTGTATTATTGAACTTTTAGGAATGCCACCTAAAAAGCTTTTAGATGCTTCAAAGCGTTCTAATTACTTTATAAGCTCTAGAGGGTATCCAAGGTATTGCTCCCAGACCACATTACCTGATGGCTCAACCATTCTCAAAGGAAGTATATCACGGAAGGGTAAAGCTCGAGGACCACCCGAATCTAAAGACTTATCAAAAGCGCTCAAAGGCTGTGATGATCCACTGTTCTTAGATTTTATTACTCAATGCTTGGAATGGGACCCTGAGCGCCGTATCACACCTGCTATGGCGCTAAGGCACAGTTGGTTACGTCGTAGACTTCCTCGCCCTCCAGCTGCTGAACATCAACATTATTCACAAGAAAGTACTCCTACTAGTTTACGGGTAAAATTATCTGAATCAAATCATCATCAAACATTGCCCATGCATTCCAGGAACTCTCAGATATCGGGTAAATTACCCCAGATCACATCTACATGTATTATGTAAGAATAATCCTTTAAAAAAACATATTGTACTATGGTTGTAATTCCTGAATGAAGATGATTAAATTTAGATAAGTAGATAGATTTATTGAAGATCTAATCCTTGTGAATTATTTGTTGAAAAATAGGTATTTACCGATTTTAGGATCTCTAGGTCGGCATAATGTTATGTTTGTCTCAATTATATTTTAAGATTTTTTTTTATACTCCAGTAATTTTGAACTCAGACAAATATATGTAATTTTAGAGAAATGTATAATTTTTATTTTGTGTGTGTACAAATTTGAAATTTAGCCAATTATATTTTAAGTTCATAATTATTGTTTGATACAAAAATTGACTATTACATACTTGATTGTATTTAAATCTTAGATTATATTTATAAGTTGTATTATAAAAATATACCCCGTATAAAGAAAAATTGTTTAAAATGTAATACATTTTTATCTTTTCCAACCATTCTTTGTTTATATAAAATTAAAACTGATAAAACTATAATATATATATATATAAAAACAACATGTGTATGAAATGTGATCCAAATGTTAATCAAATGTCAGATGTCTATCATATAAATATTAATAAATAGTTATAAAATGTATTTCCATTCACAAAATCTGTACAACTTTTGCAATAACGTGTGTGTTCATTTTTTATTTTATTTTATAAATTTTTAGAATATTTTATTGTATTAGTTTTAATTATTGTTTATTAGCAGATTACTTCAAAAATGATGTTCAATTTTGAATTTTCATTTAATTTATAATATCAAATGAGCTGAATAAAATAATAAAAAAATGTACTCAAATTGACTATTAAGATAAGTTAAATTATCATTTTTAATTAATTTATTTATATTATTATTGATGAGTAGTTACTTATTGATGTAATATCAAGTATCATAAATCATAATGTAGTCATTTTTTAAATGATGACAATGTTTTTACTTAATCTATATAATATTATGTATTTAATCTCTTTTATATTACATGACATGTGATAAAATCTTGAGTCTACTATTCGAATTATTGGATAACTCAAAGTTGAAGTAGACAAAGAGAATACAATTATTAATTATAATTATTATTATTTCACATTGGAAACGAAAATGTCAGATTTCAAGAATTTAATCTTAATCGGTTTTGATTAGCGATTATAGTTAAGATAATACATAACATAATTAAAATTTAAGTTTATTATAGTTAAGGCTACAATAATTTTAATTTTAATAAGCAACAATGTAGAAGTTTGTCGTAAGCTTTTTGTTTCCATTATTGTATATGTATATATTACGTTTCTAACGACTGATATTTATGTAAATAAATACATAGATAAAATATCTTTTAAGTTCAACTGCGGTCTCAACATTTTATTTAACAACCAAAATAAATATAATTACATATACGTTTGGAATTTATTTGCCATCATTCAATGTATCCCAATAGATCAACGGGCACTAAACGCCTTAAGGATCTATTTCAAATCCACATTTTTAAAATAATACACTTATGATATAACAATAAAAACAAAGAAGAAAGTATTATGTATGTTTATGTGTTTGTATTGTATGTACTTTCTTATTCACATGTATAAATCGTTTAAATACAAAACAATTGATAATTAATATATTTTAAATTTAATTAAACAATCAAATTCATTATGGTAAATTTAATAACAATCCAATTATATTGTATCAAATATATAAATAACTGTGATAGAGAGGATTCCAATTCATAAAGCCTTCATGGATTATTGGTTACAATAATTAAAATACCATGTTGCCATCACTTTTCAATATATTAGTACATCAAATTATAAGCAGTTGCTAAGTGTAACTAACACAGCCAACCAAGCGATTGATTCCCTATATCGATGGGTCAATTCTCTTGAAAATTCCAAATTCAATCCCCCTTTTTTAGAAAATTTATTAAAAATAATGTTTCAAATTAATCTGTTTGTATAAAATAACATTTTTTCACCAGGAAGTGTGAACATGATGCTACACATTTTGTCATTTAGAGTATTGTCCTCATTTAGCAGTGAACAACTATTCTCTCGTCAGATTATAATCAACTGATGAACAATATGCAATAACATACTTCTATGTGGCATAGACTATGCCAAAGATATAATGTTAATTTGTTTTAAAATCGTTTAGAAATTTAAAATGATGATACTCACTAATGAAATTAATTTTTATTTGACTTAACATTTCAATTTTATTTTTATAAGTATGTATATCATGTTTATTATTTATGTTTTATACTAGTTATAAAGACTTATTAATAAAATATTTTTGTTACTGCTTAGGTACTGTTCAGTAAGTATCAAAAGTAGAACTTCGCTGTTGAGGAGTAATCACTGTATATTTTTGTAATGTATGTGTTAAATTTGAGTTCAATAATAAATTAATAAATCATTGCATATGAAAAACGGTTCTGAGCGAAGGCGGTCTGTCAGTCTATAATATTAGGTAGGTGTATATATTTCACTTATATTTTATGATGTATTTAATTTTAAATTATTGCTGTAATTCTCTTCAAGTAATTTATTTTACTATTAGTGGGTTGAAATAATTTTTACTGCAAAAATAACATTTTAAAATGTCATTGTGTGTATAAAATATATTGTACGTTGAAATGAGTTTCTACTATCCTCAAATAATAACAAAAATCATTATTTTATGTTTAAATATCTTAAATATCTAATTTCATCCAAATTTGAACTTAAATTATTTAATAATACTAATTAAACGACTTTTTATTTAAAATAAATCATTGTTGATAGAACTACTGATAATTTGTATTAAAGGCTGTGAATTATATTTTTTTTTATTTTCTCAGTGTATAATTGTTTAATTGACCAGGCACTAGGCAGCTATTTTCAACCAGATTATTTGAAGAAAATATTAAAGTTATTGTCTGTAAAATAAATAATAAAAATAGGAATAAATATGATATTTTATTTCGCTGTAATTTACTTATATAGAATATTAGGTACCTAGAAAATTCTTTATTTGTCAAAACAAAACTAATTTGAAACAACAAATCTTATACATAATCACATAGATATGTATGGACACATACTAGTTACGGACAAATTATTTTAGGTCAATATTATAACATAGGTAACAATTGCGGACACACGTTTCGTTGTCACAATACTAATTGCGTACAGAGATTATTTTTAATAAAAACCACGTGAGTTGCGGACACAAATATTTCCCTTCACCACTTTTCAGGACTTAGGGCAAGCTACCAAAAAGTTGGTAGGTGGGGTTAAAAATATGTATGTCTTGCAAAAGTGCAATCGTAATTTTGAGAATTTTTTAAAATCAAGTTAGTATATTATATTATATTATTATTTAAAGTTTTAACCTAACTCTTTAAGTTTTTCACTATAGGTACATTTTTATACAGAAAAATAGAAAATAAACGAACAGAAAGATGATACTACGACAGATATTAAGCAAGCGAGTAAGGTTGTCGATAAACTGATTAAACATATTTTTTGACAGCCGTTTCAAAAGTATCTGCACAATCTTAATGCTGTCAAATAATATATAATGTATATATATAATTATATAAATCGTTAATATCAAAAATAATAATTGGATATTTGTCCGCAATTCGTATCTTATATTTGTGTCCGCAATTCGTGTGTTACCTTTTTAGATTTCGTCCGCAACTCGCATGGTTTTTGTCACTTTGTCCGCAATTCGGAAACACCGATATGTATCTAGCGACTAGCAAAACAGTTAAAATAATTTGATTATCTTTTTCTTTGGCCAAGATATTTGAGTTCTCGTCTCGAATGCTGAGAACGTTTTTTTCGGAATAACAAAATATCAAGTATAAAACTGTATAATAAAATTTATCCGGTTACCCTAGTAAACCTACATTTATTTTATTATTAGAGTTAAGATTTTATATTTTGGCCCAAATTACTTGTGAAAAGTGGAACTAATATTTTTATTGGCCCAAAAATAGTTTTTCGTAATTTCCTAAGAATAGAGGAATATTTATTTAAATCTACTTTAAGTCTACAGATGTTTAATAATTAAGTATACACAAATAAAATGGCTGTTATTAAAATACGGTGGTTACGCTTTACAATTGGGTAAAGAGCATGGGCGGATAGGCAAGTTTTGGCCTACCGGGAAATATTTATAAGGGCCTCATAATATACTAAAGAGTAAGACATTCTGTGGATGACAACTACAACTAAATGGCGAATTATCATGTTATAAACGTTGTATATCGTTTACATTGACTAATGATGTACATATTTTATTACAGGTATTATGTGTAGTGTAAGTTTGGTTGCCTATCCTAAAAAAATACAATTTTTCACATTACATTATATCATAAAATATTGATGAAACTAATAATATATTAACATTTTACAATTATATATTTAATAACAAAATCAAATCAAAATATTTATGATGGGAGGGAGGAAGAGGGGCGAGATATTAAGATGCCTTTCTGCCGCATAACTACGCAGTTGTAAATTTGTGATAGACCTATAAGGCTATAAATAATAATAGGTACTAAAATCCTTCTGTATTGCTGTTCATTGCATACTATTTTGACCGATTGTGTGCAAGCGGTTTTCTGCTTTTGACTTTTAGTTTTTTTCTTCTCGTCCATCTACAACTTGTGTTTGTTATAATATGTCTTATATAATAAAACGTGAAAAATAGTTCGTTTACTATATAAAGAATGCGCTGCGATCGCATAGGAAAAAGCTCTATGCCAGTATACCTATGCCGTATAAGGTCTATGGCATTGTATTAAATTATTAATAATTGTATTATTATTATGCCGATCGATGTACGAGATATTTATCCTATTATTTTGCTTAAATTTACACGTATACTGTATTACGTAGAGTACTGATGTTTGATTCTAAGCCCATTTATTCATTTATCGTATTTATATTGTTTTGTTGTTCTATCGGTATAGCTATAACGGGTTGTGTTGTATATCATATTATAAAAGTGTTTCTCGACGACGTTTATGTCGCTTAGTACTGTATTCGTGTACTTGGGTTTATGGCGATAATATTTTATATTTTTGTACACCAAATAATGAAAATGTTATTAAAACATTGATACTGCTGTCGTTTTGTCAACATGTAGCATTATTAGCATTCTATACTAAGGATAATATATTATAAATTATAATACAAAAAGAGCACGACATATTTTAGATAAATACATTAAAAAGACAATTAATAAGAACATCCAAGCTTCATCAAAGTTTTATGCAAAACTACTAATAACTTTCAAGTTTAAATTTTAAAGATAAATAAATATAACACATTAACAACATGATGTAATAAATGTATTGTGGATTATTTCACTTATTACACTCACAATACTGACATTGTCTGCGATCCGACGCAGTCGGATTGCCTACCTAAGTGATTTAGTTGTGTATAAATCGATTTTCCCAAAATATAAGGCGTTAAAATTTCGTTTGACTTAAACTTTTTCTCCTACAATACAACATCAGACTTACGACGTCAGGAGGTATAACAATCCGCTATAGGCGGATTGCCCAGCACAACTATCGATTCACACTGGTTGATGACTAATTGCTAGACCCTCAATTAACATTATTTTATTTATTTATTTTATTCTCATGCAGAAAAGCACCGGGCAAACGATACGATATGTATCCAATCCATAATTGCTCAGCCAGGTATAATATTATATTATATTTGCCCAGGTTGGGGACTGATAGCTAGACGCTCAATTACAATTTTTGATATGTTATTTTTTTTTTTTTTAACATACAAAAAAGAACCGGGCAGTGGACGGGAAGCGATATTACACCAAATGATGACTGATAGCTAGACACTCAATTACCATTTTCGGTACACATTTATTCTTATTGATTTCAAACAAGCACCGGGCAAGCGTCAATACAAACTTTTACACCGATGATAACTGATTACTGATAACTCACACTCATAGTAATAAACTCTATAACAATTTTAGTGATCGATTTCTAGACACCCGACTATCATTTCCAACCGAATTTCCCATGAAACGATTTTAACTCGACCCCCTCGAAGGCGCCGAAGACGGCTTCTATACAAGCCTGGGATCGAGGCACACCAGCCGCTAGTATAATAATAAAATGCTAAATGTAAATAATATATTATCATATGTTTCATTTATATAGTTCTTAATTATTTACTTGTTTACATCGGCGTACACATGGAACATTTCTTGTGATTAAGTATTGTTTATTTTTCGGTAAATAGGATTTAGTCTTGCACTCATCACCACAAGCCCATTCCCATGTTGGACATGTTTGAACCAAGTGATCACCAGCAATGACAAACTCATTTGGCGTCACTACACCAGTTTCTTTAAATTTTGATTCCTATTAAATACACAGATCCATTTATAACATAAATAATATATCCAACTGCAGTCATTGGCATAATGTGTCTTAAATATTGATACTATTATTAATTTCAGAGTAAACAACCAGCCAAAGTGCAATCAATAAATACTGGGATAAATACTTAAATAGTTTCTAATAATGTTAATCATTTACTACAGAAAATGTGAGCACAAAATTTTAAGTTTGAAGGCAAATATAGTTTGATTAAAATTGTTTTTTTTTTTTAAAGTATGTCACAACTTTTATACTTGCACCAAAAAATAATACATACCTACCTTTAAAACTGGAGTCAAAAATCCAGCGAAACCCAACGCAGTGCCCTTCACACTATTAATAACGTTTTGCATGATAGTTCTGTTGTAGGTACTACTTTAAATTGGATGATTGGTTGTACTTGGGTAGATACTGGTCATGAGACCAAAATTAATCCGTTGTGTTCGCGTCACTGAAAATAATTACTAAAGTTGTCGTGTTGCTGGTACGTAAATTATTAAAATTAAACGGCAAACAATTAACAGAAACGAACAACTCAAAAAAGTTGGTAAGTGAGTATCGCTCTGCTGTACATTAGGGGATGGGGTGGACCTCGGACTAGGGTAGGTTAAATTTGAATGCAATGATAGGTATCATTGTATACGAAAAACGATTCTGAACGAAGATGATTTGTCAGTTTAGGATATATTATATTTAAATATTGTCAAATATTCTATTTTGAAACAAATAGTATAGTTTTTATATGTTACTATGGTTACTATGGCCAACATTCGCATTATGAGCGTATGAAATTTAATTTAAATTTTGACATATTTCGTATAAATTCGAACTTTAAGCACTTATAAAAAAAAATAGTGACTAACGATCTCGAATTTTTTTTTATCACTTTAAGAACAACTTATAAGAAACCTTGTATTAAATTTTCATGATTTTCTGGTCAGCCAAAAATTTTTATCGTTATTTAAAAAAAAAATACTTAGAAAAATTGAAAATTTCAATTGTCTATAAATAGCTTAAAAAAAGTCTAAATTCTTTGAAAATTTAACTGTGTATGGAGAACGCTAATATAAACATTTGGTGAAAATTTCAATTGTTTACATCGATTAGTTGTTGAGTTATAGCAAAATAAAAAATCGATTTTGTCAAAAACTGGTTTTACGTAAAAAATCCCGTTTTTCTGTCATTTTTTTTTTGTTTTTCTTGATTTTTTTGAAAACTGTTGGAAAATGTTTACTTTTCACCTCTATAATGCACCAAGGATATCCACTTTGCCATCGAAAACCACCCCCAAAGTTTGAAATTGAAGCATTATTTCGACTAGTTATGCTGTACACAGACACAAAAAAAAAAAAAAAAACACACATCATTGTAAAATCATTAATCAATACATTCATCACTCCGTTCAGAATCTAAAATATAGCGAGAACTTTTGTAGTGTAAATTGTAAATAAGTATTAAGTGATATCATACATGTGTAAGTGTGTGTGTGTGTGTGTGTGTGTGTGTGTGTGTGTGTGTGTGTGTGTGTGTGTGTGTGTGTGTGTAGTGATAATTGATAAGAAAAATATATTTCAAACACGTTTTTGCGATTCAACGACCCTAAAGCAGAAAAATGTTAATTATAAATGTATACTCCATACTGATTAATAATAATATTAAAGAATCTATTTCATTGAAAAATAGATTAAAATTTAAAATTAATCTATTCTTTGATTGCACCAAATAATGTCGTAAATAACGAGTTGTTACTTGTTCACGATTTCCATGAAAATTTGTAAATACTACTATATTATTAGTAAGTATTATAATTTATAAGTATTAAAATATGTAAGAAACATGGGACATTAGTACATTACTATTTACTACTGAACGTGAAGTTTTGTATGCTATTGGTAGGGTCTGTAAGTGAACGCATTAAAAAGTAAAAACTAACAAATAGGTACCGAAATATACATCCACTTTACGTCTACTTTTAATAACTGATATATGCACAAAAATATGCCTTTAAATTGTTTTTTTTATAAATACAAGTATACAACTCATATAATGTATTATATGAAAAAACCTTTTAATGCTATAATTTTTATTTTTATTTCTTTGACCAATAAATTAAAATGTTATTTTATTATACAAGCCACATATATCTAATAGGTATAAAATTTTAACAGAAAATTATAAAATGACAATGTCACTGATTTAAATAATATAGTATTAGTTTGCTGTATTTAGTTCAGTGGACAATGTTTTTCAGACCACAGTGTCAAACATAACTATAAGTCTATAAATAAATGTAATTATTTCTTTTAGAAGTAATATATTTTAACAATTGTTAACTATATGATTTTTGGCTCTAATACGCAGTAAACAACAATAATTTGGAAAATATGTTAATAAATAAAAATTTTTTTGCAAAATGTTGTATTTGAATTTTTTTAGATATAATATTCATATTTGTAATTGTCCATAGGCGCAAATAGGAGGGCGCTTAGAGTGTATTAGCACCCCCAATTGTAAAAGTAGCATCCTCAAATACATTTTTTATAATATTACAATTAGTAGTTATTCAACGCTATAATGAATATTTTTGAGAAGTTGATTTTCTTTGAGACAATTCTACAGACCAAGTAAACTTTACAAATATTGCAATTCAAGTAATAAAAACATCAATATTAAAGTAAATACTAAAACTTAATGGTAAGAATATTATTATTACCTCATGGAATTTTATTGATTTATTAATTGAAAAGTCAGTTATATGTATGAATACATTATATTGTCTGATATTATGTTAAATAGTTATGTTTTAATTTATCTAATTTTGTGTGTGGAGTTATGTTTGTGTCCTAAGGGCTCAGCCAGTTAAGTCATAATAAATAATAAATAACTATGTTAATAACCTATATTTGGTACAAACTTAAAATACCCATAACTTGCTTTAAAAATAAAATATAAATAAATAAACCTGTAAGGTTCTTTAGAAAAAGTTTTTACTATATGTTTATTAAAGCTAACATTAAAAAATTGGATCTGCTTTACACAAATTTGTTATGTTTCTCATAAGAATTACATATTTTTAACAAACTTTTAATTTGTAGGTAATATATTGGCGAATCAGCATCAATTTTAATAGCACGGAGGCTCTGAACATATTTAAATTTCAAAGAATACATAACAAGTTTGACACTCACCACTGACACTGGTATATAGGCCAAATGGCCGTTCATACAAAGCTATGCAAAAACAAGTTTGAAAATTCAGTGTTCTGACAATTGGATGTGATTCATTTTGGGACATTGCTGGTAACTTTATGACACAAAATACAAAATAAAATTCTATTTAAGTGTGCAATTATGTGAAAATTGTAAAAATAATATTTAACTTAGGTACAAAGGTTGTACACATTAAGAGGACGTGGTACTTGCATGTGTTGTCTCCGTCTCACAAGTGCGTAACATGGTATATTGTATGCTCAGAAGAACAAGTGTAGCTCCGTTAGTTTAAAAATTAGAGTGAATTGACCCCTTATAAAATTTAAAGGTAAGATTATTATAACTCTAAAAGAGTTATGAGTATTTTAAAATTGTACATTTTTTGTACATCTTCAAATACTCATAAAATAATTTAAAATTAAAACCTATAATAATGTATAAATAATAAATATCAATATTACCAAAGGATGGAATATTATTGATACTTGATTAATGATATAATATGATTACAAATTATAACTTTGTAGATTATAAGTACAATAACAACCTACAATAGATTTGATTTTATATTACGACAACATTTTCTTATGTTTATAAATATTAAATAGTTTAAAAAAATTCCAAAATATTTTAAACATTTTTATGTATCTGAGTTTATTTTATAGAGTCACACCAAAACACAAAATGTTAGACAAATTACAGAATCATCTACTACCTATAAATTTTTAAATGAAAATAATAAAGTTGTTAAAAACCATAAAAATGAACTAAAAAATTTAACACTTAATTTTAATATATTAGTGGACAATCCAATATGTGTCATGAATCAAGCAATGGTTAAAAAATTTCATAAGAGTGCAAATCCCAGTGCAAAATATGAACTTTTCTGTAAAGCCATATCTGCCAGTGTATACAATGGAAATATTGAAGAAACAAAATTAATTGCAACAGAGTAATCAAAAAAACTTGAAAATGTTAAAAGTGTTTTGACACAATGTTTCAAAGAAGTAAGTGAATACGAGACTTATGAAAAAAAATCTAAACAGCTAGAAACATTGAAAAATAGTAGATTTCAATTTGAAGATGAGTATGCTTGGTATACTGTTTATAATGTAATCAATGCTATTACCTAATATAAAATTAATAAATCATATCTTTAATAGTGGACATTAACTAAGGAGTTAAAATTTTTAAATTAAAAAAAAAGTTGTTTTCAAATTACCTAATTTAAATTCAGAATGTAACCAGTTAATGAATTATTTATCAAACTATTAACTTTTGACTTAGAGCAATTACTTCACGTGCCTAACTTAGCTTATGTTGAGTGAATTATAATCATTAACATACCCACATTTACAAATTTTAGTGTTAACTCCACCATTGACGGTCCTCAGTCCGCATGATAAAGGAGGAAGGGCGCTTTAAAGACATTTTCATTTGTAATCAAAGTATTAAAAATTAATGATGCTTCTCTTGGTTTAAAGTAATGTATTGTTATTTTTAATTGTTTTTCAATCTTGATATTATTATCTATATATATTGTTTTTTTTTTATTCTGTAGGTTATACCATATTACCATGTCCAATTGCTGAAGAAGTTGTAGGTAACCAATTTTAACAGTGCTGATCTTCAAGGACCAGGGGACGTGTAAATGTGAATTGGAAAGTGGCAACAAATACGACCTAGTTCAAACTTTAGACATATAGTTAGACCATTGCAAAAAACAAGTAAAATTCATGCTATATCTACAACATTCATGTTCAAATCTTCATAACTCAAATCATGTAAGTTCTGTATAATGTTCCTATAATGTATTACTCATTTAAGGTTTATTACCTATTATTAGCACATCTGAAACAATTTAACAGATACAGTGACAAGATAATTATTTATCTTATAAAGCTGTAGTCGGGTGTTTATTGATTACCTATCTGTGATTTTTTAATTGTTGGCTGTTCAATTTTATATAATATAATAATATTGATTGGTTTCTATTTTACATTGAATTTGAATGTAATACTGAGCTATCGAAACAATTTTCAATTAATATAATTGTTTTTTTTTCCAATTATAATCAGCAAGATACAGTAACTTGTTGGTTTTTTTTTTTTTTTATGCTTTTGAAAAGTTCTGGGAATTGTTTAATTTTGACCCATCGAAGTATCAACTAGATTCATTTTAATAACAGAAACAATGCTGAAGTAGAAAATCTGTAAAGCATGTTTACTGCACCAAAATGCGATGACACAAAAATAAAATAATTAAAAACACATTATTGTAAAATCAATACAATACTATTAACTGATACTGTAAGTACGTCAAACATAATTTATTGTACCTAAAATTTTTGTTAATAAATTACCTCTGAATTATATATCTGAATTTGAACTGATATTATTATTATTTCATAACACCTAGAACCTGTCACCCGTTAACTGTTTTATTTTAATAAGCATTTTATAGCTTATTATAACATGCATTTATTAAAAATCACATCTCAACGTTTCATCCAGTATCACTAAAGTCTATAGATCAGAAATTACATCAACTTGGTACATAATACATTATACAACATAATTACACACATACGTTGACTACTATATTAGTTAACAACTGTTTACCCTCCAAGGAGTTATCATAATAAATAAATAACACTTAATTTGCAATAGTAACATACAGTGTTACATTAAAAAATATGTGTTTACAAAAATAACAATTAAATGTATTTTTTTGTTTCTTATAGCCACCTAAAGAGGGTTTCCAAGTTCCAGATAAACTAGGAATTAGGATATCAATGTATAACATGGACTACTCAATTATGTTAACAGTTCTTACATATATTTTGTCATTACCAGTTTCAGATGGATGAAATATGAATAATGATTTGATAATTTTTGAAATTAATTATGATTGCAAGTAATGAAACATTAAATTATTTTTAAGATTGTTATAAACAAATTTTTGTACATTTATTAAATTTAAATTGAGTTAAGTTGTACCTTTGTATAAGGTTATAATAAATTTATTTTCTATCTAATAATTGTATTAAATATAATTAAATAAGATTTTATGTTTAACTTATGATTAATACAACAAATATTAAATAACTAAATTACTAATAGGTAAAATTTTAATATTCTAATTATTAATTGTTCAAAGAACTTTGCATGTCAATTTTTTTTAAATGAATAATTTATTAATATTAATTATGATAATAATCTTTATGTAACAAAATATATTTCCAATTTAATTTTAAATATACAGAATTTTATGTTTAAGATATAAAATTACAATAAATAGTTTAAATTGAAATATAATTATTATATTAATAATGACACTAAACCATAATAGTTTATATCAGTGGTGTTCCACAAATTCTGATTTTTTTTTTCAATTATATTTATTACTTTTATAACTTTTAGTGACTAATATGTATGTAAAACTGCTTTGTGTTATATATGAATTGTTTAATATAATATAAAATTTAAAAGCTTATAAAAATACGGTTTTTATTTTACAGCTGTGTTACACAAAAATCTTATAAAATATTAATTGTTCAGACATTCAAAACAAGTTAATAATTGTCCTATATTATACATAAAATTTTATATATATTATTATTTATCATATTATACTAAAATATTATTACTTTTTTGGGATGTTGATTGTGGTTACCTAGTGTAAAAATATAAATTGCACTTAAGTAAACAGTGGTCTGTAAAAAAATTCAATATTGAATTATTGAATTAACCAATAGTGTTATACAGTTTATAAGTACATAATATTGTCATAATTGTCTATCATAAAGTACTGTTTAGACCACAATTAAAGATTTGTAATCATGGTTTAGACTTTTACTATATATTATTCATCAATAGAGATTGACTACCTGTTTTACATAATTAAACGTATTATAAATTATTATATTTTTATAAAGTTATATCAATTATATTAATACTTAATAGTTTTATGTAATTAGACTTACAATATTGCAATTTACATAATCTATATCTTAATGTAATAATTAAATAATAATACACAATATTTTGGTACAATATAAAACTTAATTAAGTTTAAAAATAATTTCTGATTTTATTTATACAATTATACCAAATAAATATGTACTATAATATGTACTTAGAACAAAATAAATCTGCTTGGATACAACATTTCAGTTATTAAATATATGCAATATATTAGTATGATAGGGGGTAATAATGAATAATAAATTAACAATATTATATTATGCTTACCTGTAACTATCTAAACACATAAATAATACAAAAGTACCTATATTGTTTATTGTTATTATATTATAATATTAAAAAGCGGGTAAGTGAGTATCGCTCTGTTGTACATTAGGGGGTGGGGTGGACCTCGGACTAAGGTAGGTTAAATTTGAATGCAATGATAGGTATCATTGTATACGAAAAACGATTCTGAACGGAGATGATTTGTCAGTCTAGGATATATTATATTTAAATATTGTCATATATTCTATTTTGAAACAAATAGTATAGTTACTATATTATGTTACTATAGTTACTTTATAATATCTGTTAATTAATAAAAAAGCGGGTAAGTGGGTATCGCTCTGCTGTATATTAGGGGGTGGGCAGGGGCGGACTGGGAATACTTCAGCCCAGGCGGAGAAGAATATGAGCGGCCCGACTTTTTTTTACATAGTTAATGAAAATTTTCAGTTGTCTTTATAATACCTATTTACTTAGTTTTTATGTTAATAAGTTCTAAAATTCTGAAATAATAGTAATATAAGTAAATCATGTTACAGAACAAAAAAGTTTATTAGAACATAATGTAATTAAAATTTATGTAAACATATTTAGCATTAAAGTTGATGTACTTTTAAGGTAATTAATAATATCGGATACTTCTACATCTTCTAACATCTGTTTTTCAATTGAAATAATCAGTAATGCTTCTAAATTTTCTGAGCTTAAATTAGAACGAAGACGATTTTTTGTTATTTTAAGTTTACTGAATGTCCGTTCACAATTCACTTGTGTTACAGATAAAGTTAAAAAAAATTCATAAGCTTCACAGAGATAACTATAAGATAAAACATGTAAATTTAATGAATATAATACTTTGTACACACAGTTTAAGCAATTTTTCGGATCATGATCGATACTTGAAGAACACTTCTTCTCCTGGTAGAAATCATTACCTACAACAATTTCAAGTATTACATGCATAAATAATTCATTAATACATTTTAGGAAAATATTTTTGAGTTATTATTAAACATACCAATTAATTCAAGAGTATTATCTTCTAATATATCAGAAAATGCATTAATTGATTCTTCATTATTATCATCATCTTCTGAAACATATTGCTCTTGATACATTGTCTGAGTGCGTTCTTTAATTGATGTAGATATTTTTGGAAAAACTGCAACAAAACTCTTTAACTCTGAATGAAGTTTATGTTTTGGAATGTTTGACACTTCAGATAAATATGTTAAAGCTATGTTTGGCATACTAGCAACCAAATCAAAATTTTTTGGAATAAAATACTGAATATCAGCTATTAACTGACTGTTGGCAGAAAATCTTTGATTTAAACTACTTATTATTTGGTCTTTTATTTCTACATATGTTCCAACTCTAAACTTATCAATAGGAACAGACAAAACTTCGTCTGAACATTGTTCGTCGAAAAATGATTTTTTTTTGCTAATTCTTGAAGTTGGAAATGTATTGCTGATATTAATTTCATCAGGAAAATTGAAAGTACACAGTTTTTCATTCATTTGTTTAATGAATTCTTGGGATTCCTTATAAATAGTTTCAAATTTTAATTTAGTAATTTTTGATTTAGTCACTTCTACCATATCCCATGCAGTCAACAGATCCATGTTTTTAGTCTGCAAATATCTTGAAGTTGGTCCAATTATTTGAAAAATTTTCATAAAAATATGAGCAGTCAGTATTAATTTAAAACTACACAGTTTTTCAATCAAAGATGATGCCTCAGAACAAGTTTTTGAATCAAAGTCTGGAGACTGCATTACAAAATTCAATGCACTAATGACAGTCAAAAATAAACATTGTTTTCCTTCAAAAACCCAAAATAAAGATTTTTCCCTAGACCACCATCTAGTATTATTTTCACCCACTTTTTGAAGTTTTTTCAAGCTTACTCTTTCATTGATAGTATTATTTTAACTAGATTCAATTTCCTATTCAAAGAGGGGCTGAAGTTAAAAATCGGAGCATTATTACTGCTCCAAATGTTGTCGTCAGACACAAAAAAAAAAAAAAAAAAACACACACATCATTGTAAAAGCAATACATTCATCACTCCGTTCAGAATCTAATATACATAAAATGCAGAAGTAAAAATGTAGGACAAAGAAATTATGTTAAAAATAATCTTTCATTAGAGGACAGATGACAAAACATGAGCTAAAAGAAATACATAATTTTGATTTAGTTAAATCGTTGAGTTTTCAGTTATTGTCAAAACACTAGTAAATGAAATTATTATACAATATTATTAGGTAATAAGCCAATACTTTTATTTTTAACATTATTATTATTATAATATACCTAATAAATTCTTATAACATAAAAAAATGTTATTAATACATGAATGCTTTTATTTTTTTTTACGACAAATACTAATATAAGTACGACAATTTATACTATAAAATACGTTGTATTATAATAAATACGTGTATTGTGATGTTTATATATTATATATATATATAATATAATATGTAATATATACATTATTGAATTGACCGCAATTCGTACGTACCTTTCATAAACCTGGATTGCAACTCATATGTTATTTAGGGATTGGGCTGCAAATCACCAACACCGTATTACTTGAATTTAATACATTTATAACAAACGTTTTTAAAAAATTTAAATCACTGATTTCGATATTTTTATGTTTGTCAATTTCTGTTTTTATAAATATTTCCTTATTTTTAGACTTCAGGTACGAACAAACTACAGAGTACTTCGAAATTGTATATAAGTTTCAATTTGAACTTTTTTTACTACAACCATAAATTGAATTATGTTTGGATGTGCGGAATAAAAGCAACTGTTGAACTTGCTATGAAATGACTCACAGTAATAAATTAGTAGTTTGTTCTCTACTACTGGTTTATTCAACCAAAATTGTTGGTGGAAATGAGCTATCTTTTCCAAAAAAACAATTTTAATGTTAGTCCTATTTCGGAATCATTATTTTTAAATTCTTTTGAAAGTCCTATATATTTATATAATATATTATATGTTATAATAATATTAAATATTTAATTTATATTATATCGTACTTTGCTTTTTCGAAAATCTTTATCGGGAACCTATTCGGACATATGCCGCCTACCTAGAATATCGGGAACCAATTCGGATGTGTGTTGCCTGGAATGTCGGGAACCAATTCGGATGCAGCCAATTAAATAATTGTTATTATCGTTGTTGGCGGTTCAACTTGGGTCCGTCGCCGTACCAGCAACCACATAACAAGTCACCCAAACGTAAGTCCGCTATCAACGCATTGAGTGTTGTGTGGGAGGCCGTTCTGATCGTCAAGTCACCGCCGTGTAAGTTCGTCAGCAACAAAATATTGCGTGTTGTGTGAGAGGCCGCCTTAGACGCAGTGTCGGCCTGGTACCTAAAGGGCCCCGGATGCATTTCTTCAGAAGGGCCCCCAAAAATGTTTTTTGATAAAATTATAAAAAATTTTCTTTTAAGTAGTGTAAAATATTATAATTTTTAAAGGTACCATATTTAAAATAAAAAATCCATTAAGTCAATAATTAAGTTAGTTTAATAATTTATTATTCTAAAAAAATATATACATATTACATAATATAAAATATAAATATAGCTTCTCACATTATACACAACTTAATATATTTTTTTAATGTAATTCAAATTCAAAATGAATTGTGCATTTGATTTTCTTTATATCAGTAATTTTTTTAGTTGACTAGATGATTTAGCAATTGTATCAATCAATTCATCTGAGTCAATCAAAATATCCTTTTCGATGGACGTTAATATCAATGGATTAAGGTGTTCTTGGTGTAAAGAAGACCGAAGTTTAGTTTTGATTATTTTCAACTTTGAAAATACTCTTTCACAGGTAGTCTGTGTTGATGGTAATAGCAACACAAATTTATATAATGTGAACAAATTACAAAATAAATTCGATTGATATGACAGCTCTTGGAGCAAAATCAATGCACAGTATAGACATTTAGTGCATTTGTCACATTTAATTTGTTCGTTGGGTTTAACTTCCATATCTTTATCTTCATCAATATGTATAATTTTAGAGGATTTAAATTTATTATTGGGAAAATCATTTTCAGATACATCTGGTATGAAATTGCTATACTGACAAGTAAACTGTTTTAGTTCAATTGCAATTATTTTTTATCTAAATCTGCTAGTTTGCATATTGTGTTCAATGAGTTCTTGGGAAATATTCATATTTCTCAGTACCATTGGGGGCCCCCGACACAAATACAGCCGAGGGCCCCGGACGCGTTTGCGGCCCAGCGGCCATAGCCAGGCCGACACTGCTTAGACGTCGAGACGATATTCAGGTGCAGTTTCCGCTTCCGACCACGCCATCGGTATGTGGAAGCTTATACCTAATTTTAAGTTGGTTTTGAGTGTCCCTTTATTGTAATAACGTCCTGTGGTCATTGCACCATACCGATTCGACCACAGGGACCACATCCTTATTATTAAACTGCATCATCCCGTTTTCTCACTTTTTTCATGTTTTTCTATTTTTCCATTTTTTTCCTCGTGTCATCGCCGCCATTTTCGTGCCACTCACTGTCACGACAGTTAAGTTGCCTATCGATTTATATCAGGCGCAACCGGTCGGTTGCTTACAAAAGTCAGAGCCGGGCGCTCCACCACGGTCTCTACCCTACAGCTAGTTATTTTATAAACTGTGTTATGAAAACCCGTTTAGACCTATAGTGCGGTATGTCTGTATTGCTTCAGTCACGCACGGGGTGGTGGTATGGCCATTGTTCTCGAACGCTGCCGCTATACCTTAGCAGAGCAGCACATGACGACTGTAAATTTACGATTTTTCTAACAAAACACATGTTTTTGTACTTCCCATTTTCCTCAGCTCTCGTTAGTTGTAGAAACATGATTTATACACAAAAATAAACTTGAGAAGTTTCTCTAGAGGACTGCGTTCTACTTTTTTGATATATTATTTTTTCTATTTTATACAATTTTTTAAAAATTTTAAAAATTTCAAATGAAAATATTTCTGGTTTAAAAATAAAATCAAAAACGGAACTAGATCATCTAGAGGAACTTTTAAAGTTTATTTTGATGTATAAATCATGTTTCTACGACTAACGATAGCTAAGGGAAATGGGAAGTACGAAAGCATGTTTTTACGGCCGAATTTCGCTTCCAGAACGGCCTCTTAATTCTAATTAAAGTAATTATTATTAAAGTATTAATATGAATTATTATAATTTTTATTTTTATTTTAACATCATTTTTTAAATTAAATATCTTTAAAGCAATATTATTATAATCATATTATGATTATAATTTATTTGCAAGAAATCCTAAAAAAAAGCTAAAAAGCTTAAAAAATTGTATGGGTTCCATGATAAAAGTGGACATCAAACAGGGTTTCACGGGAAAAAAAGTTTAAAAACACTGATCTATATCATTGACTTCGCTGCTATTCTGGCCATATAAAACGAATGAGCGTTTTGGGTTTGAAAACAACCCCGAGCCATTATTAGGCTTATAAATATAAGATATTATAAAACCTAATAGTTTATATATAAACTATAGTTGGGACCAAATACACAACCCTGTGTAACGATGAGATGTGCGTTAAATACGCCAAATCAAACGATTATTTCATTTTATAGAAATTAATAATTATAGTAAAACGCTGAAAGTGATAGTAATTCAAGCATGACAGTATAATTCTATAGTACTTGTAGAAAGGATGATATTTATTGTTTGTAAAATTGTAACTTATAATGTTATTATACAAGATCTTTTTTAGTAATGCATATTATATCCACGTTCATTTAGTTAAATTTATTATTTATAAACACCTAGTTATGTATATTATTTTTTTAATAGATTTCCTATAAAATATGAGCAATTAACTCAACTGTGGCCAATCGATGTTAAAAGCGAACTAGTGTAAAATTTGTTGAAAAAACACTCATAGATTTGACATCTTCTTTTATATATTATTATAATAAAAGTGAAAAATTGTTACGTTCATAATATCGTTCATAATATAGGATCGCAGCGATCGCATAGAAAAAAGGTCTAGGTGTAGTCGCCCCCGTTATCCGGACAATTTCCCCCCGGATATTCCCTCCCCCCCGACTGTGTTTGACGTAGTAGGACATTTTCCCCCAATTTTTAAAAATTATTTTTTCTTCATAAAAATAATAAATTATAATTGTAAATGCAATTTTATATAGGTATTTACATAAAATATAATTAATAACTAATAAAAATGACTAATTTTTTTTTTCATGAATATAATAAAAATTGTATAATAAAACGTAAAAAATTTGTATATTTAACATTTTGCCATAAAAATGATATATTTTGTAAAAAAACATTTAATTTCTGATTCTTTTATTATATCTAAGTACAATGCACATATTTCGTAATCTTTGTTCATATTTATTTTTTTTTTGAAATAAAAACCGTACCTGTTTTAATTTTTTGTAATTTATTAATTGCCATTGAAATTGAATTTTGTAGTGCTTCAATAAACATCCAAGCATTTGGCTGCTGAGTTCTTACTAAATATTTAAATTTATTATTGAAACCTTCACTTATTATATTATTTGTTCTACCTTTGTTTTTCTTTGTAGCATTATGTACATTCCATAAATAAGGAGGAAATATTGGTGAAGATCGCCATAATCAAAATTTGATTTTGTAGTAGTTCTTTTGTAAGTCCCATTGTCCATTGACGTACGTTCTATCAAAGTATAACAATAGTTCATCGATATCGGGATCATTGAGGTCATTTGATAAATCATATAGCACTGACATACCTAAACAATTAGTAGGTATAGTAAAACGTATATAATTGTAGTTATTGTAATAATATAATTAACATAATATATAATAGTACATAATATCTTTCTTAACATATTTCAGAGGTAATAATGCTAAACCTTTAATCAAGCCTGCAACCATTTGACGAACATTTTAATTTTCTTTATATTTTGAAGCTAATCCTATGCTTTGAACTTTAGGCCAAATACTTTGGGAAAGATGATAATAACAACATTGAATATTAATGTCGACAGACACTAATTCAATAGCTTGAATCATTGATTGTTCAAAGTCAACACTTATAGTTTTTACATTCAACTCAGACAACATACTTTTAAGTTTTGATAAAAGTTCAACATATATTTTAGATTCTGAACGAAGTGATGAATGTATTGCATTTACTATGATGTGTGTTTTTTTTTTTTTTTTTTTGTGTCTGACTCCAACATTTGGAGCAGTAATAATGCTCCGATTTTTGACTTCAGCCCCTCTTTGAATAGGGAATTGAATCTAGTTGGTACTTTAGGGAGGTCAAAATTAAAATTTTCTAATAGTTTTCAAAAAAATCGAGAAAAACAAAAAAAAAAATGACAGAAAAATGGAAATTTTACGGAAAAACCACTTTTCGACAAAATCGATTTTTTGATTTTGCTGTAACTCAAAAACGAATTATTGTAAATACTTGAAATTTTCACCAAATGTTTATATTATGGTTATCTCTTTACAGTTAAATTTTCAAAATATTTTGACCATTTTTAAGCTACTAATAGACAATTGAAATTTTCGACTTTTCTAAGTTTTTTTTTCTTCAAATGCCGATAAAAATTTTTTGGGTGGCCAGAAAATCTTGAAAATTTAATACAAGGTTTCTTATAAGTTGTTCTTAAAGTGATAAAAAAAAATCCGAAATCGTTAGTCACAATTTTTTTTTATAAGTGTTTAAAGTTCGAATTTATACGAAATATGTCAAAATTTAAATTAAATTTCATACGCTCATAATGCGAATGTTGGCCATAGTAACCATAGTAACATATAAAAACTATACTATTTGTTTCAAAATAGAATATTTGACAATATTTAAATATAATATATCCTAAACTGACAAATCATCTTCGTTCAGAATCGTTTTTCGTATACAATGATACCTATCATTGCATTCAAATTTAACCTACCCTAGTCCGAGGTCCACCCCATCCCCTAATGTACAGCAGAGCGATACTCACTTACCAACTTATTTTTAGTTTTTCTTTGTAATAAAGCATAAACAAATGGAATTGATGTGTTTTTAATACATGCATGAATAATGTATACTTGATAAAAGTCTTTAGGACAAGTAAAAAATGTTCCATCCATACACCACTTGTCCCATTTTGACAACTCTAACATTCCTTCGGGAGACGGGAAAACAGTAAATTATTCGGTTGATATTGTTTTCATTATCAAATAATAAAAACTGTTTTGGTTCGGCACCTCCTATAGTAGCCCAATTACTATTTATTTTCAATTCCAATAAAGGGCATAGCTGCGAAGGATACTTTGTATTCTGAATTCTTCTTAGTGATCTTTTGATCGATTTTTCATCTGTCAATAAAACCATTGCTTCGTTTGATAAATTAGACGTTTCTTCTGCAAAAACTCTGGAAGGAGTATCAAAATTGTTTTGAGCTTTAGTACCTATATTCATATTCAACATGGCTTTTGTTACTTCTACTTGCGTTGAGGACGGTGGATGATTTTCATGTTCAATATTTTTCAACACATTTAAAATCGATTGATCAGTTGTTATACTACCTACATTTTTTCTTTTTTTTTCTACACACTCATCCCATCTAATTTTGTTGTTAGCAAGAATACTTGTTTTGTATACATATATTCATTAAAAACAATTTTCAAACCTCCTCTGTCAGTTTTAAGGATTTCTACTTTATTCATGATCATAACCTCGAACGATTTTTATTTTAAAACTTTTTCACTTTACGAGTTACCTACAATCACTAAACCACTTATTATTGTTTACAATTTTTATACAAAACCTTCGCTCATGACGATATAAGATTGTAGAAGAATCTTATCTTAATAGTTTTTGACAACTCATCAATTGATTAGGTTTTAGATACAATTTTTAATTCCAATGTTACTAGCTAATAATACAGTATGCAAGTATGCTATTATGCTAATAGGTAGTTGAAGGTTTTAAAAATAGTTTAGAATTTAGGTATGGATAATATACAATCATGACAATCGACTGATTGGTAAGCAATAAGTATAATATTATTATATTATTGTATGTAATTTGTATTTGATTAAAATTTTACATATTATGTATAAATATGTATACCTAATAATATAGGTCATAATATAGGATATGGCGATAGCAATGTCATATAAAACGTTTACGCTCGGCGCAACCTTACAGGGTCCTGATGTTATAATTTAAAAAAATAGAATGTTCCAACCATATTTTGAGGAACTATATTAATAAGCTTCACGAGCTTTAAAAAAAAAGGCAATAAAGGTGAAAGTGTGCCGGGTCGTATGCGCAATTTATTAGTCTACAGTCGAGTTGAACGACTTCGTGCTGCTGTTATAAAGACGGTAAAATACAGAAAACAACAAAATAATATTTTATATGAGGATTCGGTTAAAATGCTGAAGAAAGATATTGTCATTTGTCAATAGCCCTAATTATGTATTCGGTGATTATGAGAATTTTAGTGATTATTTTTGCACGAGGAAAAATTTAGGTATAGTAATATAATATTATAAGTATACATTTATAAATAATTTTAGGCATTAGTTATTACTTTATTATTTTCTAGGCGAAAAAAATTACGTGTCAGATATGAAACGAGTGGGCCTATGGGATGATATAGGTTCAATAAGAATTACTTTAACATACCATACAGACAATTGTATGTTTAATTTAAATAACAATGCAGCAGAAAGTTAAAGTTCTATTTTGGCCAGATTTGTCGGAGGTAAAAGAATTAATTTGTGTCTTAGGATTTTTGATTGACGTACTATCTAATATTTTGCATTTAAATACTTTTTTCTGATGTGTTTTAATATTTAAATATATAATTAGTATTATATTGAAACGTCATTATAGCCATTTATAAGTGTATGGTGTACCGGTCGCCGGTCGGGTAAATTAAATACACGGAGATAAAATATGTAAATAATGTCTATGACTGCAGCCAATTAATAGGAAGGCACTGGTGGTACAACTACGCGGGAATGTCATAGGCCATAGATAATAGCTTACACAGTAGGTACACACAAAAATGCATGTAAAAATAACTGCCTAAATATTACCATAGAATACTATATTATATTATTCCTTAAAATATGCACTAACATACTCAGTATCATGGCTTAAATATATTTATCCAATTCTTTGCCAAATTTATTTTGTCACGAGGAATCCGTAGCTAGGTAATACTACAAAAAATTATAGACTATTATTTTTGGTCGTCATTAACAATTATTCTATTTGATAAACAACAGAACGTGATTGCTTATTTAATATGTTTTAATAATTTAGAATTAACGATAAATATTATTAGTTAAAATTAAATGTATTTAACTATTATTTTAAAATGTTACGATCAAAAAGAACAAAGCTCATTGCGGAATCTGAGAGATGTAAATTCGTAAGTACATATTTATTTTACCACTTTTGTATCAACATTTTACACTAATTGTTTTCTTTATTTTTATAAATTATTATTTTAAATTGTAATTATGTAATATGTATTATATTTAAACATTTTAAACCAATGAGCATTTTATGAAAGTCTACAATCTGGGGAGGTTGATGACTAGTTATAACATTTTACTCTAATTGTTTGCTTAATTTTTATGATTTATTATTTTAAATTGTAATTATGTTTTTATAAATATATTTAAATCAGTAGTAAACTAGTAAAAGCATACTACTTGTTCCTATACAACTATGATATTCCTTTTTTTTAAATTATAATGTGAACTGTAAATACTATGTTAAAGTTTGTTAATTATTAAACTTAAATAGATAATTACAAGTTCCTGATTGATCATGTTAAATTGGTTATTTTAAGAATATTTTATTTAATTGTTATTAAATAATTTAATTAATAGAACAACTGTGGTAAATAATGAAAATGTAATAATAATAATATACCTACTTTTATTTTATTAAATGTTTGATTTTTATCAAATGTGCAGTGGTGGAACTAAGGGAAGGATTCATCCCGGACGTAAAATTTTAGTAGGCATAATTTTTTTGTGGGCCTTTAATTTTTGATAGGTATTAGAAATTAAAAAGCTTTTTATGTCACATAATTTGTTTAAGATTTTCTGATGACCACGTTTATTGGAATGAAAAGCAAAAAATGAAACCAGCGTAAAATAATTTAATAGTTATTCTATGATTAATTATTATAGAGTGCGTAGCTGCGCGATCGGCGTACGTAGACGATCGACAGACAACAGTGTATATTACATAGAGACATAAAAAGACAAGAATATTTTTATTTTTAAATAATTTTATTTATAGGTACTTATGAAGGCGGCTTGATATATTTTATTCCAAAACATGATTTTAATTCGTTTACCTACAATAATCGGTTATGATAATAATAGGTATTCGTCGAAAAACAATATATTTTGTAATAAAATTGATATATTTGTGACTTGCCAGCTATTTTCAATTCAAATATCGATTATGATATTATAGAAAAATAAATATTTGTTTTTAATAAATAATATAATATCAAATCCTTGGTTACAAAAAATATTATTATTATAAAATTTATATTTATTATAGTTATTAGTGTTATTACGTAATACGTTATAACCTACGGTGTTCGTTGCGAAGTTATGTCGCGAACTACTGTCGGTTCAGCCGTTCTCAATTGATGAATTCTTATACATTTTTGTTTCCATTTTTATATATAGGTATGGATTTTTAATTTCTTTTTTTACCATGACAAACTTGCTATAACATTTTGAATAAATGATTTATTTTATTTAAATGGTTGCCATTGACTAACTATAATTATTAAGTTTATAATCAATATGAGCACGTCTCAATGCATTTGCTTCTTCACGTTCCTCTTGCGTTTGATTATAACGGATATTATTATATTTAAATATTGTCATACATTCTATTTTGAAGCTAATTCAAACATTTAAGTAAAAGTTTCAAGATCTTACGTTTAGTAATTTTTTAAAAATAACAAAAATCGAAAATTATTTATTAGTAAAACGTTATTTTACACGTGTATTTTTGATTTCAAATTAAAATTAAAACTTTAAACACTCTTAAAATTTTTTAAATTGAATAATCCTCAAACTTTTTAATAATTATTTTAAGCTTAACTTATGGACAGCATAGTATTAAATTTTCAATACTTAGCTTTTGATAGTAAAATATTTATACATTTTTTACTACCAAATAGTGAAAAATATTCACGATTTTGACGAATTTTTGTCAATATTTGAACTTCAAATGCTAATAAAAAAAAATTGTGCCTATGTATTTGTATAATTTTTGAATGAGAGTTAGAACAAGTTATGTGGACCCTTCTATTAAATTTTCAAGTAATTTGTCCCAGCTAAATTTTTTTTATCAACATTTATAAAAAATAAAATAAATAACTGGTAAAATTTTCAAGTATTTACGACCTATACTTTTGAATAACAACAAATATCAAAAACCGTTTGAGGCTAAACCGTTATTTAACGCAGTTTTGTAAAAATTTAAATTTCAAACACTCATAAAAATTTTTGGCTGGAATTGGCACAAAATTACTTGACAATTTTCGCAATTTTGACATATTTCGTATAAATTCGAACTTTAAGCACTTATAAAAAAATATTGTTAGTGATTTCGGATTTTTTTTTATCACTTTAAGAACAATTTATAAGAAACCTTGTATTAAATTTTAAAGATTTTCTGGCCGGCCAAAACAATTTTATCGTTATTTTAAAAAAAAATACTAAAAAAAATTAAAAATTTCAATTGTCTATAAATAGTTCAAAAAAAGTCAAAATTCTTTGAAAATTTAACTGTGTTTAGAGAACGCTAATTTAAACATTTGATGAAAATTTCAAGTGTTTACATCGATTAGTTTTTGAGTTATAGCAAAATAAAAAATTCGATTTTGTCGAAAACTGCTTTTACGTAAAAATTCCCGTTTTTCTGCCTTTATTTTTTTTGTTTTTCTCGATTTTTTTGAAAACTGATGGAAAATGTTTACTTTTCACCTCTATAATGCACCAAGGATATCCAATTTGCCATCGGAAACCACCCCCAAAGTTTATGAAAAATTATAAATATAATATTTAATATTTATAATATAATAATAAATATTATAAAATATAAAATTGAATAAAAGTTGAAATTTTATTTTGCATTTTTTCCTTGTATATTTTGACTTTTTTTAGTGCATGTTTGCATGCATATTTTACAATTTTAAATGCATATAAATTCGGTCTTTACTTATAAGAAACACGAGGACTCCCGGGTAAGAAACAGTTATTGTTTAAAGCGGAGGTTAGATTCTTAGAAAACAAACTACCGAAAAAAAACATTAAGTGAAACAAATATTATTATAATATGTTCATGCCAATAAATATCAATGAATTATATTAAATATATTATTTATAAATTATATGAAAAAAATTGTATGATTTTAATGATTTCCGGTTCAGCCACCGTTCATAAAATTATTTATTGTTTTCAATATAATTACTTTAAACAGAAATAAACACAACACTGGCTTGAAACATTGTGTCACAGAATAAAAATGTGTTGACAAACAATCTAATTCTCAGTACAAAATATTGTAAATATGGCGCTCAAGAAAATTAATCTACACAATACGGGTGAAAAATCCTACATATGGTGGCTTGTGACAAGACGTTCTCTCAAAAAAGCACTCCGACTAGTCACCAGAGGACACATACGGGTGAAAAACTGTGCGCATGTGACGAGTGTGGTGAGTCGTTCTCTCAAAAAAGCACTCTGACCCGTGAAAAACCGTACGCATGTGACGAGTGTGGTAAGTCCTCATAATTCTCAGTACATAATATTGTAAATATGTATCATAATATGGCGCTCAAGAAAGAGAGTTTTGTTTGTTGGATGATCGCTTCTTCTCGGTCAGCCCAACCACGATGGTATATACCCGCCCCTGTGACTTGTTTAAGGACTTAAGGTCATAGCAAAAGCAATTGATGCAATTTGTTACTTTCATAAGAGTATCAAATACATACTTTAAATAGCTGATCCCCGTGCACTTTGTTGCCCGTTAAAAATCGTATTAAACACCGTTTAAAATAATTAAATAATTTTTTTTTTGTTTTAAACACAATCATCAATTGCTTCGTCGTATAGGAGGCATATCAAATATAAATTATTATGTTTTTTTAATACAAATTTTTTTAAGGTCTTCCCAGGAATTTTTTATTATATTTTATTCAAACAATTAAATTGAATAAATATTGTCTATAACATTTCCATGGCAACACAAAAATATTATAGTTTTAATTTATTTTTTATATTTTGACGGTATCGGGTTCAAATCCCAGACATCAATAAATAGTTTTTGCACTTTTTCTACTTATTCTGTAGACTTTTTAAAAATGTTCGTTCATAAAAACCTTCTCCTGGCAATTCCGAACAGTTGAAAAAAAAATTCAGCCAAATCGGTCCAGGGGTTGTTGAGTTATGCGCTTACCAACACATTTTGCGATTCATTTTTATATAGGTATAAGAAAGATTATTATTAATTTTCCAAACAGGTAGTTTCGGCGGAATCGTTAATTCCTCGTTTTTAGGGGTGAAATTAGTTAATCATTTACCTTATTTATCGTCATATTGACATTTACATTTCAATGTTTTCTTATTTTTTTTTTCTTGAAAATAGCTTAATTATGACTAATTTATACAATTGAATGTATATATATTTACCAAGATAAAAATCAATACTGAAAAAGTATTTGAAAAAGTATCATTTACCTTTACATTGACATTTTGATTTAATTGTTTTTGTTTTCTTCTTTTTTTTTATTGTTATCTCTGTAAAAAATTAGGTATATATAATATATATATATCATGAAAATAGCTTAATTATGACTAATTTATACAATTGAATGTATATATATTTACCAAGATATAAATCTATACTGATATTTATTGGCATGGACATGGTAACTATAAAAAATATTTTTCCACTGTTTGGAAAAGTGTTTCCCTATAGAAAACATAAATGATAATTATATATCTTATTATATCTTGAATCTATATAGTATAATAAATAATTAATTATGTGAAATTAGTTAATCATTTACCTTATTTATCGTCATATTGACATTTACATTTAATTTTTTTCGTTTTCTTCTTTTTTTTTTCTTTTTTTCTATTATTATATCTGTAAAAAATTGGGTATATATTATATATATATATCATGAAAATAGCTTAATTATGACTAATTTATACAATTGAATGTATATATATTTACCAAGAAAAAAATCTATATTTTTTGTTAATGTCATGGAGATTGTTGCAATAAATAATATTTTCTCAATTTTTGGAAAAGTGTTTCCCTATAGAAAACATAAATGATAATTATATATCTTATTATATCTTGAATCTATATAGTATAATAAATAATTAATTATGTGAAATTAGTTAATCATTTACCTTATTTATCGTCATATTGACATTTACATTTAATTTTTTTCGTTTTCTTCTTTTTTTCTATTATTATATCTGTAAAAAATTGGGTATATATTATATATATATATCATGAAAATAGCTTAATTATGACTAATTTATACAATTGAATGTATATATATTTACCAAGATAAAAATCAATACTGAAAAAGTATCATTTACCTTTACATTGACATTTTGATTTAATTGTTTTTGTTTTCTTCTTTTTTTTTATTGTTATCTCTGTAAAAAATTAGGTATATATAATATATATATATCATGAAAATAGCTTAATTATGACTAATTTATACAATTGAATGTATATATATTTACCAAGATATAAATCTATACTGATATTTATTGGCATGGACATGGTAACTATAAAAAATATTTTTCCACTGTTTGGAAAAGTGTTTCCCTATAGAAAACATAAATGATAATTATATATCTTATTATATCTTGAATCTATATAGTATAATAAATAATTAATTATGTGAAATTAGTTAATCATTTACCTTATTTATCGTCATATTGACATTTACATTTAATTTTTTTCGTTTTTTTTCGTTTTCTTCTTTTTTTTTCTTTTTTTCTATTATTATATCTGTAAAAAATTGGGTATATATTATATATATATATCATGAAAATAGCTTAATTATGACTAATTTATACAATTGAATGTATATATATTTACCAAGAAAAAAATCTATATTTTTTGTTAATGTCATGGAGATTGTTGCAATAAATAATATTTTCTCAATTTTTGGAAAAGTGTTTCCCTATAGAAAACATAAATGATAATTATATATCTTATTATATCTTGAATCTATATAGTATAATAAATAATTAATTAATATAGTATTAATAAATATCCTACAATATTGCCGTAGGTAATAAATATTAATTTTTGAAATAACTACTTACTTTTTCCTTTTTTGTATCTTTATTTGAACCTATATTTGGACAAAAATATAAAATACATTTGTATACTATTATTTTAAAAAATTTGACAATTTATTATTTTCTAAAGAAGTCTGATTGAAATTACCTTGACTGCTGAAATCCATGGCTAAAAGACTCCTGTTCCATACATGATTGCGCCAGGACAGTAAAATGCTACTTCGTTCGCACGGATGAACAGATCTGTTATATGAAACACCGAAATGAAAATTATTTTTACTTAATTTATCTTTTAGATTCTGAACGAAGTGATGAATGTATTGCTTTTACAATGATGTGTTTTTTTTTTTTTTTTTTTTTTTTTTTTTGTGTCTGACGACAACATTTGGGGAAGTAATAATGCTCCGATTTTTGACTTCAGCCCCTCTTTGAATAGGTAATTGAATCTAGTTGGTACTTTGGGGGGGGGGGGGGGGGGGTCAAAATTAAAATTTTCAAATAGTTTTCAAAAAAATCGAGAAAAACAAAAAAAAAATGACAGAAAAATGGCAATTTTACGAAAAACCACTTTTTGATTTTTTGATTTTGCTGTAATTCAAAAAGGAATTATTGTAAATACTTGAAATTTTCACCAAATGTTTATATTATGGTTATCTCTTTACAGTTAAATTTTCAAAAAATTTTGACCATTTTTAAGCTACTTATAGACAATTGAAATTTTCGACTTTTCTAAGTTTTTTTTTCTTCAAATGCCGATAAAAAATTTTTGGGTGGAGAAAATCTTGAAAATTTAATACAAGGTTTCTTATAAGTTGTTTTTAAAGTAGTAAAAAAAAATCCAAAATCGTTAGTCACAATTTTTTTTTATAAGTGCTTAAAGTTCGAATTTATTCGAAATATTTCAAAATTTAAATGAAATTTCATACTCTCATTATGCGTATGTTGCCTAATATTTTTTTTATTAATAAACAAATACTATAAAGTAACCATAGAAACATAATATAAAAACTATACTATTTGTTTCAAAATAGAATATATGACAATATTTAAATATAATATATCCTAAACTGACAAATCATCTTCGTTCAGAATCGTTTTTCGTATACAATGATACCTATCATTGCATTCAAATTTAACCTACCATAGTCCGAGGTCCACCCCACTCCCTAATATACAGCAGAGCGATACCCACTTACCCGCTTTTTTCTTTTTAAACTATTTAAAAACATGAGAAATGTTCGATTTTTTTTCTATAAATGGCGATAAAAAAATATTCGATGAGTCAAACTTCTTAAAATTTAATTTTTATACAAAATACCACATAAGTTATTCTTGTATATTTATAAAATTATTAAAAATTCTTATGTACAATTTTTTGTATACATTTTTCCAATTTTTATAAAATTTGTCAAAATTACGAAAACTACAAGCTACAAGTATTTTTACGGTAAAGAACTTACAAAATCATTTATTTTTGTATCTTAGGTTTGAAAATGTACCTCATAAATATTTTATGATGAAACTAAAGAATCTAAAAATAATATATAAACACAACAATTGTTTACAGAAATTTGAAAAAGTTCAAATTTTTTAAGATATCGTATTTTAACAATGAATAACACTATACTAATTATTTTTTTATAAATCAAAAATATTCGTAGGAATTTAAAACCTTACGACTATTATATTATGAATTTTACTATGAGCAATGACATTTTTAATTTATTTTAAGACATCATCTTTTTATACTATATGAATCTATTTTACTGATTTAAAGTAAATGCTAGTAGTAGGTTAGTAGTAGTAGTAGTAGTAAACTAAATTTTCACCTTATTTTTATATTAACATTATCTATTTACGATTGAATTTTCAGAATAGTTAGAATTCTTTTATGTTATTTATAAAGCATTGAAATTTTCGATTTTTCCAAATTTTTTTTTCTTGAAATGTAGATAAAAAAATTTGCCATAATAAAAAATCTTTAAAACTTAATACAAGGTATATTATAAGTTGAACTTATATAGGTATTATACTAATTCTGATGATTTTTTAGTCAATAATAATTACTATTAACTAATTTGTAGGATATATTAATATATTATTATCTTCATGATATCGTTTAAAAAAAAAAAAAAGAACGAGAAAATTTATAAGTTTAGACGAACACGACGGTTTCTAACACACAACGACAACAGGCTTCCTTATTGTTCCAATACAGGTTGCAGGACTGTTGACACATATATGGACAGTCTATTCAAACAATGAAACGGATTTCCGCAAGTGACGAAACATAAATATTGGATATGAGAACGAAGTATTATAAGGTGTATATATTATATATTATATATGTGTATATATATTACTATTACAATATTTATGTAAAAAAAAAGGGCGAGAGATACATACAAATAATTAATTATAAAGAGAAAGAGTGTTCAGAAAAAAAAAAAATAATAAGGTTAGAAATTAAGTGATTGAAATTTTACAATAATATCAACATAAAAAAACAAAAATGATGTTGACATCTGCAAAATATTACGTAGATTAAATTATTCATGATCATCAGATACTGATAATTCAGACAACAGGTATAAAACAATCAGCACTCATTTGATAAAAAATTATGCAACATGCGTGTGATCGTATTTTTGAGCAAAAAAAAAGAAAGAAAATTTTAATAAATATACATATAGATGTATTATATCTGAAGTGCATTCTGTGTACAAACATATCATGTCAATATCAGTCATCACAATATTATCACAGTGGTGTATTCAAATAATCTAGTAAAATTTCAATCAATTTACAAAAAACTAACCTTAAAAATATGTTAAAAAAAAAATCATTGTTATATAAAAAACGATTCATATTGTAATTTTGTCTCCGTCATACGTTAGGATAGTTTTTATCCCGATTAATGACCTCAATAGTCAATATATTAAAACTTTATTATGTTTAGGGCTGTGCGGTTATTTAATCGATTATTTGAATAAAAGATTGTTTATAAATGCTAAACAATACTCATATAATTTAGGTCAATGAAGCAAATGAGCTGAGACAACAAAATGTATTAGATACCTATTAAAGAGTATCGGAATGTGAGAAAAGGTGACTCTTCTGAAAGTCACGGTACGGATAAAGTACTGTGATCAGAGAACGAATATTTTATGTGTTTTAATAAAGATATTATGTTGTTGAATTTATATTTTGTTTGTATTTATTTAAAGTATCTGTTTTTCTTTTACGTTAGTAATGTTAGTATATAAACGACAGTACGAACATAACAAACTGTTATTACTATTAAGTACTACAGTAAAACCTCGATAAGACGGAACTTTGGTAAAACGGAAACCCTGGTTATACGGAAAATTTCTTTGGTGCTTTTTTTCAAATTTCATTTTTTTGAATCCCGTCAAAACGGAAACTTTGTCACGGAAAAATTGCATGGTCTTAAGCGATTCTGTCTTATCGAGTTTTTACTGTACCAATTACTTTTTTTGTAAAGCACTGTTCACACGGCCATGTACGGCAGAAGAAGGAACGGGCGACCGTGTTAATCTGGCGAGCCGGCCGCGGCGGCACAAATAACGCACACATTTTTTTTTTTTTTATTATAATCAATGATAATCTAAAAATTACAATACACAAGTTTATAATTACAATATAACGATTATCTATCTCCGAGCTTGAGTAAGAGATAGAGAGAATAACGTAACTGTTCCATGTCACCCGAAACTACTCAATGTGATAACTTAGATCATTCACTTTTTATATTTTTTTTAATCAAGTTATGGTTAAATTTCATTTTTTTTTGAACATTTTTTACTTGTCCTAAAGACTTTTATCAAGTATACATTATTCATGCATGTATTAAAAACACATCAATTCCATTTGTTTATGCTTTATTACAAAGAAAAACTAAAAATAAGTTGGTAAGTGGGTATCGCTCTGCTGTATATTAGGGGGTGAGGTGGACCTCGGACTATGGTAGGTTAAATTTGAATGCAATGATAGGTATCATTGTATACGAAAAACGATTCTGAACGAAGATGATTTGTCAGTTTAGGATATATTATATTTAAATATTGTCATATTTCTATTTTGAAACAAATAGTATAGTTTTTATATGTTACTATGGTTACTTTATTGTATCTGTTTATTAATAAAAAAAGTATTAGGCAACATACGCATAATGAGAGTATGAAATTTCATTTAAATTTTGAAATATTTCGTATAAATTCGAACTTTAAGCACTTATAAAAAAAAATTGTGACTAACGATTTCGGATTTTTTTTTATCACTTTAAGAAAAACTTATAAGAAACCTTGTATTAAATTTTCAAGATTTTCTGGCCACCCAAAAATTTTTTATCGGCATTTGAAGAAAAAAAAACTTAGAAAAGTCGAAAATTTCAACTGTCTAATAGTAGCTTAAAAATGGTCAAAATATTTTGAAAATTTAACTGTAAAGAGATAACCATAATATAAACATTTGGTGAAAATTTCAAGTATTTACAATAATTCGTTTTTGAGTTACAGCAAAATCAAAAAATCGATTTTGTCGAAAAGTGGTTTTTTCCGTAAAATTTCCATTTTTCTGTCATTTTTTTTTTGTTTTTCTCGATTTTTTTGAAAACTATTTGAAAATTTTAATTTTGACCCCCCTAAAGTACCAACTAGATTCAATTTCCTATTCAAAGAGGGGCTGAAGTCAAAAATCGGAGCATTATTACTGCTCCAAATGTTGTCGTCAGACACAAAAAAAAAAAAAAAAAAACACACATCATAGTAAAAGCAATACATTCATCACTTCGTTCAGAATCTAAAATAAATATTTTGGTAATATAAATACATGGATGTTTAAATAAAAATACAACAAGTTCTAATTTAATTTTCCTTAAATATTATTTAAAATTACATGATTTAATTTTTTAATAATAGGTACATAAATAATTATTGCATTTTTCGGATATTATTCGTGAAATTCGCTTAGGTATTTGTGGATGCCAAATTACCGTATTCTGCGGATAATCGAGAGTACACTGTATATATGTATCAATAAATGTCAATGAAAAATGAAATATACATTATTTAGGTATATAAGTACATTTAAATAATATAGCTAAATAAGTTATTTTTTTTCATTTCCTGAAAAGTAGTAATTTTAATTTACTTGCACTGTCCATACTATAGGTAAGTACCTATACATAGAAACAGTTGAAATTTGAACGGTCGTTCGTACAATAAATTGTTCTCTATTTCATTATTATTAATATATAGGTAATAGGTATACCTACATATAAATTCATGTGTATTTAATGCTCTTCATAGGTACTTATTTACTGACATGCATACATGAATATATTATTGTATTACATAAATATGTTTATGCTATATATATTATAATATGATGATCGAGGACTAGCTTATTGCGTGAAATTCTATGTTAATTTTGATTTGTCTATTGGACTCTATAAATTACAGTCTAATACCTATAATAAAATACCGCAGCTTTAGCTTTGAATCTACGATTTTTTTCTGCAAAATATCATTATTTCAAATTTTACGTGTACTATTATTTGAATTTATATATTATATAAGTCCAATAGTGCATATAATTTGAGTCCTGGAAAATGAAGAGCTTAAACATCCTCAGTTTTTTTTATTGAAATTGCGCTTATGATAATATCATATCAGCCTTGTTATGACTTTACGAGTAAGGCTACTACTACTACTATTTCTACTACTCAGTATATTACCTATATCTATGTTATTAGTGGGAAAAAAAACTGAAAAGGATTATAATTTATAAAAGACTTCTGATAGACAGAAAAATAAAAAGAAGCATTAATCATTTTTATGTATTTTGCAAGAGGTTATTGATTATTGTATAAATATAAATTAAATAGATAAGCTAATTCATACCGATACCTTTGTAAAATATGAATTCTAAATAATATTAGATTACAATTTAATTTAGTAACTAGTATAATAATATGATAAATTGTTTATTCCAAGTTTAATGCTTACAATTTTAAACCAATATATATATTTTGATATATTATAAACAATAAACAAGTATTTCTTAGTGATACAAAATTGTTTATTTATTTTACTGTGGTATTGACAATATTTAGTTATCAGAAAATGTTATAAATAAATATATAGTAAAATAAATATTAAATATCTATAAATTTATAAAAAATTTATTACTTAACATTCAAACTTAACAACTTCAAGAACTAAGTGGCATGGATAAAAGGATTATTTTACAAATATTCTCAGGTAAAAACATTAAATGATAAATCATATTATGACTTATGAGTATAGGCAGTATAGCAAACTTAATTGTATATGTATTATTGTTTCTTGAGTTTAATTATTATTAATATAAATAAAAAAGGGTAAGCGGGTATCGCTCTGCTATATATTAGGGGGTGGGGTGGACCTCAGACTATGGTAGGTTAAATTTGAATGCAATGATAGGTATCATTGTATACGAAAAACGATTCTGAACGGAGATGATCTAGTCAGTCTAGGATATATTATCTTAAATATTGTCATATATTCTATTTTGAAACAAATTCAAACATTTAAGTATAAAAGTTTCAAGATCTTACGTTTGATAATTTTTTAAAAATAACAAAAATCGAAAATTATTTAGTTGTAAAACGTAATTTTACACGCGTATTTTTGATTTAAAATTAAAATTAAAACTTTAAACACTCGTAAAATTTTTTAAATTGAATAATCCTCAAATTTTTTTATAATTATTCTAAGCTTAACTTATGGACAGCATAGTATTAAATTTTCAATTCTTAGCTTTTGATAGTAAAATATTTATAAATTTTTAAATACCAAATAGTTAAAAATATTCATAATTTTGACGAATTTTTGTCAATATTTGAACTTCAAATTCTAATAAAAAAAAATTGTGCCTATGTATTTTTATAATTTTCGAATTAGAGTTAGAACAAGTTATGTGGACCCTTCAATTAAATTTTCAAGTAATTTGTCCAAGCTAATTTTTTTTATCAACGTTTATAAAAAAAAAAATTAAAATAAATTGATTATTTCAAATGTCTATAAATAGCTAAAAAAAAGTCAAAATATTTTGAAAATCAAATCACTAAAAGAAAATAAATAACTGGTAAAATTTTCAAGTATTTACGACTTATACTGTTTGAATAACAACAAGTATCAAAAATCGTTTGAGGCTAAACCGTTATTTAACGCGGTTTTGTAAAAATTTAAATTTCAAACACTTATAAAAAATTTTTGTCTGAATCCGGTAGAGTTTTTTTTACAGATATTTGAAGGAAAATGTATGGAGAACCTTGTACCAAATTTTCAATACTTAGTTATAAAAGAAAAAAATCTTACGATTTTTCAACTACAAAATTACTTGCAAATTTTCGCAATTTTGACATATTTCGTATAAATTCGAACTTTAAGCACTTATAAAAAAAAATTGTGATTAACGATTTCGGATTGTTTTTTATCACTTTAAGAAAAACTTATAAGAAACCTTGTATTAAATTTTCAAGATTTTCTGGCCGGCCAAAAAAATTTTATCTTTCTTTTAAAAAAAAATACTAAAAAAAATTAAAAATTTCAATTGTCTATAAATAGTTCAAAAAAAGTCTAAATTCTTTGAAAATTTATCTGTGTATGTAGAACGCTAATATAAACATTTGGTGAAAATTTCAAGTATTTACATCGATTAGTTTTTGAGTTATAGCAAATTAAAAATTCGATTTTGTCGAAAACTGGTTTTGCGTAAAAAATCCCGTTTTTCTGTCACTTTTTTTTTGTTTTTCTCGATTTTTTTGAAAACTGTTGGAAAATGTTTACTTTTCACCTCTATAATGCACCAAGGATATCCAATTTTACATCGAAAACCACCCGCAAAGTTTGAAATTGAAACATTATGTCGACTAGTTATGCTGTACACAGACACAAAAACAAAAAAAAAACACACATCATTGTAAAATCAATACATCATCACTCCGTTCAGAATCTAAAAAAATCAGTAATAATTGATAAATTAGAGTTTACAATGTTTTATGAGCTTAGATCTAACTATATTTTTACAACAGTTATAGGTATGTTTAATTAAGATTTATTAAATATGAGAAACAGTAAGAGTATACGAAAAACGATTCTGAACGGAGATGATTTGTCAATCTGGGATATATTATATTTAAATATTGTCATACATTCTATTTTGAAACAAATTCACAAATTCAAATATTTAAGTAAAAGCTTCAAGATCTTACGTTTAAAAATAACAAAAATTGAAAATTATTTATTAGTAAAACGTAATTTTACACGTGTATTTTTGATTTCAAATTAAAATTAAAACTTTAAACACTCATAAAATGTTTTAAATTGAATAATCCTCAAACTTTTTTAAAATTATTCTAAGCTTAACTTACGGACAGCATAGTATTAAATTTTCAATTCTTAGCTTTTGATAGTAAAATATTTATAAATTTTTAACTACCAAATAGTGAAAAATATTCATGAATTTGACGAATTTTTGTCAATATTTGAACTTCAAATGCTAATAAAAAAAAATTGTGCCTATGTATTTTTATAATTTTTGAATCAGAGTTAGAACAAGTTATGTGGACCCTTCAATTAAATTTTCAAGTGATTTGTCCCAGCTAAATTTTTTTTATCAACATTTATAATAAAAAATTGACAATTTCAATTGTCTATAAATAGCTCAAAAAAAGTCAAAATATTTTGAAAATCAAATCACGTAAAGAAAATGGCAATCTAAATAACTGGTAAAATTTTCAAGTATTTACGACTTATACTGTTTAAATAACTACAAATATCAAAAATCGTTTGAGGCTAAACCGTTATTTAACGCGGTTTGTAAAAATTTAAATTTCAAACACTCATAAAAATTTTTTGTCTGAATCCGGTAGAGTTTTTTTTTTACATATATTTGAAGAAAAATGTATGGAGAACCTTGTACCAAATTTTCAAAACTTAGTTATAAAAGAAAAAAATTTTACGATTTTTCAACCACAAAATTACTTGCCAATTTTCGCAATTTTGACATATTTCGTATAAATTCGAACTTTAAGCACTTATAAAAAAATATTGTTAGTGATTTCGGATTTTTTTTTATCACTTTAAGAACAACTTATAAGAAACCTTGTATTAAATTTTCAAGATCTTCTGATCGGCCAAAAAATTTTTATCGTTATTTAAAAAAAAAATACTTAGAAAAATTGAAATTTTCAATTGTCTATAAATAGTTCATAAAAAGTCAAAATTCTTTGAAAATTTAACTGTGTGTGGAGAACGCTAATATAAACATTTGGTGAAAATTTGAAGTATTTACATCGATTAGTTTTTGAGTTATAGCAAAATAAAAATTTAGATTTTGACGAAAATTGGTTTTGCGTAAAAAATCCCGTTTTTTCCGTCATTTTTTTAGGGGTTTTCCCGACTCATTTAAAAAATATTGAAAATTTTTAACTTTTGACCCCCCAAAGTACCAACTAGATCCGATTTCCTTTTCAAAGAGGGGCTGAAGTCAAAAATCGAAGCATTTTTACTGCCCAAATGTTTTCGACAGACACAAAAAAAAAAACAAAAAAAAAAAAACACACATCATTGTAAAATCAATACATTCATCACTCCGTTCAGAATAATAGATACTATATAATTTTGACTAAAAGTTTTTTTAGTATAAATACTGAAAATTTATAGTCAATAAACTAAAATATATATGTTTATATACATACTATTTTTATATTTATACTATATTCACTATTTTATACTGAAAATATGTATACAATTTTACTTTTTAGCTTATGGGTTTGGTTTGATCAAAGGATCTATTGAAATACATGCAACATTTCTGAATCAAAAAATTGTAACACCTAAAATTCCAGTACACCAAAATGAATTGAAAATTACCTCAGACATTATATGGTATATGGATAATGCTATATTAAGAAAGTAAAAAAAAAAATGTTATTTGTTTTTATAATACTAATGGTTAATATTGTAAATTATTTTATTTGAGTTCAAAAATGTCTAATACATCTATAAGAGTTGAGTGCTTTCATGTTCCAATAAACAAAAATAGTCCAGAGGAAAAGCTTGGTTATCTTTTATTAAAAGTGAAAGGGGCACAAACTATTAATCCAGCATCCAATGACCGTGTAAGTAATACTTAACTATTTTAGATTTTCATACATAAACATAGTATATTACATATTTAATAATTTATTATTTTTTAAACACCAACACCTGGTTTTAAATTTAATTTCAAATTTCAACATTTTAGATAGAAAACAAACCATATAAATTAATAGGTACAAAAAGTGGTAGTTATGAACTTAATTTATCATTGCGAATTGAAGATTTCAATGATAAAGCTACAAAAAAATCACCTGAAGAAATTCAAAATTCAAAATCAAAGAATCAGAACGATTTGAAAAAAAGTAAATTATTGAATAGGTTATCTATTTATTTTCATATAATATATATTGGTCAAGGATTATTATAATTTAATAGAGTCATAGAATAATATTAAATTTAAAAAAACTAATTAACATTATTAATGTTACATTAATAACACTACTGGTTACTATTACTATAACCAATGAATGATAAATACTTAAGTAGCTTTAATATCTAAACATTAATATCACTTAAAAAACTGTCAAAATTTAAAATTTAAGTAACTTACAAATACAATAATTGATTTTTTTAGTGTTGATATGATAAGTACTATCATGTCTTAAAGTATTTTTATTTTTAGTAGAGGAAAATAAACATATTGAAGAAAATATTGAAATAGTTTTACCAAAATCTAACAAAAATAATATGTTGGGACAAATAGAATGTTTACCAGAAAATAATAAACCTCAGTAAGTTAAAATTATAAAGATTTTATGTTAATTTAATTATATTGTATAAATTATGTAAAATTATTAATTGAACATCAATTATATTTTGCATTAGACATTTATTCACTTTTGATGTTCAACAAAAATTAATTGAAGAATTAGAAAACTGGAAAGACAAACAAATGATAATATTTAATGAAAAAGTTATTATTTCATTGACATTGTTGATTAATTTATATTAAAATGTATTTAATTATGTTTATACAGTTAAAAACGAAAGAAGAACAATTGTTAAAAGATTTAAATGATAAATGGTCAGATGATAGAAAACACACTGAAGAAAAACTAACTTGTGCTATGTCTAAATGTAAAGTATTAGCCAAAGATTTGGAAAAAAGATCTGATATGTTAAAAGAAAGAGATGTTATAGTTACAGCCAAAGAACTTGAAGTATGATAAGACATTTTGTATTTTTTATCAATTTTTTCACTATTATAATTAAATATATCGAGGTTTTATAGTTAACTTGTCAAAAAGATAGAATGGACAATAAATATATTGGTTTAGTGCAAAATATGCAGTCTTCCAATGCTCAAACAATTAATGAAATGAGTAACAAAATTTTAGAATTGGAAACTCAATTGCACAAATCAGAAAAACTTAATATTTTATTAAGACAAGAAAATGAAGTACTAAAATATGATATCAATACCAATTGTGGATTACAAGTAAAAGAATTAGAGAAAAAAATTGTAATTCAAATTTTTGTTTTTTTTTTTAGAAATATTATAAGTGTATAAATATTAAATAAATAATTTGTTTAGTCAAATTTAGAGTGTAAAATTGAAGAAGCCAATAAGTCTTGTAAGTTCTTCAAAGAGCGGTGGATAATATCTATTAGAAAACTTAACGAATTGTACACCAAATTTCAAGAAACTAAAACCAATAGAAATTTTCTTAACAATAAACAAAAGTAAAAATTATATAAATATTTTATAATTAATTCAAAAGAAAGTATAATTTTGATATTTTCTAAATTAAAGACTTGATAAACCTGTATTTTTTAAATTATAAATATAATATATTATTTTGTTTTTTTTTTCAATGATTTTTAGTATTCAAAACATAGTGACTAACGAATTAAAAGAACGAAATCAAGATGAATTAAAATTAAGAACACTCTTAAATGATTTAAGTAAATTACGAGAAGATATGATTAACACTAATTATTTGAACTTATGAAAAACTTATATTGTAAGACCATTAACAAACAATTGAGTACCAATTATATTGTTTATAAAAAACATGTAAAGTTTATGAAGTTTTTTTTTATTTTTTATTTTTTTATTAAAATTAATATAATAATAATATATATTAGTGTTAAGAGGACGCTACTCACGGTTTGCTCTCTCCGTCTTACAAATGTATAGCAAATCTACGTTCAGTAGTATTTAGAGTGAATCGACTTGTTAGCTGTTATGAAACCTAATGGTCAAAACTTTATCTGTGTTCATACATAGACTTTTTAACGATGATTCTAATTTTAATAATCGATGATGAGTTATGAGAATCTTTAAACTGCAGTATTTTATACAAACAAAACTCGATAAAAAAAAATTAATTTTCGTAAAAACCTACATAAGTATGAACATTGATAAAGTTTTTACCATTAAGTTTTATAAACCTTCTTTTAAGTCGTGTAAATAAATATTTTTAATAAGACTACGAATCAAATATATTCATAGTTTGTACTTTTGAACTGTCTAGTATGGTAATAAATAAAAATGACCAACGAAAAAAGAATAATTTTTAAAAGTTTTAAATATTATATTAATTGATTATGAAAAATAAAAAATGATTATTTACACATATTTACACGACCCATATATACACACACACAAATTATATAAAAAAAATTATCTCTCAAAAAAAATATGTAAATATCAGATTATTATTATAATAATATCATGTTATAATTTTACCAGCGTAAGTATATAATATAAAAAATTAAAAAACATAGATACATAGATAACATTTGTTCAATTGGTTGGTCAAAAAAACTAAAATAATTATATTATATTGTACAATGTACATTGTTGTAAAAAAAAAATGTATTTTAAACTATAGTCTATAATCTATAATTATACTAAGTTAATATATTGTATTAAAAATATACAAAATTATAAAAATATACTAGGTAGGTACCTACTACCTAATTTGTAGTAAAAATGAAAAATAAAAGATATATTTTTTTATATTTTTTCACATAATTTTATGCAATAAGAAAACAAAATTTTTCAAAAGAAATAATACATGTTTTATATTTCAATATTTTTTTAAATTATATAAAAAAATTCATATTTTTCTTGAGGAAATTAGATACCGACCATTTTTAAGGAGTTCTATGTAGAAAATTTCTATGTGTATTGTGTATACATATGGTCATGTAAGTGTGTGCGTAATAAGTGATCATTTTTTAATTTTCATCTTCAATTAAAATATTATTTAATATTTTTTAGAAATTGTTCTTTTTTTTAGGGATTCGTTTAATATTTATACATCATTTTCTTGTTATTGTTTTCGGTTGTTCGTTGTCATAAGTGCCAGCGCCACGAGTGACAACATTGATATCGAGATTGTTGGTGAATGGTGATATCACACAGACACAGTTATATTGAATTTCACAAGTCACACTAGTCACTACTCACTAGTCAGTAGGTACTCAAACTGTCCTAAATGTCTACATCCTCAATTGTTTAGTATTTGTTTTTGTGTATGTTGTTATCGAAATCAAAACTCACAAATAATGTCACGATGGATTGAAGGAAAAACATAATGTACCTACTTCGATCATTTAAGTTTCTTAAACTATTTTACCCATTATTCTTTAGGTATATTTTAATAATATCCATCTTACACTTACACATTTATTGTTGTAATACATATTATGCATGACTGAATATATTATATTAATTTATATACCTACTATGAGTTATTAATTATGATGTATCGATTTTTAATATTTTTATTACATCCTCATAGTTTGATAAGATAATAATTAGGTATTTAAATTGTTGATAAAAATAATACCCGCGTGTGTTTTAACTTTTAAGTCAATTTTTATCAATTTATCCATTATATCAGTGCTCTTACCATATAGTCTTAAAAATTAAAACGAATAATTTCCTATGTATATATTGCTTATATCAACAAAGATTAAAGCTATATAGATAATAAGAGAGTAGACAGGAAATTGACAAGACTAAAATATTTTTATTTATTTTATCCTCCTATATCTTCTCATTCCTAGTTATATGTAATAATTAATAAATTATTCGTTGCCTAATACTGGTTAAACAGTTCAGTTACAACATTAATTATTGTTAAATAGCGGAACCATAACATTAAACCTACTATAACCTAATAAAAGAAAAATCAACATTCTTCCAAGCATGAAATGGATTTGTTAAAAAACTTACAAGTAGGTAGATAAATTATTTTCAACAAAATTAAATAAATCACAAAAATCATCTTCTAATACAATATTATAATATCATCAGTTAAATAGCAACAAGTCATATTACTACAGCATTATTAGAATCGAAATTTTTTTTTTTGGGAAGGGTTGTTTTGACGAGTTAAGAACGATGGTGCAAAAAAAAATTTGCGGAAATGATTATTTTGGAAGTTATAGCCTCCCAAAGTTAACAATTTTACGTTTATACGCATGCGCGCAACATAACTAATGCCGCGCGAGGACCTCGAGTTTGGCGACCGGAGGACTTTTTTAATTGTTTTTATACTTTAACTGTGTAACACTGCCCATATACTACGACATAACTTACCCTGTAACCTACTTAAGGTGGTGTTGCATAGCAAGTCGGGGGATATTTTCGATTTGCGGAGCGGAGCGACGGCGCCGAGGAGCGCAGCGACGAGTGCCGCTAACAAGGCATCACTGCCCATACTATACAACATAACTTACCCTGTGCCCTGTGGCCTACTTGACGTTTTGTTGCATAGCAAGTCAAGGGATATTTTTTCGTTTTTTTTTTTTACATTGAAAACCATACAAGGATATCTTATTTTATAATTAGATGAAGATGAAGATGAAAATGACTGTGAAACTGATGAAAATGAATGCTTTGAATAGTTAATAAAAATTAAACATAATAAAACAAAATGTGACTACTGAGTACTGACTTGTAACTTTTAAAATAAAAATCTCGAGGTCCTCCGCGCGGTAATATAGTAGTGTTGCGCGCATGCGTATAAACGTAAAATCGTTAACTTTGGTAGGCTATAACTTCCAAAATAATCATTTCCGCAAATTTTTTTTTGCACCATCGTTCTTAACTCGTCAAAACAACCCTTTTCAAAAAAAAAAAATTCAAAAAAAAAAAAGGTGCCCGGTAAACTAGACTTGTTCCTTAGAATCATCAAACGATCGTTCCTTTATCATGATTAGAATAGGTAGAGTTCATTACTATAACCGATACCAAGTAATGCAGCTGTAATGGCATTTGTAACGAGACAATGAAACATTAAAACAATATTTTCATCTGCTACTTACTTAATAAGTAATATACACTAATACAGTAATACTGATTATTGTATAAAGACTAATGAGTAATGGCTAGCAATCTAGCATATAAAAATATACAAGCAATTAAAGATCACATCGTATTCATGTGTAGTGAAGATATTAAATCTAAACTCGTTTTACAATCAAAAACTGATCAGAAAAACAAAATATTTGTGAACAATTTTATATCACTGAAAATATTGCCAATATTGGAAACATAATTTGTGATAACATAAATTTCTTAAGTGATAATAGGTAGTAAATTAATAAATCATAATTTATTATTTATTAAGCTCTTCAACTCTTGTCATCATAAAATAGAGCATATAACAGTTGTGAAATATGTTTATTGCAATTCTGTCTGTATAAACTATAAAAGGTATGGTATATCTTAATATCTATAAGTCATCCTATATTTATATTTGTATTGTTAGGAATTAGGATTAAAAAAAAGATATCAAGAAGATTAGGATTTTAATGAATTTTGTGGTATGCTAGACGGTTTGGCTTTTTTGCCACTAAATAGGTTACAAGAAGGTGTTGACTATTTAAAATCAGTTATTCCTCTTAGTGCCGAGGCCTTATTTCAATATTTTGAAGAAACTTACGTGAGTGGAACGATACGTTGAATAAATAAGCAAAACACTCTACATTTAACCGTTCGACGTTTTGCAGCAATGTTTCCTCAGGAAACATGGAATGTTCACCAAACCACTCTTAATAACAATCACCGAACCAATAATGTTTGTGAATCATGGAACAATCGATTTTGCCATTTGGTTGGAGGAAAACACCCCTCGATTTGGACTTTAATTACCAAAATAAAAAATGAAATGTCGGCAGATCGTGCAAAACTTGCTCTGCAAAATATAGAAGAGTCCAAAACCAAATGTTCAAAATCGAAAACCATTCAAAAAAGATTAAAAACATTATGTGAACGGTTAAATAACAATCAAATAGAAGTGGACACATTTAAAAAAAAAATTTATTTCAATTTGAGAAAAAGATTATAAAATAGGTATTAATATATAATTTATATAATTATTTACATTTTTAGAATCTGAACGGAGTGATGAATGTATTGATTTTACAATGATGTGTGTTTTTTTTTTTTTTTGTGTCTGACGACAACATTTGGAGCAGTAAAAATGCTTCGATTTTGGACTTCAGCCCCTCTTTGAAAAGGAAATCGAATCTAGTTGGTACTTTTTTTTAGTATTTTTTTTTTTTAAAATAACGATAAAAATTTTTTGGCCGGCCAGAAAATCTTGAAAATTTAATACAAGGTTTCTTATAAGTTGTTCTTAAAGTGATAAAAAAAAAAAATCCGAAATCGTTAATCACAATTTTTTTTTATAACTGCTTAAAGTTCGAATTTATATGAAATATGTCAAAATTGCGAAAATTGGCAAGTAATTTTGTGGTTGAAAAATCGTAAAATTTTTTTCTTTTATAACTAAGTTTTGAAAATTTGATACAAGGTTCTCCATACATTTTTCTTCAATTATCCGTAAAAAAAACTCTACCAGACTAAGACAAAAAATTTTTATGAGTGTTTGAAATTTAAATTTTTACAAAACCGCGTTAAATAACGGTTTAGCCTCAAACGATTTTTGATATTTGTTGTTATTCAAACAGTATAAGTCGTAAATACTTGAAAATTTTACCAGTTATTTAGATTACCATTTTCTTTACGTGATTTGATTTTCAAAATATTTTGACTTTTTTTGAGCTATTTATAGACAATTGAAATTGTCAATTTTTTATTATAAATGTTGATAAAAAAAATTTAGCTGAGACAAATTACTTGAAAATTTAATTGAAGGGTCCTCATAACTTGTTCTAACTCTGATTCAAAAATTATAAAAATACATAGGCACAATTTTTTTTTATTAGCATTTGAAGTTCAAATATTGACAAAAATTCGTCAAAATCATGAATATTTTTCACTATTTGATAGTTAAAACTTTATAAATATTTTACTATCAAAAGCTAAGAATTGAAAATTTAATACTATGCTGTCCGTAAGTTAAGCTTAGAATAATTTTAAAAAAGTTTGAGGATTATTCAATTTAAAACATTTTATGAGTGTTTAAAGTTTTAATTTTAATTTGAAATCAAAAATACACGTGTAAAATTACGTTTTACTAATAAATAATTTTCAATTTTTGTTATTTTTAAAAAATTACTTAACGTAAGATCCTGAAACTTTTACTTAAATGTTTGAATTTGTTTCAAAATAGAATATATGACAATATTTAAATATAATATATCCTAGACTGACAAATCATCTCCGTTCAGAATCGTTTTTCGTATACAATGATACCTATCATTGCATTCAAATTTAACCTACCTTAGTCCGAGGTCCACCCCACCCCCTAATGTACAGCAGAGCGATACTCACTTACCCGCTTTTTTTTTTTATTATTATATTATTGACAATTTGTTTAAAATTATTTACATTTTTTGTTATTTATACATTATTGACATTTGTTTAAAATTATTTATATTTTTTTTATTTATACATTATTGACATTTGTTTAAAATTATTCATATTTTTTTAGATTCTGAACGAAGTGATGAATGTATTGCTTTTACTATGATGTGTGTTTTTTTTTTTTTTTTTTTTTTTTTGTGACTGACTCCAACATTTGGAGCAGTAATAATGCTCCGATTTTTGACTTCAGCCCCTCTTTGAATAGGGAATTGAATCTAGTTGGTACTTTAGGGAGGTCAAAATTAAAATTTTCTAATAGTTTTCAAAAAAATCGAGAAAAACAAAAAAAAAATGACAGAAAAATGGAAATTTTACGGAAAAACCACTTTTCGACAAAATCGATTTTTTGATTTTGCTGTAACTCAAAAACGAATTATTGTAAATACTTGAAATTTTCACCAAATGTTTATATTATGGTTATCTCTTTACAATTAAATTTTCAAAATATTTTGACCATTTTTAAGCTACTATTAGACAGTTGAAATTTTCGACTTTTCTAAGTTTTTTTTTCTTCAAATGCCGATAAAAAATTTTTGGGTGGCCAGAAAATCTTGAAAATTTAATACAAGGTTTCTTATAAGTTTTTCTTAAAGTGATAAAAAAAAATCCGAAATCGTTAGTCACAATTTTTTTTTATAAGTGTTTAAAGTTCGAATTTATACGAAATATGTCAAAATTTAAATTAAATTTCATACGCTCATAATGCGAATGTTGGCCATAGTAACCATAGTAACATATAAAAACTATACTATTTGTTTCAAAATAGAATATTTGACAATATTTAAATATAATATATCCTAAACTGACAAATCATCTTCGTTCAGAATCGTTTTTCGTATACAATGATACCTATCATTGCATTCAAATTTAACCTACCCTAGTCCGAGGTCCACCCCATCCCCTAATGTACAGCAGAGCGATACTCACTTACCCGCTTTTTTATTTTTTATTTATACAATATTGACGGTAATTGAAAAAGTTTACAATTTGTTTAAAATTATTATATTATTGAAATTGAAAAAATTGACTATTTGTTTAAAATTATTTACATTTTTTTTATTTATACATTATTGACATTTGTTTAAAATAATTATTTATATTTTTTTTATTTATACACTATTGACGGTAATTGAAAAAATTTACAATTTGTTTAAAATTATTATATCATTGAAATTGAAAAAATTGACTATTTGTTTAAAATTATTTACGTTTTTTTTTATTTATATATTATTGGTTATTTTATTATTTTATTATATTATTAGTAACTAAGCGAGAAGTAACATTGGCAGATTAGGAAGTCCATATTTTAACAATACAAATATAAATATAGGATGACTTATAGATATCTGATATTAAGATATACCATATCAAGAGGACGTTGTGCCCGCAATATATCTAATGTGCTTTTATTAAACTTTTAGGTAAGAGCATAATCTGTTGTAATCTGATTTTTACGGTATTTTAATTTTAAGGTGAGTTATAAGTATGAAAAATATTAAATATTTGAAAATGCTCATAATTCACTTAATAATTAAAATATTTTATAAAATATTCCTATACACGTATTTATTAGAATATACATTTTAGTTTTGAATATTAGAAAATTATAATTATTTAAAATCTTACAAAATCGCATATGGGGTTATTTTTTCGGGGTTTTTTTTCGGGTACTAAATTTCCGGGGTTATTTTTTCGGGGGTTATTTTTTCACGGTACCCCCGAAATCATTATAGGTAACAATGAGAGATTATTGTTAATTGGTGAATTGCTGATGAGCTGATGTATGACAGAGAAATAATTTTCAAATGAATCTAATGCTACACATTATCAGGAATCTACACAAATTAATGATGATTCAACTATAAAATATAAATATAAATAGTTTGTCTGATTTACAGGTATGACTAGCTAATGGCTATAATCCAAAATTCAATTTAACCAACGGAGTAAATTTATTTAAAAGTACAATCATTTACATTTACCGTTTCATGTTCTTCCTTTTAGTTTTTAGAATTTATGACCATGATAATATTAATACTTAGGCGATGTAAAGTCGAGAAGGTAGAACATCAAATGAGTGTAAGAAAGTTAAAGTCAATTTATAGTAGTAAACACGTATTACAATTATTACATATTATAATCAACTGAGGTCAGTGACAGTCGTGACAGTTGTTCATCTTTCAGCATATGACTGTCACATACACTCACTCTGAACTATAATATGATAACAGCAGCATTACATTATATTACATTACATATATTATATGTTATCTCAGCACAATTTGTTTCTCAGGCCTTACCTATAAATGGCTATAATAGTTACTTACATATTATAACATTAAATAGGTATACTATAATATTGTATCACAATCCCTATACTACATGCCTACATAATGTATTATGTACCTATATTATATTAAAATATTAATAATTGTTTATAATTATAGTATACTGTATATTTCATTATCTATATAATATGTAATTAGTAATTATTTATTCAAATTTATTAGTAGAAAATAAATATGTTATAATAGTGGCATGATTTTTAAGAACTGCTATAACTGCTACTGCTGCTGCTGCAAAAATAATATGAAATTAATAATAATTTAATTTTGAATAAAACATAAAAAGAAGTTTTTGATTTGAGATGTCTGAGGACTGAGTGAGTTACCTAACACATAGGTAAGTAACTCTCTGCATAAATAAAAATAACTGTGACAGCCCCAACAAATTGATTTATAACTATTGACTACCTATGTTTATAATTGAAAAATTAAAATATGGTATTTGCATAGATTGTTATGTACAATTCAATAATTGACAATTTTAGCAAATTAGTTTTTTTGAAATATTGTTTTTAAAATATTCAAATACATAGGTTTCTAAAAGAAAAAACTCAAATAAATTTGAGAGTGTTCTAATTTAGATTTTCAAATATTTAATTACATAATCAAAGTTAATTATTAAACGGAAGCAGAATTCTTAAGTAAATACTCAAGGAACTAAGAGTGCGATGACTTAACATTTTAAAGAGGTGAAAAAAGTTAATGTTTTAAAACATTAATAACCAATTTTATGAAAATTAAGTTTTGTTTAAAATTTTAACAACTATACAATAATTGTTGTATTTAAATTAAAAATAATTAATATGTATGCTTATTTATGTAAGAAAGTCTATAAAGTGTTAGACTGTTAGAGAGTTAAGACAATATACAAATAGACAACATCTACTTGTTAATGCAGTGCTCAATAAATAGCCGCCAATTGAGGATCCTTCTATAAGTTCTATTCCTTCTTCTATTGAATATAATATAAGTATGATTAGTTCAAATAATTTATTTTAATAATATAGATTGTATTTTAAATGTATTTTATATAGGTAATTATATTATTTATAATTAATTAATTTAATTAATGGTTAGGTAATGATATATAATTTCAAATAAAAAATTATACTTCATTCACAAATATTAAAGATATCAAAGATCAAAGCGAAAAGAACGCAATCATAAATACATATTTTATTTATTTTTACAATTTTATATTTTATTTCTTATCATTTGAATACAATAAAGTATAAATAACATTATGATAGGTATTCATAATAGTCAATGATTAATAGGTATCAGTTAGTAATTAGTAATTACTAACTATGCAACTTAATGTATAACGCATTATTAATTTTTTTTTTGAAAATTGACTAATATTGACAATACTGTTGTTACGGTTATTATAATATAAACAAATCATTGAAGATTAGGTTACATATATTATGGCTCTTATTCTTATATGAGAGTTGAGAAAATTATGTCCACCATATATTTATATAAATTACCTATATAAGTACTTTTCAACTTATCTACTTTAAGTCGGTGTTTCAAATCGGCTATTGTACTTATATAGATCATTATAATAACATTTAATGAATTTCTCAGTGGATAGTTGGTATAAAAAAATTAATTTTATATACATACATGGCTATATGTAGCATTTTAAAATGCTTGTAAATTTATTACCATAGTTAATAATCAAGATGTCGAGCGTTTTAAATAAAAAAAAAAATTTAATTTCACTATTTAAATTTAACTAAAACACAAAATACTAAACATGTCAATCATAGATGATGAAAAATTTAATATTCTTTCTCAAGATCTTCTCGTGTACATAACACATCTCGAGGAAGCTTTTATCAGCATTGAGGATTCGGAGGAAAAAATAATTATACAGGTAGTTCAAATTTGTTGTTGTTGTGTTTGTGTTTTTTTTTTTTAAAATATAGCGTATTGAAAATCAAATTGGTTATTAATTTAATTAGGAATAAACCATAAGGTGAATCTGGGAAAAAATTACTGAGCTACCTTACTACTTCTACTATTCTCTAATTATCTGTTCACAAAAAATGTAATATTTAATGTAAATACCTATGTAATATCATATCATAATTAAATAGACTAACACAGTAAAACTAATTTACAAATTACATTACCTACACGCAGGAATGGTTATTTATGATCCTCGAACATCTCCACGACGACGTAGACGAAGCTCGTATCCGGAATATGGCGCTGAGCCAAATGCTAATGGACATCGAGAACAACAAACTGTGGACTCCATTCAACGAGAGACCGTCCTGTCGATCTTACGCCGAGCTCGTCGAGTGGTTGAAAACCGCGTTGGATCAAAACGCGACCTTGGAAGACGGAGACGACGATGAAGTATATAGTGTAGTTGTAATAAACTTGTATTTATTGTGGACATAATAATATAGTGACGTACTGTAAACATATATATGAGCGAACTTAAATTTTTCACGGGACTTATCATGTGTACGGTCTCAATTGTTAAGCGCAATATATATATATATATATATATAATGATATATATTTTACATATTATATACATATATAATACCTACACATAAACTATTTACTATTCAATTACAAAATATATATATTTAGGTCGCTATAGCTTGTTATGTCTATCGAATATTTTTATTGAAATTAAAAGTGAATACAGCTGCGGTACAATGTGTATAATGATAATGGAATTAATAAGAGATTATGTCAATGTTCTACGTAGATTGAAGATGTCCAGGAACCCGAAAACCGGGAAATGGACGTTGCCGAATTTGACAATTTGATGTCTGCCGATAATCGGACCTACGTAGCCATCCGCACTTTACCGAATGGTAGTGGCATATTTGGATACATAGCTATTTCAATGGGCGATGGTAAGGACACACAATGGCTAGATTGCAAAGGCAAGCCGATACCTACACCGGTGCCTTACAATTTGCGCGTGGAACAAATAAAATCGGATGCCCAGCAAGAATCGATGCTCGAGGAAACGGACGCTAAACAGGTGTGGGACGTTTTGAGAAGCAGAAAATCGATATGTCTAAGAAACAAATTTTACGATTTCTATAAAACGCTGTACGAAGATGTCCAACAAGAAATGGTGACTGAAGCGGATACGTGTAATGTATCCAGAAAATGTTCCCATCCGTTTATCGATAAGTTACTCGAATATCTTGTTGTAAGAAATTATAATTATTGTTAACACTATAGTAAAACTCACGACCGTTCGATGTTTAAAAGTGCAATTAATTATATAGGTTGACTTGAAAGCTATCGGCGTAAGTGATCTCCAAATATTTAACAAAATTAAGTTGCTTTCCATATTGAAAAAGCAAATCAAATCTGTAATATGTCAAGTAAGAATATTCATTTTAGTATTTATGTCATTAACACATATTATATATTATATTATTGTCAGATTTAAATACAATAAGTAGTTTACAACGAAGTATAAAAAATTAAACTTGAGTAGACCTTTAATAGGCGCCCATATTTGGATGGTAATCACTGTTTTTAAAGCTTTAAGTTTAATATAAGGCAATATAGGAGTATTATAGGACATTGTAATGATAGGTATATTACAATTAAGTTATTTATACAGATACTAAATTAAATTTTATTAAGAGTAGATTCACATAATAATTGTTTGTTATTATTTTACACATGATTTTGTAATTATAGATAAAAAAAATAGTTTTGTATAGAAAATTTTTTTTTAAATAAAACAGAAATACCTATAATTATAAGACGCTACGTTTACACACCATTTTAGAATATAGTTGACAGGTTTATTTATGATAAAGTCAATAGGAAAGTTGTTTTATTATAAATACAAATTTATATAAAATAAATTGCCTGAATTAAATTATTTTCCTGACCAGTGAAATGCTGGTATACCTTATCTGATCGAGATCATTTCCACGAAAAAATATTAAAAATTATAACTGTCTTAAAATTTAAAAGAATATACGAGTACCTATATGTAACTATTTTTTTTACGAGTTATGATGTTAATTTGTAAAGCATGTACATTTTGAAGTATCTGGAGAAACTTAAGCAGTCACTCAAGTACCTACCCATTTGCCTGATTTCAAAATGTGAAGAAACCGTTTATTTTTACCCATTATTACAACATATCGAATACAATTTAAATAGTATTTACTATTACTTATTAACTATATTGTGTATACTCTTAGTATAGCCAGGGTTGGGCAAGATACTCAAAAACCAGTATCGAGATACTAGATACAAGATACTCTGCTTTGGAGTATCGCGATACTAGATACTCGATAAATAATTTGTATTATAGAACATCTAAATAAAAAATTTTAATTTTTGAAACACAATTTGTAAGGTTAAAACACATTTTAATTTATAAAAAAAACCTAAAACATGTAAAACAAAAACATTATACTATTTATTATTATGATAACAATATTATATTACTATTTACTATCTACCTAGGTAATATTTTTTCATCAAAAATTATATTACCTTATCATTGTAAGGCAATATAAGTTAGTTAATTATATATATAAATATTAAATTTTTTCATTAATCGCATTAATTTTTATTTTGGTTACAATATACGTTTTTTTTATTATTATTTTCTTTTCGTTAGACTAAGATAAACTCACTTAGCCTCAAGTAATTTACGCCTAGAGTCTGGTTTAAAATCAAATAAATATACACATTTCCAAAATTGCGTTTTAGATAGAGAAACGAACTGACAATTTGGAAACCGCAATGAAAGTCTCGACGATTTCACCTATGGATTTATTATCAACAAAATGTTGTTATAGTTTTATATCTTCCACTCTTTGGAATGAATTGCATCAACAACGACCTGGGACTAAGTATATAGATATACTGTCATATCAATATCCTCAATATTTCTTACCAAAGTATGTATACACAATTTACGTTTATTTCGTATGCTTGTTCTTCTGTTTTCTGGTAATTATATTAATTTCACGCATTTTTTTTTTAATTATTTTCTTAACATAAAAAATGTAAATTAAGTTTAAATCTATATAATTAACAACACATGATAAAACTCTTTATTGTACGATAATTATTTTTTACCAAAATATAGGAATACTTATTGAAATATTTAATTAAATATTTAAATTTAATTTGATTTTTGATACCGTAGAGGCGTAGATCAAACTAATTGGTTATAAAGCGATTTTATTTGTGTAGGTAATTTATCTGGATTGCTCTTAAAATTTACTTAAGAACTGTAATTTAACAGTGGCGGTTCGTGTGCTTTGAAAGTGGTAGGGCGATATAAAATCGAAAGTATCGAACACAAATAATATTAATAATAGTTATTTAATTAAATCCATTTAATATATATATATATATATAATGATAATGAAATAATAAAATAATAATTGATTACGAGTTACGACGGCAAAAAGTAAATAATAAACACGTAAGTTCAGAATCCGTGCATATCGGGGCATCGGGCGATTAAAATCATCGCCCCGGCAGCAGTGTTATTACTTATTATTGTGTTCCCCCTTCTTAATTTTTGTATTCTGATCATAGTTACCACGGGCAACTTTTAACATCGCCCAAGAATCGCATTCGTTGCTCGCGGATTTCGGAAAATTGTTATCTGATAATGTTTTCATAATATTTATTAGTGTAAATATAGGAAACATAATATTTATTTTTGACAATAATATTAAACTACATTACTAAAATATAAATTTGAAAATTTATTTTAAACTTATAAATTAATAATAAATAATAATTTTAGAAGGGGGAGCGACCGCCCCGTCACCCCTATCTACGAGCCGCCACTGTAATTTAACCATATACATATACTTATTTAAATTAAAAACTTTAATTATTATCATTTTTTTAAAAGATATTTTTCAGTGTTAATACAACAAAAGAAAAAGATATTGAATAATATCTCTAGGAAATATTGTAAGATATTGGATGAAATGTTTGAAGATTTAGGAGCTTCTATTATGTCAAATATGATGAAGTACAGAGACGCACATTGGGAATGGCATTTGGCCCAAGAAATTATCGATGCTTACAGCAAAGAAAAGGCTTTTAAAGATAGTTTGTGTTCAGTTGAAAGTTCTGTTGATGAATCAACAGAATCGTTTTTGGCAATTCTTTTAAACGAAATAAACATGTCTCTACAAAAATTAAAAGTAATTTATTTAAAAACTTAGTTTGTTAGCACTTGTATTGTGGTAATTTATAAAATAATCTATTTTGTTTGTATTAGGTAACAGAGAAAAAGAATAAACTATTGGTAGAACAATTATCCAAATTGAGAAATGAAATACTCGATAAGGAACGAATGTATACACGGGTGTTGTTCGAGTTTGAAGAACAAATAAATAAATTGAAAAAACAAATCAACGTCGTAAAACGAGATATAGTGATTAGAGATAACACTATTTCGGAGCTTCAAAGAAAACGCAAAGAATTATTGAAAAAAGCACAATAAAACCGATCCCAAATATAATCTATATAACTAAAATAATAATGGATTTTAGATTGCCAACTATTACTAAGTATAACAATGACATCAATGACCTAGTTTCGAGTTGGGATTGTTAATACGCCACCGGGTTAAGGCTATTATTCTAATTTTTTCTAAGTATTCATACTTATTTTATATTAATTTTATTATGTTATTAAAAAGTAAAACGTGGTTGTAAAGGATAGCGGTTACAGTATTTATGAGGGCCAGGCCATGGGTTAAAAGGGTTGTTATAGGTATGGGTTATCTCGTTAAATAAACATATTTTTTTCAAACATATTTGTTCAGAAAAAATTAATTAATATTAATTTTAATAACTTTTATTGTTGATAATAATGTACAAGTATGGATGGTATGGTTTTTAATTATTGTAGGTACACAGACATTTACGTAAATTAGGTCTTGCAGTTTTACGGCTTGGAGTGAACTAAAAAAAAAACCCAATACCTAAATATTAGCGAACCGTGTCTCACCTACCGTCCTAAAAATAAATACAAATTAGGTACGTATTTTATGTCACGTCAGGTGGTATATTATATAATTTTTTTAAATAATAAATAAATACAACATTTCATATTAAATTTATAATTTCTATTGATAAAGCCGGTAGGTGAACCAGCATTGAAGTCTTAGACTTGTTAAAATTATTTATTTTTTTTCTTATAGCTTTATATTCTATAATTTAATTTGTCATATTATATTACCGCTTGTCATAATAATATACAATAAACACATTTATATTGTCTATATTATAACGCATCTATATATTAATAAGTAGACTACTTGGAATGGGAAAAAATAATTTTGTTGTCTTTGGAAAACAAATGTCATGAAATATTTTATCTTGTCTCTACAGGATATAACTTAAGAAGGGTCGTTGTGTTAGATTCCTATACCATCGAAACCTGCAGCGTATATTATGTATGTACAAACTACAAATAACAAAATGTACAATGTAATCGCGCTTGCCACTTACCCAGTACCCACCGCACATACGCACTGCCGTCTGCCATACGTTTTCCTCTGTCAACTGGACAGCTTTATTATGGTCTATAAAGAGTATATATATTATGCTCTTATAACTTGGTCGAGACGATCTTGGTCCTTTCACAGGGGATAATCATTAAAACCCGTTTTAATGTCTATTCATGTGCAACAGATAATGGTGATTTTTATTTACGCGTTCCATAGTATGTTTTGTTTGATCGTAAAACCGATCAATGGAAACGTGATCAATATACGACCGACCTATATAAGTGCATTAACATCTGTATCTGCAGTCAAAGGCGGCTCTAATTTTCGATTTTGGGTATGTGGGACATAAACATCACTTTTTTTGATATTTCATGATAAATTTATTTAAATACTAAAAAATCAGTGCCACATATTATGACATATAACCTACATTAGTCATTAGAGCAAAATATTATACAAAATAGTACAAAAGTCAGTAAGATCCAAAATTACAAAACAAAAATAACTACATTAATGTAGTAATTACTACAAATTACAATTTATAATACAAAATCTAATTTTCGATTATTTTTTTGACGGTCGTCTGCCGACGTAAAATCATTATGGTAAATTTATGCGTAGCTTGAAAACGATATTACTCTGAACGTCTGAACATGACAGTGTTGTCAAACATTTAAACATATTACCGATAAGAAATCAACAAAATTAGAATCATAAATAGAGATCATCCATAGGTGTGTTCACGGGACGTGAGCACCCCCCAAAATGTAATTGGGGCCCTAAAATTTAAGTCCTATAGCATATATATGGGTCCGTATTTTAACTAATGCTATTAGAATAAAAATAGTATTTTTTTCTAAAATATATAGTAAAAAAATATTATGTTTCGGGATAAAAAAATTAATACAACGTAAAATATTTTAAATTTGCGTGGTAAAACTTATTATGATTTTAGATCCAGCTATCTAATGAAATATTATATAACTTGGTATTAGCGATACTACTGATTAATATGTGTTATAATGTAAGTAATATTTATTCGTGCATTATAATTTATTAAAATATTTAGGTACATGTCTTGTTAAGAAAGGACCCGAAAAAATTGTAGGCATTAGGCACCTCCCGAAATTCAGGTCTACGCACGCCTATGTAGAGATCCCAAGAGTTCACGTACTACTAAGGCACTATAAAGCTATTATATTATACAATATACTATATTACAGAGGTGGGCAAACCACAGCTCGCGTCATAGACTTTTGCGGCTTGCATCTTATCACAAAAAAAATTTTTTAATATGAATTTATGTATAATATTTGTATTTATGTATGACTTTTTTTTTAAATATTTCTAAAAGAATTGTATATTTTTGAAAAAAAAATTATAAGCTAAAAACATATTATACCATCGACTGTCATAGACACATACAAGTATGTATAGATAAGACAGTATCTATATTATGTATATTATGAAAAACTCAAAAACCTATAATCATAAGAAAAATTAAAACTAAGGCCCCCCTAACCAAGTATCTGGATCTGCCCCTGTATAGCCGTATAGGATGATATGAAATGAAAATTTCGTTTCTTAGTTATAGCTGTAGCGCCTTTAGCTTTCTAAGTTGTTTTCCTCACAATATAGTTTTTGCTATGTTTTACAATAATTGTAAGGCGGAGAAAAACATAATATGCGCGAGTTTGTTTATCGGTGTAATACTATAATGTATCTAAACCAAAACACTAAATTTCTATTATACTTAGTTAATTGTTTTGCTTTATACATAAGTATATTTATATCTAAACACTTAGTAGTTAATAATTAGTAATTACCATAATATTCCATGTAGGTATTAGCGATAACCGAAAAATAACATAATTATAATTGCCTTAAAATATTATTATAAAGCTTTATACGCTAGCGTTAGTTTTACAAAAAAAAGATGCATGTCCGGAAATTATAATTAAAAAATGTATCTACTTATGCAATAATTAGGGGAAAAAATTATTTCAATTAGTGCACGAGCACCGGAGCACCTATGACTGGCTATGCTTTATATTATGTAGGTATCTTTTGAATTAAGAGAATAGATTGTCTATTTTATAACGTAATGAAAACATAATGTAATTAATATTTTGAAAGAATATCATTCTGACCTCTATAACAATCACTAAACATTTAACAAATAAATAATACAAGCTAATGGACCCTACATGATTTAGTGGACCACCGGATTGGTTCATTAAATTTTAGTGAGCCATTAAATTAGGAACTCAATGTTTTATGTAACTCAGCAATATATAGGTCATTTCTAATTGTTGTACAAAGTACTTATATATCCGGCAGTGTAATATGTTTTATTATAATCACAATTATTTATTGTATAATCTGTATAATATTTAATAATCGCGTAGTTTACACATAATATCGTCCAAATATGTAATAATTGTAATATAATTATATAATAATACATAACAATTTGAAATGTCAATATAATTATTGTAAATACATATTCGACATAATATTATAATATAAGATCGCGTAATATGTTACCTACAAAGACTGTCAAAGTCATTTAAAAACATAAAAACTTATAACAGTACTTATACGAAATTGGAACTGTATAACTATAATTAGATGTAGGTACAACGCAATTAGCTAATATGATTTTAAAGATATATAATAATATTATCTTAATGAATTTGGTTATCTTAAATACATTTTCCAGATTATTGTTTAAGCAGTAGGTACCTATATGTAAATAATTTTACGATTTAATCATTCTGCAAAAATTACTTTGTAGTTTTAGTATAACTGTAAATATAATATACATGTACGTATAGAACACGGGTCGCAACTCTATGATCCTAATGGTAAAAGTGAGAAAGTTAATGCTAATAATTTACCCAAGTTAAGGAACATAAAATCGTTAAGTTAGATCTTAATATTTAACAAATAATCAATTAAACTCGTCAAATAGTTAAGTAACTATGGGGAAAAAATAAAAATATTAACTTAGTAAGATCACATAAAAAATATTTCGTACCTATTTATATGTATAATAATTTAAATATAATAATATATTATATTATTTTATCAAGAAACAACGGAAATTATAGTATCATAAGCATACCTATATGATTTTATTTTAATTTAAAATTGTGTTTATATAATAATTATTAACGAGTTAAACGAATAAGGCCTTTTCAAATATATTTTTAATTTTAGATCAACTGAAGAATGTTAAGTTATATTTTAGCTATATATAATAGATAGCTAAATGGCCAACTGTCAATTATAACAACTAAGAATTAATTTTTTCTTTTTATAGATTGTAGACATAACAAACACATTCACGAAACCACTTGTAATTTTATATAAATCGAGAAAAAAAAGATCACACTCAGAGACAATAGTACAGATAGACTAGGGATAATTGTTAATTCTGATAATATTTATATTTATTTTATAACATGGAATTTATCTTAAAGAATAGCGGAGAATGGAGATCCCGTCATCAAAACGTTTTCGACGAATTATGTGCAAACATCTATAGAAGAAAACCTTTTGACGTCAGACGAACGAGATAAATATTCATAATGATTTCTAAAATTTTAACTATGGAATTAAATTTTACGTCTAGTTCTTCATGTTTTTACAATGATTATTTTTTATTTTAAATAAATTTTGTTCTCATATTATCATCGACACAATAGTTATGATATATTATGTTAAACGAAAAATGTTTATGGACAAAAATTGATTTGTAAGTAGCTTACTGGAGCGTTACCTCAATTCCTAAGCACGCCACTGACGCCTTACGAGTGTCCGGTTTGATCGTTTTTATTTCGCCATTTGATATTCAAATCGACTATAGTAGATACGGGCGTGCATATATTTTGTCTACACGGAATTTTATCTGGCACTACTGTCAAGTTTTGTGTGGTGAACAGCACACGATGACTCGACTGCACAAAGTATGTCCTCAGACTATTTGTTTTTTTTTGTGGTTTGAATAAACAATTATTAACAATTATTTTTTGGGGTTAAGCCACATACAATTATGGGTTTGTATTATATTTTTTAGATATAATTATGTAAACCTTGAAAAATATTATTAAGATAAGAAATTTGTAGCATTTGCATTTTTTTACACATAGTACTCCAGGACATTGCACATCGAAAATAAAATCCGATTCATGCATCATAAAGTTCAATACAATTTTTTTTGCATTTTCTTTACATTTTCTTATGATATTCGTGAATAAATGCGTTTTTGGTGCTTTTGTGTCAGTTTTTTTATCTTTTATATTATTTAGTTATTTTTAATTCTATGCGTATTCGACCATCTTTACACAATTTTCATATGTATTGATCAATTTTAAATAAAATTACTTCAGATATCTTTCGCATTTTTGTACCTAATGAAAATTGTTTTGTATTTGAATATTTCTGAAAAGTAAAAAACATTGCATAAATCAAATTATACATATTATGCCATTAAATATTAAGTGTTTATTTTATATTCTTTAATGTTTCAATACATACAATTTGATAAAATAGTTTTTATTTTTTGTTTTTAAATAGATATTAAATCGTATTAAAGTGATCTAAGAATTAATTTATACTCAAAAACCATAAAAATATACATGCATTGTATGTGAGTTCGTTTTGTCTACCTCTAGATCAGAGAGAGATACCAAAAATAGTGAACGAGTATCCGTATCTCACTGTTATCGTGATAATATTACAGTACTTGGTAATGTAGTACGCGTGTCGCGGGTTATCTAATTCCATGGATACCTAAATGTATTATATTATATAAGTATATTATAAGTATCGACTCCACTAATTCTTTGAATTTAAAATAATGTAGGTAGGTATAGATATTTTATATTTTATACTATTAAGTATTAACTTTAAAAATAATGTTGATAGATGGATCGTTGTATAACTTGCCTATTAACATATATCATGTAACTTATTATTTTGTATTTTTTCTTTTAATGAATATAGTGCTAATATATATAATATATATATATATAGTATTATATGCTAATATATAATATAGTGCTAATCATAATTATGCTTATCATATTAATGCATAATTATATTTCAAATTTGTTGTGAAACGTAATTTGTTCATATATCTTAGTAGGTAGAGGTAGGTATTTTAAATAATCTTACGTTTTTTCCTCATTAAATCATTGTGTATATTAAAATAGTAGTTATGTAGTACGTAAACCAAAAAAAAACGGGTAAGTCACTTTGCTTTATAGTACCATTAATACTTTGTGTACCTCGTCATTGCAAATAGGTCACTGTAAATCGTTTGCAATATACGAGTTAAAATTGAATTTCATGATAAATCATTGTACACAGTGAAACAACGCGAATCTCGAAATACCGAGAAGTGTGTAATTCTTTCTATTGTATCCTATTATTTATTTTTTTTATAACTATCTTCGGAATTGGTTCAAAAGGTGTTTCTTCTGCTCTCAAATGAAATTTAGCCTTATAAAACGTTAGTTTTATTGAGATTCTTAAATTTTAACTGGACAAAGACTGCCAGCTGGGAAGTACAAATCGTATTAAAATACACTACGTATAAATTATAACGCTTCGACAATTAGGAAATAGTTTGAAAGGTACAAAGAAAGAAAAAATATCGTTACTTATTACTTATTAATAATAATAATAAGTTAAATTAATTTTCCACGTTAAATAATAAAGTCTGTATGGTTAAATAAAGATAGCATGGAAAGTGTACCTAATATTAATTTGTTTTTTTATCTTTATTTATTCTAAAATAATGATTATTAAAAATAAGGCGACCCTCTTTTTTCTGGGTAGAAATATATTCATTATATTGAACATAAATATTACCATAATAATAATATACCTATAATATATAATAATACTTCATAGATACTTGTAATACTTACAGTGAGAGCGTTCTAGACCTTATCACCGCCAGTGGTGGATTTAGGTATGTGGTGGTCTCTTGGCGGAATGCAATATGAGGGCACCTTGTAAATAAACAAGGAAATATATTTTTTATAGGTACTTATTAAATAACATTTATTATATCATATTTAGTATAGTAGTAACAATTAACTGCTTATTTAATAATAAATAATTATATAAACAATTGAGTATATCTTTTATAAGTAATATCATCATAATATTTTTCCTGTATTCTAATTTAAATATCATAAAATTTTGGGGGACCCTGGGCTGCAGCCCACTCAGACCTTCCCTCAATCTTGCTCTGATCACCACTACTATATACTCATTTTTTTTTATCGGTGATTTATCAATCGATAACATGATAAATCCTTTACAATTATTCTCTAATCTATCTATTTTTATCTATGAACACCGGGCGGTGAAATAGGACAACGTCAAGATATATGAATAAATCGGCGCATTCCAAACATCTCTCATCCATTGTTTGCTTATTTCAAAACGGCTCCCATCGAAAAAAATTTACAAACAGGTAAATTCCCAAATTACTAACGGTAATACCGGTAGGTATACTAATTTGAGCTCTTCTAAGTCTCTAGTATAAGTAGGTAAACGAATTTTATGAAAAAAAAAACAGTAGCTCATTGCGCAAAAAATTGACGAGTTTTCATTAAACAAAATAACACACACTGAGTTTATAAAAAAATTTACCAATAATTTTAATTTTTAATTTTTTTTAATATTTTTATATATACACACGTTTTACAATTTTAAACTTATTCTTAATTTAATTCACAATAACGCAATAATATAATATGCTTTTGTATAATTTTTATACATTTTTAATATTTTTTTATAATAACTTACTTAATGTTTACAAATACATTTTTAACCACACCTCTTTTGAGACAGTCCTAAGTCTGTATGAATTTGAAAAGAATTTGTGTTGTAAAAAACCGGAGCCGTCTGGGTAATTACCTGTTCGTAAAACCTTTTTTGACGGGAGCCGAATGGGCTACGTCCGAATAAATTTGCAACATAATGGAAGGGCAGCGTGATGAGTTTTCACTTTGAAACACGTACCTAATAATCAGATACCCACATACAAGAGATATTAATTTATTTTGTTTGAGAAAATAAGTTTTATTTAAATAACTAATCAAATTACCTATTGTTTATATATTAATATAAAATAAGAAAAAAATGTCAATTCCAATTATAAAAATAATTTATTCTATATTGGGTTTACTATTAAAAAACAGAAACATAACATTTGTTACATATTTTAAGACGTTTAAATTTTAAAAAAATCCAAGCCATACAAGTTACATACTACGTCATTACATATTATTATTAACCTAATGATGCTTATATCATCCCTTTATCGCGGCCTTAACACCTTCTCCCTCTTATATGTAACAATACCATTTGGGGTAAAATACTCCGTGTTTACATAAAACAGTTATTTAAAAAAGTGTTAATCACCTATAGTTATAAGCGGAAAAAACAATATCCACTATCCAGATCCTAACTGCATGGGGGAATTATCTACCCATTGTTCCCCAAATAAACCACTACGTGACATAAATTGGTTATACATACCGGTTAAGCATACCTCTATATCTTAGGCGATCAAGAAAAAAAACGATCTGCATTACTACAGTAAGTGATGGGTATACGGGGTATTCATCATTAGAAAGTATTAAATAATTATAGAGCATTTTATACAAACTTCAAATTTTAATTTAAAAAAAAATGTAGATAAATTTCAGATAAAATAGGTTTTGGTTGAAATATTTTATGTTATTTTATTTTCGGCGTGTACGACGTACGTCATATTATTCAGATGACAAAATACAGTATTGATTTATTATTTTTCGGATGAAATACAGTTCGGACAAAATATTCATATAAAATATTTTTTGGGATAAAACATACACACGATTTGGGTGAAATATTTTTTAATATTTTACGCACTCCCTCGTTGGGAATCACTGAACCGTGAACGCCTTGACGCCAACAATATTATATCCTTATATAATAGGGTGATCATGAATATTACGGTTGACCATACGGTTTACCTCCTGCTTTGTTGAAAAGGCGGTTAGCTGTTGGGGTTACGTATTTGGAATTTCGACCTTATACAGGTCCCTATTGTCCCATTTATAACATTTTTACTTTTATGTTGCAATATTGATTTTGTCTGCAGCATAATATAATACAAGTAGATCGTCAGTATCTAAAATATTTTATTATATACCGTTTCTCTGTATAGGTTTTATACAAAGATTATTTATTTAGAAATTCAATTATAATATGTCATGATTATATTAATGTAGTACTATAGCATAAACCTTTTTAGTATATTAACGAATTCTCCAATTAAAAAAAATAAATCTATAAACTTTGTTTTAGAAATAATTGTGGTTTGAATTTGACTTATAACATGACAACATGGTACATGAGTTATATAATTATTGAAAATTTAACAATATAATATATTTATGATTTAATTATAAATCATAACAACGTCAAAATAAATTTAAATTATTAAAAATGATAATCGAAATTAGGTATAAAAGTCCGAGAACTCAATTACGGCATGGCATAGGAATATTTTACTTAGTGGTATTAAAAGAATTCAGTAATTTATTAAATATTTTTTTTTTATAAATTCTATGAAACTGTCACGGGCGTAACCGTTGAACGTATTTTTATGATGTCTATAAAATATATGGATAACATGTTTAATACACTATAAGTGTATTTGATTCTCTAAATGTAGGCCTCTATAGGCAGTCAAATACTGTAATGATGTGCGCCTAAGCGCCTTAAGCCATCATATTATCTTTTTTAAATTTAAAATGTATAATAAAATAATTATAATGATCGTTAGCCTTTAAGGATAAGAATAAGTTACAAATATTGAATAGGGTAAAATATAGCGATAAGATATTACACACAGTGAGTCACACACACGTACACAACATTAGCGTTATGTATTATAAAATAAAGAAGAAATGTTAATTATATTAACAAGAATAATATGTTAAATTTAAATATTAAACATTTTTATTTGCCATATTTCAGAGTAATCACCCTACATTAAAAAATCAAAAAAAACCTAGTATTCTCAAAAAAATATTGGCCCAAAATTACCGCCTTAGGCAACTGCCTACTTTGCCTGACGCTTAATCCACCACTGATATAACAGTATTACAGTAAAACACTAATATTAGGTTCAAGTTCAACACACCAAATCTAAAATACTTTTAACATTGTAAACTATTTTCAATTTATTCAAATTATTATTTTAGTAGTTACTAGTTTGTATTACTAAAGAATAGAGAAATGTATTATTTTAGAAATTAAAAAAAAATCTGAAACTTACCTGTTTGGGCTGTTTAATAATCAGTAAAAAATGTAGACCGAGACAACAAGTAACAACCGTCGATAAGTCCGACGAAAAAATTCAAATGAATGGAATAAGCTACGTATAATAATACTAGGTTAATAATATTATCGTCGATAATTATTATTAATTCAAGCAATATTTATAAATAAATTTATTATAATCAGAAATGGACGGAGTATATCGTGTACCCGTAACCCGTATGCCGCTCTGTCTTGTCGAGACGTCTGGTGTTCAGTAGAATATATACGTATAATATGATCAAAGCTAGTACAAAAGTAGGTACACCAAAAATTGGACTATCAGTAACTAACCAACGAAATTCGTTATTTGTCCTTTATGTAATTTTCTCTTTTCAATTGTTCAATAATTATTCAACTAAAATAATTTTAAAATAATAAAACTACTGAATTTAACCGAAACTACATGTACCCTGTATTTGGGGCTCAGGTCTCATAATTTTTAAGAGGGCCTATCGGGATTTTTCCGGTATTCCGGTGGGCCAGTACGCGCCTGAACATTAGATATAGGGAGCTCAGTTGTCAGTCAAGGACATAATATACGTGTTTTATTGTCTTTTTCTACAGTCGTTTAAGAGGACGCCATACCCGCATGTGTTGTCTCTGTCTTACAAGTACGTAACATAGCAAATTTACGCTAAGCAGATCACGTTTAGCTCCGTCAATTTAAAAATTAGAGTGAATCGACCTATTATGAAACTTGATGGTAAGATAATTATCTGTGTTTGTATGTTGGTTTTTTAAAATTATTAAATTTTTAAGTGAGTTATGAGCATTTTTAATTTACGCTATGTTATATACGCATAACTTGTTAAAAAATTGAACTATCGTAAAAAACCAACATACAAACACAGATAATTTTCTTACCATCAAGTTTCGTAATAGGTCGATTCACTCTAATTTTTAAATTGACGGAGCTAAATGTGATCTGGCTTAGCGTAAATTTGCTATGTTACGTACTTGTAAGACAGAGACAACACATGCGGGTATGGCGTCCTCTTAAAGGCGAGTGTGAAAAAGACTACGTAGATATAGCAGATCGTCTATGCAGAAAGAAGTAATCGTGAAAATTAGTTATAAACGTTTGTGTCATAATTCAAAACACGTATGTTGATGAGTGTTAAAAAGTTAAATAAAATTAACAGTAGTGAACCAGAGAAAAAGGTCTTATATTATTTTAAAAATATACAAATAGGCCATCTCGTCTTATGTATCGTCTGAAGAGACGCTGACTACGGTTGCAACAGGAAAGTCGCTACGAGGATCGCGCTCAGTGGCGTATTTAGGGAGGGGCCCATAGGGCCCCCCCCCTTGGCCCGTGTAGTATACGTATTATAATAGTATAACACAGTATTACTCAGTAATCGACACTCGTATTATACTTTAATACTTTATAATGTATGATAAAATAATGATTTGATATGAAAACCAAAATAAGAATATCAAATTGTTAATTCTCATTGTTTTGCGATACCCAGTACGATATAAACAGCAAAAGATAAAATCGTTAATGGATTATTTTGGTGTTATATCTGGTGGGCCCCTCCCTTGGGAGATTTCTGGCTACGCCACTGATCGCACTGATCGCAGAGGTAATATTTTCGCTACTTTATAATACACTAAGTAGGTAATTGATTTATGTGTGTGCTGTAATGTACCTCTCGCGCGTCCCGCGATTGCGACGCACAGCCCTCGTCACGCAGACAATGGACGTGGCTACGGCCCGTCGACACGGCGGGTATACTGCGCAGAACGCCATCTATCGAGCGTTTTATACGTTTCATTTTCGGTGTACCGAGTAGCGTCTTCTTAGGTCAAGCCGTCGGCCATTTCGTGTTTCTCAACTACCAGGGTCCCATGCAGACGAGCGCGCGTTCAAGGTGATGGTGGTTCATCTGTGGTGTCAACGGTAGAGATCTTCATAGGATCCTAGTCGGTGGTGGCGCCAGAATTTTTTTTGTACCAAGTGGGCTGAGGTCAACCAGGGCTGAGGTCAACATTTTTTAGGGGGGGGGGGGCAATATTTTAACTTTACATACATAAAAACAATGGTGACGGCAGGTACTTGCGCAAGGGAAAGGCAGGGGGGGACATATCACCATTGGGTTATTTTTTGGTCGTGTAAATAAATAGTATTTTTTTTATCTATATAATATTATATAAAATTAATTGGAAAATATAAAAATTACGATAGAATAATGATATGAGTACCTTTATAACGCACGTGCCTATCTTCAACTTTATGTCTTTGTATAACAACTAGAGCTTTTAGTTGTAATATTATGTAATTTATTATTAATAATTATATATTAAATATTTAAATGTACTAATCTATCGGTTACGACGGTCACGTATACGATCACAGAATCACAGCGGTCAAATAGAAAAAAGGTATATTTATTAATAGAGTAATTACTCTGGTCCATGTGCGGTCGATTAATAACGTGATTTTTCGAATATTTTCCACTTTTCACAGGATTTTAAGACTTTTCTAGAGTTTTTCCAACCCGTTGTTTTCGTATTTGCTAATGTCAGTGGCGGCGCCAGGGACGGGCAAGGTAGGGCCATGGCCCTACGTAAAAATGCATGGGTCTTCCAGTGGCCCTAAAATTGGCTTAACCTTAGACACAATAATACACTCATTTTTAAATTTTTTTTGCGACCCTACCTTATAATTTGTTGGCTTCCTATTGGCCCTAATTAGAAAAAAATCCTCGCGCCGCCGCTTGATTTAGAGACATATAACCGTCCCCGCGGTAACCCACAAGGTCATTACAATACTTTTGAGTATTTATATTTTTCACGTAAATTTTTTTTCGAGTCTGTCGATGTTAAAACAAAATAATGTTAAGAACACCAAAACATGAGAAATATATATTATAATATATTTCCCGGCAAACGCAAATAATGATCTTACATAATTCTAACCGTACTTTTTTGGCACGTTATTTAGTATAGTACACGGTAACAAGAATATTTATAATAATATAATCTCGATATAACCATATGTATGTCCTTGAACGTGTTTTTGTGTCGGGATAAACCGAGGGATAAAACATGTTCACGCAGATACCATCGAAAACGACGAACATAGTACATTGTAGTTGTATAGTTGTTTGACATCGCACCGCCGGGCAGAGAAATTGATGATTATACCGCCTCACTACGCACATTACCTACTCGTCCCCATCCCTTTTCTCGATCATAATTCATCTTGTATTGTTAGAATAACATTATGTGGCGTCGCAGTTTTCTTTTCAATGCTTCAATAAACTCCCAAAACTACCCTCTGCGAAGGTCGAGTGACGGTTTCGGGTATGGTCCGGTCGGCCGACCGCCAGTGCCACAATAGGGTTGTACACGTGTAAGGAAAAATGTCACATATCTTTCCGAGAATTTATGGACATCTTGGAGACCCAAACACGTACTGAACGTACACATATAATAATGCTATTATACTCTCTGTCGTATATTCACACAGCAGAGATTGTCTTGTATATTATTATGTTCGTCGCCGCTGTGGTAGGTATTAAGTAGTGTACTGGCGTACTGCAGAGTTTATTGTGTGCGAGTTGTATCGAAGAAAACAAATATCCTTTCCGTTACATTTCGGACGGGTTTTTGGTGTTTGAAAACTGCGTAGGTACTTAAGGGGATTGGAAGCGTTGATTTTCTGTCTTTGTCTTACACGCGTGGAATATAGGAAATATAGCTATACGCGCCTGACAAAAATTAAGGTACTTCTAGTTGTTCGATTTAAAATATGTAAAGATGATTGAATTGGTATACAAGTTTACTTTACATCGGTCAAAGCACTTTTTCGATTGTTTTATTGTTTAAAATAATATTTTGATGAGAATAAATATTTTAAATTTAATAAATTTGTCAATTTTTTTTTATTAAATATATATTGAAAATATTAAAAATATACTTCGACCGATGCAAAGTAAACTTGTATACCAAATCATCTGTATTTATTTTAAATCGAACAACTAGAAGTACCTTAATTTTTGCCAGGCGCGTATTGCTATTTTTCCTATATTCCACGTGTGTAAGACAAAGACAGAAAATCAACGTTTCCAATCCCCTTAAATAACAATAATAACATATACTACTTGTAGTACTTATATGTATTTATTCACTTGGTATAGCAAGATAACGTATTTCCGCCCGTTATACGTTTGTCACTACCTGTGGGCTATAGATTAAGTTGGCAATACGTGTGTACTGAGTAGGATAATTGTATGAACATTTGGATTTAAGAAACTTGACGTGAACGGACAATAATATTGTCGATTTTGTCACGATCGGATTCATGACCCTTTTATGAGATAATAAAATTGTTTGAATAATAATAATTGATATCTATTAGTTTTTAAGTTGAAATATAATATGTATATAGTGGTGTGTATATTATGAGCCGCATATGTATTTTTAAATGGAACTTAATGTTCCAATTATTCTTCAATTGTGTATATTATTCGACAAAGCATGTACAATAAAACAACAATATAATATTATAATCCATAATCATATTATATGATTTTATTTCTAAAATATGTTGATACTTAATACTTATTGACACAATACAAATTTTAAAATCAAAACAATCCCTTTAATATTTATTCTTGATTTCTATTTATTATTTTTCATAGATAATAATATTTTTTCTCAGTTTCCTTATTATATAGCTGTCGTGTTTAGTAATATTTTCGGCCCAGATAGAAAAATTTGAAACTACGCCACAAAGATAGCCAAATAAACATTGTATTTATTTAGTCCTACGACTTTTTGCAAAAAAAATAAATGGTATAATACTATGATATTTGTGTATATGATAATATTATCAAAAATTATAATATAGAAAAACATAATAAATACTAATAATCATTCATTTTTGAAACAATATAAGATAACAATAATAATGTATTGAGCAGTGGCGGGCCCGAACGGACCATGACCCGCCTTGAAAACTTACGGCCTGTTCTTTGACCAGCCTTGAAATCACGATTTAACACCCAAGTTTTAAATTTGTATTTTTAATTATTATTACGAAAAATTGTTTTCAAAATATATGTGTAATGCCAGTATCTGATTTTTCTATATCATAATATTATGGATAGTTACAGAAGTTACACAGACATAACCGTGGAATATAGTGAAAGTTGTTTACGAATTAGGTACGTTTTATATTTTGTGCCGTTCTCGGAAATGGTTTTGCGGTTATCATAAAATAAATCTAATTTTAGACGATTCCGAAAAATGACCTTATAACATTGGCTATGGGCATGTAGCATGTAGCGATTAACGGCTAGAGAACAGACAACGGCGTCAACGTCGTCAAGTCCAAGGTTGGAGGGTTCAGACCGTGGGCACCAGTGTGGCAGTGTTGCACCCCATCCTATATACTTTGTGACTATCGCGGGGGCGGCCAAACTTTTTTTGGCCTCGATCTACTAAAAATATACTTCACCTTTGAGCATCGATTTCCGTAAAAAAGTTTTATGTAGTTAACTATCACCATGATTAATTTTCGTGTTCGTAACCTAAAAATAAATTCTAACACGATCGACTTTGAAATCGTTTTCGATCGACGGTTTGGCTGCCCCTGCAGTCTATCGTGTTACTGTGCCTGCCATAATACATATTAATATATTATTATATTATGTTGGTTTCGTTTTAGCTCGCTTTGAAAAAAAAATCCTGACACTGCCACTGGTATTGAATAGTTTATTTTTTTCGGTTATATTAGTGTTATTAGACGGTCAAAACGTCAGTCTTCTCCGATTAAAATCCGATAGATAAGATATAATATTATATTATAGACATTATTGGTTAATGGTTATTGATTTATAATTGACATATTATTTCTGAGTATAGCGGACGCGCTCATTCTACGAATTCATCAATACAAATCGGCGTATTTCATTTTTACACTGGTTCGTTTTAACGAATTAATAGATAATAATATTTTATAAAATATACATATATAATTTAATAATCATATGACGTTAGTTAATTGCAGCAAATAATTTGCTAATAATAATAATAATACAATTATTGTATTATTTATTTAAAATATTGATGTTTCGGACGATGGGCGAATGCAATATAAATACGCGATAAGTCAAAGTAATACTGTAATATATTACAATAAATATAAATAGTATAATAATGATTATAAAATAGGATTATTAATAAAATAATATGTAAAGTGTCAACTATAAGTTTATTTATAGTTGTCGACCATAACGAACTATTTTTTATTTTTTATAAATATAAAGTATATTATAAGCACCTGCGGCAAAATTTACAGTTTTACTAAATTACCTAACCTAACCTAACCTAACTTATTATTTCTCGTATAGAATGATAAAATCGTATAAAATATAAATTAATTATTAATTTAAATTAATTGTAAGTATCGTGTTGCTAAAATAGGAATCGGTCAATCAAAATCAAATTGATTACATATCAAAAGCCATTTAGTTTTATACCTATCCGTCCATATTCGAATAGTCCTTAATTTTTTTTTCAAATATAATATTTTTCGTGGGCGTTATTTTTGAATGAAAATTATTTTAACATCGCGCTATTATTAATATGTTTCCCATGGGATAAAAATAAAATGTGATCATTATAAAAACAATAAAAACATAAATATAGAAGGGATAAAATTTAATAGTTATGTGTTGTGGGTCTGTCGGTCGGTAGGTAGTAGATACCTTAATTGGGTACATTAATTTCTAATAAAATAATATTCCGTTAGAGAAATCGTAAAAATAATACAAATCATTATTTTTTAAATACAATTATTAAAAATAATATTATTATTCAATACTAGGTATATTTATTATTAATCGCCAATGGTTTGCTACTTCAGCTTCTGAAGGCTTTAAAGTAACTACTGCGACGGCATCTGCTGTACTTGATTAATTGTCCGAGCAGTGTCGGCCTGGGATATGAAAGGCCTAGGCAGGGTTTTTTTTTAGGGCCTCAATTTTTATCAAAATTCACCTGAGATTCGGTTGAAATTGTGAAAGTCATTTTTTGTGATATCTTACATACATATAAAATATATACATTATATATGAATAATTTTGTAGCATATGAATTAATGTATAATTGTTGAATACATACTAACTAGACTTTATACACAACATATAGAAAATATATATTTAAAATTAAACTATTATTTTGTTATTATAATAAATGTGTATATAATATTTATTTTAACTAAAAAAAATAGATGTATTTTCTACAAATTTGAATTACATACTTTTTATTAGGTATTAAATTTTACTTATTCTTTTTCACTAAAATTACCTTAAATTCACTGATACAATATTTAAATAATTATATTATACTAATAACAAAAATAATTTACGAAAAATAATAAATACTCGTATTTAGAAAACAATGAACATTATGATGCGATAATAGAATTTATAAGAATTTATCGTTGCATGACATTATGACAACAACCTAGGGAATACTTGCGTTATAAAAACAATATTATCCCAATAAACTGAAAGTATTCAATGTTAATAATTTTTTATCCTTTGAACTCTTTTTGCTCATTAATTGTATATTTTTGTGAGAGACACAATTACCAAAATTTAATCGCACATGTATGTAATGACCTAAAGAGCCTTTAACAATACTTAGCACTCTGGGATATTATGTCCCCGTTCATCACTATTTGTGGTGCCTATGCAAGAATAAAAATAAAAAAAAGGTGAGGGCCACGGCAGCGTTCGCTGCATTGCTGCCCTGGCCAGGCCGACACTGTGTCCGAGTAACGTAGGTATAAATATATAGTTCTAGTTCCACGACAAAATAGCCAATAGGTATCCCTAAACCTAAATATCCAGCGTAAATAATAACTTAAAATGTTAACCTTTATTATAAAAGTTGCGATTATAATTAATAATCAAAGTTTATCTAAATTTTATTAGAATTATTCGTTCTTTTAATAATAGATGTAAGACTATATACGAGTATAGTGTATTATTGTATGTCGTTTTATATCATTACCTACAACGTGTGACGTGAGCTAACAATTATTTTTTTATAATAATTTCGTATACCTATAATATTACTATATAACTTTAATATATTTTTGATTAATTTTTTGTATTTTATAAATTTTATAATAATAATTGTATTGTATTATTTATGTAAATTTTATAAAAAGGTTTCAATTTTAATTAATATCATTAATAAATAAATACTAGTATTTATAATCAATGTTAATATTTACGCAGGATATTCGTCATGAAATATTTTTGCGGGAATAAATGTTGACGTGTCAGTGTCACCCGACATCCATACTTCTATATTGCGTTGTTACTTGTTATATCATTGATGACCATGACCTATGGTCGAAGACTAATAGAACAATACGGTAAATAGGCGTAGACTGCAGCGGGCTGTATAAAACTTTGGCTAATATTTGTATAATATTATCATTTCTCTTAATTTTAAGAACTTTTCATAAACATAATTAAATTATATCTTTCACGTATAATATGCGTATTATTTTCTGTGTACACAATTCCAATACTTTATACAATCTAACCATCCAAAGAATCAATTTGTTTAGCGGTGATCGATAATATGGTAATAATATACTTATCGAAGTAACATTTGTATTGGTACAAAGAGAATACACTGTTAGCCGTACTATACAATTCACTTTGAGTATAACGTTCTCTTGATTTAGTTATATATATTTTTTCCGCGTTTCAAACTATGTGTAATACAACCCCAACAATAATTATTTTAGTGAGTGTGCTTTACGTAAAATATGTAATTTACTTACTTACTATAGTTACTATAGTATATATACTATAAATGCTGTAAGTATTATATTTTATTAAAATATTACTGATTTAGTATAACTTATTCTTTATGTCGCAATTTTTATAGTTTCGTTGTACATATTAATATATAATATAATATGTCAAAATATCCACTTAAAAAGTAAAGAACGCCGTAATTTTTTTATTTCAATTCACTGCAATATTGCTGTCATGCATGAAACGGGACAAATTGGCGCAATAACCCATTAGCATAACACTAGTTACAGATTAACTACGAAAAATATGAAACTGTATATACAAAATCGGTATAACAGGTGTCAGGTAATATAATACCTGTGTTCAAATATAAATGGACGATAGACATATATATAATATAGTTAAGACTTTAAGAGCCATCACTACTTTTCAATATACGAAAAAAAATGTTTCATTTCTGTATGTTTTTTTACCGTACCTAATGTATTTTTAATGAAATCCAGGTACTTATTGATCTCTCTTACCCGTGGAGTAATGTTCAAATGTTCTTGGCGGATATTATACCTTCGAGAATTTTCTGTGATCTTGGCGATTGGTGATATATAAAAAAAAATAAAAATAAAATACGCGGGTGGTCGAATGTATTTTTCTACTTATATGTTGATCGAATCATAATGCATAAAGGAATCTTTAGAAAATTTTAAGCCTTTATGTATAATGTGTTGTACGTAGTTTTAAGTATACAAAAGTCAAAAATAATAATAATACAACACCACATGTTGTTTATTGAAAAAGAACCCGTAAAACTAAATGGCTATAATATAATATTTTAAATAAAATTAATTTCTATAAAAATTTCAACAGCCGTGAAATAATATATATTATTTATTATGGACAGTGGCGTAACCAGGGGGGGGGGGTTGGAGGTTGAAACCCTCTCTTCGGCCGTATTTTTATCAAAAATATAATTTTTATAATATAGAAATACAATCATTTATTCGTGGTGAAATGTATTCTGTTATGCTGTATTCACGTTATCGACTGCACTGATGATATTAATCATTATCATTCAATTAATTTATTATTTCAATACGGTTGTAGAATTATTTTATTTTATTACTAAAAAACCCCCACCCCTAAAAAAAATCCTGGCTACGCCACTGATTATGGAGCATTTTAAATTGAAAATAAGTAGGTTGGCTACCATTAGTATTTAGCATAGTGACTGCACTATTTGTCTCTATAACACGAAATTACGCAAGATGGATATATATATATATGACGAAGACCATAGAATAAGTAGACCAAACTCATATGACGCCGCCTGCATGAAAAAACGTACCAAAATGAGTTAAACGATTAAGGGGGGCCATAAGTGGCGCTGCGTAAGCTAAGGTTGTTACTTTAACACACGTAGTATAATAGGGATTATTCATGTTTTTTTACATTTTTTTGTAAAATATATGCATTATTTCGAACTATTAACCTAACCAGGTAATGCATTATAAATTGTATAGCTCGTAAAATTACGCTTTCATACATGTGCATATGTGTAGGTATATTTCATTAAAAATGTTTTATTATTATATAAACAATCCTATTATACTATATATAGTCAATCCTAGAGAGCCTATAGATAATATCAAGCTATTATCTAGGCTCTCTAGTCAATCCTTTATCACTATCAATATTTTTCACTAATAAATTAACATATTATACCCTGTGCACTGCGGTTTATTATTCAAATACTCTCTATACTCTCTATAGTAGTCTATATATAGTCTCAGTGCCGGCCCAAGATATTATGGCGCTTCGGTCAATTTTTTTAAAGACACCCTTAAAAATATAGCTTAAATATATAACAATTTATTATTATAGAGGAATGTAATTATTATATAGGTACCGCTATTATTTTAAAAATTTTTATCTAAAAAATCATAAGTTTTTACAATTTTTTGAACACCTACAAATGCGCTTCCGGCGCCCCGGGCGACCGGGACCGTTCGCCCGTGCCTTGGATTGCCACTGTATAGTCTCTTACGGATGTCGAGAACTGAATAATAGGCCTGATACTTACTTCTGAACAGAGTACACATGAAATATACACAATATATGCATATGTATAAATGCGTAATTTTACGAGGCTATACCTACAATTTATTATATATGGTTCGAAATTCGAAATAATGCATATATTTTACAAAAAACATGAATGATCCCTATATTACGTAGTGGGTTAAAGTAGCAACTTTTATTTACTAAAATTAATTACATTTTTAACTATAATCAACTATAATCGTTTAACCGAGCGACTCATTTCGGAATGTTATCAGATTATTAGAAGTGGAATTTGGTCTCCTTATTCTATAGTCTTCATAGTTCATGCTGTATATAATATAATTATTATATAATATTATTATTATTTGCAGGAATCAATATAGCTTTTTATTATAGGTACCTAAATGGCTAAATAATATAATACCTTATTTTTATTTTTATATAGTTGTTTACTATGCTTGTACAGATGTATCTTATATATAATCGTCCAGCACTTTTCAAATTATACCGAAATCTCTGTGTTCCGCCAACTGTCCTACGTACAAATTGACAATTTTTTTTGCCAAAAAGATGTAGGGGACTAAATACATACCTATAGTACTTATGCATCTCAGTGGCGTAATTTTAGATTTTTTTAAAGTGGTCAAATAAATTAAATTAAAATACTAAACACGGAGTTTTTTAGAAATCGGTGACTTTTATAATTATTGTTAGTATTGTTGTATCTTGTATATAATGATTATGCCTGCATACGAATCTTGTAAATTAATGTGCTCATTTACATGGTTGAATTAAATCTATGCATTATAAATTTCGTGCTGTACCTACACAGGCTTCGTGAATTGTTTTTTGTGTATTTCGGTTTTTATTTCTTATATTCTTGTTCAAATAACTATTTCCAGTTTATTTATACTGTACTAAGTGTCCGCGATCGATTTCTACAGCTTTATTTTCACTGTTCAAAGTGTCCGCGATATGCAATTCAAACAATAGATAGTATAAACTGTCTGTTTACTTCATTATTGTAAGGCCGTCCAAGAAAAATGTTTAGACATTTTAAGCTTTAAATATTCTGTCTAGTGTCTACCTAATACAACAATAACAACATAATATAATATATTACGTACCTATATGTGTGTGTGTATATCGACGTTATATTGGGTCTTTAGTATTCCACATTATTTTATTAATACAATCTAGTTGCATTAAAGATTATATTATTTACATAAAAACATTTATCTAGTGTTAGAAAAACAAATAATTGACCAAAGTATAAAATGTAAATATATTGTTCAAATAAATTATTTTAAACATCGTCATTCAATTGTCATCAATCGCTTTATGGTTGCTAATCGTAAAATGGACTATGACAGCTCTTTTCTATTTATATGACTTAACTCAATGTGATAAACATTGCAGATAATTATTTTTTTTTTTAATTGGGTGAACTTTGGTAGTTTCATACACTATTATTTATTTTTTATCTTTGATTTTTTGAATGTGTATAAGACTCTATATTGTACATCATTAATACCTATATAATATTAGATATTATAATATATTAATATACAGATCCGCCGTCTTTTCGTTTGACCTAAGTAGAATAGTAAATAATAATATTCCGTACTCAAAAATATATAGTAATATATATTCATTTATAATAATATTAATATATACTATATACACAATAAATTCACATCTCACACATGGACACAACACACAAATATTAACGTGAACTCACTACTTATATACACATTTCACTTAAAACTATAAACTAAAAGTTTAGTATTGTTGTAATAATAATATTCAATAATTAAACTACCTATACGATATTTACTTTTTTAAATTATAAAAATGTCAAGTTTATTCATCGACAACAGGACCTTTATATCGATTTTAAAAAAAATTATGTTTTCTTGTGTTCCTATAGAATGTGCCCAATAATTGCCTAAAGTCAGTTATGATAAATATTATAATATTATTTTTGTAACGAATTTGACTTCCTAATTTTATTCTATGTATATTAAAGATTTAATTATAAGGTGGGAAAATTAAATATTAAAAGAATATATTATAGTAAAATTAATTTGTATTATTTTCTATAGATTGTTATTTACTTATTTAGAAGTATTTAAAATATGTTATGATGTATAATATCTTAAATGTTATAGCATTGATTAAATATGGATATGTACATTTATCTACATCATAACTCAAAATTATAAATTGAAATTAATAAAAGTAAGAAAAATAAAATTAAAATATGTTTTTTGTTAAAAGTCACATATTTTGTTATTAGTTACATTTTTTACTGAATTATAGTATAAAATAGATACAAAAAAATTATCTTTTAATATGCGATATTTAATTGGCAATCTTAAATTCTGTGCGCTATTTCAGTTCAACATCAGCAAATATAATAATGTATTGTGTATATATTGCTGCATAAAGACGTTTACCAGATAAAGAGGTACGCTTGAACGACTAAAAAATGACGTTTAAATCGTCAGCTGGTTGGTGAATGCTGAATACATAGCGGTATGTATTTATAGAAGTTGAAAGCTTCTTAATTTGAATCACTCGTGATTTATTTGAAATCACATACCGTAAGTTTATAAATTACAGGCTTGGACGTACTAATAAGTTCTAGGTCAATCGTAACCAGCCGCTTAAGTGATGGGGGTTGACTAATTATTGAGCTCAGTAATTATTTTCAGATGATTTGAAATATATCTGCAGTTATAATTCGCTGACTGCTTAATTTACCAGTAACCCCCTCAAAGTATTTAAATTATTTTATTGTCTTTGATGTAATATTATTATTATTTGTAAAATATATAGTATTAAGCCATTAGAATAAAAGAAAAAAAATTACGAAACTGAACACATTATTTTTTTACTATTACTATTATTATTATATTGTATTTCATTTATCTACAGTCAATAGCAAAATATTTTTTATTCACTATATAGGTAATATGCTAAATGTATATTAAATTAAAATGTATTGATTATGAAATATATATTATGATTTAATAATTAATAATTATATACTATATAAATACGTATGCAAGAATTGCAATTATAAATAATTTAAGCTAAATCTGTACATATTTAATTTACAGTAGTTCGATAGAAATTGTTAATTTAAAAATGGCAATTTTAAAAAGAATTGTAACGAATTTGCACCGAGAATTGTTTGCTTCGAAATCAAATTTACACATAACTCCCCTCCTCATTATGATGTTTGGTATGTTTTCTAAAAGTAAATTGACTGGAAAAATTAATTTAAATAACACAAATATAGTAACAACCAGATTAAATTGTACCCATGTATTGTATATAAAATACATGTATATATACATTTCAGCTTCAGTTTTACTTATCCAGACCATATTTTTTGGTATCTTCGACAGTCGTATAACCATCTCGTAACAATAGGCTAATTCACCAAAAATCTCCCGTTGAGCAGGCCTCTCATGCCATTCTCAATTCTCTCACAGACCTGCTACTACCTGCTTTCAAATGGACGCCTGACGGTGGAGAATAAAGGGCAACATTCGTCGTTTTGTATAAAACACGTTTATATACACACACAGAAAACACATTTTTACCCGTAAACTGACAATTCGTTTGTGAATAGAACAAACAACGTGAAAACGTTTTACTCCAAACGTCGACCTAAAAAATGACTATAATGTTTGTGTAGAAATTTTGGAAACATTTAAATACTATTAAACACATACAAAATCGTTTGATATACCAAATACTAAGTATTTGTAAAATACTTACAAAATCACGTTGAATTCGCGTAGGTAACAGTAATATGGCAACAATGTTAAGATTCATAAAATGCCATCAATACATTTTATCAGATTTAGAAAAAAAGAAAACATTTTAAATTTAATCACACATATTGATAGTTGATACTGATAGTTATCTGATTATATCAATAATATTGAATAATATTATAATAACGAAGTGATGTGATGGTAAAACTTTATTGTGCATAATTGTGCGCATTAATCGTGTATAAAAATCGGGGTGTCTCCAGTCCTTCACGCTCTATCATAATGCGGTCCTCGATGATAAATTATTACGAGTAATAGTGACTAATGCCATGTTATGTTTAATCACAATTTTATCGAAAAAGATTGAACTAACCAAAACACCGGGACGTGTTTACTTAATAATAATAAATTTATTATTATTACGGACGACACGCGCAACATCGCAACATCGCACGGCCGGTGCCGAACTCCCGACGACGGCCGACGTATCCACTCGGTCGTCGTTGTCGTCGTCGTCGTCGTCGTACACGGACGGAAAACGAACGCTCTCTAATCTCTATGTCGACTCGCGATCCCGCGGTTCCCGTTACCCCGTGTTTCCCGTAAACTTCCGTTTTCCGTCGGGTCGCATTGGAAAATATAAAGTGTTCGCTGATAGCCGAATGATGCGTCGAGCGGACGCTGTTCAGTGTTAAGTCGACACGCGTCGCCCGCGCAAACGCGGCACCCGCCGCGGCCCGCCAGTTGACGGAAACGTCGTCGTGTTCGTTCGTCGTCCGTTGGCCTATGTCTTCCGCGTCGTAAACAGCCTAATAATAATAATGTCAAGTGTGTATTTCTACGATTCGTCGTGTGCCGCGAATGTCGCGTAGTGTTCGGCGTCCCGCGACGCTTCGCCACGACGCCGCCCGACCGGCCGAATCGGTGAGATCGGTATCGCGGGGATAAAACAAACATGGCGGACGGCGAGAAGACGCGTGAGTACGTCGTCGTCTTTGTCCAGGAGAACCACCTGAGGAACGCGAACCGATTCGTTCCCGCGTAAACGGCCACCGCTGCGAGCGGGGGTCAGTGGCGGGAGACAAATCAGCCGCCACTAGGGGACGTGTGGCCGTTCAATGATTTTGCTCTTTTGCCGGGTGGCGGTTGGACATTGTCGCCGCCCCCGCCCCCGCCACAACGCGACGGACGGACGTCGTTTCGGAAAACGTGCGCGCGGCACACGCACGCGGCCGGCGACCAGTTTCGAATCGGCGCTCGTCGCGTTCGCTCGACCGTCGTCCGTCACCACGTCGTTTTTTCGTCGGTCCGCTGGTCCGCTCGTCGCTGCGCGTCCGTTCTTCGCCGTCGCTGTTTCGAGAAAAATTCAAACGGCCGTCGATTTAAAAAGTAGGTGCTGCTTTTGACCGGTTTTTTTTTTCACGCGTCTCCCAACGTTGTCGCCGTTATTTCGCACGTCATGGACGCACGCGTTGGCCGCCGGACCAGGCGAGAGACGTCCGTGGTTGGAATCGTCACGTTCGCCTCCATGATCGCCTTTGCCCTCGTCCTGGTCGTCGTCGTCTTCAGTGCGATCCGCAATATGATGTCGCGTTCTCCGTAACGTTATGTGATTTGTCGTGCAGTGAACGTACCCGATATCGCTCACCTGTTCCCTCGTTCGTTCACTCGCACTCCGCGTCCGCTTATTGGTTTCAATGGCGTTAATATTACTATCGATTGGATTGTGTTAAATTTTTCAAATTGTCCGAATACGCGAGAATATAACCGACCCGACACGCGTCTGTACACTATCGTGATAGACCTTTTAGACCTTTTTGTCAACGCTGAACGTACACGCCGCCGCGATCGGTCGTAACCGAACGAGTGCTACAAGTGCTACAGACCTGCAAATACGCTTAAAAGGTAACAAAAGAAAAAGAAATCTTTCATCGCATAACCTATGTTAATTTTTTTGAAAAGACTGAGAAGTATACGTTTACACCTATTACACACGGTAATCGATAAACTACTGAAGGCCATATTTATAATTAAAATTGATATAAATTTATGTATGTTAAAAATAAAATTATTGATCAATTCTTAGTATTCACTCACAATAGAAATAAAAGAAAATTTAGGTATTCAATAAATTGCATTTAGTAATATTTTTTTTCAGAATCGGGTGAAAATTGATGGGCATGGAAACTTATTTAATTTGCACCAGATTACCTAAATTAAAATTATGGATTTGTCTTTAAAAAAAAATCTTAATCAACAAAATAAAAAATATCCTACTAAAGTAAGTTTTAACTGTCTTAAATGAATAAATGATCATAAATTGTATGGATTTACAATTTTAAACCGTTTTAATTTACAGATTATTTTTACACCGGTGACTACATCATATTTTTCTCCTGCATACAGCCAACATTTTATGTCAAGTTTTTACTTACCAAAGACTGATTCAAGATCATTGCCAGTAATAAAACCAAGTATGTAAATTTCAACTCTTAATCTTTATCATTTTATACTAGACAAATATAATTAAATTTCATAGCTGTATTAATTTGTTTGATATATCTACTTAATTTATTAATTTTAATTTACATATTTCCTTTATCCAGAGATTAAAGACATTGATATGCCCAGTAATAATAGGCCTGATGTAAGTTTTCCATTTACTTTAAGTACATATTTTTTAAAGAATGAATCTTATATTTTTGTTTCATTTTAATTTATAGCCTGTTTCTTCAATGGCACATACTTCAAACAATACTTCAACAAACTACCAAAGTATGTCAAATTTACATTCAATTTTATATTTATCGATGACTGCTTCAGATTCATTAGTTGAAAAACCAAGTATGTAAATGTAAACTCTTAATTTTTATCATTTTATGCCAAGCTAGAATTATAATTAAATTTCATATGTGATATGAAATCGCTCGATAATCTTACTTAATTTACTGATTTTGGTTTACATATTTTCTTTATTCAGAATCTAAAGAGGATGGAACACCTACTTATATTAAACTTCCTGATGTAAGTTTTCCATTTATTATAAGTAATTAGTTGTGTATGACTTAGATTTTTTTTTCATTTTAATTTACAGATAGTTTATCCTACGACGACTACTTCACATTTTGCTTCATCAAACTACCAAAGTATGTCAAATTCATATTTATCAGGGATTCCTTCAGAATCATTAGGAGTTGAAAAACCAAGTATGTAAAAATAAACTCTTAATGTTTATCATTTTATACCATGCTAATATTATGATTGAATTGTTTATGTTGTATAAATTTATTTGATATGCTCCTACTTAATTTATTGATTTTGATTTCTATATTTTCTTTATTCAGAGATTAGAGACGTTGAAACACCCACTTATATTAATTCTCCCAATGTAAGTTTTCCATTTACTATAAGCAATTAGTTGTGTATGACTTAGATTTTTTTTTTCATTTTAATTTACAGATAGTTTATCCTATGACGACTACTTCTCATTTTGCTTCATCAAACTACCAAAGTATGTCAAATTCATATTTATCAAGGATTCCTTCAGAATCATTTGGAGTTGAAAAACCAAGTATGTAAAAATAAACTCTTAATGTTTATCATTTTATACCATGCTAATATTATGATTGAATTGTTTATGTTGTATGAATTTATTTGATATGCTCCTACTTAATTTATTGATTTTGATTTACATATTTTCTTTATTCAGAGATTAAAGACGTTGAAACACCCACTTATATTAATTCTCCCGATGTAAGTTTTCCATTTACAATAAGCAATTAGTTGTGTGAGACTTACATTTTTTTTTCATTTTAATTTACAGATAGTTTATCCTACGACGACTACTTCACATTTTGCTTCATCAAACTACCAAAGTATGTCAAATTTATATTTATCAGGGATTCCTTCAGAATCATTAGGAGTTGAAAAACCAAGTATGTAAATATAAACTCTTAATCTTTATCATTTTATACCACTCTAATATTATGATTGAATTGTTTATGTAGTATGCATTTATTTAATCTGCTCCTGCTTAATTTATTGATTTTGATTTACATATTTTCTTTATTTAGAGATTAAAGATGTTGAATCACCCACTTGTATCACTCATATTAAACCTCCTGATGTAAGTTTTTCATTTACTTTAAGAAATTTGTATGAATCTTATATTTTTTATTCATTTTAATTTACAGACAGTTACTCCTACTGTGACTACTTCAAACTATTCTTCATCAAACTACCGAAGTATGTCAAATTTATATTTATCAGGGATTCCTTCAGAATCATTAGGAGTTGAAAATCCAAGTATGTAAATATAAACTCTTAATCTTTATCATTTTATACCACTCTAATATTATGATTGAATTGTTTATGTAGTATGCATTTATTTAATCTGCTCCTGCTTAATTTATTGATTTTGATTTACATATTTTCTTTATTTAGAGATTAAAAATGTTGAATCACCCACTTGTATCACTTATATTAAACCTCCTGATGTAAGTTTTTCATTTACTTTAAGAAATTATTTGTATGAATCTTTTATTTTTTATTCGTTTTAATTTACAGACAGTTACTCCTACTGTGACTACTTCAAACTATTCTTCATCAAACTACCGAAGTATGTCAAATTTATATTTATCAGGGATTCCTTCAGAATCATTAGGAGTTGAAAAACCAAGTATGTAAATATAAAATCTTAATCTTTATCATTTTATACCACTCTAATATTATGATTGAATTGTTTATGTATTGTTTATGCATTTATTTAATCTGCTCCTGCTTAATTTATTGATTTTGATTTACATATTTTCTTTATTCAGAGATTAAAGATGTTGAATCACTTACTTGTATCACTTATATTAAACCTCCTGATGTAAGTTTTTCATTTACTTTAAGAAATTATTTGTATGAATCTTTTATTTTTTATTTGTTTGAATTTACAGACAGTTACTCCTACTGTGACTACTTCAAACTATTCTTCATCAAACTACCAAAGTATGTCAAATTTATATTTATCAGGGATTCCTTCAGAATCATTAGGAGTTGAAAAACCAAGTATGTAAATATAAAATCTTAATCTTTATCATTTTATACCACTCTAATATTATGATTGAATTGTTTATGTATTGTTTATGCATTTATTTAATCTGCTCCTGCTTAATTTATTGATTTTGATTTACATATTTTCTTTATTTAGAGATTAAAGATGTTGAATCACTTACTTGTATCACTTATATTAAACCTCCTGATGTAAGTTTTTCATTTACTTTAAGAAATTTGTATGAATCTTATATTTTTTATTCATTTTAATTTACAGACAGTTACCCCTACGGTGACTACTTCTCACTATTCTTCATCAAACTACCAAAGTATGTCAAATTCACCTTCAAATTTATATTCTTCGGCGATACCTTCTGAATCATCAGAAGTTAAAAAACCAAGTATGTTAATATAACTCTTAATATTTACCATTTTATACCTGGCTAATATTATGATTGAATTGTTTATGTAATATAAATTTATTTATTATACTCCTACTTAATTTATTGATTTTGATTTACATATTTTCTTTATTCAGATATTAAAGATTTTGATGCACCCGCTTATGTTAAAATTGCCGATGTAAGTTTTCCATTTACTTTAAGAGGACATCTCACCCGCATGTATTGTCTCCGTTTTACACACGTACAACATAGTAAATTTTCATTCACCAGTTTCAATAGTGTGCTTTTAGTTTTAATATTAGAGTGAATTGACCTATTATAAAACTTTTAGGTATGAACATTATTTGTGTTTTCATTGGCTTTTTACAATATTTTAATTTTTAAGTGTATTATGATCATTTTCAAATGTTTAATAATTTCATACTTATAACACCTACAAATTAAATATCGTTAAAAGCCAACGAGAGAACATAGATAATGTAATCTAAAAGTTTGATAATAGGTCAATTCACTCTAATATTACAACTAAAAGCACATTATTGAAGCTGGTGAACGAAAATTTAGTATGTCGTTCGAGTGTAAGACGGAGACAACACATACGGGTGAGACGTCATCTTAAGCAAATAAGTTGTATGAATCTTAAATTATTTTTTCATTTTAACTTACAGTCATTTTATCCTATGGTGACTACTTCAGACTATACTTCATCATCATACTCCCGAAGAATATCAAATTTATATTTATTGATGACTAATCCACAATCATTAGGAATTGAAAAACCAAGTATGTAATTTTAAAGTTAATCTTAATTATTTTATCTCAGGCTAATATTATGATTGAATTTTATATGTAGTATGAATTTATTTGATATTCTTACTTGTTTATTGATTTAGTATTACTTATCTTTTTTTATTCAGAAATTCGAGACATTAAAAAATTCAGTAATATTGAACCACTTGATATATGCATTTACTTTAAGAATGTATGTTGTATGAATTTTACTTTTTTGTTTCATTTTAGTGTATAGTAGTTTTTTCCTACAGCTACCATTTACGGTTTTCTTTCTCATACTTCAAAAGTATGTCAAATGCTTATTTAAATTAATATTTATCCATAATTTTAAGCTAAATACTTAGTTATATAATATGATGGTTACTTTTATAACATATAGTATAAATTAGGTTTTTAATATTTTGCTAATGTCCTTTAAATTATATTTTTTTTTTTCAGAATTTAGACTTATTAAAACAATTAATGAAGCTAATCCTTTTGATGTAAGTTTTGATAATCCTAAATTATAACTCTATGTAGATCTTAAATTTTTTTAATTTTACTTTTACAGTCATTTTTCTTACCTGCAGAGACGACTTCACATTCCCCTTCTACGAATGACCAAGGTATATACAATCCATACTTATATTATTCATTTTTTTTTTATTTATACATCATCAAATACTTATTACTAAGGTTCGGATTTGAAGGCAAATGCCTTTCTTTTATTAATCATAATAGAAAAATAATTTTTATATAAAAATGTGTTTCATTTAATTTCATAGACGATGGATCTTTTTTTTTGTTGCCTTTTTACTTATAAATGCCTTTTTGCCTTTTTTTTTACCTTTTGTACTTATAAATGCCTATTTTGTGTTTAATTTTTCAGTTGATTTTATAATTTTATACACAGCTTGCGTATTATCGTTACAAACGGGTTTTATTATTCGCAATATTTTTCGATATCGTCTAATCGAGTATTTGGTATGGCCATAAAATTACCCGTATACCTATTTAAAAATTAAGATCTGTTCGTAATGCGTAGATTCAAGATTGTTCGTCAGTCCGTCCGCTAATCTAATCTATACAAATTAATGTAGTATTCATGCTCATTTTTAATTTGTATTTTTCTCAAAATATGTGCATTTAAAAGTGTTTAAAAAATCTTCACTGTTTTATTTTGTAGTATATTTATGAATTGCCTTATTATATAAATTAAATTCCTTTTTTTTACATTTTAAATGCTTTTTTTTATTGATTATATTACCTTCGAAACCGAACCCTACTTATTACATTTTATAAGTGGTGTGCATAATATTTTAATTAATTTTTTATTAAATTTTCTGTTTAGGAATCAGTCCTAAAGTTATAGACTATGTTTTAAAATGCAAAAAAAGTGTTGCTGATCAAAGTTTTGTTAATAAACAGGAAGCTGATTCTTCTATGTGTGCCATTAATAAAAATGATTCTGTCAACTATGGTATTTAATAAATATTTTATATTATAAATGTAGATTTAGTATTTATTTTTAAAAAAACTTCAATATTTATTTTTCTTACCTTTACATTTAACATTTAACCATAAAATTGTATTTATCTTACCAATTACAAAAGGTGATTATATTAACTGACCACATCTTTCTTCATAAAATTACAATATCAATATTCAATATGTTTAGTCATTAAATAATAAAATATACATCATATACTTTACTCAACTATTAATTACCTACCAGTTTATTTTATTTATTCATTCACAGAAAATAAATTCAATATTACATTAAACAGTCAATAAGTATGTTTATAATCATATTAATAAAATAATGTTTATATGGGTAATATAGTATTTACTATAGTCAAATTACCATATACCCATACCTAGTTGAAGTTTTCGGTTAGAATCAAGTTATTTAATTAATAAACTTTCTATTCATTACTAAAATTGTGTGCATATTTTAAATTTAAAATGTAACATTTTCAATACTACTCAATACGCATTCCTTTCTTTTTATATAAATTCTATATTATTTATAAATAAATATTAGATAATGTGAAACAAAATTTAGACAACATGCTTTTGATCAATCATAATTTTAAGCCCTAATTACAATTAAATAATATATAAGGAAACTCATTAGATAATTAACTTAAACAATTGTTTGACTAGTACTAATATTGTTTTTACTGGCAAAATATTTTATTTTTGATACACTTATTGACGATAATAACAGTGTTGATATTTTTTGTTGTTGTATGTATGTCTATTTATAACTTTTGTGTTTCAGATTAAATAAAGTTAACAATACACTAGGTACCATTTCTTTTGAAAAGTATACAAAGTATTTTTTAGAATATTCTTTTCTTTTGATTGTAGAGATTTTGTTATGAATTTTTATTAGTACTTTGTTTTATATCATGAATATTATATTCTACTTTTTGTATTGAATTTTATTCATTTTTCATTGATTGCTGTCTAATTTGAGAGATTATTACTTATTAGTTTTTAGTTTTAGTATTAAAATTTATAATTTTTTCATCGATGGAATATTCTAATTAGTTTTATTATTTTATTAGACACCACTAGTGAAAATAATCAAATGCCATTAGAAGTGCCCAGTATACCTAATATGAAAAAAAGACAGAAACAGCCAAATATATTATTAAAATCTGATAGGTAAGGATTTATAAATAAATAAAAATATGAATTGAACAGTTTTACAATTTTATTTACACAGAGAAATAAAAAAATGTATACCTAGTATACCGACAAGCAGACTTCAACCAATCAACAAAAGAATGTATGAAGAATCACTAAAAATATTCAACTTCAGTAAAACTAATAGACAAATAGAATCAACTTCTAACAATGAACAAAATGATTGTCCTCAAATTTCTTATCCAGCTATTCAACCATCTAAGTCAGTAGATGAAAAATATTCATCTGGAATCTTACATACACAATTAAAGTAAAAATGATAAAAGTTTAATATAAATATTTTTAATTTTAAATATTACATTAGCTATGTATAAACAATTATTAAATTATTTATAGACCACATCCGACAGACATGGAAATTCCAGAAAAATCTGAAATGATTAATCTTCCTTATTATGGTAAATATTCAATATTTAATCAAAGTATAAACATTTTTTAATAAATAAACTCTCAAAAAAGAAATAAAAGAGTTCTTATACATTATACATATTTATGTATATTCTAAGATTTATTCATTATAATTTAATTTAATTTATTACTTATAAAAAATTTTGTTAAGTATTTGAGCTTTTATCAATCTTATAAAATTGTATATAAATACAGATACAAATACATAAATTTAATAGTTAAAAATACTTTTTTAATTTTATTTATTTAACTATAGAAATGAGTAAGAAAATTAATTTTTACTACCTACTTCATTTTATACTAAAAAATGAAAATAAATTAAAATGTGTTATGTATCAATGTTAAAATTGTTCTTTTAAATTTAAATAAGTATTAATGGTTGTTAATGAAATATATTGTAAATAAATGTTTAATAATATGATTATATTTATAAATAAAATATTATAGTTATAAAATAAAAACAATCTGAAATGTAATAAATAATTTTTTTGAATATTAAGTATAATTTATGTACAATTATTCAATTTTTAAATTCAAATACATCAAATATTTTAATTGTTCATCACATTTCATATTATTTTTTATCATTGTTATATTATTTATAATTTGGTAATATTATATCATTAAACATTTATTTATTACGTGTTTCATGAACAACAGTCTTTTGTTTATTTAATATTAAAGGATTATAGCATTGCTCAGTATAAAATGAAATAGGTAGTTTAAAGTCCTAATGATACTTATTTGTGACATTAAAATTTTAAATTATTAATTATTAATTACTTACTATTTATAAAACTATTTTCCTTAGTAACTTGTACAATTAATAAATAAAGTTGAAGAGTGTACTTGATTTTATTTTCTAAATGGATGTTTTTGTATCTGTATTTAAATACAATTTTAAAATAATTTTTTCCAAACTATTTATTAGTTATTACCGATAACTAGTAATGGTTCGAAATTCGAACTCAGCATGAAAAAAATTTGAACCGAACTATCAAACATCTTTATCTGTTCGAAAATCTAACTTGAAAATATTTTTCAAACCAGACTTACTGGCCACAATAGTTCAAAGTCCAAATATTTGTATAATTCTTCAAAAGTTATTTTTAAAAAATAAAAATTGATAATCATTATTTATAATTAATATGACTATTAGCGATAGAAAGTTATAAGCTGTAATGGGCACTTTATGTACCATTTATAATAATAAAGATAAAAAGTATTAAGTTCGAGTTCGAGTTCGACTTAAAATGATTCAAGGTTCGGTTTCGTAGAAAATATGAAGGTTTGGTTCGGTTCGAGTTCGAAAAAATAATTAAAAGTTCAGTTCAAGTTTGGTTTGATTTAAAAAATCAGGGTTCGACCCATCACTACTGATAACACATATGGATTAGATTTTATGAATTACAACAAACTTAAACATTTTTATTTTTAAATTAAATACCATGAATATGATTTAAATTATTGCATTATCTGTTGATTAGATACATCTTCACTACAAGTTACTAATGAAGCTGAGAGTTATCCTTCTTTTATATTAAAAAATGCTCAAGAGATGAAACACTTGAAACCACCAGTAAGTTTTAACAAATGAATTTAATTATAGTTAATTTGTTTCTTTGATAGTAAAGAATCTGATGATAGATAATTCGTTGAGATGAATTTTAGATTTTACGCGATCAGTAAGAAGGCTTTTGGTTTTATGTTTTTGAATAATTATAATGTATTTACTTAACCTTATAAGATTTCACACAAAATATTTAGATAGTTTATACGCATGAGTATTCAATATTTTATGAAAAATAAAAATGAATAGCGTTGAAATAAATATATTTTAACTAGCAGTTTTATATCTATTATAATCTATATAATAAGCATAATGTCAATTGGCTTATTATAATTTTTTAATAATAGGCAATATATATTATGAAAATGTAATTATTTCTTTTGATAGTAACATGTACATTTTTCCATTATTAAAAACAACTACAATTTTATATTTTCCAGAATGTCATCTATATTGATAATATACCATTACCAGTATAAAACCAATTGCTTTCTTACTCCAAATAAATGATCAAACATAAACATCAGTATATTCTCTCTGTGGGGGTCAAGTGAGAACTACTACTCCCAAGTAATATTAGTGATTGGCACGTTCCATTGGTTTAAAATCTAGTCAAATCTACAACTCGAATTATTGCACGCAAAGTTATAAATATTGTCAAGCCCTTTTGCGATCTAACGTAGAGTCTAGCGATCCATTAATTATTTTGCTCGTTATCATCCGACGGTATTTACTTTGAAAAAGTCTCGCTCAGGTCTTTAGTACTGCTTTTAAACCGGCACTATGTTATGAGAGAATAGATCGCGGTGTTGATGGTAGGAGGGTAGTCGGTATTCAAGACGTGGTGTTGGACGACAACAATAACATCATCGGCGCACATAACTAAGTATGTCGTCGTCGTCGTGACGTGTGAGAGAGGAGAAGAAAATCGTTTGGATCTCCTCTCTCCAGTCATGATAATGAACAATAAATCGAACGCAGATAACGAACCTTGGAGGCGGTCGCTCAGTCGCCAGTTACCTCCGTTGTCATTTGTTATTCGACCAGTTAAAACGGTTACAGTTCAATTACAGTCGTTAAAAAAGAAAGAAAAAAAGGGGAGGGGGGGGGGAAAGAAAAAGTAATGCGCGTATGGAAAAAAAAAACAATCGACGACCGAGAACGAAAACAAACAAAAAAAACTAAAACGACTTATTGTGTGCCGTGAAAAAGCAGATCGTCGGCGGACGCGTTCTCGCGATATCCGCCGTGTGTCGGTGTACTGATTTGTCCGATAATCGATCGGAGGAAATTCGTTTTGTTTTTTTTTCGCGCGACAATAGCGGCGGCGACGACGGCGTCACGTCTCCCGTCGCGGTTTCGCGCGCGTTTTCGTGTGTGTAACGACCGCCGCCGCCGCCGCCGTCCGGCTGGGAAACGCTCGTCACCCGCGGACCGCGGTATCCCGGAGTGGCGGGTCGGCGGACGTTCGTCGACGCGCATGCGCACCGCCGCGTTTGTGCAATAGATTATCCAGCTGCCAGCCAGCAGCACCGTCGGGACAGGCGGCGGCGGTTCCCGACACCACAATCGGCAGCCAGCAAACGCCGCGACGAATTATTTGTGCGCGCCACCAGTGTGTTCTGTGTTGTCTACTCGGCCCGTAACACTGCACTGTGCATGTGACGCGCGCGCGCTAATTTATATTCCAATCGAGAGAGACGGTCGAGCTGCAGCGAACGAAAAAGCACATTTCGAACACAAATCATTGCCGCTGCAGCAGGGGAGACGACGACACGACACATATCGGACACGACGACACGACGACGACGACAACGACAACAACGACGACGACGACGACGACAACACGACGACACGACAACGGCGGCGGCGGCGGCGGCTGCTATAGAAAACGACCGCTTCGCGTTCACTCCGAGCGATATTTTTGCCAATTTCTATCGCATTATCGTCGCACACACACACACACACACACTGACACGCTCACACGAACACACACACACACACACACACACACATACATTAACACACGCGCGTAACTTTCGTAGTAATAACAACAAAAACAAAAACGACGAGCAGCCGCGACAGTAATCTTCGTGCGACAATCGTATTGTGCGATATCGTATGCGTTGTCGTGGTCCGCGGTGCGTCGTCGGAACGCGAAACCGTCGTCATCATCGTCTGTCCCCAACCGCTGTTTTTAGCCAATTACGCTAGTCGTCCGTCGTCGTCGTCGCCGCCGCCGCCGCCGCGTACTTTAACGGGACAATTGACGACGCAATCGGTCGCGCGGGCGTGCTAAATACGTCGTAGACGTCGTCCGGTGGTGTACGTGTTGCCGTCCGGTCGCGCGCGATGCCGTCCGTCGTCGTCGCCGCCACCGCCGCCGCCGCCGCCGCCATCACCACCGCCGCCGCAGTCACCGCCGCCGCGTCGTCCACCGGCCACCGTGCCGTCGTTGTGCACAGCCCGTTATTGTACGCTCGTCGCGTCGTCCGGTCCGACCCGAGTCCGTCCGGCGGTCTGCGATAGCTTTCCGAGCGGCCGCGCACAGTCGGTCCACACTCCACAGCAGCCCCAGCCGCGCGTACCCGACGCCGTCGTCGCACCGGCCGAGGGAGCCCTCGCCCGCAGCCGCAGCCACCTCAGCCACAGCCGCCGCCGTCGTCGTCGTCGTCGTCGTTGTCGTCTCGTACCGCTTTACCACCGGCGACGACCCGCCCGACCGCGCTCGCCCCTACACGTTCAGCATGAGTGACGTCGCCGACCAGATCAAAGACGGCAGCAATATCATACTGACGACCAGCCCGTTCTCCAACATCGGCAAACAAGACGTCCTCAAGAGCGCCGTCGACGTGCCAGCCACCGTGAGTATCGGCCCCGACGCCGTCACGTTTAGGCGGCAGCCGGCCAGCCCGTCCGTCCGTCTGTCACTTCCTCTCCGCCCGCCCGTCTTCCCCGTGCGCCTGTCTTCCCGCCCGATCGCCGCCGACGGTGTCGCGTCCCCGGCACCCCCTCCACCGCCCGGCCCTCTCGCAAAGTCCGCGTCGGAATCCCGCAATATAACCGTCGTCGAGAAGAGAAAACGACGAAAAGTCCGTCCGATCCGCGGGTGTCCTGCCCGTTTTCCAATCCTTTCCGAGACCGCCGTCGATCACAGAGACGGGTTTTCCGAAGCTCGTACGGTTGTTGAGGTCTACCGTTGGTGGGGGGGGGGGGGGTGTTCGTGAGGCATACGCCGCACTAGAAGTTCGTTTTTTTCCTTTCTGCTCGCCCTTATGTCGTTGGCGGCATACAATATCGATGTATGTTGGTTTTTCAATGTACGAATGTAGCCGTTACATTGGTACACTTGTACCGTCGTTTCTCGTCTAGTTTCTCGCGTGTTGGGTTCACGCGAAATCTGCCGACGGCATTGAAGTACGTTTCACATACACATTTTCTAACGATGTATGTTCCATGAAAAACACTATAATAACAGACATAATCCCGAGACTATCAGCTCTGTAATGCGAAATTAATGTCGTGCAATTATATGAAAATTAATTCGTTTGAAATGGCATCACTGTAGTAATCTCAATGTTCATGTCTCACCATTTTGCTCTCTGCTCAATGCAATGGTTGTGTACAACATGGTTACTTGCTCATTGCTCAATAATAGGCATGAGTTTCAGCCTACAGTTGGCTGGATCATGGTTTTGAATGTTTTCCATGTGCTTTTGCATTTTGAATAATTTCAATTGTTTGTACCTAAAGCGTGTTGCATATTAGTGACACAATTTACTATCAAATTATATTTTGAAACAATACTCTTCTTAATCATCACAATTAATTAATAATCAATGTCATTTTATAATTAATTGTCAATTTTCATCGTTTAATCCCATTTTTATGATTAATTAATTATCCATGTAGAGGCAGTATAAGGGCCTTTCATTTTATTCACATTGATTTGTATTGTACATCTGTGTTGTTATTTGAGTTACCATTGATGTCTATTCAAAAATATTTGTTGTGTTTTGTGGTTTTTTTTTTTTCAAAAAAGAAAATCGACCCATATTGAGTAGTTTTTACGTAATACCTTACCATTTAACTCCGGTCAATGGTTTTGTATACCTCTGTAAGTTTGCAACTGTTTATGTTGATGTAATAAAAAATTATAATAACACATAAACAAAAATATATGTCTCCAATGTTTCAGTTATAAATTTGTTATACATTTTATTTAAATGATTAATGCTACAGAAAAGCAATGGAACAGATTGCAACATTAAGCTTTTTATAAACAATTATTAGCACCAAATATAAGTATTACTGCTATGACTACTATTATTTCTGTGAAGAAAAGAATGTTTTAGAATAACTTAATCAATTTTAAATTAATAAAATAAATTAACTGAAGTTATAATATATATTCAATATTTTTCAATAAAATTGGCATAATTTGTATCTAAGTTTGTGTACTACATAACACTTGGGAAATGTTTGTTAGTACTTTATAAGAGGTTTTGTTAAATTAGATAAAATTATTTAGATAAATATAATATAATTAAATAGTTATTATTTTTTAAATGTTTACATTTTTATAGTTACAAAAAAATTATAATTATAATATATATTAATTGAAATTTTTTTTTTAGGCATATAGAATGTGCAATCCTGCATCTCATAATATACCATTAACTCAATTTGCACCTATTGGAAATTCCATTAAACCAGGTCAGTTTATACTTGTTATGTATTAAGTATAACATAATTTATTCTTTTATTAGTTTTTACCTTACTTAAACTATTTAGTTATGTATTTTACTAATAACACATATATTAATTTCATAAATATTAGATTCAAAATTAGTTTAGTTTTTAACTTATATTTTATAATATCAAATTTCAGTACTTAATTATATTTTGTTTTACATTAATAAGGTATACCAAAATTGTCAGCCCATGAAGTTGGAGATGAACATGGTATTTGTCCTGTAATATTACATCCTTCAAAGCAATTGAGTTCACAAGTAAGTCATGATAGATTAATTTGTTTTTAGGTATAAATACTAGGTACATACCAACAATACTTTGTAGGTATTTGTTATGATATAATATTAGACAATTTGTATATAATATTATACCTTATAATTCATAAGGGAGCGAATTATAATGTTTATATAAATATATCTTTATAATATCAAATTACTTTAAATTTTGATTGGTTAGCAAAGTAGTTAAAATTAGACTTGTACCTTTCAAACTTGATATTATATGGTTTATAATAAATTATCAATTAGGGTTATTTTGAAATGAAATTCTTATTGTTTTTTAATTTCGAATTCAAGCTTCATTGTTAGTTTTTCCACTAAATCAATTTAAAAATAATTTATTTTGCTTCTGATACTATGTAGCTATCAGGTATTAAACTTTTTTTAATATTCTAATTTCTAAAGTAAACCCAAAATATTCCTTAAAATGTTAGTAAATTTATAATTAACAGAGTTTATTTGTAGAATTAACTTGGTTTTATAATATGGATAGTTAACTAAGCACAAGTTATTTTTATAATTACATAATTAAATTGATCAAAATATTCACTTCATATTTTTGTATAACAATTGTAATTTTTTTGATAAATCTTAAGATTTTTGAAATAATTTTATAAATTGATTGATAATTTGTTCACCAATATAGAAATGTTTTAAGTTTTATAAAAAAACAATTTGCTCAAATTTTTAAGAAAAAGTTAAAATAAAAAATAAAAACCACGACATCTAATAAAGTACTGTTTTTAATAAACTTATTTTTAATTAAACTCGTGAATAACTTAAACTGTTTATATTAGCAACAGTAAATTTATTTACAATTTTATTTGTTTATTTGTGAAACTAATTAATTAATATTAATCTGGTTCTTATATTTAAAAACCATACATATTCCATATATTTGTCCAGTGAGAAACTAACATATTCTCAAATTAATAATATATTAAACATAGGGAAAACTAAATCTACATTTTTAAAAAAAACCGCTATCAATAAACATACAATTACTATTTTATGATCTAAAAATACATTTACTACTTATTTTTGATAGTCATTCAAGCTTCTCATTTAATGTATGATTGTAGTGTAGAAAACTTTGACTTTAACTTGAAATATAAACAAACTCAATAATTTTCACTATTTATGAAATAGGTTCAGATGAAAAGTGATGCGCTTATAAAAACAATTGGATTTGCACCTGCACGATCTCAAATGACAGCTCAAGCGCAAAACCGTATTGTTACAACACCATTGCAACGTTCTATTATGGAATCTCAAAATGTTTCCCCACTTATAATAACACCTACATCGCATGTTATTCATTCATCTAATGACATTGTTCCTGCTAAAGTATGTATTCTGTTGATACAATAGTATTTTAAATTTATGTAACTAAGGTATATCAATTTTGACATTATTTATTTAATTTTATTTACAGATTGTTCCAATACCATCAGCTCCTGCTGTATCACATTTTTCTGTAATTAATAAGACGGGTATGTTAAATCATATATTTAAATTGCATTTGAATGTGTCAGATCATTATTATTACCTTCTTTTTTTTTATCATTCTTAAGTTCAAAATTATATGTTACTTACAGAATCATATACATTTTAATTTTTTGTTATAGGTTCTTATGATAGTATTCCTGAATATACAGGCATACGCCAAAGTTTGGTGTCCGGTACACCACCAGTTTATACTCAGAGTGATTTTGCTCGTTTTCCTCCAAAAAGTTACCACCATAAAAATGCTGTTGTCAATCCAGCAGTTATTCATGGTAATTATGACAAATTATTTAGATTATAGAATGGCTTTAAAAATAGTACTATTTTACAGTCATAATTTATTAGACATTAATGATAACTAAATATTTTTAATAAACTAATTTCATATTTAGTATGTGTAACTCAATTTCATAACTAAAGAATTTATTGGGCAATGGAAACCAAAGGTTTTATATTAGATTTTTCGTATGTTATACTTCCATTACTTCTGTGTTTTGTCATATATCTGGTTATGCTAATTTATTTCTCAATACTTTTGTATACTTTTAAGTATGTCATAGTACTTCTTTAAATGCTTACATACTTCTATAATTCTCAATAATTCTTTATATCTACTGACATTATTATACATATGTCTTCAAAATATATTAAAATATGTATTAATATACTAAAAAAAAATCTTGTAGTTTAACCAATTTTGGTTGGTATTAATTTTATTATAAATAATTGTATAGTTTATATTTTATTTACACCAAATAAATATAATTGTCATAAAATATCTAAGATATTATTAGATATTATTTATTAGTTATTACATACTATGATCATTTATAAATTATGTGCCTTAATTGGTTGGTTGAAAGAAATTAAAATTTATCTTAAAACTAGTTTAAACAAATGCTATATTACGTGGTAATCAAGAGTTATCAAATATGTAGTTAAATTAAAAATAAAAATATACAATCTTCTCATTTATATAATATAATGAACATATAATAAATAAATCATATTAGTAAATGTTTTTTTAGCTTATACTTAATCATATACATTTTTATCGGTTTTTAAATATTTTACAATAATTCATTACAGTCATTAATAAATGTGTTATCTATCATTAGTGGTGGTCTCATGGTCCAAAAAAAGTTTTGTTTTTGATTATCATTAATTGTTTTATAGTAAATTTTACTTTAACATAATATAATGAACTAATGAATATTGTTGTGAATCTTAAATTGTAATTATTCATAAATTGTTTAGTATCTTTTAAAATCAGTTTCATTATTTATATTTTTAATATTAATAAGTTGTCAGTATTCAATGGTATCAAGTTTGAATTCTTCTATATATTTGGATCTAGACATTTGTATGTTTATTTATCATGAGATAATAATAATTCAGCATGAGTTTGTTTAATAACATTTTTAATTATTTAAGTTGCATAAAAATATTATAATAGTTTAAGTTCTTTGTAAGAGTATTTTTAGCCATTTATAAAAGTGTCATTACATCTTATATGATCAGGACTTAAATACTCATGCTTTTGCATATCAATCTTGAAAAGTCATGTTAATTGACGAGCAACAAGAAAATATTGTCAAGGTGATAGAATTTAACATAATATGCTATGTTTTAGCATATTGCATGTTTTTGCATTCATTCTGTAATACATTTCAATATTCAAAAACTATAAAAAATCAATATAAATATTATTATCCAATTGTTATCATTTAAATGCAATAAGATATGTCATAATTATGTACATCTTTTTTGGAAAGTGTAGTGTTAGTTTAAATTTTAGTGTTCATCTAATCATAAAATTCGGTATTAGACAAATATGTCATATTTTCTTAAAACTAGGTGAATTTTGTCCCAGTTGTATTTTATTATTAGATAAATTTATTGCCACCCCATATTATTGAACCTAATACTTTACATAATAAATATTTATTTTGGTTAAAATGCCACATAGATAATTATTATTATTTCTTCATTATTTTTTAATTTAGCATGTTAAACTCTTGACGGATTTGATAAAATATCTTCATTAGTTGGTTCTTAATATTGCTTGTTGGAAATTTCTTAGTTTATTGTCTGGTTTGAAATAATTTTGTTCTTTAGATTGATGTTTATATTATTTTCTCATTTCAAATAAGATATTATTCTAAACAGCTTCTTGAACATTATAGGTCATATTATTAAAGATTACGGAATTTAAATTAAATTATTATTCCCTTTGGCAAATCCATATGAACAAACAAAATAGTTATATTATGAATTGCCTATATACATACATTTTATAGCAATGACTCGGAGTGACAAATGAAAAACTGATTGTAGATGATGATAATTGTATAAATATAATTTTGGATTGATTACATTTATACTTGTTTTACTATCTAATCCATTAGGTATTATTCAAGTAATTAAAAAAGCCAAATATTGAATATTTAATTCATCTAGCACTGAATGAAATTCAACTGTTACACTATTTTCCTATCAATAACATACAAATTTGAACTGAATTCACATGTGATACAATTCATTGGATTTGATGAGTTTTAGAGTTAAATAATAATTCTATTGCTAATAAATAAAGCTAACTATAATTATATGTTGTAATATTAATATATTAATAATCAATGTGTAATTGTCAATAGCATGATAACAAAATTATAAGAAGCAAGAATATTTAAATAATCATGTACATCATTGGCCATTGTAAATACACATATTAATATTCATTGTGTTATAGATAATTACTTTGTTATCTTTTGGACTTTTGACAATTAATTATCAAGACCTTTAATAGTTGAAAAAATGCATAAACTGTTATTTAATAATTTTGCGAGTTATATTTAACAATTTACTCTAACAAATTACAACCTATGATAATATTTGATCTAAAACTTTTAATTATTAATAGAAAAAATAACTAATAGTAATATCATTAGCTTTACTTAGTTGAAATTAAGTGGAACAATGTTGAACTTTTTTTTGAAAAATTTAAACTAAATCATATTTTGTAAATCATTTTTTCTACATTTCATTAAAAGTCTAAAAATTATATTAAAATTTACTTATAGTTCATAACTGATTAATAATGGCCAGATATTTATGTATTTAAAAACTTAAATATATGTTACATGATAAAATTTTCAATCATAACAATAAATCCTTCTTTCACTGTTATTGTTATTTAATATTAAATATTTGTTATAATTTTAAACAAAAACAATTTATTAAATTATTCAATTTTAGATTCTGAACGGAGTGAAGAATGTATTGCTTTTACAATGATGTGTGTTTTTTTTTTTTTTTTTTGTGTCTGACGACAACATTTGGAGCAGTAATAATGCTCCGATTTTTGACTTCAGCCCCTCTTTGAATAGGAAAATTCATCTAGTTGGTACTTTGGGGAGGTCAAAAGTAAAATTTTCAAAAAGTTTTCAAAAAAATTGAGAAAAACAAAAAAATGTGACAGAAAAACGGCAATTTTACGAAAAACCACTTTTCGACAAAATCGATTTTATGATTTTGCTGTAACTCAAAAACGAATTATTATACATACTTGAAATTTTCACCAAATGTTTATATTATGGTTATTTCTTTACAGTTAAATTTTCAAAATATTTTGACCATTTTTAAGCTACTTATAGACAATTGAAATTTTCGACTTTTCTAAGTTTTTTTTCTTCAAATGCCGATAAAAAATTTTTGGGTGGCCAGAAAATCTTGAAAATTTAATACAAGGTTTCTTATAAGTTGTTCTTAAAGTGATAATAAAAAATCCGAAATCGTTAGTCACAATTATTTTTTATAAGTGTTTAAAGTTCGAATTTATATGAAATATGTCAAAATTTAATTTCATACGCTCATATGCGTATGTTGGCCAAATACTTTTTTTATTAATAAACAGATACTATAAAGTAACCATAGTAACATATAGTAACTATACTATTTGTTTCAAAATAGAATATATTACAATATTTAAATAGAATATCCTAGATTGACAAATCATCTCCGTTCAGAATCGTTTCTCGTATACAATGATATTCATCATTGCATTCAAATTTAACCTACGCTAGTCCGAGGTCCACCCCACCCCCTAATGTACAGCAGAGCGATACTCACTTACCCGCTTTTTTTGTTTTTTTTTTTTCAATTAGCTTATATGCATATTAGGTGTTTCACTTAGATATAATAATATATAACAGTTAAATATATAAAAAAAAAAAATAAGCTGAAATATATTGAATGTGCGTTAATATAACAGAAATATGCATTTAAAGTATAATAGTTAAACATAATTATGCAAATGTTGCTATAGGTTAATAAAAAATAAATGTTCGATTACTAACAGTTTTTATATTATTTTATTAATAGTTAAAACAATGTAAGATAATTAATGTTCTATAATATTGTCAGTTCTTTAGATTATTCTTTATTAAAAATGTTCTTTATTTTTATTTATGATTAGTTGTATATTAATCATTCTACTGGGTTAAGGAACCCCACCTTTTTTCCCTATAATACTTTTCTGTTTAAAATATACTAATGTACCTTTTGTTAATATTTCCATATACTTCATAATACTTGAGTTCTTACTGGTATTCTTATAATAATTGTAACACTATTTCATTTATAGTTTATATCTCGTTTTATTCAGTCTATTGTAATAATTATAAATTTTTTTAGGCTCAATAATAATTTCTAATATTTTGGCGATATAAATAATTTATTATTGTTTTGGAGGTGAAAGATATATTTTAACTAGGAATCACACCACATTAGTATGTATAAACTTAATATATGTTTGTATTCACCAGTTCCAATTTTCTGTAATAAGAATTAGTATTAGTGTGAATTGATCTATTATCAAACTTTTAATGTTAAGGACATTGTCTGTGATTTTTTTGAAATATGAACATATTTTTCTACTAAATATTCTCTATTTATTCGCCCGTTAATAAAGATAAATAAACAAATATTCTAAAATAAGCCTAGATAAAACATACAATGTTTTGACTTTAAAGTTTTAGTTATAGGTCAATTCGTTCTATTTTATGTTCTAATCGCAACAAAAATTGAAACTACTGAACACAAATTTTCTGTGTATTACCTTAACCTAACCTAACCTGAGATGGATATCACATTGGACGTGGCATACAATTGAATATACCAGGGCCGGTATAAGAAGACCAGGCGTCATATTTATATTATTTTTTTTGCGTAGCTGGTTTTTGATTGATTACTCATACTGTGTACTAATAATTACATTTGAGCACATTTAAAAAAAGTTGTTTTGACCACATTTATAGTGTGCAACTAATCTTCTTATTTCAGCCAGGTTTACTTTTAGCATACAATTTAAAGGCATGATAATATTAAAAAATATTATTGTGATGTGTTAAATTCATTTTGATATGTGGATACAAAGACCATACAATTTATCATCATTATATACATTTTAATTTTTAATTTTTGTATGAATCTAGCTCCTATTTTTAAAACTAATTTTACAATAGTCTTAGGCAATATAGTTTTTATATCATTTGTTTGTGTGATACCTCAATAGCTGCTTTGACAGATATATTTCTGAATTTAAATTCATGTTTATATATACAATATTTTTATTTTTATAGGTCCCATTCCTGGAAATATTGATGAGCCATGTATAAATATACCCAATAGTCAACATGTATTTAAACCAATTATTTCACCTAGGCCTAGTATTTTAAGGAAGCGTGATGCAGATGGGTAAGTAGTTATGAAGTATTTTTGTTTGTCTTAAATACTAATACTTATATGTTATATAGTGTACTTAGAGCGCAGAAAAATCTAATACCAATTTTAACCAAACCTGACATTGAAGAATGTCTAAATATAGACGAAACATCACTAAACAGAAACGGATATAGTGATAGTGGTTTACAACTAGATTCAATTATGGTACCACAAATACCAGAGGTAAGGTTACTACCTCAAATTTCTGCCTTAAGTAAGCAATCACACATAATGGTTGAAATTAGTCCACGAAAAAAACCTCGAAAACAGTTACTGTAAGTACATATTATATTGAATAATTTATTTTAAATTATTCTTTATTTCATGAGTAATTGTTATTTGTAATAATTTTTTTAGCCCTGTTAATCAAGAAGATAGCCCATTTAAAATAGTAGGTGATGACATGGAGTATGTGGATGAAAAATTAATAAAAAATGATAAATCTGAAGATTTTCCTGATGAAGATTTAAATTGTAATGATGACTTAATTGATGGTGATGCTGAGGATGAAGCAGAAGATGATTTAGATGATATGGATGTTGATGATGACTGTCCTGCAGATGATGATTATGATGATGATGATGATGATTTTGGTAATGATTTTGGAGATGGTAAGTTACTTAATTTCTTGTAGTATTAATTATATTTTAAACCCAAGTATAGATTATAAAAATTAACATTGTTTTCTGTTTTAGAATTTGATTATGTTAAGTCAGATAAAACATTCTTCGAAGAAGTTAAAACATCAGTAGAAGCCAGTGATGAAAGCTCAGCTTGCAATAAACCTAAGAATAAACGACCAACATTATTGGGAAATTATAAAAATTTGTGGCGGGGGGCAAATTCTCATCACTTTCAAAGGTATACATCTCAAACTACTTTTTTGAATTAATATATGTAACATTTATATGTTAGTATATATAATTACTTAAAACATCCATGGAGCATATTTTTTTTTTTTTATTGAATGTTGAAATTGATTTTTGTGCTTTAACCAATATTATATGTTGTTTCTGTTTTACAAATGTAAAACTTCTCAATTTTTAGTATAGCAGAACCAATATTGTGTTAATACTTTAAATTTTGGAGTGAATTGACTTATTATCATACATCTATATTTAAGTGTTGGCTTTAACAGTATTTTAATTTATTATGAAGATGTTAAATATCATAAATTAAAAATTCTTATTTCACTTAAAAATTAATATATCGTAAAAAAGTTAACTTTGTATCACTGATAATGTTCTTACCTTTAGGTTAGATAATATGTGAATTTACTCTTAATATTTTAGCTAATACACAAAATTAATTGTGTTGAACTTAAAATTGATAAATTACACATTTTCAAGACAGACAACATATTATGGGCAATATCATTTTAAAATTAAATCCTAGGATATACATTTGTTAATTAAATTTAATTGAAACAATTGAAAAATATATTTTTTACATTATACTCTTTATGATTATGTCTAGATTTATAAAATTTTTAAATTTTATATACAAAACATTATAATTTTTATATTTTTATAATGTTAACACTTATAGTTGTAATTTTATTATTAATTAATATAAAGCAAATTATTTTGTAGGTATACTGATTTTAAAGTTAAAGAAACTAAAAAGCAATTAGCTGATATGCAGCAAGCTAAAAAATGGACGTCAGATAGCATATCGGGATGGAGAGTTCGGCACTTATTAGATCAATTTGATGGAATGGTAATTAAAAATATTAATTATTTTAAAAGTAATAAAAATGTCTCGGTCTGTATTAAAAATAGCTTAATTTATATTGATCTAAATTTCTGACTGTTACAATTACAAATTATATTTTTAAGTTACAGTATCTGGTAGTAGAGGTACATATAATTTTAGTGCATTCAATATAATTGAAAGAAATTATTTATGGTATACAATATTAATATAAGATACTAATAAAATATTTGATATTTATAACTTATTATAGTTCTTAAAATGTATAGTGACAAGTCATTTACTATATTATTAGATAGAAATGAATGGGAAGAAAAAATAAAAATTTGTTTTTACTACACCCAACTCGCCTGTATATGACACCGGCTTAGAACTATTGTACTAATAGGAATGTAAAATAATTTTTAACAAAATAAAAAACAATGTTATAGATAACTATCGAAGAAGAAATTATTGCAAGAATGACTGAACTTATGTCTGAAATTGAAGCGAATGTAAAAGATCTTAGGCTGTGCACTACTATCGTTGAATTAATTAAAGTATGTATTTTGAAAAAAATTGCTTATTCTCTGTTATATTTATGCATTATGAATTTAATTAATTTATTAATAATATAATTTATTTTATTATATTTTAAAAGTATTAAGTTATTTGTTATCCTGTTTATTTTTTGTAGAGAGTAAACAATTCAACATTAAATTATTTATAGAACTATTTACACTAGTGTTACAATTTATTCACATAACATAACATTTTTTCCAATTTTTTATTTTTTACTGAGTTAATAATCTAACAACATTTATACAAGTATAATGTGTTGCTGTTGCAATTTAGATTAAAATATTGTAAAAACAATTATATTGAATAAATACCTTCAACTTTGTTCAAAATATCCCATTTACAAACTATCCCTAGTAATATTATCCCCTATTTTGTATTTCTATTCTTTATTATTCTTATTTTATTGAAAATATTACACGATATTATGTAATTACAGTAAAACTTTCATACAACAAAATTTTCTGTTTAACAAATTATTTTTGAGAACCATAACCTTCATTGTAATTATGTGTAAATTTATTTCTATTAATAATCTGATATTTCTTTATAATGAATAAACTATTTAATAATAAACTCGTTTTTGTAAACAAAATCGAAACATTTTACAAAAAAATTACAATTTATAAAAATAATATAATAAGCAAACGAAACTCACTAATTATTTTTCAATAATAAATTAAATTAGATAAATATGATACATTCTTTTAGAAGATTTCTTAGGCGCACCTTTAACTATTTTGTAAAATTTTAAATAATTCATGAAATAGTATTTTAAATTTAAATTAGATTCTCAATGTCTAAATTTGTTGTGAAGTATAGCAATATTTTTATTTTTTTAGGATAACATTCAAAGAAGCAAAGTATCGAGAGCTCAATTAGATGAAATTAGACAGCAATTGAAAAAAATATTCGACTATAAAACATTAATTGAAGACGTGGTTGATAAATATTGTCCCAAAGACCTTAAAAAGAAATATGCAAAAGTATTTAATCTTAGCAAATCTTAGACGGTATTTTTAATTTTATTTATATGATACATTTTTTAAAATATTTTTTTGTTTTATTCAAAAAAAATGTGTATACTTATTACGTTTTTTTTTTTGTCTTAAATTATTAAAATAAATTTTTTATTTTTTATTAAACTGCATATACAATGTAATATATTGTAATAAATGACATTATATAAAATCAATTATATATAAAAATTATTATTTTTTAATCGGCTTTTTAAACATTTTTTTTTATTATTGCAATATCAATGTAATCACGGCTGTTGGGCCGTAATCATCAAAATACCATTTTACTCCGCAAAGTAAATCTGTATACATCGAGGCGTGTCAAAAATGAGATTAATTCTGGAAAAAGATTATTTGACAAGCTTCGATTTTTCTAATTTAAGTTGATTTTATTGAAAGAGTAATCATGATGATTTTTTTTAGATATGTATTGTTGTCAATAAGAATAATTCGATTTACACTGCACACATATCCAAGAAATACCCAATGAAGTATGTTTATAGCAAGTATATTAATGGTGTAGAAAAAAATGATTTTCCAGCTTCGATAAAAACTGAAAACGAATTCTAGTGAACCAATAGAAGATTGTTTATGTTGGTACAAAAAAAAAAAAATCAAAAATAATTGATTTAAAATTTTGAAAATATTTTATATTTTTTTATAAGGCCATTGAACTGATTTTTTAATTTAAGATATATATCATTCCAAACATTGGCATAGTCACATATTGTGTAGTTGGACGTCTTTGAAGTTTAGTTAAGGTCCTTTTTGACGTTCTTAAAATATAGAGAAATTTAAATTATTAGAAATAGAATCGAATTTACTAACCTGTTCAATTGAATAAAATTAAATAATTGGTTCATGGTTATTATTATCTTAAAATATCAAGGAAAACATAGATTTATACAACCTTCAAATAATCATTTATGGCTCATTGAAGCTGTTTTTCATTAGAATTTCGCATCCTAAATTTAATGTATATTTAATATTTATTTCTCAAACATGGAATATATTATTTTATAGTTATCATAATAGCTATTAAAATTATTTTTTTTTCATTTAGGTATCATTAACGTTGTTGATTCATATAATTTGTTATTTTTCTAATTATTCAAGTCCATGTGTCATGTACATATATATTCAAACAGTTATTTTTTTATTGCTCTGATTACTTGTCAAAAAATTAATTCATGGTATTGTGGGTTTTGTAACAACTGGAAATTTCAAAACATTTATATTTTATCTTGCGATTTTTAATGTTAAATTCTATTACAATTTTTGGTTCTTTGATATCATGCTTCACTAAAGGTATGAAATATAACCACATATATGTTTTATTTAATTAAAATTCAGATGAATTTTGAATTGTTTTGATGATATAGAAATGGATGAAGACTGCTGTTTTATTCTTTAAAATAATGAAGCAAAGTCAATCTAGTTTTTTAAAACTTGCCACCTAAAGAATCTATTCAGCAGTATTTTTCAAACTATTTGGGTATTTTGTTATTACTGTACAGTAGAACTTGAAATTATTTGGATTTCAATTATCTTATTTCTACAATTTGTAACTGTTTGTGTGTTGCAGAATATCTTTATTGTGGAACTATGTATGAGTATATATTTTAAATCATTATATATTAAATGTATATAAAGCAACCTCTAATGTGTTCAAGTTTATAAGTTAATGTATTATATGTGTCGCCCGTAAATGGGTGTATTGTAATATATTTTTTGGTGAATTATTGGCTATACATATTGTGAACAAAGTTTAGTTAAGTCTACAATTAAATTACCATATTTTTGTAACATTTTAAATTCAAATCATTTATTGTTTGTTATTGCCTAAATCAATGATTTTATCTGTTCATTAATACACATACCAATAGTAAACACTTTATTATATTTCACTTTCAATTGCTTTGAAAATTGTGAATTAATTTATTACTTACAAAATTGGAAACTCATTTTATTTTCCTTGTGTTTCTAATGCATATTTATAATGTACAGGAGTATTAATAATTGATAATCAGCTTAAACGATGCACTAGGAATATTGATTGGCCAGATGGGTTATTCAAAATATTAATTACAGGTTAAATACAAATTATTTATACCTTATTTTACATATTTTATAAATGGATTTTTATTGATTTTTATATTCAATAATCGCAGGTCATGTGTTTAAATGTTTTGGGATTATGCACTATCAACATGGTTGGTGTTAAAGGAGTAAATAAAAACCGATGATCTCCATTAATGGAATAATTTACAAGGAGATAAATGTGTTGATTAGGATTGGCCATCAAATTCACTTCACCTGTTAAAGGTATTTTGTCTTCTAATTTATCGTTATATACGGTAGTGTAATAGGGGCTGGATAAGGTGATTCTATACAAGTATAAAAATGCTATTTAATAGAGTAAATTGGATACAAGATCATGATGCTCTTATAATAACTTTTATCAAAGAAAGAATAAAATATATAAGATTCAAATTTGGTTAAATACATATCCTAAAAGTATTTGTTGTATAATCATTTTTGCCTTATAATTTAGGTAGGAAAGAAGTTAATGCAAACTAATATTTTTATTTATAAATTAAAGCAAATATATTTTGGAAGTATTGTCTGCCAACAATATATGTACATAGTAAATACCAAAAAAGACAATATATATAAGGAAAATGAAAAAGATTTATTAATGGCAGATGAAATTTAATGGCTTGTTATACTTCATTTATAATTTGTCTTCTTTTGTTGGTAATGGAGTAGGTATTTTTTGTTTATGGTTTTTAATTTAAAAAGTTATTATATTTCTGGTTATTTTGTTTATTTTGGTGTTTGATTTTTTATGGACAGACTTGGAATAAATTAAAGAGAAATGGAAAAATTAATGTTTTAAAAGTATCTTACCCGCCCCAAGTTATTTGTACATTTATCTCATTATTGTAACTAAGATCTGACTGATCTGAATACCATTATCTTATTTATACTTGTTCAACATATTATTATCATACAATTAATGATTGTTAATACCAATGTTAAATGTAACACAGTGGCGTATTTGGAGGGAGGGTTTCCAGTGTTTCCACTGTGTCTGGACACCCCTAAAACCAAAAAAAAAAAAATTCAATGTCGATAAATTTTGAAGGGAATTTGGTAAACAATAATATGTGACTCTCATTATGAACTAATTTAATATTATATAAAGTCATAAGCTAATTTGGAAGGAAAATAAATTTAGTTCTAAATAATGTACTTATTATCCTATTATATTTTTAATTATTTATAAAACTGTTATTCTTATAGCATCACTGGTGTCGAATTTAACAAGCAAAATATAATATTGTAATAATTAGTAAATTATTGTGACCGATGATGGTAACTAATGTATATTAACTATTAATATGTTTTAATAATATTATATTATATTTGCTTTAAAATTAAAATCATGTTTACATTAGGTATTTTATACCTGTATGATTTAAATTACATACAAATTACTAGTATTAATTAATTAAATAAAAAATGTTTCATTACAATATTTGAATATTTAATGAATATATTATGAGCTTTGTGGTAGTAGATGTAAAACAAAAATATTGCAACCAATTAACAAATAAGTATATGTATATACCTATATCATTTGGACACCCCCAAAAAAAAACATACAAAATACGCCACTGATGTAACATTAGCCCATTGTACAAACAAACTAGATTACATCTTATGTCTTGAAAATATAAAAATATGTATTAAAATGCCAAGCATTTGCTATACATTATTATTTTTTCCATATTCTTCAGCATAATACATGGTTTGAATTTTAAATATTTTTTGGTGTGTAATTACATGACATATTATTATTGATCATATCATATTATACTATTATAGAATGGCAAAATCAATTTTTAAATTTACAAAATAATACATTTTGGTGATTATCAAGATGTTTTATTTTACTGTGGTTCAAAGTTGACTTGAAAAGACGTGCCTATAATCAACTGCTTCTTAATGAGCTGCACCTGCATCTCACGGAGACACATTGTAGCCAAGGAATCTTTATGTCCAGATTGCAGAAAACTAAGTGATCCATAGTTATAACTTTAAACAAATATTATTTATGAAAATGTATGAAATTACTAAAATTCATATTTTTAAAATAGGTACTTAGTCAAATTTTTAAGTTATTTGAAAATTAAAACAAGGTTAAATGTACAGTATATAATCCTATTAGTAACTAAAATTGTATTATTGAATAAATAAATGAGTATGATTACAATATATTTTATTTCCTTGTTTATTTAATAATTAACACAATACCTATACTTACTGTCTACTAATATTAGGTATCCCGAATAATTCAGAAACCCATTTTTTTTGTGTTTTCGCATACAGGAAGTGATTACTTCTAGTTTCCTTGAGTATTCATTACAGAAATCCAATATATTTTATGTTTAAGATGATACTACACGTGCATGTGTTGTCTTCATCTTAAACATGTGCAACAACAAATTTGCTTTTAGTAGAAGCAATTTTATGCTATAAGTTAAATACAAGAGCAAATTTACTTATTATCAATCTTATAAATAAGAAAATAATCTAAGGCATCCTATAGACTTTTATTGATATAATTTTCAAGTCAATTTGAGTTACATAAAATATTATAACTTAAAAATGCTCATAACTCATTTTAAAATTATAATGTGTATATCTGTATGACTATATACCTATATCAATAATATCTGTAATACTAAATAAAGGCCCAAAGGGAGAGCGATCACCACATCCCCCACCATAAATCCGCCACTAATTGAAACTAATTTATTTTTGTACAATATTTTGTTTGTTTTCCCAGAATTTTTTAGTATAATATGTGTTGAAGTACGCAGATACACAGAAGTTAAAGGTAAATAATAATAAGATTGGACCTAAATAATATAATAATATGTATAATGATACGATGTACAAAAGTGTTACGAAGCGTAATATATGTCAACGACTGACTATGTATACCTGGCTACACTACACAGGACATATATGCTGTAGTATTATAAAATGTATAGTCAGCGTCAGATGAACTACAGTGTGACTACATATAACTACATTATATAGGGTGTTTTGTTTATAATTCCAACAATAAGAATCTCTTCCGGTTTAATAGGAACATGGATATGAATAGCCAACAATGTTAATCCATTTGGCAAGGTCTGTAAGATTAAAATTTTTAAATTAAAAAAAATATCTCGGAGAATAAATTATGATGATTTATTCTTATTTCAGACATAGTTTTTCTCTAGTCTTCGCTGTTCTCAGATGTTAAAATGTCTTTAAGGGTGTTGATGTGGACACTGGTAGGTTTACATAACAGTTTAAAAAATTGAATGAAAATATTGAGGTATAACATAATTTCGAGCCATCTACAGATTATGTTTATTTTCATTAATTAATTATATTCAGTTTAAATTGCAAATTTTTAATTTTACAATTACTGACCGAATCATTGTGTTAAGACTCAAGATAAAAAAAAAAATCATTTGATCATACTGCTCTAGGAAAAAGATAATAAAAACAAAAAGAAGGTATAGCATAATTTAAGCATATTTAAAGATATATTTTTTATTATTATTTACCTAATTTTAATAATTATTATAAAACATAACTAGCATTTTAAGACATCATTATGGAACAGAAGTCGTTATTTTAAATTGAATATGTACAAAACTACAAATCAATGTAAGGAAAAACTGATAATTTTATAAAACATTTTTGGTTGAATTATTCCCATGTGAAAATGGATTTTTTTGATTTATTTGTTTCTTATTTAAGCATTTGAAAGAAATATTGAATGAATTCATAGTTAATAGTTATTGCCATTTTCTAGTTAAATATTAAATAATAATATACTTAAGAAAATAATTAACAATAGGCATGAAATATTATATTGTTGACATAAGTTATATTGTCTCTTCTTTGTGCATTGGTTAAAATTTGTCTTCAATATTTTGTCTGAGGACATAAAATATAACAATATGTTTACCTCGGTTAATCCTAACTGGCCTAAGTAAACGACTTGTTCAAAGTTTCAAATTAATTTAATTTTTTTTGTTAACATTTCCATAACTTCTGGGATGCCATCACTTGTGATTTCCCCACCTACGTTTCCCGACTCCATTTCAAATGTACGCATTGTATATTGTAAATTTTTATATTTTAAATAAATAATAATAAAAAACAACATTTACAAAAAAGGTATATCCTATAGGTGACTTGACATGGTTTTGATAGGTTTTATTTTTCTTATTTTGAATTGAAAAAAAAATAGCTAAAAATAAATCTGCGTAAATTCCTATGCGTAACAACTTAATATATTATAAAAATATGAACTACGACATAAAGTGTAAAAAAGTACAAAAACCTGTTATTTCAAGTTACTTTTCATGTTGGATAACTTAAATATATATTAATAAAAAAAAATTACATAAGTAGGTACATTAAAAAAACTTTTAAAAATTAATAAAACTAAACATTTTTACTGAGATATAATAAAATAAAATATATATTTAAATATTACTTATAAGCATGGACCATTTAACTTATAAGTATATAAGTACGTTTTAAATAACATTCCTAATAAAAATTAAAGTATCTAAATACCTACTTTCAACTTTTTTTTTACTCATTATTACTGCGATGATCACTAAAATCCGAAAAACATTTATGCTTAGGTAAACAAATAACAGGTATTCTTTTGAACTAGGCAAAAATATAAAAAAAATATTCACGTACGTAATTAAAACAAATTAAATTAAAAATAGTTGAATCAATATTAATATGTTTTGAATAAAGATAATATTTTTTTTCTTCGTGAAACGTCAATATTTATACCTATACAATTAAATTAGGTAGGTACTTTACAGGCCTTTCATCATCTGAAATAGAAATATTATTAAAATTAAAAAAGCCAAGGAAGATTCTATACCCACGAGAACGTCTGTGATTTTAGCTCATTTTAACTTTATACTCTTGTTCTAAAGGTTCTACCGTCGTTAACGTAAGTATATAATCTACTTTATAGACTTATATTTATGTATAGTTTATATAAATCTGCAGGATCAAAGCATTACATTTTAAATGCCAGTAGCTGTAGGTAATAGGCAGATACCACTACTTATTTATAAATATTACAATGATACGCGTCTTACCTTCGAATTAACATGTTTATTAAATTATGTTATAATATCTACCTAGCTACATTCTGCTTACTTATGTATCTTAATATATTGCATAAGTATAGTTATACTAGGTATATACTATATAGTATATAATATATTAGGTAAAATTAAAAAAATCATAAATTACAATTGTTTTTTAATTTTTTTGCTAGGTACCTACCTAGTTAAGTGTATATTTTGTTGGGCGTATACAATTTGCCCCTCCCCAAAAAAAAAAAAATTAAAAAATATATGTAATTTGCGCCACAAAACTAAATAGAAGGGTATTATAATATATATATAATCTGCGTCATCTCGCAGCTTTAATAATCGTAATTTGCGCTTCTTTTAAATTACTAAACAATTTTTTTTTTTTTTTACAAATTATCTTATTGTATTTTTAATCATTGATCAATTAAGTTCATTTTAATAGATACATTTCTAGAAATGTATTAAAAAAAAAAAAGTATTAAATAAGTACAATTCTTATAATGGCGCAAAATATATGTTATATAATATTTCGGCGCAAATTAACGTAAGTGTATATAATAGGTATATTATATGACTATGGTATATGTTACTATGGTACAAACAATAAAACAAATAAGGTTTTATAGAAATTAAAAATATACATTAATACTTAGTACATAATATCTATATAATTAAAATAAACATTTTATAAATAGCTACATATAATATACTCATAAATGCTTATAATTTTTATTTTCATAAATTTGAGCATTTTTTCCCTATAAATTACGGTACACAATTATCTGTGGTGCAATGATTTTGTTTGTATATATTTTATTAGAACCAATATAATATACCAGTATACCGCCTATCCATCGCGTAAAATACGTAATATTAATATCGTAGATTAAATAACTAAATATAATATACATTTAATTTATCACTATCAAACTGCACTAGGTACTAATTACTATAGTGAAACAAGCAGTAGGTGTGTCCAAAAATTGAATTCTTGGGAAATTGAGTTTTTCGATTTCTTTGTTTTTCACCATGAGGCATGGAATCATTATTTGTACATAGTTTTTTTTTAAAAAATTTCTTATTATTCGTAGGCATTCTTAATTTTTCGAAGGTTTTTTTTGTACTTAATTCTGTATTTTTATTTTTTTTTCCATTTTTAAACATATTATATGTTTAGTATATGTTACATATACCTTTTTATCTAGTATCTTATTCTTCTTATATTATAAAACCGCAGGTAGTTACGTTCACTATAACCAGGATCGCGGCGGTCGCATAGGAAAAAGCTCTATGCCAGTATGCCGTACAAGGTCTATGGCATTGTTATTAATTATTAAATATTATTAATAATTTTATTATTTTTATGCCGATCGATGTACGAAATATTTATTCTATTTTTTGCTTAAATTTACACGTATACTGTATTACGTAGAGTACTGATGTTTGATTCTAAGCCCATTTATTCATTTATCGTATTTATATTGTTTTGTTGTTGTCGGTATAGCTATAACGGGTTGTGTTGTATATCATATTATAAAAGCGTTTCTCGACGACGTTTATGTCGCTTAGTACTGTATTCGTGTACTTGGGTTTATGGCGATAATATTTTATATATTATATAAAGTAAATAACCTATATTATATTATTATTTTTTATATATTATTTTTTATGTTATTAAAACATTGATACTGCTGTCATTCTGTTAACATGTAGCATTATTATTATTCTATATTAAGGATAATATATAATACAATAAGAGCACGACATATTTTAGATAAATACATTAAAAAGACAATTAATAAGAATATCCAAGCTTCATTTTTATATTTTTATATGTTTTATGCAAAATTACTAATAACGTTCAAGTTTCAAGACTAAAAAATATAACACTTTTACAACATAATGTAATAAATGTATTGTGGATTACTACACTCATAATACTCACATTGTCTCACGATTTGCATCGGTTAAGGACTGATAGCTAGACGCTCAATTACAATTTTTGATATGTTATTTATTATACGTACCAAAATTCTGTCAAGTGATCGCGAAGAACGTTTGGGTGTAAGACAAAAGTCGTTAAATACATATGTATTATGTATTATATTATATAATAATAATAAAATGCATATTGATTACAAATATATTTAAAAGAAAATTAACAAGAATGTGTGTGTGTAATGAAATACGAATTAAACGAGTAAAACGATGTATAACGCAAATTCAGTAACGGTTATCTAATTATTATTTCATATTATTATTATATTATATTATTTTTTATTTTATTAAATATGAGGTTGACTTACCAAAATTAATTATATTAATTTTGTACATTGCCATTATTGATTTGATTTTAAATATTGGTCAATTTGGCACAGTTTTACAATATACTTTAATTTCAATTTGTAAATATTATGCAGTAGGTACATTTTTATATACATTTTACATTCTTATATATGTTAAATCAATCAAAATCTGTGCTTAATTAAGCCAAGGTTTATCAGGGTTTTATGCAAAATTACTATCATAACTTTCAAGTTTCAAGATAAAAAAATATAACACTTTTACAACATGATGTAATTAATGTATTGTAGACTATTTCACTTATTACACTCACAATACTTACATCGTCCGCGATCCGACGCAGTTGGATTGCCTACCCGAGTAGTTTAGTAACACATAAAGAATATTCAATTTATTTATAGCAAAAAAAAAATTCAGATTTCATGAATTGCGTCCACATAGTCTGCAATTCGACGCAGTCGGATTGCCTACCTAAGCGATTTAGTTGTGTATAAATCGATTTTCCCAAAAGATAGGAAGCTAACACTTCGTTCAACTTAAACTTTTTCCACTACAATACAACATCAACTTTCGACGTTAGGAGGTATATCAATCTGCCGTAGGCGGATTGCCCAGCACAATTATTGATTTGCACTGGTTGATGACTAATTGCTAGACACTCAATTAACATTATTTTATTTATTTATTTTATTCTCATGCAAAAAAGCACCGGGAAAACGATACGATGTGTATCCAATCCATAATTGCTCAGCGAGGTATCTATTTGCCCCGGTTGAGCACTGATGGCTAGACGCTCAATTACAATTTTGGATATGTTATTTATTTTTTTTACATACAAAAAAGAACCGGGCGGGCGACCGGACGCGATATTACACCATATGATGATTGATAGCTAGACACTCAATTACCATTTTCGGTACGCATTTAATTTTTTTGAATTCAAACAAGCCCCGGGCAAGCGTCAATACAAAGTTTTACACCGAATGATAACTGATTACTGATAAGTGATAACTCACACTCATGTTAATCAACTTTATAACAATTTTAGTGACCGATTTCTAGAAATCGGACTATCATTTCCAACCGAATTTCCCTTGAAACGATTTTTACTCGACCCCCTCGAAGGCGCCGGAGGCGGCTTCTACAAGCCTGGAATCGAGGCACACCAGCCGCTAGTATTAAGTATAAAAAGACAAATATAAACTTTAAAAATGCAGTATCTCCATAGAGATACTTTTTAAATTAATTATTACACATCTATGTAATTTGTTTTGGAACTTTCATTCATTAATTTAGGTATACCTACTAAGTTGTTTTGTCGTCGTTTTGCTTAGTTATGAAATAATTATTTGGAAATTTGTCATTACAAAAAAAAAAAAGTAAATGCATGTATTATAAACATTTTGTGTTTACTGATAAGTAGATAAGTGATAGTAATAAAAATATTAGTATAGACTAATTAACACAATATAATGGTTGTATAGTTACTAGTTAGTACCGCGGCATCTGATCAATCTCAATAAATGGTTTTGTCCAAAACTTTTGGCATATGACGTATCTATCTAATTAGTATCGCGAGTCGCGACCAATCATCGATAAAAAACAAAGTGTACGTACTTACCTAATATAATACCTACTGAAAATTTTAGGTATGTTAACTATAGCCACTGTAGGTATTTAAGCAGTATTATGATTAATGTTATATACATTGAGAGATTATTTTACCAATGAAATAAGCAGTATTTCCATTGACTCCATTGTATACATACGGCTTTATTATATAGTAGTTTATACTTACATACTTACATGTGCCTACATACTGACCATACTGTGTACTCCCCTAGTAGGAATTAGAGTATATTTTGGTCGATACTACGTTTTATAATGCATTTCTAGTGGATTTACGCCGTTACGGTATTTTTCCTAAGGAAAAAAACGCGGAATTATGCGATCAGGTACACCTAAAAAATAAATAACCTCAATTTTGAAAATTTGGCACTTACTGCTCGTTCCACTATAGAAAGGCAGCATATTATTATTATATACCTATCTGTATAATCTATTAAGTTGTATAATACAACGTTTTGCCGGTCAAATAAATAAATAGGTAACAGCAAATAATAATATATGTACCTACGCAAATTTTCCTTATGACCGTTACACGATTTAGCGAGCACGGGCGTCTCTTAAACGTATATCATCTGCTATGACTAACTCTCAAGCACCCATTCTTTCGCAATTTCGCTGCTGAGTTTTCTTCGTTATACGTTTATTAACGAGGCATCGGAGACACGACCTCGGCGATAACGGTGTCTTTTTATTGAACGGGTTTACCTTGTGGGTATAATGTATTAATAAAAACTACCCTTATAATCTGCTAATATTATATTACTTACTCTTTTATTTATGAACTAATATATTATGCCTAGGTACTTTAGTACTTATATACTGATAAGGTACCCGCCTAGGTTATTACTAGCGCTGGGATTTCTATACGCATTAGCATATATTTTTTCCCTTTAATCCTAACTCAAAATAAATTGGTTGTCAGCTGTTGAGTCTACGATTTTTCGCGTACCCAATAATAATTGCAAATAATGTAAAATCGTAATTCATCTCAACGAAAAAGATTGGTAATTATTGTTTTATTAGCCATAGATAAATATATACCGTTTATAAACTGACAACTGACATGCTTGCTGATTATATCAATCAAAATATTAGGTTTTATTTTAATACTGCTATGATGATCATGTTCAAGAGTTAATGTACTATAAAATATTTTTAGCATAGGGGAAACTAGACGTTTTCATTAAGCTGAGCCGCTCATGAGAGTCATTTATTTGCACCTATCATATGCCAAAGGAAAAGGTGGATGGCGACAGGGAACACCAATGTTTTTTTTTATTACAATACAAATGTATAACATAAGCAATTCATTTTGTTACATTTAAAATAATATGTTCTTAGCAAATGTATATACATTAATACGGAAGAATAATCAACCTGGGCCATGGCCCGGTTGGCCCAGGCCGTAGTTCCACCCATGACTGTTATAGTAGGCATCTATGACGCGTGCTTGCTATAGTTGCTGTACTTGGACTGTAAAATGTAAATACACAATTTCATATTTTGTGCGAGATATTTCTACAAACGATTTCAAAGAATGATATAAGTCCACAATAAAGGTATGAAATTAAGGCAATTTAATGGAGAATTGAATTTTCAAGCAAAAAGTTTTAAAAACTAACGGTAAAGTACTTTAAATAGGTAGATACTTAAATGCATTATTTGCGATCAATATTTTGTATAGTTTCAAAAACGATGTTAAAAATTATGAAGAAAATATTGAAATTGATACGCTGGATACGGTGTAGTACTCGGGGCATTTTTATCTCCAAATTTGTTATGACATAGCGATTTATCGGTGAAAATATTAAGTTGCACATTTTTATGCATTTTTTAAAATATCGGTGTAGTCGGGTATACTTACAAGTTTCGTGTAATTACCATAGTGTGAAGGGGGTAATGTTTCAAAACTCTTTTATAGGCACTCTCAATGTATATTTGTCTAGCGCTGCAACCTACGTTGTCCTCAGTGGCGTATTTTTTTTTGGGGGGGGAGTGGGGTGACCACGGTGTCTGGACACCCCCCAAACCAAAAAAAAAAAATTCAATGTCAATAAATTTTGAAGGAAATTTGGCAAACAATAATATGTGACTCGTTATGAACTAATTTAATATTATATAAAGTCATAAACTAATTTGGAAGGAAAATAAATTTAGTTTTAAATAATGTACTTATTATCCTATTATATTTTTAATTATTTATAAAACTGTTATTCTTATAGCATCACTGGTGTCAAATGTAACAAACAAAATATAATATTGTAACAATTAGTAAATATTATTGTGACCGATGATGGTAACTAATATGTATTATAACAATTAATATGTTTTAATAATATTATATTATATTTGTTTTTAAATTAAAATCATGTTTACAGTAGGTATTTTATACCTGTATGATTTAAATTACATACAAATTACTAGTATTAATTAATTAAATAAAAAATGTTTCATTACAATATTTGAATATTTGATGAGTATATTATGAGCTTTGTGGTAGTAGGTAGATGTAAAACAAAAATATTGCAGCCAATTAACAAATAAGTATATACCTATATCATTTGGACACCCCCCCCCCCAAAAAAACATACAAAATACGCCACTGGTTGTCTTGCAATGACTATATATACATATTATACGTATAATGTATATTTACTATATCTTGTCCGGTTCCCATGTCGCCGCGGCTATCATTTGGCAAATTTAAAACTAACGCGTAGAAAGACTTCCTTGTCGTGATATCATTATTTAATATTGTCACCAACACAGCTATTGTTTATATCTATGGCATTTGTGACGTAACTATAAACAATAGGGAAAGATGTCAGGTAGATTTTTTTTAAACTAGTCAATTACTTCTCCTATATCTCGTGGAATCCCATAATAACAACCCAACTGTTTATATGTTGCAGGAGTTGCCGAACAATTATTGTAAAATCAGAGAAAGTGGAAAATTTGCTCAAAAAAAAAACCATCCTTAGAGAACAATTTATTGGACCTGTAAACGTCCCTATATAGTCAAATGACCTGAAAATGAACAGACATTTTGTCGGCGATAAAAAAACGGCGGGATATGAACCATCACACATCGATTTAATTTATACGAAAAATGATTTCGTGCTGCAACGGTGTCAAGGGAAAAACGTACACCGATTAATACAAAACGTGGAAATTGGATAACCGCGGCTTTGCTGCACGACAGGTGTCGAGTAAACTTCTTTGTCGAGGAGTAAGTCACTGTATGCACCTGTGTGTTAAATTCGAATTCAAAGACATGCGTACCATTGCATACGAAAAACGATATTTTATGATAATAACATGTTATTTGATATTACTCATAAAGTAGCTTAATTTAATTATTATAGTAATACAGCGCCCATCATGGCGCGCATGTTAAATTAATTTTTTCCGAAAAACTCGTACTTTAAAATCATGTCATTGAGTGTATAATAAAATATAAAAATAAAAATATACATACGTTTAAATGTAAGTACACGCGAATAATATATTTCAATTACAAACAGATTTTTTTGGTTACAGTATAAATTAAATATTAGATATATATAGGATTAAATCATTAGATACAAAAATGAAAATTGTATGAATATTTAATTTCAAAACTATTTTCAAATTATTGCGATTTAAATGAATTTTATTAAAAAAACAAAACTTGAAATTTACCTACCTATAGTCTATTCAAAATGAGATGATGACTCGGCGGCCAAGTTGTACGCATGGGTGGCTGATCAAAACTGGCCGCCACCGAGTTATCATCTCATTTTGAATAGACTATATATAAATAAATATCGTGACTATTTCTATTTAATATTTTTTTAATAACTGTAGTAAAAACTTGTTTAGAACACTAATGGGTTTTTTTTATCGATACACTCCTGTAGAAGAAAAACTAAAATCAAATTAACAGTTGAATATTTCTATAAATAATTCAAAATAAGCTAAAATATTTAGAAAATTATATATAATATTATAATCCGTAATTAATAGAAATGATAATGTTAAGTTTTGATGAAAATTAGGAATATGGATATTATGCAAAATAATAATAATGGAAGTGATAAATCGGTAGAACGAGGAGGACTGGATGACATTCAAATAACTAATAAGACGTCTGGTGACAATGTCGTGCTCGTTAGCATAATATCGCAATATTAATAACAAGAATAGCATATTAGATATTATTAATTATTATTATTATGTATACCAAAGATAGACTTATAGGCTTTTCGGCGCAAACATTAAGTAGGTACCTCTAATGCATTATACACGAATAAAATAAGGTATGATGTTTTCCACTTTACAGTATATTTATATTCACTAAAATTATTACCTATACAAATAATATAATTATATATGATATGTGTGCGTATTGTTTTTTTTTTTTTTTAGTGGTAGTTTATGACAGTTATTTGAAATATTTTATCAGTCTATTGTCAATTTTTTTCAGTTTGATTACTTAAAATTTTTCTGCGTTTATTATTACCGATTAAATACTATACGTCCTACAACATATCGGAGGAGTCACTGGATAAACATAGGATTGCCGGTAGAGTATAAGGGAGAGATGAATAACTCGAATTATACAGTCATTGAGCTATCAAACGGTAATATTTTATAATGTTTAAAACGTAGGTACTATTGTTAAAATTTACAATATCAAGTTAAACATCGATTCCAGTGTTGGGTAAGTATTACTCTAAAAAAGTAATCGAGTTAATTTACTGCAGGTTATTCGAATAAAGTTGTAATGAAATATTACTTTACTGTTCAATCAGAAAAGTAACTATATTACCTGTATAAGTTACAGAAAAAAAAAGGAATTTATTTTACTTTTAGTAATAATAATATGATAAATTTAATTGATTTGTGCAAAAGCATTGCATTGCATTTTATTATTAATATTAAATTATTATAATATTAAGTATATATTTACGTCATAATATGTAAAAATAATAATTATTAACCACAGAACCGTGTAAAATAAGTGTAAATATAATTAATAGACTTATAAAACTATATAATTAATCTTAATCTTTTGAAAATGTAATTTTAACTGCAGGACAATGTAATAATGTCTTTAAGTTGATCCGCCGAGGACAATTTGATTCTTTTTGAGATAATTATTAATCCATTTTGTAGAAAATACATTTTCCGAGTGTATATAAAAAAGTCTCCGAAAGGAAATCATTGTGGATAAAAAACGTAAAAAAGCGGGTAAGTGGGTATCGCTCTGCTGTATATTAGGGGGTGGGGTGGACCTCAGACTATGGTAGGTTAAATTTGAATGCAATGATAGGTATCATTGTATACGAAAAACGATTCTGAACGAAGATGATTTGTCAGTTTAGGATATATTATATTTAAATATTGTCATATATTCTATTTTGAAACAAATAGTATAGTTTTTATATGTTACTATGGTTACTTTATAGTATCTGTTTATTAATAAAAAAAGTATTTGGCCGACATACGCATAATGAGAGTATGAAATTTAATTTAAATTTTGAAATATTTCGTATAAATTCAAACTTTAAGCACTTATAAAAAAAAATTGTGACTAACGATTTCGGATTTTTTTTTATCACTTTAAGAACAACTTATAAGAAACCTTATATTAAATTTTCAAGATTTTCTGGCCACCCAAAAAAATTTTATCGGCATTTGAAGAAAAAAAACTTAGAAAAGTCGAAAATTTCAATTGTCTATAAGTAGCTTAAAAATGGTCAAAATATTTTGAAAATTTAACTGTGTATGGAGAACGCTAATTTAAACATTTGGTGCAAATTTCAAGTATTTACATTGATTCGTTTTTGAGTTACAGCAAAAGGATTGTTTTTTCGGGGAGGGCTGATCGATTTTTGTAAAGAAAAATTTAAGATTTTCGTTTAGAAATTTTCACAGACCGTTAAAAATTAAAATAATTTTTTTAAATTTTCTTGATATTTCGGGAGAGGGGCTGCAGCCCCCTCAATCCTCCCCGTGGCTATACGTCACTGAACACGCGTACATGATATATTTATGCGTATTATAATATAATATAATGACGAGATGAAACATATCACTGCGGGTGCGAGCAGCATCACACCCGCGGTATAGGTGTACCGTCATCCTGCGTGCAGCATAATTTCGCGGTACAGATTATACATATTTTGTACGTTTACGTTAATCTCTTTTCCACACAACCATATCCAATGACGGTTACATTTTTACTACGAAATAACGAAAAACGAGGATTTTTAAATTGTGTCACCATGTCGACAATAAAATTATTATTCCGCAGCTATATAGCGATGATACCTAATATTGTCTTTTTTGTATATTTTATCACTTTCGTATAGATACAATATATTAATAAAAATATATTATAATAATACATAATATATTATATGCTTAAAATATATTATTATAACTGTATAGGTACACGTCTTGTTTTTTAAAAAGCAGATGAGCATACTTAAAATACGTCAACGTTTTGGGAAATATTTTTTCGACTAGGTAATAGAAAAACATAAAATAAATATTTTTTTTATTCCTAATCAGAATATTTTTTTGAAAATGTCCAAATTAAAAAAATCGAATAACAAACGATTAGTTTGTATTATATTATGGTTATATTATGTAAGACGTTGGCGCCTATATTTAAAGTTTTGATGAACAGAGCATAATAATATAGCTGCAGTAGATCAACATATGGCGGGGAACTTGTGCGTGTCTACCAGCTTTGCAGTTATCAAAACTTTAAATACTTATGACTATGTAATATGTAAGTAGTTACTCGTTTAAAATTCTAATCTTATACACTGAAATTCTCAAAAAAGAATTGCACGGAAGGAATAATATTAAATTGAAAATGTACCGCCTATATTATGCAGTGTCATTCGATAAAGTGTAAAATTCTTTTTTTTGTTTAAATTTCGTTTTCTAATGACTTATTATTACGATAGTTAAAAAAAGTATATTTCCAAAAACGTTAATAATTTTAGGGTTATACGGTTGTGTCCGTTTTAAGAAATCAATCTGTACATACCTGTATATAATAGTATCATATCGCGTATATAGTAAAACAATAGAAATAAAATATGTTTCGAAAATTCTTTTATAATTTTATATATTCTGATATTCACACACTTATAGATAAGGTAGACTTTTATATAATAATGGCATAAAATATAATATTATTATAATACAAGTTAAAATAATAGGTAGGTATATATATGTATATATATATATAATATTAACGTCATAGTATTTACATAATGATTTTTCGAATAGTTATATTTAAGAAAAAAAATGATAATAATAATAATAATAATAAATGAAAAAAAAAACTAAGTACACATTCGTCTATAATTTTAAAATAAATCGTTTCGTATTGATAAACGATACACATTAATATGTTTATCATGTATATTATATATTATATAATATAATATAACAATCAAAATAACAAAAAAAAAAAAAAAAATTATCAATAAAAATACTTATCTATCGAAACGTAGGTAAATAATAATATAATAGTAATAACTAATAATAATACATTTATTTATAATTTATATAGTCTAATAATATACTATATATTATATGTTTTCAATAATACATTTATCGTAATATTTATTTATTATAATATATAGATCATATTTGTTTGGAACATAAACACTTATACACATAGATACACAATAATCAAACAATATACATAATAATATTATATATTTATCTTATAGACTAACACATTCATATAATCATACTAGGTACTATAATATATAAATATATATATTATAATTTATAAAATAATAACGTAACGTAACATATATATATAATATATATATTTAGTTTTATATAATAATAATAATTTATCAATATTTTATTGTTCACCTGTACAGGGCAGCCTCGTATTACTATAATATATAATACAATATATATTATATCATAATATTTTTGTAGCACGCCCGCCGCTTAAAATATATACCTATTGTACAAAAAAAAAAAATGTTTAGGACGAAAACGAAATTATTACCCGAAATTCGAAGACGAAATGAAACGTTACCGGTTTTGGCATGAAGGGGGGTGAGGGGGTTAGCGAGGAGGGATTGTTTGAATCGTATATTATATGTATACTATATCATACCCATCCGCCAGCGCGATTATAGTCTGCAACTAAACGGTGAGTTTTCGCAAACACTACTACCTATATATTGTATATCGATGGCCGTATCATTATATAGAGCACACGTCACCACGTTAATATTATATCGCACGAGTCACAAAACGTATGAGATCGACGGGTCGGTGAACTTCATCGGTTTCAGATTTATTTTTATTACATAAATTGTTGTATAATATATTAATATTAAAACGGTTTTGAAAAGTATAATATAGGTGATGGATACCATATACGTACCTATATAATACGTACAGTAGTCTTACATATAATATATACCTAAACGGACGACAAGAAAAACACTGGTACACGCGATGTGATATGATATAATATTCAAAAACAAACAGAATTCAATACGAGCACACTGTACCACTGTCGTATATAGGTGTACTTTGTTTAACGGTACTTTAACCGTTTAAATGTCGGGTAAAAAGTATAGACATTTACACAATAGTCCGCGCACGTGTGCACCGCTCCGAGCCATCGATATCCGTCGTTCGTATACTATATTACGGAATATCGTATATTTTCATATTATCATCTATTACGTGTATCGGACAGGACTACGCGCTTCTGCCTACGTCGAAGTGCGCGCATAACGAGCGGCAGACGGATCGCCCGCGAGCACACCGCGATAATTATACAATCATAAATATATTATGCATGTACCTATATAATGTTTTTTTAAGTTATACTGCAGCGATGGAACCGGTAGAAGAAAATAAAACAAACAACGATTATTATTATTATTTGACGGCGAGTCGCCGCGGGGTGGGGGGACGGAAATGGAAGTGGCGCGAAATTCGGAGAGATAGTAATAGTCATAACATACCCATACTTAGATGATATAAGTATATATATTACAAGCGGGACTGCGGGAGAAAATCGAGCGACGTGTGACTCGCGGGGACGACCGCGACAGAACGCGGCCGAAGTCTCTCGACGTAATAATAGGTAATATCGGCTACAACAGTCGGAAAAAGAATCTGCATCCCGTCAAAACATTGCGGGGACCAGAGTGCATCAGTATAGTAAAAAGTCGAAGACTCGGGGCGACAGCGCGTAGAAAAGTAAAAAATAAATATATATATAATAATAATAAATAGAACAACGTCAAATTCTATAAAATTTTACTTATCATTATTTAACCATTAATTATCAACAGAGTATATATCATATCGATCAATTAATTTTGAAAAATCTAGTGTGGTAATAAACCTGTAACCAGAACGATCCACCTCTGAAAACGGTACACAGCTATACGGATTATAACATTGACTTTATTTCGGATTTAGGTACAGTAAAAACGTGTTTGTCGCCGACGGCGCGGTAACAACGACTTATTATTATGTGGGCATTGTCGAATTGCACTCGTTAACCAAACCGAAATGTCGGAATCGCATCACTCCGTGGGTTTAAAAAAGGTAATGTTCGGATTGCGGCGCTCGATTCCGCATAGGATTTTTAAATACATGACTGATTTTGAAATAAACGTAAAATACGTATAGCTATTTATTTATTTTGGAAAAAAAATGTTTGTGTGTTTCATATATATATTTTTTTTAATCGAAGCTGTGCTCTAATAATAATGTAATTATTGTTATAGTCGAAAACAATATGCTTATTGAGATATAATATTGCAGTTAAGATACGAATTTATTATTTTTTCGACCGTCAATTGATATTCGTTAGTATAAATAGGTTTTATATGTGTAGTCGTATATATTATATAACAAGTCCAATATTGCAGCCTTTTTTCGCCTCGAGTGCATTCGACCTTACCCTCATAATCCTGATAAAATATTCAAGAACGGCGCGCGTACCTACATTTACCTATTATCATATTATTTGGTTAGGATTCAAAAATCTACTCGTATAACCGTCTGTGCGCAGTGGTAGGTGGTTTCGATATCGCAGCTAAACAATAACGGTTTTAATCGTTATTATATTATATTTTACTGTCGTGGCGATTCACGACGAATTCGTATTATTAAAAGTCTAACAAAAATTTGGTTTTGTCGTTTTTCATACTTATATACTATTGTATTATACGTTACGATAAGGGGTAGTAGGTTTATGTATTGTGCAATTTCCGACGACATAGAGAAAAAAAAATAGTATCACTTCCAACGATTAAAAAAAAAAAAACGGCTAAATCTCAGTATAATAAGCGTTTCCCACAATTAATACCATTTGTACACTTCGAGTGATAGTTTTGTACGGCACGATAATCGAGTCGATGAAAAAGAAATTAAATACATATAGATTTTTATGTGCTAACGAGTAAAAAATAAATAAAAAGTATTAAATTAATTAAACGCTGTATGAAGTTTATATTATATAAAATAGACGTGTTCAATAATCGAATCGGTCGGGTTCGGATATAACGAAAAGAAAAATGTAAAAAGACCTAAAGGAGGTGTCTAGTAAATTTTCGTGTCTGTGACGCGTTCTTACCTGTCTACGGTTTAAAGGAAATACAGCATTATATTGTTGCGAAATTGAATTTGTTTTCAAACTCTAACAGTTTTCTATCGTTTTTCCAATCGTCGGAGACCACACGACACAGTAGGCGCACACAAACCGTCCAATATCGTTTAATATAACTAATCGTTGCATCGGCCCTCGCAAGACAATCGGCCCGGTCGGTGGGATCGATAGGGGAGGTCCTCGTGGCTCACCCCCAGACGACTTTATTTACCGTACAATATTATTATTCGTGTACAATAACATCATTAAGAGTACAGTCATGATGGCATTTTAGGGGTGTTTTGTGGAACTTGATTTTTTATTATCTGCAGTTGGCACTCTGCCGATTTTTCAAAAAAAAATTCAACCCTAACAAGTTTTAAAACGCAAAAAATAGTAGTAAAAGAACACTTAAGAAAAAAAAAAAAAACAAATATAATAATAACGATTGAAATCAATCTCCCGTGCGTGACGCGCGTGTACTCGAACTGTTCGGACATCGCGGCGATCGCGTTCGAACGGTCATAATATCATTATTATTTGAAGTTCTTACAAAGTCCGTCGTGTCCGAAGAGTCTGAGAGACGCGGATCACTAGAGCAATATTATTATTATTATTTCACAGATAAAATATATAATATTTTACCATTACACGGACGTCACACCGTTTACGCCAGAGTTTCTCAAAGTGTGGTCCGCGGACCCCCAGGGGTCCGCGAGCCCATATCAGGGGGACCGCGGAGCTAACCCAAACCCAACCCAACCCAAATATATTTACTCTATAGGTTGCTGTTAATAAACGTTATTTTGTGTTTGAAAGCACTTTCTATAATCTATATTATATCTATATCTATGTATAGATTCTATACGAAAATATTTTTTTTTGAAGATCTTTTTTTTGCTTGTTTTCCGAAAAATAAAATAATGATGAGCAAAAAAAAAAATGTACGCCTGGAACCCAACCCAACCTAACCGGGGGTCCTCGAAGACTGTAGATCTTTAGGTAGGGGTCCGTGATTCATTTTATACTTTGAGAACCTCTGGTTTACGCAACGATAATATTACGGTCACGTACCTACGCGCACGCACAGCGCTATAATCTATAACTTATATATAATATATAATACGACTATTATAACAGTTCATCAGCCTTTGTTGCGCGCCGGACTCGTGTAATCGGCCGGCCGTTATCAGACGTGCGTGGCCAGCGTCTGCCGCTTGGCCACGCCGATGTGATAGTTGGGCCCGACGGGCACGGCGGCGGCGGCGGCGGACGGCCCGTGGACGGCGGCCGAGGTGGTTTTCCGCTTGCCCTTGCCGACCGCGCTGTACGGCGGCGGTTCGGGCCGGCCGTACGCGTCGTACTTCTGCTGCAGCGGCCGCGGCGGTTGCGCCGGCCACTGCGCCGACGTCGGCCGCAGGTACGGGTTGCCGTACGTGGCCGAGTACTGGAGCAGCGTGGCCGGGTCGCCGCCCGCGGACGTCCTGGCGGCGGACGCGTCCGACGACGACGGCGACGACGACAGGGCGATGACCGTCTGCGGCGGCGGCATGGGGTTCAGGTCGTACAGCCGGTCGGCCGCTATGTAGCCGTTGTTGCTGCTGGTCGGCCGGTCCTGCGGAGAAAACATAAAAAAAAACGGGTAAACGACGACGGTTAGTGAAAAATCACCGCATCTCGCGTGCGCGGGATCGCCACGCGCAGCTACGTCGTTTGTCGCGGCCTTTCCTGCAGAGCACCACGGCCTATTATAACAATATAGTATAGGTCGAGTACGACTTTTGGATGCTGCACGGCAGACGACGTAGCCCGGTTAAATTATAATATTATTCGTCATGCCAAGGGGGTTTTCAATCTGGGGTTTTACATTGCTAAAAATAAATAAATCACAAGATCGCAACCCCCTCTTATCCCCAAAAAATGGAAAACATACATTTTTTTAATGTATTTTTCACGATATATGCGCATCAATTGCTATATGATAATTTATGTTATATAAAATAAATACACGTACATCATTACGTGGTGTAATTTTTGTCGAATTTACATCGCGATCAAAAGATTTATTTACTGTATAAGTATATTTTGTTTTTACATATATTTTTAATTAAACCGATTTGTGTCGTAATCTTGTAAATATTGTTTAAGTAAACGATTACAAGCTATACCACCTGCAACTACACCATAGTATTATGTTGTTATAGTGTCGAGTTTAGATGATTAGTCGACGTTTTCGTATTTTATAATTTAATTCGATCATATCTCGACTGAAATATTCCGAGAAATCGAATTAACTACTTATAGACTGAAATTTTAATTTTTTCTTACCCGGCCACGTTCGAAATATTATTAATTTTTAATTCATCTGCGTAACTCGAAAACATCATAATTACCAATTAAGTTCTTAAATTATTTTTGGCGCATGATATAATTATATCAATTAAAGATTGAAGATAGTGTCTCGAGCACGGCGCGCGTTCCCGTCTGTTCACTTTTTTTTAATTAATATAATATTTCCGTATACACTTACGATTGTGCAAAATTAGTACTGCGCGGTGTTAGACAGTCGCTCTATATTGCTATTAATTTATAGAGTATATTATGGTTTTTTAAAGCTTGAAATAAAAAATAAATGTTTGTTTTACATTTTTTTAAAAAAAAAATCCTTAGACAGCCGCTTTGATTTATGTAAGTTAACATTTTAAAAGTTAAATTATTAATTTCCATTAAATGTTAAAATAGTATAATAATATGTAACGCGGGTAGCCAAGTCTTAATGTTTATATTTAGCAGCAGGCGGATGGACGCATTACCGTATTTACGTCTCACCTTCAAGGGTCGAACCGGCGTCGGTAGCGCGGTGGGAGGAAAGAGGAAGATAGATCTTCGGCCTTTGTTTTTATTCTATCTACGCCGCCTTTTATGTGCAAGACATTAAGAAAATAATAAAAAAAAAAATGATTAAAAAACGAAATATTGTTACTCGACTTTTACTATAACTTTATTATAATAATATGTATCTAATCGCGGACAAGACACGACGACGAAAACAATTGTGTGCGACGTCCTGTTTCTACATCAAAGCATAAATTATAATGAATAGTAATTATTATACATCGCAAGTAAGTATATTCGCAAACGCATAAACTGTTTTTCTCAATTCTATAATATATATAATATCACATATAAATCATGTAATATTTGAACGCGATTGGACACGAAATGAATTCAGCCCTACAAATTATTTTATCGTCGATCATTTTTTAATCCACGGTCTTATATTATATTTACGGTAGGTGATTTAACGAACAGTCTTAAATTTTTAAAAAAATCAATAGATATATTATAAGATATATATATATATACAAGAAATAGTTTGAATAAACGGTAATAACAATTTCGTCCGTTTCGCGGGACAAAATGATTCTCTCGCAGCCTCTCGACCGGCGATCAACTCCCTCTCCCCACAGTTTTCACCCATCGCGTGTGCCTACAACGCACACACGCATATATAGCTATATATACAGTCAGGTGTTTTTCTCAGAAAGACGATTACTATTGGAGTTTAGACGAAAAAGCGCGTTTCGACGATTTCAATGTACTCGACACACTTACACACACACACACATATATATAGTATATATACAGAACATTTCGGGCAGTGTATATAAATCATTGTGTCCAGCCGTGGGGGAGCGTAGGGGGCGGCGACCATTCCCCGGAGGATATACCTTCTCGGCGATGGTAAAATCGCGCAGCGCCAAACGAAAAGGACACGGAGAAAACTTTTATCGCACTGGTAAGCACGCGTAAAGCGCGCGTGCGCACACACACACACACACACACACACGTGTATTCCGCGTGTAGACGAGTATGCGCGTGCTGTGTCTTTATACATAGATACATATATATATACTGTGATGTTACGAGAGGAGTCATGTCGTATAAACCCGCGATCTCTGTACAGGTTATATTATATAATCTTTAATATGACTTAAGACCGTCCTGCGAACGTAGCGAATATCGGGCGACTTCCGGGCCGAAATGTCGTAATCAAAGTCTTGAGAAAATTTCACGTGTCGGTAATAATTTGTCCGTGTACCTATACAGATTTATAAATGGTAGGTGTACATGTATAGAAAAAGTTTTATTTGGGGATTTGGAATTTTTTTTTACAAACACGAAAGATTTATTATGATGAACATTTTTGTATCATGTCTTTTTATACGATAAACGAACTCCGCTCTACTGATGTTTAGTCGTCGTATAATAACATCTTTTGTATGTATATATATGTATACCTATAGGTTTTGTTTCTATTGATAATTGTACGTCTTGTTAATATTTGCAGGTGACGTGTATTTTGTTGATTTTAATGAAACACGAGCAGCGCTAATGCACTATTACATAGCATCATTGTACACTTCAATGTGTTTTACAGTTTTTATTTTATTTGATGGCATTCATCGCGCAGGAAAATAAACTTTTGCAAGTTCGCAACTGTATATTAACTCGAACGTTGAGCGTATATAATTTAAAACGAGCCAATTCATAACGAAGTACAAAATATGTCTGAAAGTTAATATTTCAAGCTGTGAACGTTTTATAATAATTATTATATAGCAACCAAAAAATGATAGATTATTTTTTCCTCGTTATTAATAATGATGGTCATGACGAATCTCCAGGAAAATAGAAAATAGTTCAAAATATCGAATTGTATATGCATTATGCATATAATGCATTCATTTATTTTAAATATGAGTACCCCTCCAAAATAATGTTCAATCTATCATCTATGTGTTATGCTTGTGATGGTCGATGGGTGGTATGTGCTTGAAACACACACGGTATCAATAGTATTGGGTATAATTGTAAGGCGGGGCAGGTTAACTATACATTTTTTTTAACTCGTTAAAACGAGCATTTAACAAAGTTTCTTTAGACATCGCTCTGGGTATATTACTATATTTGGTAGTGTTATTGCCGAAAGATTGTAAATTAGTTTATGTATGGTTGAGATTGAAATTAAAAAATAATAAGTTAACTTGACTTATAAGTTTTGAAAGTCATTTTTTTAAAAAAAGGTAATTTTATCGTTATGTAACATAACTTTTTAACTCGTCAATACTCAGTTTTGAGCTTTATAATAATATATTTTGTACAATAAAAATATTTTTATCGAACCAAAAACTATTCTGATGAAAAAACTTTATAATTTTAAAATCGAATTAGATAAAATCGGTCGCTTGATCGTATCAGCGGAACTCGACGAATACACGAATATCGAGTACCGGTCGACCGTTTTTATTTCTGCTAAGTCGCCGCGTTTAATCAAATCGAACGCTTTCTATAAACAGTCTCAGTCGGTTATGCAAATCCGAGTGGTTACGGCGACAGAAGTCGCGGTGATTTATGGTACGATATGAACATATTAGGATGTGTGTACAGTGGAAAGTATCATCTACTTACGATGCTTTGCGCGTACTTGCGTATTTGCATGGTGCGGTGTGGAAAATATGAAAAATGTTTATCCGCAAAATGTAATCGGCACGGTATCTTATTTACAATTTTTATTCAAACTTCAAAATGCAACGCATGTAACAACAATACGTGTTAGGTATATGCCGATAGCAACGATGAAAATCAGCTGCAGTTATTGACAACATAATATTAATAATGCCTAAATTTTTTTCAAGTAACTGTTTGCATGATTGACTATTATTATTGTAATTAAAAATAAAACGCAAATTATAGAGTTGTCTTTCGAAAAAAATAAAAAAATTCAACGGTAGAAAATACTAAAAATATGCAAAATTTTCATAAAATAAGATTTTTTTTAAACTAGGTGTATCTACGTGCAGTTTACCCTGTATAGACACTTACATAATAATTATGTAACAGAACAGTTTGATAATTACATTATAATTTATAAGTACACGGAAATCGATAACGGTTTCCCGATAAATGTTCTGGCGTAATGTTCAATGTGAATACAATCGTAATTTGTTTTTGAAAAAAAAAATCTCCCCAACATGTATAGCCATACAGGTGTAATTAATATTCGAGATAATAATACAATAAATAGTGTGAACAAAATATTAACGGTTCGTTTTTCTCCAACCCAAAAGTATTCGCGTTGTCGCCGAACAACAAGTATACGCCGTCTACGAAATCGTCTATCGAAATCGTTGCTGCAACTTTGCAAACTGTCGACAATAATATGCGTAAAATTGGGAAAATGTGATTGGCAATCGTTGCCGGATATAGATCATTATAATATTATGACAGATACATCAGAAATCCGACGAGCGCATTATAAAACAAAAAAAACCGAAAATATAATTACATGTCTGCGTAAAGCCAATAACACACAATATTATATATACGCGCGTTATATATCATAAAATTCGATATTCGTCGGGGAATGGAAAAAAAAAGTTTTTAATTAATCAGGTATTATTCGGTTTCTATATAATATTTATAGATTACGCTAAAATTACGTATTATAATAGATATACGTATATATTATGTTTCATACATAATGTTATACAATACGCGCGTTATTAAAGGCGAATGCTCTTCGGCAAATAAGCGTAGTTTATTTGTGTCGGAATCATGTGTGTGTGTGTGGTGGTCGAGAGAAAGAGAGAGGAAATGGCCGTACGATTTCAAACGATTAAAAAACAGAAAACGACGAAAAACTCGAGTGATGGATTATAATATACCGCGTATTACAATATGTTACTGGTATATATATATATATATATATACATATATACTGACTATACGACGCGTCTTTTACACACTACGAGTATATACCTATAGTTATTAGGGCTGTTATGTGCATTTTCAGAGGAAAAGTGATTTATCTCACTGTGAACCATCACGAAGCTTTTCTGTGCAATAATGAACTACATTTTAAGACTTTTATTTTGCATATTTTGACATTTGGGTACAGTTGTCCGTCCGTCTAGGTCATTTATTTTTATTTTTTCTAATTGTATTTTACGGTAACTTTAGCATTTTCATATTTAGACATTCACGCGCATTTTTTATTGTACACAGACTATCGGGTAACTGTATAACTGTATTTTTATAATTTCTAAACACTTACGTAGAAAAAATAAAAAATATTATTTTAATATCGTTTTTTCCTTCTTGATCTAAATTTAAGCATATAAATACTTAATTTACCCAAAACATGACATTCCTTTTGTTATAGTTTTTGAAATCAAAAGTCCATTTTAAACCGTGGCAATTTTGGCAGGTTTTAGACGCGTTTTCTAAGGTGAATTTTAATTCACAACCCATATTACAGGTAAGTATATATGTTATATTATTAAAGTAGTATTGTAATAATATTACAACGATCGTTTTACTCAACGCGTGTTCATTGTTCGTCTTTTGGAAACGCGATCGTCAACGTGCGTTTCTATACCTACGAAAACGACGTTAAGACGGTAAGCAATAACTGCGTTGAAATTATTATTATTATTATTACTGACGCGAATAATGGTAACCGACGCGCGGTCGTTTTGTAATTAACGCCAGTGCTACATACGAGAACACTATACGCGTACTACATAATATACTTTATTATTATGATATTGTGTATAGCGATGTGTTATATTTTTTATGGACTTTTATAATATTATAGATGCTGTACACAATCGGAGCATGATGGAGTGCCACCCCTCACTTTCTCTAATTGATTTTTTGTGGTTGCATAACCGTGATATACGTTTCCAGTATACAGAGGTACTTAATATTATATACAGTGTATAATAATATAATATATAGGCATACATGTACGGTTACAACGGCGACGGCGATATAATATGTATTTCGTCATGTAGGTATAATATGATATAATATTATATTATATATAATTGCAGTATGCGACCGGATGTGAGCTTGTCGAGTTGAACATTTTAAAATTCGTATTATATATGATTTCTATACGTCGCACACTCGCGGCGCGGCGTCGGTGGTGGTGGTGGTGGTGGTCGCCCCAACACCAAGTGACCTGCAGCAGGTTAGGTGCATGCTCAGACATTTTTTTTTTATGATACAAAACACACGGAGACAACGAGCTTTTGGATAATACAGTAACAATACTATAGTACCTATACTTATTATAATATTATTATCGTTTACCACACACTACTACAACATTTGAAATGATTACCTTATATTATCGTCCACGATTATCTATGCGCATAGATATAGAATAACAGTATATATAGTCGTCGTTTAGTTGTTTAGTCGAAATAAGTAACACTTTACCTTAAGTTTGTAACTCGTTAATGCCCAACCCGGCAGGATGATATAAGAACCTACACGCAGGCACTTACGCGATGGTGATAAATGTCACGGGCGCCGTGTATTATATTATGTGATATTGTCTTGTGATTGGATGGTGAATTATTCGATGTTCGTGCTACCCTCTATAATATTGTTTTTGTATTTCAGATTTTCAGTACGTTTTCGACGAAAACGAAACGAATACAAAACGAAAACGTCTTGCCCGCGGTGCGAGCGTGACGAATTCGTTGCGGGGGCGAAAATAAAAACGGCTCGCCTAAAGACTAAAGTACATTTCATCGGGCGATTAGATATGATACTTCGCGTGTCACCGCCACCCACGCTACGCGCTCGTCTCGTTCGACCTACACGCGTATATGTACACATTATACAATTATTTATATTATAAATATATTATTGTATATATGCGCTGGAAAATGTGATCGACTACGGGGCCGATAAAAACAACAAACATCACGTGATGTTCACTTTTGCTCGGGTCTCGAACAAAAAAAAAATGTCTATATACAAAATTATTTTATCAATAGCTTATACATAACAACAAATATCAGAGGTCATCTCTCTGATCTTATGAACCAATTGTTATAATAGTTTTGATGAGGAAGTTTTTCATATCTATTTTATTAATAAATCTCTTATAACAATGATAATAGGCACAACTATAGGTAATAAATTGTGTGTAATAATATTTTCGATACGTAAAGGTCTATGTTATGATGGACTTTATTGAAAAATCATACAAGCATCATACAATTAATATTCAAGGAAATGTGCATGATATATTCCAATTGCTTTTTACCGACTCCCAGAAAAAAATTATCCCCACGTTCATGATATAGACACGAAGAAATAAATAAACAAAAATGAATATTGATGCACTGAAAGGATAAAGTTTTGAAAGTAAAACAATAAGGGCATCCCTTATAAGTAGGGTTGTAAATTTGAAATATTTCACTTGAAATATTTCAAAATTGAAAATTTCACTCTTCTTGAAATATTTCAATGAAATTATGAAAAATATTTTTTTTTCTTTTAAACGTGTTTATAGACGATTAGAAATAATATATTGATAAAACAAAGAAAATATTGATTATGAATAACTTATCAGTTTGGTATCATTTATCAACCAAGGTTAGAAATGTAAAACAATTAACTAGATAGCGGATTTGCATATTCCCATAGGAACATTGAAGTATAGTGGCCATTTGTCAACAGGGAAATGTTTAAAAAATAACTCAATAGATAAGATTATAATAATTAATAATATAAGATACCTATACATATTTATATAATTATATGACATAATAATATAATATATATTACAAATATATACAATATAAATATTTGATATTATCAATCATGTAATTTTTCCCTGTTGGCATATGGCTGAGTTTAATATTGTCTTATAGTCGGTTATCTAGTTTTTGTATATGTCTATGGTATGTAACTATGTAAACTATGTTACATATTTTCTTTATTTCATACAATAAACCAACTTTTAAAAATTTTCACTTGGAAATAAAAAAAAATATTTTTCATGGAAATGAAATATTTCATGAATTTTTCATGAAATATTTCATGAAATATTTCAAGAAAATAAATTTCATGAAATTTTACAACCCTACTTATAAGTGATTATTTTGTTTAAAGCGTATTAAATCATTTTTTAGAGATTGATTAAATAGTAATTTGATAATTTTTTATAGTAGATTTTTGGTGTTTTATTTGAGGTATACTGTAATGCATTTATCTTTAGATTTTATATTTAAATAACATCTGAGCTCCAATAGTAATAATTTATTGCTTTACCACCGGTGCCTAAAAAACTTTCTTCGAAACACGCTGATCTATAGGAAAAAAAAATCAAATAAATCAACTACGACTATTACATTTCGGTACACGGCTACCGTTATTGTTTCCATGTATACAAAGTGGTATTATAATGCAACAGAGCTAAAAATGTAATGCATTAAAAGACTATTTAATATAGACATGCACTTAAATTACGCACTGGAAATTGTCAAAATGTGCATAAACTATGCGAAAACGTGCAATTTACATAAAAAAAAGGCTTAATTAATCTAAACAAAGCATTATTTCAAGTCTTAACATACTATAATTGATATAAATACAATTTTTTTAAGCAATTAACATATTTTTTCAACTGCGGCTGCCTACAGGTATAGAAATTTTTATTATATAATTAGGTAATACAGAATAGCGGATGAAACGTGCAATTAATGCAATAAATTTATAATAATAATATTATAGTAGTTTGCTGAGATGATGATCGAGTCCCTTCTTCTCGAGAATTACAAAAATTAAAATAACTAAATTAAATTACAATTATAAATAAATAAAAAGCAACATCTCACTCGCCAATAAGGAATGTCAAAGAAAAAGTAGGTACTAAAAATACGGTAATATTGTATTACTATTTTAAATAGATAGGTAATATTAGGTATTATTTTTTATTAAACTGTGACACTGCACACATGATTCCTAACTAGAGAATAATAGATGAAATACAGCACGTAATCGCGTTAACCCGAATACGACGATTCACCATATTATAATAATATAATGACCATGATTTTCTAGTTCAAAAAGGAGTAAGCACTTTTAAACATTTTTCAAAATTTATTAACTACACATTTTGGATATCGGATGAAATATTATAAGACTATTAAGTTAATTTTACTATCATATTGTAAAAAAAAAAATTGAATACACTACATTCTACATAGTAGGTACTTTTTATTAAACTATGTGCTTAGAATAAACTATGATAATAATTTATTATCGAATACAATAATGGTGGTAAAATGCAGATGATATAGTTATTGTAACTAACTTGTATAGTGCCATAGTAGCAAACAATATACCTCAATGGTGTCAATTTTATGATTAAAACTATGGACCATGTAGATAATTAAATATTCTTTTTAGCATATAAATAAAATTCAAAAACTAATATCATTATGTATTTTTATGAATGTGGGACAAAAAAGGAATACAGATCTCTAAAGCCGGACAAAGTCATCCTTAATGAGTGGCAACAAATTTCCCATTTAATTGTGTATTATTTATTCAAATTTTGATTTTTGAAATTATTCAATTAAAAACTATATTTTCAATTATTATGTTTATTATTACATTCACGAGAAATTTTATGTTGTTACAAACTTTTTAATTTAAAACGAGAACCAGCATTTTCTACTGTAAATTGTTCAGCCAATGATTTTTTTAAAAATGTTGATGTTGCTAACGAGTAGTTTTTTTAATGATTAAACTTTATGTAGGTATCACTATGATAACAACCTATAATATTACAATGTGTTTAAAACTTCAAAAAATACACGCCGGAGGATTTTTGTCATGAATTCAAAATTATATAAATTTATATTACCACCTAATCTATATGAACATTTTATGATTTGTAATAATTGTCTAAGTATATAATAAAGTGCTAACTATACCTCATTGTATCATCTATTTTATATATAACTATTATATTCTTAACATTTGTATTTTAATAACCAGAAACTACTTTATTTCTCAATTATATAGATACGAGACATTTTCAATAAGACCATCATCTGATTAACAATTTACAGTAAAAAAATGGTCGATTTTGAAAAAAGAATTTCCTCGGGGACTAACACTCTTAAAATCGTGTTAACAGCCTAAGTATTTGAAATGATGATCCTCCTCGAGAATAATACTAAAAATTAGAAACTTAATAATTATACTATATTACATTATATCAAAAGATAAATGAGTGGCGAGCTTGATGGAATTATACTCGCTGCACGTACGCGGGCGAGGATTTAAATGTGAGGACCATGTGTGTATGCGTGTATCGAGTGAGTATAGGAACGACCGTTTTCGGTTTTTGTATATTCTCCGTCAAAAGCGACCAGCCAACACGGCGTTTTCGGAGGTAAACAATCACGAGTGTGTCACGTGTGCTGTACTGTGTTTATTTTAATACATAAACTTCGAGTCTATTTGTTTGAACTTTTGAGTCACACACAGACACGTGTATATAAGTGCAACGGCTGGCGAAGCCTTTGAATACGCGACACGTGTGCGAATTGTCCACGTGGTATGTGATTTCCGCGAAACCCCCAAGTTTTTGTCCACGACTATACTATTATAATAGTTAATAATACAGCATTGTATAATGTATGCGATGCCGCGGTCAATGAGTAGGTATCTGCCCACACCAGTGGATCGATCGCGAGAACATACTATAATAATATAGACGACGGAAAATCGATTGTCAGTACTCGATACACGAACAATTTTAAAGTCGTAGAAATATGATATTATAATATATCGTTCTAAAACGTATCTATAATTTGCCGTGCCTACTAATCATATTTGTAGGCAATGTTGAAGTTTAAAACTTAATAATATGTTAGTGGTTTATTAAATATGTTAATAATTATTCTGATACAACTGTTATTTACAGAAATTACATAGTTATCACCAATCACAACGTCGGTTCATTACATTTTTAACGTTTTATATAGGTTAAAAAATGACCTGAACGCTATACAAAAATATACCTATATGATACGAGTTTTTTTTATCGGTTTATTAATTGAGATTTTCAATGTCTTTTTCTTATAATGTGTATGTACTATGTATGTACACAATGCATATATAGGCTGGGTTTTAAGCGGTTTTTATTTATCAGTTTATTATTTTGTTGATGAGAAAGAACGTTTGTAGGAAATTACATGTTTATTAAATGAATATGAAATCGTAAAATTGTTTAATTTTCTACCTTTAAACTAAAAATCAAGTTTAACAACCACGAAATTATTTTTGTCATACAACGACTATATTATAATATGATGGTCTACACGTATTTTTCATGTTTAACATGTCAAGATCAGCAAACGAAAAAATAAAATTATTTTCGATAAAATGCGAGTGTTTGCCTTTAAAAGAATCACCTCTAGTATAATAGCCATAGGTACACACGCGACGAGGCTCGTTCGGTCTTCGTACATATTTAATCGATTATATGGCGATCGATCCAATGAATAATGTGATAATATTATAATGCCAAACAGTAAACACACTCTATCCGATCGTCCTTTGAATATTTTATAGAATTTCATGTCTGCAGGGTAAACCCCTTGATCGTTGCAGATCGTGGGCGACCGATACCAGTAGTGTATATACATACAATTTTTTATACGATAGAAGAGGGTGATCATTGGGGAAAAACCACAACGAATTTCCATAAAATAGGCGTTTAAAAGTATATTTGCCTACCTATAGGTACATAAAAAAAAAAATATGAAAAAATAATTTTAGGTTAGACTTGAGCCTCCCGAATTCAAAAGCCAAGTTACGGTTGCGACTATCGTAAATATTGAAATATCGAATAATGTCACGTCACGGTTCGTGTGAACCCAGCTTAAGAGATCGTGATGCTCACGTGCTGTGTTGTCTGTGCCTTGCAAACATTATTCAAAACACAACACGACAGTATTATAGACAATTTGCGTTCAGCCGAATTCACTTTGTGAATGATAAAATCACGGAAAATTAAAACTCCGGAACGTAAAAACACAGAACGTAATAATCCGGAACGTACAATCTAATATCGTAATAATTCGGAATGTAAAACCACGGAACGTAAAAATACGGAACGTACGATCCCGGAATTTAATATCCCGGACCGTAATATTCCGGAACGTATAGTATGCCGGAAAAGAATCAGTGATTCCTAAACTTCCGCGCCTAATACCAAAAATTATTATTTATTATAGAAATTTGAGGTACCAAATTGAGGTGGTGTTGCATAGCAAGTCGAGGGATATTTTCGATTTGCGGAGCGTAGCGACGGCGCCGAGGAGCGTAGCGACGAGTGCCGCTAGCAAGGCATCACTGTAAATTATTTCGTATTTTACGGTCCACATTTGTCCAGGAGAGAGCGGATGTTAGGCACCATTGAATCATACTAAATTTCGGATATTTACTTTCCGGAATATTACGTTCCGTGGTTTTACATTCCGGAATATTACGATCCGTGATTTTACATTCCGGATTATTATGTTCCGTAAGTTTACGTTCCGGAATTTTACTTTCCGGTAAACTACGGTCCGGGATTTTACATTCCGGAATATTGTAGCCCCCCCTCGGAAGTCAATCACAAGTCCATTAAAGTTGGCCTCCCCTAGTCGCAATCCAGTCATATACACAAAATACTTTACGTTCATGCGAATAGCTTTTACAATAATACCTAATAGAATTAAAAACATAAAATACCAGAGAATACAGCTAATATACAGATCTTTATAACTTTATAATGTTAATCAATTAATTTTCATATTAGTAAAGCTAACATTGCAAAATGGATTCGGTTGAACGAAAGTTTACTATATTTTTATAGATACCACGTAGTACGTACATCAACACACGCGGCCATCACATCCTCTTATAAAAACCACGGTCGAATCTGCGATTAGATTTATAAGCAATCTGTATTTTGTGTATATGACTGGATTGCGACTAGGGGAGGCCAACTTTAATGGACTTGTGATTGACTTCCGAGTTTACACTGTATAAAAAGAAATGCGTCAAATCGTGTGATTGCAAGCTTTGAAAATGATTTTTTTTTATTTTGTGGGATAAGCAAAGATAATAAGAAACAAAACACAAACATTTAACGGAGAAACTTAACATAAATAATTTTATTTTGTTTACTGGAAAACAATATTCTGGGAAATAATATCGGAATAATATTTTTATATTTTATAAATTGCTCTTTGGAAAATTGCATCTAGTAGTACCTACTTATTTTTATATGAATTACATTTCTAATTTCTTGTTGTTGCGTTATTATTATTTATATACATGTATTATAGTAAAAATGTTATTTTAATAAAAATGAAATATCAAAATTACAGTCGAAATTAAATCTCGAGTATTGTCAGCTCGTTCTATACCCTGTGTTATTTTGTAATATATCATATAAAATTAATTTATTATAACTATGTATGCGCGTAGTATGTATATAGGTACGTATTATAATGGAATAATTCCCCTTTTTTCTTTTTGAACACGAACAACAATACTTATTATATTTTTAAGCTTTTTTTTTTTAAAAAGGCCACAGTTATATCGTTTTCCCTCACCCAATCTCATGTTCTATTATACCCGATACGCGTTTCTTGAATTGGATTTCTATGTACGATTTCATATTAAAATAATTTATAACCGTTTGCTCGCGCGCACACACACACACACACACACACACACACACACACATACACGACCGTCACGTATCATGTGTAGTCGCACGTCCGCGACATATGAAACGTTTAACTGGAACGCCGCGTGTTTATATATTAGGACTATATACTATATGTATACATAATGTGTACTCGTATTTAGGTGTATACGCCGTCGTCGTTTGTGCATATTATATAGCCGTTGCCTTTATGCGCCGAACGTTTCAAAACGTTTTAAATGCATGCCCTATACGTACGCTGCAGACAGTGCTGCTCCAGTGTTGTTAAGAACAGCTGATACTTTTGTTTTTAAAATTATTCAAAACATTATTACCGAATTTTGCCTTGGAATTTATTTTCGAAGAGCACTCAAACATCTACTAACTCTTCACGAGTTATTGATTTATGTTTTAAAGTATATTATTTAATTTAGTTGGCCACTACCAGCTGCTGGTAGTGCTATGTTATTTAATAACGATATTCAAAGTAAGTACAAAAGTATGTATATTACGAATGTATTAACTAGGTACCTATTTTTTTTTTTTTTACATAGCTACGGATTTTTAGTAAAAATTTTATGAGACTACCAGACCGGGTATAATGGCTTAGTCATAAGTTAAGTATGTTACAATATTTTTTCAGGGTAACGCATGCGCTAAGTTAGGCCCATTAACACTTTATTCAGATTAAATCGGAAAAATTGCTAGTTGTAACAAAGTTTAGATTATTTTTCCGGCGTAATATTGATAAAATTTGGGGGGAGGGGGCTAGTGTGAAGTTGTTCCATTCCAGTTAATTTTGAAAACCATAGTTTGAAAATCGGCGAACTTACAAATTGACAGAGATCAATGTAATTAATCATCGTAAACGGGAGATTATAATAAGGTATAGCGAGATTAAATCGTGCCCCTAAATGTAAATATATATTATATTGTTAGTATATATTATAATAATAAAGTGGCCGTTTGGCAAGGCGTCGCATTATTCTTTACAAGAGTGCTCAAAATGTATTTCGTAATACGTTTTTATAACATAAAAACATAGTATTTTACTTATTGTTGTATGAAATTCGTATAATTATCAACTGCTAAAAAAAGTATTTACATTGAAATTAAATTAATACTACATAATATAATATATAAGTAAAATAGAAATTATACTTTCAATGTAAACAATATTATATAGCTGCAGGACAGGGAATTTATTAATTATACTTATTAAAATTATAAATTTTATGATTTATCATTTTTATTTGGCTAGTGCTTGGAAATTTTATGAAATATAACAAAATTTCATACTAAAACACTGTAACACTGAGAGAAAATTATAGGTACTAGGTACACAAATTCAGAGTGAAAATTACGGTTAAATATTTATATATACAATATACATAGGTATATGCGATCGATTCGATCAACAAAAAACACTACCTCCTCTACACCGCTGCAGCAGTAATAAAATAATATATTTGAGTTATATCGTAGGCGGGCGTGTAGGTAATTCTTCCGTAAATAATGCAATTTCGCAATTAATTTTCGGGCTCGGAAATTGGAATCCGTTCGGGCCATTTATTCTTTCCTGTGCGCGGGGGCGTATAACACACAACCCAAATAATAATATTATTTAGGGATTAAAATAACATGCATAGGTAATCACATTGTACACGGTACATACCAGAAAATTATTATCTGCCTTAAATATATTATATATTATTATTCTAACACGGCAAAGACCTACATGTATTTGTTTTTAAGTACTATTATACCCATATGTAATTAATTTCCAGCTATATTGCGTGATAAATAACGTATTATAATAGTGCGACCGTCACAACGATGTCGGTATATTGTTAATTTATATTTATAAGACGTCGAAGTGTTTTCAGTGGGCGTCGAATATTCCTCAAGTCGATCATATTGTACTATTTTTATATTCTATGTAATACTTATAGTTATGCGAATAAATTTTGTATAAAATGTATATGACATAATATAATCTATCTTTATAGATACGTTATGATTATATTAAATTAGTCATACATTATGATCATTATGAATTATAAAATCAGTTGTTTATATATATTTTATAAATTATTAAATTAATATATTATTGTCATTAAAAAAAAATTTTCTAGCGGGAAGGGGGATGTCTGATTCTAATTATTTATTTCTATATTTTAGGCTCAGAGACGATTGGGTCCCAGGTCTGCCATCACACGTCTTGCTGTAATCCAGATACGATAATGATTTGCAAATCATTATGAATCATGAAATATTTAATCAAAATGCCTCAAGTTGATCGACTAGTGCAGTAATGTGTAATGATTAATAATAATAATAATATGTTTCCTATTTATAGTCGAAAGCGTAATTATTAATATCATTACTGTAACGAGTATTAAAGGATTCAATAAATGAAATGTATGAACATTTAAACAAAAATGATAATTTAATTATATTTAAATAAAAATTCAAAGTAGGTACTTGAAATACTTATTACTATTAGTACTATTTAAGTAACAACTAGTTCCATGTCAATACCGCATTACCGCAACACAGTTAGTTAGAGTTTTTCATGAAAAATACGATAAGGATTCAGTTATAGATAAAAAACATAATATATTAATATTTTATTTCTTTTAATCTTGTGTTATAATTTCGATTTCTTAATTACAGAATTATAATCCGCGAGGTTTTAGCCCACGCGAAACGATTTAACAAACAATTTATATGGATTACAACGTGATCACATAATATAATTGGATTATTATTCCTACATGGTCATTCGATTCCATTCCCGAACGGTTTTAACGTTAACTTATACTGTATACGCTAAACGGATTTTGATCAATACGAAAAAAAAAATAGTTGATAATATTACTCGCAAACGGAAAAATAATAACTCATACGTTTTCTTTTTGAATCAGTGAAGGTATATTGGGGGTCAATAAATATTATTTGAGTTTTAAAATATAACTATAATAAAAAGCTGGTATCTCGCTTGAATGGAAAGCAATCAGAAAGTGGAATAAAATATTAAATAACCTTTTTTGCATATTTTTTTTTCTGTTCTTTGGTCATATTAATTTGACCTGAAATCTTGTTACATAGAAATCACTAGTATGGTTAATAAAATTAATAAAATATATTGATTGTAATATCTGCGAAACGAATAGGTACAATATAATTAATATAATTCGATATCTAAACAGTCAAAATGTACAATAAGTAGTTTTATTTTTTTAAATGATCAATAACACATATTTTATAATAGTCAACAAGCAATTATATATTGTATAATAGTGTCGTTACCTAACTAAGATTGACAAATATATTAAAACCAGCAAATTTGCATAAAAAAATATTTGTAATTATATTTTATCATATATTTCACTAATTAATGTATAATATTGTAGTATATTAGTGAGGCCTTTATAATCTTATCAGGTCAGATAAAATAATATATCAAAGTTTAGTGATTCAAATATTTTAAAAATCGGGAAATTTTACTGTACCTACTCTACAAAAAAAAGTGTACTATAAAATTTAATGTTCTGACATATATTTTGGGAGTTTAGTATGGTTATTGAATTATAATAAATACGCCTAACATAAGTCGCATGTGTCGGAACCGCTTTGTTTTCCGCAGTCGAAATCGTCGAAAAGCTCGAGCGAACGTAATGACGTAAGTAACATCGCCGGAATAATTCAAAATATGTATATATTATTACAACAAATGTCAAGGGATACGCGAAAACGTAACCTTTGAAAACAATATATACTTAAATAATAGGGTGTCACGCTGCGTTTGTCCTCGTAAACACAATTCCGCCACACCGACACCTCTATGTACCTTACCTATATATCTGTTCTCTACCGATTCATGTTGCAGCCGCAATTCCTGTTTAAACTTGCGGACGACTTATTGTGTATACCTATTTTGTTCATTTTATACACTTGAATGAATACTTGACGGAAACTTAGATATATATAACATAATTTAACTTTTAAAATACAAAAATACGTGATAACGAAAATCCAAATTGTTTCGCCTTTCGGACTACAGACTTTTAGACTTGGCAAGCATCTCGAAAAATAGTTTAAACCGTAAGTAAATTTATATTTAATTTATATAACCACGAGTGTTACAATAGCATTTCAAACGGGTTTGATGAATTTCTAAAATAGGTTTTGAAAAACATAAAATTATTATATTGATCAGAAAAAAAGTCCTTTGTGGCGACTGATTTATCTATATTCTCTGAAGTTATTACAATAAATCATCATTTTTGAAATGAATACTTTATAAATTACAGAAACTTGTATTACTTACATTTTTATACTACTGACAATAAAAAAAAAAAATTATTTTCTTTTTCGAACGACAGTATTCGTTTTTAATTTCATATAAATCCAAAACAGAACATGTTTCTGGGAATTCCAATTTATAAATATTGAATTGGAAACCAGTAGTTAATTACTAAATGTCTTAATACAAGTGTTTGAAGTATTGTACCAATGAGTGGAATGGTGTGTAATATAGTATCCCGCAAAAATATTTGAGTTCTATTCCGCTTATATACACTTAGAATAATTATAACTTATTAAGTAAGTAGATACTAGGTAGTTCGAAATTTGATTTTTAAACAATTTAAATTCTCAGAAAAATATCCCGCTTTATAATATGATATGAAAAAAGAAAAAAGTGCGTTGTATTTAGTTGATTAAAAAAAAAAAAAGTAAATAAATTAAAAAACTATAAGTATAATGATAAATATAGTAAAAATAATTATTTTTTTCAAAAATAGTGCTATGCGAAAAAAATATATTTCCCTAAACCATGTAATAAAGGAAAAAACATCAAAAAATTCAAGAACATGAACGATTACCTTCAAAAGAATCACCGCACCTTGTATATATAGGCCAGGCGCACTCTGCTGTATATATGCATAGGTAAGTAAAGCGTGGCCAGACGTAAACTTTTAATTTTATAGTTCTAGTTTTTTGTATTCTCCGATAATATGCATATATATATATATATAAAGGTTTTCCTGCGTTTTTCAACCCTTCGTAATTACGCGAAATTATATTATCATAATGTATATCGTTTAAAATATCGTGTGTAACAAACGTTAATAAAACGTGCGTACTGCAGTTTTTCTTTTTTTTAAATATATCACAATGTAGGGGGGTACCCACATGAAATCATATGAACACACCAATCCAGATATTTAAGTTCACGCAAGTGGGTACCGAGACCTGAGAGTTGCTAGAAAACACCAATCTCGAGTGCTCGACCTATAACCATGTATAAAGCCGTTGGCAGGGATGGCGGCGTGCTGTCGAACAAATCCAAAAAAATGTCTGAAAGTTTTGCCAAAAGTTATAATATACGCATTGTATTCTAAGAAGGTGCCTCTCGGTCTGTGTCAGATTACTCGATGCTTTTGCGTTTCCGCAAAAACCAGAGTAGAAACGGCTGCAATCCCATAAGCGTTCTTACAACAGATTATTATTAAAAAAAAAAAACAAGTAAAAAAGAGTAAACCACAATGTAATAATATTAGTGTAATATTGTACACATCATAGCCTGAAAATAATATTATAGTAATTATTATAAAGCGTTATTCTAAAACATATTGATATATATTGTTGATCAAGACTCAAAGTGCGCGAACCAAGACTGACCGGTAAATATGGCGGCTATAACATAATTGGTATAATGCAAAAATATGGCTAAAATTGCTTTTACATGATTTACGCATTACGCATAATTTTAAACGATTGCATAACTTTATTAGTACTTTTATTCGTTTTCAAGACTTTCGTTCGATTACATGGAATCGTTGAGTTGAGTTGTCAAAAATTAAATACTATCCTTACATAATTTAATAATCGCAAAATGTTAACCGACTACTGCTGAGTGCTGTGAGGTATATTGTATCATAACAATATACAAAATTATTATGATGAGATATCTCTGGGAAATTTTACTTTATAAATGAATTTCAAAAAATAATATTTTTATCGTAAATATTGTTTAACGTTCGTCCATAATACATTCGAGATGAAAGAAGCGTTTTTCAACTATATAAAATTTCGCGAAATTTAAAAATCAGCCGATTATAAGTCAACAACAGCTATGACCTAAAATAAATTTAAAATATTATAATAATATCATGATGTACATTGCTTTACTAGTCGGCTGCAAACGATGCGAGGTAAAGTATTTATAATATTATAATAATATTATTTATAATATACGACAGACACGATACACAGACGACGGACGTGCAAGATTTCGGGGTTAACGTACATATAGCCATGTTTATATACCTGTATTGGTATATGTATAGTATATTTTATAATAATATGCATAATAATGTATACACAACCGCTGGATCAGACTTGAATAATTATTCATAATTAAACGTACAGGGTGCGATGTGTGAAGTGTAATTGGCTAATCACGTTCTATTATTTTTAAATACTTTTACATATAGTTTATTAAAATTAACGGTCGATTTTCAGATGACAACGAGCAGGTGGTTTATTGAAATTTTCAATAATAATAATAATTCGTTTTACAATATGATTATTATATAAAACAATATATATCTACACAAAAAAATGGTATTTATAAGTATATTGTACATATTATTATATACAAGTGCAGTCACTTTTTAATCTAGACAGTTTTCAAGTAAGTATTTCGATGTAAAATATGTGAATGGAATGTGCGTTCATCGATAATAATAATAAAATCGTAACGAGAAATGCACATTTTGTTGACAGCAGTTGTATTTGTCAAGATAGGAATGCAATTTCAGGAGGTAGTTTTCTCCCTTGGAAATATATAATCTGGTTGGACTATACTTATGCATTCAACACACTGCATAGAGGTGATGCAGTGTACTGATAAAAGTCCTACTCATAATCGTATATGAACGAAAGCACGACGAATAAACGCTGTGAATCACTCTGTATACACAGGTAAACGCGCGTAAATTGTATAAATAAAAAAATACACGTTTTGTCTGTGAGCTAGCGGATGATCAGACTGCAGCCTCATATAGGGAAGGATTAGGTATAGGGCCGTAAAATACTGGGAATCATGGTGACCGGGTCGAGGGTCGTATCCTACACATATGTAAATAATGCGCACGCGATATACCCACGTGCGTGCGTGTGGTGGTGTACGCGTTGAGTATACGAATTAATAATGGACGGTGGCTGTAGAGGTGGTGGATGTAAGGGTAGAGGGAGGGTGCGATTTTATGATTCGAAAAAAAAAACGAAAACCCGGCACGTCACACGACTGACTCTGACTGGGGCAAAAAAAAAAATAAAAAAATAAAATATATGTTTATAAACCATAATATTATATTACTCGTACTGTGGCGCCTATATTATATAGTACATATATGTACGGCCGCGAGATCATCGTCCGTGATTAGTATAAATACATAATATTATTATTATTATAGTATCATCACCGAAATGCGATCTCGGATTTCTTTCAGGCTTTCGACAGACGTATACAGAGTGATTCATTATAAGTATTATGCTCGTTCAATGTGCATTGGCACACAAACTTCTTTTTCAAAAACAACTGTCGTAACGTCGTCTAAATCAACATTATTGTAATAGTTGTTTTTGAATAGTTAAACTATCGCATTTTCTCCCTAAATATAAACATATTGTTTATCAGATTTATTTATTTGAAAACATTAATACATCATCCCTAAATTGAGATATTGAAACGAATAGATTTTTAGTTTTTTTGACTCTGCAATGTACCTACTAAGGATAATATTTATAAGGAAACGCGGGTTTGGAAGATATTATGAGCGGATATGACGATTATAATTTCGAACGCACTCAAATAATCTGAAATATTATTTAACCATCCACATTTTTTTATCCTAATTTCTAAAATATCTTCCCGTGTAATGAATATTAGATCCTACTTTATATAGCAGAAATATTTTACTTACTCAGAAACTACGTTTAATCGAATATTGCGATTGAAATACGTCAACATTTTCTACAAAAATAATGGGGGTGAGCGTGTTTGCGGCGAATCACTCTGTACAGTATATAGCAGTGGTTTTCAAACTTTTATTATACATGGCACACCGTACACTTCAAAAAATTTTCACGGCACATTCACCTCTTTTTTAATATGAACAAAATTGTTTTGAATTAATTATTAATATATATAAATTTAATAAGATATGTTAGATTGATGGGCTAACAAATATTTTTAATTCTTGGACGAATAGTTGACACATGCCCTCATTTTCTTATATCACAATTCAATGCAATCGGTAATTTATAGAAAAACTGCGGCACACTTAGTGGATACTCGCGGCACATCAGTGTGCCGCGGCACCCAGTTTGAAAACCACTGGTATATAGTATATACGTATTATACTGTATTAATTAAAACGCACTGTGATGGCCGGTATTAAGTGGTGGCGAAGTTTGCTATCGAAACGCGCATATCATACACATAAAACTCGTAAAAAAACGCTCCTATAGCCGGTAATTCACTAATACCTGGTATATATGTCATATTATGTAAATATAATATCGAATACGCACTACGCATGAGTGTGTGTGAGTGTGTACGCGACCGTTTTTCGTAAAATATTTGTGAATATTTACAGCGAGTTCCGCTCGAAACGACTGCATCATCATCGCGCGAGGGTCATTTTTTTGACCGATTATTTTATATATATGTAAAAAAAAAATAAACGTTGTGTCCTTGCTTAACTACCACCGTTTTTAACCGCTTAAACACAGTCTTTTTTTCATAAATTTCATTTTTGAAGATTTGTTAAAATATCATAATATTATAATTAATATCACAGGTATAATATTATTGACGATCAATGCTTAAAATTAAAAAAAAACTCGAACGTATGCATGTTGTATGTATGAAGAAGGAGCGAGCACCGAGAGAGATCGAAAACTTTCGATAATAGGTACTTTTGAACGGTCCCGAAATCTCCGCAATACATAATAATATATAATGCGATAGACACGCATTTAGCGTTGCCGAGAGTAGCAAAGTTATTATAATTCGAAATTTTGTCGAATATAGAGCGACGGTGTTGGAAACAATAACACTGTATACAGATGAGCAGAGCAAAGACGAGTATAATAGAGACACCTATCCCTACGGCCTACGTATTATAACATATTCAACGCTAAATGAAAAAAAAAAATGTTCGACGATATTTTAATACGACCTCTAGAGGGTTTAAATCGTAATATATATATATATAGCTTTTTCCAAAAAAGACGCGGCAAACAACAATTTATAGGTAATATAGGATATCGACCTATACGTACAAGGTACAACATAATATATAAGTTTCATTGAAAGGTATATTTATATAAGAATACGTATTTGCTAATATGTATGTTATATAGGATCTACAACTACTAGTTAAAATACCTTATATAATAACGATTATATATAATATCAAGGCCGTAACTGGAAATTAATTTCGAGGGGGGGGGGTTTAAGCTAAAAAAATTGTTGAACCCCCCCCAGGTACGTCCTTTTATAATATTATTCTTTATGCTTAACTCCCGAAAATTAAACTATGATGGTCATATAGTAACACACGTCTATATCAATTATATATCGTGGGGATATTAATTATATATAATAATACGTGTCATACGTAGTTATGATATTATATAGTTAGAAGTTTAATGAGAACGGATTGTGGACAATACGTCATGCAAAAATAATAAAAATAAATAACTGCAAACGTCGGCGTCGTCCCCGAAATGGTAGTTGTCTGAATAATAACGGGATAGGACCGAGGGGACCGACCGCACGCACGATTATACTACGGGACGGCGAAGTAAAGTAGCGATGGGATTGTGAAGAGCCGAGAGTCCATCGTACAGGTCTCCTGCGAATCGTTTTGAGTGCTTAAGCGCTTTTCACGAATTAATAAAAACACAACGAAAAAAATTTCAATTAAATTACGTCACATTTATAACAAATACGCGTATAAGTTGAGTACGATACTCAGTCGATTAAACTGTTTTATAATATTATGTAACTGAAAGTAGAAAAAATAAATAGTATTTGGTATATTTTATATTATTATTCATCATCGTCGATTCAACGACCGTGAAAAAAACAATTATTGAGAGAACAAATTACAAAATAATTGTGTCATAATATTATAAAATCCATAAGTAATTGTAATTTAATATTTATTAGTTATTGTAATTATTATAGACTATTAGACTACAGTAAGTATATTGACTGCGTTCAATAATATATTTATTATTATTTAGTTATTTATATAATTGAATTTAATAAACTATAAACTTAACTTAAGTTAGTCAATTATTGGCTTCTATAAGTATAAATATACTAATTTAACTGTTAAAAAAAATAATTAATTATTAATTTAAAGCCTTAAATGTTTTTTATATTAACTGTTAAAACAAGTTTCATTAATTTGCCCAAATAGTGAAATGAATAATAGCATTATTGAAACATTGCTTTTAAACTGAAAGGTAACATTAAAAACTTAAACAATTTTGTAATAATAATTACAATACCTTTAGATGATTAAAAATATCTTAGAGAAAAATATATTAGTTTTACAATTGCAATACAATGTTTTGTGTTTTTTAATTTTCATCATCCAAGAAAGTATTATTGTTTTTTATAGTTTGATATCTCTACATTTATAAATTCTGCTAGAATATTTATTTATTATTAAATTTTTTTATATGGTTCTTTTTTTAAACGTAACACGTCCAAACAACAAGTCACAAAAAAAAATGACGGGTCAATTATTGTTATTGGTTTTATATTTCGTAAATATAGTTTTCACATGTTTTCGAGAATCAAGAAACCTTATTATTAAAGTCATTAATTATTCATACGACAGCACCAACAAAACTTGTCATGTCAAACACGGTGAATAGGTAATAAAACATTTGGATACGATGATTTGATAATTTTTATAATTTATATGTACTATAGAGCATTTTTTTAAAATTAGGTTTGTTAAATAAGGATGATAAAAAAGGAGTCACGAAAAATTAGCACTAATATAATTTATTCATTATTATGTTATTGAACAGTATTTTATGTGTGTGTGTTAAAAACTTATAATTTACCAGCTCAGTAAATTCAAAATTTGAAAATATTATTATATTATTTAATATTATTTTGTTTATTCATTACATAGCGTATATAATGGTTTTAAATAAAAATTATAGAAATGCGTATTTTTGAACTTTATAATTTAAAAGATTTGTGTCATTGTGTGCACTACACAGTAGCTTTTTAAGGTAGTTTTAAATAGGTAATATTATTTTGAGAAAAATTGAAATTGAAAATCTTTAATGTATATCTTAAATATTAGTTCAAAGTAACTCTCAGATCCCATGTTGGTACCATAGTTTGTTGTTGCGTAATTTATTATGAGATTATATAGAGAAACGCTTTCGTGTGGAAAACAACCACTTAAGCTTCAGTCGTAGTATTGAGAAACCGAATTATTTAGACACAACAAATAAGACAAGTTGGCTTAATATTTTTCTCCATATTAACTTTAAACTCTCAGAGTTGTATACATTATAGACTATAGTTATTTGTTAACTATTAACCAACAATTACTAATAACTCAAGTTAATTTATTTTAATTAACTCCATCACTAACCTTTAATAACAACTATAATAATATTGGACCCAAACATACAGAATAAATGAATAACAAAGATATAATATCTTCTGTGATAATAATGGCTGGAAATCGAATCGAAGTGTTGTAAAATATCAAGTATTATTATTGTTATCTTCGCACAATGTAGTTTTTTATTAATGTATTAGATAGACATGATATATATTTTGGTTTTGTCGGCCGTTCGTGAAAATCCCGAAATGGAATATTATTAAATTGAATCGTTGAAATAACGATATTATAATATGGAAATGCGATAAATCGACGTATTAATTAATAAACATTAATATATTTTCGTTCCAGTTACGAAAGTCTGAATTAATTTGTACAGTTTGTATGTTATATCCTGTAAATATTGATATTAATGTAATACAACGCATTATAACATATTATGCGTTGATGATATGTCTATCTATGTAATAACATTAATAACATTTCTACGAAAAGTTCGAACAGCACATTTGATCAGCCGTCATTATGCGTGATCGGTGTTGTTGGTGGTGGGTATTTAGATTTTAGATTTAATTCTGACGAAACTCATCATGTCCCAGTGATCCGATTTCAACTGTACGCCAAAAACATTTGAACGCACATCATATCAATAGTCCTACTTGATAATATTATTGTAATGCATCTTCTATGGCCGTTGTTGTGCTAGCGAATTTTCGATTAAAGAGAGTTTCAACAACTTTTACGAAATTTTAAAATTCAAACATATTATCAAATTGTTTATAATTTAAAAATCAATTGAGTAAAGTATCTTACAGTTAGGGGAGGATAGTTTTTGCTGTTTTATTTTATTTTATTGTTGGTTTGTATTCACGAATACAAATTACTAACGCTGATCAGCTATTGCCATATTGTTAACAAGTATTTGTAGTGCAATTTTAAAGTTAAGCACCATATTATTATTATTAAATTGAAAGACGATAATCTTTTTGAAGAACTAATAAAACCGTTTTTAAATTATATTCAGTATTTATTTTACGAATAAAAATATATTATTTTTCATTACTTCTTACAACTATTATAGCTCTGGTGGTTACGAACTATTTTGCAAAATAGCGGGTAAGTATCATAAAATATGGAATATTGTTTGCTTTAAATTATGTAACTTGTGCTTTTCCTCAAAAACCACTTTACTAGAACTCTGAAGGACGAGTGATCACTGTAGTTTTCCGTAGGTGTATTTTAATACTAAATACAAAATTCTAATTTTTGCTCTTAATAAATAAATAAATAAATAAATTACAGTGTACATTATAATAACATATCCTTTTAAATAACATTTAAATGTTCTTTTTTCTTTCGAATAAATGTTATAAATGTTTAAATTTTAAGAATTACATTTAATATTACATTATACGACATGTTTTTAAAATTAAAACACCGAAAAACGATTTCTGTGATGTAAATGCCACAGGTGCAATATACACAAAAATAAACCAACCGGATCAAATAAGTACATTATTTCTACAGAATTTTAATTGGACCACTGCATGTTGTGACTGGTTAGTAAGTAAGTGTTATTTTGTCTGGTTTATTTATAGGTTTTAGTGATCGAAAAAAAAAACCACCCTTAAAACAAAAAACAAGCAACCTACACAACATATAACACACTCATACATACACATACGCATAGTATTAATAAATTAAGTGGACGTCACGCGTCATTTACACCTAAAATAATATTATTAGTCGAATGGGCGTTTAAATACGGCCACGGTATTGTTCCAGACTTTGAAATACTAAGTGGAGGGCGTATATATACAATAAATAGTATAGTTGATGAATATTGTCTTATTATTACCAACCTATTAGCTATTATACGAAGTCTCCTATGTTGGCAAATATTTGATTAGTCGCCAAGAATTTATAAATGAAATATTAATTGCAAATCGAAACTACCCCCGAATTGTTATAGATAAAACTGTTGATTGTCTGGCACGACTAGAGTGGCCCACCTAAGAACAGTTGAATGATTTCTCAAAATAGTTATAGATACTAAAATCAACAACAACCCGCAATTCTATGACCGTCTGCAGCGATGAACCGTCAGAGTTCTGAACTTGTCCCGTCCGAGTCTTCCTACAGGAGTACATGTGTACATGTTATCGAGTGTATCTACGTCATGTCATCCTACATATATAAACTTTATGTCATATTATCCATCAAAAGACAAGAATATACGATATGATGACGGTGGTCTTAAAAATTATAGAATATCGAATCCTTAATACAAAAAATAACGTTATACATAATATATATATATATATTAATAGGCCATAGTAATATGACTTTGGCTCTACATAATTATAAAACGTTGCATATACATATGTATACAATGTAAAGGAGATTCTTATGGAAACATTTAAAGAATAAGAATGAATATCTATTGACGTAACTTATTAAAATTACCTTTAGCAAAAATAAGGTATTTAAAAAAAGCCAAAAATGATTCAAGTTTTGTATAAAGAAATCAATATATTTGGTGTACTATTCCACAAAGTTAAAAAAATATATTTCGATTCAAATTCCGGCAGACTTGTATGCATATTATTAGTACAGTCAGTAATATAACTATACATGATAAATAATAATATAATATACTATGTAGTATGTATATACTATATATACTAGATAAATGTCACAGTTCGAGTTGTGTTAACTCGACTAACGGAATGCGTGCGACTTAACCCCATTTCGCCGCAACTATATTATTCACTATTCAGTGTAGTAGGAGACAATTTAAAAGTCGTGGTGGAGTGTTGAGTGGTGTGTATATAATACACATAATAATTGTAGGTACAAGTGACGCGGAAAAGAATATTTCTCAACACCGCTGACGTTTTGTTAATTATTCTGCATACCAGAACTTGATTAATTGTTTTAACTCGTTATTGTTATATTATACCTAGTGCAATTTTATTAATGGTCCTATATAGGGTGGGGGGGGGGTAGGAAACACACTTTATTCGAGAAACAGGAGTAATATGTTCGCTACTTAATAATTATAATTTATATTGTTATAAAATATACATTTTGTAATGTTATACTGTTTATAATCGTATCACAATACGATCTGAGACTAAGTTTTGACCGTATCGTATCGACTCGTTAAAAACCCGACATACACACGTGTATCTACATATTATTTTATTTTATTTTTCGTTCTTAATTGTTGGGGTTATGTATTTAAGTACGAAATGTTGAAATGCATAATAAAACGACGATGTTGCGTGTTTGGACTAGCACTACATAACAATATATGTCATATTGTTATAACCAACTAGTGTATGAACAATCATTCGCCCGTCGTCACAATAAATCAACACACACAGGGTGATTCATCAAGTATGCTCACCCTAATTTTGTTCTTTAATAATGAATTTTTTCAAATTAAAATGTTTAACTAAACAACTAAAATATGTGTGCGATATATCTTTAAGTTTTACTGTGCCTATTATTATTAAAATAATATTTAAATTTGAACCGCTGGTTTCTGAATAAAAATAAATGTACTTACTTACATGAATAATAGAACTTAAAAATAGTTTTACAAAATTATAAAATAGAGATAATGTTAAATAGAGTATTTACTCTATACTCAAACAATACTTTAAAATTATAAGGTGTAAATAGATTTATATTAATTACTACTAGTTCCAAATAATTATTGTCTTTTTAATTTAAAATATATATACAAAATAAAGTTTGCTTGTATATTTTTAGATACTTTGATTTCAATAATAACTACTTATGATAAATTATCGGAGTCTTTGTGTATAAAATAAATAGTAGCACCTGCTAAGTACCATAATAATTTCTGAAAACGAGACAGAATTTGATTATTGGCACACATGAGCTCAATTAGATGGGTAGGTAAGGTTTACATTAAACAAACTAAAAAAAAAGGCATTAGTTAAGTTTATGGTAAAATATGCATCTCTAACAACAGATGGGCATAATATCATACGTGTAGGTGTAATTCTTATGTTATATAGTGGCTCATGTAATTTTGAATAAACCGTCAAACACAGTTAGTTTATTTTAAAATATATTGGATGATGTAGCAAAGACATCCACAGCGGAAGTCTGTGGACAGCAAAAAAGCCGCCTGTCAAGTGTCTAATACAGCCGAAAGTATTTTCAATATGTCATTGTAATATTATCTCTGAAAAATATTCTTAATTTTTCAGCTGGACGGCATAATATATATAAGTAAGTACTAAGTATATTATTTATAAATATATGAATAATCAACGAACAATCAACAATAGGATTTTTGAACAAACAGCGAAATTATTTTTGATGACGACTTCACTATACGTGAGTATGTAAAATAAATACCACATCGAAAATAAATACACAGTCTTTCCATACAAAATGCTGTACATATTAATGGATTTATTGAAAAGTTCAAACGGCAGAAAATACACACATTTTTTCTATATTTTAAATCGAATAAAAAACTCATTATATTATAATATTATAATTTAATAAATATTATATTTTAAATACACGTGAAATAAATATCCACGATTTAGCAATATTAATTACACGTGAATCTTAATTCAAGTTCAAATCCTAGTGATTCTCGCCATAGGTAAAAGCTTTGCGGTAAAATCTACAATCTTTCATATTCACTATCTTCGTGATGTATTTCGGTTATAATAATATAATTTAACGAGAAAATCGGTTAAGGTGGTTTAAGTGTACCTACCCATACGCCCAGGAAAAAAATGAACAAGAGTATAATAATATAGACAAACACAATAACATATACTGAAAATGGGATTTTCTCGCCCGTTATTATGTATATTTTGAAATAAACAAAACAAAAAAAATGAATTTTCGCATTTCAAGGATAAACTTATAATAATCATATATATATGTATATATGTGCAAGCTTCAGCAGTGGTTGATTATCCCCGGTCGAAAAGCAGCTTAATATAACCAACTAATCCCCGAGAGTCGAGACTATCACATTAAACGATATTGCGAACAACCGCGAATCGAAATATCGTACAAACTATATATACCTATATGGCTATATAATATATATATATATTCGAGTACGTGCAATAACGAACGCGCGTTTACTCTTGACACAATATTACGAATTAATATAATAATATGCACTCACGGCGAGATGGTTGTTGGTGTATCTTACGTAGTTGAGTGGGTCCGCGTAATCGCTGATGACGGAGCCGTTGGCCAGTGGGTGATGCATGACGTTCGTGTGCTGGTGCAGGTGCCCCAGGTAGCCGGCGGCCGTGGTGTATCTGGGATCGACGGGTACGGGGCCAGCCAGTGGTATGCCGCGGGACAGGGTCGTCTGACTACCGCCGCCGCTCTTCGGGGTGGTGGACCGCGGATGCTGATCGTCTACCGCGGTCGCGGTCGTAGTAACCGTCATCGAGTCCGCGCCGTAGTCGATCTTGTATCGGTAATTGCTCAGCGACGACCCGGTGCCCGTCTCCATTTTGATGTCCGACACGTTGGACGACGCGTCCGATTCTCTGGCCACGGCGCTCTGCTTGTTGTCTGTGTCCGATTCTGCGCCGAAATCAGCTGCAAACCAAAATACCACATTATTATTATTATTATTTATTATTATTACGAAGACGGCCAGTGTTTGTAGTATATTAGTATGATTTACATTTTAGCATATACGTGTATGCCACTACTCATACGCTGAAAAAATTCGATAGTGGTAAACGTTGTGGAAACGTTTGATAACGGAGAAATTCTATTATTCATTTTATTATTATTATTATTATTAATTCTAACCGTCTTATGTTTAAGTAGACTAAATTAAGTTAGTATCATCGAGGACCAATATGGTTGGTATAACTTTTTATCATGTCTTATATCACGGTTAGTCGCGCCTTTTGCTTATGAATTTCAACCAAAGAAACGTTTTAAACATTGGTGGAAAAGCCAATGATCAATGTATTTTAACTGTTTTATATAAAGTGATCACGATTCACGGGGACCGACTTAAGATTTCATAAGTTCAGCACAATTCGATTCAAATAAAGTACATTAATTGTCATCATCAGTTTTAAAAAAATGTGTTGTCATTTTTTATCTTAAAATATTGGCCGTTATAGCACCACACTATATATGCATATAATATAATATAATATAATATATAATAATTATTTACAAAATTCAGAAATAATGTTATGTTTGATTGAAAACCAATTGAGCTTGTGTAAATGAAAAACAGGTTAGTATACTAAAACTATATATTTCAGTAAACTTGCGCTATATTACACATTGTAATTTACACCATTTGATAGAAACAAATCAATCAAATATCGATTTTCATAATTTTATTTAGTTATTTAATTTATTTTTACAATAAGTCTATAGTATTTGAATAAGGTTTGCTAATTAATATTTATAATTATTAACTATTATACCTAGGTAATATTGTTTCGATATATATTTTTTTATTTTTGTATATTAGGTACAAATTTACTTAAAAAACTACTTAACCTTTTTTTTTGTTCTAATAATATAATGTATATATATATATAGTTTTTTTAACATTATATAACGACATTTTTCTATATCAATAGCATTAAAGATAATATATTAGAATTGGAACAATCATAGTGGGCGGTCGTACTATTATTTTTATTAACCATAAAGGACATAATTATTATACCTGCAGTTGACGGAACACAAAATAGGTCACAAAATGTTCAATCACATACTAGGTATATATTGTTAGACATTTCTACGTCCATACCACTATACGTTTTAATTGAATTGGTCATGGGATTACTATAGATTCTTATTTTCTATACCTTATACGTATATAATAAAATAACAAATGTATTTTTTACAATTTTTCTTCTAACAATCAAATATTATTATTATATACGCTTATAAATGGCTGCTTATAAATTATATTCTAACCATATAATATTTTAATAGTTGTATGTACTCCGGTACTCGTATGTAAATATGTAATATGTATAATAATAATAATACACTAATATATATTGTTATTGCAGTCTATAAAGTACTTAGTGCACTTTGTTGAACTTTGTGTGTGTAATATAACGATGAGATTACCGTGGATTACAAGAAAAATATATACTATTATATTATTGTTATAGATTATATACGTCACTGCAGAATCAAGCACGAATAGACTTGACTTTGCACCATGTAGATATTCGTATTTCATATATTTTTGTTTTTATTATTATAATACAAACATAAAATTGTTATAAATTTGGATATTTTTGTTTTTCTCGAAATTGCTCAGATTAGCATTAATGTTAAAATATATTAAATAATAAGCAAGAAAGAGGAATAAAAAGAAAAAAGAAAGGATATGGAGTATGAAAATCAAAGAACAAAAATAGATAATTAAAAGAAAAGAATGATAAGATAAAAAAAAATTGGTTTGTAGTTTTGTATATAATTGTCGTTAATTAAATTGATAATATTATTATTACAGTGTACGATGAGAGTATAATATGCATTAATTTTTTTTCTCATAGATATAGGTCGACCTAGTTGCGGTATCAACGATGTTTGGAAATCTCACGATGACACAATAATAGTATAGACTTTTTGCTATACTGCACATATTTTTTTATCCTATTCGAATATGAATACATAATATGTATATGTGTGTGCGAAAAAATCGATTCATTTAAGGGGCACACGTTATATACATATCGTTATTATTATATGTATAAAATATACAGGTACGTATATGTATTCATCCTATAGTGCACATTATAATACCTACGTACCATCGGCGTATTTTTTGTTCGCCTCGGCGGTTGTCAAAATTACAAGTGTGTATGTATGCAATATGCATGTATCATTATTGTTATTATTATGTGACGACTATAAGTTATATAATATATATATATATATATATACATATAGTTGTTGAGATTGGATTTCAATGTAACAATAAGAAAAACAAAGGGCGTGCCGCATTCGATCAGTTTACGAGTGCGTATGCTTTACCTTTATTATATTTTGTTATTATTATGCATATAATATTATAGATCGCATACAGGTACAGTCGTACAGATTAATGATTTCGGATTCCGAGCCGGACTTGAAATGCACTTCACGACAACGGTTTCGTAAAATATATACGTGTTTATATATTTTTTAATTTCAACTGAATATTTGTGGGAAGTACCTACATGTTTATTTCATTCATAAAATATTAAATTAATTATTAGATCTAATCCGGCGGTGGTGCGATGGTTTCCAAATGTATAATAAATGTATTTATTTTAACAGTAATAGTATTATACAAGGCTAAACAAGTCGACTAATTTTTTAACTTGTCAAGTGAAATAATATTTCTTTTTATTAAACTCGCAACAGCTACCTACAATTAAAATAAATAAAAGTATTTTGATTTAGCTAATAATCAGTTCACATTTTATTTATGCCAACAATCTAAAAACCATACAAAAACACATAGAAAAAGTATATTAAATAAAAGAATGTAGTGTCCTATACATAAACTAAAATTTATAGTAAAATAATACAGAACATGAAGCCAGTAATAGACAGTACCAATTGATGTTATTAATATTATTATGAGTTTATAATTATATAAATATTGTTTAAGTAAATAGTATTCTGTTTCGTTAAAATAAGCAAATTAATAGGTGTAAACGATTATTTTATCCATGTGAACGACTTTTGATTTTCATAATTATTTATATAATTTCATTGCATTATTAGTTATTATACATGTTATTGCCCATGATTAGTATTCCATTGTATTTACATTTAAAATAGCACGATCGTATCATTTTTTCAAAACTTAAATAATTGTTAAAATAAATAATTCATAATACTATTTATTATATTAGTATAAATGTACCTATTATATGGAATATTAGAATACTATATGGTTATAAACATATACTCTTTTTTTGCAAGATAACTACTTATAATCTGCACATAATACGATGTGTGGTAAAGTACAAGTGATTAAATATTAAACCTAGAATATACATTTTAAATGCACGAGAGGTGGAAGAGACCCGTGCGGTTGGGTTCACTCCGTGCGATGAATATGTTTATTATTTTGGTTTGGAGAAGGAATTTTCTTGAGAAATATTTACACGTATGTATAACATTGTCATGTGTACTGTGTTAGACGCCTATCCGATATTTTAGAAAAGTTTTGAGAAGAGAAAGAGCTGAAATTAATGGTTTTGAGTGCAGAAGAGGCCTGTGCTCTGCGCAGAGTTTTACGTGTGCATGTTTAACAGTTTCTTAACGGTTAGTTTAATATTTTAAGATCTATGTTATGTAACCTTTCATTTTAAACGTACAACGAAGGTTTTAATATTTTTCTCATAACCGACTCAATTATTTAAATTGTACTTATACTTGACATTTCAGCAATAAGTACCTACCCCGTAATTTAATTCCTTAAAGCCAGACTGGTTTGATTAGTGAATGTATAGATATTTATTTCATCATACTTATGTCAGTTTTAATTTTTTTTAAATACGGTTTATAGAAAATAAACACAATTGTGTTCAAGTCTTAAAGTATTACATTTGAATTTTATATGCATTAGTTCAATATAGTTAATCGACAGGAAAGAATAACCTAAATGTTTCACTAGACTTTTCTTCAGAAATAGAATATATTACATTAAAAATAATGGATGGAGTATCTCTAAGCTATAAAGTTAATGTCGTATAATGTCGTGTTATTTTTGTATATTTTTTTACATAGTTGTATATGCCATAATGAAAACTATTTATATAACTAAATATAATAGTTTAAAATTTATTTGAAATATTAATTCATCATAAATTATTCTTAAAGTTGTTTGAAACTATGTTGATGATAATCGAGAAATTTTATGATATTTTTTAATAATTTATATACAGCATTATTATTATTTGATAAATTGTATATAGGATATAGGTAGGTATAATGATTTCAAAACTGTATTATATATAAACAATATATAGTACAAGCTCTATATACATCCACACACACACACACACACACACACACACACACACACACACATGTATATACATTTCATTAAGTTCAATGTTCTTGTTTACATGTTTTTTTCCTAAGTGTTCGATTGATAGGGTATAGGTACTTGGAGTAGATACACCGTACGGCATAATATTAATATGCATAGATACTTTGCAGAACGACATAAACACGGTTGTCATAAATCGATTTATTATTTATAATTTTTCAAAATATATTTTGGGATCTTGCACCGTCAAAAGCCCTAATATTTTTGTTATCTTCGTGTTGACGTTTTGCCACGACTTAAGTCGTCATCGTCGTCAGTCTTCTATAATATATAATCCGGTAAGCCGGAACTGCTAGGAGAACGCATGGGATAATACTTTTAAATAGGTAATTTAAAGGTAAAACACGTGTATACATAATAATATTGTATCCGTTTGCTACAGTTTCGCCCAGGTCAACTGTTAAAATGTTTTGCATTTTGGGCCGACGACCGACCGATGATGAGAGTGCGATCAGGATTCAGGACCTTACCCTGCACGTCGACAAAACAGTCCAGAAGCTCTCGTAAACGAGCTTATTTTACGGAAACAGTTATACGTAAATGTATTATCGCTGGTGTAATCAGAAAAGGGGCGCAGCCCTCCTTTTTTTTCAAGAAAATTTAAAAATGTTTCATGTGTTTTTGGACGCATCACGTAAGACGTCCTGTACTTAAATTGTAATTTGTATGAATGTTTCAAAAACGTTTCAAGTAACCTCTGTATATCAAATATCAGACCCCTTCCTCGCCAAATTCCTGGTTAATCCTGGATATGTATAATACGCATAAAATATATACACACTGCGATATGTTCTCTGCTATTTCGTGTAGTGTATATATATACATAGGTAAAAGATAATGGTAAATTAGTTTTTAAATAAAAATTCCATAGACGATAATATAATATTGTATACAACGGTAATGCCAGCATACACAGTTACGTAGTGGTGGATTTAAAGATTTACCATTCTTTTAACACATTTTTCATGGTAATAATAATAATATAATGGCATAATACGTATATAGGTAGGTAGGTAGGTGGTACAAAACTTCTGTAAATTCATTATTTAGTATTAGTACCTATTCAAATTGTAAATATAAAATGTACGCCACTATAATATATACTTTTTAGACTATTTTATACATAGTGTTTATACATATTGTGCACAATTCACGATAAATAGCAAATTTCTACGTAAAACGCAACTACATAGGTAACTATTTATATAAACGTTATAGTTGCGTTTAGTGTACACAGCACTTACCTCAAATAATATTATAATATAGTGTATTTCTATTTTCTGAAACTATGGTCGTATCGATTGTTCCGGTTGCTGTAAGGGCCAGCGTAGTAATAAATTCGATAAGATAATTTGGAGTGTAGATCTTACGATTGTGATATCATAATACAATATTTCATAATACAATGGTCGAAGAGTATCTTACACGGACCCAAGTAAACTTGGCAACGCAATATTTAGCAGGTATCGATGCAATCAATCCAACAAATTTGTTGATAAATTCACGGACAATGTTGTTAAACATTTAAAATTTGTTAGATATTGTGTTTCATGGAGGGGAGGGGAGAAATTAAACTTTGCTCTGCCAAGTCCACAGAGGTTTCGAACGCGATCCGTTCTCAAATGAAATTTAAGTTTAATAAAAAGATCTATCGAGTTAAGAACGTTATATTTATTGTTTTTTTCTAATCATGTACTTTCAGATAACTAAAATTGACATTTCCCACACCTAAAGAAGTTTTTGCTCTTAAAGCATCGCGGTAAATCCACCACTGAAGATATATATTATAGTCTTGTTCGGCTGTGCGTGTTAATACGTTATTGGGGTTCGTATCGGGGTCGTCGTTGTTTGGCGTTGTTTTTGACTGATATTTCAAATGCCGTCATAAGAATAATGTATATATATATATATATATATTATACATATATTAAATGCATATAATATACTAACTATGTATGTATAGAGAAAAAGAGGTATGTAAATATTATTATTTATACGTAACACTGCAACAGTAGTTTATATGACTCAAACGTCAACGGATAATGATCGCGTATGTTATATATATAATGTATATTGTATATAGTATACATATAGTATAAGTATATACACCAATACATATATATGTGACACCGTGCGTGTGTATGCACATACGTATATTGTAGAGTATTATTATGAATAGCTGTGGCTATGCAGTATGCACGTACAAGTGTGCAGGAGGGTAAAAGTGAAAGATCTGTTATCTAGATAGACGCGAATAATAGTGTAGTAAGCCACCACCGTATCCAGTGTATATAATAATATATAACCTACCTATACATATTACGTTATAAACGCGCTCGTATTAACCACGGCATGGTATAGTTCACGCCATTATCACAATGATACAATAATAATAATAATAATAATAATAATACGCGGGTGCCGGGTAGAGTACCAAATACCGTGTAAGCGATAACACGATAAAAGAAGATTTTTATTTTTTTTTTTATCTTAACATTAGGCTAACCCATACAGGTACGGTCTCTTACGCTTCCTCTGTAGTTGGATTGATTTATAATGATATTACGATTTCACTTTGGCTAATCGTTGTTTTCAACTAGGATTTAAGGCTATTACACTATGAAACAACAATAATATACTCACTCAACCCTACAATAATATATTAGCCTATATAATATTATGAGTGCGTGTCGAGTACCCACGGAAAACATTCATAAATAATGGACTATGAATCGAATGCAAACAAATTAATTTTTATTTCTATATAAAATGCAGTTCAAAACGTTCTTAAAATTTCAATAGATGTGCACCTAAATATGCATGCATATTATCAATAACTAATTAGTATTGAGGAAAATCAAAATTTTAAAAGCATCAAGTTTTGTTGAAAAAAAAGCATATTTTTAAGTTAGTATTTAGATAACAAAAAAACGATAATAATCATAATTCAATATTTTTATTTATCAAAATGACTAACACTCTCCTGGGAATTATAAATATATTTTTAATAATTTTATAATAATTGTCAGTAAACAATAAAAAAAAAAAAAATGATAATATTTTAATCAACAAAAATTGTTAAAATACTGTAAAATGCAATTCAAAGAAAAAATTATAATAAAAATAATAATCTCGAAAATCAAAAATGATAAAATATGCAAAATTAGTTTTATAAAAAAAGCTTATATTCGTTGTTACATAATTTATTATTTAAACTATTTATTATGTTAAGAAATTTATGTCTAAATTAAGCCAAAAAAATATGTATTTCCTTACAAATCTACAGTCCTTTGATTGTAATATGAAAATATCATTACACATCAATTACGCTGCGTTATTATTCGTTTAATACCACGGTTCCCAAACTGTGCACCGGGGTGCACTAGGGACACCGCGAGCACTTTATAAGGGCACCGTGGTCTACGGTTCATGATAAATAATTTAAAATGTAGTATTCATTATAATTACAGTAGCATTTATTTAGGTATTTATTGCTTAGACTGTATTATGCTTAATAAAATTAATAACATTTGTTGTCAATGCGAGTATTTTTATTTCTGTCTTTCGTAGAATTTACAGCACCGCGGCTGAATTTGGTCTAAAAAAGGCACCACGGAAAAAGTTTGGGAACCGCTAATTTAATACATAATATATTATACATCACATCACGTTATTTGATCGCAGTGGCGGCGATTGTGTGTTCTGTACATTTTATGTGACAGCACCAGCGTTTTATTTGGAAAAAAAACATCGACAAAACAAAACTTTGTAAGTTACGCTATGAAACCTCCTACTCTCTCTCTTCCACCTGTGACTATAACCGGTGTACCCTGCAGTGCTTAACAAACTTAAGTTACCCTCTCGGTTGACCGTCGTTACTCTTGTAATATTTTCTTTCTTCACGATTCATTAGGTACCTGTGTTGTAATTGACTCTCTTTTTTCTCTTCATTCAATGTTTAATTTTAAAGTTTATTTATGTTCTACTCGCTAAAAGTATTCAATTCCATTTTTTCAATTCCCCACAACTCAACCAATAATTTAATAAACAAATGTGAAGACCATTCTATCTAACGAAATTGTATTTTTGCAGATACTTAGTTATAAACTTATAAAGTTATAACATTTTAATTTGATTTCTATACCTGCATTTAACGTTTAATATTTGTATTGTTGTATTAATGATAAAAATGACTATAATTCTTATTGTGACGAAGCTGTAAATAACTGGCATCGCTATATTGTTATTCTAACATTCTACACCACCACTAAAAAAAAAAATGTTAGCCTCGAAAAAAGAATACTATTACAAAGATAGTTGAGCTATAAAATGTTTTCAGTGTTCAAGAGCCAGTTTCTGTATCTTTTTTTTAGTTGATAAACGTTTTTTAAAATCTCGAATCACATCGACATCGTATGTTTGAATTATAATAACAATCAATTCGGCGAGATTTTGAAAACCTACGATTCCCACGAACGTCAGTTGTTGTTAACGAGTTCCAAAGTTAATTTCGTATTTCCGTTCAAAAAATACGTTTAGTGAACGGTCTACACATTTTGAGATCATATTGTCAGTTGTATCTAACTATCTAAGTGTTATTGAATATTATACCTAAATAACTGATTGTTTGCGAAATTGTCAAAATAAATATATGTATTTAATAATACTACAAAGCCGCTTTAGATTTGAGTTAAAATTTATTAAGTTGAAAATTGTTCACACTTTGCATGTTAGATTCGCGTTCTCTGTAAAAAATATATAATATACATATATATATATATATACAATATGTAACGTATTACAAATAAAAATAAAAATAATTTATAATTATATACCAAGTGTTCCACACTTCCACCACGTCTTATCACTGCTAATTAATATAACTAAATGTATATAATATTATATTTAGGTATTAGTTTTTTTTCTTTTAGACCAGACCTAACCAGTCATTTAGTATTTTAATTATTTATTTTTAAATTGAAAATTATCTTTTAAATTTTAATTGAAGTTCAGTTAAGATTCTATGATAGATGACTTAAATAGTTTAGGTTATATGACATCATATTATATAGATATATTATCCTTAAATATAAGTGTATTCCTGGTTTTGTATATCACAATAATATAGTATATGCCTGCTTATATTATAATAAATTATACAATATTATTATTATGGTATTTAGGTGTACCTACAACTTGTACAAGCAGAAAGTGAAATAATATCGGAACGGACAAACGCGGAGCGCGCGTGTTTTCGACAACTAATCTATAATAATAATAATATATTATAAACTTTGCGATTGAGACCGCAGACAGTATTATATATTTGATATTAGCAACCTATCAGTCGCAGCCCGAAATTTGGTTACACACTACTTATATACCTATGTTTATTGCAGATATCGCTCACGATGCCGCGGTTTCTATAATAATTTTACTCATTATAAAATAAAGTTTAAAAAACAAACACCAATAGATTATTGTTAAAATATCGAAACCAACCGCCCATCATTGGTGTTGTTTTATACCGCAAAAATGTATACTTTACAGAACAACATTTTTATTTCATGTATACATTTAAGAGATCCATACGCCGCACACCAAATTTTTAAGGGATTTATGATGATATTTTAATGAAATTTATAAAAAGTCTAAAGGTATCTAAATATGTTTTAAGGAGTTCAATTTTGGAAATTGTTTACGTGCGTACGTACTGTTGTGGCAATCTGTGTGTAAATATTAGGTGGTTTGTTTGACTGTATAGAGTTAAAGAGTTAAGGGAAAGGGAACACACTTTCACGTATATTTGTTACCATGGAAAAGTAATATTTTCCATTAAAAAGTATGGCGTTTACCTTTTGCCCATAGAAAAAAAGTAATTGTATAATTTACAAGATATCCTACTTTTTAAATTCCGATTAATATATTGAAATTCTTTAGTTTTTACATTTGAAGATCATATTTCAGGGAAAAATTAAAAAATTATCGGATGATCGATCTCAAGTTAACTTTACAATAAATTAAATTATATTTTTAATTTTTTTTTTATCGCTTCCCATATTAGATTTAGGTACTGGTGTTGATTATTGTATATATGGGATTATAAAGATAAAATAAGTTGTACACTATTTTAGAAGACAACATTTTTAATGCCATATTTTTTTTTCAAATCATATTAATAGCAAAAAAAATTATTCATGTTCCAAAAACATAAAAATAAAACCAGATTTAAAACAACTCTTTCACAGTATTAATGGTATGACAAAAACTAAAACGTTAGACTACACAGCAAATATATTAGCCTTGTGTATCGCTATACGTTTCTTAACTATATGGCTATATAGCCAGAGTGGTTGTTTTTCACGTGAAACAGTTTTTACAAATCATTCAAGGATGCGTGTGGCGTTCTCTTAATATTATAACATTAACAGGTCAAACTATTATCCGCAACATACTTTAGACCCTTGTGATTGCGCTACATTTGTAGACATAATATTAATATGTATGTTGACACGTTGTTAATGTAAACCTCGATTGGTGTACAATAGATATCGCGTCGAGTGGGCCAGACACTGTTGATGAGAACCGACGGTCATTGCAGTTATGTTATAATATATATCTACGTATAATACCGTATACACGGGTCTTTGGAATAACAATGTATTTAACGCGTGCGATTTCTGCAGAGTAGCTGCAGCGGTTAATATTTTAGTGGTTATCTATATTACTATAATATTATATACAGGTACAGCCGACCTATATATTTTATTATTTATTATAATTAATAACATTTGTATAAAATATATGGGCACAGTTGACGTTACATTCCGGTCGACCGGGAGTCAGGCGATTAATTAGGATTTATATTATTAACTGTTGTAGCTGTGTATGGGTAATCCGACTAACGGTGTACACAACGGCAGATATGTTTGTGCGTAGAAAGGATGTAAAAAAAAGAAAAAAAACTGTTGGATGAGATTGAACGCGTGTCGAGACACACACCAGATCGGGGTAAAGTCTAATGTATAAACGATAATTACTCCTAGCGCGCGAACACGCGCATCACGTGCACACGTTTTAGTGTGTACATTTACGATTTTTAAGTACCCATAAAACGTTAAATTATAAATTACATAAAAATATAATTATTATACAACACCAGCCGAACCGTTCGACAGCGGTTTTACGCGGCGTCGTGTTATTTTTACGGCCCCGCTTCAGGTGCGCTGGCGTCATCGAATCCGAAAACTCTTTAATGATGATATACTTCCATATAATATAATATTATAATCACTTCGATCGATATCGTAAAATAATAATATATTTAAGTATTATATAATATCGTATATTTTTCATCGTACTCGAGGCAATCCGATTTCGTATCTATGATGATTATATCAAATAATATTATAATAATTCACGATTATATCGCGATTAAAAATATAAAAACCATTCTTAAATACGTTGTGGATTTTATGCGTTGTACAGTAAATATTAATATTATTAGGTATAATAATAAAATATGTTGTAGTAATTATAACCTTTACGAGTTTTTACGTCGATAGCACGGACGCGAATTGATAATTCATTATTATTTGGATATTATACAATTTTCATTATATCATAAATACGTGTAGGTAATTAAGAACATTATTTTATGACTGATAAGTTTTAAACCCATATATATATATGCGATCGGAGAGCTAGTTTGCAAGCGTACTTAGCATTTCCAGTTATCACTAAAAGTAGAAAGCACCCCCTCCCCACACCTTTTTTTTTGTTTAAAATATAATATGTAGGTATTCCTCTGAAAGTGTAATATGCGTATATTATGATTAATATAATAAGTAAAATTAAATTCGGTCTAACACGGTCCATCAGTTGGATTTAAAACGGTGACGACGATGTTTCAATCATTTGACCACTTCTCCGATTCAGCCGACGGGTAACGAACGCATAAATGCATAATACAATATTCCGGTGTCTGGAATAAGTCTTAATGCACATTTTGGTGTAAATCGGCAAACGGTTTAGACACACGTCACGAAACCGACCGCATTCAACAAACAATCGCCGTTGCAGATTCGCAATGAATGTTTATAATTTAAACGTCCGTCGTTAAACTCTATCGCTCAGGACTACCGGGTCGAGACAAAACGAAAACAGTACATATCACACTTTTGCTCGCAGTATACAATAATAATAGATAAGTATTACCTAACCGGGAAATTTTGTGTTTCGCTTTTTCTCAAATAATATATTATTATGATATTTCGATCGTTGCATTTCGTATAATTATGATGTATTCATGTATATTAAGTATGACGATGTATCTAAACTACCACAATGGCACTCTACGTGCATTTGGTTTATAGTAATATGAGCCTCGCGCGTTCTTCGCTACTTTATTGTAATAATATTATTAAATTACGAACACAACGTCTTTGACGGAGATTAGTTTTATAATTAAAATACAAACGCACGGCGCGTAGCTGCATAAATATTTTTACGATTATTGGACGGTAGGATGAATATAATAATAATATGTACTTATATGTGAAGGCGGAGTTACTACAGCCGTGTTATTGTATATAATATATGTGTGTATAAAAATAATATATATGTTATGAAACTCAAATGTTTTACGAGGAAAACATTTAAACATAATGTAACTCGATAGTTATTTAATAGATACTCCACATAAATAATATAAGAAATAAATAAAGCCATAAACATTATGGTAATATACACATTATACACGCACACATATACAAGCGTAATAGTTTTGCCGCTACTGTAGACCTATAACATAGTTTCGACCATTATAGAATGTCGCGGTTAGGTACATCTTCGGGCTACTCGTTCGGCGTGTGTGTGTGTACACCTACTTACTACCTACCGGCATATATAATATTGTGTATATTATTATATTTATGTATAGGTATGTATAATGAGTTAATGTAGTTAAAACTACGTTCGTATAATAATATGATAATGTATACGTTTGAGCGCGGATAAAAGCACGCGTTACGCAATGTAAAGTACCTAATATTTTTTTTCGGCAATTTTCGGATCATCGAATTATAAGATTTTAAGCGTGAAATGCAAACACCGAGCGACAGAAATCGATTTTTTTTATGTAAACTCGTTATTTTCTCGAAAAATATGAACAGTTTAATTTGAAAACAATTTTAACAACATTTTTTACAAAGAATTTGAGAAGGTTTTTGAAAAAAAAATTGTATTTTTTAATGTATTTCGTTAAAAATTTATAATTTTATTTTTCTAGGTAGTAATTTATTTGAGAATTTTAATGTATAGAAACTATAATTTAAAAATTAATTTAAATGGAATAACATTTTTCGTAATACCCGAGTGATCACTTCACGTGTTTGAAAAAATGTCCAAACACATTTAAAAAAATACCGCGAATACGTTTTAAAATATATTTCTTATGAATAATATTAAGAATAAGTCAATCGAAATTCATTTATAACTATAAACTACCTATTCTTCTTCATGGAATATGAAATTAAAAAAGTATATAGTATAATAGTATATAATGTCGTTCGAAAAGTAAAAAACTTAGTTTACGATAAAAAAGAAACTTTTTTTTTGTTGTAAAAATGTCAGATTCTAGTAATTACTTTGAATTATGTAAAGAAATTTATTTCAATAACCGTTAATACTTTTGGAATAAATGAGGAAATGTTTATCTTTAATAGAAACACTAAGTTTCACGTTAATACAGCGGTCTATCTCTTTGCCCCTTCAATAAATAACATATATAAATATACATACATTAATGCCGTTCAAATAGAATAACTAGCCAGTCTATGAGTGCTGCGAGAATAGCTGGTTTGATTGGGACGTTCAGGAAACGTATTATGCAGAACAGTATATTAATATTTTGTTATTGTGTATTACCCAGGCATTTTTCAATAAAAAAACTGTGTACGGTGTACCTACTGTATACTCCGCGTCTATATAATGAAAATTAAAGTCTGAAAATAAAACATCACGGACAAAACGCATAATTTTACTTAATCTCGGCTTAATCAATTAATAACTCAACTTTCATAATATTATATATTTTATATTACAATGTCGGATCCAAGCTTTAAGATTATTTCATAGTTTTGTATTCTATAAGAGGTGTCTTATAAAAAAAAAAAGTACACTCTTGGTTGTACTCTCTCAGTATAGTATAACATAATAGCTTTAATCTACCAGGTTCTTTAATAAAATATATTATATTGATCCACCCAGAGCCCAAATATAAGTACTATTGAATCTAATCGAAATAAATAGGAAAATTATTCGCACACCACCACACCAGGTATGTATACAAAATCAATATTATTCTTTGATTCAGTGGACTTTTTAATAATATAATTTAAGCCTGGTTAAAACAGAATTGTACACTTGATTGATTTTATATACAGTGACCTAGAAAAAATAATTCTACAACTTATTAGGTTTGAGTTACTAAAAAGAAAAACATCAAATCACAACATTCAAGTCCACTGATGCAATGAACAACTCGCAGTTAAATCTTACTTTGCAGCTTTAGTAATACTGAACGATTTTTATTTTATAAAATTAGTCTTCTATTTTTTTAGATCTAATCTATTCCCTTCTCGTCGTAAATACAATAATGTGAATAGGATATATATATATATTATGTATTATAGTAATAAGATTGGACTTACATTTGGCTTTCTTCTTTTTCTGAGATGTTGAACGTCGACAAAACCCGATGACGGAGAAAATCATAATCATGACTATAATTCCACCCACGGCACCAATGATTGCCAAGATTAGCACAAAGTCTTCTGTAACGAAATTTTGATGCATAAATAACTAATAACGATATAATGTATATTTTTCGGTTATATATTATCTACAATTTATTAAACTATAATGGATTTAAAATAAAAATGATTCGAAATGCATCCGTTAGCAAGGAGTTTTGTATATAGTTAATATTTAGGCTAAATATTACACATACTATAATATATTAAAGGCTAATAATCAAGAAATTTTTATTCAACTGCACCACTACAGTCGATTAGATGATGTAGTTTTCATATTGAAATCTGATTTGAAAGTCATAATGATACATTTTTTTTTCTACGAATGACTTTTATAATTTATATGATGAAGTGTAAGTCAAAAAGTTTTTCAAAATCCTAGTAAAAAAATGTTTGGTAAGAATTTTTTTTAGTGGGAAAAAAAGACCATATTGAATAATGTCATTAAATTCTATAATAAACGTGATGCATATTCTTCAAAGCCACACTTTTTTCTAAATATTTTAGTGAACTCAGTACAAGCACCCGAATCGAATGTGTAGCTTACTTTTTGGCACCAGCACGATGACGATCGAGTCGGACCCGTAGTCGTTGGACGCCGTACAATTATATTTTCCAAACTGTTCCTGTCTCGAGTTCCTGATGATCAGCGTGCTCTTCACACCATCTTCCGTCGGATCTTCCAGTACCTGCAACAGTACATATTTAAAAATTATTATTATATTGTTATCGTACGTATATTATGTTTATTATGATATCTCCCCAATTAAGACATCATAATATGGTAAACAAATGGTTTTATTTGTTTTAATATATTATCGATATCTATGAATATAATATTTTATTACCTAAAATACAACACTTAAATTAAATTGAAATCTTTTGAAATTTTCTTATGTATTTACATCGTCACTGATTTATGTATACATTAATTATAATTTTTATTCTTAAGAATTTTACCACATATATTTTAACAATATTGGAATTTTTAAATAAACGTTTAATGAGAAAAATAAACATACGCATTTATTATTAAAATATTTTCACTAAGAATAATAGTCTTTAAAAATAATTTACAAAAAAACTAGAGTGATTGGAAAAATATATGTTTGTATCTTCATTTGTATATAGCACAAAAAATCTCAATAGTTTTGAAATATGATCTTAAGTATTATACCTACTGAAAAATTTCAAAAATCAATTTTTGAATAACTAAATATTGAAGAAAAAAAGCCAATGAACATACTTGAAAAATCATTATATTTAATATATAGATATGCAAATAATGTATACATAGTTGGACTAGTTTTATACAAAAATAGTGGTCAATTCGGTCAAAACGAAAGGATGCGAGCGAATCTAGCTGATTTCATGTTTATTTGCTCTCCAAGAACCAAAAACTAAAAGAACCTCCAAGAAGGACTAAAAACGTACCTATTAAAAGTTTTACCGTATAAAGGCATACACGGGGTGATGGCTAGCCGAGATTTCCGGATGAACGGGTGAGACACGTGGTGGATCACGATATATGTATAATAGGGTACTGTTCTCATAAATACTCGTATGTACATTATTATATTTGGTTTTGGAATCGGTTCAAAATGCACAGACGAAAATATGTGCCGTATAATATTTATTATTTTTATATATGTATATATAAAGGAACGCACATTACACACACTCATACATATATATTATATATTCGTGTGTACAAATGATTTACGCGTTGACGGTCGATCTCATTTTCGGTATGCGTTTCTATTATTATTATTATTATTATTATAACGTCGTATATGGTTCCGGCAGCGGCAATTGTAATTTTAGATGGTACCTAGTTTTTTTCACGCACGTTTAAACAGGGAGAGACTACAAACGTGACATCGATGTGTAATTATATTATATAATATATATGTAGTATGTATCCTTGCTCAAACATAGTCACATTTATATATTTTTTTTTTCTATTGCCATTATACATCAAATATAGTTTGAGGGGTTAAACTGTAGATTGACTGATAATCTAAAAATGTTTATAATTCAATCATACTTGTTATTTTTATGGTTATATATAAAATAAAATAATTTCTTTTTAATTTTTTTTATTAGTTTAAGTTTAATTGTATTACAATTTGGAAAACTTATCGTCTTCTACACAAGCTTCGCTTTTGGAGTAGATTTATTTTATTTTAAAGTATACGTATAGGTAATATATTATCGTAATAGAGATGTAACAACGAAATATTACGAATAAAGGATATTAATCACTATACATCTTATTATCGTAGTAATTTTAAAGCAAATTAAACGAATTTTTACGCTTGAAAGACTTTGCAGTTGACGTGGTGAATTTCACGGGTAAAATATAAGTAATTATAGCAGTATAGTTATGATAAAGATAAAGGTGCTATTCGCCCTAATATAATGTTACCGTGTTACATAATGATAATAATGTGACATTGTTATTCATACTCAAATTTGTGTGAACACAATTACCAAATCATTGTTATTATGTTTAAAAATTATCCTGGAACATTACAGTTTATACAGAGTGATGCACCAACCATAATATCATCCGAATTAATTCATTTAATAATGAATTTACTTAAATTTTGATTTTTAGAATTTTTAAATAATATTTTATACTGAAAGATCATATTTTGAAATTTTCATAGCCCTCATATTTTTAAAACTTATTAAAATGGGCATATTATTCTGAGTACTTAATGTTAAATAGCTCAACAATTACTCGTTCAAACATTGATTTTGATAGGTAAAAAAAAAATTAAAAAATGTTCTTTAAGTTGAATAAAGTATTCCAAAAATCAAAATTTGAATGAATTTATTATTTTATGAAAAATGGAAGTAAACGTACTTGGTAAATTGGGATGTTTGGTGGCACTCTGTATATTAATAAAATAAGTATTAGAATATAATATATTTACGTGGTTGGTTGTACGAATTTAACACCAACTCTTCGAGAGAGAGGGCGTGGAGTTCCGATAATTGGCGTCCCGTCCCTCGGAAATTATAACATTACGCATATATACATAATAATAATAATATACCTATACTATACATGCACGACCTCCGCCGACTGTGCATATTGTTAAGATTTATATAATAAAGCAATTATATTGTTATTTTGTTGAATAATAACAATAGCATAGTTTAGAATGTCTTTATAAAATCGATCCTTTGAAGCGTTTTATTATTTCAATAAAATTCATTGTAGTCTTCGTCGTAGTCAATACGACAAAAGTAATGATGAAAACAACGATTAAAAAAAAAATCATATGATTTTTTAACGTTTAAACGCTGGTTTTCATACCTGTGTATTTATAAACCTATATAATATGTAATTCATAGAATAATAATGTATTGTTTTAAATTCTAATTTATTAAATTTTTAAATATTATACTAAAAACAACGTTTCAAAATTCTTGAGAATTTTTAGGCTATTTAAGGAATGCCTAGTGACAATATAAAATTCTGTTTTTGATCTATAATAAAGGTAAAGTTTTTAATAAATACAAATTATGTAATATACTTAGTTGTATTTAAAAGGTAAGCTTGTATGAATATAGGGCCTCAATAGAAACCTCTTCAAAATATCTGAGATCTGTTCGTCCGAAAACTACGTACCTACATAAAAATTGAGTTTTATTTACAAAAATAACAAAAATCAGTCCAGATAATATTTTTGAGTCATACGTTATATTCAGTCAGCTATTTATTGTAGTATTTATATGCATCAATATCACTCTAGATACATATACATATTATATGTATTGGTACTTAGATTAATGTATGCATGTGTTTTTTTCATATCGTCCCAAAACAAAAAAAAATAAAATAAAAAACACACACTTCGATAAAACTAAAAAACCGCGTATTTCTTCGTTTTAGTCAAACTGCGTTTTTATGTATTTTTTTCCCATTTTATGATTATATGCGAATTTCAAATTCTTAAAACGCTTCAGCGTGGTTATTTGAACGTTTCGTCTTGCAAATGGTCTTTTCCCTTATTTTTTCATATCAAACGTGCAATACTAGTAATATAATAATAAATAATCATATATTACACCATTACTGATCTCAAAAAATGGTTCAGATTATGCCTTAGGTACAATGTGTTTTATTATGATAAAGATTAAAGTGCAGTGTGCATTATATTATTTTTTATACTTTGGTGTTCAAATCACAGATTTTTGATTTGATACTTATACACAATAAGTTTAATTTGTTTCATAATATAATTAATATAGACGACTATCAAAACGGATTTAGCATCATAATACGCTATACTTAAATATCATATTATCATCATGAAGAGATTTTTCAAAAATTTAAAATCATTAAAATACAAGTTTGAAAAATGAAAATATTTTTATTGGTATCCATAGTTTTAATTAATTTGAATGACAGTTTATATTTTTTAGTTCACATTTCGAAGCTAAATCTTTTAAAAAATTGTAACATACCTATATAAATCGATTTTTAAAATAGTTACTAATTAATTTTAAGTATTAATTGTTAAAATTTTAGATGAGTGGTGTGGTTCAGTGCACCACAGAAAATATATTGGATCACCATTTTGGTAAACTAAATTTCAAATATTTATTATTTATTAATTATTAACTAATAACTAAGTATACTCTTTTGAATTTCGATTTTTAATTATTGAAATTTCTAAAAAAAAAAACATTATAATTTGGGATATTAAATTCAAAATTCAAAATTAATTTATAACAATAAAAAATCGGAAATACTCTGTTTTTTTTTTTAAATAAACTAAATAATTAATAAACAAAAATTTCAAAAATATTAGTATCTACTTCAGAAAATGAATTTTAAACCTTGTTGTACTTTTTAAACAATCCCTTGAACTAATCTTAAAATATATTATAGCATGTTTCGTTGGATTTCTGAAGATAATAGTATGAAATTTGATTATTTACGAAAACGAAGGAAATCGTAACAATCCAGTAGACGAGTAGTTGTTGAAATTATTTATCTCCATCCTTTACTAACCTTTTATAGTCACGGCCTTAGTGCCAGTGATCGATCAGGAAAATAATAAAAGGGACACCAAACAAATAAATAAACAACACCAATAATGTATAGCAAGCCAAAAACTCGTTGACCGGGGGTGATTATCATCGAAAATCGATCTGTGTAATCAACTATAAAGACTTTTTGTGGAAATGTAAGGTAAACAACCGATTATTGCTATAGTTTTAATATACCGAGAAATTCCGTGCATCCGATAAAATTAAAACATTCATTTTCTTTCACAATCAATTATAATAAATTGTAACATTGAAGACGAACATTCGTAAGTTCTTATCCTCTTTTTAAAACAATTTGGAAATATTTTTGATTAAATAATAGGTATACATATAATAATATTTTAATAATATAAATAAATTAAAAACATGGGAATGCAAAAGAATTTGAACACTCGCGGTCATAATACTCGTATATTAATATTTATAATTTATAATCGTGAGCAATTATGTTTTTATGTGTTAATAAGTTTTGTTACTATTTCACATTACATATTTAATGAAATATTTTTTGAATTTTATTTAAGTATTCACACAAATAATATTTTACGCGATGTGCATAATACTATATACATATACTTAGAGCTAGCTAGAGCGTTATAAAGCATATATTAACCACGAGGTACTCACCGAATAATAGTTTTGATCGTTCCTGGTGCCGATGACTGTGCCGTGATAAGTCCAAACTATCCGGTCAGCGACCGGCACGGACGAGGCGACGCATTCGAGCCGGACCGTTTCGGACGGCGTGCCGTGCTGGATTTGTGGGCTGTCGATGACCGGCTTGCCTCTCATGGACACCGAGGCCTCGGCGTTCACCTCGCCGAACCCTGTGGTGGTAGCTTTGCAGTGGTACCGGCCGATGGTCGTATTCGACACGAGCACCGTCAAGTTGCTAGTCGTGCTCATCACCTGCAGCCAAACAACGGACTTTGTAAATATAAATATAGTATATTACATTAAATGATAATATGCCTTCAATAATACTGTATAGGGTTACGAGGGTGATGATATACCGCGGACATACATTTTTATGGGGAGACGAAACGAATGTATAATATATAAATATATACACCACATTATATCACAGAACTCGGAACGTTTGTTTGAAATATGAACTAATATAGCTAGTCGTCATACGTCTAATAACATTCATAAACTCGTTTCGTTTAAGCGCATGCGTAAATGTATTTATAAATTCATTTTTTTTTTATATAAAATTACCTATATAATTTCACCTCGTCAATGTGATAATATTTTTAAGATTAAACTTATTTCCAAAAAGTTCAAATATCATATTATGAAACAAAATTCACATTAAGTTGATGTAAACAAAATAGGTATGAACTTAATTCATTTTCATCCATACGTTTGAAACTTTTAACAATGAATGACTTCATTTCGAGTTCTGCAGAGATAATTGTATTTACATAGGTTTCAGTAGGCATTTTAAATAATAATTATATTAGACAATAAATGATTAATGCTTTTTGTTCAGAGTGCGTAGGCAGACGACAGAACCTTACGTCTGTGCGCTGCCCTTCCTTGGCTTTGACTGATATTCTGTGAGAGGGATTAAAAAATCATTTAACTTATGAACAAAATATTCACCATCATATTATGCGTGATTAAAACTTTCAAAAACAATTAGCATAATATATGATAAATAATACCCAAGGGCCATCATGTGTAATTGCCACAATGTCATATCACAATGATAATATTCTACATAAAGTGATATTATCTAAAAGCGGAATAATTGATAAATGTTCAGCACTTACTTTTTTTGTTTTCTCGAACGTCCATTCGATGGTTGGTGGTGGATTGCTGTCTACGTCACATATAATTGTTACATAACTTCCAAAATCCGCTTGGACGTTTTTCGGTCGATTTTTGAACTGAGGTTTATCTGTATGGAACAAAAAAAAAAAAATAATAATAATAAATTAAAATGTTGTAATTTTACAAACGTTTTATGTATAGTAGGCCGTATTCGAGTAAATTGTAAGTATGCAAGTGCTCGGGCTATTTAGGTAACACGGAATAGAAATATCAAAATAGCAACCTTGTGAGCGACGAGACAATCAATACAACGATTTCGTTTCTAAAATGTTTTCATAAGAGCTGAATCTCTAACGCCGATTCTGAGAACATATTATTATACTGCTGCTATGCTGTAGCGGTGTGACCAACGCATCGAGTGAAAATACCAATTTGGAAAACTTTTAGACGATATTTTTTGACAAGTTTGCATATAGATTAGAATATTATCTAAACCTGATAGGTATTATTAGCATTTCCGGTGAACAGCGATCCATCACACACAAATACCATCATTTAAAAATCACATTCACTCCGCTTATTACCTACGTATCAGGTACTATTTGCAAGTCAATCATGTGGTACGTCTTATATATTTTTACAATAAGTTATGATATAATTATACACAACGGCGTTGTCATCAGTTTTAATAGTTTTTCCCGTCGTTGCACGACCGCGATCATTGGCCGTGTTTACTATTAATATTATTATTAATCGCTGTATAGCGACGGATAAAGTTTATTGACAAGGATGCCGACGAAGTTCACAACGGTTCAGGTGTAATAAATCTGAAAACTCTGAATGATGTACAGATAGTTTTTTTTTTTTTTTTAATGTTGTCGATCATGATGACTTCATATAATTATTCGTTCGTCGCGTATGGGTACAATAAAATAATATACGAGCGTCGAAACGTCGATAATTAAATTTTTTTAAATTTTTTTTCACCATTCTACAGAATATAATATATATTATATATTTGCGTGTTATTATTATTATTACATTACAGAGGTCGTGGACGTGTGCGGTACACGAATTCAGTTTTGCGTAATTAAAAACTAGTAATTAAAATGTGGTTTTGATAAAAAAAAAAAAACGTAAATGTGAAAAAAATCTGAATCGTAAAACCAGCACTGGCGAGAATCCACTCTGATTTCCTGGGGACCGCGACCGGCACGTCGAGCTCTCGGACGCGTAATACGTGTTTAATACACATACACGCTCAGACAAAAAACACCTGTGGTCAATTATTTAAACACATTTGCAATTTATTATTAATAATATTTACGTTATATTATACACGAATAGGTAGGTATACGACGAGCGGGTGTATTAATATTAGTTGATAATTTTATATTATCATCGAGTGTCTACAGCGATGTTGTTTTGTATAATGTCCTACCATGAATTGGCACCGAAATATCACATAATAATATGCAAGGACACTTAACACTAAATATATTATCAACAAGGATTTTATATACTATTGATTATGTTGCTGGACCGTAAACGTTTTTATATGCCTGATTTTACCAGGACTCATGTGGCGTTTTTTAAGTTCCGAGAGGGTGGAACGTTCCATATTTAACGACAGAACCAGCAAATTGTCTAATTTCAAATATTTTGAAAAATTTACAAAATTCTAATTTGTCAATTTTTGTTTTAATTCCTCTGTCGTTTTTGAGGGAAGATTTCAAATCTTGCGCTAGCCCTGGCACTTTAATTTTACGTCATGCCACTCGCTCTACTCCATCGCCATTTTGAATATTTCATACACACGCAAGCTCAAACAAAACTAAATGAGCATACGTGCGCATGAAAAACGCCTGCGGAGAATGGATTAAACACATTCCAACACATTTAAGAATATTATTATTACATGCACTATTATCGTCAATATATTTACAATATTATGTTAATTAATTGGAAAGTCTGTAACCCCAGTCCATTATTTAGTGCAAATATTTGATTGCCATGATGTATAATATATTAATATGGCTTGATGGTCTTTTGTGTGCCATGACTTTCAAAAGAAAAAAAAATAATGTGAAGAACTTAATAGTTTAGATATTCTGCACACAGCGATTGACTTTGTAGCCACGATCATGTTATCAAAATTGCCGTGCACCGGTTATGGAGAAAAAACGCATGATGTTAATTAGAATAATTGTATGCATACCTACTATATTTCTTAAGGATGTTTTATATAGCTTGCTCACGAAATAAATCGATTTCGTACAAGTAGTTTTTTTTTAATTAGGGATTAAACTTTATGTACTAAGGATAAATTCCCGTGATTAAAGGTTCATAAAATATATAGGTATAAGAACTATGAAAGTTTAAAAATTATATTGATTAAAACTATTCTATTCACATTTAAAATTTTTTTTAATTATATCAAAATGTATAATGAGTGCTAGATAAAAACTAAACCTATGCTACATGTCTTATATGTGAAACAGTTATTAAGAACTGTTTTCATAAATATCTACTCTTATATACAATGTACATAGCACGTAGGTATACATTAAAATTAATCAGTAATTTCTTGTTAAAATTCCAATTTAGATTAAAAACATTTTCAATAAAATTCATACCTAACAGTAAAACGAGGTTTATAAAAACAGAAGTATTTGTATGACATAGAAAATCCCTTAAATTAAAATATAATTCTAAGTATTTGAAAACCCAATTGCACATTTAAAATATCTACAAATCAGAATTTGAATAAATAGATTATAAAAGAGAAATGAGCATCATGGTTGGTGAATCATTCTGTATGTATAGTATAGTCAGCCGTGTCGATGAAACAAAAACCTATTAATAATATTATATATACTATATTATAATGCTCGATATCGCCTATCAATATTATTATGGCAGCATGTCCGGTAATTGTACTGCGACGGTGACTAGGAAATGTTACGGTTTCATGAATATATATTTTTATTATTATACGGTGGGTCTTTTCTGTGGAGACGCGTGTGCAAGGAACTCGAAAAATTTTTCATCGTTTCGTAGTCACGTCGTCGTAAAATAATAAAAATAATATGTATTAAATTATAGAAAAAAAAATATAATAGGTATTAAAACTCATCGTCGCGACTCGCGACAGGACGACCGTAATTATAATATAATACATTTTATAAAGTATAGTAGTACAGATATAATACAACAGGATCTGTCTTTTGTCGTAGAAAGTTCGATTTTGTATTTGATTTTTTCTGGAGCTCGAAATTTGTTGTTAAATCATTCAGACTCTATAAAAAACTAGTTGCAAACCACTGCTGTATATATATATATACTATATATAGGTGTATTAATTAGGTACTTACTCAGGCTCTAATACACATTTTCGAAAATGTTCTTTCTCATGAGCAATATTTACGAGAATATTGGTATACCTACTTATTTTATGTGTGTATTGGTATTTATCCATGTTTCGTATATATTATGTATAGTCATTGCGTAATATCCTGCGACGACAGTGTCGTAATATCAAATCAGAGCGAAACGATTGTAACTTTTATATGTATACACATAGGTTAAAGTTCAGAGCCGGGTGGTTTTGTGATGGCGAGGGCGTTATATCAGAAAATACTGTTTTATCGGAGGAAAATGAAATTAAGAAAACCGTTCAGCTCACACAGAACGTCTCTACAGTCTATGACCTCTCTACACTATAGATGATTCGCCAAGTGCACACGCATTCCCTCTCATACCATCACGCACACATTAAATAATGTATGTTTTATTAAAACTAAATAATTTTTGAAATTTTTAAACATTCTCTGAGGATGTATTTCTTATTATTACAATTTAATTTATTCTAATGTTTCCAAGCTTCCCAATTTATGTACTATAACGATGAAATAAAATAGTTCTTAATAATGGTTTTGTATAAAATATGACACATAAATGTAATATTTTGTCTGACTAATTATAACCGGAATGTGTTTAAATTAATACAATGAATTACTATAATTTTTAAATCATCGTAACCCTTAAATCCTCAAAACTTTGTTATGTGAATTATTTTATCTTATAAGTACTTATAATTACGATTTATGATATATATATACAATAGTAATTATACAATAATAGAGCTTTTTCGATACACTAATAATGGGACAAATATCATAAACATTATCAATAACATTCATAAGTATAGGAAAAATAAATTATTTTTAATATGATTTAAAAATACCAATACCAATGAATAATTTAAAAAAATAACAATAATATATTTTGCAAGAAAAAAACATTATGCAAATTGCATGAGCAAATAGCACAATATTTCCGGGAATCAACTTAACATCAAGTTAACTTTACATCAATGTACGAGAATTATATATACTTGTATCGGAGCTTTTGTAGAAAATATTATTATATGGCATTATAGTAGTACCTACAATAGTCATACATACTCGAATTTTTAATATTAAATTCAAATTCAAATAAATTCCTTTCAGGTATAATTTGTATTATAGAAAGAAGAAGCGACACAAAAAACAACCACTCAACGCATTAATTTTACAGACCTGCGTATTCATGCATGCTATAACTTACAATATAATATGTAGGTATATATGTATATAATGCACGCGTATAATATTGTTGTGTATACCATAGAACACGTATATATGTCTTAGGTATATGATCGAACGTCGAATGAATAATATCGGTTTCACGCAATGCACACACGTGATGTCCACACTACGCGCGTATACGTCCGCATCTGTTTAGGCTCTGAACGTGTTCGGATCTATATAGATGTAGTATTGTAGTAATTTATACACTATAAAGTACTAAACGAGACGATACTATGACAGTATTAAATTACAATATTTGTGTGACAAAAACCATCGAAATTTGAACAAAACCGCCGCGTCTCGATAGTTTCACATGATTCGCATATAAACTGCGTGCGAGACGCATAAATAACATAATATTATAATACGCATCGTATTAATATAATATTATTATTACGACGAATCTGCTGTAATCGTGACACGGTGACTCGATGTTACCTATGTTATATTATTTTTATCACGAATCAAATGTCCATGAATACCTGCCATAATAATGTTTGTCGTAGTTGACCATCGCCTATAAATATCGGATTAGGTATAATTTATTTCGATAAAACACCACGAATTAGTGAAATTCTCACCGTGGTTTTATTTACAACAGAATTTTAACAAGCAGCAGGTGCTTCTAACTCGTGACGGTCGAATTGTATTTTTTTAAATGAAAAAATTTAATTTAATTTTTAAAATAATATATACCTACCTATTTATATAGTACGAAATATCCAATATAAAAAATATTTTAACCTTCTATTTTATAACAGTGCATTATGTGTTTTTTTGTCTTACTGACGCATAATATGGAAAATTCAACAGACACTCGTCAGAAGAGTTCGTTTTACTCTGTTTATTTTTAATATTAGAAGGATAATAGACCTGTAATAAAATTCAAAGGTAAGAATATTACCTAGTGCGCATCGTAAGTTTCTTTTGTTATTTTAATTTTGAAGCAAGTCATGCGAGCATTTTAGAACTATACGTTTTTAAATTTATTGTATCAAAATAATTAAAATATCAAAAATGCCTACTACGGGACCTTGGATAAATATTATTTTTACTAATAATATACATTGATTAATTCATTCAATTAAGTCGAATGGATTATTTTGAACGTTTAACATGTTATTAAAATACATTAACGCTGTCATATATTATCTACATCGTAGAATTGATGAAAAATAATAAATAAGATTTTCTGTAATATTATGTGTTACCTATATTATATAAATCGTCTATCAAATATCTTATGTGCGATTAATAATTGTATAATATGACACGAACTGCCATTCAAAAGATCTGTTTAAGCATGGCAAAACAACTATAAACGCACGTATAGTTTTCGTCCTCAAGATATTTTTATTTTCTGAAGAGTAGCAATATACATCAATTACGTGTCACGTTATATTATTGTCTTTGATGCCCGATGGTCGAGCGACACCATCAATTCCAATTGGTCGTGACTGCGGCGAATTTTATACACACACATCAGTAGACTGAACGCGTAATTAACCTCAGTGATATTATTTCGGCGCAGACCTCCCGGACGGATAGTATGTCTTTTGCTCAAGCCCACTATTTTTCTTTTATCGTTATTATTATATTTTTAATTCACCCCGCGGAAGTCGTATCATTTCTTAGTGTTTTTGTACGCCGCGCATGATATTTGTCATTCGTACAACACGATGGTAGTCAGCTGTCATGCCAGACACACGTGTACATCATCCACACAAGGTTTGCAGAGCACTCGAAATGCAATGTAATAGTATAATCGATGTCTGTGACGTAAGAGTTTCGCGAAATTAAGCTCTCGTTTTTGAGGCTGCGGGTACACGTCATTGTATCGAGGATTATGCGACAAATGGAATCACCATAATATATATCATTGTGTGCGGTATCTCATCATCGCAGCAGCAATTGACTTATTAGGATATAGGTATAGGTACTATATATACCCAAACATATCTTAATATGCTGTTGGTGTACGCGCCGTGATCGATCGCAAATCTAGATCGCGGTCTCCGCAGCATCACATAAGATAATACATGTTATGCCAACGACGTACAAAATATGTACAATAGGTGCTACCTATAATATATTATATCCGTAATGTCTGCAGAGCGTGAAAAAAGATATCGGAAAAAAAGTGTTTTCAACAAAACACAATTCGATTTAAGATATAGTTATGTAATGTAATATATTATGAAAAGCAAAATCTACGGAAACTTTGCTTACGGAATCCGCACAAAACGTAACGTGCGATTATTAGTTTAATTTTGTCAATGTTCATCACGGATGAATGCGAATGCGTATTCGATCTACTACACGTATAGATAGATAATAGTAAGCAGTGGGTACATAAGTCGCCGCTGCAGACGTCTGGAACACGTGTAAATGTCGTCATCGTTTCCAAACGCACTGCACGTGAGTACATGTGTTAGGTACATATACGTACGTGTAGTATACGTATATATACAACGCGGCGGTCTTCTCTGTTACGTGACATTTAGATTTTATTGCTTGCAGTGTAATAATATGTATATACGGCAAAGGAAGAGCACGAGAAAAAATGATATAGAAATAGAAATGCAAGAACCTAGTGCTCTCAAGCTGTAGACGGCGACCTGCGATGAACCACGGTAGCGAGTTTTAAAATATCAAAGTATTGTCTGCTTTTGATTACAATACTCGAGTATCTCAAACACTCACTTAATATTTTAATGTGACATAATTATATCATACGAATACGTGTGTTCGCGGTGCTTCATATATGATATATTTTCTTAAAAAGCTGTTGCGTATATGTATTTCAAAATCAAATATACCAAACGAGTATATCGTATTTTGTTTAAATTCATTTACAAACAGCTGTTTTGAAGTCTAGATTTAGTGCATGTAACTGTGTTACTCTAAACTAAACAAACTAAAATTAAAATACGTTCAACATTCACGAAATTCAAACGCTGATATTTTTAGAAAATTAACATCGAACTTCTATTTAAAATTTAAAAATCTAAACTGTTCCACCGGAAAACAAAAAAAATGCATAAACATTTCAATAAAATTCAATAACTGTATAAGTAAAATTATATAAGAAATGTATGTAATATATATGTGTTTCAATTATTAAAAAAAGAAAATTTTGGTAAAATGATGTAGCGTTTCTCTGTTAATATAGAATTTCTCTGTAGGTACAATTCCATACAACGTGATCTACGAAGATAGGAAATACTTTGAAACTAAGTATTTTATGCATATTTTTAAAATTGGTTTGTAAAATATGAAAATAAAATAATGAATAGCCATGTATTTTCTCTGGCTCGCAATTTACACATGGTCAACATAACTTCGTTTTTTTTTTTTCAAGCGACATCCTTATTATTTTTATATAATATTCGAATTGGCTACATTTTTTAAAGTACTTTGATATATCTAGTATTCCACGGATTCAAAATTGACCGAATGGGAGTTTATTTTTATTCATATAGATACATTTTGTTCAAAGCACTATGATACGATCAGAGTTCATCAATCTGGAGTTTTTTTACCAATTATTATTTTTTTTAATATTATTAAGAAAATCAATATTTTTTACGAACATTCGACCAAGGAAACTTAATTTTAAATAATTTTCATTCAGTTAATTATTGGTTTAGAATACAAATTGATATTCTTAAAATTGCTTTGAAAAGCTTAACCTAATTACTTGCAGCTTTGAAATGAGGTACTACGACAAAAAATAGTAAAAGTATACCTATATATTTTTTAGGAAAATATTTTTCTAACAAGTTAAAATTATGTAAAAAAAAAATTGTTAATGAAATAAATAATAATGAGTCTTACGCTCAATGGATTACCCCGTATCCAGAATTATAATGATAAGTATATTGTATATAATTAATTATACCTTAAGGTATACTCATACTCACATAATATATTCAATGCTTTAGATTCCTCGGTTTTCTCCACGGAGTTTTGCGCCTCGCACCTGACCAACGAATTGTGCAGCCTTCTGGTTATGTTGAACAGCCACAATTCAGATGTGACTTCACTCAGCGCGAACTGATCGTTGACGAACCACCGGTAGGACACATCCGGTGGGTTGGCTTTCGTCTGACACAAGAACTGCACGTCTGACCCTTCGACCAGCTTCTTCGACGTCCCGGCAATGGTCAGTGTTATCTGCAAAATGACAGATGTTAAACATCAAATAATAAAACGCGCGTTGAACAATTATTATTTATCCAAACGTCGGTAGAATATTATTATATGTGTTGCGCTAACTATGACCTGTCACGCAGCTTTGTTTTGTGATCACGGTTTTCGCGACAACGAGTATTATTACTAGCATTAGGTACCTTCATAATATAATATTATTATTTCTCGTTTGAAATAAGAGCCCGCTGTTCTTCGTCTGATCAAAGTAGGCAGCGAACTTTAAAATTAAACATTATATCCACCGCACAAAACGCGCGATATATAGTGCATTTGTGTAGATTAATCGATTAAAGTTTAAAGTTGAAATATTTTGTGTTTCTTTTTTTTTTTGTAAAAGTTAAAATTGGATTTAATTTTATATATTATTATTTAAACGTTGTATAGTAGTTTTCAACAGCTGGACTAACTTAACACCGATGCAAACTTTAATCGGGTACCGAATTTCACGCAGATATAATAGCGACCGGGTAAAATAAGGCAACAACTACAAGATGGTAAACATCGAAAAATCACGAGATGTATTTTGTTTTTGCATTTTTAAGTTAATCGTATTAATAAAATATTTATATAATAATATATCATAAAATACAGCGTATATAGCGGGTATATTAAATATTTGTATATTTTAAGTAAATATTAGGTATATATAAACGTATTTAACTATACCCGATTGAAATTCGATTTTTATACACACAATGACACAGTGCTCAAGAACTAAATTCTAATATTTGGAATACGAAATCAAAAATTCATGCGATTATTCATTCAATTATGTAAGAACTAAAAATGTATATCGATAAAAAAAAACAATAAAAACGTATTAAAAACATATATTCAAAAACGTTAATATTTTTCAAGAAAATGAATGATGAACAATGTTTATTGGCGATGTAAAAGAACTTACAATGTATATTATAATAATATAATATATACAGTCTGACATTTACATACTATAATACCGTCGTGTAAGTTATTGATTAAACGAAAGAAAACGGGATGAGATAAAAAAAAAAGCTCTCTGCTCGTTGATAAAATATTTATCAGAAATAATATTGCGAGTATACGCACTAGGGTTATGTTAGACACCTCCTATATAATATTATATGCATGTATATTATATAAAATATACCTCCTGTGATATCACCGCTCCGTAATTAGCGTAATGGCGCGGAATTAGAAATAAAAAATCAACCTAAATAAAACCGTCAGTATATTATGCTTTAATAATATTACGTATACCTACGTGTAGTATGTGTATACGATTTAAATATTATATTATATTTTTCGGATCTACATCCAATATGTGTACAGGTGTAATATAATTGGAGGTGAATACGAAGAGTAGACTACTTTGTTACCTATATAGTATAGTATGTGTTCGATTTTTATAATAACGTCATGCACAAAACGAGTGATCGGAAATAATAATTAGATCCTCTCGCCGCGGCATATTAGAACGCCGATATTATTGGAACCCTACCATATAATAATACGCCACTCGATCACGCGGTCGATAGATTATATATATTATATTGCACCTATATGTATTATAGCTATGGTATTGAAGCGGTAAACGCGGCGGTCGCAATAAGATATATTATGTTGTAGATACGTACATAGGTACTACATGTATATACTCGTATATATAAAATACAATGTTATTGGCTTATTGCGTATATCGGAAAATTACTATTTTTCGATTTCAACCGTATAGTCCAAGCATAGCCGTCAGCAATATAATATTATACGGAGTGATTCACCAAGCACGCTCATTGATCACCCCAATTTATTCATTTAACGTTGTTCAAAATCTGATTTTTAAAATTTTTTAATACACTTTAAACCATATTTTCAAATTCTAGATATTTTTTGTACTACTGGGGTGTATATAACTCTATTGTAACATATTTTTAATTTTTTTTAATTTTAAAGTACTTAACTCAAAATTTGAACAAAGAGTAAAATTTTTATAATATCAGGAATAAAAAGCCGTTAAAATTTTTTTTACTACAATATACAATATATTATGATATATCGGATTCATAGTGTTTATAATTGAATCATTTTTACAAATTATAAATATTATTGATAGAATAATATATAAATTGATACAGTTTTCAATTGAGCTATACCATTCTTTCAAATTCGTCATCATAAACCTTTTATATCCTTATTACACAATGTTAAATATAACTTCAACAACTATTCTTTCGAATTTTGATTTAATTCAAACGTTTAGAAAAAAATTATCAGTTAACTATATAATTTATATTAGTAAAGGGAGATTGTTATTTGAAAATCATAATTTTGTATCCCCATACAGACATATAGGATTCAGGATACTCTAACTCTTAAGTAATACAAATGTCTTAGAGCATATTTAAAAATTCTAAAAATCAAATTTTGAACAAATGCAATATAGTAGAATATAAAAGGGTGAACATGTTTGTTGAATCACCATAATATTTACATTTAAGTATTATGTATATAATAATATTATAATGATAGTCAATATCTGGTCCTATCCGTTGCGGTAGTATAGTGTGCATAATATAATGTAGTCGCGGTCTGGTATTATTATTATTATTATTATTATTTTTTCGTCGTTTTCGTCGTCCCGGATTCAATATGCATTCACACGCGCATTCGTCGTCGTTGTCGTCGTGGCCTGTGTCCCCGCTTCCCTCTACATGTCGTCAGCATGATGTGAGAACGGAAAAAGAAACCCAAACAGGGAAACGGCGACGCTGGTTGGAAAAAGGAGGGGCAAAGAGGAAAAAAAACCGAAAAGAAACAATAACTGGTATATATATATATATATATATGAGGTGATGGTAATGAATGAGGGGGGGTACTCTGTTATTAAACATTGTCATTAATACATATAATATTATTATTTTACAGATATTACGACATGCGCGTTAAAATAATAATAATATATATATATACGAGGCTTAGTATGTGTCATATGGGAAGCGGAGAAGTCCGCTCGTACACACATGTGCCGGCAGCGGGGACACTCGACGTCGGAATCTCCCGGGGTGAATGTATTCGACGACGACGAAAAAAATCCGAAATTATATAACGTCATAATAACGATATTATATACATGTACGCGCGATACCCTGCAACAGACGTCGTCTGTCTGCCAGGCGCGATTACGGCTAACAACGCGGCGCACATAATATTATGTATATATATTATACACGACATCGACGGTGATGATGATTTTTTTTTTCCTTTCGGTTTTTCGACTCGGGCGGAACACGGCGACGTTTTTAATGAGATAATATGCGCGCGCGTCATTCTTTTAATGGCTATACACAGTTACACATAACATATTCTAATATACGTATTATTATGGTAATATATTATATATTATTATACGCGTGTATTTGGTAAACCGCACTTATTACGACGACCACAGTGGCGACCCAGACGCGACTATATCGGGTTTTTTTAGAAAAAAAAAAATTATTTATTTATTTATGGCAGTCTGCAGTGCCCCGTTCTTCTCCCCCGGTAATTCCATTTTACATTTTTTCCCTCTTATTTTCGATAACCCGACGATACGCGTGTGTGTGTGTGCAGTTTCGGACGAAAAAACGGAGACGAAATGATGGTCCTATATAATATACAACGTTTTACATAAATTATATGGTTTTGAAGATTCGTGCGCGCTCGAAACTCTGCAACCGCAAAGTGAAAAATCAATCATTTCATTATTTACTTATTTTTTACGTCTTTTACCATTGAACCTAATATATTGAAAATATATCAGAGCTCCTCATTAACGTATGTTTTGATGTACGGAGGACGATTTGCACATTGTTGTGAAATAAATAACTAAATGCAGATGAGACTATAACTTTTACGTGTCATTATTTAAAACCGTATACGAAACGTATACAATAAACAACAATATTAGAATAAGAATGACGAACCTTTTGTAGAAAAATTATCCATTATGTTTAGTAGACATTTTGAAGCCTTATTTGTTATACTTTGCATTCTAACCGAAAAAAACCGACTAGGGAAACTGGCACAATACAGAGACTGAATTGATACAGGATTTTTTAGTCATTATATTATTAAAACATATTTTTTTAAAGCTTTCAGCTACGGAGGCCAATATTGCTGCATCTATTATACCTGTTTCTTCCACCGTTAACGATTTCATCTCTCTTCGATCCTCGTCAATCTAGCCGTAAGCTTTTCTACAGTAGACTCAGCGGCTATCCGTCTACACCAACCTTTTAGATTTCAACAAACTTTGACTGTATAATTTCAACATCCCAATTTTTCCGTCGTACATGCATATATAGGTACATTCCCGATTTCAGGTTTACCGTGGAATCGCATATGTGTATAATAAACATAATATATTTACTGGGATTTATCTCGCAAATACCTGCAGGAATTTCAGCTCGTCATCGTTTTTCGTCGAATCGATAAAATATTTACTTACCACTGAAATCGTTCGTACAAGTAACGGGTTATTTTCTATCTACTCGTCGCCTATCCATATTATTACGAACATAAATTATATTGTATAATATTATACGTATATATAGACTGGCGTAATAGGTAGACGTCACAGTCCTGCACGGACCGGTATATACACATAAGAATATTACATTTTAATTTAGGCCGATACAGCTGCGCATCAGCAGCAAAGTAATAATAATAATAATCGTACTACATTATATCATTATATATTATAATATGATATCGCTACAGGAGTATAGGTAGCCAATCGTCGGGTAATTTTTTTTTCCATTGTGTTTTACGGCGTCCCGACGGCGGAAGATGGGTACATAATGTATTATAGGGATCCGACAAATTACATTATCACAGCCGTTGTTTTCGTTGCGCGTACGTGATGGACATGTGGGTAGGTCGCTGTCGTCCTACACACGTATCGTACCGCACTCGTGTATAATATACACATACGTATAGGTACGTATAAACATATTATAATAATAGCGTCTCCGCGGTAATGACACACTATCGTCACTCGCTCGACGGATTCACGTAGTATATCTACGGCGATATTAAAAATACGTGCTGTATACAGTGCAGTTGCGCGACGATTGTTCCGACTCCCGCGTATAGTCGTGCGAGCACAACGCGTCGACGACGACGGCGGATGGACGACGTGTATCATACGTCATATTATAATATTGTAAATCGCGGGAAGGAGTTACGCGCGGGGCACGGGTGGGCGGTACGGTCAGGTTTTTATTATTATTGTTTTAATGAGGATTATGGAGGATCGCCGGGAGAGCTGAACGACGTATAATATTTTAATGCGTATAGGGAAATAACATATTTTGTATAAGTACCTAGCCCGATAATATTGGACGACGCGCCGTATATTAGCCATAATACGTCGGAGGCACGTCGTATACGTTATTACCTAGCTATGTATAATATTGTATATTATAATATAGTATAGTATCGGGACAGGTGATTTATACGGATCGCGAACCGAAATCGGATTTTCGACGCGTTTATTGATTACTGCAGTGCACATAATATCGTATCCCGCGCGTTAAATCGATTTTAAATAGTTCTCAATATCGGACGCCATAAATATTACTAGGTAGGTGGTAACAACGTGATAACGCGTTATATTATATTGTTATTATGTCTATAGTATCTATCGTAAGTTATATTATAGCGATTAACTATTATAGTGCCCTTAACTATATTATATGTTAACGTTGCGGTCACGAGCTTAATATTACCAATATTAATAAATGGCTGGTACGTTCAGATGCGCGGACATATATTACAATCGTTATTGTTTATAATTAACTATACAATATAATATATAATAAACGATTTAGACAAAAAGCGTATAGTCCCTCTATGACCTATGTGTTATACCTGTACGAAATCGGCACGGTGCACACCTAAATGCTTTATTTTATTGTCACGTATAGTTACATAATATATAATAATAATATTAATGACACGTCAAAGGGATTAATCGCACGGTGATACGCTCGAGTTAGTTTAAAACGTTTAAATAATATAAATTATAATATATTCGTACGAGGGAGACCTACATAATGAATGTTATAATCCACAGATTATTCGTATATTTTTCGATTTTTTGACGTCGCCGTTCCATCACGATATTATTATAATAATATTTATACAACGCTTAAGTATATAATATATACTTCCACTGCGCATGTTGCTGGCACGTCATATAATAATATGTAATAATATGTAAACATCACACGGCAACAAGACTTGTTTGACACTTAGTGTCAAAATAATAATAACAATATTATCATATTAAATAACACGCGGGCAAAAAGTCGTATATACAAGTACATAAACGATCGAAAGTAAACGTCGAAATTACTCGTCATTATCGTATAAGTATAAAATATATAATGAAATGCACATAAATAACTTATGATGTGGTAAGCGTATGTTTATAGTCGAGGTTGAGGTGAGAACTGAGAAGGGTTGGGGTGCTGGTATCGCGTGTAATGAGGGTCAGATAGTTAAATCGGAAAAAATGTTACCAATATAATATTAATAAATAACAACGATAATTTTTTCGACCGGGACACTCGCGGTTTTTACACGCGTCTTATACTCAAAGCCAAAATAATTGTAACCCGATGAAATGGTTAAATATTTTCGAAAGTTTACATTGGCGGAGGCTCTGTACTGCCGGGTTACGAATTTGTACACCTCGCCCAGAACAATACATACGACGGGTGATACTGGGGAATATAAGTTTTATGTAAATACTGAATTTTTGGTTATCAGTCATTAACATTTTGTCAAGTGAATCGGTAAGTCGCAGTTTTTAATTCAAAGTACCAAACAACAAAACTACTAAGTATTTGTTAAAATGTTGAAAATCTGACAGTTGTAATCTATGTATATCTATAGTTTAAATCGTTATTGAATAATACACAGAAAGTTATTATTATTATATTTTTGTACCTATTTATATGTAAAATATTTAGTATATTTTTCATAAGAAGAAAAATGTCCAAGAGCATTGAAAAAAAATGAATGTTTTTTAATAAATCGAAAAAGTGTAAATTTATAATAAAAATGTATATTAGTTTAATTTGGTCAATTTTAATTTTTTAGTGCTATCGTATTCAAGACACAATTACTTAGAAAAATAAGCCAGTGCTGCCGAATTTGTTAAAAAAAAGTCTCATTGAAATCAAACAAAAATCTGGTTGGAAATATAGTAAGCCCCAAATCACTGAACACGTGAAAACGGTATGCACATACATTTTATATGATGATTGATGAAAGTAATATTCAGTTTTTGTGTTTATAAAAAAGATTGCTCTTATTAAATAAATTTAAACTATTAATTATTATTATTTATTCAAACTTTGTTTTATAATAATTAGTTTCATTATTATTAATTACAAGGTCATTTTATTCGTAGTTTTTACAATTTTTTAACGACAACCTTGTTTATTTTTTATTTCATAATCAAAATCTGAGTGCTTGACTAAACGATCAATACGTAAATATCAAATAGCGTATAAATAATTTTCCATTTATAATCATTTACAATTTAATTGAACGGATAATATTTTCTAGGTTATATAATAGAGAACATTGTAAAATTTGTAGTGCAATCCTCCACTATAATACTCCACTTATTTAGAAAAATAATATTCAATATTATATGATATTATATATTAAGATTTTCGAAAATTATTTTAAATATTAGGAGATATACTTATTATAAAATAAAATAATATTAATAATAATAATCATAAAAAATGAAAAAATCTATATATGCAGGGTATAAAAAACGAATAACAAAAAATTATGTTTTACCGCTATAATAAACACTTTAAACTATTTCACATCATTTTTTTTTACACTAAAATTGATTTGGAAAATTATTGTAGTCTGTATAGTTCAATGGATCATCCTGCTAAGTATACTTTTAGCTTTTCAGGCAAGAATCATTTAAATAGAAGGGGTGTGGCATATATACCTACATATATATACGCCTACTTAGATACAAAATTTTAAAATATGAATCTCAATGATATAATGATTACTACAACGATAATATTATTATAATTATATTAAACTTTTCGAATTGTATATAATATCTCTGTTGCTGTTAATTAAAATCTCCATTTCCCCTTTTGAATAATATAATACTAGACGCCCGCCACTGAACTTACGTACCTACATACACACAGACACATAAACATGTAGAGTATATTTCTGATAGGTAGGTACGCACACTATTAATGAATCCACGACAGTTGTGCCGTATAAAATACAGGGTGATTAATGGAGCATGATCATCCCCTTTTCTTCTTCAATAAAGTAGTAGTTCAAATTCTTAAGATTTTTTCGTACTATACTAAAGGAGTCACGTGGAGATACAAACTTCTGTTTTAAAAATAACAGCCTTTTTCTACTGTAAATGTTTTAGTGAGTATTGTTTTTTGAACATTTTTACGTGTCAGTATCAAAATTAGGAAGAGTATTTTTTGTGTTATTAAGCTTTATGTACTATGGAAAAAAAGTCTATGATAACGGGTTTGTAACGTATGGAAACTACGTTTAATTGAACATTTTTGTAAAAAAAAAATTGAAATTCGTTATAATAGCCCAGTTATAAGTACTGTGGATCCGATAAAATATTATTGGAATATTATACTATATATTGTATATTTTTGTGAAACTATTTTTAAGGACTATTATTCTTATTATAAACATTTTAATAAATACTGAGAAACTATACTCGTTCGAATTTTGAATTGGGTACATTAAAATGTTCGAAAACACTCTTCAATTAATCTTAATCATTTAGAGTGAAAATGAAGAGTTTTTATTTAAAAAACATAAGTTTTTATTGTACAGAATACTTGTTTAGTGGTATCAAATCTCAACAATTTCATAATGTGATTTTTAAGTATATTTAAAATCAGAATTTGCATACATTATTAAATGAAAAAATTGGGCTTGGTTAATCACTGCTATCATCTACGTTGTGATGCTGCAGTGGTCGTACGCCCGTAGGTATTCAATGTGTTTATCATGAGAGGTATTATATGATTTATGATTAAGTCGTGACACAAATCGATCATTGCCCAGGCGTATCGTTATAATAATTTACAACTGTTTATTGTTCTGCATATTATCCGCAAACCTCCTCCACGCGTGTGTGTAAACGTAATATTGTAATATTGCGTTATTAATAATTATTATGTATAATAAATATATTATGGTTATGGGCGCAGAACGTATTATGTGCTGTCCGACACGCGAGTAAGTGTGTGGACGGATTTTCTTTCGATTATTATTTTATCAACCAATTAGAATTAGTAGTGTTATTCGCTATACTTTTACGGGTTGATCATTTAATGTGTTTTACGTAATTATAATATACATCATGTTCATCCATCATTTTTTTCTTCTCTTTTGAATGGAAACAATACATTATTAATTTTACGTTCTGAAACAAAGAATTATTTCGAGTATTTCGATCTATTGACAGTAAAATCCGGACAAGTAGCTTATTAGTTATATATAATACATTAATACATTTAAATGAGCAGAGTAACGAACCAATATTTTTCTGGGTACTCTTGTAACACTCCAGTCTTTCGCTTTTCGTCTAAGCTTAAAATACTTAAAAGTTATAACTCATAAACTATTCGTTCAAAATCTGATTTTTTTTTATATATCAAACTAGATACACAAAAAAAAGTTCTATTTTGAAATAAAGAACTTAAAACGCACATTTTAAACAATGATAATGATTAAATATTTTAAAAAATATAGTTTTTTGACGACTTGGAACTATGCGAAAGAAATATTTTCAAAAGCGTTAATCGTTTTTTAAATAATAAGTTTTTTTTATTATATTAGTAGAATCACAAATATTTTCTATTTTTATCCATAAATATCGTGGAATAGATGCGTATTATATTAATATATAGAAAAATCGAAAATTCGTTCAATTGTGTTGAATATAATAATTAACATTATGAGTTCTGAAACTCATACGTACACTGTCAACTCAGTGCTAACTATATATTCGTATCTTCAACAAAAATTCACCAATATAAATACTGTTGTTAATATCTTGTAACTATACGTGTATGGTCAGTTTTAGCGCGGCAAATAAAAAATTGTATGACGATCAATATAATTCTATTAAAATATGAAGCTCGCGATAAACGTTTAGTCACGATTCTGCGTTGTGGACTACTTCAGTTATATATCGATACAATCAGAGACGTTTTATATAGAAAAAAAACACACACATCGTTTAAATGTTATATGTATTATATTATATTATATCATAGAACACGAGATATTTTCTTTAGAATTAACTTTCAGCGAAACAATCAAACAACAATATTTATAAGCGTAGGTATTTGAGTTGTAAAAATCTATCGTAACCACTACGTTTGTGTATATAATATTTAGACTTTCGGCCAAAGTTGACCGCTGCCAGTCGATTGGTCGACGTAAAGGGTATTCGAGACGGCGGTGGTTTGCACTGGCAGACGTGTTATAGTGTTGTGTAATACAGACGATCGATCGATATTATAACGACATACGACGTGGATTCAAAACACAGATTTGAATTGGTCGTGAAGTCTGCCGGAGACCGACTTTCTCACGTTTTCAATTTTATATCCATTAGACGAATTAACTCGAAAATCGTCCGTTTTTTTTTTCCTAACCCATATAATATATACGCGTGAAATGATTGAAAATCCGAGCAAGTCGATCTCTAGTGCAAACTTCACGCGAGTCAAATACCAATTCAAATCTGTTTTCAGAAACTCCGGCGCTAAACGCGTGCAGATGAAATAACATTATAATATTATATACGCTGCACGCCGTACTCGCGCGGGCCTGCGACGCTCGTGTGGGGGCGACGTGAACTGTTTAAACGATTTATAAACACACGCACACACACGCGCGCGCGTACGTATAATACGATTTAAACTACAAAACACAACAACGGGGCGCAGAAATGTTTTTCCAGACATCGGCAAAGGCGGTGGAGGGTCTGTTGTTGTTGTTATTATTGTCCGGTAATGGTCTGCGCGCTTGTACCAGTCGGTGTCCGAGAGCGAGCGAGCGGACGAGCGTTTCCCACGGCCGCGTGTGAGACGACAGACGTCAGACCCGCCGCCGCCGCGCCTCCTCCTCCACGCCGTCACACCACGGCCGTTTTTCTTTATATTTTTATATTCTCTTCCGACTCGTGTTAAATTACAAAGTCTCGACACCTACTGCGCTGTACGGCGTATACACACGATCGTTGCGTTTTATTTCATTATTATCGTATATACGGTCTGAGTTACACTTATTATTATTATTATTATATATGTATATGTATATATTTTTTGTATTTAAATACACGACCACCGCACCTCGCCATCACTATTGCCTCGCAGACAGATATCGTGATATGTTGATATACATATAGACGTATACGTGTGCAGTGGCTTATAATAGTATCGCAGCCGTCTGCAACGGCGGTGAGAATGGAACGAAAAAGCCAAACGCGCACGGAGAGTATATAGGGGCGGAGGAACACTGTCGGGGATTGCGATGTGAGGGGAGAGGAGGTGAGTGGTTTGATACAAAGGTTTTAAACTCTCCGACATAAATCACACCCTGCGCGCCGCCACTTCCGAGACACCGTCGCAATCGTTTGCGTCCGAACGCGGTAGAAGTACCGATTAAAAATTTCGCGAGCTTTGCTACAGCGTCGTATTAAAAAAAAAACATGTACAACTCTATATATACATAATATTATACATTATATTCTATTATATAGTATTATCGTAGTTATGTATGCAGATGAGTGGTCAATTATCAACAGTACCGTATGGGCTATATATCGTTATTAGTTTTCTCGGTTGACATTTTGATTTCAAAAATGCACTAACTGATTTTTCCGCTTGAAAATCAGCCGTTTTATCGTTCGATGACTATGAATGTGGCGGCATTCGAAAACACAAATGCGTTAGGACGATGCTGTAATTATAAGAAACTATTCGTGTATATATAGGTATACCTATTCCGCACACTGCTGCAATGCTTCGCAAAACTTTTTTTTTCCCGACATAATCCATCAAAGAAAAAAATCCTTTATTCTAGAACCACGGGATAATATAATAATAAGAGAGATGCGGAAATAAAAATAAACACGCCGTGAATCGCAGGACAATCAGCAGGAATCTTCGTCCAGCGACACGTATGAACTAAAGACGCGTTATTATTATATAATGAACTGAGAGGAAAATAATGCAGTGCACAATAATGGACCTTTAAGACTTGAATGAACTGACCCGGCACTTCTTAAAACGACTAAAACTAAAAACGGTATATTATACATAATATATAAAATACGTAACTAGAATTTCATGTTCTGGAGTGGAATACTTAGAGCAAAAAAATCAATATCGGCGTGTAAATTAAAAATAAATATAAAATGCACATAATATTAGTATAGAACGCGTCCGGCGATATAACAATGATATTATTCAACATGTGTTATATGAAGTATATTAATATTTTATCGAACCATACGAAAGCACTAATAGTTTTCTGCCTCTCTTCAATCACCGCTACAGAGACATTTGATCGAAACCAAAAAAAAAAGTATTATTTTATATTGAATAGGTATAACGCGTAGTATAATATATGAAACGCAGTGTTTAGTGCTGTAGTAGATACTTCTTAAATAATATAATAACAACGAATTGGTCTATCGTTTTCTGTATCAATATATTATATCTATACATAAACCGGTGATCGATTAAATATGAGACACTTTTTTATTTAAAAAAACTATTAACATTTTTGAATATTTATATTTTTTTACATTATTTTAAGTTGTTAAGTTAAAGGCTATATTTTTTAAGAAAACAATAGTTTTTTTTTTATGATCTCCACGTGAATAATTTTTAATAAACATGCATTTAAAATTTCTTATTCCAAAGTGGAATTTTTTTTTTTGGGTTTTATCTTCTCTGATAATATAATGAATAAAATGGATTACCGATTACGTGATATTCGCGCGCCGCAAACAAGAGCTGTTCTGGCCAGGACAACTAATTATCGTGTACACGGACTTGCATCAAGTGCAGTGTACAATATTAAATCGTATAGTTGACGAAGGATATACTAGCAGCCATTTCCAGGCGACGACGTTATCGCATCACATCGATGCCTATAATACATATTCAAGATAATATAATATGTAGGTACCCAACAAGAGAATGTAGAATGCACCCAACAAGAAAATTGTACACACAATTAAATATACTTCCTGTTAAGAAACTATATTTAAAAATAACGACTGCGTTTTTAAAAAAATCATAATATATATTACAACCTATAATGCATCATGGAATCAATACAAGATACGCAAAAACTAATTTTTTAATTAAAAGAAAACAGAAGACATTTTGAAGTAGTCGGTACCAAACTATATATAAATACCATCCGAAATAATAATTGTTCCAATTAATTTATTTAAAAAAATAATTCTACAATAGTTAATTATTGGAGGAGACTCATGACGAATTAATAACATAAAGTTTATTTGTCAATACAGTGTAATCAATTTTTAATTAATTTTAGTTCAATAATTTTAAATAGTATTATGATTTTTCTTTCTTTCTTTTTTTTTTTTGTATATTATTACCTGAGATTCTAATGTAACTATATTTTTTAATTCTTGGGCTCCTACACAAGTTCTCTTAGTGGGGCTTAGGCATATTTTATATGTTTGTATGAAATTAAAATTAAATTAAAAAGTATTGTGTAACAGTATTATATTATAGAAAAACTCCAAAATTTACGGAAAAACGGTTTTTAGTTTTATTTATTTTGAACAAAAATGATTTATTAATGCTGCAGAAGTTCAAAGACATAAAATATGCATGTACATGCATCAGAGAATCGGGAAAATTTCAACCATGGAAATGATTTATTCGAAGGAGGTCGTTGGGTCTTACCTTTTACAACAATGCAATTTGAAAAATAATACATTTTTTTTTTAACATTATGTTGTCCAGTTAACTGAATACACTCAGTATAAGTAAATTTTTTTAAAAATATATCACTGTGTTAATAGCACAAGACCACGGGAAGCAATGTTGATTGATGCCAAAATTTCCGTTGTGTGGCCGTCAAACTGTCACCTGTCTGGTAAAATGTGCCAGTACCGTCTATACTGTTATATTATGATAATTAAATTTCCGTTTAAATCGACAACAAGGGATATTTCAGTTATTCCAAAATCTATATACCGTGGTATAAACACTATAAACGACACATTGTGTAGGCAAATTCTATTAGAATTTATGAGGTAATAATATCTCTCGCGTGGTGTTGATCTATTGAGAATTGCAACTTTTAAAAATGAAAATTTATGCTTCTATAGAATATGACAATATTTTTTCATGCATGAAACATATTTAAGTTTTCTTTGTGAACTTGAAAAATAATGTGATGAAACTATTTAATATTGACATCATACATAGCTCTCATAATCTATTCACATTAGGTACTTATTATTATACATTATTTTAGTTATTATTTTGTGTGAAATATAGATGTACCCAGCTAAACTCAATATTTAATTATTATTGATTATAGATTAATAGGACTAATAAGGGTAAATTGGTTAGGTAAATATCTAACCTAGGAATTGAACCTTTTTCAATTTTTGCAAAAACGGTTAATTCCCGAGTTTCCTGATGAATACGTTCGACGCGCTGCAACCGTCATTTTCAATGCTCAGGGATTATTTTTAAACAGTAACAACGAAGTGAACGCGGTTTCGCTCAAACTACATATTTCATCGCACTGCTGTCTAAATATTTATGTTCTATTTTTCTCTATTTAAGATCGTTAATTGCTTTCAAGTGAGGAGAGAGTCGTTAGGTAATATAAACAGAAGACGCAGACATATACAGTTCAATGTTCTCGTACATGGTACATGTAGTACAGAGACACATATTATTGTGTATACACGAGTATAATAGTTACAATACGTGCATTATAGTATAAAGTGCAGTGCACCGGTATGATAATATATACATAGGCGTACGCCACTCGACACTTGCGTATTTACAGGGTCATTCACCGAGCGCTTCAACCTTTTTTTTCTTTTTTTATTATGCAGTTATTTAAAATACCTAATAAGATTTTCGGAATTTTTATACTTAACGAAGATTACGATATTTTTAAATTGTTGAAATTTATCGTAAAATTCGATAAATGACTTGTGCAGAAAAAACTTATTGTTTTTTTTTTCTAAATGAAAACTAAACCCCTTTTTCACTGTAAATTATTTACCATATAATTTTTCATAAAACGTTGACACATCAAAATCAAAATTCGAACGAATAGTTTTTGAGCAGGTGTGTATATTTCCAAATTACAAAGAATTAATAAATAAATTCGTTATTGAAAAAAAAATGGGATGAATCACCCTATAATATGTTTAATGTATATATATTTAAACATGCGTGCGTATTTTATAGGTTATACTTGTGTATTGTATATAAAATACGTATGCGAGGTGTAGTGTTTGGTAATAATTTAACGCGATTTACGAGCGTCGATAAGTCAACATTTTCTCTGAATCCGCAATAGGATTAAACACGATTAATTATTGCACCCTTTACCGCGATCGTCTATAATATGTGTGTATAAATATAATATAATATAATATGCGTGTACAACGACGACCTATATATTATATTGTGATGGTTAGTAGGCATACGAATGTGATATTTGACACATTCATGTGGTGGTTAGGTGCGGTCGTATATTATGGTGCAGTACCTATATATCACTTGTTCACGTAGGTATAAAGTATAATTTATATTATTATTATTATAAGTAAAAGCGAGCAGCTGGGGTGATCCGCGTGTAACGTGTGCATCATATTCTATCAACGATCTAATGAATGTGACGAATTGCGAAATGACGATTTAGGCGAATAATTGTAAAATCCTACACATATGCGGAGATTCACTGTAATATTTCTAGTTTTTGTTATAATTTTGACTACACTGCAGTAAAACGGACACGCATTATATAAACAAAGCAGTAAGCTAAATTATTATGTACCTATATATACGTAAATATACGTATATTAAGTATATGATTATTATTATATATTATCCGGCGCACAGACGTTTTCTACGAGGGATGTTTTCGTATCAAAAATGCGTTGTCATGAAAAATCCAATAATAAAAACTTAAATATCTTTATTATTAAATAAAAAATTGTGGGTGATCATACTCCGTAAACCACACCGTAGATAGTACAACGTACTGTGCCGACTATTTACGGTTTAAACCGGCGATCCGCGTTGTTGTGAATACAAGAGGGTGCAGCAGGTTAATATTTTTGGAATGAATTATCGTAGTAAAACACGAACACATTTCGGTTAGTAGAGCTGTGTTATTGAAACGTTTCATGGGGGAGCAGCTCACATATAATAGCGTGTTGCCGAGACTAAGGAAATGCCAACCGTCAACGTCCTCGTACAATATTTTGACTTGCATTCGGTGCAATAATTTATTATATTGTATTTAAATTATACGTGACATACGCTCGTGGCGTATACATTTTCAGCAGTATATATTTTTATTTACCTGCAATGGGGAGCAAACAACGATATTTGATTGAAACATACGCAGCTATATGTGTATACGAGTATATATAACTATAAAAATAACTAATAAGTAATAACTAAACGGATTTATATATAAAATAAAAAGTGTAATATATATCTAAAAAAAATTTTTTGGCGAGCTTACTATAAACGTGTTATATTTTACTTATTTATTGATTTATTTACATCTCGATTAACCGAAACATGTATTACACACCATCCCTCCAGCTGCGTAGTCTAAAAAATGTTCGAAAAAAAAAACAAATTGACTTAGAAACTTAGAAACTTCTGCTTTATAACTATATATAATGGGGATTTGGGTAATTCGACAGCATGCAGTGTATAGTAATTATAATCATTCTTATTTTTTTTCAAATTTTGTAAACTCATCGAAGTGTCTTTGCTCGTGAATGATGACAGTTTTTAGACATGGACCCGTAAAAAATAACGTGAACTAGAAGTGAAGCTCGAACCGTGCATGGTCGTGATGATCGTTATTTTCACTCTAATTGAATATATCTTAATAATGTTACAAACGTACAGTTATTTTTATATTTAATTATGTAGGCAGCTGATGTAGGTGCGTTTATTTTAGGAATACGGTTACACATTTATACGGCTTTATCACTTGTATACTACAGTATGCAGTGGCGTACCATTTCTATGGCTCAGAAGGCCATCATCATCGTCATAGGATAATATTATACTCTGAGGACGACGAAAGAAATTTACTATAGAAAAAAATAAACATGCTTACAGCGCTATTATGGAAGAACAAAATATTCGAAATTCGAACAGTTTTGTAACCTAATGAATTTTACACTACGGAAATTGGATAAAACGCCATTTACATTTGACAAATTTAATAGTTTTTAATCGGAGACGGCCGTTTTAAAAAATATACATATTTTAATGAACATATAATTTAAAATTTGATAAAATAAAAAATAAAAATAAATGTCTTCTCGAATATTTTTGCGTCTTCTCTGTCACAATAATACTATAATAATAATGTCATACTATATGTGTGTAAACAAACGTTTCCCATAAATATAAAATATAATATAATATGCATAATACACATAATATTAAATAATATTGCACTATAAACATGTAAATTGTTCAGTGCTGACACACACATACACTTATTATAATATTATAATATATTGTATATTTGTATGACGCACTAACTGTGAATTTAACAAAAATAACTCAATAAGCATGCATTTGTGGAACAAATGAAAAAGTAAAGAAGAATACGTATTGTCTAAACTGTCAAAACAATAATATTTGATATTATTAAAATTTAAAAATTTAACCAAAAATATTTAAATGTATTATAATATAAACCATGTTCAAACACTCAAAATATGCGAACATTTTACGCATAATAGAACTATTAAGCTGCAAATAATATAAAATATATAGTGCCTATAATGTAAAACAAATTTTGATCGTATACGGTTAGGTAATTATTCTACAATAAATTCTACTACGAATGAAAAAAAAAAAGAAACCTAAAAATGCATTACGTTAATACGTTCACAGATCTAAATAATATTATAATATATAATTCACAGTTGTCTGTCCCGTAATATATACATAAACATATATGTATATATATAATATACAGAAAGAGAGAGAAATAAACAGCCAGAGCAAGTCGATCGTACATTTAATATCGTAATGAAATCGACGACGACGTATGTGGTTCGGTCGGTAGCTCAATATTTTTCGTCCGTCGGTTTGCTATTAATATATTATATATACGTATATATATGTTTACATATACACACCACACACGCGTTAAAATAATAATAATAATAAAACACAGGTGAATGTTTATAGTAATTTAAAAAAGTTTGTACGATTTACGATTCCTATCGCACACGGGGTTTCAGACTTTTTATTTATTTCTTTTTTTTTCGATTAACCAAATGGGTGTTTATTTCCTGCTCATAACTACGATACCACCGTAGTAGCAGCTCCGACCTAATACCGACACGTCGACCTAATACCGGCACATTTTGCTGCTGTGCTTGATGGGCGGATCCCGGTCACATAATACACGTGCGTATATATCATATATTATATTGTACAGGTACATAATAATGCAATGTCGTAAAAATCAATTTATATCGACCCGCCACTGTATAGTACGATTCGCGTTCGTTTTCCACAAAACGCGCACGTATCTATCTCGTGTTCTATAGTCGTGTCATGTCTATAAGCTGCCGCAGATGGCGTTAGCGGTACACGGTTTAAGGTAAGACAGAGAGAGAGAGAGAGAGAAATAATCGTTAACCGAGAATAAGAAGTCGAATTTAAATCGCGCGCAACATCCCGTCATTGTCTAGTAATAATTTATAAATTCCAGCGTCTTAAATATAATATGTAAATGTTTTGATATAAATCGAGTTGACCCGTTCGCGAATTTGTATAGTCGCGGTCGTACTGCGGCACCAGCCACCAACGCAGTAATGATTACGAATCGGGAAACATTAATTAATTTTCCCGCTGTGCATTACGTTAATTATTACGAAGTTATACAATTCCATTTAACAAATCTACTCCTTTAATTCGTTAGGGTAATAAATACAGGACTTGAGATCTATTCGAAATCAGTTCTAAACATCCCTAAAATCTTTTAAAAATTCAAAAGTACCTAATGTTAAAATAAAAAATATTTATTAATGATATTCTAAATAATTTGTATTAAAATTAAAAAAATAATATTAATAATGATAATAATTAAAAGTTAAAATTCAATAATAGCCAACAGGTCAATATTAAAATATGATTCATAGCTATAGGCAATAATAAACTGTTTTTCAAAACGTAAAAGCAATATAAAATTATTCTACAATTCTACATAAATAATAATATATAATAATATTTAGTCATTTATACATTTGTGTATCAAATCTATTTATGTATTTAAAATAATTTAACAATATATTAAAATTTTTGTATTATTTTATTATTTTTAAATATATAAATTGACAAAATTAAAATCAGTAAACGAATTTAAGATTCTAGTTCTGAAAAAATGTATAATATATATAATATAAACATTATCGTTTAAATAGGTATACGACGTAAGACTTACAATATTTGTTTACAGTACCTATCTATAGGTACCAGTGTTTTTTTTTTTAATCGTGTATATATGAAGTAGATAGCGCTCGTCACATTAACGTAACGTCTACAATACCGTTTGACAATCATTGCAATTTTTTTTCAATACCACAATATTATGCGTAACATATTATCGTCATATAGTTATGAGTCGAAAGCCTGCTACGAAGATTGAAACGTCAAAACGTTTGTGAAATCTAATCGAATACAACTGCAGCAGCCAGTAGCAAACGCATCATACATCTGTATAATATATATAATATATATTTATAGGGCTTTCACGTCGAATTATCGTCGATCTGTCACCTTACACGAAGAAGTGCCACAGCGGCATGTTCCAGGTTATTAGTCACGCACAGAACATCACTTTTATAATATACCTACCTACTATTATAATCCTATTATCGTGTTAAAAAATGAAAACCCGATAATATGCACTACAAACGTGGTTTCTATAACATATTTTATGAATAATATTATAAACGCGTTTAATATAATATTGTGTGAATCAGTTGTTATTAAAATAGAAGCTTATACTATTATATAATTATATTATTTAATATTAAATTATATTATATTTTAAATGGTCGAGTACCGGACGAACGGCAATGATAATATAATAAATTATAAAGCTAGTTTTGGGAAAATATAATTAGCCAACGCGTCTTTGACAGGCTGCAGCAGCAGACTACAACTGTAGTACACTGATACTCATCGACGTGAAAAAAATCCAAAACGAGTTATTTGTATGAAAATGATAAGAAACCTGAGAACAACATCTCCTTTTTTTTTTACCCGTCTAAATTACATCGGTCACTTGGGCCCAAGTTATTATTTCAGTCGAACGCGTGGTGAATGTCTACATAAAAACAGATGCAACAGCAACGTGTCGAAATGTTATTGTTCCCAAGTGTATAAATATATTAGAAATATAAGCGTATCGCGATGGAGATCTGACAATCTTACATTTAATTAATATGTCTGTAGTAGTACACATTATTATTAGCCGTGTTCATGGAGTTTTTTTCAATTTTCTAAAAACCATGAGACTTTATAATTTAAGTTATAGCTATATGTGCTTTTAGTATATTGTATTATACTATATAATATAAATATTGAACTTTATACCATTGTGTAAAATAGAACTACGCACTTATTATTTCAAAAAACGTAACAATCGGGTTTAAAAATGGTAATGCTAAAATAATTGTTATCGTGCCAAATGTACTTACCTACCAATCAATTTAAAAAATATATATAACTAAACAAAAACATCAAATAATTATATAATATACTTTTTGTATTTCAAAATCGTTTTTATTCACACCACGAGTTTTCCTTCCGACTAACAATAGCTGAAGACAAATGGTTTAAGTAGCAAAACATGATTGGAAAGGTTAAAATTATGATTTTTATTGATACTTAATGTCTTTATATAGGTATTTTAAAACTTCTCAAATTATCAAGTATAACAATAAATAATATATTCTTGTCTAAATTATAGAGTTTATAAAATAATTGCTTAATAATAATATGTAAGTATCTTTAAAATTAAGAATAATTTATTAAGCTTTTAACAACTAATAATATTATAGTTCAGTGGTATAATTATACCTGGTGGCTGTGACTACCTTGGAGGTCACAAACACATATGTATTATCATCTATGCAATTTTATTGAAAACTAGTTTTTAGAATAAAAATATAGTTATTTTTTATAAATTAAAAATGTTTCAGGTATCGCAAAAAATGTAGTATTTTCATGTTACACAGTATACCATATGCCCGAGTGTGGATTGTTTTAATTTTTTTGATAAATTATGTTTATAAACACTGAAAATTTTTTTTTGATAATAGAGTAGTTACATTAAGTACACAAATTTAATTCTAATTAACGGTCTTGAAAATATAATCAAAAATTGTATATTTGTCACTGTGTACATAAAATTATTTTAGTTTTTAAGACAATTAACACAGTGACTTTTCGAAGAGAGGAATTAAAATTATTTGAAATTCTGTAAGATGTATAATTTATTAAGTTGTTAAAGTAGTTATTTGTGGGTATCAAAAACAGAGTAGTGACTTTTAAGATAAAATGTTATATTGTATTTAATATATAATCAACTGAAGGTGAAAGGTTACTTTAATTTTGAATTGAATAAACATTGTGACATAATTAATTAACATTTTATTATTGTTATTATTTGTGCGATATTGTTTTGAATCTGAAAATGAAAGAAAAATACGCGAGAAAATGGTTTGGTACTTACTGAAATGTCAAATTTACATTAATATTTTTACGTATACCTTTATGTTATCATATAAAATTTAAAATTTAACAGATATATCTTGAAAAAATATGAAATTTTGTGAGGAACAAATAATACTTTGATAATCAATTTTTGTTAAATATACAAATCTACAGATTAAATAGCTGTTAAGCCATAGGCGCAATTTGAGTTTTAAATTTGAGAGGGAAGACCATTATAATTTTCATGCATGTAGTGTGTGTATGCTCCCTGAGATGTATAAAGGTGGAAGGGGATATATGCAAACCATTTTTTTGGGGGGGGGCTATGATTGAATTTGAGGAGACTTAGCCCTTAAGTGAGCTTAACACAGCTTATGTGTTATAAGCAATAATAAAAGCGACCAATCATCTGTAAATATTGTAGTAGGAAGGTTAGGGTATCTATTTTGTAATGAATAAAGTCGTGTCAGTATGAAAACTTTATCGACACGTGACTTTCGGATCGATAATAATAATATAATATATCAATAAGTTGTTGCCGCAGTAACTAGCCGAATCTCGAGCACTTTCGGCTGCTATTACGCGAATTATTTTTTTACTTAATTTCGGGGACGATTTCATTTCGAAATTCATTAATCCAATAGATAATATTGATATACCTACGTCGTCGTCGATACGATCCGATAAGCAGTAGTTATATTAATCATAATATAATGTAATAGTCATAATATTTTTGTTTTTCAATCCTGTCGAGATTACCGCTAAGAAAAGTAACACACACACATTATTTTAATATATAGGTACCGATATCTACTTAGAAATCCCGAATCCGTAAGATTACAACGCTTTATTTCGATCTACATAACATTATTTAATTATCTTCACTACGGTGTATGCGATACGCGTTTTTAATCGAACAGAATATCTGATTGATTGCAGCACACGTTACACTATCGAACCGTACGATCGAAAAATTGTTTGTACACATATACTATAAGTAAGTATCTGATAGATTAATATTAAAAAAAAAGCGTTAAACCGAAATTTAATGCGTACAAACACCGTGGCGGTTTGGTCGCGTACTATAACCACACGTACACTACACTATATTATTACACGTAATGATTTTTTTGTATGAAAATCATAAATAAAGACGGACATTATATATTGTAATTATACGTGAAAAGACGTGTGAACTTTGCAATATTCCGTTATAGATCTATGCTGACGTTTTATCACGGGTGAAAAACGGCCTTTTATATAAGCTAACAATATATTTTGTTTTGGAATATTTGACGAATTGACTGGTTCACAATAAAATAGCTCACCCTGTTTACTGTATAGTGTATATGTATGTGAATTGTGCGTGTTTGCATAATGTGCACGTATACATTATAATATTAAACAGTTAAAATTTAAATGTATTCTCAAGAAAGTTTAATTTCTTCGTATAATTCATAAATGGCCGTACGGTATTAAGTGTTTTAATTAGTTTCAGATCTCTCGACAGAAACTTGTACAAATATAATTTGCATTTGTATTTGTATTTTGAATTTTTTTTAGTTTTTTTTTTGGATAAATGTGTATATACCTATATTTAAAAAAACACCGCATTATATATGAATCGTAAATTAATTAAATCTCTGATAAAAACCTTACCACTACTCACAATTTATATTTTATACGCATAGATATATACTATATATACGATAATCTGCATTCGTTTCGCCTCCCGTATAGTAATAAGAGCGTTGTAAAAAAAATATATTTTTAATTAATTTCAAAAACGACGATTTTTATCAGTTCCTTCGAAACGTAGTAGTATATTTGTTTGAGTATAATATAACTAACAGTTACATGTGTACAATGACCTATAGTTTCGTACTTGTTATAATTACTATTTGTATATTATATAGTTAAAAACCATATGATAGGTATACGCTAATACATTTTATTAAAATACATATGTTATAGCTCGATTGTTATATTTGACTTTTGAACGAAAGTTAGCGGATGGAATATTATTTGATAAAATTACGATTGTATACACGGGGGGGGGGGGGAATGGCGATCTGAAATATCACACACGCGTTAATATATAATACAGGGTTGATTCTTCACCACAGTGAAAGCATTTATTGTTTAAAAAATAATACATTTTACATTATTTCTTGTTTACATTTTTCACTCATATACATACATCTGTTGGTAAGTATTGACCTACGCATATTTAAATAATTCTAATTTCAAAATCTGAAGCAGGTTATACATTTCTACAATATATTGATATGGACATAAATGTTAAATATAATCATTATGTTAGTAATAAATAATAATTGAGATATAGATTGAGTTCACATCAGAGGAAACTTTATGATAAGTGAGTTAGTCAAGGTTAGGATCAGTGATCCACCATTCTATTCTAGTCTAAATTTAAAATGATAATATACCTAAATAAATAAAAACTGTTCAAGTAATGTACAATACATTAAATATATACTATAAACTTTACGGTTGCTTCGTCGATAAGCAAATAACGATGAGCTCAATGACACACACGATGCTTAAATTATTGCATTTGTATAGGTTTTTAATTTTCAAAAAATAAATTTATAATGGGGGTTATATAATTTTTACTTAATTTACTGGATTATATTATGATAGCAAACTGAGAACCGTATTTATTGAGTGTAAGAATTATTGTGTGCAACATAAATATATATGACGATTATTTTATTGTGAACCAGACAGTATAATATCAGAAAATGAAAACAAATATTTTTTTTTTTAATTCAAAGGAAATAAAATGGAATTTGCTGTCAAACTTTTCAATTAAAAAAAAAAAATTCCTTATAATATGACGTATATTATTATATTTCCAGAGATATTGTCTGGTTTTTGATGTAAAAGAATCACCCACTCTGTGTATGTACAATATTTATCTAATAAACATATTAGTATTTTTATATAGAAGTGCAACGTTATTTATAGATAGTAGTTATATATAGCATTATAATAAAAACGTAAGTACTTCTATAGTATATTGCTGGTGCTGGTAGTGTTGACAGCGATACTTTCCATGGTTCGGGCGGGAGGTGGGCGAGTGTGGCGTGAATGAGTGCGTAGAAAAATAATAAACTTTATTAGTTAACGCCGTTTCGGGGAAAATTATTTAGAGCTGCGCTTTAACACCCCTGAACGGTATTATACACGTATCTCTATTTATGAATTATATTTTATAATATGATATAATAAACCTACTCGTATAGATGTTTTATGTACGCTTTATCCGTATTGTTCTGCAACTCTCCTATTATAAATATATTAAATAAATAAACGGGCGCATATGCAATAGACGGTCCCGACGCCGCCGACTAGTATTTTTTGAGAAAACATCGTTTTTCGCGAAGCTCTTGAGATTATAATAATATAGTACACGTTTGCTCGCACAATAAAAAATATATCATTGGTAAAATATATAATATTATATGCTATCAAGGTGCGTGCGTGGCACTACCAAAATGAATCGTCGTCTCAAAATACGTTTTTTAAAAATCTAATATCTATGTGATAATATTATATTATAATTTAGAGAAAACTGCCAAAATAAAAAGCATCCGCATATATTGCATGAGTATATAACTTATAATAACGCTATACCATAATCATATTATTGTAGTGATTTACGTTTTGTATTAAACCATTTTTGAAATTATATAGATTTACAGTTTACAGATTAAACACTTGAGCAATATCACCATCATTGCCTACCATCTTTATATATAATATATCATATGAGGTATAAAAAGAGATTCTCCAAGTATGCACAGCATTCCCCTCAACTACATCACTACAAACTGTATCACTTGTAACGGTGAATTTTTGTAAATCATTTCTAGTGATTTGCCAAAATGTTATTAATATTTATTTAGAATTTTCTGAAAATTTGAACTCATCGAAATAGAAAATTAAACGAGTATAGTTCATAAGTTATAATCCCACTTTGTGAATACCAATATGTGAATGGTTGAATATAATAATATAATACTGTAGATATTCTGGGTTCCAAATATACGGTTATGTACATAAAATACAAAATAGATTTCATATTTTGTAAGAACTATTCGGGTTATATTAGTATTTAAATAAATATTACCGATTCAATTATTAGTCTTATGTATAATCCCATTATAATGGTTCAAACCATATATATACGCTAATTTATATAATGTGTTCAAATGTCTATAGCAAGCTTAAATCCTTATTGTACGCGAACAAAGTAAAATAACTTGAAAACGATATACATATACTTGATCAATAATTTTGGTTTCGATAAAAAAAAGGGTCAAATTTGTTCGATAAGTAACAGTTTGCGCGTGCACTATAAAGACATCATACTTCATACTCAATGTAATCATAAACAGTTTCTTAAATAATTTAAAATATGTATAGTTGAAATAAACTATTAATTTCATAATATAATTTAAAAATTAAAACCCATCATAGAGAACGTATGCACTATTAATAATATTATGTTGGTGGTTAGAATACAGTTTGGCGAATGGCGAATCACCATACATTAAAATAAATTATATACGTGCGGTTTGACCGACTTACCTTCGGAGCGAATTTGACGTACAAATGGATTTTCGTCTGTAACTTTTTGTCAACAGCCGAGTTGTGCGCCTGACACCATATCGACGTGTTGTGGTGTTCCATTTTCGGTATCATTTTCAGAATGGATTTGGTGGTAAACCGTCTGCTATCAGCTGCCATGGCATGGCTAGACGATTCAACGCCGTCTTCGATCGGATTACCGGAGCCGTCGGTCCAAGTGATCTATTTAGCAAAAGAGAAAAAAAAATGAATTTAGTAAACAAGCTGTATACCGATAAATTAAAATAATTATATATAGCAAATTATTTTCAGGACGATGGATATCGCGCAGGATGGACCGAAATTAAATAGAAAACGATTAGAATACGTTAAATAATTATACTGTAATAAACAGCTGATTGTTACAACAGCAGTTTATATAACACGGTAACCAGAGCTGATTAAATTATTGAAAAAGTTGCTGTATCTGGTGACGAGTTTACATGTATATTATATCGAACTACACGATTATAAACATTATTTTATTATTGTTGTTGTTGTTATTGTTGAATAACGGCGTGTATACACAAAATAAAAAAACTGTTTTTCTTTTTATTCCTCGACACGAACTTTAAACACGCACGCACACATATTACTTTTGATATAAGTAGTTCTCTGTGTGTATAATACACACATATTTATATATACATATTATAATAAACTAATAAGCAAGAAACGTGTGTATGTTATAATAACATTATCGTTGTTTTCAAACGATTATTTCCGGTTGCAGCAGGTTTCCGATTTGTATAAAATTAATCAAATAAAATATATATAATAATACGCAATATTAATTACCTAAACTTTTAAATCATAATTAAAAATTATGCGAAAAATATTAAAAATTTTTTAATAAAAATAAATTAATTAACCAGTAAACCACAAAACTCTGTAATTACAATATTTACACACAGTATACTATAATATACCATATAAAATACATATAATGTGTGTATAGCAACATGATGTTTAATTTGTTCGCAACTAAATATATGCGTGTGCAATTTACACGGTTTATGACGTGCTGCCAGAGGACTTTGCATGGGATTAGATTACACACCATCACCGGGTTGTACTCGTGATTTATTATCATAAGCAGTGATCGCACTGTACAATAAAGAGTAATATCGTAAAAATCGTAACAGTAATATTGTTATATACTACGGTAATATCGTTTTATTACGTACACAGCAGCATGCATACATGTGTTATATTATCTTACCGCATCGTCCACGCCCGAAAGAAATTATTAACCGAAAAAAGTTCGTTCTTCTACTCTTATTTTATCATTTAGGATTTTAAAACGCGAATTCGATTCATCACGATAATATCAGATATAGAGTACCTAAATAATATTATTATAATAATTACACGATTATTGTGATCGGATTCGCATATATCAATCTGTATAACGATATGCACAAGTACAAGCTATATAATTTATCATGCCATTTATTATAATGGGGTAAGGGGGAGTTTTATGTTTTTTACTGGAAACCGACGCGATATGATATACATTTTTCCGAATTTAATTAAACGATAAAAATATTACATTTTCATATAATTTTTAACAGTAAAGTTTAATTGACATTCGGAAAAAAGCAAATTGTTTGATATTATTAATGCACTATAATAACGTCCTTAAAAAGTCTTAAACAACTGAATAAAAATAAAAATTGAAATCACCCTGTATACAGCATAAACTAATATTATATTATAAGGGCTGTGGTTAGTGACGTTGACGTGCGACGTCTGCTGCAATGACGTGTTTATATACACACGGCGCGTATATGACTGCGGTCACAACCCCAATAGAAAATATACAAACAGTATACACAGGAGGGTGTTGAAGTTTTCATCTCGGGACGTTTATTCCAATACGTCAAACACCCCCGAAGGCATACATTTTTAGATTTCGGTAACGCGTTGCACGCGAGTCTGGTTAACGGTTCTAAATTTAACACGCGGCCCATCGACAGACGGATGAGAGTCGACTTTCCGTTTTCACTTCCTGCATCACAATATCATCATGTATAGTCAAAATATATATTTACACACACATACACAAGAATATAAATTTACGTTACATATAGTATACCGACTATCATCCCGAGATCCTGTGTATATAGGTTGTCTTTAACATCTAACCCGAAGCCCCTCCAATCTATAATATAATATGGTTTTTAATTAGTACTGCCGGATCGACTTTCGTATAAAGCAGTGGAATATTACTTCCGGAGTTTTCTTCTTCCTAGACTGAAAAAAAGCAACAGGAAATAGTGGCTCATATTCTAATGAAATAAACATTAATCCTTGCGATTTTATATAATGTTAAAATATTATTTGAAGTCAATCTGAAAATTTAATACCCTCCAATCTGTATAAATATATTATTATATACACAAGTATGCTGCTGCAGTAATTTATCTTACATGATTAACGAAAATTGTATAGTCGTATTACGTATACGTAGTCACGCATTAACAATATTTTAGATTGATAAGGGGACAAAACCCTATAAACTGGATGTTATTTACATTGGATGATAATAAATATTCTGATAGATAGCTAGTTTAATAAAATATAGGTAGGTGATAGGTAATTTGTCTAGAAACTTCTGAATTTGAATTTCAATAAAATTATAAAAATTGATTGATTATGATCAAACTGTTATTTTTATGGATAAAAAAAAACAATATGTCTAAACACACTTCTCGAAAAAAGCCATACCTACACAAATGGTAAAATTGAATACAACAATTAAACGCGTGCACACTTCACACATCACACGTATATTATATTGCTTGCGCGCGCCAACTATAACGTCAAGACAGAAAATTTAGTTTTTCAAACGATACGAAATCGTACCAAACTGTTATATTATTTTACTGTATATAAACAAAAACAATTTAATTTACATCGAACGACTCTCGTATACTATATATATATATATATAAATACCATGCATAATATATTATATATTATATGCTTACAATATTAAGCATGTACACCGGCGGAAAAACGTTAAGGAAATAGAGCGCACATCATTATACACGACGGCGTGGGCGTGTATTACTCCTTCGCCTACGCATTCCGGCCGAAGGTTAGGTAAATACGTTTATACATGTATATTGCCAATATACATATCCGCAACTACCTGTGCCCGAAATGTAACGTCGGAAATGTAAAATCGGAAAATGGCTGACTTTTTTCCTTTTTTTTTTTTATCAAAACGCTTACGGCGATTATTTCGTCATCATCAACAAGGATCGAATAACAATTATGATATCCGGCGTATTAATTAATTATTTCGGTCGTTGCAGTCATAATATCTGCACGTTTCAAAATTATTACTCGAATAAACACACCGCAGACGTAAACACAAACCTCTTGCGGATTTTGTATAGAGAACAGTTGTCCGCTGTTTTAGCCACGACTTGGACGTTAAAGCCGACTCGGCTAAGTCTATATAGTGTCGTACATTGTGTGGCTCGGTCATTGTACGCGTATGTGTGTTTAAGCATGTGTATACGATTTGTGTGTGTGTATATATATAATATATGTGTGTAGGTCATATTATGTACATTTAACTGGTCACCGAGTGGGATCGAGCGCAGGTCAGGGATGTATAACGATGACCAGCGGGTAAATTACACGATAAACATACGCACTTTTGCATACACAATATAATATTACGTATATGTTAATATAATAAAATATGTGTGTGTAGTACAGTCCGCCGACGATGACCGAATAGGACGACACGGAAGGGGGTGGTCATAGGGGCGAAGGGATTATAACATTATCCATATATTATAATAGTGGTGTGCTATAGGGAGTCCCGAGACGATTTCCCACGGCGGATACACAAGTATAATAATATAATAGTGTGCTAGGTATAATATTATTATGTCGCTGCAGTGTGCGTCACGTCCGAAATCGCGCGTTTTACAATATGTTTTTGCGGTGTACCTCTATTCCGTCTTCGTGTTGTAAATTATACATATTATATATATATAATATTATGTAATTATATATATATATAATACCTAAGGGTACCGACCATTTCGCGAAGGGTCGTTTTATTTTGTTGTATTACTATTAATATTATTACTGTTCTTATCGCGTTATTATTATTATTATTGGGACCTAAATACTATAGTATACTATAGTAGGTACATTAGTAGTACTATTACTTACGTACGTAAATATATAATACATGTTATCGCCGTCAAACATACGTGAATTTACGTTAATGACTATAGTGAATGTCGTGACTAGGAAACACCGCGGTTAATGCATATTTTGTTGGTTCAGTAAGTGATACATTTTTTAGCGATTGGTATTTACTTGGTATAAAGTCGATGGGTCCTGCACTTTCCACGACTGTCAAAAATGTTTATTGAATTCGATTTTCGAAATAAAAACCGGTCTGTCTTGTAAAGTCACTGCAGGGCCGTACTGATTTACCGCGGACCCGCGACAAGACTATATCGGGGGTACAACAGACAATTTTTCTTCTTCCGAGGATTGGACCAATTCGGGGATTAAGGAGTAAGGACATATTTTTACATCTGGCGTTTGTCTAAAATGTTCTGATGAACAAAATACGAAATCTTTCGTGGGTTAAGCTGCTCCGGCACTGCCGTGCTACGCGCGTTATATTATTACATATATTATTATATACTGGACGCGTTATTATTATTTAAACGCACTAAAACGGGAAAGCGCACACAAAACGACTTATAATTATACGCGCAATACATCATATCGCAACTAACCGCGGTACGTATAATAATATGTGGTATGGCGTATATATTTTTAAACTATTTAATTTCCACTCGGCGTGCCTAATGCCTTCCGTACGTTATAATATACCGCCGTGCATAGTACTGATATAGGATGTTAGATCCTATCGAGTGTAATATGTATAAACGACGATATTATTGTAAGTAATATATTATATAGTACACGAAGGCGGGCACGCTATACGTATAGTTAGTTTGCGTTTTCGGTAAACAAAATATTATTATTATTATCATTATTATTATTATTATTATCCTACGTTTACCGCTAAGCTACCTTTCCACACATCGTATTATTTCCGTACTATACAATATTATATATATTATATTCGTACTACCTATAGGCAGAGATTAAAACGCAGTCGATTGTTATGATCGTGGTATATAATATATAATAACATACACACGCGTGCGCGCACGAGTTTCTATATCCGCAACAGTGGATACATATTAGGCACATAATATATTATTATATTTAAAGCTCCATCAATCATGCGGGTAACCGCCGACGTTGGCCGAATGATACTTAAACGGATCTATCTGTACCTGTATGTACCGAGTATCTACTCGCATATATGGATGTGTAAAACGCTACCATTTTGTCGGGCTTACTATTCAAACTCTCGACCGGAACTCTGGTGTTTTTAGTATGAAATATAACTGATGATGACCGCTCTCGGCGCATATTATACTCAATACAAAGGTATAAATCGTATTTTATTATTCTGTATACATCGGATGATATACGTAAGTACTATATAAATCGAGTGGTTTGTCGAGCACGACTACTCCCATTTTTTCCCCCGATAAACAATTAATTCAAATCCTGATGCATTTGATAAAATATTCATTTGGAATCTACATTGCTTAAAAATCAATAAATTTCTAAAGGCTAATAACAATTAAAAAATTGTATGGAAAAAAAATGTGATTACACACAATTTACAACTTGTGAACTTTGCAAATTAAACAAAATATAAATTAACTCGATTTATGACAATGATAATATTATGAAATGTATACACATTGAAATTCTGTTTGTACATAGTATATTTTACTGCATAGTACTTATGAATAATCGATATAATACCAAACGACCCAAATATGAAAAAAAAAAATAATAATTAAATACACTGATAAACAAAGAGATGGGTATCGAGCAATTTCATTATTAATTGTATAAAAATAACAATGTACCTACCTATTTACATATTTTATGTGTAATTTTATGTAGTAAAAAAAATTTTATTATTCATATTCTTTACTGGGTGAGGACTGCATACAATTTCCTGCAGCGGGTGTCTTCGCCAACACCACTTGATGTCGTCTTTGCTAGCCTTCTATGGCCTTATAATATATACATTATACATAATATTATTTTATAACCGAGACATGCTTATTTGTTTTTAGCGCTATCCCGTTATCATCTACCGTTAGCCTTACCTATATATGTATATATAATTAGTAAATAAAAATGCATAGCATGGCAAGGTATTTTAAAATGTTCATTGCGCGATAAAAATAATAAAACTCGTGTTCGACTGAAAAATCCATAAAACACGCGCGTTGCCTCTTGGTTCCATCCATCAGGGAATAAATCGCGTATGAATAATATATTATTATTTATTGTATTATTAGCATAGTGATATAACGCAATGGAAAATCGGTTATAAAATATCTGTTAACTATAATACGTACTTTGCATAAAACCGTTCGGACACTCAAAAAACATATTATACATAATATCGTATTATAATCACAGCTTACCGATATACTTTGTTTAAAATTATTTATAAAACGTATTTTTTACCATTTACTCGCTGCACGGAAATGCGTGGAAGGGAACGAGAACAATCATATTATAGTGCGTATATTTTAATACAGGTACCTATATACCAAGTACGTATTTCTATTTTAATTTAGACATTTTTTTTCAATACACGTTATACACGTTTAAGACATATTATATATTACCCGCATAATACTTATATTGTATAATGTACCAACAGCTAGGGTGCAATATCACAAAGATCTGACGTATGTAAATAGTAGATATATAGTAATGTAAAAGTAATGCACAACACATTTTTTAGCGAATAAATAAGTAGGTATACAGCCAAAAAAAAAAAAAACAATTACAAAATGCATTATGTTCACAGTTCAACGGGTAATACAACATTATACTACAAATAAAATAAGTATTTTTCTCAATTTTAATCCGCCATAAATAATAATAATCGAAAAGCATTTAAAAAACGATTTGTTGCATTTATCATGATTATTATATTTCATTTTAAAATGCCTTACGAATATATGAGTCTATAGCGATATACCAGAAATAAAGGATCATAGTATTTTAATTGTATACACTGGTATTATTACGATCCCTGATCGAATATAATATACATATTAATACAATATGGCCGCGAGAAAGACAAAGTTTACGAATATTTTTCTCCGTTTCTCCCTCGAGACTTGGAAGAGTTAAAAAAACCTGCAGTCGCATACCGTCAATAGAGATGTGCAGTTAATGTGCAGAAAAAACTTGCGGGGAATGAATAATTCGACAAGCGATTATTGACGTCTGCCGTGCGGCCGAAGTAGATTGGGAACGGAATACCTTTGACATTTATTTCGACTTAATAAGATTATTAATATTTTGTAATTTACCACTGCAGTACTGTATGGCCCTATTTTTACAGTTGATATATGATAACCGGCGAATACTTATTACGCTGAATTATAAATTATAATGTATATATTATGTCAGGCTGCAGTGTGTTGGCGTTCGCGTATAAATGATGCGCATAATATTGCCGCAAAAGCACTGGCAAACATTTTATGTAGAACCGTTAGTTGTCCGCAGAATATTGTATACAATTAAATGGTCCAGCCGTAATTAGATCTATCTATATAATAAAATATGTACACGCATATATCGTCATATACGTACATAATACGCGTACCTATATTAATACTGTATTATTGTTTATTTATTATACGTATATTTTTTTTTATCCCTAGGAAACTACCTATGCATATAATAGGTAAATAATAAAAATAATATGGACACAACTATATACAAAGCCTTCACGTCGCCGCCGTTCGTGGATGGATAATCTCATTTTCGACGAGTAATATAAAAATATAACGTTATTACAAAACAGAGCGATTGAAATATGTTTTTTTATACCCCCCGTTGTCGGTTCGATTTGAGAGCGTATCGCGCAGCCCAAGATTACGTCATTTTTTTTTCGAATAATCCAATTTCTGCGTGTATGTACACACACACACACATATATAGCACTGTTCGCAGCAATGACCGTGGATCCTCTGACGTCGTTACTTTTCCAGCTCTTGCCGCGCGGCACTGATAATAACAACCATCTATTATGATAATAATATATAATATACGTTATAATAATAATATGCTGTACTCGTATACTGCTATATACTCGTATTATAATAATCGAAGCGGTTATATGCACGAGGTTTCGGATGCAACATCGACAGTATTTCGATTGCCGTGGATGTCGCATACCCTAGTTATATCACAAGACACACAACGGAAGCGAAAACTATATAATATACGCTGATATACAAAAAATTGTAGTCCCGGTCAGGAAGTTTAATCAACAAATCTTTGTAGACTTGGCCTCGAAGTCAGTTATTATTTATCATTATTTTTTTTATTTTTACACAGAGAAACGGTATTTATAACAGTACTTTCGATGACAACTCTCTTTGTTATTCCTTATCAAAAATGAGTTATTAAATTCCAATACTATAGTAATGGCCACATGCTACATATGCGATGTACACATATTATAATATACACGTTCACGTATTGCTATAGCAGTTTAATTTTTGATTAAAACGCTTTTAGTTGTTAGAAAATACCCATTATGATTCAATTTTGGAAAATAAAATATGTCCATACTGCGACAATCTACGAGTTGTTTTACAATCTAATTATATTATGTTTTAGCTGAAATCGAATAAGTTTTATTTAAAATAAATAAAAACGGGTTTATCAGATCAGACGGGGGATGCGGGATCTGTAACTGTGGTTTTTTATATAATATATATATATATATATCATTATATCCCTAAGGGATCAGTGACAGAAAAAAAAGGTTAAAACCCCTGACGCATAGAAATGTGGGCTGTTTATATGGCAAAACGAGAAATCCTAAAATGAAAACAAGAACAAATAAATCGGATACACAATATAAACATAATATCATATTGTTATATAATTAATATAAAGTCTCATCATATAGGTATGTACTATGCTAGGAGTTACGAGTATAATATTATAAACGATTGATTTGATAACAAGTAATTAAAACGACTAAATTATAGGAACTCATTAGGATAAATATTATATAATAATCGATTTTCGTGTTTGAAAGTTCGGTAAATGAATAATGATAATAATTAAGTATAATATAGTCCATGAGACGCGGTCGGTCGTTTTAAAAGATCGATGCATACCAGCAGCTGTATTATAGGTACCTACGCTGAAACTCTATATTATACTTGGGAAAATTTCGGGCGTAGAAGATTTTTCGCGCACGTCACGACTTGGCAATAATTATTATTGTGTTCGGGTGTACAGGGTGAATCGGGTTTTATCGTCGTGTACCATAAACGGACGACAATTTTATAAATAAAGATACATATTTTTATAAAAACGTGAACTATACAATAATAAAATATACCATATTTGAAGATGGAAAAAAATCGCGTGTTTTTAAACGATCGAAACTGAATATAGACCAAATTGTTCGTGTATTAGACGTGTCCGGTTCGTGATCACCCCGTACACACGAGTTGATTGCTGCGGCCGAGGAATAAATTACGCTCGCCCTGCTATCCTATTACTATATATTATAATGTATCTGTCATAATATTTATAATAATATGTACGCGACACTGTACAGTCACCGACGTGACGAACACCGCATAAATTATTGTCGACGCTAAGTACGACGCCGCGGCAATTCGTTACAATACTATGATATATTGTACGTCGTTAGTATTTGTCCGCGTTTTGGAAAATCACCGTATGGTAATTATTATTATACTGAAATGTGTGTATATTATAAATTGTTATAATTTGTAAGCTGCGGTGAGCACGACCTGCACAACGAGGCTGCAGTGCAATCGTGACGGGTGTAACTGCGCAAGTATTACAGCTTTACTATATAATATAGTATAACCACGTGGTATAATGCGACTGTTACCATATACGGTATAATACAAATTATAATATATTAAGCGTATAATATTGTAATGTACCTGTAGTTTATATACTATACAGATTCGATGCTCATTATTATGTTATTTAAAATTATAATTATAATAATAATATATTATACTTTTCGACTACTTGACCTGCAACGTACGCGTGGCGCATGTGTACCGCGGTAGCGGCTCTACGCAGGACATACGTGGTAATGAACGCGTGGCTGTTGATGTGCAGTGACGATGTTGTTATGTATGGCTGGTTTTAAGGAGAGGAAAAGACTTTTAAAAAATAACACAGTCTAATTAGAAAGCCATTTTAGAAGCCAATTATACATTATTCGGCCAGCAGCGCTGAGTTCAATTGTCAAGTTAAAATTTTCAAACTATGATGAAGACATGTAGTTATATTTTAAGCTCACTCCCAAATTCAGCATAAGCCAATATAGTCAGCGTCATGTGACTATAATTAGAAATTCTTCAGTAAACTATGAAATAATGTAATATAGTGCTAAACTACAATAGGTATACAATATTATGAAAACATTATTAATAATAACAATACGTAAGTAGGTATATATGAATTATTTATTTATAGGTACCTATAGTAAATCTGTATATAAGTAATATAAGTATTTATTTTACTTAATCAATTTATTGCATCCATACCTACTCACATCATCATTATCATATGGCTAGTTTGCGCGCAAATAGTTTTAGGTTTTTCGAATGTACCTAAATATACTTAACCGCTTCAGGTAAAACTATGTTAAACCATATACACGTATGTAAGTTTCTATAGACAAAATTATAAAATGTTTCCACGCTAGAATATATCGGTAAACACTAAATTGCCGCGTAGGGAATGTCAAAAAAATGACACTTTTCAATTATTAGGGTTTTGTTTTTCATAAAATCTATATGATAATGTATATATATATATCAATATGCAATGTACATAATTTATACATATTACATACATAGTGTAATACGTGTACGCGATAACATTATAACTTGAAGAATTCCTCGAGGATTTCGAGTGACGTTTGAGATGATATTATTATTACCGAGGCGAATTTCGGGCGTTTGAAACGAAAAAGCCTCTCGTCTCAAAGATCTATCGTTTCGAATATGCGTGATACGTCATGTACGTTTATATAATATATAACTGTGGCGAGCTATATATATTATAGGATATATATATATATATATGGTAAGAAAATATTATATGCGTAATATTTTTATCATTATTTTTCGTTCTGATCTCGGTTTCCACTATTGCTGGTCACTCGTTTCGTAACAAATCAAAACTCAAATTGTTTTTCTCTATGCAAAGGTTGCAAGTTATCATACAGAAATCCGATCGGTATTTGAATATATAATCTAGGATTGTAGTTATTCCTAAACGATATAACGGGATGAACTCACTTAAATAAAACTCATTTTTACTGCACGAAATTGATGCTAATAATAAAACATATTATAATAATATTTAGAAATATATAAGTGACAGCGCGTTGTACACGTGTCATATAATTTTTATCAATTATATTCTATGTTCTACGTTGTCGAAGAACTGTCTGATATCCTGTTAACTACTCTCGTAGATGATTTCGTTCAATATATTTGATATTCCGCTGCGTTATGTAAAAAGCCAATAGAATTTTACAAGTGTTTAAATGATATATATATATATATCATAGGTACACAAAATATTATATAATATAATAACATAATTTGGTTAAGTTTAACGTTAGTATACGGTTTAATAAGGGAAAGTCGCGAATAGGTATATTATAATATAAAGCATCCGAACACTGAAATATAGTATACCTATACCTACAAGGTTTGTTATTATTATTACGGCGTACCTATGTAGTTGCACACGATGAGCGTTCGGAACGTGTATACGGTGAAAACAAGTCCGCGGAAAGTGATTTTAAACCCAAAACACCTGCTCGTTCATATTATATTTACGTTTACCTTGTTATGTATAATAAAGCCGAACGAAACTGATATATTTCGACGCAACTCCTCCGCGTATAGTGTTTTTACTTTAAACATTTACACTATACCTATATATTATTCAGTAAAAATCTACATACATCTACAGTTATCCCGGTTTAAACATAGCTACTGAACGTCGGTTACATATATAGCTATTTAGGTATCTAAAAACAATTTGTACACATACCGCGAGCGATTTAATACATATATTACACACATATACACATGCGTAATGAAAAAAAAAATGCAGCGAGAAAATATAATTTTATTGTTGTTCCCCGCGCGATTCGTTTATAAATGTATATAACAAATACAACAGGCGTTTTTTGATAGCCATCTTGGAAATCACTTTCCGACCGTTAGCGACAGATCTATTTATGCGATCTCCATTTTCGTTACACCACGATGCCAGACAGAGATAAACAACAGCCCTTATATAATTTATCGTCGTAGTATATTCTGCAGTGAGCCGCGCGCGCACATACGCACACCTCGAAACCAGCTATAGTGGACAAAAATAAATAAATAAATAAAAAATGTTCGGTTAAAAAAAATATAGGTACATGTTTTATTGTTTTACAATCGTACATCGCGGGCCGGACTAAAATTTTTACGTATAATAATAATATGGGATTTCGCTCAAATTATATTTTCACCGCGGGAAATAAGCGATGTCGACTTTGTTCACTGGTATATCAGAATTTATAAAGGATAACACTGCAGCTGTATACGCCGCAAGTAAAGTTACAGTATTATAAAAATAATTATATTATGATGGCGTGTGTAGCAGATACTAATATAACGTTACGACTCACCTCGAACCGATAAAAATGACTAACGTTCTGACTTGATAAAAAAAAATAAAAAAATAAAAATCGAATAACTATATACACTTTGACCAATATGTAACCCGACAAAATATAGCTTATTATCATTAAATGTCGTAAACACCGCTGTATTATAATGTATGCAAAATTATGCAAATAACGAAAATTATGAGTATGTTTTTTCCGATTCGACGTTAACACAGATACACATTATATGTTATATTTATTAATATTGCGTGCGGAATAAATTCATAACTCATGGTATACCTGCAGTTATATATAACTATACGGTCCTAAGAATTTCTGAAACGAGTATAGTTACAATAAGTATATGATACACAAACACGGAAACTGATATGATGTACTTTCAATATCGGAAATGAAATGTTTTTCAAAAAAAAAAATGTATAATCATTATTGTAACATCGTATATTGTTTATACGTTTGAAGTTTTTTTATTAATATATGTATTATATTGATGGGACAACGCCTAAAAAATATTATTCATTATTGTTATTCAATGAATTGAGATAATTTCGAATTTTATCATTATACTTATTCCTATATTTATTTGTACATGATTTACTACAATGGTATTTAAAGTTGCAAACTATGCCTCCATAATTCTTATTTCTACACTCGTATTTGCTTGTCTTACAAAGTTGTGTTATATAAGTGCATTAATTATTCATCATCATCAATATTATTTAGGTATATTTTACGAGTAATAAAATATTAACTAATTTTTATTTTTATTTATTTTTGATCGATTTATCACATGAACCCCTTTTCTCTTTAATGGCACAACTATCCAAAATCTGAGTTTTGGAATTTTTAAATATATATATAAAGACTATATTTTCAAAATTTTGAAAATCTTCGTATTACTTCAGAGTTAAGGAGTGTTCTGTGAATATACAACTTCAAACGACTACCTTCTACTGTAAACCATTTAGTTGATATTTTGCACAAAAACTTTGGCGTATCAAAATCTAAATTTATTGAATAAATCGTTTTGGAGTTACATAATTTTATGTACCTACCTACCTGCAGCCTACATACTAAAAAGACAATGAATTGACGAGAACAAAAAATAATATTTTATCTTATTATGTTATTCAAATCGTCCAAGCAACGCATTATAGAAACATTGTCCGAAGTCATACCCAGTTTTGTGAATCGCGCAATTTGAGTTATAGAAGTAGCACAAATGAACATTTTAGTGGAGGCGTATGTGCCATGTGCATATATGTGTGCGTGTAGTTTATACATGTATAGGCACGTCACACGCATTATTAATACATGCAGAGTTTAAATAGTAATAAAAAAAAAAATAAAACATAAATGTGTATACGGGTTTTTCTTCTTTGAAACGCGCCATAAATATTTCAATTGTGCTCGCGAGCCCCCCCGCCGTGCGCTCGCCGGCCACCGCAGGGGTCAATTATTGCTGTATTTGGCGCCGCAGAGCCGCCCGCTGCCGCGTTTAACGCGCGCGCTGGCAGTCGACGATATTGCTGTCCCTTTATACGGCTACATATGTACCTACACACACGGTGGATAGATACTTATTAGTACATATAAGCGTATAAAACACAAGTAAAATTAAAAGTATTTATTATCGCAACCAACCGACAGTAATTGTAGTGGTGCACTTAGTACAGTAAGTACATGATGGGTATTTACTGTTGAGTAGGAAAAAAAAATGATAATCCGTCCGTTTGTTCGTCGTGCAGTGCAGCACTGGACCCGTCGCGACGGTATATATGGTCATTATTGCGGTGGTAATATACACATACAAAACTTGGGACACGATTTTTGGAGTTTTTCGTCTGAGAAGTTAAAAACAAAACTGATGGGATACGTAATTGTGCGACACACGTAATATATACTTTAATTTTTGGAGGTAGTTTTTTTTATACGGTTAAGCTGAAATCATTTGTTCCTTTTTCTTTTTCTTTTTTTTTATTATACATACATAATTTATATTGTACCCTACACTGCTACAAAACCGGTGAATTACGGAAGTCTCGTCCGAGATTAAGACCGTACTACCTATAATAGCTATTAGGTCGTTTATAAACTTATGGACGAGCCGCGTGTGTACCGATATAATAAATGAGCAAGAGACAAACGAGTGCAGCAACAGACCTACATAATATATTATTATTATTATGATATATTCAGTTTACCTACTGCAGGCTACTATGCAAGTATATTACGTCATTTTGTTTTCTATTTCGTCGGGCGCCAACGAATATTACGTGATAATGTGCGTACACTATATATAACATATAATATTGTATAGGGCGCGAACGCGGCAATAAGCGATCATCATTATCATCGTTATACGACGACGTTTTACAAACCTATGTGCGTACTATACGTATATGCATTATGGTTATTATTATTATTATTATTATTATTACTATTATTTTATGTATACATGCGGCAGTGGGAAGAGAACGATTGTAAAACGTCGATAATTCATAATATTATAATACATTATTCATGCATTGGTACACATAACTATTATAGTATTATACACACACGGTGGCGATTTAAACATTTTATATATTAAAATGTCGGACGTTTCGATAATGTTATAACATACCTAGTGAAAATCGTAAAGATAATAATTATCATCAACCGCGAAGTGGCCCGGGGCTGCAGAGGACTGCTACAGTGAAACGCGTATAGTGTATACGTATATTTTTATAAAGGCGAATTAATAGGTGATCATTCGTTATTAACCGGTTGTACACTAATTTTTGTTGTCGAAAATTGAGATTTTTGTGATGAAAAACAACATAAATAATGTTTTTATTTAGTTGGAGGTATTAGATTACATGTTAGTAACACGAAAAATCTAATTTTTTATTATTCATACTTTTTTTTAGTTTTTTTATTAACATGAAAATTAACTAAGAATGTTAGTCGTATAACCCGTGTTAAATGAATATGTTATATAGGCTGTATAGTGTGTATAGAGTGATCCATTTAACTAGTTTCATTGATTTTTGACATTAAATATTTAATAAAATATAATTATTTTGATTAATGAGCGAAATTTCGGTACTATAGTTGTTTTCTGGCCATTATTTCAGTTATTACACAGCGCAATAACGACCCAGATATCCTAGACATCTTAACTAGTGCCCTCAAACAATACACAAGTGATAAATAATGTATGTTTAAGCATACTCAATACATTTCTCTAGATTTTTCTACAGTTTCTATAGAGTTATACTAAAATATCTGCAGAAGCCCTAAGCCCCGACCTCCTGGGAATTTTGCCTATTTGTGTCACTATTAAAAATATAGCTAGTGTAAAATAGGTGGTTTTTCCGCGATAATCTGCACGGTGCGAATAGATGGAGTTAGTATTTTTATTTTATCCCCCCTTTACCACTGTGAAGTAAAATAATTAATAACGATGAGCTCACAAGATACCGATAAATCGCATCACACACACACATCACATACACATATGTTAGCAAAAAGAAAACGATACGAAAAATTATTTTATAAACTGAATAAATATAATGCGATACCAACGAGCTTTTTTTATATACATATGACGACGCGCACACAAGCGTTATTATTTTCTACAGTAGACAATAATATTATATAGTGTATTGAATTCTCTGCGACGGTATTAATTTGAAAAACAAATATTTCGTGCACGCGATTATGTTCCACCGCGGATCGATGGAAAACTGTGGGTATTATATTAATATTTCCATTGATATACATTATGCGCGGCTACTGCCTATTTATAATAATAACCAACGGTTTCTAAAACAACGTTATTAATTTTTATTTAGATTAATATAAGGAATAATAATAATATTAAATCGTATTATAGGTATTACGTGTAGACACAAATTCAATGTATATATTTTCAGACAAGGTAACTATAAATACATATATATATATATATATACATAGGTACCATAATGATAATACCTGTTATGCTATTACAATATTCTATATTTTATATTTTAGGAGAATTAAAGATTTAAACGCTTTATGTGACGTATATTATACAAGATTGGTAATTGAAATAAGTATTTAAGTATTTAACATCATATTAAAATATATAGGTAAGTACCTAATATATATATATATATATATATATATATTAGATATACCGCAACGATTTTAACTCGCATCCGTTTAATAGAACGCAAAACATATTTACAGTTGATTGATTATAAGCGTTAATAGCATTATTGCATACAATCGCAGCTTATCGGTTATTTGTTAAAATTTAAGCCAAATCCTTTTATATTAGTTCACTATGATAATACAAATAACAGAGTAAAATGGATTCTTCTGATTTTTTTTTTTTTTTGTTTAGAGTCTAAATAAAAGTTCAAAATTAAATTGACGAATTCAGTCAATAAAATACAAACAACTGATTTGGAAAAAAACAAACATCATCGCATATACCTAGTTTTGAACAAACAATTCTAAATACATTGAGATCCCTATCCTAAATGTTTAAATATATAGCTATATTAAAATACAAAGAAACTTTTAAGACGAGCTGCAATGTTGGCATCATGAAACCTTCGTGAGTTTCTTTTCGGTATAATTTTCGCAGTATGGGCTAGCGCCTTATTATTATTATTAAGACTACGCTCATTATAACTACATTTCTCGTCCGGAAGTCATTATTTTGTGGTTTTACGATGAGTTGGGTGATTTGTGACTGCACGACACGGCTTTGTTTCAAATCGTATATAAAATACGATACGCGTGGCGTTCGAAAATGTATATTAAAACGAATATGTGCTTACGTACATCGAAATATTTCATCCAAACACGTTCAATAAAATATAAACTTTGTCAAGACTTCGAAATCGCTGATGGGACAAAAATCAAAAGACAAACGATGTTTATACAAGAAAAAAATTAGTCGTATTAAATTCTAATTTACAGAAATTGAATAACATTTTCAAATAAAATTATATGTACCTATACGTGTATTATAATAATATTATTTTATATTTAGGTACCATAAGATTAAATACCCATGTGCATGCATAACCTTTAGTGAACTATAGCTGCTTTGGATATTGGATATGTGCTTGGACATATAATATAATATAATGTGCGACATTTTTATTATATTATATATGTTATCAATATTGTAGTGTTTTTGCGTTGATTATATTTGAACGTTTTTTTTTCTTCTCTCAGTCTGGTCGTTGTAATATAGGTACACCAACCCAAAACTCGACGTATAATAACAAAATAATAAGTTTTAACCATAATAATAGGTATACATTGTAATGGCGTCCTCGCCGCGAACGCGTCATTCGCGCAAATCTGACAGAAATGTGCGTGCAGAAAAATATCGCACCGCCCCGCTCACGTCGTTACCAACACCGGTAGACAACCAGTCCGGTCGTTTTACTGCATATTATATTATACGAGTATAATACCTAATTTAAACTTCGTTATTATATCATCTTGTGCCTATGCTATACGCTTGCAATAATAATAATATGTACAGGTAAGCATTACAAACTCTACCGAATTCCTTCGGAAAAAAAAATAATAATAATTCGTATTAGGTATGTTAAATTCGAGTTTTTATTCGTCAGAGTATACATTACGTGATATTTATATGTTTAATATTATACACTCGTTTACAAATAGTGCTGGACAGCTGTAATCCACGCTATATAAAAAATCGGTTTTCTGATGTTTCGTGACTTGTCAAGATAACTTCTTCTACGATAATATAATATATAACATAAATACGACATGTCGTATGCAATAATCTATATATTTTAACGTAATAAGTATAAACGGTTCGTATACTATAAATCATATATTATTAAATACGCTGCCGTTGCGATATAGTATAATAATATACGCAAGTAGATACGATGTGTTTATTAAATTTAATTTTACGTTTTAAGCTATAATATCATATTTAATAGTTGATATCAGTCAAAATCATCTATTCACTGTAGTGCGTTCGTCATATATTATTATTATGCACTCAAGTGGTCATTTAGATCGAAAAATTAAAAAAAAAAAAACTACACTCATGGATCAATTATTTTATGAAACCATTCCGATGAAATAAAATAGCGCGAAATTATTTATAACGTATTTATAATAAACTCGTGAGCAGTAAAATTATAATATTTCGAATATATAATATATAATATATATATAATATAATATATAATATATCGTTGTTCGTATTTTACAGAGGTTTTCATTGGAATTTTCAAATCTACTCGTATATTATATACGTAAATACATGAACCCGTGAAAAATATAGATGACTCAGCATCTTGCTTATCGTCTAAATCCTAATATTTGTGTTTCGAGGTCAGGTGTTTTGATCAAGGCTTAACAAAGTCACTGCACGTTCGCATAACACATGTTATTAGGATTAAGGTAAATATAAAATAAATTAAATTATTAATAATATATACATAGGGATCACTAAGTATGCTTACCACAATTTAATCCTTAAGCAGTTAATTTCTTAAATTATTGATTTTTGAAATTATTAAGTATGCCTACCTAAAGACTATATTTTCAAATAAATGTTTAGATTCTTTTTTTATATAATTCAAGAAGTGTCCTGTAGATATACAAACTACTATTTTTTTGAAGTTATATAGGGTCACCCCTTTTCATGTAAATTGTTAAGCAAATAACTATTTTTAAAATGATGTATCTAAATAAAAATTCAAAGATTAATTGTTGAGTTAGGTGTATTTAATGTTGTATAGTAGAATCAAAATATGTTTGTAAGAATTATGACAATTTTAAAATTGATATTATACTAATAATTATTGGAATATACAACAACAAGTATAACATTCAATATTTTATCATTGTATTTAAATATTTGTAAACATTTTCTTGTGGGTAATAAAATATTAGGTTTAATTTAAAATTGATTTTATTATAAAAAAAAAAAAAACGGGGGTAACACACACGTTTGATGAATCACACTGTATATCAAACGCGCGTTTCCCCGCGTGACCACAGTGTCGTGCGTGCTCTATTATAATACATGTATATTAAAATATTATTATAATATAATACAGTAGCTCACGACTTATACGGTAGGGCGGCCGGCTAGGTTTTCATTAAGTAATTATAATCGTTCCGGTTGAACCGCGCAAACCGATCGGATCGCCGCGCGCGTAAAACGATTACCTAAAAAAGTGATGATACCTACCCCTCGGGTATTAAATTATCAATCACCTTTGCATATATTTATGCACACCTATTTGGTATTATATTATGTATCGTCACACGGCAATAATATGCGTATGCACTTCAGACACTACGTCGTATATTATACTGTATACATTGCACGACATTAACTAACGATTTAAATTCGATCAAGTCGAATTCGAAAACGAACTCAAAGAGTTAAAATAATATTTTATAACATTCGTAATAATAATATGATGTCATATTACATATTATATTACATGTTTTTATAAGTAATACAATTTTAAATAATACGATTAGTAGTGTGTCGCGGAGTTATTTTATATGTTGTGTACGGTGTACTTACGATTTTTAAACTATACATTTTTAGAGGCAAATCGGTGAAATTTAATCAATAGGCAATTATTTTAGTTATAATAATATATTATAATGTTATGCTATTCGTGCGTATATTACATTGAACTTGCAGGGCCGTGATTCGATCCGAAACCTGAACACGCGTTACCGTCACAGCCAATGCGGTGTGTACGGCAACGGTTCCTCCGGTCGATAAAAACTAAAGTACTTGTATATAGCTGCGGGTTAAAGAGCGAAAAACGTAGACTACCCATGATATTAATTATAATCTGTTAACTTCTGTAGTTGATATTCTAAAATTTCCAAATACACTCCGACGCAGTGTGAACTGCTGCTGATAGTATATATATTATAATATTAGGTATATTATAAATGATACACTCACTCACTAATACACTATAATTACATATTAAACACCTGCAGTATCTATTGTGATATAGCTATGTTTTATAAATTATAATAATATATATTGGTAGTTCCTGTACCTATATACCTACTAAGTGTGTTGTCTCCTGTGATTATTAATTCATAGAACCGCTGTTGCGACGCTCGGGCTTATAAATATAATATATACCTATATAGGTAATATCAACAGCGTTGTTTTGTATACATCAATATTAGGGGCCATAGATTCACACCTCAAGTGCTCGTAACAGTCGTAACACCAATATATAATTACGACTGTACTATATAATATTATATTACGAAATTCGGTAATTCACGTCGGCACCCCTTAAGTAAAATTTGGATATTATTTAATCTGTACGCGGACATACCTGGCCCGAACAAGGTGAATCCCGTTAAAAAGTTTGCAGAAAATCACTGTGAATCACTCTGTATATAGGTCAAGGTGATTGTTTTGAAGGTAAACGCCATTGTTTTCTTGAAAAGTATAAATGATCAAATTAGACGAGGAACAATACTTATACTTTATGGCGTTCAGGCGTGCCACTCCACTGCTCGACTTGTTGATTTAAAATACTTTTAATTAATTAACTATTCCTTAAGAATTCCATATATATGTATATTATGTAAAAATAACTTCTTAAGATTAAAAGACACACTTCATTCAAAAAAATGAAAAAAACTTAATAAAGTTGTTAAAAAAAATTATGTTTCATGATAAATTAAAATTGCCTAAAAAAATATTTCCTATAACTTAAAAAAAAAAATAGTATTAATTTCCTTTAAAAAAAATCACCTTATAATATATTCCTGAATGTACACAATGTATAATGGTACGGTTTCCCTGCAGCGTCCAGACGCGGCGTCTAGCGTCAACTACTGGTCTGGACATGGGTAAATGGGTCATGACGCCGTGCTGTTCCACTCTTTGACGCTGCAGGGAAACCGTACTTTTATACATCCGATATTATAGGCTCAGAACCCTATGGTGGTGATGTATACAAATGACTTTTAGTTATAATATGATATATATGTGTGTCGTAATTTTGTATCACAGAATCGTATTTATGTATAGGTAATCGGTTTTGGAATGAAAGAAAATCCAGTAATATGATGTTACAGCACGCATCTGTATACAAAACAATATGATATTATATGATATACTGAAACAGGTAAGGATACGGATGATACTCGGAGACGTACGGTCGTAATAATAATATTATTATCATGGTTATATTATAGGTAGGTTCATTATATTAAAAGTGAAAACCGTCGCGTCTTTACTGTTTTCACGGTAAGTACTTGCAAGTTTTTTTAGTTGTATTATGACTCGCGAGTTGTGATCTCGTTTTCATCACCGTCGTTCTCATTCGCGATTTCCTTATTCGATGACGAGACGTCTATAATCCAATTTCCTCTAACGCAAGAAACGCGTCACCGCCATATAGTATAATAGGTATATTAAAGCTTTTACTGGGTATATTTATTTGAACTCGCGGTGCGAACAATAAACACAATACCCCCTCCAAAAAAGCTATTTATCCAAGTAAGAGTACGATTCATTATCATGATAATAAGTTAATAATTTATTCTTCTATTTTAAAATAATTTATTTTCGCTGCAGTATTATTTAATAGTATAACGAAAAAGCGTATAATGGCGATAAAACGGATGCAATCGCAAAACACGTTTCGAATTTTTCCGAAAATATAAATAAAAAAATAGCTCTCTTGTAGCCGTTATTCACGATCAAGACGACGTTTTCTTTAGCGGTCGTCGTATACGATAATATCGAATAACATAATGTATCAAACACATCGTTCTGACAACTCGCGATTTCGACTGTGTCATAATATCATGTTGATAAATAAAGGTATACGTGTACAATCCCAATCGAAACGCTATGTGCACATTTTTGATATATATATATGTACACAGAATATCAGAGTCCGAAATCTGTATGAGGCGAGACCTTTGCTTTCGACCACTATAGTAGGGTGCACCTCACAGCAGCAGTATACGCGTTAACGAAATAATATATCGACGGCGGAATGTTACGATTTCTCCTCCGTGCCGACCCCGCAGCACCTATACCTATATGTACAAAGATACATACTACATACAATATAATATACACATATACTATATAGCTGATACTGCGTTTATATTGGTTTGACGACACACACATATGACATGACGCGCGTTTTCGTATATACAGCATATCATCGTCGGTAACGATTTCCGAGGCGTAGGTCGAAAACCCCGAAACGGAAAACCATCGCGCCGATCCTCAGAGGACAATAAATAATATCGAAACGACGTGAAATCCTATAAAAACAACCGTAACGCCATACCGAGACGAGGATCTTTAGAATTTGAATAAATTCATTATCAAATGAAAAAAAACGGGGGTGAACATGCTTGTTGAATCTATCCTGAATATTATCTGTGCATTATATATTATATTTATACGACGCACTGCGGCACACCTATATAATACATTAATACATGCACAGCACAAACGTGACAAAGTAGTAAAATCAAAAACCGCGACGTGCGCCGCGTGTATCATTTGCGTACAAAACCCGCGGGAGACTATCGGCCGTACAATATAACAAATCGATTTACCACCAGCTAAGGTATATGTATTGAGTGCCAACACACCATATTATTGGTATTATACACGAGCATTATAAAATAATAAAATAACCGAACCTGACAGGACACCGACGTGTGGTTATTTACATTATCGTATATACATCGTGTTTCAGAAGAAGAAAAAAGTACGACTGATAAATATATACAAGTACTATTATATATAACTGTGAGTATTATATAGGAAAAACTCCTTTCTATATCTATATGTATAATATGTACATATAATTGTAGTTTTTTTTATAATTAACAATACAAAGGAAGTGGTTTCAAACAAAATGTGCATAATAAGCCATACAACAAAACTCAACAAACTTATAAAATATGTCTTTTATGTTTCGATAATAACATAATAAACACTAAAACCTATTTGTTTTCTAACAGCAAACTTTTAATATATATATAATATATAATAAAAAAACAATTCAACGAATAGCTGCATCGTATGAAAAATTAATAGACTTAATATTAACCGTTATAAAATCGTCTTCTAATCAGTAAAAAAAAAAACCAGAAAAAAACAACAATATTTCACTTTGCTCTGTGAATTTTTTTAAAACACCCTATATGCACAATACGATATCGTACAGGTAAATATTATTAGACGTGTATTATATATAGGTAAATAAATACTATGATGGTCGGTACGGTATACAGATTGAAAAATTATCGCGTCCGTCAAAGTAACTAGTAAACACGATATAGGTATAAAATCATTATATTATATAGGTACATATAAAGATGTAATATTATTATGAGCACAGCGCAGTGTATATGCTTATACATTATACATAATACATGTCTTTATATGATGTAACAAAATGTATATATAGGTACCGTTCGTTATACTATTTTGTCAAACCCTCCGGGAAACACGAATACGGATTTCTTTTCCATTCGGGAAATGGTATTTTTCAATCTCTTTAGACTGTCGTCGTCACCCGCGATGTGCAGAGACATCATCTCCTCCTGCTGGTAACTCTGATAAATAGATAGATATTATATACTTATTAAAATTAAAAAGCTGGTCACTGCGAGCCACGGTTGACCGCAGTAGGTAAGAAAAATCCCGTATAATCGTATATATTAAAAAAAATATATTATATTACCAATACGCATATAATACGTAATACGAACATAAACGAACTGCCTGTAAAGATGGGTTATAATATTACGTATATTATACGCCGTGCGAGTGTGTCTGCGTGTGTCTGTGTGTTGTGAATGTAAATAGGATGACAACGGACGGTCACTTAATGATCTGTTCGAGATAAAATCGGTTATAAATATATTATAATATTATAATCCAATAATAGTATTATTATTAAACTATATATTACGTCGTGCAACGTGTCACGATCAGTGTTTATTATAATATATTTTACTCTTACACAAGCGCAAGACGCGTGTCCTTGAATTAACAGTCACACGGTAATAATATTATGGTAGTCGATAGGTATCATATAGGTAAGTGTATAACATTTTGTTTTGATTAATCGTTACGATTATACGGAACGAATTCGATGTAAAATCACAAATTCCTAGACGATTGTCTACAACAGCCCAGTCTTACGATATCAAATCATTGTGTCCAGCATCAATCCAAACAATATTTTTAAAAACCAAGAAAACTTGATTTTTTTTATCGGCGATAAAACAAAATAATAATATAATATTATATTGATATAAACCACGTTTTCAATCCCTCTGCACACACTAATTATATGTGTACCTACTGTATACGAGTACATAGCATTTTAGCCATATAGGTAATGATATTACAATTTATACCTAATATAATATCATCCTATTTCCGTGTTACATATATTTTATTTTTAATATTTTTTTATTTGTCGATGGGCAAGAGGCTATCCATATAAACTTAGAATAATATAATATACATTAATATGGCTAAATATTTTATGTTATTCCCACACAAGTATATTACGATATAAAAAAAAAATATCAAATATTATCTACTATAATGCAAAAGACGTGATAACAGAGTACGTTATTACGATGGGAGTATTAAGTGAGCATTATTATTTTGAAATAAAACACGACGATTTCAATTCGAAAATGAAAGTGGAAAAGTTTACTCAAAATTTCGTGCACGAAAAATGAAATCACCACAGCATGTAGTGCAGGGTATCGAAAAATATTTACAAATTAGTAATAACGAGGGATTTAAATACGAATAAGCAACTATTTCAAACGTAAATAACATATGGCATAAAATATATGTATAGTATATTAATTTGATCCGCGGGGTGCGCGTACTCAACACAAACGACACGAACAACACTTATTGAAAACTAATTATTATAAATGATAACTTTTAAAAACCTCTGGCCACGATAAATTATTATTATATGACACACGTTGTTCGGTCGTATGAGCTCATTATAATACCTCACACTCAATAAATATATACGGTCTGATGATATATCACGCGTGCGATTTACGGACACACGATAATTGGATCGTCATTGAAACAACAATATAACAGTGGCCTCGTTTCATTTATATGTTTATTTATTATTACATTATTTTTTAATGAACGATTTGAACATAAAGTGTTAAAACACGTCGAATGCCCGTGTTAAAGGGCCGTACATAAAATGAAAAATGATAAACAACCGTATGTATTATAAATTGTGTTATATCACGTGTCTCCCTACCCCTCCCCACAATATCGACTACTAAATGGCCTTAATAATCCCGAACGGTCGTATGTATCTACATAATAATAAGTAAAATACACATCACAATGAAACCTTCATTATTGTATTGTGTTATCGAAACCAATATCGACGTAATTGGATTAATTGATAATATCGCGATACAACAATATATTATTATTATTACATTATGTACAATAACGTAAACATGAACTAAATAGAGAGAACGAAAGAGGGAGAGACGCCGTTATTAGTACATAGTTGATTTAGGGGCGACGCTTACAAAGAAATTCGTATAATATACGAAATAATTTATGCCTAATACATAATATATACCTATACCTATATCTACCTACAGGCTATGTGAACATAGGTATAATAGAATGAACGCGTCTTCGAAAGACCGATTCATCAAAAACAAATCAAAATATTGTGGTTTGTTTATTTAAGTAGTACACCGATAATAATATCATTAGCATGAGAATACAATAATATTATATATTAGTCAAACGGTCAACAGCTGCGGGCGGTCTTACATTGTTCCGTTTGACCGGGGGGGGGGGGCTGCGCTTTTATCAAAATATCGTGGGTTCGACCGATTCTCGATAATTTATTCGTATTTCATATTACATTTACACCATCCAGGCCCGCATCCACAAATGTTGTGAATTGGACGCGTTTTTTTAAAATAAATATTATAATTTACTATTGAATAATTTGACCACGCGACTGCGAGATAGAATATTGTGTGTACACACACACATAATGTTATTATCGTGTTATACAGTCACAATTTTTACGAGCCAATTAGGCATCATGCAACTACCGATTAATATAATAAACTATATAAACTGCGTGAGGATGGTTTTATGTCGAAAACGGCTCCCTTTCATCTATTATTTTATTATTCTTATGACTGACGTATATATAGAGCATGTGATAATATTCTACTATAATGCGGCCATCGTTGCAGTGACTTTTAATTATTTTCGAGTACGTATCATATATATATATATACCTACACATAACGAACGGGTAAAACGTATCAACTAGGCGACTATCGTACCTGCCGGATCACAAAATTTTTTTACGATCATGTCGGAACACGAACTAATAACGAAAAGTACATAATACTATATAAAAAAAAAATAAAACACACAGATTCAGCAGATATCGTATTGTGGGAGATATAATAAATATATTATATTCAATTTATATAGTTTTATTGACCATCTCACGAATAATTTACGAACATCCGTATAAACAGCAATCACAGTTTTTGATTTAGGTACATTTTATACAATAGTATACCTGAGTATGATGAATAATAATAATAATATGAATGTTAAATTGGGTTAAAATGATGAGATTATTGTAGACATGTTGAGTATTTGAGTATAGCGTACATTGTACAACGGCCGGTTGATCATTTAATTCGTTTTTAATATGCGGAAAATATAGACAGTTATATATATATTATTATGTATTATTTTTTTTTCGTAAAATAATAAACGAAGGCGGTTTAGTTTAAGAAAATAAAAAGAAGAAGAAGAAAGAAAAATATAAATTATGAATTCGCCTGTTATATACGTTAAATAAAGCGATTTAATAAAAGTTATAGCTTTGTTGATTTTTATGTACATAAACATTGAACGAAAAAGTCGAGCAACGTTGCTGAAAGCTTCTTGTTGTTGATTTTAGCATAAACTTTTTAGGTAGATACACGTAATGTGGACAGCGCGGTGGGTAAGTACACGAGGGAGAGGGTGCAGTGAAACGTTTTATTTGCGTTATTATCATTTGCAGTGCCAATGAAGAAAAACATGTATATACATATAATAAATACATGCAGGTAAAACATGTGAACAATAATAAATTGTAATATAAAAAAAAACGCATATGAAAATATTTAATTGAATGCAAAACGGTAAATTTAAGAATTACGAATGTTTTAATTGCTCTGCAGTTAATATAATATTATAATAACGATTATGAAGGTGCGATATGGTAAACTTTTCAAAGGTATTTTTCTTAATATTGTTTTATACTACAAAGAGGTAACTATAATAATAATATGGGCAAGTAAGATATGTCTCGCGGCTAAGTAAAATTCCATTATTATAATTATTTTATATTGTTGCGTTATAGTTGTACTAAGAAAATATATGATATAATATTATGTACGATGTGCCGAATACGAAACAATTAATATAATGTCATCGCGCGCAGTATCAAACACCATCAACAATAACACACTTAAGTAATAGCAAAACACTTTATTATATTAACAGAAGTAGGTGTACCGAACAATAACGGTTTAGGACTCAGACTAGGAGATTTGATTTATTTTATTTTACAATTTTTTTAAATCCCACTTTTTCAACCGTATAACTATTTAATATAATAGCCGATCGGATTTATATGTTTTATTAAACTCAGGCTTGTTAATCTATATTATACGGAGTACTCATGTATACATACCTACTATATGGTCGTTGCACGATATAAACACATAATTTAATTTAATTCTTTGATTGTGACGGTCAAAATCAAATTACGCATTTGGATTATAACGTTTGTTTGCTGCAGAGTCGCTGATATTATAATAATAATAAGTAATAACGAATTATCGATTTTGAATCCGTCGAATTAACGTAGTTTTGTTTAGTTTTCTCGTCGTTTTCGATTTTCTCACAAACGACACTGTCACCGTGCAGCGTATAATATATTATATACAGTGGTATAACGGTGGCAGCTACCGTAATAGGCATTAGGTTCGGTCGATTTTGGCCGTCGTCCGGGGGACACCGAGCACTACCGCGACTTGAGAATATCACGACGATACGACCACTCTACCTCACCTCACCTCATCGCGTCGCCCTGTTGTGGGCACCACGGCGAGAACTCGTCAGCGAGACGATTGAATTATAAAAAACGAGACCCACGACGACGAAATAACTATATACATAATATATATATATATATATATATATAGTTGTGATAAATAAATAGCCGGCTACAATTTTTGTGTGTATATATATATATATACACAGGTTTTCCTTTGTTTTTCGACACCGTCATGACCTTCCAAGGTTTTCTATAGTATAATTTTTCGTTCCACACCAGCTATAGGCTTGATCGTACTCACCTTTACGCCATAATGGCGTACACTGTTCTAGACCTCAATGTTTTCCAACAATTTATGATATTTCATATTTATAATTTTCCAATAACATATACCGTTTATATTATGTTTGAATTATAACTCGGTTTACGATTTTCATCATCGGTTCTTATTATTATATTAATTAATCGTTCTCTTCGTCAAAAAAAACCGCTCATCTCTTTATTGCAATTATATAATATACATATAAAGTTATTACATAGTGTATGTCAAACTCAAAAAGTGTTCCGAGTTTATAATAATATTACATTATTCTCTCCTATAACTTGAGTTTCTTTTTTGACTTCATAACATATCTATTGGACAGTGATTTTTTAAATATTTTTACAGAATATACGTATTATAAATGTTAATCTACGTATATATAGTGTATTTTTATTATTATAAGTATATTTATCAATAACAATACGAAATCTTTGAAAAACATAATACACATAGTTATATAATTTATATAAGCTACAGAGCGAGTAGAGCGACTGAGTTTTAAAAGTCACCGAAGATCAAACTAACAACGATTTGTAGTTCTTCGCTCACCAAAGAAAACCGAAAGGTTTTGCTAAAGCCTAGACATGTTCTTACGTTCCACAAACCACATATATTCTCTTCATCGCTTATTTTTATTATATTTTTTGTCATTTTTTTCAGACTAACATATAAATATATGGTACTATAAAGTTTAAAATATGTTCAATTGGCAATCTAGAAGTCGAATATTCACTGTTTACACTTTTCTTTAGATTCCAATAAAGTGTTAACCGAAGAAACGCGTAAAAGATCAATGCGTACACATCATTGTAAAACCAAATACAATTCTTTTGCTCTGCTCTTAGTGTACAAAAAACGTTTCATAACTCTATGCATAACACACCATTACAACAGAATAATGTTAGAAATAAAAAAATACAATGTAAACGTCTGTACTGTATACAATTGTACTAAAGACAAAATATAAACTTAATACACGAACAACACATATTCACCCAAACGTGTTTAAGGTGTGTACAAATTCCCCAAATCATATAGAATATATTAAATAACATAGAAAAACGTATCTCGTTCAAAAATAAATAACTGAAAATAAATTTACTAAAAAAAAATTATATACCTACCCGGTGAACTTGTTAAAAAAAAATATATATATATAAGCATAGAAACGTTATAAACTTAAATATTTATTTTATTATTGTTGTAAGATACATAAAACGTTTTTCGTATTGTTTTCGATCACGAACTCCCCCCTCCCCGAACCGATTTTTCAAATCGAATATTACGCATCGTCAAAAGTTTGAGCATATAACGTCATTTCGTTTTTACTATTGCATTATTACCTATACGTTATAATATAATGTTCAAAGTTGCGAGAATAATAATGCAGTATATTTATTCCGAGTCGCGAACCATACTTTGGCGTATTACACGTAATGATTATACCGATGCGCAATTTTTCATCACAACTATTATTAAATTATTTTAGCCATCTTCATCGTACATTGTGCAGCGCGCGTTACATTTTCAGCCGCAGCATCTCCTATACATATATATATTTATATATATATATATAGCGCGACCGACGAATTATTTATCCGGCGCGCGTGTACGCCTAGCTAATGGGTTTTTGGATTTTATTCCAAACACTAATGTTAAACTAAAAAAATGGGACTACCGCAGGACTTCGCGTTTATTGAAATGAATTGGTTATTTTTCGCTATAAACTTATATATATATATATATATATATGTGTGTGTGTATGTCGCTCTTCCATTTACGATATTTCACTTGCAGTCGGGGGCGATATTTCGGTCCATGCAGTCCGGTTTAGGTCGAGTACGTTTTTACCACCCACGCAAAACTTCTTTCAGATATATATGTGTATATATGAGTGTGTGTGTGTGTGTTACAATAAACGTATAATATATGTTTTGCGCGCTTGCTGCTGCAGCGTGATGGTGTCCATAAACGTTTCAAACCAGCTAAATCGTTAGCAGCGTAGATCACTATATATATATATATATATATTATTACAACGCGTGCGCCACATATAGCTATAATACGATTATGATTTACAATACATTAACACACGTTTCAGATAATATAACAATTAAAACAGTTACGTCGATGTCGTGCGCTCCTATTATAATATGAGTGTAACATCATATAATATAATCACCTTTAAAATATAACATACGCAATACTATAAATCTTGTAAATATATACTGTAATAAATTACTGATATTCTATCGGAAACAACCCTGCAAACGTTTGACATTATTGTATTTACAGTAATTGGTTTTGATTGCGGTTGGATAACAATACAATTATTTGTATAACAAAAAAACTTAATCGAAATAAAAAATTGACTTTAAATAGCATGCCGTAATTCCGAGTAATTCTTTTATAAAAAAATCAAAATTTGATAATGCACAGCGTTTGACCATATTATTATAATATATACATAATATAATACTTATATTGTTAATATAAAATCTGGCTAAGATTACCATTTTTTGAAAATATAATACAAAAACAGTTTACCTTGTTATATTATTATTCTTCTACTAAACGGTGTTACCGTTGATACTCTTATCAATACATTCTCGTTGTTAAAATTACCAAATTATAGTTTATGAATTATTAAAATATTACATACATATTATATTGTAATATCAATCAGGGTTTTACATATAACTGCAGGTTACATAATAATATAGGTAAATCTTTTACAACAATATCCATCTATAATAGCAACATAATTGTCAAACAAATTATTGTTTTAAAGATTGTAATATAATAATATAATATATTGGGTTCGATGTAAATTTTATTTCAGAAATTTAAAAATCCCATTATTGTCACGAAACATTTTAATTTAACCAACTGTTGGCTTTCATATTTTTTAGACTATTCGTAAATACGTAATTAAAACTAACGTTTCGTTTGTATTGTTGTTTATAAGTATTTAAAAATTAAACCACTTTGCGGGGAGCTTATTCGTTAAAAACATAAACATCACTCCCGGAGTTTTTAATGACCACTAACTGCGGTTGGTAGTATACCATATATATATATATATATATATATATATATATATCTATATGTTAACAAGGAATCAAATAATGCTTTCTTAATAGTTATTATACAAATGTTGTTTTGGGACTTCAGATCGGACTGTAGATAAGTTGCGTAATAGGTAATAAAATAATACCCCATGGGTACAGTGTAACATTAAAAGCTAATTTATAATTCGATCTATTAATGCTCGATAGATTTTAAGATACTTTTAATTAGACGTTCGCGACGTTTTAATAATTTCGGAATATAAAATTAAAACATATAATACGCCGAGTAGTTTTCTTGTCAAATTTATATTTTATTTTGATTATATATGTATGATGTATACCTATTGGTACGTACCTTTGGGTATGTATACTAGCTGTAGGTATTGTATCCAGCTACTACTCCGCTATACCTTACACGTTTTTAAGCAAGTAAGTAAGTAAAAAAAAATTAATCTGAATTATAATTTTGGGTGAAAACGCGAGTATATATGTATATATATAGCTTAATTTTTAATGGATTTTCTTTGTTTAAAAAAAAAATCTCATTCGTGCGCCGCTGATTCGGAGGCTCTATAAAACGAGTTTGATCTCAGCGTTCGCCGTTTGCCGTAAGCACCTACCAATTATTTTCAGTATTTTTTTTTTTCTACTCTTCTACATCCTCTATTTTTTTTTCCTATAATACAACCAGTACACCGGTTTTTATTAAGCCAGAGCACTTCTACGCTGTGGCGGCCGATACATAAATGAAAACTACCTGTCCGTGCACCGGTTCACAGAAAGACGTTCCTAATAATTAGTCACCGAGTATAATAATATAAGAACGAGAGTACGAGAAATCGAGCAGCAGGGGAAGGGAAGAGAAACAGAAAAAAGAGAAGAACTATATCACGAAGGCAAAATCAAATTACATCAGAAAAAAAAAATAATAATAACAAATATAAAAAAAGACAAGGAGGAAGGGGAAAAGAAACGCTACCAACAAAAATAATTAGTGTTTATGAAATCTTCGAAGTCGTATGACTATGCGCGTATAATATACATTATACTATATATACCTTCAATATTATATAGGCACGGCATGGCAGGTGTGGAAAAAAAGAGCATCGGAACAAACCTTTTGTCAGCCCGACGTTTTTTTAATACTATTCCTACACGAAAATAAACAATATCCTTAACCGATGTGACGACGTATAAAATATATTATATTTATATTTTTTATACGCCTGTTACAATAATATTATATTGTATAGGTATAAAGCTATACTGCAGAGTCTGGTATACTACGCGATCGTTAATCCTTTTCTTACGACGTGACTGCTACTAAACAGACTACAGTCAACCCGTATATACGTGTATACACGATAATATTATATGATTCTTTATATACATAATACTATGAACCCTAATTAAAAGCTGGCGATTCTCGTCTTTCAAATCCTACAAAAGTTTTCGTGGTGCACTTCGTTACACAAAACGATAATATGTATAGGTATATAAACATGGGCGAAAGTAGGCAAGTTAATGAAAATAATTAACTCAAGTCGAGTCGAGTTAAGTGAAGTAAACACAAGATCGTCAACATAGAAGTTAATAGTTGACAAATGATACATTTAACTCAAAAAGTTTGATACGAATATGGAAAAAGATATTAATTTAACTAGGATTGAAAAAAGTCAATTTAATTTATTGATTATTGCGCGGGTTACTTCAACAACTATTTCGTGTCTATCTATGTGTAATATTATTGTATCAAGAAATAGAACAGAGGTTATATTATATTATTATTAAGTATTTACACATTTCTATTGTTAAACCATTAGATTATTTTTATTTAAAACTGTGTACCATGTACAACAGTAATCTGCAAAACCATCAAAACCAAAAATTTCAAAATATTTTTAATTTTTACTTGTTGGATAAGTTGAGCTAAGTTATTTAAACAGAAAATTAAATTTGTAAAGTATATTCTAAAGCAGATTACTTAACCAGTTAAGTTAAAAAGTAAAAATTGAATAAACTTTTTAACTATATAGTTAATGCTTATCTCCGTAGGTATGTATATATATAAGATACAAGCTGAGTTTAGATATCACGGTGCAGTGAAATTATTCTTTTATAATCTACAAAAAATAACGTATACCTAATAATGTAATAATATAATCATTGAGAATAAAAATCTATACTCAGATTTCTTTTTTGATTTTCAATCGACCAGTAGACTATAATATTATTATACATTATCGACTGGCTGATATTATATCCCGTGGTAAAGTGCGCGTGTACAGATACCTTTATTATAATATTATTATGTACAACATGCTGCGCGCGCGGTATGATGGTCATATATTTAGTGCACACCTCTAGTAGGCACTACCGTTAAATTGCATCCGCAAGACACGTCGATTGGTTTTATCGTTTTGAGAGCAAATACAAGTGCAATTTTTATGTTACAAATAATTATGACCACGGTAGAAGGATTTCTCGTTCGTTAGTACCTACTGCAGATGACCAGAAGGCAAATCGAAATTCCGGTTTTTTTCCATCCGTTATAAATCTGTCTCGGTTTTACATTTTTTTTTCCTCCTTAAGTTATTGCATATTTAAACGATGTTGTTATTTAATATTACAGTAGTATTAGTAAATGCCATGTTGGTAGTTGTTTCGAGTTCAACACCTTTAAATCATAACGAATTTCAAAACAAATATGCGTTTTTCGGTTAGACGTTAATAATATTATTTGCATTTTAACTAAACGCATTACAGAATAAATAGATATGTGGATGCTAAATAAGATATTTTATAATTTATAAAATACTGAATATAATGTTCGTAAAATAAATTTTAAGCTATGTAATAATTTAATACATAAAACCAATCTATTTTTTAATTTTAGTTAGTTATTCCGTAAATTGTTCAGATTATTCCTTTCACTGTATTTTTTACAGAACGTTTTGACATGACATTGATTATATTGTTTAATGTTATACAATATATACAACTACTGCTCATGCATCCTTTGTTTAAATAATTAAACATAATATTTGAATATTACTGCTGTTTGTCTATGATTTAATTAATGTTTACCGGAGAATCATTTCAATTGATTTGAAATATTTGTTTAAAATATTTAGATATTTCTATTTGTTTATTTTCGTTTAGATAAACATCGATGGATAATATTTGGCTGACCCGACAACGTGTAAATAAACTCGATTAATTATAAAAAATATCATAAATCATTTAAAGTTTAAGTTTAAACAACGTGTATAATACATATATATATATATAGTATGGAATAAAAATGAATTTACATTTATAATATATAAGTAATTTAAATCATATAATTTGCAAATTTATATCGATCAGTACAATAATTAAATCATTTATTTACGAAATATTTTTTTTTATGGATAGGCACTATCGTGTTGGTATGTTTATTAAAGAAAGCTGTTTCAAAGAATGCGTAAATTGTCAGGAAAGCGATTTAATGCGTTATTAACACATGTATAGTGGTGTAATTTGTTAAAGGGTGGAAGGGGGGATTAATAATTTATTTCTTTATAGTTTCTTAACATCGAATACATAATATTATTGCTAACATAAGTAAATCAAATCTTATTTAATGACGATACCAATAGTATAATAGCACTTAATACATATGCTAATATTTATTGTTTAATATATTATATACGAAGGTCCAACACTTAATTTAATTAAATGCAAATTCAACTTTTTCGAATAAATGTACATAATTCAAATCATAAAAATTAGTTGAATGTACAATAAAATAGCTGTTAAAATTACACATGTTTTTTGTCATTATCAGTTAGCGGTAACGATTATGCTATGTCTAAATCATTTCACAATCAATTTTATCCAATAGGTACATCTCCATTAATATTATTTAGTAAATCATTAAGTTACTATATATTTGTATATGAACGAATTTCGTAATCACTGACGACAATAATATAATGTATTGACCAATAATTTATTTAACAAACTCGCGTGAATGCGCAAAGTTGATGTAATATTATTTGCATGAACCAATTTATTTTCATCCTGCTAGTGATTATAGGTCCGTGTCCTTCAGCAATCTAGCCACAAAAATATACAATATTTTACCCCAAATTATTTTAGTGTGAGGAGAATGCGAGAGTATGATTTATTTATTTTATTTATGTGTATTATATATTTATTTCGGGTACAACCTAAAAATTGGTCTTGAGACTTGTGAAGTTGACACAGCATAAATACAAGAAATAAATGTATTATTATTACCTAACACCATGTGTAATGTGTATTGGTTTAAACACAATTTATTAGACGCGTACAAGACAAATTTTCTCTAACAGTATTTGGTACTTAAATTAATTGTTTTTATTTTATCGTATAATATGTTTTTGTATATAGGGAATTTATAATAGAACTAATAATATTTTAGAAACGTTTTTAAACATTTTGAATATTTTACATGCACGCGGAAATAATACCGCCAACGTAGAGTGATAATATATGATTATATTCTATTTTAAAGAATAAAACAAATATTTATTTATATACATAATATACATATATATATATATATTTAGATATATTTATTTAATATATTTATACTATAGCAGTGTTTGTTTGCGTGTCCTATATATAAAGACACGACTACCGAAAAAGCTAATAAAAATCCCCTACACATTAGAAGCTATACTATATGAAATAAATATATGTTTATTTTTTATAGTTAAGTTGACTATTTTTAGATTAAAATAATATTTACTAATGCGTTGAATAGTTTTTATTGCTACAGTCGTTACTTATTCTAAACATTTACAGGGGCGCGGGAGCACATAAGTTAGAATAATTGTAATCTTAAGATATAAACAGCTAAAAAAAAACCCTTTTGACGTTATGCTAAAATGCTAAGTACAGTTTAATACGAGGACGGCATACTATGCTATAACGTCATTCACAAAAAATGTTAGTTATGAATTTAGTAAATTCAATATATTATAGACAATTTTCGTCATATATATGCAATGATGTACTGTGAAAGAAGTGAGGGAAAATAAACCCTAGACTATTTTTGCTATGTAATTTTTTTTTAAATACCTTTTTTTATCAGACAATGTGACTCAATTTCTATGTTTATAATTTCCTCAAATTAAGTTGTAGTACTCCGTTTATGTAAATATTCTGTATGTACTATGTACCTACTGACGACCTACCGGAAATAATTGACATATGCGTGTTTTTTTTTTATCAATTATGATCATATTATATGAAAATTTTTTACTAATAGTTATTCTGTTTGTTTAATTATTACATCGAGTTTACATCATATAGTTAACTATCAATACTTGTATTTATAGTTAGGGATGGTATACTAGACTTAAAAACGAGCTAACAGGTACTTAAATTAACTGTACTGGTTATAAATTCGTACGTTAATATTATTGTATATACCAAATACGAGTATTTAACTTGTTAGTCAAAGCTTTTGGTCATCGTTAATGATGCTATAATTTCAAAAAGTAGAATAAAAGCATAAAATTATAATAAATGATATTGATATATGTTATTATGCTTCTAGCTGAATAAAAGAGTTCATAATATTGAACAAATTAATAAAATATACTATTAAACAGTATAGTTTTAATTTAATTGGGAATTAAAATAATAATTCGAATAAACAACAAAATAAATTTGTAATATTAAAGTAATTATAATAATGACAAAACAATTTACGAGATCCAAAACCAAATACATATGCAGTATTGATAAAATGATAAAGTGAAAAAAATAGCTTTAGCGGGATTTTCGGAATATTATAAAACAATTGGAGTCAATTTGCAATAATTAAAAGGTCAAATTAACACATTTATGGTGAATTGATGTCATCTGCGTAACCTTTTTTAATTTGGATAGTCGTAACTCGTATTTATTTTTAATCAAAGAATAATATTTTTATTGATCGACCGCATTATGTCGACTTTTAATTGTTATGACTAGGATCTCAATATAGGACTTAAAAAAATAAATAAGAAAGTTATTTAACGCATTATTGACATGAAAAATCAAAAAAGTAAAAATAAAATTAGGCAATAGAATGAATCGTTGATAAAATAAAACGTAATGTTTATGTTATTCTTCGGTGCGTGAATCGAATTTTGCAGATAATATGTTAAAAAACAGTGGATATGTATATAGGTATAAGTATATATCATTATGTACGTTATAGACTGTAGAACACCGCGATAGAAATTTACTAATCTTTCGACAAATCCCGGGCCCCCATATTGTATTATATTTAGACGTTATTCTCTCGTCTCGGCATCACGTTATTATTACACAAGACGCGTATTATACTCGTATATCCACCACCACGGGCCCGTTGATCCTTTTAATTTATTATTTTAGCACCCGGGGTTTAATATTATATCGTCATCGTGAGGTGTATATTGTTTTGCGTAAACCCAACACAGACGTGACGAAAAAAAGAAACGCAAACGAAAAAAAAAACGACACGAAAATCGACCGATGAAAAACGAATGTCATTATCATATTATTATTAAGTTGGCGGTTGTCGTCGTCGTTGTGTATTATACACGGGAATAAAAGGAATCACACGAATTTCGAGTTGTCGTAACTCACACGCGTTTACGGCGGCAGCTGTTGCGGTGGTGGATATTATGGAGATAATATTTCACCCGCATAATATTATTACATATTATTGTTATTATTATTATTATTATTATATGGCACGCAAACCCGTATATGGACTCCGCGTCAACCCCTCTGACCTGCCACCGACGAGTGCCGAATTTCCTCACTGCCTACAACTTTATTACTGCCACCACACATACGTGTATTACTATTATCATTGCGGCTAGGGGATGAGGTTGTCGTTGTTGTTTTGTTGTGTATTTGTGAGTTTTGCATTAGAATCTGTTGCTGAGTATAATACAATAATAATTATTATTTTATTAAACAAGCGTATAAAAACCGCTTCACGCGCAATCACACTATATACGCGTCCTCCCATACAGGTTGATTCAACGAAAGCATGCTCGACCTTTTTTTTTCGTTTAATAACGAATTTATTCAAATATTATGATTTTTGTATCCAACCATAACATTTTACAAATTCTCGCGATGTGAATTATTTAGTCAATTCACAATGCGATTTTTTGCGTTTGCAATTCAACTGTACCCGACTCAGATGAATGTTCCAGTGAAAATAACTGCTGTGATAGCTTTCAGTGTGTTAATATAGTTATTATTATTGTGATTTGTGAGTATATAATATAATATTATATGCGGCGCAGTTTTCCGGTTACGACTGTTAAAAATCGACTGACCGAACTAACCTAACCTGACCGATATAAAACATATAAAATACCATCTTAAATAATATAATTGCAAACGATCAAGGGTGTAAAAAAAATACACAATGACTATATATATATATATGTCCCTAATATTTACGATAGAATCGTTGATGTTTATTGCTAACTGCAGCAATATCTGCAGTCTGCTGTACGTGTTATTTTTACCGATAGATACGATCACATTCGGTTCGGTATAACATCATATTATGTATACTTAGGTATTTAATAAGCATAATATAATATAACTATCGCCAATTTTTCAAAACGAGACCGCGACCAAAATATTATTATTATTATTACCTTATTACCAATATTAAAATAAACGAAACGGTTATACAGACCTATTCGTTTTACTCTTCGACGTATTCGCTTATTTCTCGTACAAATGCATCGGGCACGTGTTATGCCTAATACATAAAGTCAAATTGTTCAGTTATCACGACACATTTTAGGATACAGACGTTGCAGATCGAGTAGCCCCGCACATGTGTTAATACTCAAAACTAATGCGAAAGTCTGTAGATTAAATAACGTTTTTATAAATACATCGATGATTCACACACTGCATAGGGTACAGGTTTTACAATATCATTTACAAAATTATCATTTTTTGTTTTTCTAATAAATATGATTTTGTTTAAAAACTGTTTCAAGTTGGTCCGCACATTAATTATTGTACATCCAGCTATTTTAATGCACACATGCAATATGATAATATCTGTTATCAAATTAACATGCCGTTTTTCCATATTTTTTTTTATCATTTTTAAAAAAATTAAGAAAAATGTTTACTGTAAGTTCGTATTTTCATCATATTTCGACTTTATTGAGCATAAAAATACGGACCTCACTAATGAGTCATAACTCATAACAATTCGTTTAAACTCGAAACACGATTCACACTACAATGTATACATATACAGTTGCGGCTCAGTAGTTACATGATAAATATTAGCTTACTTATAAATTACAATGACGTTAAAAACTATAGTCATCTCGAATTCTAGACTCTGCTTATTAACTCCTATACACAAGTAAACGTATTTTATTACGATTGATATGGAAATATATTATTGTGAATAATATATATAAGCAATAACCTGCATAAAGTTACGCGATGTAAAGTCCGCAGTCATCGATTATCGTAAACCACCGATGACTTTTACGACATAATATTATTACGTTCTCCTTAACTGTATAATATAATCTACTAATGACAGATTTATGGTTATTCATTTTGATCAGAAGAATTATTTGAATATCGTCCACTTAAGGGTTGGTACATAATATTATAATATAATGTATCATGCCCTGGGTAATAGGATGAAAGGACAAACGTACACATTTGCAACGCTTTACGCACTACAGACGCCACGAAAGGTAGTTAATTTCAAGTAGTTAATTAATCTTTTTTATTCTCTCTCAACAGATTTAATTTTTCCTGGAAGAGTTTGTCCGTCTACGAGTATATTCATTAAAACGCGTAAGACATGAATATATATTTTTTCTTTTTTTTAATCACTAAAACTCTGCAACTGCAAGAACGCGGCAAGTATGCAAATCGAACGGAACACCACTAGACGGAATAAATGAAACGAATTTACGTCCACAGAAGAAAAACGTGTACCGATTCAATAAAAGTTGTGTCTGTATACATCACACTGTAATTATTTACGATAACAAGTTTAGACAGAGATATTATAGGTACTATATAATATCTGGGACCTATCATCGATTTCGCAAATATAGTTTTGAAATAATCTATCGTTCCGTCGTCATTAATTTTTACCCGATTTCATCCTGCAGGTCACTCCTTGAATGCATAATTAATTAATTAAAAAATCAATATACATCCAACTCATAATATTTTAGATGAAATAATTGAATTGTTCATTTCTTTAGACATTATGGCGATGAACTATCGTGGTGTACACACTTAATTATAATATATGTATTTTACATTCAGAAATAGTTTTTCAAGTATAGGTACACAAAGTAGATCCTTGTGTAATAATATGACCGTCGCTACTTATAGACTAACAACGGTAGTACGATACGATTGCCGAGGTCGTATGATATAATATTAAATTAATTTCGGATATCTGACCCTGATGTGGTGTCAAACAGTTGACGTCTTGCTGTAGAATGCCGGACGCCGATTCCTGTAAAACAGATTTTTCACTGTATCCTATATTTATTTTTACACCTATCGTTTTCGTCCCGTTACACTATCGATGATTATTATTGATCCTGCACGATCGCTACGGGCGCAACGCGATTATGAGTGTAATATCATTAAATATATATATATATACACCAACACGTACAGTATACTTGCGCGTGATACGTTTACAGTGTGCAGGTTGCGCAGTGGTGGCGGTGTCGGAGCGGCGTGGAATGAATGAAAAAAAAATATAATATATAATAATAAATATGGAATGACAATAAATCACGGACGGAATCGAATCACGAATTAAATTATGAGCGAAAATAAGAAATAAAATACCACGCGGAACAGTACACGGAGTATAATATATAATATCTATAATAATATCATTGTGATGCGTGCGTATAGACCGCGATATGGACTGCGGGCTATTTCGTACACAGCTCCGGTCATCTCGATTTTAATTACTAGTTTTTCTTCCGAATAAACGTGCTCGTAAATCGTCGCCGATATGTCTTCCGCCGCCGCCCGAGTATTACCCTTCGCATAACAACGCGCATACGTATATCATTACGATATTATTATTTCAAGACCCGCGGGGCTCACGACGTCGGTCGGCGGCGGAGGTTCATTGAAAAACTACGAACCGACCATCGTCGTACGCCACATAGCAACGCCATATATACCTACATATTATAATATTTTATACATGTTTATCAGTAATACAATTTTTACAACTCGTATATTAAAATAATATAAAATACTGTATATTATAATATCGTTATTTATTATTCGGTGCGCGCGCGAATCTGTCGAATGTTTATTATAACGTTGGGTGGACGGAATGGGTTAATATAAATCGTTTTTATAATCGTAAAACATTTCACATTTCAATATTATAGAACCATGCGCGTAACGCAAAACGTACCGACACACGTCATAATATGCTAAACGCATTTAAATATTTATCTCAAAAAACCAACACCACAAACAATACGTATTTTCACACGCCCGATAAACTATTTATCTTGACTTGGGAGTGAGTGACATAATACGGGCATATAATATGATCTGACCCATCGGCTATAGAGACTCTATGAGAAGCCTATGTCCTGCGATAAAAAGCAGGATCACTTTGACTGAAAAAGACATTTGGTAGAAAACATGCAGCTGTATAGGCTCGGGAATAGTAGTGATTTTAGTCAAGAATATACCTATATAACTATCGATTTTGTTTGGCTGATACTAATTTGTGTTATACTCGTAATTGTGTTTAGAAATTAAATAAAAATGCCACATCGTAAAGCAAAAGTATCTGAGTCAGAAACACATTTTTTATTGTACACATTTCCTAAAAGAACATCATAATACAAAACGCATGTCAGCGGGGAAAAAATGTTATCTGTAATCATATAATAACTTCCATAAGTATAGCAAAATATATTCATTTTATGTTATTTTTATCGGGACTATTAGGTATGTTTATAACCACGTGAGTAAAAAAGAAATATATTTAAATTTATTATTATACAATGTTCTTTATGAATTTACGATACAATATAATACCTACGCATATTACCCATGTCCCATACACTCGACATCATTTAACCTTCCTGACTTTTGAGCACGATAAGGATTTGCTCTAACCCTTGGGTCGGGTTAAAAATTATCGAGTGTATTCTGTAACAGAATGATTACCCTAGCTGTATTGCATTTTAAATTGTAATTTTCAAAATATAATGTGTACACCGTTTCGATTTCGGTATGTTTACATTTAACGAGGTTATAGAATTTCAGACATAACGGTCGTCATGTAAGGATTGTGGGGTGTATACTGGGGGAGATCTGACTATATCAATATTATTTATTTATTCAGACGGGTTGATGGAAAGTAACAGAATAGTAATATGCATACATATATATATATATATATATATAGGATACAGTTTATTATTATCAAAGATCATAATACATATAAAGTTCAAACAAGGGTTATAAAAAATAGTATATAAAAGTACTGTACAATATTGTCAATATTGATAAAATAAGTTATTTAAATATGCATTAAAAACCTGAAGTAGTGTTAGTATAGTATAGCTATATACACACGAAAATATAGATCAATATTTTAATTTATTCGCCAGTTTTACATGATATATTTTTATAAAAACATTGAGACGACAGTTGTTTTGTCAAAATGATACACGATAGCAAATATTAAGTCATATACCTACATCATGTATGCGACCTGAACCATTTAACTTTGCACGCATCGATAGTAAGTATCATTATTGTACAGACAAATTATAGATACCTACTTAACAATTTTCTTCTTATATCAACAGAAATAAAGTTTAAAAAATATAACAAAAGCCTACAATAACGAAAGGGTAGTGAAGTTGGCTTTAACGCCATAACAATATCTACAAAGCACATAGCATTCTCAAATAACGGGTTCTATATTGGCTCGATTAACAATCGTATCGAATCTATAAATATATATATACTACGCTCGGCGACCAGCGCTTATTATAACATATAGGTAGTGCGTATATTATAATATTATAATAGCGAGTACGATGCATGTCGAATCACAGTCATCTGCACGATTACGGATATGACACACGCTAAACGAGATGTGAACGATCTATGATATGTCGTGGGGGTGTGTGTCATATTATAATAATATATTATATGTAGGTGTAGGTGTACAAAACAAAAATACACAAAATGACGTAGGTTACAAATATGATCATTATCAAATAATAATAATATATCGTGTATTCGAAATGTCGTCGCGTCGAACATACACACACACACACACACACACATATATATATATATTATAATATATGCTTTATATAATATTACGTACTTTGACGGAGTCCCTTTTTTAAACGGACCGTTAAATATGTGTATATATTATGACATTATATTATGTTGGGTGCACACGACGTCGGAAAAACTGTTTTTCTTTCTTTTTCGTTTACCCGTCAGGCGGAGGACGGTATACACGTCATGTAATAGGCAGGCGTACTTGCAGCTGTATGCGATACAACGTTCGAACGAAATATCATAAACCTTCAACGCGACGTGGACATACTTGACATATTTCGCGAACGCGTAATATTATATTATATTAAAGTATATTATCTATACCTATCAACGAAAAGCTTATTCATTTCGTTGTTCATCGCCTTGTCCGGGAATATAATTTACTACCGTGTCGCGTAATATAGGGTACGGTCCTAGACGATTAAGTGGGTGTAGGCAACGAAAAAATTTAACTATCTCATACCTCCACCTACACCTTCAGCATCATTTCTGCCGTATCGACGGGTGCATCAATACAAAATTGTTAATCATCATTATCTTCGTCACCATCATCATCATTGCACGACCGTCGTAAATAATAGCAATAATATATAAACAAAATGTTTTTACCGAAACAAACTCGCTCGAGAAACACTTAAATTAAGTGACACACGTCATGGTTCCCGCAGGCTTGAACTTTTTTACTTCTTATTACGACTAATCGTTTATTTAGCTGTTTTCGATATTTAATCCTTAGTTTTTCTCCGAAGTAAACGCTCATATTATAACGGAAAAATATTTTATTTTATTTTAACAATTTGAAGTCACCTCATAAAAAAAACCTTTTTTTTTTTTTAAATTTTTTTACACATTTTGTTGAGCTGATATTACTGACATTAGATGTAAGTATATTTAAAGTTTAGCTGAGTGCAGTGGAGTAGTGTTACACTTAGTGCTCAGTAAAGTTATAGTATTCCGGTAATGTCGGTATTACTATACATGATTCACTTTTCCATTAACTTTAAATAGGTACTAATATAATTTTTTGGGTTTGGGGCTTATTTTAATAGGCTGGTATTTTTTTGATCGTCATACCTACCTGAAATATTTTGGCTAGGTGTATATAAATTCGTTTTGTGAAACGGTAAAATAAGTAGGTACTTATATAAATATAGTCTATAAAAAAAGTTGTCCTTTAATTTATTCGGTCCACGTGAAAAAAATTCGTATACGCGGTTCACGGGTAAAACGATAAGTTTCGAGTAATTATTATAGTGTGTGGCATTTACAGTGCAACACATATTCGCGTGTGGCATTTTCAACGGTTTATTTTTCTATGACCATAAAGCGCCTATCCGCTACCGCGGCCTCCGACAATAATATCGCAACAAGAACACCTCAAAGTATGTATAAATATAGACGATAATACGCAGCGCAGACGATATTATATTATTTGGTATATTATAAGCGCGGCGGTGCGGTATACCGGGGCGACGGCGCGCCGATTCGAGTTCCGGTCGGATTTCGAGCCCGTAGGAGTTTGCCGTCGTAATAACCGGCAGGCTATTTCCGTCCGTTATTAAATCATCATAAATACAGTTCACACGCGACGAGGACGTCTGTGATCCGTATAGAGCGGCGACGAAGGTTCCGTCGTCTATGTAATACGCGGTACAGACATGAGTGGCGGCGGTGGCGGAAAGTAGGCGCATCATCATTAACATAGGCGTTTTTATTTCGGTCGCCGCCGTCGCCACGGCCGACGGTCGACTTATTTTCGCTATTTTTATGCGGCCAGACAAATAAATTTAGAAGTGTCTCGGCCGCCGCGTGGAAAAGTCTCGAGGCACGTCACCCGACGCCGTCGACGACCCCCCGGGACGGTTGTAATGCGCGCGTATATAATACTAGTATAGGTATAGGTACTGTACGGCGCGATAAAATTATCGTCGTACTCGATAAGATATCGCCATGATACAATAATTAATATATTATTATTACGAGGTGATGATCCTCGCGTAAGCTGCTATAGGGCATAGGCTATATACACATTCCAAGTCGACGATTTCTCGCATTTTTAAAAGAAGAAATATCATGTTTTTTTTTTATTTTATCGATTTTTAGACTATTTATATAGCCATCAACCTACCCTATAAAATAATATTCTTATATAATAGTACAGTGGTTGTTTCGAGTTTTTATGGATTTTATGATATACACGAGATGAGTAGCGAATTGTGGTGCGGGATTGGGTTATGGTGATTATAGTCGTTAGGAAACAACCTGTTTGTAAAGTATTACATTTTTCACTTTCCTATCGTTAAAATTGTTTAAGTTTTTCACTTTTTATTTTTAAGGACAACGCATACATTTATAATTCCTTATAACGGAGAAGAATATTTTTCGGAATATTTCGCCGCGTGCACATAAAAATCGAATTTCTGACGAATAGTTTATGAGTTATTTAATAACAAAATATAAATTTATTGCGGCACCGGGGTCATCTACTAATATTCAGTGACAGTATTTATCAACCCATATAATATAAAATTTAAACCTTAAAAAAAATGTTTTTTTATTCAATACTTGAAGATATTATTATTAACAATTAGGTATATATATAAACATTTGAAAAATTATATAATGTTGTATAACTGTATAAGGATTCATTAAAAAAAAAAAAACTAAGTAAAAATACTGGGTATTGACATTTTGTCAATTACGACGTCAATACCGAACGCTCGATCGTGTGGCGAATTGGAATTTTTTTAAGTATTAAAACGTGCCAGCCGAAAAGCTCAGGGAATATAGGTAGACAAGTATCACTTATATTATTAAACGTCTTATGTGAATTCATATCAAGTCTCATAAAAGTATAAGCAATCCTTGTTTATTTATATCACTATAACATACTTCAGGATATTTTATAGAGACAAAAACAAAAACAGGAAAAATTATTTAGCTTTTAAATGTACGCAATAATAATTGACGTAATACGTTTAAATTCGTGTCCTAAAAATATCGTAATAATAATATGAGTCGTGTTTTATTATTTAATTGTCTTTTTTAAACAATTAGATAACGTAATAGTAACTAATTATGGTCACCAAAAAATTTAAAAAAAAAACATTAAACACTTTTCAAGTTCTAATGTTACAATATTAATCAATCATGATGTATACCAATAACCAATATAAGTGTATAATGGTGAATAGTTGGTATTGTTAGAAAGATTGTTTAAAGCAAAAAAAAAAAAAAATATAATAACAATTTAAAAAAATACAATATTCGTGACAATTAAATACTTTCATAGTAACATTATAAGTATAACATGATATTATATCACTTAACGTTTTCGGATTTCCTCCCTTCCCTTTGAATTACTGGCCCCATGCGAAATGGTTTCGATAATAATATTATATGTACCTACTATTACACGCGCATTTTTATTTGGATTTTAACGCGTCATACACGTGTACCAGCTAGGGCATATTTTTTTATGGAATATATGTTATTACATGAAAATGTTTGAAAAAATTATACCATTATGGTTTATTATTAATATAATATAAACTGCCGAGAATTATAATTGAAAAAAAAAACACATGACGATGTTAATACGAATAATACGATATTGCCAGCCGAATATAATATAGACTATACCCGCACATCACACAAACGTATAATTTGCTTTCTCGGAGGTTGCATTTGATTACCACGTCGTGTAATAGGGTTATGTATATTATACAGTCATCATCGCCAATATATTCTTATAAAATATGCATACAGTTCAAAAATAAAATAATATTACGTTGAATGTTGACGTGTATGTGGAGCGAATTTCACACTACATATATAATTATCTGTGTAATGCAAGTATGTAACGTGTACGCACACTTATTATAGTTAATAACTTACTTATTATGCAATATATGTAACATGCGCGTAAGTATATGCAGGGGTACTGAATATTATGTCGTCGAATATAATAAATTATGGTGTATTTTTTTTTTTTTTTTTGAAAATATTAATTTTAAAATGTTTAATTTTCTATAAGTCCATTTTCAGTTCATTCAACAGCATAATCAGCAATTCGACGTCACGCGGTAAAATAATTCGAAAACATTTCAACTTAAAAAAAAAAAAATTATACCACGAATACTTTCAAAAGGTTATACACATCGTCGTACTGCGATACTAAATAACATCTGTAGTACTTAGCTATGAATGGTGAAAGTCATATGCATCAAGTACTGGCGTAACTTGAAGTACTTTTTATTTTTTAGAGCAGTCAAAATATAATTATAATATTATACGCTCTTCTTCACCTCAAATAGTTTACCAATAATATACCTTATATTATTTTACGTCATGTAAACATTACGTAGTGTCTCTTGAAGTTTTGTGAAATTAATGAAAACATATGAATTCGGCACTATTCATATTATTTAATGAGCAAAACTTTAAGTATATTTATATATATATATATATTACAATATAAATATTTTAATGACAAATTAGTAAAAAACACACGTTGAAAAAAAAAATTCAAGATTCAAGCGTATTAAAGCATGAGAATAATGTTTAAAAAAATGCGTTATAATATTTAATGAATTATGTAGGTAGCTTAAAATAGGGAAGCATATAACGTATCAGAGACAATGGCCCACTATAATATTGTCCAATGCCATAATACGCCATATGTAATGATTTGTAATAATATTTACAAGTTGTGACAAGTTAAAATATTAACTACATAGGTAACAATTTTAAATTATCATTAAAGTTTAAACTTTGATTGATATGTTATAAAAATAAGTAATTTGTATTAAATAATCGAGTATTCAGGCAACCGGTAACACTGGATAATATAACATATATAAGATATAACTTTATGAGTTATGATGTATATAAGTATTGTATCAAAAGCTTCTTTTACACTTATACATTACTCATGATACAGGTAAATACATCGCTTATCACATAGATAACCTACAAGCAAATTAAAAACAAATTGCCACCTTCCAATTGAAATTCCAGTCCGAGCCACTGATTAATAAAACTTATACCTATACTGCGACTTTAGACGAGAACGAGTGGAATATAAGCGGCGGGAAAATGTATAATTTTATCTGTGCGAGACAGACTCGCGGTTTCTACCCGTATACCTATTTTATTTACCTATACATTAACTACGAGAATTGTATAATTTGTAAACTAAATAACACGCGCATCTACAACAAAGTTGTTCGGTGTAGGTTGATTTTGGCAAGTTGCAATACCACGTATCTTATTTTTACGTCAACGACAGAACAGCACGTGAGTGAATTAAGAATTACATTATTGTCATACATTACACAATTTTTGTTAACATTTAAGTTGTAAAATCGATGAAAAACCTCTATAATATAATATGAACAAAATACGTATATTTTAATATTATGAATTTACAACACAAAAAAACTGCAGGCCAAATGAACAATTGAATATCATAAATACCAATCGGTTCAGTTTTTAGTATTTCTTGAAAATTAGTTAACAATATGATGACTGATGATATTTACATGAAAATATCTGTATCCTTATTGTCTACAAGACTGTAATATTTGTAGGTACAAAATATCTTTCGCTGTATTTTCACATTTACTCTTTGTTAGCATGACTACACTCGTATTATTGATGAGAAATAATAATAACACTTCTATAATTTTATAAATATAATTAAATATAATATAATTTTGAAATAAAGTCATCAAACAATTTATTATTAATATTATAAGTAACAAATATTAAAATATATTGAGCATATTTTATTGTTTTGGATTTCAAATGTGTAACTTTTCTTTACTTTACTCCTCTTATAAATGAGTTTGTGCCTTTGTGACTTACTGACTCGCAATGAAACGGATTATTTTTTATTTACACAATATAAACATACTTTTCAAAAAGTACCTATAGCTCCAAAGTGGTGTAATATTACTAGATATTTGTAATTCATTTTTATTTTTTGCATGATAGATGAAATATTTAAAGAAAATAAATTCTACGGAACTTTAAAACCCTAAATATATGAGTATTAACAATAATCAACTTCTTTTTCTGTCTCTTGCAGGTATTGTATTTACGCAAGATTCGAAAATGTAAAGTCTGTATTACATCCGATTCAAACAAATATAATACTCCATACTAGGATTTATGATGTCTTCATTTTGTCTGTACATGATGTATTATTATAATATAATTGATTTTTCAAAACGGACGAGTTTTTTTTTCTTCTCCGCAATTCAATAATATAATATTACCCATGTGTAACTAGAAAATATATTATATTTATATATATTATGATGTAAATATTGTGTGCTGTGCGGTGAAGTTGTATAGAGCCAGTTAGTACATAGATAATAATATTATTATGCATCAGTATAATACAATTATTGTTCGTTCTCATCTATTTTTTTTTTTATCGAGTTTTCGGTTGTTTTTTTTTCGTCGGCTCATTATAAGGAAATAATACGTCAAGACAATCCGAGATTACGACAAAACCATGTAATATAATTAGAAATATAAATGGTGCGTTGACAATAAATTGTTATTCTCACGGAACGCGATGGTTGTTTTTTCTTCTCTCCCATATTACGCATATATATGTATATATATATATATAGTGTTTTCATCATCTCGCGGCTTCTTAATAGCCGACTATACACTATTATAGCTGTGGCTGCTGTTCCTGCTGCTGGAGAGTATGTATATTCTGGTTTATCTTGTTCCGCACTGAATCTCTCATGCGGCTCGCTGCAGTCTTCTTCGTACACACACTTTTCACTGCTATTACTTCCACACGCCATTACGTTCGACATTACCATTTTTATTGTCATTGTCGTTGCAGTAGGTATATAGAATATATATATATATATATATAATTACATCATATACCTATTATACCTAATATATAAACATATACATATGTATATAGTATATACCTCATCTAAAGTCGATTCTACCAGACTGTAATGTTTCTATATTTTGTATTATATATTATTTATTTTTACATATATTATAATTATATGTATTTGTATATTTTGTCATATTATTACAGAGTACTGGCTGTTATGGGATTAAAAGGTAGGGAGTTGTCCACGGAGACTTTTTTTTAAGGCGGATTTTCAAATGACGTTTGCAAATTACCTTTATTGTTATTTTCAAATGTATATATAAACATAAAATATAGTAGGGGATTTGAATATTCCATTTATGTTCATATATTTTGGACCAAAGTAGGTAAATTATATTTTAAAAAGTCGGCACGATTTGGAGTAAGGGAAAAATTTTGATAAATTACAAATTGAATTTAATTAAAACGTTGAATGATGCATATAATTAACTCGGAACTGTTGAAGCCCGTGCTATAGCCTGCAATGCTTTACACACTATAAAATGAGTCGATATAAATATATAATACTGTTACATTTCTGGATTGTCATTTTTTTTTTATGGTTTGCATAATATTATTAATCTCTTGTTTTTATGGATAGGTAAGGTTGCTTAAAAATATGGGTTGACTGCCATGCGAACATAAAATACATAAGTATAATTGTGGATTTTGTAATTAATAAAATCAAAAAATGTGTTAATTTAAGGCAGTACCGTGGAGTGGGGTTGGGGGCGCAATATCAATATGAAACATTATATTCTGCCGCACTTCGTCACATATAATTTTCCGAGTATAGAACAAACGGCAAACTACCATTGTTCGTGCGATTTAATGCGCTCAAAACCAACACATCATCATCGTCATGCGTATACGACGAGAATATAATACAGTATGTGGGTATATTATAGACGTATGCAGTATTTTTTTAAGATCTCTATAATATTATATCGTTCGCCTCGTAAAACTGTTGTATAGCCGCGATATGTTTTCGCGCGGATTCCGCGATCTCCGTAATCCTGCCGCGAACACGCATTTAACATGTATAACATTATTATACATCATGTCCTTGTGGACGAAATTTTCACCATAAAAACCGGACCCAAACGATTTCGTTTCCATTTCTCGCGAAAGTTTTATGATTTTCATCCGAGATTCGCACGACCGTCCGCACCCCCGTCGGCGTACCTATATAATACGCACGTATGTAGACCGCTGCTGCACCTAAAACTACCGATTTATGTATCGACGGTCGTCGTTAAAAATAAGACTACACCGCGCGACAGTAACGTAATATATTATATAGGACCGCTGTGCCAGCGCGAGAATAATAATTGAGTTTGTAGTAATAAAAACGCGACTATATAGTGCGTAGCCCGCAGCAATATTATGTAGAGCCGATCATATTCTATTCCGCCGTTGTTATTTTTTACAAAAACCGCGTCATTCGAATTTATATTGCGCATATACAATACGCATAACAATATAACAATATATTTTATAGTGACGTGACGAACCGAAATCGAATAATGTGACATAATATTATTATTTATAAATAAATATAAATTATTTCTATTTTATTTTAAACTAAGTTATATGTTTTAATTAAAATTGTACAAAAATGTATCAAATATGGAAAATAATTGCACAATTTAGTCGATATACATGTATTGTATATACGACGTATGTCGTGTACTAACGGATTTATAATTTGGTCTGCAATTAAAAGCAAAAGCATGAAAAAGTCGTTAACATCTTAACCCAAGATGATTGTAGTTATATATGATAAGGTTGCTTTGCTAATTTTAAAACCGGAGGTGTTAAGCACACACAACCCCCCTCCCTTGAATTTTGCCTATAATCATCGACACTTTTATAATTTATATAATATATATATACATACATACGATATTTGGATGCAATTAGTTGGAAAACAAAGCCGTTTGTAAACCACACCAAACGTGTTAATATCGTAATTATTGTTCTTCTTCATATTATTGCAGGCGGCGTATTGCGCTATTGTGCGAATAATAATATACAGTCACGTATATTATATTATTGTTATTATTATTATTGTTATATATTCTGACGGCGGAGGCTCTAGGATTTTCGTTCTCCGGTTTCGAATGGAAAACGTACGTATTTGCCCGAGTGATAAGCCCAAGAGCCGAGAAAAATAACATTCCTCTCTTGCGTATATAAATATACTACTTCCGTGCATATATATATATGTATATGGGTAGTCTCGGCCGTGCATAATTTAACGACCAATAGTAGAAACGAGATCGCATAATATGCGAACAACGACGGCATAATTAGTATGCGACGGCGTGAGATTTTAATTACCGGGTTTTGTATACGTACCTTAGCGCTGGTAACAAGACAGTAAACGCGTATAGAGTACCCCCCTCCCTCCCATCACTCACTCCACGTGTACACCCACCCATGTATCGGATTAGTCGTGTATAGCTCGGTAAAATAATCTGTAGACTAGCTGCACCGCAGACGCCGCCGATGACTTGTTTATACGCGTATATACCTGTGTATATATACAATGTACTGTAAAATAGTTTATTTTTTTATCAAATTTTACACAATATTTGCGACTATATATATATATGGAATATAGGGGTCGCAGAACCATATAATAATTCGATGCGAGCGATCTGCAAAACAACTGTGTGGTGTGGAGAAATCGTTTACAGTGACACCTATAACGATAGTATAGAGCCGGAAATATACGATATTATTGTCTTACGACCGGGGAAAATATTAAATCTGCGCCGACTGCGCCGCACCAGAAACAGCCGACTGTTACTACAGGCCATATCTAACCTGTATAGACCGCGCGGGAAGGGCAAACTTTTTTCGGGTCACGTGCTAAAGTATGCGTGTAGTCAAAGTTTAAAAAAAAATTCACGTGCCAGTAATATTGTAATGTATTTGTATAATGCCGGAACGTACGAAAAACAATTTTTCCGAATGGTCGGGGATTTAAAAAATAATGTACAAACATGAATATAATATCATATTATACATATATAGATACTTATGAATATTTTTTTTTTTTTGATTGTCTACTCTTTAAATGACGACTGAACTTCTGCACCCACCCCATTACATCATTTGTTAGTTGTAATGCGAAACCCGAGCATCGCATTATAGCTGTTTCCATCAACGTTTTATTCCTTTATTTTGATAATATCGCGTTGGAACTGTGGAAAATGAACTTTCATAGTTTTTTGACGTGAATATTAAATGTGACTATAATATGACGTAATATGAGCAACTTTATTTCAAATATGTCAGTGAGTTCGGACCTTTGAAAATTTTATAATTAGTGACTAAACCTACCTAGCTATACATAATAATTTAGAAATAGTAAAGAATTCGATTTAATTCTATTATTTTTTTTTATTAGATGCTAGTTTAACAATAAAAAAAAAAAATAGTTTTGCGTGTCGTTAAATTTTTCCAACGTATGACCTTTGTGCCATAGGTTAGCCACCCCTTCTATAGGTTATAATAATATTATGTTTATACACCACCTCAGCATTCGTCATTTATCAAACATGTATATGCTTGGAGGTCACACACCTCACGATTTATGTAAGTATAAAAGTGCGTTTTTCGAATAACATCGAAAACAACTAACTGAAATATTGAACGTCGAGGGAAAAATCTTTATCATCATCTGTTTCTTGATCTACCACTGATTACACTTTTTGTAGTTACATGCGGGGCTAATGACCTAAATCTCGAACAAATATCTCGGGAAAACTTCCGTGTTTTATATGCTAATTTCTATCGATTGTTATTACTTTTTTTTAATGTAAATACAGCTGTATACCTGTAACGGTGTTTATTTTTGGTGAATTTATACAATTCTTTTATATTTTATAATGACCACATAATGTTCGATATAAAAATAAATGTTTCCACTGTCATGAAATGCTAACCTATAAATGATAATAGGTAATATTATGAAAAACCACTAATATTACCACGACCGATATACTATAAATATATTATATACACTAATGAAACACGTGTAGTAAATAATTATGAACTTTAACTGTTTATCAAAGATGTTTGTCATTTATCATGTTGTATCATACTTATATAAAAATAATTGTTTTTATTTATTAAATGACAAAAGAAAAACAATCATTGGACTCTCGTTAAATAAGTTTAATATTATGGCGCATTATTTTTTTTTTTATTTAAAGACAGAGAAGAATAAAACAAAGCAAGTGATGAAAATGGAGATGTAGATGAAGAAAGTTTTTATTCACCAACTTTATCAAAACATAATATATTATTTTTTTTATTCCTTATAGGCATTATAAAATATAATCATCATTTATCATATTTTTAAAAGATTTTTATTCCAAATAAAGAACAAGGAATGCATTTTTTTTAGAACATGTTCTGAATGCGCAACTGCATATAAATGCTCGGTACCTACATACTATGAGATTCTTATATACCTACTAAAAGTCTTCAGTCTTAAAGTTAGATTACTATATTAGTTATTACGGCAATATAAACTAAAAAAACTATAGGCAAAAAAAACTATAGGTAAGCACTATAATAATATCATGTATTGATTAAATTCGTCTGCAGCATGTCACAAGACGGAGCTAAGGGGTCATTAAAATTATCACTGTCATTATATTATTATTGTTGTTGTTATTTAAAATTATTATAGTCTAGTCACAAAGCTATCGATTTTTATAATACACGTGTATAAGAAGAAATTGCAAGTGAGATCAAAATTAATTAATTTTTTTTTTATTCAAGTGTATTTATTTCGTATGTTTTTTAAGAGTTTATAAAATATAAATCATTACTATAATAATACACCAATAAAATTAACACAACAACTACTATATTATTTACTGAAGTATGTACACAAAATATTTATTTATTACTATTATTTGTATATATTTTCACAGCGAAAATATTTGTTTTCATTAATATTTTTTAATTTTGTTAAAAATTGATTTGGTTTTTCTAGATTTCTCAAGAATTAGTTTTACAATACGGTGTTTTCTCTATTAACTTTCGTGATCGTCATTTCGAGAATATAATGAAAGATCCGATCACCTTTCCCCGATAGAAGATCGGATGTAGAGGAGTATTTTTTTTATTTGCGTTAGCGTTGTCACATAAAGTACCTAAGTAAAAAGAGCAAAAAAAACGTTCCAATTCATGACACACTTGTTTTTCTAAATCAATTTACGCGCCATTCCTTTTTTACCTATTTAAATAACCATCACTGCTAGGGAATTGAAAATCTCACCAGTTATTTATAATAAAATCAATATAAACATAGGATTAAAATTTAAGTTTAGCGAATATTTTCAAGAAGAATTTAAAACATTGAAATTTTTCCAGCATAACATATCGTTGGTTAAAAGGCTATTTGCTGTAAGCGACACTTGCTATCTAGCTTTGTAGACGACGCTCTATCGGTTCCATAGTTTTCATGCAGTGATATGATTATTTTATAACGTATTATCAATAGTCAAACTTTATGCTGTAAGCGACAGGTATGAAAAAAATGTCGTGTAAACGACAACATTTGATTTAGGTGAAATTATTATTAATTTAATGAGCAGTAAACGCGCGACATAATAATTTTGTGTTAAGCGCCCAATTTTTGTTTAATAATGATGTATACGCCATATTGTCGCTTACAACAGTTTTATTTGTCGCCTTCAGCATAATAAATAATATAAAATAAATATTATTTATTATGTAAACAAATGAGTGGTTCCTAATAAATAAGAAAAAAATGCGATAAGTGATAACGATTTGTAGGTTAGTTCAATTTGATCATAATAATGATAGAACAGCTGGATATTTTGGAGGTAGTTTATAACGATTAAAACCGCCAAATAATTTATGATAATAAATAATAATCATAATATTGTTTATATTTATAATAACAATAAAATAATCATAAAATTTGTTGAAGAGAACGGGGATCACATGAGATAATATTTTATTATTATTAATGTTTGTGTCCTTTTATTCGTTTTTGACAATACGTACAATAAGTAGTAGGTATACATCATAAAATACCAATTGTTTTCAATACACACTTATAAATAGAGTATACGGTATCTGAAGATGAAAACTTGATGTACCAAATGAGTTCACGTAGAAATAAATAATAAACGTGCAGTAATCATTGCAACTAAAAAAATATGACGATCAGTATAAATTGTGCAGGGATAACATTATTTCTAACTCATACCATTTAGAGTATTTTAGTATGAATACTAGTGAAGAAAAAGCTGACTGTTTAAATGAAACGGATACAGAAGAATCATCTACAAGTAGTGATGATAATTAATTTGGTTTTAATTTTTTTATGAATTTCTATGTTATTTTTAGAGTTATTATTTATAGAAATTAAAAAAATTTTAATCATTCATAAAATAAGTATTAATAAGTAGTAATAAATTGACTTTATTATTAATTGTAATGACGAAGGTACCTATGTGATGGCGCTTGAAACATTTTATTAGTAAATGACGTAAGCAACGAAAGTACAAGTAAGCAAATTAAAATGTGATAAACGCCAAAAATTAAATTTAGGTATTTACTGAAAAAATCAAAAAGCTATGTTACACTATGGAATTAGATTTATCTTAAAGATTAGTATAATACGTATGTATGAAAAAAAAATTGAACGACTATCTATAAAACAGCAAAAGTTAATTCTGCAGCGGAGACGAGTTCGGTCAAGTCCCTAGATAGCATTCTGATCGTCAAAAAAAAATAAATAAATAAAACGCAATTCAAAATTCCGAACACCATTCTCGTGAGATACGCACACGTGCAGGTGTATTAATAATAGTGTACAATATTGTTCCGATAAAATATCCGTACTCATATTCGTATATATATATATATATATATATATATCGGCGTGTTTAATATTTTAAGCATTTTTGTGATTTACCCGCGAAACTCGGTTATTGAATCGTGTAAACAAAATAAAAAGTTTCAAATAGCCGCGGCATGTTACAATATTAATAATATCATGGGTGTATACTTTATAATATCATAGAGATATAATATATGGGGACGGTTATACAACGCGCACGCGCCCGATGGTCCAACTAAAATATTATTATTATTATTATTATGTATTATTTATTATTTATTATTGCCTTATCACTCGTTATGATAATAATGTTATAAACGTTTGTAAAACAAATAATACACGTATCGGATTTAAAGATCAAAATGATAGATTTCGATAGTTATTAACAGTTTAAAATCGTGTTCGCCCAGAGGTACAAATGCAAGGAATAAAAGCGAACATTTCAATATTGTACGCTTGTTTGTTATTATAATCATCACGATCGTTAGGTAAGTTATACCAATAATTTATTATTTCTATAATTATTATTAAATAAACTTCAAATATCAAACTGCTAAAGTTGCGCTGATATTCGCCTATAGGCGGACGTTTAGATAAATTTTAGGGGAGGGGCTGAATGAATGAAGCTTACGATCAAATAGCACGAAACGAATTAACACAACCCGTCGCCTATCAGAGTTTTGAATAATATATTAATCCATTTAATCATCATTTATTAAGCTGTACCTACTCGAAAAAACTATTAACAATATTATGTTTTGCTAGATCTATACCTGCAGCTAATAATAATAGTAATAATAATGATATATCCACAACATCTAAAAATCAAAAATACGTTTATAAAAATACCTTAATTTTTTTGTAAATGATCACACAACGAAGATAAAAACTATAATATAAACTCAGAAAAAATACCATTCAATTTATAATATATTTTTAAATAATAATAAATTACTTGAGTTGGCCCCTTTTGGTGGAAGGGGGTGGTCCTTTCGCCAATTCGCAACCGATCGGGATGATAATATCCATATTTCACATATTATTATACTCTAGTGCAGCAGCACAGGTGTTGAAACCTTTCTCGGTCTGCTACCCGATGTATTGCATATATTATGTGCAAAACGGATAATTTATTGATGTGGATAATTGTTTTACAGCGCTTACTCTCATTTTTCCCTTTAATAAGGAATTTATTCAAATTATGATTTTTTCATTTTTTAAGTATAATTGATTTGACATGGTGTTAAGTAGGTGGTCTCAATTTGAGTTCCTGTATGTGTTACTACCTGGGACTTTGAGCAACATTTACGTTTAATCCTAACTTAACTAATAGTATCTAGCAATATCTCTCTCCTAATACAAAAAAATTACACTTAATAATAACTATAAACTGAAATTTTAACGGGTAATTTATTATAAATTAAACTTAAAGTACTTACGAGTTAGGAAAATAGTTTAAGATGTAATTGGCTTAAAAGAAAGGACAGATGATAATTTAATAATTATATTAATTATAAGATTATTGCAATAAAATTTAAACATTTTCTAAATATAATAACTAATATCTATAACTAATAATATAACTAAGTATCACATATAATTAATATTTTATGAAAAAAAATTATTTAAAACTAGCTATTTATCCTTAGAATACAAACTTCCATAACTTATATGAACTATAAGTTATATCTTTCTAATTTCAATAGAAATGGACCAACAGTTTCATAAAATCGACTAATTAACAACTTACATTGAAAAAATGGTGATGTTAATTTTACAATAAAGTTTGTAAGAATATAAGTATTTGAAAATATTCCAAGAAACAGTATTCGAATAAATTCGTTATTAAAGGTTAGTGAGATAGAAGAGAGGGTGAAATGCTCGATGAATCCTTTTGTAAACATTATTCAACCCACCCGCATTATTTGGACGTATATCGTACATACGATAAAGAGTACCTATATATTATGATAATATTATATAAACATCGAAAACAAATATGAAATAGTCATCAAAGGTTCTTTTGTTACCTTTTGTCAGAGAAAAAAAACAAAAACTATAAATAAACGACATCATCACGATTTACCTTCGTTGTTATTTAAATTATACGTATATATATATATATATATATATATATAATATGGTTTGTATATGTGTGTGTAAGTATATTTTGAGTGTGTAAAGTCGTGAAACGCTAGTGATAAACATTATATTATTTTAAAACCCTGGGAAAACATCTCTATAAAATAAAAATAATGAACGTTTTTGTTCGGATGAAATATTAAATCATAAAAGGACCAACACGCGCATGTCTCGTTTGAGATGTATAATTTGACTATGGGTGCACTGCACATATATTATTAAAAATTATACAAGCTAACTGCACGCGCATAACACGCGTATGGTACCCGTGTAGGACATTCGTCTGTCGCCGTTCGTTTATCCTTGGCCGGCTTCACATAATAAACAGTTTTTTTTTACATACCTATAAGGAAATCCGCTGGATTATCGACTATGGTTTTAATTGTATAGAATTATAACTTCCATAACAAAATCAAAAACTATATATCCTATGTCCAAAATACTCTGTTTAAATAATGTATTTGAAAACATTTTCGATAAATTATGTATACATAGGTATGTTACTATTACTATTCAGGTATAGGAATGAAGTGATTGGTTAACATTATATTGATAAAGATCTACAAAAAATATATTTTTCGTATGAAGAGTCGTACAAACTACTAATACAGAAAACTATAATAACTGTTGATATTAATCATACTGGAGGTTTTTTTAGAGGGAGCTATTAAATGTATAGTAGTAATATCTAACAAAGGAAAATAGATTTTAAATAAGCCGTCCACAATTGACTGTTTGGTTTCCGCTGTTCTATATTTTCATATACCCACACAGTAAAACATCAGTTAAAGTTCAGTTCACAGTTAAACATCAAGTACCTAAAGCCGAATAGCCTGACAACGTTAAAATAACAATGTTAGTTTTCAAAATAAATTTTAACTGAACGCAATACCTGAGGTTTGTGAACATTTAATTAATTCCAAATATAATTTTTTTTTTTACAAAAATTAAATGGTATTATACTCTTTGTGGTTGAAAAATAATGAAATAGTATTGTGGTGACAATTTTTAGAGCGATTCGAATTAAGGTGTGTAAGAGGGTAGTTATGCTAGGAAAATCTAAAGGAGTGATGTATCGTAATCGAAGATTAAAGAAGGAGGTTATTTCTAAGAAAATTGAGGTTTTAAAACCGGATTAAATATGATAATAAGGTCAGATTGTGGAAATAATTGTATAATATACCTACCAAAAAACGAAATGAGGTTAGATAATTTTCCAATGATTTGGTCATATAAAAGATTTATGCAATTATCAAAATTAAGCTTTGGATACTGACAGCGAGATTTAAATACTAGGAACCAGGATAGTACATGGAAGATGAAATTCAAATTGAATTCGATTGGTTGTACACTTTAAGAGTTTAAAATTATAATATTAAAAGTTCTATATAATAGTTTGTTCGGAGTAGACGAGTAACAAATAGATTAGTTTCTCTTACTCTGTATGTATATAATATTATGTATGTATGAAAGGTGTTTACATTAGTTCATGTCTAAATGTTTTATTAGATACATATTATTTTAATGCGTAATTATTCATAACACTGATTAAACATTAACGACCAGTATAAAATATATTTGGTCCGAACACTACAGTAGGAATTTATATATATAATGTAGCCCACGCAGGTATCAAATATTACCCTAATATTTTATTATCCATAATGATATTTACGATCAAATAACGTTAATTAAATTCAACCTCGTATCGTATATATAGGTCAGTAACAAAATCAAATTACTCATATCGAAGAGAATATGTAATAGAACTGTGAAAATGGGCTGATAAAAACATAAGTTTGAACTCTGGAGCATTGTGACCTGTGGATACGAAACTTCGATTTTTAAATAAAGTTGAAGGTGTGGAGATGTGGTACTGAAAACGGAAGCTACATGAAAGGACAAGTTGGAATAGAAAGGAAAGATAACGAGAAAGTTTACTGTTAGATATAATGTTGGAGAGAAATACAATTAATGAAGATTATTAAAATAAGGCACCGATTGAAAATTATTGGATACATAATAAGACATCCGGAATAATTTGTATATAATACGAACACTGTCCTAGAAGAATGTACCAATCTGATCGAAAAAAAATAAATAGCAGGATGGCTTTGAAACTTTTTTGTAGGAGAGCTAAAATAAAACAGAGCTAATGCCTCGTAGTATAAAGGACTGAAATAAATTCCAAATAATGGGTTAAAGAAGAGAAATAGAATACCCGAAGAAGAATTAAATTATGTAGTTACTGCATTGCAAGATGCAGAGTATATTTTCCCGTTTTCCCACTTGCCCAACATTACATAATTCAGAATTTAAAAAAAAAAATTTTAAAAAAGAAGTGGAATTAAAAGAAAAACTGAGTATATCACGTGCCATATTAATCAATAATATGTTTAAAAATATCATTAAAAAATAAAACCGTTCATTATCGTCATGGACTCATACCTAATTGCATTCATAATATAATTTAAGCTATTTTTTGTGAGTACGCGCGGACGTTAACTGTATAATATTATTATAATATTATACGTACGGATTGATGTGTCGAGACAAATTACGAAATTAGTAATTACATCGTTATCGCATACACCTTTATGCGTATTATGCGTATTATAGTAACGCCCCTATATATGTGTGGTCTCGGCTGGTGATGAGCTCGGCTAAGAGGACGGCGTCCAGCCGGCGCTTAATTGTAAATCGACTTAAAGAATGATGATGAGCATAGACCATTAAAATATAATATTATCATCACCGTCGTTGATCCTAAATTAAAAGCTCCTAATATAGACATTATTATTACGTAGTATTTCTTTTTTGAGTTTCGAACAACATTTTTTCGTGTCTGTGCAGCATAAGCGTATTATCACGTATATATAATATACTTTATAACGCAGTTTGTCTGATGTGTGGTCGACGTCATTATAGTTATATAAAAATATCGAATAACAAAATTTTATCAACGATACTTTAATTATTGAATATATCCATATATATTGAAAAACGTATATTAGTTAAATGCGAGAGCAGTCTTATAGTAGTACAAATTATTTCAAGTGATCTTTTTTTTAAATGTAGTTGTATTTAAATTGGATTATAAATTAATTTTTTCTGAGTTATCAAAAATATATATTATACTAAAAGGATAAAATATGGTTTAAAAAAAAAATAAAATAGAATTAACATTACTTTTTAATCTATATAATATATTTATTTATTTATTTATTTTACAAATTAAAAAACGTAGGTACTTAAATATCACTCATACCTATTAAGTTAAAGAACTTAAAATAACAAGTTAGCATTTCAAATTATATATATATAAATATTAGAACATCGTAATTTTCAATTTTTCTGTTAAACAATTTTAAAAAATCAGGAAAAAAGACGACTCTCATATTTTGAAATAATTAAATAAATAAATTTATATCGCCACCATAGGATAGGGTTAAATAGTGTAAAATTAATTATTTCAATTTTTAGAAATTAGAATGTCATACAAACATGATCACCCTGTATACGAGATGATAAATAATAAAACACACATGCAGACTACGTCGTAGCCACTGTTTTCGCACAAGTTCTATTGTTAATTAATTAAAATCTGGATATAAACACACACACGTCACACACACATATAAATATATTAGTATAATCAGTCGCAGACTGAACTCGCATGTTGCAGCAGCGGCCGTACATAGAATCGTGCAGTCCAATTGCACGAGGTTTCTAAAGTGCACTATAGCGAGATGAAAAACGTAATAACATCAAATGCATTTATAATGCATTTTCTCGGCCGCTAATCCACGATTGAAGAAGAATTATATAGAAGACAATGTGATGTGATACGAACAGTGCCGCGAGACAAATAATATCGTCCGTCGTTTACTTATTATACTTTTGAAATGGATTCAATTTTATTCTTTTACGTATAATATTATATATAATATCCTAACGAGTAATTTTCAATTTCCGCTTTTTATCTCTCGGCTCTTAATCATTATTGAAAACCGGCTACTCGTTCCCGACCGTCGTCAAATCCGTCATCGCCGAGCGCATATCGCGGTGGGCCATATAATTTAGCGTACCTGCCTATATACGAGTATACACGAATCCTCGCACCCTCACGCGCGTAGTATACGTATATAATTGTTTAACCCCGACGAATTCACTGGTGGTAATACACAAAATAAACAGTGCGTGAGGTGCGCGTGTTTGTTCACACCGAACGTATGTATATTATATAGAGAGCGGATCCGACGCATAACTATTCAGCCGTGTCCCATTAAACACCGTCTCGTCGATATTATTATTATTATTATTGTTATATTGTTGTGTTGTATAATATGTGTTATTAATCGCCATGACACACGGCTGAATGTCGTTCCATCAACGAGAATTTCGTGTTTTCGGGTCACGCGTTATTTTAATATAATACTATATCATAATATGTGCCGGGAAATAATCATAACAATGATTATACGAGTACACATAAAAACGGTTGGCTTTCCCTCAGTTCGTCAGGAATCCAAATGAGCCGCGTGTATTAAATCTCAATATAGTTTACTGCTGATAATGTATAAAATTATTTCGTACTCCATCATCGAATCAATAATCATTACATTATTATGCTTAGTTTTCGAAAATATAAATAAGTTTAGTTTTATAATGTATAATATTATAATTATATTAATGCGAAAAAAAAACACGTTTATATTAACCTTAATATAGTAATGAATTTATTTCAACTCTGATTTTTTAAATATATACCATACTAAATTATTTTAAAAATCTTGATTCTTATACTATTTAAATAGTGTCCTGATGGCGATAACAACTCCTTTTTTTAAATGAGAATCATCAACAATTATCATGTCCAATCTACTTAATATTTAAATAAAATCATTATTAAAGATTATTAGATTATTATCTTGTATTAATATATTACATAATTTTATAGTTCAGAAAATCTCAAAAATTAGGGGAATCAACCTATATATGTACCTATGTTTAATATATATTTATATTAAAATCGTCCGAGCAGAACACTATATTACGTACCTATATATATCTACCTACCTACTTATTAATTTCGGGCGAGCAATTTGGTTTTTGCGTGATAACAGACGATCACCATTATAATATTATAATAGGTATAAAAACTTACAAAAAGTATTTATTAATAATTTGAAATATAATTAACTCTTTATATACACGCGTATATTGCCGGATGTTATTTTGTTCACGGAAACTACACAGAGTTGTGGTGAGATTCGTCAAGCACGCTCACCCTCTATCATTTTATGTATTTTAATTATTATACGCGTTTATTAAAATATTGATTTCAACGAATTTTTGAATACCTACTTAGGTTGTATGTGTCGTTTAAAGGATTTCATCGTGTGCCGATAAAAGAATTTTCAAATTAAAATTATTCTTCTTTATATTTTATACAAAGTAAATCATTATCAAGTAGATAACAAGATTATATCCAAGTATCCAAAAATATCAAAGGATACAATTAAATATTAATTATTTATTTTTATAAAAATATTAAGTTGATTTTTAGATCAAAAGGCGCAAGTACCATTTATATTTTGTACATGGCTAAAAATATGATGGAGTGAGAAAGCAAAAGTTATTAAAGTGCGTAGTAATAATTGGTTTTAAAAAGTTTAATAATTTATTATTATTATAATATTATATATTATTATATGATTGCTGTGGTTAATTAGACCTTGTGTTTATATATATATATATGAATACAATATAGATAAAGTTCAGCATCCGTGAGTAGATTATAATTATTCATTCTCAGTCGGTCGTTGAAAGTACTATGCACGCGTTCCATTTAAAAAAAAACAAACTCTGTTGACCCATTTTTGTTATTATTGACACGAAAACAAAAACAAAAATAAAAAATAAAAATACTGTGTTATAGATTCTCCCGTTTGCATCATTCGCTACATACATATTATCTATTATATACACAATGTATAATTTTATATTATATGATCATTATATATACGTAAGTCTTGCGGAGAATTGATCGTGATAAACTGTTCAATTATTGAACAGCGCAGTTATTCTGACGCGCGCATGGGCGTGGAATAGAATAATATATTATAAACTTTGGGTGCGAACGCGCGCAAAGGTGACGGTGCAGGGGGTGTAGGGATTAAGATAGGTCGCGACAATACTACGATAGGAAGATATTATTATTTTCGATTGTTGCTCGTCAAGCTACCATATTGACGTTATATACCAACGTTTCCGTCGACACAAAAGAATTCGTTATTAGGCGCGTAGGTATAGTGTATACGTATTCAGAAAATGTGCATAGACCATTATTCTTATTTTTAGACGGGCCGCTTATAATATAATAATATATAATATATGAATACCGCGCAGTGATCTCTTCTACAGCCAATAAACACTCATTATCTCAAAAAATGTTGTTAAAGTTTTGAAAATATATATTTTTTTACATAATTTTAAGTCATTGAGAAACAATATTTTTGAAAAACATTCATTAATTATTATAATTAATAAATATAATGGAATTGTACTCGCGCTATACACAATGCAAAGAACTCGGCTTATTAATATTCACGTTATTATTTCGTATAAATAACCGTTTAGAAAAACATTAGAGTTCCGTTTTTAATTCAAAAATATAAATTAGTCTACCGAAAAAAATCTAATTCGGGACATCCAGCAGAGGTTGTTATTCTCGAATTAAACCCTAAAAAAAAGTTGTGTTCAAGAAAAAGGACTACAGCAGCAACGTCAGCGGGTTAGCTGTACATTTTATATAATAATATTTTGTCTGCCGTAGATAGTCAACGTGGTATTTTTTTATTTTACAAACCATTACGACACATTATTATCATCCGCAGTGCGGAGGCATTAGTAAAACGCGATATAAAATTATACTGTATTATACGAAATTGAGTTATGTTATTATAATCCTACAAAAGTCAAACATGGTATATATGCGTTATTGCTATAGTTATATGAAAAACAATTCAGCAACTGACTAACTAGAAAATCATATTATATTGCATTATATTGATCGCTCAAAATGATGTTGGCTGCAACATATCAGTAGAGCGAGAAGCGTATGGATAAACGTTATGTTTTGTCGGTGGTAAAAGAAAAAAAAAAAAAAAAAAAAAAAAATACGACCTAACTTTACAAATGGCGGTGTAATAAAAGTAATATTATAATATTTTATGAGATCATCGACTAGCGACCAACATCACTCGCCGTCATCAAAGATAGTAATATAATATATACGTTGTCAATAAATAAAATACTCAATAAATGATAATTTTATTATATATCTTATGAATAGAGATACTTGTTGAATGTATATTATTTAAACATTAATTAACCCTTGACATTAACTATCGAGAATTCATTTAATTTTTAATAAGTAGTTAATTATAATATATAGTAGATATATTTGAGCAAATTTATAGCTGTAACACAATAAATAACTAAAATGTTCATAAATATAAGCGTACCTACTTACCTACATATATTTAAATTTTAAATAGGTGATATTTAGTGCTCATTTTTGTATATTATTCTTGATTAATGTAAGTAATAACTAATATCTAATAAGCATTATCATTTATTAATAATTTAATATTATGCAAGAACAATATTTAAAAAAATGTTGAATATAGTTTTTGAAGTAACAATACGCGTCATATGTTTGAAAAAACCATTTCACATAATATGTACAGTGTACGCATTGTACACTTTTAATTAGATCATGATATGATGTGTGTTTTACAAAAGCCGATATTTAAAATAATGTTTCCAAGTGTAACTTTTCATGACATTTAAAGTTTCAAAGCTATTGAAATGAAAAGTTCAGAAATTTTTCAGTATCGAAAATTACATTTCAAAAACCGTGAATTGATTAAAATGTATTATATCCTGTATTGTTATGGAAATATAAGCAACCTAACTGACTGTGTGAATATAAACTGTACAACTACAAATAACTCTATACAATAAATGTTCATTAAAGGTAATACTTATTATAATATTATTATTTGTTCATTTTTTTTTTAGTTTTGTTTTATTTCTAGATGATGTGTATATACAAGAGTGTCTATTCTATTCTAAAATAATTTAATTTATATATTTTTTATTAATTAATCGATTAAATAAATTTCAGATTGACTTAAATCTGTATACCTATAATATGTACCTACTATAATTAATCACTTTTAAATCATTTAATAGGTGTGCATGTTATTGTAAACATGTAAATCGTAATATTATAATAGGTACGCAAAACCGGTAAAAAAAAAAATAGCAAAATAAAAGTTTCGTGGAAACATCGAAAGTTTTTGAAAAGTTTAAACGGTCGAGTGGAAACATGAAATTTTACATTTCCGCCGTAATAGACGAGAGTACGAGACGTGTTGTAATACTGTAGCGACGTGCTAACGGGGGTGTTGACAATAATAATAATGTTATGGCGATCGTACAATTTTATATAAAATATATCACACACACACACATATCCAAATGAAACGAATAACGCGCACGCATACTCCGCATTATATACATACATTATAAAATACGTGTGTGTGTGTGTGTGTGTATTACCGCCGGAAAACGGGTCTCGCGGAGCAGTAATAATAATAATATAATGTTGTATTCCAATCGACTCCTCCCGCGGACGCGTGTTCTGCGCGGCGGCTACACGCGACGCTCGCGCGACACAAACCGACCGGGCGGCCGACACCATTGCGGCGCCTCATAACCAGTTTGACGCAGATACGAACATTATAATATTATCATAATATATGTTTAGTTTTATATCGTACACATTATACAGGTGCGCAGAGGTCGACTTTGTCTTTTCGTGTTTTATTTTTATACAATATCTCTCAGAAAACGGGTTCGACGGCATCTTCGTTGTCGCATAAAATGCATCATCTGTGATTACAATATTATATGCACATAATAATATTATTCGTCGTTGTCGTCGCTGTCGCGGCTCATAACCGCATTAATAATAATAATAATAATAATAATAATAATAATGTAGGCGAGAATCCATATGCAAATAAGTCGGCTGTCGTTATTGTAATATCGTAATCGATAAAAATATTTTTTATTACCTTATTATTGTTATTATTGCAGTTATTTACTCATGTTTCAACCATCTGTTGTTAAAATAATATTATGTTGCATATGAATACGGATTGCAGGAATGGTCGAAAGTTGCTTGAAAAGAAATTTCATGACACGCGAAATGCACAGAATATGTTTTGACTGTTACATCATTCAACAGTTTTCGAAAATATATAAGATGTGTATTATTATATTATATTGTATTACATCTAAGATCTAAAAGATATACAATAGGTAACTATAATAGGGTACATTTTTTTTTCTAAGTAATAATATGTACTTATTTTAGTGAGTAAAATTGCTAAAATGTGTAGTTGTTTAATATTATTTATTTGACGCTGTACATAGTTTTATATAATATATAGTATTATATTATGTACTTATTAATACGTTTATTGCGTGACGATAATAATCTTTGTCAGAAATTCATATTATCGAAATATAATCATCTATACCTAAACAGCCTACCAATATCTCCTACACCATTATCTAAGTTCAATAATAATATGGTTATTATTTTTTTTTGTCAAAAATTATTTTCAATGTATATGTATATAATGTATATGTAATGTTTATGTATATGTACCAAACCAATAATTCAAAAAAATTAATTTGCTTTTCTTAAAATAAAATAAAAATGTTTTACTTAAAAATAATGTATCTAATATTATACTCTAAAAAAAAAAAATTTTAAAAATAAATAAACAAAATATCTTACCTACACCAGAAAAATAAAGTATTCACATATAAAATAGATAGGTTTTATATAAAAATATAAAATTATATAATATACAATTAAAAAGTGTCAAACGATGCGATATAGTTATACAAGATACAAATGTATCTTCAATTTGAGATATTCATCTTATTAGATACTGCCCATTAACGAGCAAGACAGACGACTTTATAATATTATTATTATACTATATGCTCAATCTCAAGATGACTACAGTCGATATTATTATTATTACACTCACACGCATAAATATATACGAATACCTAAAGTGTCGTTGTCAGGTCTGTTTTTCTGTATAATGCGATTTAAAATAAAAAAACTGCTAACAAACATTACATCACTACATACAAAAACGGGTATAATAATAATATACTCGGCGGTGGCGTCGAATAAATAAATTCATTATACGAGTACTGTGTGTGTGTGTGTGTATATATACTTACAAGCGACAAATGACGTTTTCTCACGCTTCTAATTTTTACCCTTTATGTATATATATACACTATATATATATATTTCACTGTATAAGCGAATCAATTTTACTTTTCAACCATTAAACTACCTATCATTACTTTATACTCGACACGCTCTTATTTACTTTGTTCCATACTTATATACAAGATTGAAATTGGTAATTTCTAGGTTTTTGATACAGAAAAAAAACTGAATTTTTTCATGTGGTTTTTATTATATTTTTTAATAAATATTCAATCGAAATCGGTATTTAATGATTCGGGTACTGCGAGTGGGGTTATGAATTCCAAAAGGGCGATTACAAAAAAAAAAACGAATCGGCACAACAGAGTCGACATTTAGGGTTGAGGTTAAGTCGATAAACATTCCTTTACTACGTAAATGTACATTGCAATACACATTATTATTAAACACTGCATGTGTACCTACTCGAAGTAAATCCCAAATAATGGAATAACGTAACAATATTGTTCAGTTCTATAATATCGGATCAATCTATAATATTATTTATCGTTTTAAATCAATAACTCTTGGAATAACATTTAACAAAACTTTTTCTAAAGATAATAACATTATTATAAGAGTTCCGCCGTACTATATATTTTCTCAATTCCCACGCGATTTCATTGTATATTTGTGATCGTCTTTATAATTATTATGATTATTGTTTCCAAATGAAAATAAACCGTTAAACGAGTATTCAAAAGATTCAAAAATTTGATTAACTACGTGTAGCGTCAATGAGAACCATCTGTATCAAATATCAATAGCAAAAATTGTAATTCTTCCTCCCTGAAAGAAAACATAATAGCTACTGATGACGTTGTACAGCGTGATTATTCCTTTAAAATTATATACAAATGTACGAATATTTTTTTTTGACATATTTTAAGATCATTTTAAAACGAGGTTTCAAATCTTTTATTTTATGAATGATATATAGCTAGATATGCTTATAAATATTATATATATGTATCCCTAAGCAGAATGCTTTCCTGAACATTTTAATGCGAATTTAGAATGAGCAAATAAATACTATAATAACTAGTTGACTACTTGAAAATATTGTTCCGTAATAATAAAGACCTCAATTTATGAATAAATATAAAAAAAAAATTACAAAAACGTAAATACTTTCCGAGCAAATATTTACTTTTAAAATAATCACATTGTTTGTACATATATGTATATACTATATATTGTACATACGTACCTAGTCACTTGAAATAAAACACAATAATATTATTATGATTGTATCGATATACATGAATGAGATATACCATCGATTCCCGTAGGGGTTTGAACCGCAGCCGCCGAGAGAACTGCTGCAGTGAGTCGGTAATTTTCTCACTATCAACACACATAATATACAGAACGAACCTCCCACTTGTAACTTTACTATGTGTATAATCGACGACGGGAGGTATAATTCCAAAAATTCTATTGGTCTTGACAGCCCACTTTTATTAATGACGGATGGATTTATATATATACAAGCACATGCTTATATATATATACATCTGTGAATGAGATATAAATTAGGTCGTTGTGTCTGCTTACACGTAAAGAAAAATAATATCAATAATAAAATGTACGAGTCAAATACATATGAAATATTATATATTATTATTATGATATACCTAACTGTATAGGTACTGATTTCGATCGACAAGATCACGCACCTGTTTTATATTGTATATATATAAGCCTATATTATATATTATAATATAGTGTGTTTCATCAAGCATGATACTCACCCCTTTGCTATATAAATCTATAATTTATAATTATTTATTTATTTAAATTTTGATTTTGGAATTTTTAAGTACCTATATTAAGCACCATATGTTCAATACCTAACATTTTGTTATGCAATCTATAGATATAAGAATTAAAAAGTGTCTCGTTGTGATGTAAACTAGTTTTTAAAATGCAAACTTATATTAATCATAATCGATTTTTAGGAAGATAAATTGTCTAAAAATGTTGATGAGGTATATAAATCAAAATTTAAACGAGTATTTTCTGAATTAATAAACTTTAATTACTGAGGATTAATATTATACTATTATTATCAACATTTATAAATTGTAAAAAACTTGCTTGATATCTTAGGTACGCTAGACTAAACATTTAAATAACGTAATATTTGAATGTTACGTAAAACCGTGAGATAATAAGGACTATATCATATATAATAGGTAGTACATATAAAGCTTAAAAACTCAGAAACTACACGAGGTCGAACTTTGATGTAAAAAATTTCAAAATAATCAATAAATCAACTAATAAACAATTTTCAATAAAAATAGTAGTTCATTGTATTTGAAAAAAAAGTTTGTAAACCACTACAGAATCATCATTAAAGTGAATATAAAAATACCAAAGATTTTGCAACTATTTAATATATGTTTACAGTAATTGATGAATTTATCCTTGTAAATTCTAAAAATCAGTAGATTTTTAAACTTATATGGGTTTATAAGAAACAAGGGGCGCGTGAATATGATCGGTTAATTATACTGTATATTATCATGAAATAAATACGTTACGATATCTTAAAACTAATATTTTATAATTTAATAAACATAATAATATAACAACAATGGTGGATAATATTAGTCTTGATATATTCGAGTGAGAATTTTTAAAAGTCTGTCAGACCTCGGACAACATGCGTGACGAAATATCGAGAGCTGTCATAATAACAATATAATACCTATAGAGGCCTCTATAATATATTCTACCTACCTAATGGAATAATATCGTTTATATTCTATCGTGTGATTATATGTTTATAGTCGTGCGACTAATATAGATTAACATATGAGAATTATCGACTCGATTGATATCTGTCCGACGTATACGCGCGGGTGTTTTACATAATACACATTATATTATACATTATACATATAAGATTATTATAATATAATACATAATAATGTATGGTCATGAAAATGTCATTATTATATTACGCCATTGGGTCGACGGTAGATTTATACTAGGTTTATAATAATAATAATAATAATAATAATAATATAGTATTACGATGCAGTAATAAAAATATTGACTACACCCGAATAATATTGGTGGTCCTATTTCCCATAAAGATCGACATCCAAATGATATTATTATTGATTCCCACTTTAATTTTTCTATACATAACGCATAGAACTCTGATCTAATACTTTTGAATTTGTAAAAGTTATATTATTATACGGTTGGTAAAACTCATATAGTTTTTTGAGTGTTTGTACGTTTATGCCATTATTTAGTGTAATAGTGTAAAAGTAGAACTGCGCAAAATGGACCAACATTTATCATATATTATATGTACGGGAATTATAGATAAAGTGATGGATACACGATATACTATATCGTAGTATTATTATCACTATAATAATAATAGTATAACCGAGGCTGAAATCTATTATATATATAATATATAAAACGTGAAAAGTTCAGCACTAACCTCTGCCTGTGGTTTTCCACCTTCGGATATGCACTCCAGTTCGATTGGCGAGTTTTCCGTGATGTGGATTTTCTCGCCCTGCACGATCCGCGGTCGGTTCGGCGGAACCAGAACGGTAAGCGTCGCTTTCCTGGACCTGATGGCCGGTTCGTCCCGCTTTCCCGTGCCCACTTGGCACTGGTACACGCCGTCATCGTCCAGAGTCACGGGATTCAGTTTCAAGTTGTATTCGCCTGGTGTGACGAGATCAAAACAATAAACATGACGATCATGTAACAATAATAATAATAATGAAAAAAAAATAATAACAACAATGATGAAGCCGTCCCACGTAAACACTTAATATATATTATATATGGTTGTATATAATATAATATTATAATATACAATGTATTTAGACTTAGGTATTTGGATAAGAAATTATTCATCTATTATTTTTTCTAGACAAATATTTAACATAATATATTAATTAGTACTTTTGAGATGTCATTTTATACGAATTCTATATTTTTTAAATCGACGAGTGTTCGGGAAAATTTTCCCAAAAAATGAATTGAATCAATTTTTGTTATTTTACCGTAGGTAATTCAGAAATTAACGATTCTTAAAAATCTAGAAATTGACATCGAATACACGCGATTTCATACTGTCATTGGGAATTTTATATTTTGATATTCTAAGATCTAAACTAGTTCATTTTTGGATTTTAAAACCAGAAAATGTAATAAAAGGCTTATTGTATAACTTTATTATAATAATTTCGTTTATTCATCATCACGTCTTATTGAAATATAATAATATTTAATTTTAATATGAAATATTGATTGTATCTGCCGTATTAAATTATTGTCCGGTTAAAAGTAAAATTTATTTGTCTTTATCTGGATGAAATTATTCTCAACGCTGAATTAATATGGATGAGTAGCGGTCGTCGTTGGGTAGCAGGCACGTCAGATCGGACCGGTCGGCGACCGCGGTAGACCCATGGCGCGGGTTGGGGTCGAGGAGTGTGCATACATTATATATAAATATATATAACGATAATGCGACGTATACCTATGCGAGGAAAGAAGTCGAACACCTGTTGCTGCTGCCGTGCAAGTCGTCTACACATTACGCGCCGCGACGACGACCACGACGAAGACCTGTGCAGTGTGTACCTATACCTACGCAGCATACGTAAGTCCGATGAGTAAAACTGGATTTGTCTGTATAGCCGGTTGACGGGTGTATGTGTATATATATAAATATAAAATATAAATATATACATATTATATAGACTGCAGCAGCAGCGACGACGGTTGAGCGTAAAAACGAGATTATCGACGATTTTTAAGAGCTGAGAAATATATTAGACTGCGCGCAGTAATGACGACGGTAATAATAATAAATATAGTTCGTTGGTATTCGAACGGGATCAGTCGCCTCGCCGCCGACGAATGGAAAAACGCGCATCGACATGCAGTTATACGGTACGCACAATATAATAATAATAATAATACATAATAGTACGATGGTTCGGACGGACGAAACTATATAATATAGTCCAACACGAAAACGCCCATTGACGTGTCGATTCTACTTAAATAATATAGATACTGTTGTTATTGTGTGTTGTTATTATTCGAACGGCTTCGTATAATTATATTAAAATATAAATATAATATAACACGATGATCGGTGTAATATTTTAGTTTTTAACGCGGTCGGTGTTCGTTAACTATGTACATTTCGATAATTGTTTTGTATGATATATATTATTATTATTTGTGTATTAGTTTATTATACAATTATAATACTATTCATTGTTGTTGCAGCAATGCAAGGATCCGGAACGAATGTGTGTGTGTGTGTTATATATGTTTGGATGTGAGCAGAATATTTTCTAATAAAACCGCATCGTATAACAAACGGTCATAGACCATAGTGTCGAGCAAATGAGGAATAGTCAATAGACTATATTGCGCAATAGACTACTGCACGAAAATGTATAATAATATATAATATTTCTATTAAATAGTCAGTTAGCATTTTTTTTGTGGAGATATTGTAAAAGGCCTGTATAAAATTTAAAATAAATAAACGAATGATTACAGTGATTACGCCATATCCAAATAAAATCACCATTCACCGGTGTACATAAAAATATTGGGAATATTATTGGAAATAACAGACTTTTAAAATATTAATTTATGTATTTCAGAATTTTAGATGCTGAATAGAGTGATTGATTTTACAAAGGTGTGTGTTATTTTTTAGTGTCTGTGTACGCGATAAGTAGTCAAAAAAGCTTCAATTTCCAACTTTGAGGGTAGTTTTGGATAGAAAATTTGATCTAGTTTATAATTTAATAAGGTCAAACTTAAAAAATTCCCAGTTATTTTTTTTATAATCAGGAAAAAACAAACAAAAAATTAGGGAAACACTACATTTTTTTTGCAGATCCAATATTATTATTAAAATAATGGTTTTGCAACCATGGTTACCTCAAAACATTATTAATTATTATTATTATATGTAAATTAATTTTAAGATATTATTTAGGTACCTATTTATACCATTAACTTATTTACACTGTTTACGGTAACTCGGTAAGGTAGTATTGACTCAAAAATTAAATATAATAAATTCCATGGTGTGTGGAAACCTCCTCTCATCCAACCGTGAATACTGGTATTAAAATTAATAGGTTAAACTTTGATTTACTTTATAGTAAATTAATCATGAATCATTGTTCTCTTGTAAAATTATGTAGGTAATTAAAATATCGATGAATTTATTATTATTTATATCTAAAGTTATTCGCACCAATAAAATGTAATAAAAAAAAAAAAATTAAAAATCAAACAATTTTCACATCAGTTTTATTCTTCATTTTTGCTGTGTCTAAATGCTTTATTAAAATATTATTATGTACCTATATAAAAATATTTTTTATTATAATTGTTAATTTATCGCCATTATTGTTTGAACTTCACAAACTATGTTCTAATTAGGTATATAGCCTATGCATATTTGTCTAAATTAACTCTTATTTTGATATTATGCATGAAAATTTATTACTTGGCAATTAAATGAACAATTAATAAATAATAGTTTAATAAAACTAACAATAACTTAAATATGAACATATTATGTAGTCGAGCTAAATACAATCAAATCAAGTGTTGACTTTTAACTTTAACCAGCCGACTCGTTAAATACTGTATCTATAGTGTTCTATACATAGGTATTCAATAAACTATGCTTGTCAATTTATGACTTTTTGTTAATTTATCGTTAACCTTGGCTGTAATCTTATTAATATTATATTCATATGTTAGTATAACACTCTTATTTTCCTCAAAATAAATATTAAAATAATTTTAAATATAATTATATTATAATAATATCGTTATCGCGTCAGGCCATGTCGGTCGATTTAAAATATCATTTAGATCTTATTGAACACCGGGTAGTCTATTATATGCATACTTTTTTAAATGGTGATTTTGAGTGATTAAAAATATTTACGGTAATATTATTGATTTCATTGCGGTAATTGGAATGCAAACGCGCGAAAAAAACGCATTATGAAAATGAATCGATTTAATTAATGCTTAATAACAATTATTATTGTTTATGGACACGAAAACAGGTAATAAATGAACATTAAAAATGTTTTAAATTTCGGTAAAATATAGCAGTGTAATATATTATGACGATCGAATTATAACTAGGTAACTGTATAAAAAATAAATAAATACATTTCTTGATTCCATTTACATAATAATTTTGCTGTTCATAAAATGTCGGATGATACTACTATGTAGACTGTAGCAATGGTTTTAAACTAATTTCGGCGTATTTTTTTATACTTATTTTTTCATTCCATCTCTATAAATGTTATTTTTCTATTTTAATATCATTGAATATTTGATTAGGAACTGTACCTACTCGTATATTGCAATAATAGCATTCGATTAAATATGTATAATAGAAAGCATAATATTATTTAAGGTCTGTTATAGATTGTTGAATGATATTAAAGAACAAACTAATAAATCTAGAATAAAAGATGTCTTGGGAGCATTCATTTAAGTAGGTACATAAAAAAAATATTTAATGTACAAATTCAAAAGACATTTTTAAACTAGAATAAAAAAAAAAATCACATCTCGCATTACGAATTGATATTTGTTAAATAATGTTTGTAAATTAGTGAAAATGGGAGTTGTGAACAAAACATTCAATATTATATTATAGTATGTTTATGGTATTATCACTATTGAAGTATATGCAATAATCAACAATATTAACGTATTCAATTATTAATTCGTATTGGGTGTTTTTGGGTGAGGTAAAAATATGTTATATTAGTAGTGTTTAATGCTCACAAATACAAATATATTATTGGCTTATCGCGTTGGCTACGGCCACTATATGTGTATCATCTTTGTTTATTTTTATAAATGTGATAATAAAATATTACATATTTATTTCATTAGTTTTATTAGTTATTATAAATTATATAATATATACAACAGTTAAAAATAGTAATTAAAAATTGTTTGAAGTGAGAAGGGTTGAATGGAGGCCACTAATTGTCTGGTGTCCTGGAGCCCAATATATCTTTAATATAGTCATGAGAAGTTGTAGTAGTAGCAATATTAGTAGTGGTGGTAATAATAATACTTTTGTAAATTATTATTTATAGGTAGGACGTATATTGTAAGTACTTAGAATTTATCAGAGAAAAAAAGCATCTTTATTATGTAATATAACAGTTACAGGTCACGTTTAGTATTATAAAAGTTATTATCCTTTTCAATTTTAAAACAAACTAGGCTTATTTATTTATTTTTTTATTAAAATAAATATTACAACCTGCAGTATATAATTTTATTTATCAAAATATATAATTTTTTTCTTTAAACATCGCTGCACTTATATCTATTTACTGGAGCCAGTTTTAATTAAAACGTTTCCACATGAATTAATCGAGTAAACGAGATTTAGCATTTATTATACGCATAGGTCGGTACCTACTGCACAATATCATTATAATTATAACACTTTACACACTATGTAATATAATGTTTTAGATCTTTATAAACCTCGGGAATCAGAGTTGTACGTTATTTATTGTACCTGGCTACAATAAACGCTTGTTGTAAAATAAATTGTGAAACGTTTTAGATTGTCATAAATTAATAAAATAATAATAATAATGACCGTGAATTAGGTTTTCTAATCGATTGACAAGTGCTTGTTTAAAAACGTGTGGATGAGAATGTTTTTATCATCTTCAAAATGTAATTAGTTAAAACTGTTTATTATAATTTTATACGATAGGTATTGTCATATTAGACGATGTGAATATAGTAAATGAATGATAACATAATTATTAACGATTTAATTTATTACGGTTAATATCGAGTTGAATGTTAAATAACATATTATAATAACCATTGATTTTTTGAAAGAGTGATCTTTCGATCGAATAAGACACAGTTATTTAACGCAGCGCATATGTATTAATGTTCGCGTACGTCTATCTGAAGTATAAAATATGTAATGGAATATTAATCGGTACAGAAAATAATATAAAACCCGATTGACTTGTTTGTAATAATTTGTATAAAATACAGGCAGATACCTATACATACACTAGACTGCGCAGGTAAGTTATATAGTTTTGTAACTTAACGTTTTAATAATAATAATACAACTCGAATCACAACGAACGGATTAAAAGAAAACTCGTGTATAATAGTCTGTAGTATTACTATTATTGTGTCAAACCCACGCGGCCATCAAACAAACTTGGGCACACTGTTGCAGCGAAATGCGGTGTGCAGAGAGGTACATACCGATTGGTTCTGCGAGTCCAAAGACCACATTTTTGTTACGCGAGATCAATATTATATATTATTATTATATTATTATGTTAGGTGAGGTGCACAGCCGAATCGTAACGCAATTACAGCGGACATAATAAATAATAATAATAACAATATACCAATGAAAACAAAACAAAACATTATGTACGGCTGTCTTTCGATGTATAGTTTTGTAGAAATATATATTATGATATATCATATATTACAGACGAGTATAGATGTCATTGAAAAAAAAATCTATATGGGAAACTATCGGCGCGGGTGGCGCGTCGTCGTGGCGGCGGCATATTTTTTTTCCGTCTCGGTTCCTGTATTATATATATATACAATATACATTATATAGTGCACGATAATAATTTAATAATAAAACATAATATAATGTCGTATGATAGAAATGTATCAATGGTGTATTTAGAATTTATTCGAGGGAGGAGATATGACTAAAATTGTCGATGCCAAACGTACCAGCATTTTATTAACTATACTGATAAAGTGATAAATGGAAAAATCACAACTAAAACTATATAAATATAAGAAGAAGAAGAAGAGTCAAGGGGGATATTATAATCCCACTAATTTCCCCCTTCCCTCACTGGTTAGGATAATACACCTCTGAAATGTATCACAAAGATATATCTGCAGAATTGTGGACGGCAAACCAGAGGCTGGATCCGAATTTAAAAAAAAACTCCTCCGCCATTAATATTATCATCATCACAATCTGTTGTAGATTCGTCTGATGCAGCAGTTAATCGTATTTTCGAATTGGTTTCTTTGGTTTATTTTTATATTTTATTTTTTATATCAAACGCAAATAAAATAAAATAAAGTTATTTAACCGGTCTATTTTTTTTATAATATAAATTTACAAAGCGACCCCGCCGATTAAACGTCTTTACGAGACTAATATTTTATATCATAACAGTAGCATTAAAACCATGATTATAGTAAAAAACACTTGATTATTTAAGTTATTTTAATGTATGCCCCACATACACGGTATTCACTGGATAATAAAAATTAACTATCTAACGCAAAAACTATATACACAAATCATATCAAAATAAACAATATCCTCTACAGACTACATTGTTAAAAAAAAACATTTACCAAATTTATGGTATATTTAGGCAAATAACTGGAAAAAATATTATGTACCTACATATTATATCTCTATTATTATAGTAGCTAATAGATTTTTTTTTCAAGTTAAAAAGTTATATTTTGTCTATATAAAATTGTTATAAAAATATATATTAAAACAAATATTCAAATTATTAGTTATTAATTTATTGTGCACGTTTATTTAATGCATTAAAATGTCTTAAAACTTTTTAGTAGTATTATTTTGCTCAAATAAAGGTTCTTAAGTCTATGTCACGTTTCCAACGTTTCTCAGCCGGGTATACGTGTACTTCTGGTACTTAAGGAGGACGCAAAAAAAAAAAGCAAAATAACCAATAAAATAAAACTAGATGTTATTTGTGAAATATTTTATAATTTAAACATTTTTGACACAAAAAAAAAACAGTTTTTATAATATACAATAGTGTATAATAGTATAATAACTCTATGTATAGATAACATTATATAGGTGGTGGGTACCGCCTAACTATGGAGGTATATAGAGCAGTAATGAGAGGTCAAGGGAAGATATCAATGAAAACAGTTGAAAAACGCTGGTCTATGCCATAAAAAAAAAATAATACTCAGTGGGAACCAATTCGGATATCGGTTTTTTAGCTATGGGAACCAATTTGGATGTCGCCGTTCGGATCAAACAGGTTTTGTTCTTGTTTGAAAGCATAATCAACTTGGCATAGTATAGACATATAGATAACTGTGATGTACATAGTTCGCAACATTGAAACATTTCAGTCAACGATCAGTCACGTTACACATTTTAAAAACAACAAAAAGTTGTATAATGTTATGATGAATGATAATGGTTATTTATATTTTGAAAAGTTTTCGAATAATAGTATTATAATATAATAACGACATAACATGCTCAAAACGTTACGTGTAAATCTCGTTTTAAATTAAATTATAATATTGAAATTATCATGTTTAATATTTTAATAAAGTTATTTTGACGTTAACGTAAAGACTTTTAATATTATACATACGTCATCATATCACCGTTGGCTGCAATACGCGCGGGATGAATAATATAATACGCGTTCGAAACAGTTTTGAATTTTTTTATACTCGACTGAGCTACTTTTGTTTTTGCTGTTAACCAGTGTTTAGATGCGTCTTTTTTTGTATATATATATATGATTATATAGGTAGAAAACGAACTAATAGCGCCGGGAGGGATGAGGGCGAAGACTGATTATGTATTATTAATAATGAAGAAAACCATAATTATTACAGGTATGCAACGCGCGGTCGTCGATGCTGCGCGCGACAGGACGAAATGCATTTAAATAGAATAAGCAACAGGTGTAATGTAACGATAATTCTGGTACAATCAAATATGTAACAAAAAAAATAGTAATAATTATAATAAATTAATAACAATAGATAAAATAACTAACAACAATATAATATATTATATTATCAAATGAATATTTTACTTACGCCAAAGACCACTAAGAGTTTTGTTATAATAATAATATAATATTACTATTATGTGATGACCTGTATATTTTGTATTTCGTGTTTCAAATTAATTCATTAACTTGAAGTTGCCTACGTCAAAATTAGCAATCCTATCGCTTCGGGGTAAAATCGATTATAATTAATGTTATTTCTGACATTTCTGTCATATAATATGAGACAGTACAATATGTACCTATTATACCTACCAAAATATATTTGTTATTAATATTATTATTTTAACGACTGTATAGGTATATATAAATACAGTAATAATTATTGTTTTCATCACAGACATTTCTCACACGATGAGTAGATAAAACTATTTTAATGAACTTGAATTGAAAAAATCATTGACGGCTATTATAATAATGTTTACGGTATTTATACATTTTTTAAGTAAATGATTCAATTATGAAAATCAATTATAATTTATATTAATATACATATTTATCAGACTTTTTAATACAACAATAACAATAGGAAAAATGTACGTTTATAGAATAAAAAATTGCATAATATTGTTTTTTATAGGTACATAAATTAACCGTTAACATGAACAATTACATTATAAAGACGAAATTCTATACAAGATTATTATAAAATATTTTTGAAAAAAAATCGTCATGCATCTTATCTATTTCATATTTGTACATATTTGTATTTATTTAGAGTACATTTAGAGTACTACGCATATACCTACGTAAGTAGGACGGACTGAATAAATGTTATTGTCTCGTATATTTTATACATAGTAATAGTATATTGAGTTTAATGTGTTATATTTATTAATTTATATACATAAATTGAATTAATATATTTATATATTTGTAAACGGTCAAATCGCCCGCTGAAAGCAGCATAATATTATGATAATAATAATAATTTAACAGATCCTATCAATAACATAAAAATAAAATCGTATTATACGAGAATTTCTTTGCAGCTATAATGTTTATAATATTATAATAATATATTATAAAATTATTATAATAAATCATATAGTTTAAGAGTTTATAAATGTCGTTTAATGTCATAGCAGCTTGCAAAGTTATCCACTCATCGTGTAAAAACATATTTGTGTAATATATACAGATGTGAATTTTAACTATAGTTTAAAAGTTATTTTTTTTTAGACTTTTTTTACTGAAATAGTTAGTCAATTATCTAATTACATTAAAGATAAAAAGTTCATTACAAGAACTTAGACTTATTTAGTTAATTTGAAAAACTACAATACGTTTAGTTTAATTAAAGCCATGTTTAATAAATGGCGTTATATGACATATTATAATATGTGTACCTATATACTTTAGTTAAAATATATTTATCAATAAATTATTTGTTTTGCTTAATCTATATCAGTGGCCAGTATATACGATTATTTGAAACACAGAGTAACAAATAAATATTTTTTGGTGTAATAAGTTGACATAAACATTGAACTACCTAAGCTACTACAGATATAAGAAGAAAGAATAGTATATAGGTATAATAAAGTGTATTTTTAAGAAAATATTTTATTATTATTTTAAAAAAAAAAAACGATTTTCAGAAAATCACTATAAATTATAATATATTATGTGTATCTTGGGTGTTGGGATGGTAATTAAATAAAAACAAAATAATTACATTTTTTAGCCGAATTAATAGCTTGCATATTTTTGTTCATATTCACTTTAAACTTTTAGAGTTAAAAATATATTGTTTGTTAGCTATAATCAACTATTTTATCTTAACGTTTTTAATGATGACTTCTACTTAATAAATAAAGTTAATATTCGTCATTAACTGCCTCCCCCCGCCCATTTGAATATATAATATTATATTATTTAATATAAATAAACCCTATATGATATGACATATTGATATTATTATTATATTAGCGTATGCATTAAAACGGCGTACAATACCTAAATAGTATATATTAAATGTATATAAATAATAAGAATAAGAATAAAAACAGAGTTCGAACGATTTAAGTGTCATTAATCTTCGACATGGGTTTTCTATTTCTATAGTAGTATAATATACATTACCATGTAAAACTATACATATTATACTAAGTACTAAAATATCACGATATATAATGGTGCATGTACTAGTCACTACGAGTATCACTACGGCACTACTTATACGCTATACGCATAACGACATGTGATGTGCTCTTGCATATGTATATAATATTATAAACTATTATAAAGAACAAATAATAATGCTGTGGTGAACATCGACTTAGTTTTACCAAGCATCGCCTCGGCAATATTATATTTAATGAAATTATATACACACGTATGATATTTGTATGGTAAAACGATACGCGTGGAGCGACAGAAAACTGTGCAGTCGTATACTATAGCACGCGTAACGTAAAATGAATTATTCAATACTGCACTAAGTGCAGTTTGCATTCGAACATTACGCGTACTTGAGCACTAACGACATTAATACATTATATGTATTTATAATAATAATAATAATAATAATATGCAATTAAACGTCACAAAAGTCGTGCAGCGTTAACGGATCGGAGGCAGAAGCATGCACTGCGGCATCGATGTGAACATTATTGACGCGTGTCGACAGGTGCCGATAAATCCGTGGTTCTACGTATATAATATAGTAATATATACCTAAGGTATTTACGCACGCGATTATACAGGATTTTCTGTGCCAACGAATGCTCGTAATATATACAGTCGAAATCCGTATAAAAGCGATCGCATCACAGTCCGGTCCGGTGTGCAATAAAAACTTTATACGTGTGTTGAGTGCATGTTATATTATACTATAGTAATATAAAATATCATCGTAATACGACTACATAATAATAATATTATATTGTATCAACGTTCAAATAACCCGTACGACATATGTGCAATGATAGGAACTATATATATACCTATGACTCGATGGGGTGGTTTCGGACTTTGGGGTCTAAGTGCCGATGATAGCGATTCGCTAAAGTCATCTCTCATCTTTATTTATTATTTAAGTTTAGATTTTTTGAATAATTCCTAAGCAGTATATTTAAGGACTGTAATATCTTGAAATGATCATGTTTTTTTTTAATATTATTATGCTAGTGTTTCGATATAATCCTCTGACCATATAATATTACCCTTAATATCTATATGACGTTAAATAACTCAAAACTACTAACCGAATTTCGATATAGATACATCAACATTTTCTTTAAAGTCTTTTGCGCTAACGACCATTTACATGAAAAAAGGGTGTCACGGATCAAGAATTTTTTCTCATTAAAAAAACGAATAGATGGTATTGCCAACATGACACTCCCCATAGATGATATGGTATATAACAAATCTAAGTATTTGAAAACATGGTCTTTAAGTAGGCATACACTCAAAATAAAATTTCAGAAACCAGAATTTCGATACATTTATTATTAACGGGAAACTTGGAGGTGAGCATACTCAGAGAAAATCTCACTATACACTATAGCTGGTAAATGGTCGGGAAAATATCGCCCTCGACTTTGAAATTACTGACGAATAGCATTATAATAACAGTTTTTATGTGAAAAATTGTCGTCGGTCGTAAATGCTTATAGTGATGTAACTATAGGCGCTACGCCATCATAGACAAGTACCTACACTCGGCGGCAGGTTAAGTTTTCTTCGATGGGTTTCCTTATAGCCGCGCCCGTCTGACGTCAAATTATTACAAGTCATTATTCAGCCGTTGCGCGTGCAGCCTTTCCGTGCGTTATTCACTATAATACATAAATGTATTATATTTAAGGGCACGTTCTTCGAAATAATTACAAAATTATAGGCATCTTGGAAAACCAAACCACTCGTGCTTTAGCAGTTCGTTATTAAATTTACATCGAACAGTGCCGCGTAATATATTATGTTTAAGAATTTCAATCGAACAACAAAATGAATGTTACTGCACATAATATAGGTATGCGTTTATACGTAACTATTCGAATATCAGAACTATTGTAGAGAAATTGCGAGAAATTTTCAATTTAAAAATACATTTGTTCGATTCTATTACTTAATTTGTTAGATAATTTATGAATTCTATACATAGTGTCGGGTGCGTGGTATATCTATTTCATATCATCACATATTTCCAAACTGTTTTTGTAATTATATATTGTATCTACGAACAAGCAAAGGAATAATAGGTTAAAAAGTCGACTGTAGGCATGTCGAATCAGGTACATTAATATAGAAGATAAGAAATTTGCGAAAGTTTGTTGCCAAGATATATCTATATTATGTTCGTACATATATATTTATATAATTTAATATGATATATATATATATTTTCTTAAGATGACGAGGGACGGCTGCACGCAAAGTCTTAATTTAAGTTAGGTCAGGTATTTATCATAGCGGTAAAATAAACGTTTTTTACAATATAATACCATAATATACAGAGTGACTTTTATTTTATCATCAACCAGATAGACAACGTCGTATACCTACACACGATCGTATATTATCATGTTTTATATATTTTGAGAGTACTCTCGAGAGTAAAATCATTAGGTGTAGAACAATAAGTCACACACATATCGCGATACAGATATTGTATACACCCTTAACACGTCCTTGGGAGTAAATAGTTGAAGTGAAGGGTGCTCCAGGGAGAAAATCTCTATTTTCGAAAGAGTCCCAAATCAAGTTCTCATTGAATAAGTAATATATTTATAATTTGTTTTATAGAATTAAAAAAAATAAACTTATTTACATATTTATCTCGTCGATAAACACCCAAATTGTGATAATATAAATTAAATTAAATTGCAAAAAATAAATATATATACATAAATATATATAATTTACTATGTTATTATATTAGGTAAACGATTATTTTTTCTTTATTTTTATGAATATTAATTGTGTGGATGGAGTAATATAATCCTCCCCCGTCTATACCAAAAGTATTTTACCGTCTATATATGTTTAGTACACAGGAAACTTCGATCAATATAAAAGTTATTATCAATTTCTACTCATGGACCTTAAAAAATAATACCACGTAGACTTGTTCCACAGTGTACACCTAACATATATAATAATATATTATACAACGTTAGCTGAATAATGATACATCGAAAATCACTCTGTATATTATACGCTACAAATCGCAGGAGACTATAATTCTATATACAGCGGCGAAACAAAACATAATATCAAGATTCGAGGGGATCAGTTGCTTCAAGAAAATAATGTCGCAAACTATTATCAGTAAGGCTAGTCGATAGGTATATTTTATAATAATATGTATTATTGCATTAGTAAGCATTTTTGCCACGTCTTTTTAAAGACATATAGTTAGTAATATCCTCGTATCGCTTAATATTGATATAGAATAATATGATCTGTTTTTTATTTTCTTTATTTTAACTGTAAACTCGAAAAATTTATGTTTTACGAAAGTGAAGAGTAGCCTAAATTGGTCCGCGGATTTTTTGATTTAGTTCATACATTTTATAAAAAGTAACATTATTCAATTCAATTTAATATCATAAATTAATAAATATTACGCTTATTTTTACTTAACAATAAATTGGAAACTATTGGGATAAATTAATTGTGTATTTTGTTATTTTATTTTATATATTTCATATTATTATAAATATACTAGCCCTAATTATTAGAAAATCTAAGCGAACGACGATTATGGTCATTCCCAGGTAATTCGGGGTTAGCTTTTGGTAAAATTTTGGTTCGTTTCACCGCTAAAACTATAAATTGTGTATAATATTATTATAAAACCGTGTCGTATGATAACGATAGATAATATAGCTAAGTATAAAACAACTAGTATAATGTGTCGTTCGGGTGCAATAATGCAATGCAATACAATATTACCATTCGCGTCGCTGCCGGTCATCGCGTATCTCGGGTAACCGTGATACGATAGATTCCTGTTGGTGCCCAGTGCGAAATCGTCCTTGGTCCATTGCAGCTGCCCGGCAAGATCGGCGACCCTACACGGTAGCGAAACCGTCGAGTCCACTACCGCATTCAGATCTTCTGGTTCGACGACGAAAGATTGTTCGTTTGACGACGCCCGACCGGCGGATGCCATCACTAGGGCCACGCACATGACAAAAATCTCCAGTCGATTCGTCATACTCGTTCATCTGTAAACACCACGTAGTAATTTATTAACATATCGTTCTTATATTAAGTGTATTATTATTATTATTATTGTTAGGGTCAGAATATATTACAAATATTTAAAAAACTCGAACCAAATACATATTATGCAACATATACGATGCCCAAAAAACATCAAACTATATTATAATATGATGGTAATATTATGCCTTTAGAACCATCAATAATGTATGGAATTTCGCCTTTTATTCGTTATATTCGTTTGAAATATTATTATGCTATGCATTTTTAATAGAAACTATATACTACATTTTTGCGAGAGTTATAATAATAGTGGTTGTCTACGGATACTGCTTACAGGCAATTTTTAGATTTGTAAGCTCGACAAATCAAAAAAAGGTTGTGAGGGGCTTATGAGATACGTCCCCAAACACTTAATCTGATTGACTAAAAGAAAAATCACTTTAGACGGATACGTTTTATCGTATTGCTGCGATTCGTGTATATAGGTAGGTGCACCAATAATACACGGAATTGATTTCGAAAAGTTCGTGTGTTTCACAAACACAAGTGACAGAGATATCAAAAGAATCTTACGAGTTGTGATAAAATATCACATCACCTGCAACACCATTTTTGTAATACGAATTTTTATAATTTTTATGTGGAAAGTATTTTATTTATACACACAATATACTTAAGCACACACCCGTGACGGACTTAGTAGATGCGAGGGTTGACGTTGATTAAAGTGCCTCACTTAGATTTTTTCTAACTATACTATAGACATCTATATAATATATGCATGCAAAATAATAATTTAAAAGTGTTAAAAAAAGACAAATTTTGCTTTACCCGCACTTGGAAAATTGTTTTTAAAAAAAACCCGCCCTCAGACATACTTATATTGTATGCTTATTTTGTGTACTCAGCGAATGATCCATAATGTACGTTCTTATTATTTAATTTTAACTTGTAAAAAGACGACCTGTCGAAAAAAATTGGGGTGATTCCAGTCGCTAGATGAGTTACCGCGTGTACAAGTATTTATTAAACTTGATATAAAAATATATTATATTATATTTTTTTTTAAATTTGATGTAATTACATTATTGTAAATTTAATACCTATAAATACTCGTATATTTCAGTATTTTTAGTTGATTAATTTATTGTCCTATTTTTAATAAAATATAATATAGAACCATATTATGAAAGTAAAACCCCGACCAGTCAGAAGTCCTTTATAAATCAGGACACATGAACATTTATTAATATTATTAATATTATTATTTTCAAACAAAACATGGCAAGCCCAATACAATACATAATTCATAATTATAATAAAGTACACGGTATAATAATGGAAATAATATTATGTTACATTAATCAGTAAACAATTAATTAAACAAGCATAAAAATAACGCTAAAATTTAAATAGGTATAACTATTATAATTATTTTTATAATATAAAATAATATTTTAAAAATTTTAAAAATATATATACTAAAACAATCATTTTAAGAAATTGATTTAAAAATCGGAAATCGGAAATCGTAATCTTATCTTGAATACAGGGAAACAGAATTTAACAAAATTAAAAAGTTTGGAAACATCGAAATAAGACCATTAATTAATGTTTACAAAGAAGATAAATATTATCAACCCAAATCCTTTTATCGGAGAAGAGAGCTAAGATTTTAGTATGAAAGTAGCTGGTGAATTATACAGTCGTGTAGAGGAAGCAATGACAAGCGATCAAAATTGTCACGATTGTTATTATAATAATATAATATAATAATAAAAATAATAAAATCGTTGTGCGATGGCGGAGGCGGTAAAGTGTATAGTAACTCGTATAATGTTATATATAGGACGGCGAGCACGCGATAACGACTACAAAAGCTAAATCGTCTTCGGCAGTGGCGTTAAGAGACGAAGGTTGGTTTTTTCTTTCTGTTGTTGCTATAGAAAGCGATGATCGAAATCGTTATAATATTATGTACCGGCTTCCGATTTTACAATTATTGTTATTATTATTGGGTTTTTTGTTGACTTATAACTTATATACTAATATAATACCACCAACAAAACGAGCTTGAAATTATGGTTGGACTACGCCCTGTGCTGTGTATGTGTGTGTATAATGTACATATATACATAAATATACTATGTACGTATAGCAGCAAGCAGCAGCTATATATGTCCCACCGAATGGAACGAATGAAAAAAAAAAATTAATAAATAATAATAATGAGAAGAAGAAAAAGTAGGTGGAACATCGCTAGAAGCCGTTTTTGTTATCGCGTCGATAAACGGACGTTTGTGTTTTATAAATATATATTTTTTATACTATTATAATATATTATTATTATATCGTCGTCGTCGTTGTCGTCGGATGATGATGATAAACGTGCTCACCAGTTTTCGAATTCGATCACAAACGCCTCCAATGCAGTCGATGTATAATAATTTACCTTTAGATAAATTATATATAGGGGACGACCGACGACGACAATAATAATAATTATTATTGTCACTCATCTCGACGACATATTATTATTATTATTTAATATTGTCAAACGTTAAATTATTGTTATACGCACAATACATAATATATAATGTTAGTATAAGATAGAAAGACTTATAGCAGGTACGCCCGTAGATGATGTCGCCAGTATACACCTATACATAATTTAATAATTATAATTACGGGCGGGAATTAAAGTTCGGATTGTACAGAAGATATATTTCTAAGATAAAAAATAAATAATATTATAATAATGACGACGAATTCCGGCGGTATTCGGGTGGACGTTTAAAGAAGAAAAAAAAATTCGTCTATAAACCCGGAGACGCGCCGAGTGCATACGCCCTACGCGGAGTTTTTCCACTCGTTCGTATCTAAATAGCGTAATACAACAATGGTCATGGTAAGTACAACTACGCATTATAACAAAGACGACGACAAAGGCGAGCGAACGGCGATTTCAATCGATGCCGATAAAAAAAAAAACTCGTTACCCACAATCTTTTTAGTCGTACCACTCTATGATATTAGACTACGCACACCTATATATATTATTTAAACAATCTCAATAACGGCGGAAAATGTGACCAAATTCAAATCACTGTTTACTCATATAAAACGTTATTTTCAATTAATTAATCGTAGGTAGTAGTTAAAATAAAAAGTAATAAAAATTCAATTATACGAGTACCTATACAATGTACGGACCGACCTGAATTAGTTTAAGCTTCTATATAAACTAAAGCCACGTTTATTTTGAATTATAACTGCGCAATATTTTCACCATATTTAAAAAAATTAAAAAAGTTAGACCCCCCTTCCCCCCCCCAAAAAAAAAGAAAAGAATTTCCAGTAAAATAGAAAATAAAAATGTATTGGGTAGTAAAAGAATAATAACTAAAATGCGGGTTGAGAGTCCCCAATAAAATGTTAAAGCTCTCAGCGTTAGACAACTATTATTATAGGTAAGTTGGTAGGTATATTATAATATATACGACGACAACGACGATTTTGAGTAAGCGGTCGTGTGCACATCGCGACGATATCATTACGTGTGTGTAGTGTGTATATATGTATTATATATATATATAAGTAAGTATATAGGTTATGCACCTCAGCAGTCAGCACCTGTATACGACATAATTGGATGACGACGGTGCCTCGTAAATGCAGTTAACAATCCATAAGTATCACTCACGCACGCGCACTCAAATCAAAATATATTATATCGTTGTCAACAAAGATGAGTAGGGGAGGTGTTGAAAAGAGAGGGCTGAAAATTCCACCCTTTTAGATTAATTCATTGTTTAGTATTTTAATTCAGTGCTATCATAATAATTTATAATAATATACATATTATCATAATATTATTGAGATTTACAACATAAATAATATTCAAATGGTTATTCAATTTACGAATACTTTTTTAATTAATTTTAAACTAATTAAATGACGAATTAAATTATTTAAGTTTTTTGTTAGGTATCTATGGTTTTTAAAGACATAATATTATTTTAAAAGTATAATATATTAATATGTATTACAGAAAAAACGTTTGCCTACTCTCTTTAAAAAAACATTTATGTACATCATCTTTCAGACTTGCAATTGCATATATAATATATTATATCGTATATTATAATTTATAATATAGGATATGGATCAGTTGAGTCTATAAAACTAAATTCGATTAATTATTATCGCTAACACATTGTAATACAAGATAATATAATACAATAATATGAAAAATGTATTTTACTATAGATTATTTTCCGGTAAATATATCATGGTAATTCTTTAATTTTAATTATAAAACTATTTGTTAAATATTTACTTATATGTATAGACTATAGATACTATTGTATATTATATAACCACAACATAGGCATGAAAAAAATACTTTATCTAATTATTTTTTTTATTTTATAGCATATTACGGTAATACGGTATATTAAACTAAAATATAATGGTGATTTATTTTAATTTAGCGTTTAAAGAACAAATTACGGATAGGTAGGTAGTTTATTAACTACGAAAAACAAAAAAACTATTTGTTATAATATATTTCATAGAAACCTCTGGTTGTTTTAATTTATTCCTATTGTACTTTAATTAAGTGTTAATTATATATTGTATAAGTAAAATGTACAATGTACATACACAATTACCATATACAGTTACAAGGAATATAATAAATATAATTTTTTACTTATACAATATTAAATATTAATTCTAAATAACCAACGGATGTTATTTAACAGAATATAATTGTAGGTTTATCGTTTATCGACCATGAAAATGACCGATCGCTACAATAATTGGGACAATCGGTAAACTACTCCGTCTTATTATACTGTTGGCATATTCATGGTGTTTATTATTTAGTCGTCGTTATTTCTTCGTCTGTGGTCGGCAAAGCGAAATTTTTGTCGTGTGGTTTGTCCATATAATAAACAAAATATGACGTTTATATTTTCATAATATTCGGACTACTCGATGATAAACGCGCAATCGATTTTCGAACGAAAACCTCTAAGCGGTGATAATGTGATGTAGACTTAAAATCATCCGCTTGAATATTATTTTGTTATAATATTATATATTATTATGAGATCATGGTCTTCGTCCGCCACAGATGTACATGTATACGGATACGATTTTTACGAACCGTATAATTTCGACGGCGCCGAGACAGTGTATAATTTTCGGATTTTCTGCGTCGTACTCCTGCACCATATAATATTATGTATACCCTCACATATATGCGATACCTTTAATTGCAATAGGTATATTGATATATACGATATTATAATATTGGTTGTTAACGTTATATTACCATTGACGCGAAGACGCTCAAATATCCATGAGGGATGCTGGATTAGTTTAAGTAAGATGAGGAGATGATCAAAAGTTCAGGCGATTGCACGCCTTATACATTTTAAATAAGCCTCTATAATATATCATGTTATTTATTATAAACGATAAAATAAATTTGAAATTTTCTCTAATCCTTCGATCAGTTTGAGCATTTAAAACGACAAAATTAATTCTAAAAATATCTCATTACTATGATATTTTTGAGAGAAATCTATTCATTGTCGGATTATAAGAATTAAAAAAATATTTTGTCATCGAAAACAATTATCAAATACATCCAATGGAGCCATCCGTGAAATAAAATTGTATTTTACTTTTAAAAATGCACTGCTATAAATAAATACTATTAAAAATCTAAAAACATTTATTTTTATTTTTCCATAACACTTATAAGTTATAATATATAAGAAATTCAGTTAATTTTCAATCTTCAATTATACTTGAACAAAAAGCTATACGTTTAAAAGTATAATTTTAATAAATTTCCTATATTTGTGTCTCAAATATTATTATTTTTGACAAAATATACAATAGAATCAAACATCGAGACTAAAGTACCTACTTAGAATAATCTTATGACCATGCATATAATATTTGATGTTAAAAATATGTGTATAATACTATAATATCATGTAGGTACGTAAACTGTAAGTTAAAAGTATTCAACCGTATTACCGTAATCGGAGTTGAGGTAACCGCGAGTAGGTAGGTAAAAAGTAATAATAAAGTTGACGTATATATTAATAATAATATTTATTTGTAAGTCACTATATCGTCGATAAGTATACTTGAAAATTTCACAAATCATGATTTAAATAGAATAAATGCATTATTAGAGGTTTCATGAAGAGAGAGGTGAGGTGAATGTCATGCTCGGTGAATCACTCACTATATTGCTAACAACATTATTATAACATTATAATGTTCTGAAAACAGTGTTTCCGAACAAATTCGATTGTCGAAGCCATGTTGTTAGTGTATAAATATTACACGTCATACTATGCATTATAATAGTTTTAACATAATATGACATTAAACAAACGGAACGTCGGGATGGCATATATAATAACACGAATTTAGACTAAAACGCCCTAAAATCACAAAAAGTTTTGCAGCGATACGCTTTGATGTATATACGTATATACACAACACAATAATTATTTATTATTACTACGCATGTGTACGATTTACTGTCCGGATATTATCTGTGTAGTATTCCCAAATCACAGCCGATACAAGAGATTGACAATGTGCAGTCCCAGGTCCGTTAAAAAAATAGTTGTGAAATACATTCCGATACTCGTGCATATTACTATATTATAATAATTTTATTGTGATGCAATATATTTTGTATATTCGCATCAGTTAATATTATAACAACTCGTAATTAACGAGGTTTGTGGACTTGAAGTGTATAATAAACTGCCTATACCTAACCAGATGTATTAATGAGCCGCTAGTCAAATATTACTGCAACTTCGTTGTGCTACGAGTTCTCTTACTCGGAAATATTGGGACGATCTAAATGGGTTTTAAAATCGAATTCCAAAAACTCATAATAATTAATAATTATAATAGTTTGTTGATCGAGATGCGCGTTTTCTATGTATTATGTATAATGGTCGTATTTAAAAAAAAAAAACAATAATACACGTATAAAGGTTAACACGATTACCATATAATTTATGATTATTCGAACATAATATTTAATAATATATAATATAAAATATGTATATACATATACATGCACGATGACATTCGATCATAAATATATATCTAAATTATAAAATACGACCGATAAATATCTCTACGGATAGAAACGGTTTTCTGAATTATAATATTATGCGCGACGGTGTGTACCATAGTATACAGAAATTAGTCGAAACTCGAAATTCCACTAATGACCTACTGTGTCCATATATAACATGGGTATAATATGAGTGTATGTGTGGTTGTGTGTGTGTGTGTGTGTGTGTGTGTGTGTATAATAGATACATAATATTATAATAAGGGTTTATCGAAACGATCTAAACGGTCCGACAAAAATGTAAAACAATAAAACGGTTTAATTGAATTCCGAACGAACCGATTTTGAACCGAACGATGCGTCAATTTTATATTTAATATGCGTTGCCTATATAATACAATATAATGATAGACGTCTGTAGTTTTTAGAGGTTTACAGGCGTTACCATGGCATAAATAAGTAGGTAGGTATATGTAAATATATATATTATATAGAATTGTAATATACACTGTTATATAAACATAATATTATACGGGGTAATCAGCATTTTATCTTACAAGAAATTTCTTATTGATATATATATATAATATAGGCGTGAAAAATAAAGAGTTTACGTAATTTTAAGTTAGCAAAACAATTTTATTTATCTTTTCATATCGTTTCAGGTTTCGATATTAAACTGATATAGAGTTATTGGTATTCTTATGATTTTAAACAAGTCCGAACTCTAGACTTTGAATAGGTAAAATGCCAACTACTAATTAATCGTTCATGATTTGGTTTTTATTCGCCGAAATATACTGATAAATATTCCGATTCGATAATGATAAAAAAAAAATAGTAAGAAATATCGTTTTCGAAAAGCTTTATTATTTTATAATTTTAAAATATATTTAATCCCGTAAACTACATATTATTATTAGGTATACAATATTATTTTTCTATTTTGCATGTTTGATTTATACGAGATATTATTTTTGTAACACGAAACTCTAATCATCACCCAGTATATAAAATACAACAATCGATGTGCGTTGGATATTGGAGGTACTATAAGTAATAATAAATAATATATAATATTATATTTTATCGGACTAGTCACATTAACGCGCTAACGTATCGCGTACGGACATCTCGAGCGGCCGTTCTTCAAGTTATTATATTATTATCATATAAACGCGGTAAATTGACTCTAAACAGCGCTAAGCTCGCGGTTAACAAAAATCTATACGCATAAAAATAATAATAATATTATAATCACCGTGGCACACACATCCGCCTCGTTATGTATTACACTTTAAATATTTAATCGGCTTATGGACAGATTTTAGTCAGATTTCAGTCTACGCGTGCATACACAAACACATAATACACACACTGCTCCGATCGCCGATCATTCACGGTTTATTTATTTATAATATGTATATATATATTATTTTTTTGGACTACAACAATATCATAATTGCATACCTGATACCCGTTCGACCTGTTTGTCTGCCGTTTCATCGCATATTATGTGTAAGAACAGCATCCTATCAAAGTTTTTAACGGAAATTTTACTACGAGCAAAAAAAAAATTACGTGCACGAAACTGCACGACGATTGTTATAACATTATGTTACACTATATCTTGACGGGAACAGAAGGTGCTTTGTACGTTTAATTTTTTTTATACATCTTGAGATCACATGCGTGTTATTATTTATATATATATATATATATATATATATATATATATATATATAATACAATTTTTTACACTTCACGGTTCTGCGTACCTATCGTGAACACCGCCAATGAGTTGGTCGTCATTAATTATCGTTATATACCCACGCAGGTATCAAATCATTATTACGTCTTATTAGGCACACACTGCAGCGACAACTGAACCCGCAGATCTAATTGCACAGAGAACTCGACTTGAAATTACAATATAAAATTTGATTCCGATATAGAAAAACGGTGGTGGGTGTGCCCTGTTCGCGTATAAAATATTTCACCATTATTTTCGGCGACCTTGTCCGAAAGGAATTTACGCGTAAACGCTATATAATTAGAGCTGCGAATTACATGCAGTGTACTATATTATCTGTATCATGATAATATGTTATATGGACAAGATCGCGTAAACCGGGTACAAAGAGGATAAGATATAAGCAAATCGTTCGATCAGATAAAATCTCTTTATCGCGCGAACGCAATCATAATCCTACCTATAACTCGAAAAAAATAGACACAAACTAATATATAAAATACTTCATAATATAATTTATGAGTGATTGCTATACACGCACAGGTTACGACCGGTCTTAAGACTTTTTGATCAGCGAAACATTCAAACTCATTTGAAAATTCGTTTTAAAAAAGAATCCTCGGTTGTTGATTGAACTATAGACAAGTTTTAAATATTTGTGCCAGTAAAAAACATATACAAAACAATTTGAAAGTTTTAATGACAATAAATTGTGATCTTGCAGTTAGTGCTATTTTTTCTTTGGGGAGTATTTTTTGTATTGCATAACTTATCAATGAAGAATATACGCGTGCCTATACGATTATAGAGTTATACAACGATTGACCGCTAAAATAATGACAGAATCGACAAGTTAAGTCCGTTAATAGACGACAATATAATGTCATAATAACATCGGATGATGTTTGTATAAACTTTAAAATCAATTACGACAATCATCGAGTTGATCAATAAAATTAATTAATATGGTATATAATATATATTATAACTACACAAATGTTGAAATAAATTCAATATTTGACTACAAGTCAAACCTATACGAAAAAACTATTTTATGTAATTAATCGTATTTTCATATATTATAATGATTAATAATTCAGCCATTATTCAATATTAAATTCGTAGTGGCAAATTCAACGAATGTATAGTTTAATGAAATGCATTGATTTGAAATCCATATAAACACAACTATTATAAACTTCAATCATCCATAAATTGTAGTTTTTTTTTTGTAGTTGTCTAACACTGTTGAAATACGCGAAACGCATGCGTATTATAAAAGACTAAATAGTGATCTATTCATAATTTTATTATAACCGTTTATACCGTCTAAATCAATTGATTTCGTACAAATCGATCTCTGATCTTTTTATACTGCAATGCCGTCGCGCCCGCGATGTTTTCTAGACCGTATATTATAGCATATAATATACGTACATGATACTCAATACGTGTATCCTCAATACATAATATATATATAATAACAACAATCGACAAGTAAAATAATCGACGACAACGGTATACGTATACATAATTCGGGTCGACTGCAGCGAAGGTATAATATTATTATTAATAATCCGGCGTAAAATCGTACAATAATTATATCGAACGTCGGCCCGCGGCCAGTCGGATGTGACGAGAAAAAATCGCTCATCGAAATCCGTGACCCGGGAGAAGCGGACCACGTTATCGCGGTATATTCAAGCCGGTATTACGGTGGATATACTCACCACGTTTGTCGTTTCCGGAACGTAGTGTTCACATAAACGACCACGGGCAGCAGTAAGCAAACGCGCAGGTTTTATTCTTAAATAAAAATGTATGATAAATATACCTATAATAGTAGGTATTTATAGATATACATAGGTACCTATATTATAGTAGTTATAATAAAATACACCGCGTGTGACGGCAAAGACAAGAGGAAAGTGGTCAAGGGCGGTGCCGGCGGCAGGGGACACTGCGAGATTTACCCCCCCCCTCCGTGCTTTACATCTACCCGATCGGCGATCTGCTCGGGGCTCGATAAAGAAGTCTCTGTCGCGCACTCTTGTTTCCCGCTCACTCTGCAGCAGTACCTACCTTGCCGGAGTATAATACGTCTACAGTCAGCTCCATCTCTCGACAGGTGCGTCCGGAACAGCTTTGTATCAATTACTCGCCCTAACGACCCGTTAATGTGCATTGCAACATTCGAATCTAATCTACCCCCCACCCAGCCACTATCACACGCATCGTTGCACCGCCCGGCAGTCGTATAATATGTACATATATATTTTATTTTATCCTCGTTAATTTTTTTTTTGTTTTCCCCAGTACGATCCTTAAATCCAGGTCCATGTCGCTGGCACCCCCCATTTTGAATTTCGGGTCCAAACCCGGGGCGATCGATTGTGCATCGTTAGTGCACGTTAGTGCTTTTTATCCCGTCGTTAGTGCTTTATCCCTTCCGAAGTTATTCGCATTTCATACAGGGGGGTGCTAGGGACATGCCAGCACCCCCCATTTTGATTTTCGGGTCCAAACCCGGGGCGATCGATTGTGCATCGTTAGTGCACGTTAGTGCTTTTTATCCCGTCGTTAGTGCTTTATCCCTTCCGAAGTTATTCGCATTTCATACAGGGGGGTGCTAGGGACATGCCAGCACCCCCCATTTCGAATTTCGGATCCCAACAAACTTTAATCGTTTGTGCTTCGTTAGTGCACGTTAGTGCTTTTTATCCCGTCGTTAGTGCTTAATCCATTCCGAAGTTATTCGCATTTCATCCAGGGGGGTGCTAGGGACATGACAGCACCCCCCATTTCGAATTTCGGATCCCAACAAACTTTAATCATTTGTGCTTCGTTAGTGCACGTTAGTGCTTTTTATCCCGTCGTTAGTGCTTTATCCCTTCCTAAGTTATTCGCATTTCATCCAGGGGGGTGCTGAAGACATGCCAGCACCCCCATTTCGAATTTCGGGTCCCAACAAACTTTTATCGTTTGTGCTTCGTTAGTGCACGTTAGTGCTTTTTATCCCGTCGTTAGTGCTTTATCCCTTCCAAAGTTGTTCGCATATTGAGGGGGGGGTGCTGTGTATGTATTAATTCGAGTTCACCCCTATAATTTTGTTTAAAACTCTTCAATACAATGTGTTAATATGACCCTTGGATGCATTCCAGTTAAATCTCATAGTTTTGATGTTAAATTACTTAGATTTGAGTTATATTTTTTTTTACGTATTATATTAGGTATGTAAAAAATGTTTTTCTAAATTTCAGATTTATGCAATTTCCGCCAATAGCTTTATGATTCAACTTACATTTGTCCCTGCATATGACTTACCGATATAGACAAATATTGTTTAAAGTCATTTAGACCACTGATGGATAAAACTGAAAATCTTGTTAGAATTTCAAAATAATTACCTTGATCCCTTAGCGCTTATATGACTGATAGTTATTTTTCGCAAATATTTAATACCCACGCAATTGTTATGCTTGTTTGAAATAAATAAACAAAAATAATTTTTTTTGAGTTATACTGTTACTGGTGAAAATTTAAAAGTTATTCACCAGTTAACCAATTTGTATTAATAATTACTTTTAAGTAGCATTTTCTCTACGTTTATAGGCGATTTAAAATTATCAATATAAATTAATTCTATCAATAATTAATAAAAAAAAAATGGACATTATTTATAAAAATTATAAATAAATGTAATTTAAATAAAAATAATTAATTAATTAATTTTTATTTATTATTTTCATTAATTATATTAATTACCTAATCGACAAAATAACAAGATGGAAAAATTACTTTGAAAAACTACTTAATAATGAAGTGTCTATTAGACCAGTGCCAGCATGGATAGATCATAGGTCGGAACAGGAGGTAAATTATGGATACATGCACGAATTTAAAAAAGCTATCAACAACCTGAAGAATTGGAAAGCACCTGGGACAGATGGAATACCATCTGAACTAATAATATATATTCCGGATAGAGCTGATTTTTTAAAATTTTGGAATTAGGTAATAGGTATTGGATATTTGCTATAATGTGCGTATTAGTTGAAAAACGATTTGTGAAGCAGCTAATTAGTTGATCAACAACACATTGAAACATTTCTATACGGAATTTATCTACAACATTTGCATTTGTTAATTTCATCAGCAAAATTTTCATTAAAGTTTTTCTTCATTTTACGTATCATGTAACTGGAAAGATGTAATAGATGTAAAGTTACTTAATAATAGAATACAAAATAATTTATATTATGATTTTGATAAATCTGAAACTACTATTTATGTACCTTGTTATAAGAAACATTCCAATTTCTTACCTCCGATGCCCTACCTAACATATCAATAGACATTTTCATGGTTTTTGGGGCATTTGGGGAGGTGTACAAATGTTTATACCAGGATTACAAATGTGTACAAATGAAATAACAATCGTCGGTATATTTTTTTTTTTGGAATTTTGAATATGGTGGTGCTAATGTAACGGACCTGACATTTACATAACTACATTAAAACTGTTTGGAACGATATTAATAAACTGAAAAAAAATATAACATAATAATATATTGATTAACATTCATAAAATAATTAAACAAATATAATTAACACAATAAACATAATAAGTAGATACCTAATAATTCAAATATATTTTATAAAAGTAGGTATATTATAAGGTACGAATTAAAAATTGACTTTATTTCACAATTGATGATGATAATAATAAAAAATTTAACATAATAATATATTAATTAACATTCATGAAATAATTAAAGAAATATAACAAACATAATAAACATAATAAGTAAATACCTAATAATTCAAATATATTTTATAAAAGTAGGTATATTATAAGGAACGAATTAAAAATTGACTTTATTTCACAATTGATGATGATAATAATAAAAAATTTAACATAATAATATATTAATTAACATTCATGAAATAATTAAAGAAATATAACAAACATAATAAACATAATAAGTAAATACCTAATAATTCAAATATATTTTATAAAAGTAGGTATATTATAAGGTACGAATTAAAAATTGACTTTATTTCACAATTGATGATGATAATAATAAAAAATTTAACATAATAATATATTAATTAACATTCATGAAATAATTAAAGAAATATAATAAACATAATAAGTAAATACCTAATAATTCAAATATATTTTATAAAAGTAGGTATTTTATAAGGTATAAATTAAAAATTGACAGTCTTTTGCGATGGATGATGATAATAATAAAAAATTTAACATAATAATATATTAATTAACATTCATGAAATAATTAAATAAACATTACAAACATAATAAATATAATAAGTAGATACCTAATAATTCAAATATATTTCATAAAAGTAGGTATATTATAAGGTACGAATTAAAAATTGACTTTATTTCACAATTGATGATGATAATAATAAAAAATTTAACATAATAATATATTAATTAACATTCATGAAATAATTAAAGAAATATAACAAACATAATAAACATAATAAGTAAATACCTAATAATTCAAATATATTTTATAAAAGTAGGTATATTATAAGGAACGAATTAAAAATTGACTTTATTTCACAATTGATGATGATAATAATAAAAAATTTAACATAATAATATATTAATTAACATTCATGAAATAATTAAAGAAATATAACAAACATAATAAACATAATAAGTAAATACCTAATAATTCAAATATATTTTATAAAAGTAGGTATATTATAAGGTACGAATTAAAAATTGACTTTATTTCACAATTGATGATGATAATAATAAAAAATTTAACATAATAATATATTAATTAACATTCATGAAATAATTAAAGAAATATAATAAACATAATAAGTAAATACCTAATAATTCAAATATATTTTATAAAAGTAGGTATTTTATAAGGTATAAATTAAAAATTGACAGTCTTTTGCGATGGATGATGATAATAATAAAAAATTTAACATAATAATATATTAATTAACATTCATGAAATAATTAAATAAACATTACAAACATAATAAATATAATAAGTAGATACCTAATAATTCAAATATATTTCATAAAAGTAGGTATATTATAAGGTATAAATTAAAAATTGACAGTCTTTTGCGATGGATGATGATCTAACTGTTTTAACTGATCTTTGTAAGTCGTCATATTTTTCCCACTTATCAATCGATTCTCTCCAACAATAACCAACATAGTGTCCAATAGAATTTTTAAGTTTAGACATAGGAGCTAGAAAGCTTACAGCTCCACGCAGTGTATATATTTTATTTAATATAAACATTTGTTGTGGTATTGTCGATAGTATTATGGATAAATCAAAATGTTGAACACTCCTTTGATGATCAGAAGACGGCACAATAATTTCTATAAATATGTGGTTTTCTACTGTGTAGTCACTTTTCGATGAAATTGAATTACAAAACTCGCATTTATGTATCTCTTCTGAAAATCTATTATTTATTACGTCCTGAATAAATGTCAAATCATTTGTTGGTAGATTCGCCATAATTGTTTTTTCTTCAATTTCTCTTTGAAAATCACAGTTTTTACATAAACGACTTTCTTTAAATGATGGGAAATCAATAAATAAACTTTGAAACATAAAGTTGGCTGTACAAGCACAATCAATATGTATAAGACCTCCCGCTAACTGTTGTGGTTGTTTTTCCCGTGTATCACTCAAAAAAATGTCTGTGAGAATTATTGCTCTCTTTTTATAAGACTGGACATTAATTCCATCCCTTATAGAATGAGAAATAAGCTCATAAAGTTTTGAAAATGTATTTGATGTAACGAATTCAGCGTACTTTACACTATCGACAAATGAACAACATAATATCTGAAATATGGTATCAAAAGCACACGTGTTCGTAAGTGTATATACCAGACTATTAATTTTAATGCTCCTCAAATCCGTTGTACTCCCATTTCTTAAAATACCAACTATTGGAGATTTGGTGTTGCTTTTATCATTATAATATAATACAGTTGAATCTTTATCCAAATAATTTCCTCGCTTAATTTTTTTTTTCGGTTCTCCTAGTCCTTTCCAATTCTCAACCTCGTTTATGTTGTCGGTAATAAAAGCAATTGAAGTAAAATCATTTTTAAACTCTTGGTTGATAGCTTTGAAACATTCTTCAATATTAGGAGTGTTATCTTCAACCAAATAAATGTTATCTGTGTTATGTTTAATAGATTTTTCAATGTCGTGGGTGTCGGGTAATTCGTCGTTTATTTCTTTTATTTTATTTTTGTCTGTGTCATTTTCTTTCAGTTTAGCTCCTATTATATTCATTGACCCTGTAATATAACTAATGTGATCTTGCACAAACTCATCTACTCGAAGTGGCAATGTTTTATGTTGAAATACTCTATTTTTCAAATCGTTAAAGAGGCTTTCGGACGTTGAACTGGATTCGGTAATATCGCCATATTTAAAAATAGGTGTCATGATTGCTGACCAACATGGCAACAGTTTGCAGAAATTTAAAAGCTTTTTTGGGATATTTTCGTTATGTAATGCATTTAAATCATCTCCCTGACTTGTCACATCATTACATATGTCCAGGCAAGTATTGTAAACGGACTGCAGTTCTTCAAATATGTTATTTGGTGTTATTTCTTCGGGTATTATGATAGTGTCATCAGTATACTCAATTGTTGTAGCTGCATCAGTATCAGGTTGTAATAAATTGTCATCGATATCTATCATAATATGTGTACTTATCCTCTCTTTTAAATAATTTTTAGAATTTTGACACGGATTGGGTACTCCATTACAATTCAATCCGTGTTCTTCACTTAAAGCTACTATAAATATATTATGTAATATACATTTAATGTCATTGAAATCTGTGCTTGCGATCAACAAGCCAATAGATCTCAAGTAAAAATTTTTTATTCGATATTTACATGATTTAATTTCAGACCAACTACTTATAAGATGCATTACGTGATTAAAATCATTCCGGACCATACAAGTAGGTACTTCAGCTGGTTCTTTTAATATTAACGACGAACACACAGCTAAATATTTTGATAGAGAAGAATATTGAGTGAATGATTTTACAACCGCCATCATTAGAGCCAAAGACTGGTCTGTAACTACTACTTTTGGTAAAACTATATTAGTTCTTGACCACTCAGTAAGCCAATAACTGATAGAGTTACTGTCGTGTCGTTCAGATAACATGTGTGCTGCAGTAAACTGACATTTGTTTTTATAGTCCATAACACTTATTTCATATAGAAAAATTGACGATGATTCTCTACCAGATATTAAATTTAACTTTCTTGTAAGACCTCCCGTCGCGTCAATCGAAATTCTAGGTAATTTATTTTGTGTTGTATACATTCTATAAGTGTTAATTTCGGTCGACGTCCAATAATGCAAAAAAAATCTATCATAACCGATGTCCTGAAGTATTTGATTGAATGGTGCGGTTTCCTTAAGTAGAGCCAAGGCCATTACAGAATCCTGATGCAATTTATCTTTTTGGCGCTTTTGATATTTTAATACTCTAAGAGCATTAAGCGAAGGTAAACTGCTGGGTTCTGGATCACCGTAGGTCATGACTTTTTTAGCTTCCATTTTTTGAATGAAAGAAGCTGACATATTTTGTTGTATTAATTTGTTAGAATATTCATCTCTTCTTTTACCAATAATTCGCCTTTTTAAACCACTTGTACAATACTGAAATAATCCAACGTAAGAACATTGTATTATGACACGTGAATCTGGTTCGGGAGGATTTTGTATTAAACCTTTAAAGATACTTTGGCAAGCACCACAGTGACCAGACATTTTTAGGTAAATATTTCCCATAACATATATTTTTGCATACTTATACACCATCTTACAAGGTTTTTTAGTTTGTTCAAAAAAATGGTCATTAATAATATTCGTCCATTGAAAAGGAATCAAAACATCGTATTCTCGAATCCCATTATTTCTGTCATTTCTTTTGTAAAATCTTCTTTCGGAATCATATACAAGCTTCCATTCTTGTGCTGATAAAGTTATAGTGAACTCCAAAGTCTGTGGTTCGTTTTCATCATTATCAGATGAATCACTTATAATTGTCTCGGTTACTTTTTCAATTTCACAAACATTTTCAGAAAAATTTAGTTGTTTTAAAATATTGAATCGATTTTGTTTTACAACAGTGTATATATATTTTGACGAAACAACATTATTTAAGTCATTTGAAATATCTTTCCAACAAACGTGTGAAGGACCCCATATTTTTTGTGTATTAGTGTTGAAGATTTCTTCTTTTCTGTTTAAAATACCTTCAACTAGAATTGTTTGACAAACGCTTTGTTTTTTAGGCATTTTGAAAAAAGCTTGAAATGTCTGTTATAAATAATTAGGTATATTACTAACTTTTTTATTTAATTTTTAAATATTTATTTTGCTTTATAATAAAATAAGCAACGACTGGGGCTTGTTTTACCAAGTATGTTAATTAAAACTATAAACTATCATTCAACATGAATGTGAAAAATCTTTAAAGCACTGAATAATTAAGCTTGAATACTCATAAATAATTTTCATTTTTTAATGGAAAAACATTTAAAATTTAATGATTAGAAATTGGAAAAATAATTATTCTGAGTGTTAGAATAGGTTTTTAACAAATTTTATCAAAATCTTTAATCTAGGAAAACGCTTATAAAAAAAAAATTTGACATAAAAAAAATACATAAACAGGCTATATAAAATATTAAAGATTTTTTATCAAACAAAAAAGGGATCGATAATTATAGACAAAAAAACTAATAAAACTCAAGTATTAAATTTATTTACCTATAAAAAGTTGAAAATTAAAGATGATATTTTAAAATATTTTTACATATCCATCATAAAATTATATAAAAATTCAACTACTGTTTAAGGTCTCTTAGAATAGAGTTGGTTGAAAATTTGAAATATAACAAAATGAATGAAATTTTATAAAACTTTGTAAAAATATCCAATTCCTATTAGACGTATGAAATATTTGAACCTTAATTTCTTATAAACAAAATTACTGCGCAGATTTTCATTATTTATTGCGATTTTTTTGTTATTTGAAAAATAACCAATTATCAAATAGGTAGGTAATCAATTTATTGTTAAATAAACGAAAAAATAAAATCTTAAAAGTAATGATCTTGTTTCACTCAGAATAGGTAATAGGTATTATAATATAAAAAGTGGAATGTGAAGAAAATGGCATTGGAGTAGTGCATATTGAAGTTTTTATTACCTAAATTGATTAATAAAAATTAAACCAATTACAAATGCATTTGCGAAGGAAATTATTTATGTCAAAATAGGCAATTATTACAACTACTGAAAGTCACTAGGACTGACATCTATTCATCTAACATTTTTTGTTCAATAAGGATAATTTTCCACCAGGGAAGTATTAGTCTAGTATGATAATATAAACAACAAACTACTTGTGTTAAGTATAAATAAAGTATAATGATTAAGTATGCTAAATTATGCATAAATATAATGCATACTAACCTAATAATATGTACATCACCGGCCTAATTTATAAGTCTTAACTTTAGTCTCCAAAAATATAATTTCATGTTTATTTATATCATGAGTATCAAAGATGAATAAATTTGTATCTTTAATTTTACAGCCTACTATATTATTATAATATAATTATGAAAAAAAAACCTCATCACGTTAATGATATTGTATTTATTAAAACACAAAATATTTTGTATAGAAAATAATAATGTTTAAAATTAAATATAAATCTAATCATTTTAAAATTATTCCATACTAATAATTAATACCACTGTTTATTTTATTGTCTTGTTATTTACCTAATTATTTCAATATTAGTTAAAAAAAATATGAGAATAAAAATGTCTATAGGTATGTAAATATGTTTTTACCATTAAATCGTCAGACATGTAATAGTATTTGTAAAAGTTCTTAAAGTCCCTGGTAAGTACTAATAGTAGTAAAACATAATAGGTATAACTGATATTGATATGCATATAATATATCTTCAATTAAAAAAAAAAAAAAAAAAATGTATTTGTATTCAATTACTCGGTAGGTATTCGTAAAAAAACATTTTTAAAATAGTATTTTAAAAGTTTGTATTTTACATGTTGTCTATAAAAAATCTTTAAAATATTTTAAAATTTACTTGGAATTTAGGTAGCATGCTGTTGCTTTATAATATGGGTGTTAAAATATTAATATGATAATTTTTATTCATCATTATAAATGCAAGTATACCTATTGATCAATAAAGCATGTATGGGTTTTAAGTTTATAAGATACAACTTTATTAAATACTATAAAATGCGTATACCTACTTAACAATTATGTATAATTATTATTTTATTTGCTTTTGTTTTACAGCATTATGGTAAAACTTTAAACTTACCTTAAATACAGATTATATTATGTCAAATACATTTTTTTAGTACCTAGCTAGGTATGCATAAATGTTGTTGTATGAAAACAGAACAGGTATAAATAAATAACACATTTTTTAAATTAAATAAATAAACATTTTGTGTTTATTACTATTATAAATAAATAGTTAATATTTGATAGTTAATTGTTCATAGTAACTCATAAGGCAATTGCTATTAATTAAAAATAATTGTATTTTACAATTTTTGAATGAAAAATTATTTAGATAATAATGAACATGAGCTTTAAATAACTATTTACTATAATATTATTTTTTGGTTCATTATACAATATAAAATAACAATATTATTTAAAATAATTATGATATTACTTGGTGTTGTATAAGCCCTACAATATAACCATTACAGTATATTTTATAGAATAAATATCAACATTTAATACTGAAAATTTATAGGTAGTATAAATTATCTAGAAGTAGAAGAGCAAAATACCTAGGTGTGCTATTACAATTTATTTCTTCTAATTTTCATTTAAAAAAATACTTTACTGCTTCTTGAAAGTCAATTTCAGAAGCATTTTCTTTTTCAACAATTATAACCAATGGGTGCACATGGATTCAATCCATTAAGGGATCAGAGGTAAAATTTGATTATTAACTAATTCAATAGGTAGTATTTATATAATATGATACCTAATACAATTTAAAAACATGAAATTGAGTTTAAAATTAAATAAAAGAATTGTAGTAATACAGTCTATTACGACTAAAAAAATATAAACATATCTAATATTTTGTTTATATATCTGTGATTATATTAAATAATATGTATATTATATATCTACAATGTAACTTTAAATTGTAACATTAATTTTAATATAAAGTTATAGGAAGAAATATAACTAGTTACAAGTTACTAAAGTACCAGAGTTATATAAATTAGTTACATGTAACTATGATATGCCCAACCCTGCCTATGTAGTATGTACTGACTGAAAGAGTGCCAATAATTTTAATTATCTTCAGAATTTCTAAAAATAATTTTGGAGGTTGTTTTAGTGAATCAATATTTTGAGTTTAAAATATTAGTGGTGATTTAAAAATCGTTTGAGTATACTTCTAGTATTAATAATATTATTATACTTAAATATTTAAAAAATGTTTAATATAGGTATCTTGATATTTTTTTAAGAAAAACATAGGTAGGTATCCAAATAATTTAAGTTCACAGTTCACATATAAAATAAATTTTGACTTTATGTAATCGGAGCGCTTAAAAAGGGAATAAAAAAGTAATTGGTTAGGGTATACCTACTTATTTATTATTCATATTATATCATACTAGACAGATCAAAGTTTTTTGAACTAATTTAATCCTTCATCCATAATTAAGCACTGTTGAGACCAGCTCAACAAATTTTCCACCAGGGAATTATTAGTATGGTCCGATAACAACAACAAATTTAACTACTACTCATAAAGATACAAAAATATCTATCAAGAAATTCTGAAGAGTATTATGAAACTTTTTTCAAAATTTTAGACAATTAAAAAAAAGTGCTATGAATGATATCGCAACAGTCATTATAGGCATAAATAACTTTGTTATACTATTACACACCAAAATATCTATACAAAATAAATCTCAGTGGAATATGAAAGTATCAGAATTTCTTGAAGAGTATTATGAGTGTTGTTTCAGATGTATCAGACCATTAACAAAGAAAATTCAGTTCAAAACTATGCATTTGTTAGACTACCATGGCCTAATAAATGCATAGGTTATGTTTGAAAAAAATTATCTTTTGGCGAAAATGAGTTGAGCAAATTAAAGTGCATTCTTACTTATGGATGATTATGAATACGTCCTGCTTAGTTAATACTGCCTGAACAGGAAAACAGAAGACAGCAAACACAAATTGAAATTTTAAATTGGGAACAATGTGAACGTAGAATCTAGAGCCCAGAAAAAACGTACCTACTTATGCAACGAGCAACGAGCCAACGTGGGTAATATCAGTATATCACAGTTCTTCCGGTGTGATAAGAATAAAATTGAAATTATTTAAATTATTAATTCGTCAATACCAACTTAGAAAAATCCGACCGATCTAAAGAATACAATGGTACCAACCTAATAATAAAAAATATCCTAAAAATTATAATTAAAATTTATTTATTTTACTAGCATTGGACTTCTCTACTTAAGTACTTGGTTAACATTGAATTCCTACATAATAAACTATGTCTATCATTGATGATTGATCTGAGTAACGACTAACGAGTAACATAGGTCAATAACACTCAAGGACGTACACAGGGGGGTGTTTTGGGTGTTCAAACACCCCCCGAAATATTTGGTTTTTGTATGGTAATTTAATTATTCTATTTTAATATTAATAATTAATTGTCATAATCATTATTATACTTTGATAGACAGGTATAATAATACAAAGGCTAGGTAAATTGAGTCCAAAATATCGTTTTTGTGGTAAACTGAGTCCTGGTTATAATAAGTTTAGTTTCCAAAACAGCACATTTTCTTTCTCACTTTTACAGGCTTAGTGCTATCTGTTATGTTAAAAATGTGCTTTTTTTGCTTTTAATATCTAACATTATTCACAACGTTGTACATAAAAATCAAAATTATTATATATATAACTGGCGTGGTTAAAAATGTACTTTTTTATTTTTAATATCTAATATAATTCATTACGTTGTACATACAAATCACAATTAATTAAATATATAATATACAAATTCAAGTCAATTTTTTATTTATTTATTACTATTTATTTTTATTATGTACATGGTAAAAATGTATTTGATGTATTCTTAACGAATTCAAATCTTGAAATAATTTTATTTTCATATTTCAACTACATTTCTTGTCTCAAAAAAAAAAAATTTCCTATTGTTATTTTTTTCATTTTAGGTACTTCTTTGTTACGTATTTTTATATATGAATCTATTTGAATGTATTTAAGTAAGCAAATCGATAATCGATAATCATTATTCATTAATTGGTGACTAGTTACTATAATATAGTACTCTATATTTTTAAATAAGTAGGTATATCGTCATTATTTATAAATTATTCTTTCGAAAAATGTTATTACTCGGGAGTTTACCTATCACGTTAAAGTGTTAACACATTGTGTTAGTGAAAAACCGGTTAAAGCAAAATAAAAATTTAATATTGACAAATTAAAATAACTAATATAATTTGAATAAAAATAAAAAAAACTATGGCGACAAAAGATTATATGAATTAATATTGTTAAATGTACATAGAGACATGCCCACATAGGTGTTAACTGTGAAGATATTCTTAATATAATGGTTAAAATTTTACGAAAATTAGATTTAGTGTTGTAATTTTTTCTTTATATCAATGTTTATACTTAAAAAAATAGGTGTTGTACCTAAGTAGGTATAGCTAATTTTCATAAAAAAATTTTGTATGCTTATTAAAAAAAAGTTCTACTTTTCTATAACTGATTTGTCTGATTTTCAAAAATACCCCCAAAACTTTTTTCTGCGTACGTTCCTGATAACACTTATAATTTTATAAAAGAAAAATACTTCAAACACGTTTTTATGGGTTGTTGTTATAATAATAATTATAAACACAAAAAAATTAGTTAAGTAATTAAAAAAATACTTAACAATTAATAAAAAATGGTAACTTTTTTTATCTTAGTAATTAATTTTATTTATTAAACAATAATAATACTCAACAATAAGAAATAATATTGATTAATTAATATATTCTTCTTCCTGGCATCACAACTTTTCAAGAGTTTTTCTGTCCTGCTTTATTCCATCTAACCGTCGCTTCTATGGACGTCCTCTTGATTTCTTCAATGTGGGTTTCCACTCAACTGCCGCTTTAAGGTACTCCGAGTCTGCCCTTCTCATTACGTGCCCAAACCATTTGATTATTATTTGGTTATCCTTGGAGCTCTTGTCAATTCTCGGATCTCTTAGTTTCTTCTTCTGCCCCAGCATCCCAGTTCGTTATCGTATACTGGGCCGAAGATGATTTTCAGTAGGTATTTTGTTTTTGAACGATATAAGTTTTTGTTCCATTCCGCTTGTTTAAGGCCATACCTCCCATCCATATTATGTTAGTGTTGGTCTAATTATCGCCGTATAGAGATGTACTTGGGTTCTTCTAGAAAACAATTGAGATTTTAGGTAGGTATTTGGTTAACGAAAACGATGCCTTTTCTTCCTTAATGACTAATGTATTTAATTTGACGGACCAGTCTAACTACTACTGATACCAATCCTTAAATATGTAAATTGGTGATGCACTTTTTCAATTGTATATCCTTGGATCACTACATTGTTGACCAGGTTGTTGTCTGGTAATAGTTCCATCACGTTGGTTTTATTATAATTATCATTCACATTCAGCCCTATGGATTTTGCTTCGCTGATGAGAGTTGAGATGTTCTGCGACACACTCTCCTCATCGTCACCATCTCATTTTTCAACTAATACGCACATTATAGCAAATATCCAATACCTATTACCTAATTCCAAAATTTTAAAAAATCAGCTCTATCCGGAATATATATTATTAGTTCAGATGGTATTCCATCTGTCCCAGGTGCTTTCCAATTCTTCAGGTTGTTGATAGCTTTTTTAAATTCGTGCATGTATCCATAATTTACCTCCTGTTCCGACCTATGATCTATCCATGCTGGCACTGGTCTAATAGACACTTCATTATTAAGTAGTTTTTCAAAGTAATTTTTCCATCTTGTTATTTTGTCGATTAGGTAATTAATATAATTAATGAAAATAATAAATAAAAATTAATTAATTAATTATTTTTATTTAAATTACATTTATTTATAATTTTTATAAATAATGTCCATTTTTTTTTTATTAATTATTGATAGAATTAATTTATATTGATAATTTTAAATCGCCTATAAACGTAGAGAAAATGCTACTTAAAAGTAATTATTAATACAAATTGGTTAACTGGTGAATAACTTTTAAATTTTCACCAGTAACAGTATAACTCAAAAAAAATTATTTTTGTTTATTTATTTCAAACAAGCATAACAATTGCGTGGGTATTAAATATTTGCGAAAAATAACTATCAGTCATATAAGCGCTAAGGGATCAAGGTAATTATTTTGAAATTCTAACAAGATTTTCAGTTTTATCCATCAGTGGTCTAAATGACTTTAAACAATATTTGTCTATATCGGTAAGTCATATGCAGGGACAAATGTAAGTTGAATCATAAAGCTATTGGCGGAAATTGCATAAATCTGAAATTTAGAAAAACATTTTTTACATACCTAATATAATACGTAAAAAAAAATATAACTCAAATCTAAGTAATTTAACATCAAAACTATGAGATTTAACTGGAATGCATCCAAGGGTCATATTAACACATTGTATTGAAGAGTTTTAAACAAAATTATAGGGGTGAACTCGAATTAATACATACACAGCACCCCCCCCTCAATATGCGAACAACTTTGGAAGGGATAAAGCACTAACGACGGGATAAAAAGCACTAACGTGCACTAACGAAGCACAAACGATAAAAGTTTGTTGGGACCCGAAATTCGAAATGGGGGTGCTGGCATGTCTTCAGCACCCCCCTGGATGAAATGCGAATAACTTAGGAAGGGATAAAGCACTAACGACGGGATAAAAAGCACTAACGTGCACTAACGAAGCACAAATGATTAAAGTTTGTTGGGATCCGAAATTCGAAATGGGGGGTGCTGTCATGTCCCTAGCACCCCCCTGGATGAAATGCGAATAACTTCGGAATGGATTAAGCACTAACGACGGGATAAAAAGCACTAACGTGCACTAACGAAGCACAAACGATTAAAGTTTGTTGGGATCCGAAATTCGAAATGGGGGGTGCTGGCATGTCCCTAGCACCCCCCTGTATGAAATGCGAATAACTTCGGAAGGGATAAAGCACTAACGACGGGATAAAAAGCACTAACGTGCACTAACGATGCACAATCGATCGCCCCGGGTTTGGACCCGAAAATCAAAATGGGGGGTGCTGGCATGTCCCTAGCACCCCCCTGTATGAAATGCGAATAACTTCGGAAGGGATAAAGCACTAACGACGGGATAAAAAGCACTAACGTGCACTAACGATGCACAATCGATCGCCCCGGGTTTGGACCCGAAATTCAAAATGGGGGGTGCCAGCGACATGGATCTCTTAAATCCTTCGTTTGGAATAATTACGCGTCGCCTGCACACGCGTCAACGCGCTAGTAATGAAAATATATATACATGCGCGTGTGGGTCATCTGTGTGTGTAAAAATACTTATATATAGGTACTGTATTAAACGAGAAAAATCACGAAATCACGCTGTACGACTCGACAGTCGACATTGAATAGTTTATTTCTAAACCGTCTACCGTAGAAAAATATTCGTTTTTATACCCTGTCCATATTTAGTTGCACGCGTCATAATACGATATACGTTTTAACAATAATACATAAAGATGGCTGGTACCAGCTAACATTGTTTGTTTAAGGATTTTCTAAATGTTGTCGGGCAACACGAACGGTATGATGAATTTTAACTTCAACCAGAATATTATGTGCACGAATCATATTTATGGTTTACCCACAGAACGATATCTTTAGGGTGAGGAAGTTTACGAGTATCTATTCGCAAATATAATAACTTACAACTTGAGGACAACCTTTATAAAGTTAGAACGATATATGTGCTGCATAGCCGAATTAGCTTTCTGCTTAAGTCCTACGATTTATTATTCGTATGTATATAATAGTTAACTATATTAAACCGATGAATACAGACCCTAATTCAACCTCTCCGACCGATCACCATTGGGATAATAGTGTTTGAAAATCGTTTGAGACTAGCGTGGGTGTAACTTAAATGAAAAAAAAACTGGTGACGCCGAAATTAACTAGTCTTATGATCACGGACTGCATGTACACAATGAGCAACTTTGACCTCCCCCTGAGGGTTTCGATAATCACGCATTTAATAATGGCTTTGAAGTATGACACGACTGCATACATAGCTCCGAAACTATGAAACCTCTGTAAGTCCGCCTCCCGATGTGCGCGATACATTACGCGATGTAATTATACACCTATATATGCATATGCTCTACATCACAGATGAATACTTTCGGGGGGGGGGGGGGGCAAGAGGTTTGGGAGGAAATGACGACGTTTATTCTCGTTTTCCCGAGGCATACAATATATACGATATGTTATACATCATATTGTATAATTTAAAGGAGGAGATATAGGTACGCGAAAAGTGACAAAGTGCGCGGAGTACGAGAGAAACGCCCATATAATTATGATGTGTACGCAGTGACCACACACCACGGTGGTCGTCAGTGGAACGCGCGCTTTTTTTTTTCTATTCACTGCAGATGATGACGGTCTGCCATCACGGACTTATACGCTAAACGCAATAAAGGGTTCAAAAGTACTGCAGTAGAGTACATACGCTGTCCACAACAACTCTAATAACATCACAATCAACAAATAGAATAATAAATAGATTGGTTTTCGAAATTTCTATCAATATCATATAATATCTTCGTATCGGTAGTACCTAGGAAGAATTAAGTCTCCTCTCAGAGTTTCAGATCATTCTTATAGAAAGTTTAGTTGTTCAATAACACTTTTTTACAATGTTAATAAATTTATAACGTTAAAGTAAATATAATATTACCGCACTTATTATTTAATTTATTTGCATTTAGGTATATTATACACCTAGCTTATGTTAAGAACAAGCTTCATTTCAATAATTTGTAAAAATGCCAATCCCCCTACCTTACACATTAAACCAAATATCTGTCAATGTCGATTACTACAATAGTAGTTATATAGATATAGTAAATATATCGTAAGCATTGAATAAATTTGGGAGTTCTATATGTAAGATAAGTATAGGATATAGGACTACACTTCATTTATGATTTTCTATCACCTAGAATAATCGTATATTTTTATTAATTTCGGCCTAATGACAATATTTTAGTTATATAAGACTTTCTCTGTATTATCTTGAAAATATTGACGAAATTTTTTTTATTCAATAATATTTAAAAACTCGTATATTTTTATTATATACACTGCATAAATGCACAATAATATCAATTCTCGATATAAATTATTCTCCATAGTAATGTATTATTATATTGTTTTGAATTTTATTTGGTATTTATTTAACTGTAATAACCACTGATTTTTATTTTATTGTTATCTATATAAATATTTTTGAAAAACAACCATGAAATATAGCTATACAAAACTTGGAATACCTTAATAAGTATTTATTAAACTAAATGAATATTAAACAAACTAAAAACTACAAAACGTTTTGAACTTTTCCAATACAGCAAATAGTAATGATTAAATAATATTTATAGTAGAGAAAAACGCGATCCATTAATGAAAATTTAATTATCCGAATCAGATACCCAGCCAAATCATGATTGGAAATTGTTTTAACTATTCAGTAGATCAGTGCTTCTCAAACTGGGGGCCGTGATCCTCTAGGAAGGGGGCCGTGGCTATATGATTGGTGAGCCGTGAAAAATATAATATATACAATATACTTAACTTAATCCTGGTAGGCCATAGAATAATTAATGATTTTGATGAAAGGATTCCTGACAGTTTCACATTAAATTTAGGGGACCCAATGACAAAAAAGTTTGAAAAGCAGTAAATAAAATAACACAAAGTTAAATACGTAAAATAAGGTACCTACGTGATATAATAATACAATAATATAAAATACTAAGTATAAGGTTTGCGGTTGTTTTATTTTGTATCTCTTTTGATAGGAATAATAAAATATAAGAACGTATTACTCCTACGATTTTTTCAGCAATCAGTAAAATAATATAGTATGTTATAGACAACATAATCGGTGGTCGTCGCAGCCCCCTAAAAATGTAATTGTCCAGCTATATAATTTTCTGCCCCTTATAAGAGAAGGTCTGACCCGCGACCTTAATACTTAAAAGTCGATGACGCAATATAAATATAATATTATCATAACAGTCGTGGGCGTAACTGTATATTATATTCATATATATATGCTGCAGACGCACAGCCATGACACATAGTAAATTGGGTGATTATTTTACAGTAAACGCTCGTTATAAAGAAAAAATTAACGTATTTGAAAATATTTTTATATAATTCAAATCCACAAGAACAGTGTATTGAAAAAAATTTAATTTTTACTCCTTGAAATGACATCATAATTTTTATAATTTCATAGTTATAAATAAACAGAACAATTTTTTTTTTACTAGGAATATTTTTATCAGTGTAAAAAAATATAACTTGTACAATACTTTAATGAGTCCAAATTTTTATATTTATTTTTTTTTCAAAAATGTTCACGTCTCGAAAATACGTATATTTTATACTATACGTAACAAATTATTTTCAAAGTTATTAATACCTTTTAAAATTACGAGTGTTATGGTCAAAATAATCGCTCTGTACACAGTTGTGCATAGAACTCTATTCGCAGTCGACGACGATGTCCAATGCACAAAGGCTTCGCGGTCGCCGCAACTGTTGTAAAAACAGAAACCGACGAGTCGATGTTGACCTTTTGCGGATAGCTCGCATTGTCTCCCCAATCGGTATACAATATAACGTTGGTAGGTCGGTAGCAAATATATATAGGTAAGTACTCCGTCGACCGCGGGCGCACCGACAAACGAAACCACCGATTGTATCGCGCTATTCTCGAGAAGAAGGAACGATCACCACGGTATATATTTATAGATATACAAAGAATATAGCGTTGTGTAAGCGCACAATAGATGAATGAAAAAAAATGTTTTAGATGCCTTGCCGTCACACAGATCTAAAGTTAAATTACAAAACGGATAAAAAGATAATAATAATACAACTTTAAAATACATATTGTTATCATCATCAAATATAACATAATATAGAAAAATTGATGTTATACAAGAAAAACATAATTTTTGAAAAACTGTTAATTGTTTACTTTAAAGTTGATATACGGTATACTTATATTAATATTATTAATTTAAACGTTTTTATCAAACCCGATACATGTTTTGTATATTTAAATTATCAATATATATTCAGTTCTTCAGTATAATATGCTTTCAATCATGATATATAAAATTATATTTATAATATATTTCGTATTCTTTAAAATGATCTGCTTTATTAGGTAGGTACTATTTTATATAATAATATACGACATATGGGTAGCGATAAATACGTTATTATTTACTTCCATAGATAACTTTGAAGTTTGGACATTTATTTTAGACAACTATTAATAATATATCCCTATTTAATCATTTGAAAATTGTTTTATAGAATCGGTGATTATTTCAAAATAGTTAAAAAATTTTAAATTTTAGAAAAGCTCTCATCATGGCTCATATTCGCATTATACAATAACTTTATATGCGATACATAGAATTATACTTATAAACTTATTTGGAAATACCTATGCAGGTATAAACAAAAGAAGTTATAAACATACAATAGGTATTAATTAATAACTGTACTCGGTAAAATATTTTAAACGTTACAAGTCAACATTACCATTATTTAGTCATTATATAATTTATAAGTTAATAACTAATAATTTTAAGACTACGTCCTATCGGTAAAAAATAAAGTACTGTTTTAGTTATTAATTATTGTACTTAAATTCGCTATATGTATAAAAATGAGCAATGGATATTTCTAATGGTTTGGACAAGTCATGAAACCTGATGTATTTGATTATATACAACCAATCATTACTATATATGGTGCACTAATGAAATACACATGGAAAATATTTCTAAAATACTGGTGAAGGATAAAAAAACGTTATTTTAAACATATTTATATGTATATTTTTATACGCGCGCACATATTTTATACGCTGGTAATAAACTAATAATAACTATGTAGGGTTCAGAAGTTGTAGAAGTTGCATATTTGTCTATGTGTTCTCAATTTAAAGCATATCAAGCTAGAACATCATTAAACACAATAACGAACATTTTTAAATTCATATTTTGTCAATTGTATGGGAAAAGTGAATATTTCTTAATAATTCATTTGCATTTTTATTCATATTTAATATTTTCTAAGATTTTTTTTTTACCTTATGACATATATTTGATACTCAATTATTTAACGCATAAGGTTTTTTTTCTTAAGATTTATGTAGTGACAAAAAACAAATTTTGATGATGCCATGTTTTTGTTATAAAATATATCATTATTTTGTCCAAACAGTTTTTAAAACCTATGATAATTATTTTAAAATTAAAACAATAATCATCATAATAATAAATAATACCTAATATCATATTTATTCTCAATGTCTATAGTTTATCGATCTTAACTTGTGTAACTTTCAAGTCCCGGCAATATAGCTAATAAGACATTATACGGAGTGGCCAAAATGTGTTGCGTTATGGGTAAGTATATACGTATAATCAGCGCGGATCGCATATTATATTGTACACGTAACAATATATAAATCAGATATTATAACGCCTATAACGCCCACCTGCAGTTATCCCTAGCATCACGACACTATAATAATATTGTGGCGGTAAAATATATAATTTACGTGTGGGTGCTGCAGCGGCGGTGGTTCAATATATACCGTTTTCGGAATCACCTTCTAAATATCGTATATTAATGTCCTCCAGATAGGTTGCGAAAACTTAATGTCTATTAACCTATGTATGGTTCGAGTTATTAACAATCAAAACTGCACAACACTTGTGTACAACTCACAAACACACACATAATATATATATATATATATATATATATATATCAGACCTCATTCGTTCATTCAAAGTTCAAGATATATATGGACAAAAATCAATAGTTTGTGTTTTGTTCTATATAAAATTATTTTAAATTTTGTTATAATATTAGATTCCAAATGGAATTGTAAATGTATTGATGTTACAATGTCTTTTTGTGTTTTTCCCCTTCCCCTAATTCAATTTTTTCTTATAAAGGTATTTGAAGTTCATATTTTGATGAAATTGGAAATTCAAACAAAGAATAACGATTTTGGTTATTTTACTGTAATTTAAAAATATTTGGTACTTATTATATTTTACTATACAGAACGTTTAGATTGATTTTAAATTGTCACCAGCGTCACCTATTTATCCCATCTATAGATATACGTCTTTTGTTTGTAGGTTATAATAATATTTAGTCTATACTAGTAGCGATATACTCGTAATTTTAAATATACGTATTTAGTAATAATATTACTAAGTACGCGTACTTTTCTTAAGTTGGTTTTCACAATATGCAATGATACGTACATGAAACATTTATCATTGAAGTAAAATTTAACATATGCATTACATAACCTCGATGACGATCTACTCTAGAAGTCTTAGAAGTCTATAGACGCTTACTATATCTACAGCCAAGCAGTTACCTATAATAGCTCACTTTTTTTACTTGAATTTAATTTTCACATTCAACATAAAACATCAAATGTTTCGTAATTCATTTTATAAATATTATAGCTGTACATTATCATCAAAATAAGTTTTCAAATACGTTTGGTTTGGAATATAATATCTAAAGCTATTTGAAGACACCTCTTGAGGATAAACACATTTTGGTTATTGTTTCAACTTGGATCTTCATTAATACTGGTAGTATCACATCACTACGTCTGTTGGTGGGTGAGCACTGCGATATTGGCTATTGTACAATTTTCGGAAGCTTACTGGACCGTTTGCTCTTCTATAATCTTCTATAGATTTAATTTATTTTCTTAGTTTTACACAATTTTGAAATTCGTAATATTTGGCAACATCGTACAAAAACAAAATTAATTTAATGTACGAAATGGTATTATGAAAAAGGTCCGATAAGCAACATGCACACAGTTGTACTCAACATATACTATTATATGTATATACAAAAAGACACTTAAACCAGACAATACCTTACTATCGTTGACAAAAATAACGAGTTCGTGAACTCGATTAAATTTTATTATGCTTATCAACTTAGCCTTTTCAGTTATGAATTAGCTAATATTTTAGATCAATAATCTGAAATTTGATCATTTCTGGGATAGATATACAAGTAGTCTCTATCGTTATACTCTCTCGGACGTAACGGAAGATTAAACATTTTTCATTCAGCGGCCTTTTTTTTCCTTTTCATTTTTATGCATTTCTAGCTTTCGACCTCCATTTGTGTTGATATATTATTATTTTACATAATAAATAATAATTTAATGATTGGATTGCGCATTAAACGATCAAATGAAGTTTACAATACATTATAGCTACAATTAAGTATATTATAATCAGTGGTGTTCCCATTACTATATCATCAAACTTAAACATTTAATACAATAAGAATATTTTTCTTATGGTCTATAAGAGTAAAGCCGGTATAAAAAGCATGTCAATAATATGGAAAAAAATTGAGATTGAGAGCATACGCAGTATATTCATAATATTGAAAAAAAATCTTGAGAGTATACGGCCTATAATATGTAGTATACCCTATAGGAACACCCCTGATTATAATGAATCGCAGTGCACGATTCATCTAAATTAGTTTTCGCTAATAAATGATTTGTGTACCTGTTTAATATATACAATTTAGCATATAAACCAAATAATAGGATTTCAAACGATTAGAAATCAAATAACTACCGACGAATTTACTGTACACTAGGTCGTCGCACAAACACCACGTTTTTACATTATTATATTTTATATTACGATGACGAAGACGCGTCAGTGCGTCACTCGCAAATAATACGTGTTTTCATACTGTTATAATATTTTAATATATTTAAACGGCGTGTACCCAAAGTGTACAACCACGCGCCGATCGACAGTAAAAAAAATAAATAATAATAATATACAACATCCGAAAGCGTTCCCTCCTCCTCCCTCTTGTCGATTTCGTTTTTCATAATATATAATATCATAACAACAATGTATAAATCGTCACGGCCGTAACTGCACAAATTATAGCGTGCGCCTAAATGTATATAAGTATAAGGTACCTATTATACTACTCTTGCCGAAACATGCTTTCTTGCTTTAAAAGCGGATAACGAATTTAATAACAACGCACTATAGTACAAACGATTCAGTACGCGCTGCAGCAACAGCGTGCTCAGACAGTTATACTTTGTCGTTGTTCTTCACTGTGTGCAGATGGAATAATGTGTTAGGTACTGCGTATACTATTGTATATATCGTAATAATCGGTGTACGGGGCACGAGACCGGGAAGAAATTATTTTAATAAATGTTACTTTATTATTATTACTATTATTATTATTATTATTATTATTATTATTATTATTATAACTATTCGAATGGCACCGGAAAGACTTAACGTACTATTTTGTTATATATAGTAAATAGTCGGTCGTTCGTTATTGTTATTATTGCCGTCATTGTTGTTGTTAATAGACGGTAAAGTCGACGTCGAATTATCGTAATATAGCAAATAACAAAAAAAAAAGAACTGCAGTCGTCTTAAAATGATGTGTAAGTTTTGATTCTGTTCGTACAAAAATCATATTATATCCGTCAAGTTAACCATCCGAATTGAAAACCTTTAATTCAAGATTTCCCTAAAATTAGTCAGTCATTTACACTAATTATAAATTAAAAATTGTCAAGTTCAGAAGTTATCACTTATCTACAAAAATTGATATCATGGCTAGCTTATTCGAAATCTAGCCGTTTTGTGATTTTGAAGCTTTTTATCGTGCCAAAATATTTTAATAATAACTCATCTTGTTATTAGATTTTTTTTCTACTCGTCACGTCATCATACACCCTGCAGAGGCACTCATCTATAGTAGCGAATAAAAATGAAATAAAATACCGTTTGATGTATATTATTACGTGGCTAAATACGGACGGTTCCAAAATGTATAATATAATAAATTAATAACCTATTATTCGGCCTCTGTCTGACTTATTATCAGAATTTTGTTTCAATCTTTTCAAGGAATCCCACTTGATCACAAAAATTAGCCTTTCAATTTGATTAAAAAATGTCTCAAATTATGCCCATAAGTTAACAAATAGTTTGCAAGAATTTAACAAGTATATTTTTCTGCTAATGGAATTTATGGCAGACATATCACATTACTGTACAGTATACACATATAATTATTACTTAAACGTATGTGCCTATACCTACTATTTATTTTATTACATTATAATATAGTATCTATACTAATAAATTTACGGTACAAGATGTAATAAAAAAATACTGGGACTTAAATTGTTTTTGATACCTATATAAAAGACCCAGTTTATTATAAATTAATTTCTACCAGTCAAAATGTTGATCAGATTCGCAAGTGGTTTTAATTAAGTCCAGAGAAATAAACCAAAAAATATCTAAAACAGTTCAAAGCCCGAATGTGTGGTTGTGGCATCAGTTCATTTAGTTTCATAAAATTGTTGGTTTCTGGCTAATAAACAAACTGCAGCGTGCTCTTAAAAATTAAAAATGACTTCAAAGGACGAGCGTTTAATGACATCGAATCATTATAAGAACAACCTAATATGGTGAACCAACTTAAACCACCTATATAAAAGATGTAAAAGATGATGAAAACTCCCAATATATATATTGCTTAAAAATGTGGCTGAAGTTTTGCAGGAAGGACAAGTGCATAAAATAACGTCACGCGCAGTATGTACAAAGTAAACGAGATTATTAATTAAAAATGAATTAATGGTTTTAACGCCGTTTCTTCATCTCTCTTTCGCATACGCCTATACCATAATGAATAAGAGCGCCAATCAGCAGCAGACCACCCTAGACCGCGCGTGTGTGAATAACGGGGTGCACATGTATATACGTATATATATATATATATGTATAATATACAGAAGAAATTGCGCAAAAAAAAAAATAATAAATACGATTCCGAGCGAAAACGTGAGTCAGACTTTAATAACATGCGGTCCACACACAAGTCACAATTAGTCGTTCGCCAATCTCGTAAAACAGACGAGACGATACCTATATAATAGAGTATATGTATATATATATATAGACACCATACACGTATTCGTACGACGTACACGCGTAAGTATAATTCTTTTACTTAGTTAAAGGGCGGTGAATAGGAACAAATCTATAAATGCCGGTCCGAATTAAACGCGCGCAGACCTCGCCGACCTGACGCCGGTAAACTATAATTAGCATTATTGTATGTGTGTGTGTGTGTGTTTATGCGTGTGTGTGTGTGTTTATGCGTTTATGCGTTTATGTACGAATGTGTGCGTTGTATACGACGACGCAACAGCAGACGGCAGAATAATATAAACGTACATATTATTATACGCGTATAAAAGAACGTTGTTGAGGTAGCGCACCCGACTAAACCAAATTAAATATAGTAGGTACGTTACGTTATATATATATGCATAAGCGTGTATGTGTGTTTGTGTGCGCATATAGTTTATTTTATATTATACCAGTTTGGACGAGCATTTAAGCAGTTCATCGCGCGTGGACACGACAGAGAAATGAGACGTATAGGTATCCGAGGAGCCGTCGCGATCGTATATTAATAATAATATAATATACAGAAATATACATGCCCGCTACATACCCGCCGTACGAACGTAATACAGATAATAATAATAACGACGTGCCTATATGTATTATGTATGGAGAAATCCGGAAGGTCAGCTTCCGAAGCCGGAGACGTTAGAAAAAATAAAACGTTTAAACATATACACGGCCACGATAATAAATTAACGTTCGTGTGTGCGTATATATAATACTAGAACATGTACACGTTATAATATTATGTGCGGTGTCTATAACTTAACCAACGTTAGAGTATGATATTGTATAGTAGGAGGTACACACTCGGCACTCGTCCGTGTCGAATGGATAATTCTCGACGACGAAGACCGTTTAACCGGCGCACAATATTTGTGATGCGGTAGATATTCAATATATCTACTAGGTACAGGTAGTACTAGATGTAGTCGAGAACTTGAGATAATATCGTTATTATTTTAAAATATGTCGAAGCAACGTACAACGTCCAGTATTATTATATTAATATTATAATATCGTGCAACACGGGTAGCCGCGTCGTGCTGCACCTGCATCATATAATAATATAAGATGCAATCGTTTATAGGGAATTTATTTTTACCCAAACTCTAATGACTAAATAACAATGTATTAAACTATAATTTATTAACAGTACTATACAAATTATTATGTCTGACGTCCGTATTTAACGTTTTTCGGCAGCCAAATTAATATAATGTACACCATCATCCCTGTAAACGTCAATATAGTGTTACACTTGTTTCATTCATAATTGAGAAAGCGAAGGGGGTTCATTAACATTTTTTTGACATGCATTTTTCAACTCGTAATAGGTATTATATATTTATCCTTTTTTTAGAAATGATTATTTATTAACCGAGAAAGTCGCTCTGATGTACAATGTATGTTTTGAATGTATCTCTTCATTGAGTAAATTTATATAATGAACTAAATTGGAATTCAATGATACATCTATTATGCATTAAAAAAAATATATATATATTTCTGAACACAAAATATAGGCATTTTAATCTATTCACTGACTTATCCGATGTCTGGGTTTGGGGAGAAAACCTATAGCTTCAATTTTCGACTTTATTTAATTACTTTAAGAACAAAAATAGTTATGAGGTCCCTCGAGTTTCAAAATGTTTGGAAATTTACATTTTGAAAAAAAGAATCTTACTGGAACCCCCATCAGGACTGGATCGAATTTGTTACCAAAAACAAACAACGTTCAATATTAAAGTTTTTTTCTCATTAACAATTATCTTTAAATTTACATAAATTGTACATTAAAAACAAAAACAGACATTGTAAACCAAATACATTAATCGTATATTTGAATTTTATTTTTATTCATACATTTCTTAAAATTACTTTAGCTAAACAATTACCCTAATACTGAGACATTCCACCCCTGCAAGGCGTTCACACTTCACATTCACTATGTAAATAATAGGTATTACCCTGGTTGTAATATACGACCATGTTCACTATCCTTTATAGCCAAGCGCTAGATTTCATATGTACCTACGTATATAAAAACTATATAATACATATTATTATTATATAAGAGGTACTACCTATATATTGTAATCAAATAATACAAATTCACTTGGTACCATATTTTTTATTTACCTATCCGCTCACGCCGTTTATTTACAATTCCATAAATGACAATTGTGACAATAATAGTACACACAAATACATAATATTACATGTGTAGACATCAAAGTGCTCTGCGCGTATCTACCTAACGGCTATAATAATACGTATTATTCGGTACCGAATAGCACAATCACGTTGCTCGAAACGATTAATGAATAAATAATGTTATTATAACAGGGATAAAATACTTTTTAAATGCATTTCACATGCATGTATGCAGGTACCTATTTAATGTATTTTAATTACTTGAATATAAAATGTATTCAAGTAAAAAATAACATAAATACATTTAAAAAAATTTAAATACCAACTTTATGGACTATGAAAGGTTTTCAATACTAGAGTCTGGAATTTGTCTCAGTAATAGGTTTTTTTGTTGTGATATGAATAGATTTTCGTATGACGATTTTTTTTTAACCGAATGCACACATTCTACAATTAAAAAAAATTTATAGGATCTAGCATATTAAGAGTTTTGGTACTATGGAATTTCTTTTAGCATTAGGTATATATTTTTATTTACAAATAAATACCTAAATATATTTAATTTTCAATAACTACGAGTATATATTAAAATCGTGATTATAATAACATATTTTATCAATAATATGAATCTGATGATTTTGATGTACGAAAAGGATAATAGATAATTTTGCAAAAACAAATAATTAATTTTGTCAACACGAAATATTTTTTAAAATTTATTCTGTGTACTTTATTGGACGCGGATATAATAATATGTACATTGGTATCCTCTACTATGGCAATACGTGATTAAAATAACAAAACACCCGGTAAAAATACAAAATAAACAAAATCACGTGTTGACACAGTGATGCGTACGCTCGGTACACGAAATACACAATATTTAATAATATTGAGTGCAACATTGTGTATAAACCAGTATATACAGTGTATTGCATATAATATATGTAAGGGTTATTGTTTGAAAATTGGCAATTGTGTAAAATTGAAATGGAATATTTATCTCATTAAATCAAATGTTCTAGGTAATGCAACTTATAACATAATATTTCACGTTTAGCAAGTTATCATTATTATACCTACATAAAATAATAATATAGTAAACGCACATAATATGCATAACGAGTAGTGTTACGATATCAACACCGTATTATATTTTTTTAACATTGCATTCGGTTGCACAGAATGAGTAGAATGACAGAACATGATAATATTATTATGAAATAATGTCCCATCAAAGTTTGTAAGGTGTTTACATAGGCAACTTCAATGACATTTTAAGAAAAATAAAATATCAACTGAATATTTTAGTATTTTATTTTTTTTAAATCTTTAATAAATCTAAAATATTAATTCAATAAAATCTGTTGATGCAGATCGATTATTAGTAACTATAATATTATTATATCATTTTTTATTAATTATTATACTTCTTCTATAGTGCGACTTCATACCTTAAACGCTATGAAATAGAAATAGAATATATTTTTAAAAATATTCCATAGAAAAATCTGTTATTAAATATTAATATTTAGTACATTTATCTTACAAATAGAAGAAGAATAAAAAATGTTTTTACCTCCTTAAACACCCGCATTTTTTTTTAGTACTTAATTTTTTAAGTTAAATATATCCCATTATATTATTTAATTTAAATGATGTTACCAGTGATTTTTTCTAAATCAAAAACCATTATAAAACGTGACCTGACATACTCGCCTGCAACTCGTCACATTCTATAATCACAGTTTTGTATTATTAACAATACAATTATTATTATTGTGTAACACGCCGTCTATACGAACCCTTAATACGAACAAAATTAGTTAGAATTATTAGTTTGCTGAAACCAAATGTTGGTGTTTTATATTATGTTTTTATCACTTCATAATCTTGTTGAATACTTCCTTTGACGAACATTTATCCTAATTTGTTATTAAAATTACATTAACTGTAGACAGGTCCAACATCTCCTCCTCTCTTTACACGCGCACGCATATTTGTGTGTTATGGTTAAACTCTTGTCGACAAAAAAAAAAAAACTCGGATGGCTGCCTGTTGAACATTATCATATAATATTTTTTATTTTCATTGAATTATTATAATTCATATTATTTAAATACTTTAAAAATTATAACCATAATAATATAATAAATTACATTTTAAATTTTAAAAACGTTTAAAGAAAGCTCATTATATTAAAATGATAATCGGAACAAATTCAAATTAAATAACAGCTGACTACGAAAAAAAAATTACTTTATACTTTATAGTCCAGTAGTATGCTAGTGTTTATAATATTATTATTACCACATTATTTCTCCGTAAAATTGTAACCGAGTACAGAATACAGGTTCTACTTAATATTTTATTAGTGAAATTTAAAACTATGAGCATTGGAATACGCGTTAGTATACACTGTTTTCGTCGTATTTCATGATAATACATAGATATAATATAATGTAATTTTGTAAGTAATAAGAAATAACCAATAAATAATAATGTTTATATGCGTCATGAAAATTATTTAAGTAAACTGTATCTGTGTGTATCAAATTAATATCGTTACGTATAGTATAATAATATAGGAAGCCCCAAATTATTATACCTAAGTAAAGTATATAACGTATCGCGATGCAATCGTTGTATTAAATTAATTTTAAGAAAACTATTATAATAATTTATTAATATCACATTTTCATATTAAACCTATTTAAGAATTACATTTCCACGATGGCTCCAAAAGAGTGTGTTTGAAATTAGTGGAGAATTATTATACTGATTGATCTTTTCGTAACCTGTATAGTCATAGTGTATACTGTAATACTATTGGTATTGATATGTTCCTCTGATAAATATAAACTCCCTTTTAAAATAAACTAGAAAATAAAATCGTGTTTTTTAATTTGATTTTAATTTTAAATCTATGTGATATATAATAGGTTTTACTATGTAGTTTCAAGAACATATCGTTTTTCTTGCTCCGATAACCCACGTTGAATGTCTAACGTCTAACGTGTTGTGTCTCCCGTATATCGTGTCAGATTTCATTTACTGTCGTATCTACCTAATGAATATAAATATCAATTTCTTGTCAATAAATGTTAAAATGTTCGTTGTTTAACCACAAATTATTATTTGTATTTTTAAAATTAACTCGATGGTTTAAAATTTCGAATCTACCTCTTAAAATGTATATAAGGTATCAATTTTTTAAATTAATTTGACACGTTCAACTCAACATTCTTTCACCCGAAAGAATAATTATTAAAAATGATCAGTAAGTATACTGATTTATATTTATACATAAATAGTTTTTAATTTGTGTGAATAGAAACACGCATAGGTATAATTAGATTTGTATCAGTACAGTAAACGGAATAACAATTCCGATTTCATATCATATTATTATAGGTATCTAAATAAATGAATAAAGGGGTAAAAATAACATGGATTGGATCAGAAATCACTTAATATTTTAATAAATCAATATAGTTTAATAGTCTCTTATCAGGATTTATCGGACCATGAAAAAATTTTAGCGAATCATCAAATGAATCAATTTGTATACAACACAGTAGGAATATACCATTTTCACGAAGTGATATTATTACATACAAATATATGATTATAGAATTAAATTCAAAAACACGGAGGCCGAAATCGAAAAAAGTCTCACATGATGATCAATCTCGTGATCAACTTTAAATAGTAGATAGTCTGGTGAATACCTATTATTACACTCACAGGCGTAAGTATTGATTGATTTAAAATCTTAGTTGTTATCGTTATAACAATATATTTATATATAGATACTAATAAGACTACTGTTGCAACTTGCAAACACGCAAGTAGCAGAATATAATCGGTTTAAATCGAGTTTTTGGTAGGTAATTATTATTTTGGGACAATTCACAACACATATTTTAACCACAGCAAGCTACACATATCTATATTAAAATAATCACTAATTAGATAATGTTTTTACAATGTTATATCCATAAAAAAAAGTCGTATATTAGGTATATAGGTACACGTTTTAATTAATTAATTCAACGGATAGAATATATACTAATTTCTATTTATTTTATATACCGGGTTGCATAAACAACCATTAAATATATCAATAGTGAGCTATTGGTTCCTTTAACATGATTTAGAGGTTCATGATTGGTTCATTAAAATTTTAGTGAATCGTTAAAAAAAATTTAAATTTTTCATGCAATCCGGCATTAACTACGCATTAATTATATATTTATATCCGTGTAACCATCACCAAAATTAAAAATAATTGTAATTTTAAACTTTTTTACGAAAAACTTAAATAGGTAAATTTAAATAACATCAATGTTCTCGTATATATAATTGCATATCAAAGGACTAAATTATTAATATTTCCTTTGTCATTGTTTTGTAAATTCGTTTGAATTAGGTATAAATTATTGTTAAATATTAAAATGCAATTAATTAATTTTCCGAGTACGCGTTCAACGAATGTCCTTCAAGTTCATTAAATTATTACATAGATAATAACATATATTTTACATAGTATGGAATTATTTTTTACACGTCAGAATTATTTGCATCTGATTTGCGAAAAAAAAAATTTTCGTCGAAAACGTCTCGGACGAAAATAATAAAATAAAAACATAACGAGCGAATAAAATCGACCGCCGATCTCGTTACAAATATTATAATATATTAGTAAACCATTAATATTATAATAATAAAATGTACGAGGTACTCACTTGGTTGACGAACACGCGTCGGTGGATTGGCGGAGCGACAGCAGTAGCAACGAAGACGAGTACCTACGTGTTTTTATGGGTGCGCGGTTAAGTCTACCGAGACAGCGGACGGGACGACGAAAAGTTTACCTGGTCGTTATCACGGCCGGCGGCGATCAACATATTAATATACGCGACGGTTATCGTCGGGCAAAGAAGAAAACGACGTGTAAAATTGAAAAATAAAATTTAAAACAAAAAAAAAAAAAAAAAACGAAAAAACGAAATCGGAAAATCTTTCGCGCGAGATCGGCGGCGGTGCGGCGGCAAAGACGAGAAGAACGATCTACACGCGTCGGCGTCACGCGTACGACTGTCGGGACCGTCGGTAAGGGACTGCATTCCAGAAGCCGGTAGTTTTGGCGGCGGCATCGGTAGTCGTGGTAGTGGCGGCGGCGGCGATTGACGTCGGGTAGGGTTGGTGGCGGTGGGGGGTGGCGGCGTGTCGAGATGTGTACGCGCGCCGCGGCCGTCCGGCGTTATAGTTGCCGACGCTCCCGATAGGGCGGACTCCCGCCACAGATACTGGTTTTACATTATTATTATTATTATAGTACAACTTACTACTCCCGTCGTCGTCGTCGTCATACTTGTTACTCGTTGTTATTATTATTATTACACTAGTAGATATAATATATATTATGTATTTTTTTTTCCCAAGTAAACTAGTCTATACGTCGTATGTATAGCGACCCCGAGATTCGAGAGGAAAAAAAAGTAATAATAATTTGCACCTGCTCCCAATGCCTCGGCACGGCAGCTCGTTTCATTACACACACACACACATAATATTATTATTTTGTGTACCAATACACTATAATATATACCTACGTAATATTATTATATTTTACATATAGGTGGCTCATCGAGATTTTGTATAATATAATATACAATAATTATATTATATATTATGCACGGTTTCGGCGGTCGCTGCAGTATTGCCAGTATTACAATAATATTATATAAGCGTGTGCGTTGTAAAATCGTCCTTATTATATAAAAGCTCAGCGTATGGGGGAGAGGGGGTAGTGATAGCGATGCGACTCGTTATTCGATCAAAAAAAGGTAACCTCCCTAAAACAAAAACACCCCGTCAGTCCTGCAAATTATTTTTTTTTTTTTTATTTTATTCTGCGATCTGACAATAGTCTAACACAGATTATTAATTGCAGATTCCGAGTGTTCCGACACAGATGGATTTATTATGACGATAGTATACACATGTATACGGTTTAACTTATTTCGACCATACCTACCTATTTAATCCCACAAACTTTCCTGAATAGGTACAACTATAAAACAACACGTTCGAGTGAACATATATCGCACTAAAATTTAATTTAGTCCCACCTGCAAATGTATAGTATTGTTAAGGCCCGTGAAGTAGGTCACCCAGTTCCATAAGTAAGTCGTTTCTATACGTACAGCCGTTTTCAATTATTCTCATGGTTGTTATTATTATTATTTTTTTTTTTTGTATAACATGGCAATTTTGTTATTTCAAAGTGTTTGACCTTGTCAAAATATCATGTAGGTACAATTAAAAAAATATCTGAGTCACACCTCCCTTAATTGATCAACATAAAAAGAAGTTGGCCGTTTTTCATACAGCTTTTTAAACTTTGACTGTACTTAAATGTAGTGTTTCCAAATACTTATAAATTGCGCACGATATTTTAGCAAGGTCAAAAACTTGGAAATGTTATATCGGCCTAGTTTGCAAAAGTTAGCCGTGGCTTAAACTTTTGTGGACAATTGAAAATGGTTGAACTCACAAATTGTATTTGAGTGTGTTAACAAATATTTACAAATTACTTACAAATTATTGAGAAAACTTTAGTTAAAAATGTTTTGATTTGGTGGCCAATTTACGAGTCTGTATTATTTTATTATACATAATACAGTGACGCGTGAAATAATATTAAAACAATATTGTTAAAATTTATTGTCCTATCTACGAGTACCTATCTATATTATAATGAACATTGATTAAAGTACTTCATATTTTTAACGGTACTTAAAATAACTATACAGTAACCCGAAATAAAAATATGGAGAAATTATATTACAATTTTATTATTATAACAATAAAACATACCACTGCAGTGACCCATAATGGTTCAGTATAAGTTAACAAAATGGTTCAATTGTTTTAATTTTACATTTTAACATAACGAATATTTGTAGATAGGTGTACTTAAGTCTAAAATATAATAAATTATTATTGCAGGCATATCACTTATATTTAATAAAATACATAATATTCTGTTTATATGGTTTACCTATAATAATAAGTAATGACTATTATTTAATATGTACATAATATAATATTATTATTTACTAATTATACGCCATATTAATATATTATATGACTGTTATTAAATACAATTCCCGGGGGAGAATTTTATACGTCTATATTTAAGGGATATTTTCGTTTTTATATATTATTATAAAATAATTAAGGGGTGAATTGGTTCTCTTATCCAAATTATTGAAAATGTAAGTCCATTCTTCAAAATTCTAGAGCAATTTGTAAAAAATATATGGGCTATGCTAATAGATAATAGGAAATCTAAAAAAAAAAATAAAAGTTCTCTGCCGGAACGCACGTATATAGTCTACAGCAGTATACCTATACCTATAATATATATATATAGTATAGTAAGTTATAATCGTGAAATATTATTTATATACACGTGGGCTGGCATACTCTTCTATACGATCGCTGCAAAGTCCTCGAATTATAATATTATATTTTATACATTATACTACACGTGTCTTATTATTTCATTATTATTTATTCTATACGTTTTCTTTTCTTTTTTTATATGATTTACGTACTCTAATATTAATTTTAATATTTATATATTACGTTACGTGTGTACTCATCATTATTATAATATATTAATATTATATGTATATTATATTATACTTAAACAATATTGTTAATCTTACGATTATTTATATATGTGTTTATACGATACGGACCAGTTCTCACGGCACTTGGCACACATTTTCGGGGGCTCACGTCATCATCCCGATACGACGAGCGTTATAATTATTTTCGACAGTCTACGGGGATCGTCATACATACACACACACACACACACACACACATACACAGACAAACAACGGCGCCTCTATAAGCAGTGGAAATTCTATAGGTATATATGTATAGATAATGCGTGTCTGAGCGTAATTAAATTGCCCGGGAAACGCGTGGCATAATATAATATTATAACAACTTTACAGATAATTCGACGATTAATGATATTTTATGCATAACAAATAAATTGTTATTATTATATAGTATTACAACTATAATAGGCGTATGATATATTATTATACTTATGATACCCGACGCCATAGAAAAATGAAAATAAAAATCATCTACGAACAAGATGTATGTTCGTTTTTATGTTTTATTACATAATATGTAGATTGATACTATATCACAGTGGTTACCGACCTTTTTCATCCTATGCCCCTTGTAAATTTTCAAAAATCTCACCCTTCCTTAAATATTAGGCGAATTTTTTTTTTTGAACCATAAAAATAAATCATACAAAATAACTTTACTGCACATTATGTTATACAACTATTTACTTGTATTATTTTAAATATTTATTATAAATCAACTTATAAAGTAATAATATTAAACATAAGAAAAAAATATTGAATATAAAATCAAAAAAATTAATATTTTAATATCACCCCTCCCCGAGCTTACTCTAAATTCTCTAAAATGTTGGTCGTGTGCCGTTCACCGCACCACTGCCTACCGTAAAGGGTCTGTATATTTATTAAGCTTTTGCGTGTATTTGTTGTTCACTTAATAATGATTTTTGGTATTATAAGCGAAAAAAAAAATTCTCCTCAATTGAGAACCACTATACTTAAATATTGCATCATATCAATTATTATTATTATACTTGTATGGTTTAGTATAATATAATATTATAAATTTATAATGTTATAACAAAATGGCCGTGGAAATTGGTACATACGAATAAGAAAATTCTTTAAATGGCCGAGAATCGATGATGTTATATTATGTCAAAAAACTGGTGCTTAGGTTGATGACGTTGACGATGATACGATGATAATAATACTTTAACGTTTTCTTTTGATCTACTATCAAACTGAAAATTAAGAATATATTCTATCCATGTTAGTGTATATTAGTATATAGGTACGTTGGATTTTTTATGATAGGTATTTAAATTTGTGTGCAAGTTATAAGAACTATAATGAGATATATAGTAATATATACGTCATAATACATCTACAGTTATGGTTTATAAATAATATTACCAGCCACAGGGGAACTTAAGAATATTTTTTTTTTTTTTTTTACTTGACTTGGTTTAAAATCTAGCAGTGCTATAGACATTTTTACCATGTTATAACGATTCATAATAATTATGTGAAATTTAAAAAGCTTTATATTTTGCTTATTTCGGTGTTTTTTTTTTAATATCTGCTTTTTGTACATTTTCTTCGAGAGAGAAGATACAGCGGTAGTATTACAAACAAAAACTTGATATTTTTTTCTCAATTTTTTTCCTTCATGTAGGTATGTTTGGGATAGAATTTTGCCTTTGTATTATTTTACATAATATCTATAGTAGTATACTTATTTTTTCCTAATAATCAACTCGCATTTGATAGTTTGCTATACTTAACATTATATGTTGCGTCAGTCATGGCTGACCAATAGTGGCCAATAGAGTAGTTAAAATATATTAACGTCTAAGTATTAAGACTGCTGGAAAATTAAACTTAACCTAATCTTTTACCTATAATAAATTAACGGTTCTCGATTGCAAGCATTACCGTCGACGTATGCAATCATATAAATTTATAAATATAAATCATATAAACCCTGTTTTTCGTATCATTTCAGCTTTGTTTGTGTTCATAAATTAATTAAATTAAATTATACATTTACAAAAGAAAAAAACAAATTATCTGCTAATTTTACAGTTCTAAAAAGTTACATACTATCTGAACTAAGGTGTACAATTTTTTTGTATATTGTTAAATAAATATTTTGACTATGGAGAAATCCCTATGTTTGGGGGGGAGGTGAAGCATAATTTTTGTTTTTTCAAAATATTTTTTAGTAATTATGTTTTCAAGTTTTTATTTTGATGAATTTAGGTTCTTCAAATTACCGGGGTTTATAATATTTAAAACAAACTACAAAGCATTAATATAATTAATACAAAGTGGGAAAATAAGTAATCGCTCTGCTATGCAGCATGTGTCGAGTGTTCATTGTCATTAAGTATACTTCTAGTAAGTGTAGCGTTAAATTTTAAATCTAAAATTTTTGACGGGCGTGTTTTAGTTTTATATTATAAAATAATATTTGATTTTTTTTAAAAAATTGTAAAGAGTTATGATAGTTATAGGCTGATTTATCAATAAGAAAATTGTATTTAAGGGATGACACTACTTTTATTTTTGATAGGAGGAGGAGTGGTTAAAAATCTTGGGATTTTTTTGTTTTTTTTTTAGTTTAATTTAATTTTTTTTTTTTTAAGTATAATAAGTTTGTAAGTATTAGATTCTGAACGAAGTGATGAATGTATTGCATTTACTATGATGTGTGTTTTTTTTTTTTTTTTTTTTTTTTTTTGTGTCTGACTCCAACATTTGGAGCAGTAATAATGCTCCGATTTTTGACTTCAGCCCCTCTTTGAATAGGGAATTGAATCTAGTTGGTACTTTAGGGGGGTCAAAATTAAAATTTTCTAATAGTTTTCAAAAAAATCGAGAAAAACAAAAAAAAAATGACAGAAAAATGGAAATTTTACGGAAAAACCACTTTTCGACAAAATCGATTTTTTGTTTTTGCTGTAACTCAAAAACGAATTATTGTAAATACTTGAAATTTTCACCAAATGTTTATATTATGGTTATCTCTTTACAGTTAAATTTTCAAAATATTTTGACCATTTTTAAGCTACTAATAGACAATTGAAATTTTCGACTTTTCTAAGTTTTTTTTTCTTCAAATGCCGATAAAAAATGTTTGGGTGGCCAGAAAATCTTGAAAATTTAATACAAGGTTTCTTATAAGTTGTTCTTAAAGTGATAAAAAAAAATCCAAAATCGTTAGTCACAATTTTTTTTTATAAGTGTTTAAAGTTCGAATTTATACGAAATATGTCAAAATTTAAATTAAATTTCATACGCTCATAATGCGAATGTTGGCCATAGTAACCATAGTAACATATAAAAACTATACTATTTGTTTCAAAATAGAATATTTGACAATATTTAAATATAATATATCCTAAACTGACAAATCATCTTCGTTCAGAATCGTTTTTCGTATACAATGATACCTATCATTGCATTCAAATTTAACCTACCATAGTCTGAGGTCCACCCCACCCCCTAATATACAGCAGAGCGATACCTACTTACCCGCTTTTTTTTAATTGCTTATTTATGATGATTTTTCTTGCTTCAACTCTCAATGTCTAATATTGCTTTCTAAAAAAATTGTATGAATAGAAATATTGAAATATCATAAAAAGCTATGTACAAATTCAAATAATAATTCAATGAGTTGACTCTAGTATCAAAGCTAACAATAACCGAAGATGGTTCTGTTATAAATTATAATGTATAGTATAATGTTACGTGTAGTTTAAAAAAAGAAAACAAATAATATTTTTACATCCTCTTAAAATTGATAAATGAATCAAAATCTCACATAGATAGCGGATTTCGTGAAAAACTAATCAATAGCCGGTATGCTCACAAAGGTTAAAAGTATATTTACTCATCTTTGTGATACTGTATTTATATTTTACACACCATTTTTCGAAACACACCAATAAAATAAAACCAAATTTTAATAAATATAAAATATTATCCAATAATGTTCAAATAGACTTGTTTGACATTGTTGGAATTCATTGGAGTCACTTATAATTTTGCTTATTCCACGTTGAATTTTATACTGCTACCTTTGCATCTAAAATATCACATTTTTATAAAAACTATTCAAAAAATGTTTCAATTTGAACTTTAATTTCAGTTTAAAATATGTCGACCAAATATTTAAAGAAATATTCTACTTATGTGGAATAATAGGGTTCCAACAAGTCCATTTGAATATTGTTGGGAGGTTTTTGAACGGCATTAATAAAAAAGTAACTAATGCTATAGGTGTGAAGTTTGTAGTCCAAATAGTTTATCATGCGATAGGCATAGTAAAAAAGGGGGCTCCAATAAATTCCTACAAGTTTCGAACAATGTCCAACAAGTCTATTTGAACATTGTATATGAAAAGTTCTGCTAACAATGTAATGCCAATTCCACGCTCTCGTGTATAACGCAGCTAAAGAACTTAAAAACTATGCATGTAATATGTATATATATATACTTGACTGATAATTGATAAGGAAATCGCAGTCACCGTAATGTGTACTATGTACAATGTAACTATTATTTTATACACTTAATGCAAGCATGTGTAGCAACAAATATATCATCGAAACCAAAAAATAATATTGCATTGCATTATCTAGAAAAAAAACCACCGTAAAAAATTGGTCCTTGTAGCGCCACTATATATTTTAAAAGCACATATTATTTCTTTTACAAAAAATTCGATATTACATTAAAAATACATAAATACTTACGAATATTAGCGTTTGAAATGCTATGACGTTGACGTATAAGTGAATATTACACGAATCTCTATAAGAGGTCAGGACAAACTGTTTTGTCATTTATCATATTCCATATAATATTATAGTACGTATTTTTATTTATTTTTGAAATTGATTTTAAAATAATATTTGTTATGGTTCTTGAGCTCCCCATATATAAACACTCATGACTCTCATCGCTTTTTTTTGTTAGCTTAAAATGATTTCAGAATAATAATAAGTACTGTTGACAAAATAATACTTAATATAATTTGACCAATTTCATATTGTACTAAATTCAAATAAATTTCTCTCGATACATTTTACAATGCTATGTGTATATATTATAACATTATAATATATTATAAAACTATAAGGTGATTAGTGATTACTTCAGCAGTTAATATTCAGCATCCCAATAGTATTATTATTTATTTTACACATTATTTAAAATCATTAGTCATGATAAATTAATAGTTTAAATTGTTATCATTTTTTAAGTAGATTATTTTTGAGTTTGATAGCATACATTAATAATTTAATATCCTGAATCATTTTGCAGAGTTCATCAGTACATGCCTATTTTGATACATAAAAATCAAATTCTGAACATGAAATTTATTAGTTATGAGCAAAACGTATTGTCACAATGAGTCTAGGAACCTCGTAAAATTTCAGTCTACTATGTACCTACTTCACTCAAATAATTGACAATTAATTTAAAATTAAATTTTTATGAATACAATTTCTTAGATAAATATTTGGTTTCAGAATATAAAATCAAAAATAGACGGTGCCATTCAAAAAAGTAAGAAATATAAAAATCTGTAATTATAATAGAAAATAGCATAAAAATAATTGTTTTTCAAAAATGTTGTTTTGTAATTACTTAAAATTATAAAATTATATTTATTATGTATATAAAAAACATTAATACTTTCCGAGATAATGAGTGTTTACTTAATAATTAATATACCTATATTGTTAAAAGAATCATTTTTCTATATTTTCATATAGTGAAACAACTATTGCGAGTACACACACGTACTTATATAATATTATGTGAATTTTTTTTGCATATTATTTTTAATTTTATGCGAGTACCTACCTATAAGCATTTTATTATTATGTATTTATAAATACCTTTACATAGGTATATATTATTAAAGCATTAAACAAACAAATTATTATTTTTTTTTTATTGTAAATGTCTTATTAATTTGTGCAGCGTTGGTAACTATAAAATATATAATCAACTTGCAGTATTTTTAAAACGTTCCACGTATTATATAATAATAATATATACAGTAGCTATCTATACATATATATATTGTAGTATATTATCTGTCAATTATAAAATATTTACTTTAAACGTCGTTGGTGGTGGGCGGTGGCACATACTATATACATATATATACGTTATACACATCACATTTGTCTGATTGTGCAGTATAAGCCGTCAATTGGAAAGTTTAAAACAAAACTTTTGGCAATCTTAAGGAGTAGTCGACTCAAAGTTTCAAACGTCAAAAATATACTTTAATATTATGACGTATACATGTTACGTCATGATTCGTGATATTATTATGACACAAAACAAAATTTTAGACGAAAAGCAAATACCGTAAATATGGTATAAACTTCAAAATATGAAAAGTCGGTTAGAGTTTGTGTGGATGATATTATTCAAAAACGCGAACAATATGTTAAACGCAGATCTCTCTACCTGGAGTGTTCACAGTATATATATATTAAACAATAATTATTTATGCATATTTATGTATACTTTAAGTAGTCGCATCCAATAATTATATTATGCGATGAAGTAGGTATCTATATTCAATATGTATTATATTCAAAGACAATTCCATCTTTTATACATCATAATAATATAATATATACGTAGGCACAATGTGTATATTATATTATAATTTCAAGTATTTCGTTCCAAGTGTATATTATAATTAGACATTATATTTTTATTTTTTTTTTATATTACAGTTTTTTTTTTCCGAAACCGTTAACTTTTTTACATTATCCAAATCTTTACGTTGCGTATAGAAGCCATATAATAATATTATATATTATAATATCAACTTCACCAACGTAACCGCACTAATTACATTTGTTTTATGTATAGGTAGTCGTGTGTATATATATATATATATGTTTTGTAATTATCGTATAAAAGAATTAATGTTTATAAAATAAACTGCGAGCTGTTTGGCAAACACAAACGTATAAACGTACGCCGAATTGATTATTGTAATCGGTTTTCAGTCGTGTAAAGGGTGTTTAGTCCGTGAAACATATATACGTATCCCCATACACAAGTATATGTATAGCAGCAGGGACCTATCAATATAGGTGGTATTATACGATTAATGATTTCCGTATATATATTATTAATACGATATTATTGAATTTCGTGCGTGTTAAAATACGCGTATCAGACTTTGCAAAAATTAGTTCAACCTATACCGCGTTAATAGCAGAAAAATAAATTACCAATAATAATAATAATAATAATAATAATAATATTATAGTAATACGCGTTTTATAAAATGTCCTTAGAAAGGGGACACGCCGCGCCGTCTCCGCTCGTCGAAATCGCGTATTCTGTGTACGAATATACCTACTGCAATACTATTTTATGATATTGAATTTCAATATAATAATAATATAATATATATCCATGACAGTTATCTACTCAATGACGATTTAGATACACTTGAAAGACTCCCCGGATTTATTTTTTGCATGTTGCTCGTTGTTTATTTCTTTTTAGAGCTTTTGGCAATGAAAAAATGTAAAACTGTTTTCTTTTTATCGTATAAAATGAAAAATGTGTGATTTTTTTGGTTTAAAATAGTACCCCCAACGAAATCTCACTAAAAAAAAACACGTTCACGCACTTATCTAATAGTGTGGTAGAGCTAAATTCGTGTACACGGAATTAATTTGTCTCCGATAAAATAAACTCGAGACGCATACTTATAGTTTTCGTGCAACATATATTTATTTAAAAGCCATTTAAATAAAAAACTAAAACTAACATAGTTTCATATAATCTATAGTGAAAAATATGATTTCCATAAGGACAATGGCTGGGTGACAATGACTGACCAGCAAAATATTCTATTTCAAATAATTATACATATTATACAATAAATTATTTTTGTAAACATTTATGATAACGTGAAAACTTATAACAGCTGTTATACTAGTTATAACAGTTGTACTAGTACAACAGTTTAGAATACATATATACTAGGTTGTATACTGTGTTGCATTTAGTACTGCATATTATGCCATTATTGTAGAAACTTGTATTACAACGATTTACAAACGACTTATGAGTACTACTTATAGGTACTTACCTAAGTTTTCATTTTTATATGTAATGTATTTTGTTAATATAATTTCCTATACTTTAAAAATTATAGATATTTACTTATTTAAATCAACATATTTATCAATTTTTAAGACTTTATTCCTATCGTTATAAAAAAACGAACTTAAGGGTATTACTGTTAATGTAACACTTTCTGTCGCAGTCACGTCTAAATTCCGAGTATTTCACACAAAACAAGTGTTGTAACTTTTATTGCATTTTAATTTTAACTTCCACGGAGGTATTACTATATAAATCTGTGTACATAGAGTTAAGTCTATTTTTAATAAATTAATAAACAACAACAATCCTTTAACTACAATAAATTACAACTTATTTTTTTTAAATTGTTTTATGTTAATCATATATTCTTAGGAATAAAGAAAATCTATTAAAAAAACTAAACAAATATTTATTGTTATATAACACATACAATTTTTTAAACATTATGAATTATGATACATCTAAATCATAATTTAAACCGATATTATCCTCGGTGTATAATATAGCTTAATAATTATTTATAAACCATACCTACCTACTCTTACGGAATTCAATTTAAATCCATTAACATTTTCAAAAAAACCATTTTGTTAAAAATGTATAGTAAAACCATAATCTTTACAGTAAGATGTTCATTTTGAATGGAATAAAAACAAATGTAAGTATTTTAAAATAGGCGTTTAATTGTATTTAAAAATTGACAAACTCTTGGGCTTCCACACGAGTCTTCTCAGCGGGACTCAGTATTCATAGGCATGTATATGAATTTCAATTAAATAAAAATAAAAAATAAATTAAGCAAAAAAAAAAATGAAAACGCTTGACGACTAGTGCATACTGCATATTATATAGTATTATTATAGTTTCCTTTCTCAAAATATGACATTTAATACAAAAAAAAAAAATCATTCAATTTCTGGTTTACATTTGTATACAGCATATGATGTATTCATCTATCTCATTATAAAATATAATTATAATTTCATTTTAAATAGATACATTATCGAAAACACCTATTTATCGCTCTCATATAAAACAATATGTGTATAATTAGGTATGTAAACTCAACTTTTTCGCTAAAATATTGTTTGATACAGCATTTTGAAAATCGCAAGCGAGTACATGGTAATACTTGAAAATTTAACACCACAAGTACTTATGGATATTGTATACCTGTATTACGAATTATAACTTTGTTTAAAATATGTCTGAAACTGTATACTCTCGGAGGTAGTTGTGGTCCCTCGTTCTCATCCCGCCAAACTCCCACGCATAAATCGGGAAATCTGGATAAGGCACTGATGTTTATATTTTTATATGTATATACACAGATATTAAACACGCGTTATAATCATAATAATTTTACATTATACGTATATATAGGTATATATTTATATTATGTTTATTGTATATCATATTATAATATATCTGATCGTGCAAAACTGTTCGTGAAAAAAAATATATATAACCAAACTTGAGATTCTGTTGGTGACTGTTGTTTATCGCTGTAAGAAACTCTACCCGAGGCTCTTTATGAGAATAAAACGCACACATACATTGGCATGTAAATTACAAAGCAGTAAGTACGTATAAGGATAGCGTTTGTATATCGCTATCAAGAAACGCGGAAGTTATACGCGCGCTACACAAATATAACCTGCTCTAAACCAATAATAATAATAATAATTTGTTTGATATAGTAAAACGTTAACTCGTGCACTTGACTATGACTCAAAAACGAAAATACACAAAAACACAACAATATTTGTGCGTACCTATACTACAAGTCTATCTCGTGTATACGATATGTGCGCTTCATTTCAATTATAGAAATAATTAATTCAAGGAAATATAAATCATATGTATTCATATCAATTAATAGGTGTTCGTCGGATGTGTCGAAAAGGATAAAAATAGCACGTATAATGCGATGTGTAGATGGTGTGCTCACGTCCTCTTATTTTCTTCATTAATGAAGTTATTCAAAATCTGATTTTTGAAATTTTAAATATACCTTTATATTAGAATTCTTGGGATGTTTTGTCTATAAGACTATCCTGCGGAGAACAAACTTTTGTTTTTCAAACGAGACCCCTCTTTTTCATTATTATTAATTTAGAAAAATATTTTCTAAAAATTCAAAGCTTTTGAATTACTTAATCAACAGTGAAGGCTTTTAAAGATATGGCATCTATGGCAATTTGGAAACCGTAGTAAGTAGTATTAATCTATATTAACATCTACGATTAATAAAAAATGGTACATTCTTAATAAATATCTACTATACATCTATTTTTTATTTTTAAGGACTATTGTCTTTGGTACAAACATTTTAATAACTAAAAAACTACTCGTTCTAATTTCGAATAGGTACATCGAAAATACGATAATTTAGTATATTTAAAAATTTCAAAAATCAGAATATGAATAAAATATTCATTATTAATTGAAAAATGGTGGTGAGCGGTGAGCATGCTCGGTGTATCACCTGTAGGTATATAAAATATAGTATACCTACCTCCTATAATTTTTGCGGCGCGTGCAGTAGCCGTAACTCACTAATTAACACTAACGGAATATATAATATATTATTATTGTCATTGCAATATTATACAACGTTTGAATGGTGTTTGGTCATGAATCTATTTGGCTACACAACTTCGTCTAGTCGTTGTTACATTTCGTGCAGTGATAAATTACGTATAGTATAGTTACCATACTCTGATCTGCGGTTGTCGTGCACCTATGCCACACACTCACCACACCAGTCAACTGGTTATTATTATTATTATTTATGTGTGTATAGCAATTTTTCTTTTTTTGCATCAACCGTTATTTTATAGTTATTGTGTTAAATTATTACTTCGTTCGGTAACAAACAAATTATAATACATTGTACAATCGTCAAACGGTTGGCCCGAACTTTAATACATCAATAATAATAATTAAATAATAAATGTATTATTGAAAAAATCTTCATTTACAAATAATAAAATATTTAATAACAATGAAAATTATAAATTTAAGTATTTAAGATTGTTCGTTGTTGTCTTCAAATGCATATAAAAATTATAGTTCTATAGGTATTTTTAATATTTTCATACACTTATAAGAACAATTAATGTGATTGTGTATTAAATTCTCAAAAACATTGAGCTAGTGAATAATTTTCTATTGACATTTAAAGTAAAAAAATTCAAAATATTTTCAAATGTATACTATATATAGAAAACAATAATATAAACACTTAAATTTTATTAAACACAAAAATTCAAATTTCTATAAAAATCGTTCTTGAATTATAAAATTATAAATTAATCAATTTTGTCGATAGCTGATTGCTGCTTTCCTTAATTTAATTTTTTTGGGGGGGGATTCTCGATTGCTATGAAAAATTTGGAAATTTTTTCTCTTAACCACCCTACAATATCTAGATAACTTGATCCGATTTTCTACCGGAAACCATCACCAAAATTAATAATCGAAGCATTTTTATTGCCCTAAAAAGCGTTAACGCTATAACGGATACTGCAAAAAAGAAGAAAATAAATCATTGTAAAGTCAATGTATTTATTGTTACGATCAGAATCTAAAATTTAAAAATTCTTCGAAAATAAAATGTGTATATTTATTTAGGTATTTTTATCCATGTAAAATAATAAATATATATTAATATGGTTTTAAGTGTCGTTAAACAAACCCAATACCTAATATTTCTCTGCATTTCCTAATTTTTTCTTTATTCTTTGTACGTGTACATGGGATAACACTTGGGAATTTTATAAGTGAACCAGATCTTTATATGTATTTGGGAATCAAACGCTGACTTTCCGTCGCTGCATTTTCAAAGAATGCATAAAAAATTATTATAATATTATATGATATTAAATTTTGTTTCCGTGTAATAAACATTATTTTAAAACACGAACCAGATTACACGAGTTGCAACTGCATGTATTTTCTATTAAACATAATATTACTATATTTCATCTATAATTCGTTTTATATTTACTTAAATTATTATAGTAAATAATTTTTCAAATAAATTGCTCAAGTATTATATTTATATTTTATTTTAATCAGCTCCGTTATGGTTAATTATTAGGTTTTCCATTTAAGTCTTCCATTCAACTTTTAATCCAAGAATGTAAAGTAATTTATGAGCAGTTTATTCCATTAACTGCTATAAACTATATAACAAATATAATATGTATATAAATATAAAACTGTAAAATGTATCATAATAAATTATAATTCGCAGTCTTAAAAATTATTTACTTATGCGTTTATTTTGATTTTATTCTTGCGTATAAAAAATATAAAACATTTATGCTTTTTAAGAAAATAGTTGCATGACGGACAATTATAAGGTTTTTATACATCGTAATTTTTACATTTAAGTGCATTAGTTATTATTTTTTTTTGTACATTATTTTAAACTGTAAATTAATTTCACGCGTTAATCTTTTACTGTTTATCACTTTTTAAATAGAAAATTGATGTTAACCACTTCCGTTAATTGCCTTCTTGAAATGTTTTCTCAGAGTAGGTAACGTATTACTTAAATTGTTTAATATTTATTTTATGCCGATTCGAGAATCGTATTGTTTTGTGAACACAAATTATATTATAATAAATAGACACAATAAAAGACTCGATACTCAACTGCTAATTGGGGGGGGGACATCTGTCATAATTGATCGACCTATATCCGTATATATAGTTCACATAGACCGTTCCCCATTCAAATACACCACTGACGCGGAACTGCAAATTTTATTGACCACGTACTCTGATATTTTATAGGTTCCTATTATATATTCACCTATGACTTGATATTTTCTAATAACAGATAAAAACATCTTTGTATAGATACCATAAACCAGAGTGCCCTCGGATTACAAGACGTTTTGTGGCCGGATACAAAAATGATTTACCGCCTTTGCGCCGGGTCCGCGTGGGATTCGCCTCGTGTATCCGCTGTTCGCCGGTAGGTACCCTCATGATCCTCTTAAACCTAATTGTTGAGCTCGGGAATAAGAACGGACTCTTTATGTAATAATAATAATAATAATAATAACCACCTCCGGAATATGGTGCACGCATAATACAGCAGCTAGCTACATAATATACTGCCGGTAATCCGAATTGTGTTCGCCATATATATATTATGATCTAATATATAATAATGAAGATAGGTAAATATTCTACACTATAATGCGGAATCGATATAGCTAAGCTAAATTTTTTTACACGTACAGGGCGATTGTCTTAACGGCAAACGCTAACATTTCGAATATTATAACGTTTAACCGCGACCTTATTGAAATATGTTGTAGAGGTACACATATTATTATTGTTACACCACGTAAAAACTATCTTGCCACCGTGTGAAGCGGCGGAACATACAGGTACTACATCAATAATAATATTACGCTGTTTATGATATTATTGAATCGAAAGAAATAGCTTGACATCGGTTAAACATCACATTTAGCCGAAAACGTATGTGTTCACTCGCAGCTGATTTCAAACATATAATAGTTATTGTGGGCAGGATGAAAACAAAAACAAAAATAAAGGCGATTTAAAATGTTTTAATAAGTTAATAGGTATATCATGTGATTAATCGTTAAATCTCACGTTTTCATTTTCTTATTATGAGCTGTCAAACGAGTGTTCACAGTAAGTTGTAGTTATAGAGTCGAGAGAGTCACATATACCATGTGTCATCGTATATTGGGTGCATATAATATAGAGAATTTTATAAAGAACGCTGCATCTTTTTCGAACGCGCGTTTTCATTTTTTGTTGCCATGATGTTGGTGGTATTATGATTTTAATTTATGTTTACATTGTTTTTAACATCATTAGTGATCGATCGTCTTGTTAATTGTTTGTTTGTTGACATGAATCGGTATATTGTATATTATAATCAAGCAACGTGTTTCATCGGTGAGTAACAGCAGCGTGAACCGTGCGAGTAGAAGGTGTCATAATCATTGAAAAGTTCAGATTAAAGATATGTTAGTGTAAAGCGAGAGGTTAAGAGAAATTTCAAAAAATGTAACGTTTAAGTTTTAATGTTAAGTGGAGCCCACTAAAACTCTCGAGTATTTTATTACGGATTTCGACGGATCTTGGTGCAATAATTAGGGAAGGGGTCTTTTAAAGACCAATTCCCACCCCTATCGAAAAAAAATGATCAGATTATATATATATATATATATATGAATATATAACATAAATCCATAAGACATTTAAAAATAAAACAAAATGTGTAGCCTGATATCGTCACTTAACCTCTTAACTTCAACTAATATGAAACAAACTATGTATCATCGTTGATGTGTTTATTTTGAAACTGAATTGATCTATTGCAAAAATAAGACTACATTTTTTATGAAAAAAAATTTAATTTGAAAATGTAGGAATACGATTATATTTATATTACACATTGATTATTTTTTAAACAATCGTGAAATAAATCGTAAATAATAACGTTTTTTGAGTTTTATTTACTGCAGCAATAACCAGTATTTTATAAGTTTCACATTCTGAAGTGGCAATATAATATATTTCTGGATATGCTACAATATACAAACATCGAATAGGTACATTAAACCAATAATTTATAATTTATAAGCATTTAAAGACAACGAATGGGGTGTACAGTAGATCAAAAATTCACGGGTAAGTTTTAGGTTAGTCCACTAAACTCGCATTCATTAAACTTTAATAAGTGGTTATAAATAATGCAATAAATGTTGATCTAAAGATAGCTTGCAGAAATTTGTACGTCATCATTCCTATTGACAAGTATTTTGGCTAAATTAAAAATAATTTGTAGACCGTCGCTATTAAAAAGGCCAAAAAAAAAATCTTAAACCGCAATATTAACTGACAAAATAATATTGTTTTAAAAAAAATCATGTGTGTATAATAATAATACAACTATATAATAGGTATAATACAATTTCGTACCATATATTGCATATACATAAATAATACAGTTTTACGCATTAGACTACATTATATACAACATTTAAATTATTTTTGTTTATACCATGAGCATTTTAAAAAGTAAATTTGATACAGTTTTGAGGTCACTTAGATTTTGCTATTCCGATTTTTGTACATCAATAGACTAAACTAGACTTAACTAGTATAAATAATAATAACTACAACCTCTACCAATAGTTTTTAGATATTAAGTATTTTTTTCTCATTTTCTATAAAACTTTGAAACAAATAAATATGGTACCTACATAATAAACATATTATTTTAAGAACAAGAACTTTTTTTTTATTATTATTAATTCAGTCAAACATAAATATATCTTACAAATGATAAAAGTTTAAAAAAACAATATTATTTTTATAGAAAATAATTACATTTTTTCGTTTCATCAACAGTAATATTAGAATATACCTGCTAACTTCCATTACACAGAGCTTATACTCCTATTTTATACTTATATTAAAGTTTTCATCAAATAAAGTTTTTAAAAAGAAGACGTTTAAAATACTTGCAAAAAGTATTCAATTAAAAACTCCACATTTTTACTTTTAAAATATTTTTGAAGTTATAGCGCTTTTAGATTCTGAACGAGTGATGAATGTATTGATTTTACAATGATGTGTTTTTTTTTTTTGTGTCTGTATACAGCATAACTAGTCGAAATAATGCTTCAATTTCAAATTTTGAGGGTGGTTTCCGAAGGCAAAGTGGATATCCTTGGAGCATTATAGAGGTGAAAAGTAAACATTTTCCAACAGTTTTCAAAAAAATCGAATTTTTTATTTTGCTATAACTCAAAAACTAATCGATGTAAATACTTGAAATATTTATCAAATGTTTATATTAGCGTTCTCCATACACAGTTAAATTTTCAAAGAATTTTGACTTTTTTGAGCTATTTATAGACAATTGAAATTTTCAATTTTTTTTATAAATGTTGGTAAAAAAAATTTAGCTGAGAAAATTTACTTGAAAATTTAATTGAAGGGTCCACATAACTTGTTCTAACTCTCATTCAAAAATTATAAAAATACATAGGCACAATTTCTTTTTATTAGCATTTGAAGTTCAAATATTGACAAAAATTCGTCAAAATCATGAATATTTTTCACTATTTGGTAGTTAAAAATTTATAAATATTTTACTATCAAAAGCTAAGAATTGAAAATTTAATACTATGCTTTCCATAAGTTAAGCATAGAATAATTATAAAAAAAATTGAGGATTATTCAATTTAAAAAATTTTACGAGTGTTTAAAGTTTTAATTTTAATTTGAAATCAAAAATACACGTGTAAAATAACGTACCTAACCCTAGTCCGAGGTCCACCCAACCCCCTAATGTACAGCAGAGCGATACTCACTTACCCGCATTTTTATGTTAAAATTTGTATTATTTTGTATCTCGAAATACAAATATCTTTGATTATTTAAAACTGAAATGCGTGCTTCTAAATACTATGTGTATTACAAGTTTTAATCCTTTCCTGCACCATTGCTGTTGAAAGTTCTCATTTAGTTATTTATAAGCACTAAAGTATATGCATAGATCAGAACTTTTAGTATTTCCATATTCTTAGAAACAATCTACATCTAATTAGACAAAAATTCACTACATATTGACACAAAGTAAAGAACGGACTGCTATTTATACGATTGTTCACACATTTAGAATAATTTTTACATAACTTAAGGCGATAAATTAAAGTGGGAAAGTCGATCTAAACTGACAAGTATAGACTTGAAAAAAAAATTAAAATCGATGAGTATTCTTATTACAACATTATAGAATTATTTCTATGTTTCACGTATGATAAACAAAGACAGCGTGCGTTACTGCCTTAAGAAACGCCACCAAGGCTACAACGGATTATGTGTAGATAATAAATTTTTAATATTAAATAATTTAATAACATGAGTAATTTTTAAACTAACCTCCATGTATTTTAAAAATTGAATACCAAAATATCTCAGTAAAATTGACGCCACATTATTTCACCTTAATAACAAGAGATCTGACCACAGGTTAAAAATCAGGTGTCGAGGACATAATATAAGAGAATTTAAAAACGTACTTAAGTACAAACTGGAAAGCAAAATTTTTAATTGTATAAAAATCATTGTATTCGTATTTTTACACAGTGTAAAGAATATATATAGGTATATATATATATATATGGGTCTCCGGTTTATTCATAATTAGTGGTCACGTCAGTAAAATGAACACTATAGTCTAAACTAAAGACGTTTGTGTGTCATTTTAGATACGATCAAGTATACCTCCTCGAATGATTAAGTAGCCGTTTGTCAGCGGCATCCCTCCGCAAAATCATTTGACAAAAATCACTGCTTACAACATGAATCAAATTTAGCAATTAACCCACTTTACCAAACCGTATAATAATCACTTCAAAGTCTGTTGCGACCTCAATATTCGTAGGCTAAAGTCTCGAAAACCCCTCTAGGAAATCACTGCTGTTCTAAATAACGTTAATTACGATATTCTACAAGTTATTAGGGAGTTATATCAGAAACCCCAGGTCAAAGTGATCATCTTTTCTTTAAGACTTCAAGAGTAAACCAACTTGTCATACTCCTACGGAAGGTATATGGTCCACCTTAAGCTGAATTCAAACAGGGCATGAGAGTTGCAGGTTTACGTTAAACGCACAAATTGGACATTGTTCTTAATCCTGCGAGCTGTGACTATGATCACACAAACAAAAATATAACACACATCGCATAAGATTACGTCCAAAGAGAAAATTCAACGTAAAAGCTGGAAGAGATATCTTCAACGCGATCACTGAAGCTACATGGAATGTATTAAAGGTGCAAATATTGATTTATTATTTATAATATATTTTATAACATTAAAGATATTATTTATTTATATAATTTGAATTCATATTTAATATTTCTCTACTATTATTATTCTATAATAACTGTTTATTACTATTGTTATTCATTATTTAAAAATAATTGAATCTCTGTTTGATTTTACTGAGGTTATCTAAATAATATATATTATCCCATTGCTTATACCATTAGAATAAATAAATAAAAACTGTTAGCTATTATCAATTTTTAAACACGATCTAAGGACTGTGATTTTAAATAAACTGTAAAAATTCTTTTAGTTAAGTAAATGTGTTTATAATATAGTTTTACATGACATGAAGTGATCGTAACGCAACTACTCTCCTCCATTCCACCTCTCTACTGAGCTCAACACATACCAATTTAATATCATGTGAAAAATTATATCGGGTTAATATTTATTAATCTAATGTTTGTTTAAATAAATGTCGACAGTATAGATTATAGAAGATCGTGTTAGTTATTATTTATAGGTACCTAACTTATTAACATTATTTATGTGCATGCAGTTAATAATATTATTATACCTATTTTATAATCGGTAACCCGCGCGTAATATAGAGGGAAACGAAAACTGAGACAGACGCGTAGACGACCGCGGGCACAGCGCATTATACTTATTACTATAATAATAAATTAATAAAACTAATCTATGCAACAAACGATGGTAATATTGTAAAGTGGCGAAATCAAAAATTGTATTCATTTACATATATTGCGAGTAATATAATATATATGCGATACGGTTATAATATAATATGTATATATACTTTATTATTATTTATTGTGATATTATTAATTATAATACTCAAATAACATATTATTATAATAAATTACTATCGAATAGAGTCTATTCAATGGAGAAACGATTTAATATTGTATCACGAATTATTTTCTTTTTTAATTTCCATATTGATATACACGATTGTGTGTGTATACTGTATTTCATCGAATATAAGAATAACTAGCAGGTTGCAATAAAGTACGATGATAATAATTAGGCGTCGTGTTATTATTTTAGATCCCGAGCGGAGCGATGGATGTATTATAAAATATGTTATCATGATGTTTTTTTTTTATATATGACTATATGATAACATAAGGGCTGCATCCTACGTTCCAAAAAAAAAATGACCGGTTTTGATCCAAAACCGAATTGCGTGCGCAGTTTTTTTTGACAGAGCAGAGTTGCATGAGAGTATTTTCCGAATTGCGTGATTAAAAGTTTGAGCAGACAACCGGTTTTCGTCGACTTGCACATATTATTCTATAATAGTACTACCTATATTGTAAATAATATAACTAGTAAATTCAATATAAATGTTGTATCTATCTTGGGTTTTCTCCGGTGAATGAAGATGGATGATTAGTAAATAAGGATTAGATACGAGTATAATATGACTATAATATGATAAGTGCCTATATTATATAATAGGTACTATAAAAAATAAAAATAGGAGAAATAGAAAAAAATTGATTATCTTAACAAATAGAAAATGATAAAATAAACATTTGATGAAAATTTCAAATACGTTTATTGGTTATATAATATATTATAAACGTTAAAATAATTTAACAATACATATTTAAAATATAAAAATATACCTATCTTACCTATACAAATAGGTACCTGCTATAACTCAAAACAATTATTTATTTTTGTTTATAATATGTGTTTTTTGTAATTAAATAATTGTTTTACTGATTTCATACTGCATTTAAAATGTTTTGAAATCTGACCGAAGTAGGTAACTTGATTAGTCGGTCGACTAATTCTGCACGCAACTAGGGATCAGTCGTGAAAAATCTACTCTAGCTATCTCGACCTTGATAATGATTTTTGCTTGCAATAATTCAAAAACACCGGATATAAGTTGTTGATAAAATGTTTTAATTTTAAAAAAATTAAAGACATTTTGGATATCAGTATTTATAGGGGGGGGGGATTAAGGAAAAACAGGAATTCTTACGCAAATCCAATTTTCGACAAAATCGATTTTGATATTTTGATTGAATATTTTAAAAACAAATAATAGTAGATACTTGAAATTTTCAACAAATGTTTGTATTATCGTTTTATATTTACAATAACATTTTTTCAAATATTTTCACTCTTTTTGAGCTATTATTTATAGCCAAAATACATTTTTATTTTATTTTTGATTATTGTTGATTAAACATTATTTCTTAGGTATAAACACTTGAAAATGTAATACAAGATCCCACAAAAGATATTTTTATACAGATATAAAAATATTAAAAATATATACATTGTATATGAATTTAAAGTTAGAATTTTGACAAAATTCGTAAAAATCACAAAAAATTACTAATACATGTTTAAATAGGAAATTTTAGGGAGTAAAAATTCAAGGTATCGAAGATTTCGAGATAACTAAGTTCAACTGTAACTATTTTCAATTTTTTTTTTTTATCTGAGTATTGAAAATTTGATACAGAAGTAGTCCATAGTGGAACTATAAACCTAAAAAATATATAAAAATAATTATTTTTATAGACATTTTAAGTTCTGATTTGGTCAAAATTATTTATTAAAATGATAAATAACGATGTTAACTATTTTTTATATAATTTAAAAACATCTTTCGTAAGAACTTGTAATTTTTACTTATATTATATTATTATGAATTTTATTATATAATGATACGAAATTTTTGATTTATTTTATGATATTATCTGTTTATATTATTAATCTATTTGTATTGTTTTACGATATTTACAGAAAGGTGTCATTAAATTTTAAGTTATTTTATAACTTGATATAATAATAAAGTATAAACACTATAAACTATAATTATTAAATACATATCATTATAATAAATTATAATTAAATACAAATAAATAATATAATAAATCCACTAATAGTATAGAAAAAAATACCTATCCACACATACTACTACCTTTTACTAAAAGTAAAATGAACTATTTTCAGAACTGTATCAACAAATCCTTATCGCTTATAGTTATATAAGCTAAAATACCGTTTCTGCTCAGAATCGTTTTTCGTAAGCAAGCAATGATATCATTGAATTCAAATGTATAACATCTATAATAATAGTAACCCACTCAACTCTAATGTACAGCAGAACGGTACCCACTTACGACTTACCTATCTTTTTAAATCTTTAATTTGTTTACATAAAGTTTTTGATTACAAAAAGGTTTTTGTTTAACTGTATTTCTTTAATAATGTATGTACACAAAACACAGCGTTTGTTTATAATATATATACACTCAAAAACCATTTGTCCGATCTATTTTAGATTATTTTATTATTTTATTTTTATTGATATCTGAAAATGTTAAAATGTAGTTTAAACCACGTCAATTAATATAATATGCAGTTACAATTTTTTTATTTTCGATGATTAAATGATTTTTAAACTATAAATTGATCGTTTTTCCCTCAATGAAGTGGTAATTATAGTATAATTATACATGTAAATGCAAATTACATATTATTCAGAAAAGCGATATTAATAAAAAAAATATTAATATTAATATATTCATGGATTTTTTTCGGGTTTGGGGTATTTGACTGATATCTATTGCTTTTTACATTGGATATAATGGTGCGCAAATACACAATTAGAGCATATACCTGTACTCGTCTGTTACGTGTTTCCGACTATAATAAATTATTCTATAATATTATGTTATACCGGTGTACCTATATAATATATATTATTATAACGTACCGTTAAAGTTGACCTAGTTGACATAATTTTTTTTTTTTTTAAAGAGAAATATGTATATAAATAAAACAAATTAATGTTATTATCTTTTTCGTTTTTCGTAGAATTGATTTTATTATTATTATTTTTTTAATGTCTTTCAAAATACCTCATTCGTATTCAACAAGCTTTCTTTAAAAATATAGATTATATACTTGGAAGTAAATATCGCCATGTATCATAATATCAGAACTGTCGATTTAATGTGTGATTATTTCTACTCCAATCATAGATAGTTTGAGTGTTATTGATTTGAATTCGTGGGTCACAAAAACAACGTGAGTTTCGTGTTAATCTCCGCGATAATAATTACGAAGACAAGAAATAAATCTCCATTCGCCGCTATAAATTGGTAAATCTAATTTCTAATTTAGCTTGAATAATGAGAAGAAGGACGAATGGTTTATCTCATTTTTATAGGTAGGTACATTAATAATGCTATTTTTCTAGGATGCCATCATCCAATCATCGTGTCACCAATAGCACAAACCGTACACCCAAGACAATTGTATTTGTTTTTCGGTAACTTCTGCAGTGTAACTGTTGACCGCGTCAGAACTCAAATCATTCTGAGTATCAAGATTTGAATCTGAATAATTATCTGGACACCTATCACCATGTTATAACTACGACAGTGTTATTTTCGTTTATCTTGAAATAATGAATCATTAATTATTCTAAATACAGGGTCTGAGATCACTAATTATAAAAAACTAAATTTCAGGAAGTAGTAGATCATGTATTGCAGGATACCCCATGTACCTATTAATTTTTGTACCTCATTTGAAGTTATTACAAATTAATGTTTAGAAAAAAATATAAATCCATTTTAAATTTATTTTAAAATATTATAATATATAAAAATTTTAGTTTTTAGTTTTTTTATAACTACCGCATATATTTATAATTTTATATTTCTAAATATAATATTTTTTATGAAATATTTAAATACAATAGAAATATCAAATTTCTAACTATAGCAGTGAATTAGTTATAACTTTAAACCTTATAAGTTCTTAAATTGTATATGCATTAGCCGACACATAGGTAAACGTATAATAATACTCTATAACAATTTTTTATTTAAAACCACGCTCATAAAATCTTTTCTTCTAAGTATTAATACTATTGATGGTTTTTAATTAACTACTTATATTGTAAGTGTTGAATTATTATAATAATTTTTGAGATAATATAATACTATCTTATCGTATAACTATATAATTACGTGAATACATATACCTAAATAAAATTTAAATCAATAATTTAATAAATTTAATCTACATATTTTGAAAACGTTATTGCGTATAGTAAAGTGTATAATACATGTAAAAATGTATAGTTGCCAAGAACAATGTTTTTAGATCATAAAAAAATAATAAATAACGTTGAGATATGCAATTTTGTCTAAATTTTAAATTATAAGTTCAAAATATATCAAATACTACCAAATGCTTTTAATTATTATTTTACGAACTTACAATTAACGAAATATATGTAGTATAGCTATTACATAGTATAATATGATATGGTAATTGTTATTTCTTTATTGCACTTTAGAAATCTAATATTTTGAAAGTTATCTTCGTCATGTTGATGTTAATTATTTTTTTTTGTCATGGTCACTCACCCACATTGAATATAATTATTGAAGTGTGCAATATTATTTTTTCGAAAATAAACTTAAAAGTATTTAATTCAACAAAAAGTATTTAAAATACTATTGAACATACTTCACGCTGAATGCGTTTTAATAGATTTAGGTTTCAATTTTGATCAGGTGAAACAGTTAAATTAAAATAAATAAATGTCTCGATAAATAAAATTAATTCATTCATATTTAACATATAATTTACAAGTATTTTTACATAATCCAAATGCATCTTCTGCTCTATTTGGTTATTAACTAATAATATCGAATAGGTAATATTATATGTTGCCATTTATAGAAAGTGGTGCTGCAGAAAAAATATAAACGGACGGAATTATAGACAAGGTAAAAACATAGATACTAGAACATAGAACTTAATGTTTAGGTCGTTCTGATGATTTACGAAATGGGCTGATTTTATGAAAGTTTTTAAATTTACAATTAGTAAATATGTGCAAGAATTGTGCTCCAAAAATGTAGTTGTGATTGCTAGACGTTACAAAACAGGTACATTATTGACTAAAGCTTGGCGATTGTTACAATAATGAACAAATTTAGAAAACCAAAACCATACATATAAAATAAAATAAACTATCAAAAACTGATCTTTCGATATTGAAGTCCCTATTTTACGGGTATTTAATTGGAATCATTTTCAAAAGTGCAATGATTTATCATTAAATTCAAGTCTAATAAATCCATTAAAGTAAATGATTTAAAATTTACCGTACAGCAGAACGATTGAAATACCGCTTTTTTAAATTAATTAATTTAAAACTAACCACGTACATGCCCCTTTTTGATTTAAAAAGATTGAATGTAAAGTTGTTGTTAAGTGTCTCCCTTGATCAATCATCACGACAGAACTCATTGCTTTCATTTTCGAAATAAATTCTGAAATGTGTTTTATTTCCTACACGATTAACATACCCAAATGTTGCGATTATTATTCATTTTAATATTACTTTTTAAATATTAAACGAAGTATTAAATAAAAAGGCGAACGAGATAACTTAAACGTCAAACGAAAATGCGAAACTATTATTTTTATAAATGAAATTCAAAACTTAATCTATAGGTTTACAGTGTTTACACTATAAGTATATGATATTCACGATAACATAATTGAACGAGACGAAACACCAAGTCACGATAAAAATACCACGATTAAACTTTAAGCGCATTTAATGTCATCATATTATAATATGACATAATAGGTTTATTATACTGAATATTACAATATTAATTTATATACACTTATAAGGATCTTTTACTCTTACTGTTTTGAGGTTTACCGCGACATATAATATTACGGTTAATTTATAGGTAGAACAAATATGGTTTTTAATTTTCTTACTTGCAGCTTATATAAAGTTTTAATTATATCAATTATTTTAAACGAAATTTAAACACACGGATATCCGAGTAATTACACGTGTATCGGTACACGTGTACCCGGATTTCAATTACACGTGTAGCGTAATTCATTACACGGATATTAATACGTTTAAAATACGTATACGCGGGATCCGTGTGCACGTGTTGGTTAATACCTGGCCAATATCACAAGCTTTACTTGATATACAATAACCGTGGAGAGGAGGATAATACACATATTGTTGGTAAATTTTTGGAAAGTTATGTGAAACGCGTAGGTATCGATAGGCCGTAAGCCGCACATTATCGATATTCTTGATGGAAATACATAACGATCGGGAATAGCACAATCGCGAGCGCGGAAACGTGTATATTATATGACGTAAACTGTTAAGTATATGATTTTTACGCCATAAATTGTTCTGGACGCTTCGTCGTCGACACCATAAAATCGGCGATTTTCGATAATCGTAAATATTTTCGGAATATCTAATATTTATAACGAAAAATAAAAATGTCTACCTTTTTTTTAGCATCCTATGCTTGCGGCGAAGGTAGTAGAAAGTTAAAATAAAATGTTCAACTATACAAAACATAATAACAGATAATATAATGTATAATATATGTATTATGATAAAGTTGTGTTATAAACAATGATGGATTAAATCAACGCAAGTACAAGCTAATGTAATAAAGGTAGATGAAATGTAAATTTTATAATATTATTTTTAAATAGGAATATAATTCGTTTTGGCCAGATAAATGAATTATTTTTGATATCATACAAAGATGACCATCAATGACGAGTGATGACTATGCTTGCATAAATTCAAAATAAAACCAAAAATACCGCTACGGTTGTATACATTTCAACGACAATAAAATTTATAATAAATCAATTTTAAAACGTAAACGAATTCAACGACGCTTTCAAAATAATATGTCATATTTAGAACCACGTTACATGAATTATATATAATATAATACTAGCTCGTATATTAGACAATTATTTATAATATAGTCTAATTAAGATTATACATTATATAATATAATAGTACTACTACAAGCACTCGAAACATAACGAACCCAATAAACTTTGGAAGGTCAAAAGTAAAACGTAACCAACCGTACTTTAAAAAATAATTAAGAAAAATAAATAAAAGGGGTGAAAGTATAGGTATAGCCGCTCATCCACTGTACAGTATAGAATATGGCAAATGTACCTCGTCTCTTGGATAAGTCACTGTGATGAATTCGATGGTAAATCATTACTTACGAAAAACGATTCCAAGTCGTATTGACCTAGCTATTGTAATATTATTAAGTATATTTTTTGATATACTTACATATCATATTTATGTATTGCATTTAAAGTAATCTTTTTTATTAGCACTAACGTCAAATTAAACTAATTTTTGCAAAAAAAAAAATGTCTTCATCACCATGTTGTTAATATTTAATCAATATAACAGTACAAAAGATTTTCTATCAGAGACGATAATAAATTCATACCGCAGTCGAGGCTTTTCCGATAACAGTTAAAACTCCTTCAATGGTGGTTGACGTTTCTCAGGAGTCAGTTGAGGCTTCTTCGACGACGGTCACGTTGTCTGTGAAGACGGTCGCGTATTCTGTGACGACGGTCGATGGTTCTGCAAATACGTTTACAGCTTTGGCGAATACGACGGCGGCGAAAATCACTATCGTAGTTTTCAGAAACGATTGTTAAGTTTACACTACTACTCTTGCAGAAGATCAAATCCGATTGGGTTTCGTCCATTTTCGTGGGAAATTCAGCGTTTAACTCGGTCATAGTAAAAAAACGTACGCCTATGGAGTATTTAAAAAAATCAAAATTAATTTAGTCTGAGTTTTTTAAACAATTTCAAAAATGTTAAACTGCTGCATTACCGAAGAAGAAAGATTGGGTGAACATTATTGACGAACCACCCTGTATGATATAAATATAGTATTGCAATAAATATACCGAAAGCAAATCGCGCTCGTAAAACGTCTACGTGTGTATATTATACGCTCTTCTCCGATATTATACGTATATGCGTACATTTATTATATGTTATAACTTTTTTGTCGTATATTTTCATCTCAGACTTCGTTTTTTTTTTGCGAGAGGAATTTTACTTCCCCTTGGAACGCCTCGGATAATATTCCGTTGGCCGTGTGGCATGTAAATACATTGTTATTGAATATATTTTTTAAAAACTCCGTTTTGCCTAAAGAAGACAATACACCGCACCACACGGTTGAGAATAAAACAAGTTATCGAAACATCATAGGTATGCGTGTAATGAGATTTAGAAGATCACAAAAATATTTTACATCTAAAGAGCAAAAAAACAAACTACGACGTACAAAATAGTATAATGACGATAATATGTTATGCAAAAATATGCAAAGTACCTAAAATTTAAAATTTTAATCCTAGACACACCACGGGACGAATTATTTATATCGAGTCAGATTTCAAATATTTACTCTGCACACAAATATGCAAATGCATCGAGACCTATCGCTATGTAACATAATATATACGCGTATTTTACATTATAATATGTACGCGTTGCGACGGCCTACGCAAATTACGCCCGCGCGCGCGTGCATATTATTGTCTTTGCGGAGCGCTTGAAAAAAAAAACCTATAACAATATACCTATACGTTGCAACAGGTATGCGTAAAATAATAATAATAATATATTCTATAGGTGTCTACTACCTATACCGCACCTTTCTCGGTCCGGTTTGTGTATAAAAATGCGCTGCGGCGATTTAGCACCGCGGCGAAGCCACTCGGTGGCCAAGAAATCGGTGTGTGTGTGTGTGTAACAGTTATACGGGACGATTCAAAAGTCGCCTTCCGGGCAGGTGGTATTTTGTGCCAATTTTATTATCCGTGATCTGCGCCACCGATAGGTAAATTTAAGTAAGTACGCCTGTAATTTGCGCCAAAATATAAAAATATAACATGTATTTTGCGCCACATCCAAAAATTAATTTCAGTAATTTGCGGCACGACAGAAAACAAAATAGAATATAATGTAATTTACCCCACACTTTTAACTTCAATTGTTGGAATTTAAGTATACATTAACTAACCTAATCTAATCTAACTTTTAATAATTTTCTAGGAATGTATAATTATTAAAATGAATTTGATTAATCAATAATTAAAAATACAATATGTTAATCTGTAAAAATAATTTTTTTAGTTATTTAAAAGTGGCGCAAATTACAATTTTCGAAGGCACAAAATGATGCAAATTATATAATGTACTTTTATTTAGTTTTATATGGCTCAAACAACAACCTTAAAAAGTGGCGCAAATTAGGTACCAAATAAATTTTCAAATGTGGCGCAAATTTCATAAGCCCGTTATCTGATGTCTAGCACAATATTATATTATAATAATATCGTTTCATTACTTCATTAGGTCGTTTTTCTTTCTTTCCGTAGCCGATAGTTAAATTAATGTGCGATTAATGGTTGCGGCGAGCGTTCGATTTCGTGGCGATTATCGAACTGCAGCCGCAGTCACGGACAGTGTCTTGACGAGCGAATCGAAAAAATAATCAACTCCATATTTTTCAATACCGTGTGTGCCGTAGACTGTAGACGTATTGTCAACACGCACTGTATACAATATATTAAAACTTGATTGTCTTATGAACATAATATAATATTATCAATTCACCTCCACCGCCTTATGACCATATTTTCGAGATTAGATATGAATTTTTGAAATCGGACGAAGGAAGTCTTCTGAATCACTCTGTATTATATTATATTATAGTGCACATAATCGTCGTCATCCATTACATCTCTTCACAGCGTGTTTGGACCTCACATGGCAGACGTCATGCGACCCGCGCAGACGAAAAAATGTAAACGTTAGTTTGAAAAAAAAAACAATAATAAATGATCGACTTATCCTTTGCCGTTATATAATATAATTATATAAACAATATAAATAGCCAAATAGACTGCCAGACGGATAAAATATATTATTATGTCATACTCAGGATAACAATATTACAGAAGTATGCGATATTATAGGTAAGTATACGTGAGAGATCAAAGTTGCAGCGGATCAGGAGGGTTTTATTTTATTTCTTCATTTGTTAGTGTATTGAAAAATATATACTGTAATTTAAAATTTACTCATGTCTGAAAATTCTCAATTATAATATTGAAAAAAAAACTCATTTTATGTTTAAAATTAATTTACTTAAAAAAAAATATATATATTTTAGAAAATTGTAAAAAATAAACTACTTGACTAAAATTTAACGTTTTTATCATTAAAGTTTTCTAAAAATTGGACTAACGAATTGGAAATTTTGGTTTTTTCCCAAAAAGGGTGGTCATATTTAAAATTTGTAAAAAAAAAAAAAAATTAAAAATATTGAATAAAACAAAAATCATAATCTTAAAATAAATAAATACAGTATAGGAAAAGTAGTACATTAATATAGTATAATATTACACAAGTTATTTTATTTCGATTACTGTGATTAAGGTATTCAACAAAATCATGTCGTGTTTAAGATATCATATCGTTAAAATTAACTGTTTATAATCTTGTTACAAGTTACTGTCTTACTGTAAGAATACGCGTGACTGTGTGGCGCGTCGCGTCTTAAAATATTTGAATATTTCCAAAAGCTTAAAACCATTTTGTAATTAGTCATTATTAATAACGGATGATGAATAATGGCGTATAACTACTTGATACCTATACAAGTTTCGTGCAAATATAAGTTTCGATGTAAATGGAACATTATTACAATGGAATACATACACTTCACACAATGGGTTCCCGATTTAGTTATAAAGTGAATTAGTGCGAATTTGATTTCCTAATAATGAGCAATTAATTTCGATATTATTATATAATAATAATTCATATTATTGCGATACGATTAAGTTACAGCATCCAGTCAAATAAATTATATAATACAATACATGTATGTATATTATATATAATTGGTTTTTATATTCTCTACTGCACAACAACGCACAATACACACACACATACACTTAGCACACGCACACATTGCGAATCAAAAGGAAATTTCCTAGTGTGTTTTTTTTTTATGAATACCTACTACAGAAACAGAATTAATGTATTCAATTAAAACAGCAGGTAGGTACATTATGACGACAACAACACGTTCGTCCTACACAATATAAACTTGTGTTCCGTATGAAATACAAAGTGGCTTTAAACTTCAAACGAATTACGAGTTATACTATTAGGTTTTACTGTTAATTACGATTTCCGCAAAATATTTGAATGTCACTGGAAATTAATCGAAAAATAACTATCCCATTATTGTGGATTTATTGTTAAAACTGTATATTATGTGTGCAGTGTGCGCCGTGTCATTACGTATACGGACACAATTGTCACAATTTATTTCTCGGTTTAAGATATTCGGCAGTGTCGTAAATTGTTAAAATTGTTTAAGAATAATCCTTTTGACTAACTTAAAATTCCCTAAAAAATTATATAACTAAAATCAGTTTAAAATATATAATTTAATATTAAAAACATGACGTATTCTAGGGTAAAAATACTTAAACAATAAAAAAAAAATGCTTTAAAATTGGGAATTACTTGTTGAAGATATTTTTTATTGGTAAACAAAATCATAATAGTTCTCGAGACTGTATTATTATTTATTTTTAACACAAAATACTATAGAATCAGGACTAGGATAGGTTATTTGAGATAGTATTTATCTAATATGTTATCATATTTAATTACATATGCACTAACAATTTAAAAAACAACTTAAATATTATGCTTTACAAATAAAAAACTATACAGTAAGTTATATAAGTACATAATTAAATTTTTACTTTTGAAGTTTTTGTTACATGAATTATGTACTTAAAACGCATTGTTTTGGAGTACACAAATTAGTTCATATATTAAAATGTACGTCCTATACCAGAATAATTGAGATCTATTTTTACAATTACATTATATTATATGTATCAAAAATATAACAATTCTATATCGCCATAATACTAATTTAGTAATTTATGATATTATATATTGAAGTAGAATAATTTCAAAATTTTAAACCAATTTATATGAATTTTTATCTCAATGAATCGTCAATAATATTTTCATAAAAAATATAAATCGTCCGTTAAATTATTCGAAGAAAACAATAAGACTCACATTTGAAGAAAAAAAGTGTTTTCCCGAATAGATCTGTAGTTTTTAAATCCAGTGAAAGTTTAATTGTGTTTGAAAATATATATGGTTTTTTAGTATTCATAATTTGTTGAATTGTTAATAAATACTCCCAAAATAGTAGTCAATGATCATCACTTCGACAAAATGCTACGTGATATAAAAATTAAAAATGTTACATTAAATAAAAGTAAAAGATATAAAATACGTCTGTATACACAAAAATAAATTTGTAATATCTAATAATACATAAGAATAATGATTGCTTTAAGATTTTTAAACTTGAATCGATAAAAATTGGTATAATATATTCTGAATTCTAGAATTAATTCACTACTTTTTTTTCTACGCTTTACTAAAAAAAAAAAAATGTTTGTATTTCAGTAATAAATAATATAATTGTTCAATTTTCAATTTTACTGGTTCTTATATGTGTTTATTTATATCATTAATAATTATAATAAGTGTATAAGAATTTACGCTTAAAATAATCTATATTGTATATTAATGATTCGATGTATTTTTTCATGATAACGTATAATCGTGAAATGTTCTATTATAATATATTTCAATACTTGTAACTAAAATGTGTTTTATAACATATACCTACGAGTCATAAGTATTTTGAAAACTTTAAACCATACAAAAAAATATATTATACTGTCGAAAATATTTGTACATATAAAGCATAATATTGTATTAACTGAATAAATATCATGTTGTATTCTAAATGTAAGAATATCTAAAAAAATTGTTTCAAAAATATAGTTTTCACTGTGGATAATACCTACATGTTACTCATTGTACGTGTATATTATGTAATAATTAATTGTCTAAACTTAATAAACCATTGCTGTGAGGTAGGTACAATTCTGTTGCCGAAATATTGAATTTGCCTTTGGCCATATTATATTATTTGGCCTGTAACTAACAGTCATGTATAACAAGCAAACACCGCAACGTATATAATATAAACGATTATAATACATAAATATCATATAATATAATATGTGTATACTGTGGTTGCATCAAAAAATCGTACAATTTTGATTTTGACCATAAAAAGGTCAATAGACCAAAACCACACAGCTTATCTATAATTTTATAACAAATTACCGCACATTTAGAGTAGGTTAAAACTACACACTATTTTTAGTGAAAACAGTGAAAAGATAATATTATAAGATAAGTACACCTACAATAATCAAGTCTTTAATTGCCACTAAAGTTGCCTATTAAATATAGGAGCATTTGTTTCAATTTTGGGAAGAACTTTTACGTGACGGAGATTGTATAAGGTTTTTAAATAACGTCGGCAGTCGGTTTCAGCCAATCAAACTTTGAAAATTTAATATTATTTAAAATTAGAATTTCAAATTTTTGAATACATAATTTTTTTTTTTTATGAAATATGAGGATAATGAGAATAAATAAATAATTGTACGCATACACATATAATTGACGATTCTATGATTTTTATACAATACGAGTATACACATATTTCGGTAAACGCCATTGGAAAATGTATACAAAATAATAATTATGAGAGGATAACGACTTTATGTCGCGTGCACGCCGTTGTGTACCAATAATGATATTATACATTTATACATTTATTAATATTGTGCAGAATGCGAAAACTTGGGTAAATGTAACAAAACAAACGTCATCGTTAAAAGTTTATGTTACACAATTTAATATTTGTGCGGGAATACGTCACATCTTACTGCGGATCTCTAACGGAGTCGGTCATATATAGATATGTATAATATTATAATAAGCATGTTATGTTGGCTCAATACGGAGTGCCTAATTAATAATATAAAAGTCTGCGTCATAATAATAATTGTTCACGCGACAATGTCATTCGAATTATATCGCTCAAACGTTTTGATGATGCATAATATAATATACATAATTATATTTAAGACGTATATTATAATTTATTATATCATATCAGTATGGTATCTGAGAATAATTATTTGACATGTATATAGGAGTGATTTGACGTTATAGTACTATTATAGGTCCCCCGATTTTCACAAAACAAACTTTACAATATGTATCCAAAGCCGTACCACCTAAGGAAGTTTTGGGGTTTAACCTCCCCCGCCACCCAATTTTTTTTTCCTGGGTACGGTCCTATATATATCAATATAATATTATCTTGCTGTTAATTTAATGTTAAGTTATTAATGCATAATACGATTACTATAAATTTAGAATTAAAAAAATTGTACATTATTTATGTAATAAAATATTTAAATTATAATAATTAATGGCTATTTACCATAACTAATTTGCAAAGTATTAAGTATTTAATTGTAATTATTAAAATATATTATTAAATATATGTTAGATATTATCTATATCTTATAAATCAGCAGCTATACTGATATTTGTATTCATATGTAAATTGTAAGGCGTACAACTCGGTACCGCTACAGTCGTAGTATTCAGTGGTTCAATGATGTATAATTGTATATTTATGCACAAAATACGATTCTGAACTTGCATCCATCGGAATATATCTGTCTACGGTTTTAAGTATTAGTGTTTGAATTTTGAAACCTAATATTTCTATGTACATAGTTTGAAAAATTTGAAGTTTCATCATTAATTAAGTATAGTATTTAATCTATATCATATTTTTTATCATTATTTATCAGATGTGTATATTGTACATATTCAATAAGTTTTCAGAGGGATTAATAATTTTTAACATTATCATCACGGCACGGTTTTTACGTAAAATCTTAAATCTTAGAAAATCTGAGTGGAAGTATAGTTATTAAAAAACCATCATCTCTTCCCTCATCAACGCATAACTGTCTAAAAATAATTTAGTGGATTCAATACATTGTTCTACGTACTAGACTAACCTAAAGTATTTCAGTGCTTTGAAAAAATTTTCACTATTTTAACACTGCCTATCCTTAAAACCGTATAACCACGATTAACCACGATTCGTGCTAAGAAAAAGACGGTTAGTCAAATTCTTATCATTAGCTGTGATTCTCTGGTTGTCCTTTCAGTTTTGCAATCATCGAATATCTTTGTAATGATAGCGTTAAAAAAATCCATACAACATCATTGCATCATTGCTATGACACCTGTAACGGTTATAACTATCAAATTTATGTGGGGTACCTTCTCATATACGGGCATTACACGCAATGAAAATATTGACTCATTAGCTAACGAGGCAATTATTATTTCTTCTACGTCCATAACCATAACCTAACATTTCCGTACCAAGAAATAATAATAATAGCAATAATAAGTATGCACACTGCCTAGATATAGTATGGCACCTTGAGAATAAATGTTGTCCATTAAGAAACTAAAACAATTTATTATTAAAAAATAATATGTGATAAGTAACAGTAGGTACTCCTGCAGCATGTATAATATTATGTTCATATCATCCGCACAAACAAGAATTTGGTTCAACAATCTCTAAGATAAAATTTGTATATATATATATATATATAAATCATCTAGTGTTTAAATTATACAAAATAAAAGGATAATTTTTATTTAAAAAATGTTGGTATTGCCATCACAAGACACTCGTCAAAAAAAAAAACTAATAAGTTCTTTACTATGAACAAGGATTCCTAAAATTAAAATTTGAATAAATGCGTTATACGATAAAAAAAAAAATAGGGTTTAACGTATTCAGTGAAATCCCGTAAAAATAATAAAAACTCGCTGCACGGTATTGCTGCAGTCAATGCGTCGAACATAATTTAACGAAAAACGCATTGTTCTACTTATCGTTTGAAATCCTCCACGTTAGAAATACACCATAAACCAATCATCCACAAATATTATGGTAGAAGCATTCGGTGAACAATTCATCTACCAACCTAATACCTTTACTATAAAAAAAGAGACTTCCAAAAATTGTTGATTAATTTTTATATTTAAAAAAAAATGTTTTGCAGTCGATTGGTTCGCGCGTTAGATAATGTGTATTATTGGAAAACGTGGTGATCATGTCTGCTGTTCTCACTGCAATGCAATACGCGCCAATACTATATTAATATATTGGCTAAGGCTTGTCAGCCATCATAGTGTCACTCGTCGAACAAGAACTCTGCTGGTTTCAATACCTAACGCAGTACCTAAATGCACATCTGTAAAAATATTGTTTTGTATACGGTTGATTTTTACTTTTACATACGCACACATGCCAGTATGACGATAACGGTATTAAAATGGGACAAAAAGCGTCTCGTTCAAAGTTTGTCGATACCCTAAAAAAAAAATTACAATACCGCTTAGTTTATATAATAATAATAATATGATCACCCTTAGTCCATAATCAACTAGTCAAGTGTATAATTAATGTAAATCTGAACTAACGAGTACGAAACAATGACCTAGTTGTCGAGGCCTTTAATTTTGACAAAAAAAAAAAAATAATAATATGGAGTATAAATCAAACTATGTCGGTGTACAATGCTATATAATTAATTACAAATAAGCGTATTTGCCACGACAGTATAGTTCTTTGTCAAACGCGATGAAAAACTAATTATGTTGGAAAACACAGGGCGCGTGTTTTGTACATGGTGTGTATGCATTTTATAGGTCAAACCAAAAGATTCTTTTATATTAAGTACATGAATGTTATTGTTATTAAATGTTTTCAAAAATGTACATCATAATATCATCCAATTCTTATTTAATTTATCCAGCGTAGACGTCAATTTGTTGTAATCGATCCATAATATTTTTTTCAGCCATTTCTTTTGTTTTAGGTACTTTTACAAAGTGTGTTAAATGTCATGCACATCTAACTCACTTGTAATACGTACTTTAGTGCTATACCGCTGTAGCTTGTAACAAGTAACAACTAAGTCGACTTAATTGTATCATGACATTTTCGAAGATAATTTAAAAAAATGTAAAAAAAAATAAATAACAGAGATCGCATTACATGACGTGTTTAAAACCACCTAAATCATCAACGAATCAACCGATGAATTAGAAAATATAAATTTAAAGAAATCATTAAATCAGCAATTTTTATGAGTCAACAAATTGATAAATTGTATAATAAATTAATAAAATTAAGTCAGTGTATCAATAAAGAAAAATAGTTACAATAGTAAATGGACAAATTAAAACGAGAAAATGTAAGAATTTATAGTGAATTTTAAATGAAATGAAATAAAAATTTAATATACCTATTTGAACATGAAAATCGCGGAGCTAGTATTGAAACAATAAGAATACTTAAAACTTAAAACGAGAACTGTTTATGTAAATAGTAAAGTAAGTTGGAAAAAATTAATGTCAATGTAATAGTTTGAGAAGCTAGGAGATAATTATAAAAAAAAGTCTAAATCTAATATAATTAGTGCGAAATGAACAAAGATGAGAGAAGTCAATAAATTCGTACCTTAAAAATGCAGATTTCAATACGCTTCTCAACAATTGGCACACTGTAAACAATTATAATAATCATCAAACTTAATTTAAAAAAGAGTATTTTTTTAACATACTGAGAAAAAACAAAAAGCGTATGTTATAAATAACCTACGCGTATTGGATATAATAATAAATTAATTTCATCGTATTGAATAAAATTGAATTAAAAAAAATTAATATCTTTAGGAATATCGACATCGCCCTTAGCAAAATTGTTGATAGTATATTCCTCTCATAAATAATCAAATAATCAAATATTCTTAAATTGGATATTGTGGAGTGTTTGATCCTCTTAAATCTTACTTAAAAACATATAACTAGTTGAAATTTCAATTACACTAAGCGATGACCTAGTAATCACCAACGCAGTACCTACATTTTAAAGGTACGAAGTGTTATCTACTATTTTATACATAATATATATATATTGTTACATTAAGCAACTTAAACCTTGTACACGGTAAAATGTTTTCATACGCAGATCGCAGATGGTACTGCTTTAATTCCACTTGAAACTATAGTTGGGTAAAAGCTCGCAATAGTGCAGAAAACATAATTTAATGTTAAATTTTGATAAAACTAAACATAATATTACTTTCAGTAATGATAAAAGAATTCAACTAACAATAAATAAAATAAAAATCCACGAACTAAATTACATATAAACTTAAAAACGATCCATGTGATGTTTATAATAAAAAACAAAAAATATTATATAACTTGGAACTATAATTGATCAATCATCTGAAGTGAGAAACTTACAAATAAAATAAGAAAATTTAATAGTACAAATTTAAAGCTCAATATTATTTCTTTATAAGTGCTAAAAAATACTCGCCAAATCTTTATGTTAAATATTTTTTATTTTTTTATTAGTCAATCTTACAATTTGGAATAAAAACTTAGACTTGAAAAAAATTTCAACAAAAATAATAATCAGTACAAAAAGTGTAATTCGAATGATTAAAAATAAACTTAAAACTTTTATGTCCAAGAATGAAGTTAAAGTCATTAAAGTTTTTAATATACAAACATTATTTTGCCGAAATGTTCTAGATTATACATTTAAGTTAAAATTAATCAAATTCGAGGAAAAAACCTACAAAACCAAATTAATTTGATCATCTCTATAGTTTAAATTTAAAAAGTAGGTTTTTAAATTTATATTATGTTCAGTTTCTCAAAATTTATAAATAATAATAATATAAATTAAAAATGATTATTTTCTCTTCAATTTCATAGATGTAGTGCCTCAATGATGAATATTAGGACAAGTTATTAAAATAAGTGTTTTAAAGTTATCATGATTTTATTATCAATTAAAATTGTATAGATTCTTTTTGGTTAATAAATTAAATTATCTTAACTATTTAATCTGTTGATGCGCAGTTTCCTTCTAAAGCATTCTTGACTTGATTTTTAATGACGAAATTGAATTCATACAATAAAGAAGACATAAGGAAGAATCAGTTATATTTTTGAAATATTATTTTTATATTATACAATTATTACACTATTTTAATATTTTTGCACGTTTCAAGGAGAGAAAAAACTTTCGAAAACGCCTAATGTTTTATTTTATTATAATATATTAACCGATTTCTTCAATAAGTCTATTATAGTTTCCATTTTCCATAACCTCAGTTTCATTATGTATACGTATTATTATGAAATTTTTATTTTGCATTTAACTTTATGGTGTTTCTGGAAATTGTATTTTATTTATCACTGTTACATTCTTAATATTTTACGAATGTATTAAAAATATTTTTTTTATCGACATTTTATCATTTATTTATTTTTTTTTATAGATTAATAATGTTAAATCTTTATCTTACATGATTGCACAGATAGTGTAAGGATTTTTTTAAAAAAATTACTACCAGACGTTATCATATAAATACAGATTGTATAGCAACCGTAGCGGCGACCTTCTAAAGTCTTCGCAATTTATGGGTGAAAGCCCGTTTCAGGAATCAGGACGAACCTTGTCGAGTACACCTGCCGTCTGCCGACGGCGGCCAGGTGGCAGCTGGGCGGCGTCGACGATTTCAGATTTGTTTTCAAAGACCTACATACATTTCATATATATATATATATTTATAGTAACGTAACTATATACAACACTTTTTTCGTTCGTTCGTTAGGATTATATTATATTTTAACACATACATAGCGCCTTTAAACGTCTGATTTTCAATTTCACTTAAACGTTGACATTTTCATAAAAAACACACAACACTATATTCTACAATATAATATGTCACGAAATACAATTTATTGCTGACAAATCTAAAAAGGACATTATAAACAGAGTTTTAGACAAAGAATTTGTTTATTAATTAAATGTTTTCGGTTCGACCTCGTAAAAACTCAGTAGAATACTTTGGACGTTTTTGTCATGTTTCTATGATTTCATGGCATTTTTTACTTATATTGCTCGCTTTTGCTTATTTTCTTGGTTTTTTCTAACATTTTTAACTATTCTTTCTGCGCTTCATAAGTTTTAAGACGACGCCGTTGATATAGCAACTGATATAAATACTAATATAATTTAGAAAAATATGCTCAGCACAGCCACACGATTATCTTAGTACTTTATAAAATATATAGCATTATAACGTATACATTATATTATTATAACCGACCATATGATTAATCATTATTTCAAGTTTATCTTACATTAGAGTTATTAGGTTACTGATCAAAATATAATAAACTTAGGCTAACTTGCGTATTCCAGTTTCAAACATAACACCTGACATAAATGTTATGTTATGTGAAAATATGCAAGCCCAACCGTCACATTAATAATTATCACATTTTCTATTATGATTATTATTATTATTATTATTATTATTATTAGCCTAGCCTTTGTCTGAAACCAAATCAACATAATTATTGAATATTTTTATATTGCTTTATAGTTATTACCAATTCTTTTTCGTTTATATATGTTTTAAGTTTTATACAACTATATAAGATTGCACGTTTCAAAAATATATTGAAAAACATTTATTTTCTTTACAATTTAACAATTGATATATGTGAAATAGTGCATGTAAATTTAGTATATCATTAAGAAAAAATAATTAATGATTCTGATTGAGGGGGGCTTTGACAGTTATGCATTAAATGTAGGGGGCCCTATAACAAAAAAGGTTGAGAAGCACTGCTTTATAACATATAATATAATATTATACGAGGAAAATCGTATAGAAGTTATAGGAAAGAGAATCTGTTCTTTTTATTATTATTATTATTATTATTATTCTTGTTGCGGAGTCCGAGTAAGAGTTTAAATCCTTATTTTTAGTGCTTACAATGAACGTTTAAGTTATTTTTTTAAGAGTTTATTATTTTAATGATTTTGCGCGCTTTAAGTGCCATATATTGCAGGTTATCAGCTATGTAGTAAAAATGTATAACGTCGACGGATGACTGCAAAGGCTTCGTATCATGCGCGTCGCATTAAATTTATTTTTCCCATTTCGAACTCACACGCGCGTCGATTGTAACTTGGTAAACTATTTGACGTGGCTTCTGGCTAAACGGATCAATCTGTATGCACGCGCATACGTACATTGTGTATATATGATAACATAGATTATATTATATCGTATTATACGCGTATATAGTGTATTTTGTAACTCTTATCAATAACAAATCGTCAGAATCGCTAAAACCTGAAGTATGCGCGTTGCGTATATTTATCATCGAATCGCTGGCGCCGTGTAAGTTGTGTAACAACTATTTTCAATTTAAAATCAATAATATCATATTATTATTATTATTATAGTAAAGTTATATAATTCGAAAGAGTTCAGATGTCCGAACATTCTTTTTTATTGCTAAACACGTTGTGAGCGATGTATGATGCGTCGTCTATAGATATGAATTTCTATCTTATCTGTATAAAAATAATCCAAAGGATATTATATTATATTATTATCTATCTATTCGAACAAAACGGATGTCCGAAATAATTATTTACCTAGATTTTTTTTGGCGAAAAGATTATTTTTTAAAATTTTCAATTAATAAAGTATACGATTTTATCTTATTTTTTTTTTTTTAAGGCTGGGATGAGGGGTTAGTATTAATGCTATAGCTATATTGATGGGTATATTTATTTTATAACGACGAATGGTTTTATATTTCTGTCATCGTCTCTTTTTTAGCAACCCGAATGCCTACTGTAATTTTGGGAGTGGTTTCTGGTAACCAAATTGGATTTAGTTAATATTTTTGAGCTCCAAAAGAGTCAAAAGTAAGAAATTCTCAGTATTTTTCAAAATAACTGGCAAAAAGAGGATATTTACACAAAACCAGCATTCGAAAAAATCAATATTTTGTTTTTTTTGTATAACTTATAAACGAATATTCTTAGATAGTTAAAATATTAATCAAATTATTATTATTATTATTATTATATTTAATATTTATGATATGATTTTCATAATATTTTGAGCTAAATTAGACTTCTGAAATTTTAATTTTATTTTTATAAATAAATGTAGATGAAAAAATTCTTCATCAAAAGTTCTCGTTTACCGATTAAAACATATCAAAAATACTTAGTGTTAATATTTTTTTAGAAAAGTTTAAATTAATAATTTTAAAAAATTCGTCAAAATCGTTAAGATGTTAAAATTAAACTTTGTAGTTAGAAAATTCATAAGTAAAAATATATAATTTTATATCTAATAGATTTGGGGATAATTTAAATCCAAATTTGAACAAAATTAGATATGTTATAGGTAGATAACAAAGAAAACCTGTTTTAATTATTTTATTGTAATTAAAAATATTATTTGTGGGTACTTGAAACTGTTAACGTATATTATTACAATATACGTACAATAAAATTTTCAAACACACTGTTTCCGATAAAAATTAATTCAATCTATATCATATAATTAATATCAAATAGAATTAATTTACTATAGCAATATAAATATATAAAAAATCGCCTTAGCTTAGATTCGTTTTTCGTTGCAATGAATTACCATTGAATTAAATTCAAAATGTTTAAAGAAAATTGCCAAAATTGACTATATATAGTCAATATATAGTAAATATATATTAATATTATAATATTAATATATTATACTATTCACGTAAATTGTTGAAAGTTCTGCGACTCTAATGAAATTATTATTGAGTGTAAAAATATACGAGTTCCACGTATCTTCAATATAGGATTTTTTTATCATTCTATTCATGTTATATAGAAATTCAGGAATATATAACGATATATATATATATAACGGAAATACTAAACTGGTATAAAACGATTTCACCATACATATTTCTGTTTTATTGCATGTTATTAAACAAAAAAATGTATGAAATATTATGCGCAATAGGTACATATGAAAAATTTGAAGTGCTAGTCCTATTTTTAAAAATGAAGTTTCCAAATGCACACGAAAAAAACTGTTTATTTAAAACGGTTGGTTTCTTTGGTATAGTTTTATTGTTTATATAATATATGGTAGCTAAAACTGTATATATTGTGGTTTTAAAAAATTCTTTGAAATATTTTATTCGAGCCACAACTTAACAATGCTCACGAGGTACGAAGTTATAAAATATTTTTAAAAAGTCGGCTATTTTTTTATTACTTAGTTTAGTTAAAAATTGTATAAAAAACTATAGCCAAATACATAATAATTTATAATTTAAAAAAACAAATTTTTTTTTTACACGTACATGTCACAAACTAAAGTAGCTATTGGTTTATAGTTCAAAGTCAAAATTACTTTACTTTATATTTTTAACTCGTTTATGCCCACTATTGATTGATATGCATTTTACATATTAGTATATAACTATTGTTTACGAACTGTAATATGTATAGGTAATTGAAAAATGTAATAGGTATCGATAAAAAATTATAAACCATATTATATGTATGTTACATATAATGTTGATTTGAAATGACATAAAAATATGTAGAAATAATTATAAATAGCACTAAAAAAATACTCCAAACCTCGAAAATTTTAGTGTAAATACTTAAATGGATTATTCAATATTTTACATTTTATAAAAGTGTTATTTTAACAAATAACAATGGTTTAATATAAATATAATATACTTATTAATTTCTTATTACATTAAAACAGTACGTGTCTGGACGTCGTAGAGGCCGCACGTTAATTCCGCGCACCGTTTTAATAGCTCCCGATAGCAGTTAGTATCGCAGCAATTACGCCGCGCCGTTACAATCCGGTAATGTATAATATCATAAATACTTTAATAAGATACAAAGTCCATACATAACTACCGCATCGCGAATCAATCCCGCGCCTACGGGCGATAAGCCCATCCATCCATACACAAACTATCACGCACACTTACATAATGAACTCTACACCTAACTCTTCAAATCTAAACATAACAAATGAACGTAAAGTGCCCCCTATCACTATTAAAAAAACCAAAATACACACAAACTCCGAAGACGATGACCTCCAACCATCTCCCAACTCCGACAATGACTTCAGATCGCCAAGACGAACGTCAAAAGTCCGCGACACCACAACAAAGAAATCATACACCACGCCAAATCGATACTCGATATTAGATAACACTAATAGTAATGACCCAGATATATTTACCTACGACAATATCACTAAACCTGACGCACCAAATGTTAATCAGAATAATGATTCACCTCAATCACAGACAACTGTAAACACTCCTCCCAAAATACCACCGTTATTTGTAATCAATATATCTGAATTTACACAGTTCCGCAAAACAATATCTGAAGTTATTCAAAATGAATTTTCTATCACAGCTAAAGTAAACAATATAAAAATAAATGTGCAGACAATACATGATTTTCGATCACTCACAAAACTCTTAGACGAAAAAGATTACGAATATTACACTTACAGATTAAAAGAAGAAAAAGATATTTCTGCAATTATAAGAAACCTACCTATGTCAATCACGACATCAGAAGTCACAGAAGAACTAAAAAATCTTAACTACCCTATTAAATCCGTTATAAGACTAACAAATAAGGATAAAGCACCTACCCCCCTATTGGCAATACAACTGCTAAATAATCCCAGAGCGCAAGAAATTTTTAAACTAAATAAACTATTAAACTGCATAATAATCATAGAGCCACGGCGAATATCTAAAGACCCCCCTCAGTGTACGAATTGCCAAAGATATGGTCATATACATAAATCCTGTAAATTACAACCTCGCTGCGTTAAATGTGATGGCCAGCATCACTACTCAAAATGTGAAAAAACCCAAATAACTCCACCTAACTGCGTAAACTGCAATGGTGCACACCCGGCCAATTACAAAGGATGTACGTATTTTAAAAATATCAAAATTAAAAAAACAAACAAAACCCAAAAGTACCCTTCTCCCTCAACCGAGAACGAACATATAATAAACATGACTAAAAATGTTAATACAAACATACCAATCAAAAAATTGACGAATCGTACATCATATGCAGACATAATCAAAGGTAAATCAAATCCCATCAATACTACACAAAATAACGCGGATAATATATTTACAGAATATCTAAACGAAAATTTACAAAAAACAATCTCACAGTTTATTGAAAACATTCTGCAAAACATACAAACTATTATAAGCTCCATCTTCCACTCAATTACAAACAACCTATCTATACCAGCCAATAATGTCAACAATTAATCTAAAAGAAATCAAACTAGCTAACTGGAATGCAAACGGCATCAAATCCAAAAAATCGACACTTATTGATTTCTTATCTCGACACAAAATAGATATAGCCTGTATCACCGAAACTCACCTTAAAAATACTGACCCCTTTAAGTTAAACGGCTTTAATATATATAGAACTGATAGAAACTCTATACACTCATCAGGTGGAGTAGCAATTCTGATAAAGAAAAACATAAAACACTACCAATCAACCCTGTCCAACATTACCAACATTGAGGCCACTGCAATAATAGTATCAACAGAAAGACACGATATAAAAATAATCTCGGCATATAATCCACCAAATAAAAAAATCTTACAAGAAGACATATCTCTTCTATTTCAAGGCATGCCAACCATACTCTTAGGTGATCTTAACTCAAAACATCAAACCTGGGGCTGTCAGAAAACTAATCCAAATGGTAACAAGCTACACAAATTCACATCTGAACAAGGGATCATAATATCACCACCTGCCGAACCTACTTTCCATCGGTCAGGTAGACTACCCGATATACTTGATATTGCTCTTATATCGAATCTTCCAATTGACCTGCACCACGTAGTCCTGAACGAACTCGACTCCGACCATGTACCGGTTATCTCCACCTTAAACGAACAAATCAAAGCCAAAAACCCAATTCCAAAATTAATTAATGCTCCTATAAACTGGGAAGCATTTAGGAAAAATCTGGATGAAAAACTCAACAACCAAAAACGATATAGTGACCTTGATGATATCAATAAGAGTATCGAGCATATAACGGACATAATAAAAATTGCAGTCACCCAAGCGCAGACCAAAAAACACACAGCTACACTTCAGCCAACCAATTCCCTTCCAAATCCCGTACAAAATTTAATAAAAGAAAAACACAAAATTAGAAGAATATGGCAGAGAACTAGAAACTTAGCAGTCAAAAGAAGATTAAATCAACTGAACAGGAGAGTTAAGTGGGAACTTGACAACTTAAGATATAACTCCTATCGCACCTATCTTGAAAAGGTAAATCCAAATGACTCTAGTCTCTGGCTAGCAACAAAAAGAATCCTGAATCAACGAAATCCTATTCCCCCATTAAAAAATGGAATTGCCAAATACGATACCAACCTTGAAAAGTCCGAAGCATTTGCTGAATACTTTGAAACCTGCTTCACTTCGGAGGACGACACTATTCCACAAAGAGAAAGCCCAGATGAAATACCAAGTTCAACTAACAATGAGCATAACATTATCATCCCAACATCTCCTAAAGAAATTCAACTGCTTATATCTAAACTAAAAAGTAAGAAAAGCCCAGGTCACGATCTAATAACCAACAAAATCCTAAAAAACCTGACATCAAAAGCATTATCCTACTTAGCATCCTTATTCAACTCAGCCATGCGCATTGCTACCTTCCCTTCTACATGGAAACATGCTATAATAGTCCCTATTCACAAGCCAGGAAAGCCAGCCAATTCCCCCACTAGCTACAGACCAATTAGTCTACTACCAACATTATCCAAACTGTACGAAAGAATATTGCTGAATAGGATAAAACCCTACCTTCACGTTATCCCGAAACATCAATTCGGATTTAAAACCAAACACTCCACATGCCACCAAATCCAACGCATATCCGAAATAATTGTACATGGTTTCGAAAAAAAGCAATATACCACAGCAGCATTCTTAGACCTAACCCAAGCCTTTGATAAGGTCTGGCACAGTGGGCTTGAACAAAAATTAAAAATATTAAAATTCCCTGAATACCTACTCAAAACTATCAAATCCTTCATATCCAACAGATCTTTCAAAGTAAGAGTGGAAACAGACTTCTCACAACTACATCAAATCAAAGCTGGAGTCCCCCAAGGATCGGTTCTGGGACCAACCCTATTTAATATTTACTGCTACGACATCCCAATCCCTCTCAACTCTCAATTAGCAATGTTTGCGGACGACACGACAATTCTCACCCAAGACAGTTCCTTAGAGTTAGCAATTCAAAATCTACAATCCTCATTAAATGAAATAATCACCTGGTTCAAAAAATGGAAGTTGAATCTAAACCCAACTAAAAGTGAGGTTAAAATATTCACCCTTAAAAGATATACCAACCCCAAAAACATTTACATAAATAACCATGTCATTCAATGGAATAACAAAGACGACGCAGTCAAATACCTAGGTGTCCACCTAGATGAAAAACTTACCTGGAACATTCACATAAACAAAAAACTCGTACAGGGCTACACAAGGATGAGAATTCTTTACCCTCTAGTCAACTATAGATCAACGCTACAACTTAAGTCATCACTCCTCCTATATACCTCAATAATCAGACCACTTATAACGTATGCCTGCCCTGTCTGGGCAGCAGCCTCAAACACTAAAATTAAAAAAATCCAAACTCTCCAAAACAAATTCCTTAGAATTTGTCTTAAAGCACCTTGGTATATGAGGAATCGTCAAATACACAATGATACTGGAATATCCCCAATAAATATCTGGATTAAAACCCAACTTAAAAACTTTCACACCAAACTGAAAGACTCGGACGGAGCCCGCCATTACCAACTAGGAAAGAAAACCCAAAATAGGCGATTGCGACCCCGACTACCTCAAGACATTCTCATATCAGACACCGAAGAGCTCTCATCAGAAGACGAAGAATAACCAACAAATAATGTCAAGCTTAACTATTGACTATTATCATTATAAAAATATACCACCTATATACCATTGTAATCACTAACATAAATGTAAAATATTAAATTTTAACTGTTAATGTAATATAATGTACCGTACTTGTAATAGCACTTAAAGTGCTGAAACATTTTAAAATAATAAATAAAAAAAAAAAATTACATTAAAAGATTTTTAATCGAACAAGTTTTATTTTTATTATTATTATATAACTTTAATTTTTTTCTCTTCTTTATCGTTACTAAATATAAAATAAAATAAAATAAAATAAGTACTCTTAAATCTATGCCCGATATTCCACTCCAGTGCAGAGTAGCTTCTAGTAATAATTTATTTGCAAAATATGACGTATATTATATATTTTTTCTCGAACTAAGACTTCAAATAATAATACAAAAATAAAAATGCATATTACAGTAAACTCCAATAAATTTATAACTGAATACATTTTATCAAAATTTTATTAGTTTGGTACAAACGACATTTCTGGGATGATAAAACTATGTTATTACCAATATGCTCGGTAAATAGTCACAGTTTATGACTGAAAAAAGAGTAATACTCGTATAATAATATACAAACACAATTATTACTGTATAATATATACAGGCTGAATAATATTGTATGCTAAACAATCAAATCTTAGAAACAAATAATGATGATTTGAGCCGTGTTGATGCATCTAAGTGAACGATTATGATAAATAAATAAATACATGCTATTTTATAGTTGGTCATATAAATCATTTTTATTATAATGTGTACGAGGAAATCGTGGAAATGAAATTAACTATATTTGTTCGATGTAAATATAAATATTCAAAAGATACGTTTTTTGTCTACGTTTATAACCGTTTAAAGGATAGATGATACGAGTGAAGGATTATGTAGGTAATACGAGTACAAAAATAAATATAATAACACGTAATATCTATAGTTATAATACAGAGTAGTTCGTTAAATTCAAGAGTGTTCACCCCCATTTTCCCCTTTTATATTTTTAAATTCTGATTTTTGTAATTTTTTAATGTAATTATTTTTTAAACCCTTAATTTTTATATAATTTACGGAATGTAACGTGATGAACCTAACTATATTTTTTTCCAAATTATAATCACATTTATTTTTAAAAAATTGTTAGTTAGATAGATTTTTAAAAATGTTGATATATTTACATTGATTTTTTGACGAGTAATTTTCAAGTAATTAGACTGTAATAATATGCTTGTTAAAGATAATATATAGGTTTGGAGTGTATAGGAGCCATGAAGATTTTAAAATATTAAATATACTTTTTAACAACACAGAAATTAATCGTTAAAATTTCTATTTAGATATATCAATATTTTCAAAATAACCATCTGCTTGAAAATTAACATTAAAAACAGTTGGTTCTCACTCGAAAAAAAGAGTTGATTACCACCATAGAACGATAAAACACTTCTTTGGGTGGTTTTTAAAAATCTGTGTATTTATATACTTTAAAATATCAACATTTGAACTTTAAAATTAAAAAAAAAAAACAGAATATTTTAAATTAATTAATTCTTAAATAAAAACAAGCGAGGGTGACCATGCTTAGTGTAGTGAATCCATTCTATACTCGTACAATATATGAATAACTGAGAAAATAAAAAATAACGAAACATTTCATCTGAACCACAATCGCTGATGTTTTGATTCACTTTTTAACTACATCACCGTAATAAGCATATAGGTACAAAAATAAATTTATGTATCGTGTACAGAGATCTTCGTAACAGACGGGCATGACAGGTAGTCTCGACCGAAGAACGCCGCCGAATCCCACCGTTATTCTTACCGCATATACGGGGTGATTTACCTAGCGCATGATCAACCACATTTTTTTCATCTAGCAACGAATTTATTCGATTTATGGTTTTTAACCATACTTAAATATCGTATTTTCAAATTATTGAGATTTTTTGTAATATCAAAAAGTTTGCGTGAAGTGACCTATGGTGACACAAACTTCTGTTTTTCAAATTAAAAATCTTCTATTTTATTGTAGACTTTTAAGTGGATATTATATTTAAAAATAACTACCCAATTATTCAAAACTCCGACGAACGACTTTTCTGTAATTAAAATGCTTTTATCGAGGCTATAGAAATTCTTGAAATTGTATAGGTTTTGCAAAAATATAAAATATGTGTAATATCGGGTCCAGTTTACTTATTATACTCGAGTACTTGACCCGTTCGCGTATACTGTAAATACTGATAAGCAAATAAAATGTTCATATTATCATAACTCCCCACATCTTCCGATTCCATTATTGTGGACCGTTATCCTTATTTCAGATGTACGCGGAGTTGAATAACTCAAAAACTACTCGACGCGGGACACTCTTTGAGCGGTATATAGGTATACTTGCAGAAATCTCAAGAATTTCGACACGATACAGTCCTCGAGACACTAATATAAATTCGAAAATTTCTAAAATCAGACTTCGATGAATAACTGCGGTGTCGAAAGAGAAAAAGTGGGCCGGCGGGTGTTTGGCGAATCACTCTGTATAACGATATAACAACGGATATTATCGTATACCGTTGCGTCTGCACCATTACTCCCGAGGAAAAATATTAATCTCACCTCATCACTTCATTAAACGTCGGGGGCATTTATTCCGAATGTATTATCGGGTCGAACCGTTGTTGATTTAACCCGTCGATGGCGTATATCGTATAATAATAATATATTACATACCGTCGTGGCGAGCTGTGTGCGTGTATCGTGCGCTTATTAGTGTGTGTCTGTGTCTGTGTGTCTGTATCATGTATATCGGTAATAATAATATGTTTATATTATAAGTATCTATACCTATATATATATATACACAATAATACATATTATATTAGAATGGTTACGCGTCCCTACACTATAATATATACGATATATATACATATTATAATATGTGTATATAATATTGTTTTTAGGTATGTATTTTTATGCTGCCCGGTCGATCGAATCTATATATATGTATAGTATAAACACAATAATAATAATACGTATACTAACGAACGGGCTGAAGAGAATATCTCTGACATTATTCAATCGTAACCCGTCCCTTTGTTTTTTACCTTATATTTTTTTTTTCATCCTGTAACCGTATATATATATATATATATATTATTTATACAGCTGCGTATTCCGCTTTAAAGACGTCGCATTGTTTGAGACCCAAATGTGTTTGTAATAATCTTTTTCACGCATCGATTTCGTACGGTATACCGAATAGAGTTACCCGTCCACATTATAGTAACAATAATAATAATAAAAATAAATCCCATCGATTTAAATAAAATAAAATAAAAAAAAAACCGTGCGTGTTCGAAACGATTCCACCCATATAATCAGATATTACACCACCCTACTGCGAGGAGGAGCGATGCTGTTGCGTATTTCTCCGAAAATAAAAATGGTCGGAAATACGAGATTGTATAGATTTCTTCGGTTTTCGCGTTGAAATGGTATCGTTTTCTCTCCTCCGCTTTGTTTTCCGACAGGCGTTAAGACGAAAAACATAAAATACATCATGTACCTCTGCTGCAGATTGTCTCCGGACGAAAACGCGGAAAAACGTTAATACTTTTCGAAATCATTGCCGGCACGGGCTGATTCGACACTGCAGCCGTACCCATACCATATGGCGTGTGCATAAAGCGTTGTATGTACACCACCGCCAACACGGTTTCAAATGTTTATTGGTAAACGTGTAATACGAGGCGTATACATAATAATATTATATATTACGGTGTAATTGTTGCAGTGCGCGTGTACCTGTGCTGTATACACGTGCGTCTGCTGCTTATATATATAATATATATATATATATATATAATATATATATATATATATATATATATATATATATATATTATGCTTACACGTCTCCGCGATATCGAGGACAATGCGTGTAAAACGATAGCTCTTTAAGGCGACTACGAAAAATGAAAGAAAAAATTCTACGGAAAAGTGCTATAAACACTTATCACGTAATAAATTATAACACATTATGAAATAATACGATATACGCACAATAATATCGACGGCGTCGCACTGCAATATACATGGGTGGTATACATAATCCGTATGTTATGTATATTTATATATGGAGAGCGATTCGTTAAACGTAAAACACTTATTATTATTATTATCATTATTCACGAGACACTAACGTTTTTCTCTATTTCACACTTCGTCCAGCTCATAAAAAGGAACTTTAAACGCGTACTTATAATTATATATTATACTTGTCCGACATTTTAAAAAGTTAAATATTTCAAAAATATATATTTATTTGTGTACACAATTATTGCTACTCGAAGCTTTCGTCTTTTGAAACATATTTTATTTTATTCGAAAACATTATCGTAACATTATTATAATCTTACAGACACCGCGACGGCGTTAACTATTATAATATTATTTATTCATATTCACGTTGAACGGCAATTGTTATTGCCAAGATAACACAAGTAAACGCGATGTGAATGTTATACAAATGATTTGAATGAAAAAGGGGTAAATAAGCTAAACGTGAAACGAGTATATACACAACAATGTATATACGTGATAAAGTACCCGTAGAGCTACATGATAAAACCAATTAAGGCACATTTTGATTATAACCGTCAACACAGTGGAATGACGTATGGGCCGTAGAATTGGACCAGGTCATCTCATGTTGCATACGGGACGGGACCTGATAAATCAATGGTGAACGAGTAAATCTACAGGGTGTATACCTGCGTAGGTATGTTGTTAACGTTTCCCCGCGAAACATCAAAACCAGTAAATTATCACAATATAACAAACGATACTGCGGTAATAATTAATAATACGTGACAACGTATTGTTACCGGCGAAACACCCCTAACATTCCCAATATTATGTCCAAACATCCCTGACATTTCCAATGTCATGTCCGACCAGTGCCGCGTTAAGAGGTGGCGTCCTCTTTTGACAACATAAATATAATTAGAGTTATAAGCTTAAGAAAATACATTTATTTTTTATTTTTTCATTAAATAACTAAAAAAATATTGGTTTGTGCTATCAAAAAAATAACGACGCTACGACACAGATAAAGTTCTTACCTATGCGTTGTGAAATTTTGGTGATTCTATTATAAATATTGAGGGAGAAAACTCGTCCCGCGCTAAACAGATTTTGCTATGTTATACGTTTGTATAAGACGGAGACAACACATGCGGGTGTGGCGTCCGCTTAAGCTATGTTGCCGCCCCGGGGCAATACCCCCCTTGCCCCCCGTTAAACGCGGCTCTGTGTCCGACGGTATTTCAAAATTCAAATCGTATGCGGCACGATAGGTAGGTACATTGGTATACATACTATTCGCTGTACAAGGCTTCGCGGGTATAAAATATTATTATATTATGTGTTTATCCAGAGCTCACTGATGTATATGGCAGCTCCACCGCCTCGATTCGCCGGTAACCGATATATTATATCGGCTGACGAGCGCAGACTGATGGCTGTGGATATAAAATATGTATATACACCGGTTGGCGGTAGAAAGCGATTCTATAAATTTGTCGAATTGCGTAAATTTTAATATCCATTTATGTACATATTGTACATATTATATACGATTCCACAAATAGCACGTGTGCACGTATAACATACGCGATTCTGCTAATGGTTTCAAATGCTATACAATGCACGGCATTTGCAGTTTGTATTCGTTAAAATAATATTATATAAGCACGCATTTATTATACATTGTAATTGAAAAGAATAAATAACTCGAAAGTCAAGATAACGGTATTATATATACTATATAGTGTCGAGTACCTGCTTATTATGTTTATTAAAATAAAGAAGTTCGATCTAGACAAATATTTATTATATGTAATAACACTAATAAGTTATAAAAACTTAGTTTTATTAATTGTACAAAACGATTATCGGGCTAGAACAGCCCGTCTACAAATCCGTCATGAAGAAAATCGACAATAATTTTTTCGTCGTATTTTTAAGATATTTTTTTAAAAAAATTTAATGTTACGAAAGTTACGAAATAATAGTTGATCTCCATAATAAAAATGAAATAAATCATAATCCCTAGTCAGAATGTCAATAATAGTACGACAAGTGACAACTCCAATAATTTTCTATAGAACTAAGTACTGTAAGTATCTGTTTATGATCGATAGAAAACTAAATAAAACAAAAGAAATACGTTTTCTGTGCACAAAACCTACACGATTCCACAAACGTATGATGATAGCGAACGACTGTAAACCACTGGGCCTCGTCATCATAATATTGTTGCAAGTGCTGCAGTTTATTGTCATATATATATATAACTACTACATACGTCTTGTGTTAATGCGCATAAATGTAAATAAAAGAGTATGTGGTGTGAATATTTTTAATCGCAACACGAACATAATCTGGCGGGAAAATGGGTCCCCCCCTTGACGGATTGTAATGGTGTGGTAAAAGTAACGTTTTGTCTGTTCGGAAAGCTTATAGATTCGTCACAATACATTTTTTGTTTTTATTTTTTTTTTTTTCAAAAGCATAATTATTGTACTACAGCTTGAATATTATTTTTCAGTTTGCTTTCCTGAGTACGAGCTTAGTCAATAATTTGTCATGTATAATTCGTATATACATATATGTACATAGTCATCACACTTATTTCAACTTTATCGTTATAATCGATACATATTTTCACTGATATTTTACAATTCATTTATCTGCAGTTACAGAATACGTCTACACGACTTCTGTAAATATAATTTTTGCATGTATTTATAGATTTATCACTGGTATGTTATTCGTGTGGAGAAAGATATACTTAATAGTGTGTATGTTATCATATTTTATAAATATGTAGGTACCTAATTGTAAATAATGTATTTTTTTTTACTCTATCAAGTTTTGCTTATAGCTTACGACTTTTATGTGTTTCATACATTAGACTAATAAGCACGCGTTGAAGTCATAATCGAAAAAAAAAAACAAGTATAATATACATCATTCATAACGCATATTTATATAATATTATAAAGTCAATGAAAATATCGCGGGCATATTTGTTGTATAAGGCGACAAATAATAATAATATTATGTTGTAAGAAACTAGAAAATAATAATAGCATACTCGACACTGTATAGAAAACTGATCGGCTATCTTTGTTAATGCGTCCTCGCAAATGGATATTTGATATCATCGATTAGCATAGTTAATAAAATTGTAATCATCTCGTTTATACTTAGAATATATATATATTAAAATAATAATAATAATAATATGATATATAAATATCATGGAACGATTTATCAGCACACGACGAGGAATAATAATAATGATAATGCATAGAAACATCAAACAGATATCATTAAGAGTTATTTCAAAACAAGACCTACAGACAAATTAATTAAAATAAAAAAACCTTTTAGCATAATAATACTCGTTTGATACGTTTTGCGTTAACCGCCACCATTAACCTGACCCATTGGAGATACGACGTATTTAGCAGTGTATTTTTTATTATTGTATTATAATAATATATAATATAAATTCATTAATATAATATGCACACATGTTTATATACAATATATATGTATATATAATATGCATTTTCAACGAGAGCAATTATTATTGATAAAGTAAAATTAAAAATTATTACAATATCATATGCATAATAAACATAATTATATATACAGGGTGTACGCCGCGCGTGTTTCGTGATCTGTCCTGGTAATTACACACGCTCCAAATCAACAACTAAAATTTAAATAATACAATGCAAAGGGGGACGAATTGACAGTAGAAATTAATTATTAAATTGTGTGATTTAAGTTAAGTAGTGAACGTTAAGTTTCAAGTCAACAGTTAATAAGCAGTATAGGTATTTAAATATTTAACTATAATATTATATGCATATAAGTGTATAAAATGCATACGGAAAAGATAAAATTTAACTTGGTTTAAAGAAGTTATATTTGTAATTTTTTTTCAACCGAGTCACATTATAGTCATTGAGTATAACTTTGAAATTGTTTAAATGATAATTAAACATTTTTTTTTAATTTCCTCACATTCTTTCTTCCTACACATCTATAGTAGTTTAGCCAATCATTCGTTTATGTCGACGCTTAAACTTACCTAATTAATCGAATCTTATTTTATCATATTATTATTTAAATTAATATCATTGCACTCAGTATGAGTAAATACGAAGAAAAGTAAATTATAAATATGTATTGACATGGTTAATGTAACTGGAAAATTAACTGGAAAAAGCTAAGTTATTACAATGAATTCTATTGCTTTAACTAGTTATACTATAAAATTAAAGCGGGAGTACCCAAAAGAAGTGACTTATCACCTCTACTCTTTAATATTTACACATAAGTTATCCCCAAAACAAACCATACAACTCTAGCGAAATAATATGCAGACGATACCGCTAAGCTAGCATCAAACAAAGACCCTAACATTGCCACCTACAATACACAATATGATATATATCATTTAAATCAAATTTCCAACTGGACTCAAAAATGGAAAATTAAGATAAATGAATCGAAATCGGTTCAAATAAAATTTTCTCTTTGTAAAAACGAATGCCCACAACTGTCGCTCAATTATGTACTAATTCCTATCCAAAATGCAACTAAATACCTAGGAGTCTATCTAGACAAAAGACTTACTTGGGCTCAACACACTAAACACAAAAGAAAATAATCAAACTCACGCCTACATCTCCTTCGTCCTTAATTATTGTCTCCTTCAATGAGCTTAAAAAACAAAATATTAATATACAAGACAATCATCATCCCCCTTTGGTCATATGCCATTCAAATCTGGGGCCAAGCCAAACCATCTAACATAAGACCCATTCAAGCTTTCCAGTCTATATGTCAGAGACAAATAACTGGAGCCCTATGGTTTATATGACCAACGACGCACTTCACAAGAATCTTCAAATGCCAACAGTAAATGAAATAGCAACTCGATACTACAAAAAATTCCATTCCAAACTTTATTTAAACCAAAACCCTCTTATTTCCCGCATGTCCTCTATAACCGTCCCCAGCAATCCTCCAAGGAGATTAAAAAGAAAATGGCCGAGAGACGCCCTTACCTAACAAAAAAAAAAAAAAATTGTTATTAAAAACAATTAAAAAAAAAAACAGCTCTCCACGAACCCATCAAATTAAATAGGAGGTACTGTTAATGGATTGTTTCTCCCCTCAATTCATTCAAGATATATGTAGGTACTACTAATTTTACTATCAAATTTACTTATTGTGCTTTTTTTTGTACAGATTGTTAATATAGCTTTTATATAATAAAAATAAAATAAAATAAAAAAAAACTAGTTAAATTATTAAATTAATTAAAAAAGTTATTAATCAAGTTAAAAAGTTAAGAAAATGTCAAGTTTTTAACTATAGGTAGTTGTTGCCCCGACTTCCACGTAATAATATATATTATGTATAACAGATTTATCTACTCACCTTTTGTTAAATTTTAAAATATTCATAGGAATAATTGGCTATCTTGAACAAACTTCATTAGAATAAATATTTATTTATTAATTGAGTTAAATAAATGAAAAAAAAAATATATATATATATACATACAAAAAGAAAACTAAGAATTGTTGTAGCAGGGATTTTGATTATTTTCATGCATTTTTTTTCTGGTGTAATCAATCTTAGCCCAGTATTTAAGCGAATAATATAATATTAGCGAATACTATAAATAATTTTTTTTAATATAATTTTTGAATTTTTATTAAAATTGTGTTAAATTTGAATTCAGTGATATATTATTGTACACGAAAAACAATTTTGAGCAGAAACGAGTAGTCTCTCAGTTTATGTCATTGTATAAGTACATTTTATGATATGTTTTTTGATATCATTATTAAAGTAATTTATTTTACTATTAATATTATGAACTATAGTAGACTGATTAAATTTTTCCAAACATTTTGCATTTATTATATTATTTTATTTTAACTTTTAATTCAATATCACCTCGCCATAAATCAATGTGAATAATCATATAATATAAATAATAAGTTAATTCCTTAATTCTTTTTTTTTCGTATTTCCTGATTATTAAAATAAGTACTGAAAAAAATTACTTTTGATCCCCCCCCCCTCTTAAAGTACCTACTGCATCTTATATTTTATAAAAAAACTACACTCCAAGTTAAAAACGTAGGCATTTTACTGTCCCAAAAAGTGATGACAAATAAAAAAAAAACCAACATAATATTGTGAAATTAATACATTTATCATTCCACTTGGATAATAAAATAAGAAGTCATATAAATACATAAATATTCTACTCAACGAATCATTTAAAATTTCACATACCTAATTGCTTAGAAACATACACCTAAAAATTAATGACCGGTTTTAAAAAAATACAATATACTAATTTATTCGTAATAACATAAAAGGATCGGTAATTAATGTTCAAATTAATTCACTACTTGACTCTACAAATATCGGTTTTACCGGAAAAATATTCAATTTAAAAAAGGATTGTTAAAAATCTTAATTTTTTTTAGAATAAACAAAATTACAATTACAATTCGAAAATATACATGCTAATATTTACCATACGTATATAAATTAAAAATTAATTGTGATATTATATAATATTTCACGTATAATAATAAATGTATTTTTTTCGTTTAAAAAGCAGCATTTTGTTTTTTCATCGGTGTTTATACCAAAAAAATTTCAAGACTTGTATTATATAAATCAAAAAATAATTATAATTTGAACAATTTTTTGATTATAGCCTGTATATAATAATAATATTATTATGGTCTTATATACCGGTATGTATATATACTGCAGATTGCCATCACGATCGGTAAGTAATCCGACCTAAAAATATTAAAAATGGAAGTCCGTATCAATTTTTTCGTCCAAATCGAATCAACTATCAAATCGAACGTCCTCTATATATATATGTGTGTGTGTGTGTGTATATCGTATATAATAATATAATAACACACACACACACACACACACACATATTATATATATATATATAATAAATAATTCAGGTTTAACGTAATAGTATTTTTTTTTTCCAAAACGATTTCGCAATTCCGCGAGAAGATTTCGCGTTATTATTATTATTTCTCGGACAAGCTAAGCCCCCCGAGCTATTTCTATTTATGCGAAATCCGATATCTGCGTATAAAATAATATAATATATTATGCACACACACACACACACATACATCTGATGCCATTGTATTATCGCGGTACCGCGCGCGTACGACGCCGTTCGTTTCAAACATTTAATTACAGCTGCGGGTATGCAAACAATAAATTATGTATTACACATTTTAAAACAACGAAAACCTGTCTCATATATACATATACACGCAGTGCGTATGTATAATAATATAATGACGTATAGGTAAGCGCGCTCATATAATACCGTATCGCGACGTGTGCCAGATTCGCGCGGGCTCGCGTGTGTATGTGTGTGTGTGTGTGTGTGGAGGCCCCGGGACCGATACCACAACAATAATATTATTACACGATCGCCGATACGAGAGCATAATATTATAATAATAATAATATGTTATGTGTATAGGTAGGCTTATCGATATTACGAGTGCATGCCCAGGTCGTTTTCCCGTGTAGTGTTTTATACGTTTTAAGTACCTATACCGCGGGACCGGATTAATAGAATTGTAGGCCCTGGGGCCTAGGCAAAGCCGTGACTGGAGGAGGGTCCAGGGGTCTGGACCCCCAAGATTTTATTAAAAATAGAAATATTTTACAGTGACGAATAAAGCTGATTGACTAAACATTTTCAGTATTTATATTTAAAAAAAAATGTTGAACCCCCCTCTGCAATTTTTTTCAGTTGCAGACTTGCCCCTAGGCACAGTGCTTTCAATTTCTATGGGCTTATACAGCACTGCGGTGTCCGGTATTTATAAATGGGTATAAGACCTTCTGTTTAGGAGAGAAAGTTTTGAATTTCGATGTTAATCCTTTAAAAACAAAAAAATCAAATCTAAACTTTTATATGATAATAATTTTAATAAATCTTAAAAACAATTAATTTTGCTCAGTCTACAAATATATAGAAAATTAAATTGTTAAAACCAAAAAAAAAAACTTATTTTACACCGCAATTCGAATATTTCTTTATCTCTTGTATTGAAGTATCAAACAAGATAATTGTAACAAAAAAAAAGCGGGTAAGTGAGTATCGCTCTGCTGTACATTAGGGGGTGGGGTGGACCTCGGACTAAGGTAGGTTAAATTTGAATGCAATGATAGGTATCATTGTATACGAAAAACGATTCTGAACGGAGATGATTTGTCAGTCTGGGATATATTATATTTAAATATTGTCATATATTCTATTTTGAAACAAATTCAGAAATTCAAACATTTAAGTTTCAAAAAGTTTTTAAACTTCAAGATCTTACGTTTGATAATTTTTTAAAAATAACAAAAATCGAAAATTATTTATTAGTAAAACGTAATTTTACACGTGTATGTTTGATTTTAAATTAAAATTAAAACTTTAAACACTCGTAAAATTTTTTAAATTGAATAATCCTCAAACTTTTTTATAATTATTCTAAGCTTAACTTATGGACAACATAGTATTAAATTTTCAAATCTTAGCTTTTGATAGTAAAATATTTATAAATTTTTAAATACCAAATAGTGAAAAATATTCATGATTTTGACGAATTTTTGTCAATATTTGAACTTCAAATGCTAATAAAAAAAAATTGTGCCTATGTATTTTTATAATTTTTGAATGAAAGTTAGAACAAGTATGTGGACCCTTCAATTAAATTTTCAAGTGATTTGTCCCAGCTAAATTTTTTTTATCAACATTTATAAAAAAAAAATAAAAAAAAATTGAAAATTTCAATTGTCTATAAATAGCTCAAAAAAAGTCAAAATATTTTGAAAATCAAATCACGTAAAGAAAATGGCAATCTAAATAACTAGTAAAATTTTCAAGTATTTACGACTTATATTGTTTGAATAACAACAAATATCAAAAATCGTTTGAGGCTAAACCGTTATTTAACGCGGTTTTGTAAAAATTTAAAATTCAAACCCTCATAAAATTTTTTGTCTGAATCCGGTAGAGTTTTTTTTACAGATATTTGAAGAAAAATTTATGGAGAACCTTGTACCAAATTTTCAAAACTTAGTTATAAAAGGAAAAAATTTTACGATTTTACAACCACAAAATTACTTGTAAATTTTCGCAATTTTGACATATTTCGTATAAATTCAAACTTTAAACACTTATAAAAAAAAATTGGGACTAACGATTTCAGATTTTTTTTTATCACTTTAAGAACAATTTATAAGAAACCTTGTATTAAATTTTCAAGATCTTCTGGCCGGCCAAAAAATTTTTATCGTTATTTAAAAAAAAAATACTTAGAAAAATTAAAAATTTCAATTGTCTATAAATAGCTCAAAAAAAGTCAAAATTCTTTGAAAATTTAACTGTGTATGGAGAACGCTAATATAAACATTTGGTGAAAATTTCAAGTATTTACATCGATTAGTTTTTGAGTAATAACAAAATAAAAATTTGATTTTGACGAAAACTGGTTGTGCGTAAAAAATCCCGTTTTTTCCGTAATTTTTGTAAGGTTTTTCCCGACTCATTTAAAAAATATTGAAAATGTTTAACTTTTGACCCCCCAAAGTACCAACTAGATCCGATTTCCTTTTCAAAGAGGGGCTGAAGTCAAAAATCGAAGCATTTTTATTGCCCCAAATGTTGTCGACAGACACAAAAAAAAAACAAAAAAAAAAAAACACACATCATTGTAAAATCAATACATTCATCACTCCGTTCAGAATCTAAAATAGTAGCCACACATTTTATTTTTGTTGGCCCTGGGCACAGTGCCTATAGTGTCTATGATGCGTTAATACGACCCTGCCTATACCTACACTAGCTGGCCTCGTGATGGGTCCGTCTCGGCCAGGGTTGAGACCAAACCGACTTTTCTATCGTTTTCCTTTTCACTCCGGTTGAAATATAATATAATACAAACACAAATTAAAATGATTAATTTCACAGATTCCCATTTCTTAATATCGGTGAACGCGAAAAAAAACCGGGAGACGGGTTATTCGGCGACCGCTGAAAAGCCGACGTAAATCCGGCACCGTCGAGTTTTATATCATCGTATTCACATCAAAAATATGTCCAGGATTAAAAACATCAAATCGCAAATGTTAATCATTGTAATTGCGTGTCCGCGAGTATGTTTGTTCTTTTTTCATTAAACATATATTTTTTAAACATTTTTGTGTTCCACATTTTTTACTAATTACAATAATGATGCAATTATTTTATTATATAATATGTATAACAATATATGATGGCAGCCGTTTTAATAAATAATAAAAATTGAAAAAATATATATATAAGTATAGTTACTTATTGTATACCTATGTAATCTGCAACACCCAAAAATATGTGAAATCAAAAACGTAATTAATTATGACTAGTAGCCGTTATATTATGCGCCTGTATAGTATATTATATAACATGATTATTGTATAACACTGTGACTTTTAAAGTTTTAACTGATTATACATTTATAATATCAAATATATACACATAATAAAATTTCAGTTTTTTGTCTTACTGATTTTGTCGCGCACCGTCAACTCGCGAAAAATCGTCTCATTTATGTTTCTAGCAGGAGACAAAATCATAGTACAGTTTTATATCAGATGTATTATTTTTCAATTTTCATTAACGTTTAAATAATATGTTGCACGAGTATACAAACTATAATATCGATCCGTCTGTAAATCCGTTGACACAAATCTAGAATACAAAACGAACATTTGGATAGCGCTTGATTTCCGGACCAGCTTAAACCCACGAAATACTCGAATATCCGGTCGCTTATTGTATATACAGGGTGATTCACCTGCAAATACGCTTAACCCCTATTTTCCCCGTCGATAATACATTACGATAATTATCACAAATTTATTCGTATTTAGATTTTTAAATTTTAAATTATAATTACTTAATAACCACACATTCAGATAAATACTCTTACTTGAAATTTTAATATATACTTTAAGAAGTGCCGTGTAGCGTACTTAATTATTTTTTTTAATAAGAACCAAACTTTTTTGCTTAAAGTTGTTATGCAGATGATTTTTTTGAAAATTATATAAACATAGTAAGTACCTACTTAAACTTGGTGTGCTAAGAACAATTTACACGTCCCATAGATTTCGGAAGATATTTTGTCTACAAATTATATATTACGATTTGCAAATTCTAAAATGAAATTGTCCATTATTTTCAATACTTTGGATTAATTTTACTGAAAATTGGCAACTTCATGGCCATTCAAGACGATTTTAAAATGTTTGTAAAAAAAAAATTAATCTATTAACGTTTAAAAATGTATATAACGATGAGTAATTTAAATATTAAAGTTATATCTATTTTATATTTTTGAACACTTTTGAGGACTATTATCTTTTATATACAACGTTTAATAACACATAAATGTCTTGTTCAAATTACGGTTTAGGTACATACCAATACTTACAAAAAAATTATCTGCTTAACAATATGCAGTAGTAAAGGTTAGTGCAGTTCTTATTCAAATATGGTGTCGTTGTAATAATGTAATGCCACAGGATAATCTGAAAATGAAACAAATAAAATCTAAGTATTTAAGAATATAGTTCTTAAGTATATTTAAAAATTACAAAATCAAATTCTAAATTAACTCATTATTAAAGGAAAACGGTTTTGAGCACAGCGCTGGGTGAATGGTGAATCATCCTGTATACATATTACACTTGTAATATATATATATATATATTACACTTGTAATATATATATATATATATATATATATATAACTATAAATGTTTGTTTCTTTGTTTATCCTCTATAGACTAAAACACTACTGGACCGTTTTCAATAACAGTTATATCAATATATTCCTTAAGATACGGAGGGTGTATAACGTTTATACAGTTTATTTTTTCAACTCTATATAGATTTTTTTATTATAATTCAAAAAACATCAACTACAAAGGTTATTAGTAGACAGAATGTTGATGACTTAAAAAGTATCAAAAATGACAGAAAAAAAAATGCTTTAATTCCCTCTATAAAATACATTGAAAATTAGTAATTACCTAAAAAATATTCATGAACAAAATGTACTGAACATTTAATTTAACGTTTGATTTACAGTAAAAAAATATATATATATGAAATAAACTAAAAAGTAAAATATAAATAAAAACAATTTCAGTTTTCATTCAACTAATAAGTAATAACAATAACTAATAACATTCGTTACAATAAGAACCCAATAATAATAATAATAATAAAATTATTTTTTCCAAAAAATTTTATTTAAAATCTAAAAGTTGAAAAAATGCCACAAATTGAACAAAAACTAATAATAATGAAATAATATGAAAAAAAAATACTTTAAAAATTAAATATATCTTATCGAAGTTTAGCAATACAGTGAAGCGTCGTTACTATAACACAGATCGAGGAGGGTGCGGATAATCAAACAATGATTAAGCATAAACAATATTGTACAATGAACATGAATTTAGATGTTTTATATAATTAAAAATAAGATTTTTGTACTTGTGAACTCTGTCAAACTTTTAACTGCAAACAAATATCTTTTGACATTGCCATACAGTCATTATAGTAAACTATAATATTAGTATAACTGTATGATATAATTGAAAAAATATGTAACTCGTTAAGTTAGAAGTTACTAATTCAGTTATTAAAGTAACTTGACTTTATTTTTTTAACTCGTTAATTCCCAGCTTTGCGAGAGACGCATGAGATTATAATTGTGTGTGCCATAATAAAGGGAATATATTAAATTATTTAATGAACGAAAACAATATTAATGTTCATTTTATTCACTGTGTCCTTGCGTACGAATTCAACACTGGCGGAAAACGAAAAACGTATTAGACATTTCACACAAACCAATAATAATAGTATATTATAATGTCGCCGACAAATTTACGAACAATACTGATATTTAAGGTACTCTGAAATATAGTTTTATCTCTGTTTACTATACAACTGTCTACTCTATACTACGCATACGTCACGAATTACAGTGCTGGTACATATTATAATTTAACTATTTAACATATTAAATCGTTTATCACATAGTTTTAAAAACATATTATTTGACGAGTTTTCGTCTCGCCTACCGAACCTTAAACGATATCGGAGGGCTGCAGGTGTACTCGCGCACAACTGTATTACCTATATTATACTTATATGAGTACGATAATAATACGATGATATTGTACGATGATTATATTTCAAACATCAATAATACCTATCTTCCTTATGATTTACTCGCAGTATATACATTACACGTAGGTATTACACGATTTATGGTCGTAAATTATTGATTACGACAAAATATCAAACCACGCACATATACGCACTGACATTATATAATATAGTCACTATTATAAAAATATTCAAACTGGAAACATTTTTGGCGAGTATAATATTATAGTAACGTCGTATTTATTTTTTATTTTTCGTCGTATGGGAGTGACGTTCCCTAGAGCTATGCACAGATGACGGTATATCGTAATTATTTGTACTGCACAATGTTTATAATATATTTATGATTTATGTATTCTATAGGTTTGTTTATTTAACTTGTTTGCTCGACAGAATTGGCCAATAAGTTTTGCGCATAATATATGTTTATTATTATTTATTTATTTTTTTTTACGTAACACCGGCGATTTATTTAAAGAAGAAAACGAATTCTATTACATTTGCAGCGGATTATATTATATCGTATGTGTATGGTTGCAGTTGTATGAAGTAGAAAGTAACAAAACCATAATAAAGTGAGTGTACCGAAGAACCGCGTTCTCGCAAAACCGTTTCCTCGTAAGGATGTCGCCCTAAGGAGGACGTCCGCACTACTACACGGGCGTGAGGATGCAAACGGCGCGCATTCAACCGCCTCCGAGATCTTATTTTTTGCATAATATATTACATTATTTATATACATAATTCATTACATTATATTGTAATAATAATACGATTAGTATTGTGTATACTATATATAACATTTTGTCTATATTTTTATTATAGATTGAGTTGGCTATCTCTTGAACATATAATATTGGTTCGTGTTATACTGCATGCAGGATCACAGGATCACCACTGAAACGCACGGTGACGATTGTTGCGCATTAATATAACTAAAGACCGCGGATTCCCGTGCAATTGCATTTTTTTAAGGCGTGTTCTTAATTCTATAGAAACAAGCTACAAATCCAGATCAAGAGATGTAGATTAATTTAAAGATAGATTTATGTTGCACAAAATTGCACGTTTTGGGGTTATTGCACAAAATAGTTTTGCATAAAAGTTATAATTTATAACTTATAACACTACGTTATAATATTATACTTATAATTTATAAGTCATAATTGGATAAATACTAACTTTATGTTTTTGTACGATCACAGTTCACAGCAATTGTTTTGTTCACTATTATACGGACACAATTTTTGTTCACTTTTGAAACGGCGAATATTTAACCATTTTAAAATAAAATATTTATAATAATTAATAACTTTAAAAAACATGTATAGGTACTTCTATAAAAATAAAAATGTAAATCGATAAGAATTTTTTTTTTTAATCACATTGCCCATTCAACAGCTCTAATGAGTCGTGTAAAAACAATTAACATATTTTCAGCCGCTCGTGCCAACTGATTATATCAGTGATATCCAAATCATATATATATACATATAATATATATTATACGCGATTGTGCCTATAATATTGCACTTAATCACGTTCCGTAATATACGTATTATACATGTTTACTGTTTTCACACGACAACCTATAACATTATTTATACATATATAAATGGGTATAATATGATAATATGCATTATGTACTATCAAATAAGTTATTACTATAATTATTCTCAAAAGCTTATAACTGACTCGCCATGGAGACTTTCCAATACCACCAACAATTTTTATCGCAGATTTAAACAGCGTTATATTTTAATTAATTGAATAAAATGTATAAATTGAAAATAATGAAGACTCGTTTATTTTTTTAACACCATAATGCATAATGAGATAGTATTCAAAGCTGTGAAAGTTATTATTGTATCATTATTATATCTGCACGCAGCAGCACTACATTTTCTGAAAAACTATGTCGTTTTTGTATATTGATAACATAAACCTAACCTATTGATCTGTCATGTTGAGTCTGAAGCTAGAAATATTCCAAGATTCGCATTGATCAAAATGTGTTCTTTTGTAGTTTTTTAAATGTCAAAGCGTCAAAAAACTTTTTCTGCGAGAAAAATCGGTTGACACGGAAAAGAAATTCGCGATAACTTTTTCAAATTTTAAACACCAGCTAAATTATTATTTCTTGGTAAAAAAAAAAAAAAAAAAAAAAAAAATGATTGACTGCGGATTAAATTAAATTTACTAATATTAAGAATCGTACACGCGTTTTATTAAAATATCAAGTGCCAAAGTCTCCGATACAACAACAATACGAATGGACCCAGACAATTATTCGTCTATCTGTTATTTGGTAAAACATTTGATAGGCCAGAGGCCATCATTTTATGTCCGACACGCTTTTCGACGTTTTAATCGTTTTACTCTACCCCCCCCCCCCCGAGGAAGTCGAATTTAGTAAAATCTGTTTCCAGTAACACGGCGATCCCCCTCCCCCTCCATTCACCTTGATAATGTCGCGTGCGCTATAAACCATTTAACTCGCGACACGCCTAACCCGCTCAATACGCACACACACACACATATTACGGTCCGGCGATAGGCACGAAAAGCACGTAGAGGGTATAATACAACCACCTGTACGTTAGGTACGCACGGCAATCGGCCATCGTCTCATTACAGCGGCGCATAAACGAGTGCCGAGCACGTACGCAAAGACGCAGTCGCATATTATAATATAATATGATGATATATCGAATAACTACCTATAATACATAGGTAAGTACGTTGTCGTGACCGTTTATCCGCGCGGTAGCCGTTCGGCGTCACTGCCAAACGCGCGAACCGGTTGACGATCGCTGCAATAACATAATATATACGGTATATATTGCACCGGTATATACGATATAATAATATAATATATTATACTATATATAGGTATACCGTATTATTATTATTCGAACGCGAGTCTACCCTGGTCGCGGTATATACGAATATATATATAGGTATACGAAATAATATAATATCGCAAATAAAATGTTTGATATACTCGCGGAGACCGTCGCCCGCGTGCCCCTATGCGCGTTACATTATTATTAGGTATTTAAAGAAAAATTCTGTTCGCTCGTAAGAGATAAATAATAAAAATAATAATAATAATGTAGTGCACATATTATTATTATAATGGCTATGCGAAAACCATTAATCATCGATCGTCGTCGTCGTCGTCGTCGTATTATTATATACACGTATATTATGACGATATGGGCATAATGTTATAACGCGACCTCATAACGGTGCCTTATACAATAGCGATGATCTGCGGTGGTCCACATAAAAATATATCATAATAATATATTATGCACTCCGGTAGGACGTGTTTACCTATAACACGTATATTAATTGCGCGCGTATATAGGTGTATATTATTATAATCATTATGACTCGGTGATTTTTTTTTTTTCGTCGCGTTTATTCGCTTAATATTATAATATACGGGACGTGTTTTCATTTATATATTATTATTATTTATTTTAGTTTTGGCCGACTATATTGTACTTTTTCTGCAGATTTACCGTTATGCACTACAGTATAATATTATAATATGGTGCGTAGTGTTCCGTATTACAAACCGTCGAGTTTCTTGTATACAAAATATGTATCGTTATTTGTATAATTATTTGTATGGGTAAGGCAGTGGCGTGATTTGGAATTGGTTCTGGGGTGGGGTTGGGACATAAGTTTATATTATCGTTATAGTAAGACTATATTATGCCCCGCACACCCCTCCTTGACCATTAAATCTCATAGGTCAAAATATCGTATTAATTTATTTTTATGAATTAACTGAGGTATAAATGGTATAATAATGGTTTTTAAACACAATATAGTAAACAATTAAATTAAATATATATTTTTCATAAATTATATAATATCAAGTCAATTTTCCTTTTTGTTTTTGTTTTGCCAAAATATTTAGTACACCATCGGGATTCAACTTAATGTCCCGATGCACTGATAACATCATCGTAAGTCCATTCGAGCATTCCTATTAAGTATTTAAGTTAGTAAGAGTTCATATAAATATTATGTAATTTACAAAAATAATGATTGTTGTACTGTTGATCAAGCATTACAGTAATAATATAATATTCGAAAAAAAGTTTATACCTTATACCACAGAATAAATAATATTATGTTTTCATTCATTACCAGTCTATACCACGTTCATATTATTTATTTTTGTAAAAAGTTTTAGTTAAAAATGATAACAAGAGTCGTAATTATAGTAGATTTTATCAGTGTTATATTTTAACTACGAGCTTATACTATTTTCTTGTCATATATTGTAATTGTTGAGCTATCGTAGTTTTATATATTAGTAAAATAAAAAAAAATTTCAACTATGGTATAATATTCATGAATTCTTAATTCTTATTTTAAAATATTTCTGATCTTAAAATCTTTTATAGCTAAGTGCTTACGGGAATTTAATTATGGTTATCCAGTTATTCTAAGAAAAAAGCGTCTGGGTGGAATATATCCCCATAATCTCCCCCATAATTACGCCACTGCGGGTACATAATATATGCAGCTTAGAACAAAAAACTCCAATATCGTCGTGTTTTGTGTACATACTATACATCAGTGTTTCTCCCCAACTGGTGTTCCGCCGAACCTAAGGGTTCCGTCAGCCGATGCCAAGGGTTCCGTGAGAAATTTGGGTAAATATATATATAAATAATAATATTTTTGATTTGAATTATGATTCTAACATAGAATAACTTCAAAAATTATGTTTGGATTCCACAAAACGTTCAAGCTCCTGCAAAGGTTCCACGAGTAAAAAAATTGGGAAACCCGTGCTATACATACCTAAAAAAAAAAAAAGGCAGAAAAAAAGGGTGCCTATAAAAATATATCTGCTTCCGACGATGTGCGCCCTTTACATGCCTATATTGGATTTTTTGGAAAATCGATCAAAGTTTTTTTTTTGACTTTGAAAAACTAATTTTCGTTGAACAATTACTCCGGCGTTATATCGTATTTCGCTAATTCGTTTTCCTGTTAAAACGCACGTCTTAAAATATTTATTGTGCGGTGTGGTGGTTACATCCACGCGTCTGTGCTATACCTATACACCGCGAGTTACAGCGAAATTGATTGGAAAATATGACAGGCCACTGTCAGATGATATGTGATATTATGTTTTACTGAAATATTGAAATAAAGTCCATTAACGCTTTATCGTGATCGATATGTAAAAGCGATATCTTAAACATTCCGTTCATCCTCGTTATTATATAATAATATAGCGTCATCGATTATAACACGATCGACGTGCCTGCGCTAACTTGAAATTATTTTCAGTACGCGCGGCGTCCTAACATAAACGAATATCAATATAATATTATAATAGGTTATAATACCTATATATTATACGCCGCGACGCTGGGCAAAGACGAGTTAAAAATTAAACGTTAATAAATTATATTTTAAGGTAAATTTTGTTTTAAATTCTTTACGCAGCCTTTTTGCATTTAATTGTATTAACTCAACTTTTAAACTAAAACGTATCCTATCGATATTGACTTAATAGAAAACGAGTTATTTTCAATTAAATTCAAATTAGTGTTTAAATAATAATATTGTAATAAAATTATTATAAAAGTAAAATTATAAATTGTGTTTATCGTTGCCCGAATCGTTTGTTATAATTAATGCTATTCTGATGGCACGTGGGCATACCAATTAAATAAGTAATTAAAGTGAAGTGATATTTAATTTTATGATTTTTAACTATCTACCTATAGTGGCTATTAACAGCAAAAATTAAAAGTATAACAATTAAATTAAATAAGCAAGTTTATACTTAGCACTTACTCAACGAAATTAATTTTAAAAAAAATGTACATAAATATTAGCTTTGAACTTGTTTTAAATGTATTCCCATTACCTATAATATAACCGAGTTTAAAATTATTATTAATTTTCCCAGCCCTACAGGGCATCATAATAATATATCTTGTGTATAGAGTGTATAATCTCTTTCAATAATATTGTTTTCGTAGAAAAATGTGTTCGTTTCGTAGCGGTAGGTAAATTTAATTTAATTGTTTTTTTTTTCATTTTAAATAAGTAGGCAGACAGTGTTTATTCAAAATAAGTATTCGAATTTCGACACAAAAACACTGTAGACACGCGATTCAATTCATTTAATAATTATGATATTATTTAAAAAAAAAAAAATGAATTTCAAAAATAAAACAAGATTACACTGCTTTAGGTATACCCATACCCAAAAGGTATACCGACGACTACCATTATTGACATTGGTATATTATATTATACCAGTCGGGTATAACAAAAACACGATGCTATATGTCCCAAACTGCTATGTGCCATGTGCAATATTATTATTATTATATTTTAATAATCGCTTTTTACATACGCTATAAATATGACGTGACAACTTACTAGGTTTACGTTTAGTAATAAAAAACAACGCAATCAGTTTTTTATGAGCGCAAATCGTGAGCATAGGCACCTAGTTCGTTGTTATGGTTAAGTTGAGAAAAAAAAATCACCTACAAATATATAACTATTTATATACCTGCGCGTTTTTACTACACGGATATTAGGCGCGACCCGAATCGCCCAAACTTGACCTTTCCGGTTTCGCTCACATACCCGTTTCGAGCTTTTAATTATTTCGTCGAAATCATAGAGAATGGCAATGATTTTTGAATAATTTTAGTTTTATTTATCGTTATCCAAAGAACGCCACGAGCAGGTGAAATATGCAATTTATTATATTATACTGCGCAAACTCGTCGATGCGGCAATCTTATAATACCTATAATATTTATAACTCATTTTCTAAATAAACGACTAGACGGACGACTATTACTGTTAAGTGCATGACGTATAAGGTAGTATTATAGTCGCTGGTAATCGAATTCCGAATTGTAGTAAATACACAATGTTACTTTAAAAAACATTTATTTAAATAAATATTCAATGATGGCAATGTTTATAAAAAGTAGAGGAATAGGTACATGATGCGGTTTCCAATCAATATAAGTAAAATTTCATTTTGAAAAACGTGAGCGAAAATTAAATTCGTTTGCGATCGCGATTGTGGAACGCATACTTACGTGTTTGGATACTTAATAGTTAATACAATATCGATCATGTCTAATTCTAAAACAAAGAACGAAAAGGATATTTTAACTATGACTATAGCTTCGACATAATCGCAATTCGTGTTGCGATATACAGTTTTAATTAATTTTCAATGGATTTCTGCAAATATTCAAGACCGATGTCAACCCAATTGTAAATAACCAAAATATATGCTTGGACGAAACAAGTATCTGCTGCAGGGCGAAACCTTGGACGGTATTTTTTTTAGTATTTTATGCACACCGGGCATATCATCGATTTAATACTATCACTTTGACTAAAAACATTAGAATGATGCATACAGCATATTTACTTACAACACAAAAATTATTTATTTAACATCAGCAGTAAACGTATAACCGTTTTTTTATGAGAATAAACGCGTCAATTGAATTTGAATAGGTAAAAATGTAAAATACATACCGTTTGCGCCAGAAATCGCAGATTAAAAAAATAATAAAGTATGGCGTATTTGGGATTTCAAAAAGGTCATATACATCGATTTCACCAGACGATTCTGAGATGTACTGGTGTACTTTTTGGTGTATATTATATAGTATATAGTGGTTTTGGGCAAAAGTCGAAATCGAACTATAAAACTTACAGACGGACGAATAAGTTGATTTAGTGATTATAATACATATATTATTGATACATATATTGACGGAGACGCAGCTTTTTCACCATTTATTCGGGCATCGTGTAATATATATTAAGTGAAAAGGCTGCAAATGCCTGTGAGTTATTTCACTCAGAATTGGAAAAATAATTGTATTCAGTATGTCCAAATATTTTTGTATTTTTAAGTCTTAAAAATTAAAATGTATCCCAGTGCAAACGTAATATAATATTAAAATGCATAGTATTCAAAAATCAAATAAAATCAAAAATAGTTAATATAAAAACAGTCAGTTAGTTTGCAGTAAGTTACCGTTGTACAAAATGAAATCACGAACGTATTCACTTCAAAGTAAATATTGCTATTTGCTATATATTATTATTTGATTTTCAATTTAATTTGTTACTTTTTGTTAATTTACTGTTATATGCAACGAATTAAAGAAACCATTTAAGTCGAAACCGATTAAATTAAATTTCAATAATATATGTTATAACTTATAAGTCTTACTTTTAAAATAATTAATATGTGTATTGTGTATATTATAATATATTATGTTTAGCACAAAATACATTTTTTTAATTATTTCTTTTCTGTATTTTTATTTGTACTGTTTTAATAATTTAAACTACTTTAATTACAATCAAATACCAGAAAATATTTTATTTTAAATAATCTATTTAATTTGTGATTTATTCGCTGGTACAAAAGATACGTGTAATTCGCAAGTAGGTAGTCTAAGCAAATCGGAACAATTTACGAACACCGTCCTGGATAAACGTACAATTTTTATTGCGATCAAAATACAAAATGTTAGTATAATTTTTAAAACGATTATTTCTATTCCGGTCACACAAAGAACGCGTTTCGTTGAATAAAAAAGGTTTATATTAGCAATAATATTTTGTATATTATTATACGGAGATGCGGTGTCTATCTGATTAGTATATAAAAATACGGTTTTGCTTTCATAAACACGCTTTCTCGATCAAAACCTCTACAGAGCAATAACAGCTGAGTCACACTACCCTAATAATAATATATCATCATCGTCGTCGCCGCCGCCGCCGTAGTCGTCATAAGACCCTTCTATAGCCGTATATACACTCGATACCTAGCCGATGTGCCTGTATATATGTGTATAAACACATCACACATAACCACGACATATAATTTAATACGTATTTGGCGTTGACTATATTATATATATTATTATAACGTAGGTGCATCATCTTTTTTAACGTACTAAATAAAACATATTTTTAATGGTTTTCAATGAGATTGAGGTTTCCTGAATCTGATAATAATACACACATGCAGCAGGTAGGTATGCTGTGGTAAACCAAATTTATGTCGTGATTTTAATGTTCACGCGAGAATATATTATTTGCTCAACGGCGCCACTACACACTAATTTATACATAATATACCGACAACGGGTTTTCAATTATTATTATCAAATGTAATATCATTATTTAAACACGATGTTAAAAAAAAAAAAAAACTTGTTTAAAATACTTAAAGCATTTGTTATGTAAATAAATTTCTAAAAACGATTAAAATATATCATAGGGTTTAAGACACTTCTTTATTTATTTAGTATTTTTTTTTCCCCCGATCGTCTTGTTCGATAGAACCAATATCGTTGTTTACTATTATACCGTATTAGAGTAAATTAACCCATTTCAAAACTTAAAGGTAAGCACATTATCGGCGTTTGTATACTTCGGTTTGTACGATATTTCCCTTTTTTTAGCGAGTTACGTACATCTAATAATATGAATAAATATAGACACTATTTTTTATGGTTTTTAACTAACCGATAAGGAAGCATTACTTCCCTCGTACATCGTCTTTTATTTAAATAAATATAAATAGTACACATAATAGTTATTTTCGGTGAGGACTAAGATTTTATTTTCACATTTGGCTTAGTGACGAGGGGGGAGGTAGGATAGGTAGGACAGGTCCAGATCCATTTGTTCAACAAATACGCGCCTTACACGTACTTCTATTTTTAATTTATCTATAATATTGTAAAATTGGTACTTCTAATAAAAACATAAATAAAATATTGTTTAAAACAATCGATTTCGTTAAAAACCAGAACCAAACTGTTTTAAATTTTAACAGGAAATACTGTTTCATTCGGAAATAAAGAATACGCGCCAGATATTATATTTTATACATATTATATCGACACTAATGCGTTCTATATCTGAATTAGTCTCGGCCCTACAATTATATAATTTACGCTTAATTATTATCGTAATCACTCCGTTTTGTGTGATGTGCACACGCATTATTATAAACTATATACACACAGAGACACGCTTAGAATAAAACTCGGTTTTTAGAACGTTCAAATCTAGTTCAAACGAATATCTAACAAAAATTTAGTGCAGTTACTCGACTATATCTATTGTAATAAATGAAAATCGTTATTCGTTCGCACAGATAATTCTCGAATACAGCTAGGCGAGCGTTAACTATTTAATTTAATAAACACACGGGTAACAATTATATAAAGCCATAATATTATGTTACTTCGTTAATGGTGGACAAAATAACGATTATAATCACTTTATCCGATTTATCTTAATCGAATTACTGTCTGATGGTGACCGTTTAATACGAAATTGTTCCCTTTTTTTTTTTAATCGTCGAGTCCATGTGTCCCGACAAAATTCGAACGGGACGTTTTTTGTTTTGCTTTTTAAAAGATATTCCAGTTAACTCCATACAATATTATCATACTGATAGACGTGTGTGTAAAAGAAAAACCATAAACGGAAAACAAATTTTTTTTTTTTTGGTTTTTTATCGAGTTGCTATTGAATCGTAGTCGGTATAGTTGATAAATCATTAACTTATAAGCAACCGGTTATCGAGCAGTAATAAGTATGGTATAGTGGCCACGAACAGTCGTCAACAATACATATAAGCACGAGACGTGTATTTTTTTGGTGTACTGCACACTGTAATATACTATCAGGATATCAGGACACAACATAACGAGGGTGACCTATACACCGTATGTTTGACTGATCAACATTATCTTCAAAACATTTCGATGAATTTAATTTGTCATAAATATTCCTGCAATGAATTTGGAAGTTTTTTTTTTCTAAATCGAGCCAAATTCGTTAATTTTTTTAAATTTCATATAAATATAAAATGTGATCACACTGATCTATTGCTATATAGATACCTGTTTTATGTGTATAATACGCAAGCCTGCAGTAGATTTGGCAAAGCCGATTACACGCGTTAAACAAATACGCTGCGTCGTGTTACTCAATCAGTGTGGAAATCAAAGTGTTTCGGATGTCATCGATAATCCTATTACACCGCGACAATAATTCAATATCGATCGAACTAGTCAATATTATCGTCATTGTGTATTATAGTTTAATAAATAATACCAATTATATGTCCATATATAACGTATCGTTGTGTCCGTTGCAAATAAATCATAGTGCCTAAAATGACCGTGGAAAACTATTGAAATATATGAGTCAAATATTTTACAAAATATCGTTTGACGTGCGTTTTGACCAGTCTTCGATAAATTTATTGCCACATATTACGCGAGCGCAGCGTAGGTATACCTAACCGTCATATTATATAGTAATGTGATTACTTGCGATTCGTACGAGCCCGTCATCGTTACGACGTACGTCGTACCGGATTTTGTGTGTGCGAACACGAAAATGGCTAATGGTGACTAATTTTTCGCGAATGAAAAACTATCGTCTTCGGCCGAAGTTGTGTCGTTGAAAATACACGATACGATATAATATTATTAAAACGCCGACATGTGACATCATGCGAACACGTGCTCGTTACGTACTCAATAATATATTATTGCGAATGCAAAAGTAACTCTGTCTGTCCGTTACGTTTTCACGCCTAAAAAACGGCTGAACCGATTTTGATGAATTTCGGTACAGAATATATAGATTAGACTACGGGGAAACACATAGGCTATTTTTTGTTATGAAAGAAAGATTGAAAGCGTTGGAATAGGAGATAATGGTTCGTAGTCGCGCGTTTGACATTTTACAACAGTCCATAATATTATGTATAATATATAGTGATAGTCGTACCCATATCAAATGTTAAACTTTTAAAATAATAATATTATTTCAGCTATTAATTCATTTTATCTTTAGTATTACGGCGAATTAATACCATCTATCGACAAAATGTATTTAAAAGTGAGTAGTTTTTTAGATTAAATACGAAATCTCGAAAACTGCACGACCTATGAAGCTGGAAATTGGTAGATAGATAGATATATTATAGGTAGGAGATGTCCGTTAAGAACGGGTTTTGCAAAGTTCAACTCCTAAGAGGGTTTAAAGAGGAAACATCTAAAAGTTATGTTTTTATAAAATCGGTCAAGAGCATGGCATGTTCAAAAGTTTATCCCATATTGGTACATCTAACCTATATTATGTATACCATATTATTATGTACCTATCACCGCTACAGCTAGAATTACACTTTAATTAAGTATTCTGTGTTTCTCAAATAAATTCCATCAATTGTTTGTTATAAAAAAACATAAGCAATAGTAAAATAAGTTTGGACTATATTGATCCGTGTGTGATTGAGCAAAAATACTAATATGCATACCTAGGCAATTTGAGTTTAAATTTGGGGGGCAAGCCCTTCCCTCAAATTTCGCTTATGCTAATATGATGGAATTATATTGGGTATCACACACTATATTATGATATATTATATTATTATCGTCACTATATGTGGACAGTAACTCTGGTTAATCTGAAAGATAAAATTGATAATCTATGTACCCACACAATAGCGAAAGGTTGTATTTTATATTTTTAATATCCCGCAACGACGGGTAATATCCGGCTAGTATATAGTATATTATACTATAATAATACTTATTACACGGCTAATATAATAATGTCTAGTAGAAATCAATGACTACGACCCTTAGGTATTACGATAGTAATAATAATAATAGTAATACATAATTTTATTATATTACAAATTATTATATTGTTATAGACGTGATAATATTTGTTGGTGTGACGTTCTTGGACGTATTATACTATGCTAAGTCCGTCCAAAAGTTGCACAAGCCATCTTAAATGTTCGGGTAATTTGCCTGAACCCCGCGGCAGTAAATACCAAAACTGTTTCTAAGTATAAATCTGCCTTCCCCGCAAAGTTTTCGATCAAATCGTTCTGCTCGACGGCCACTTACACGACCCCGCGCCTCGCCGTTTGCCGATATACGTAAAATGCGTCGGACGAGCGAAATATAAACACGAGCGGAAATAAAAAAACCTTATATCATATTATTATGAAAACATAAACCGAATCATTTTTATTCAATTTACCGGCGGAATACAACTCGCGTATAACACAATAAAGTAAGTAATGTATATGTATATATAATATATATATATAGGTAGGTACCTACTTCAATTTTTCACATCATTTGAACTGCGCGCCGGAAAGACAATTTATTGCTGAACATCGATCGTCCGGACCGCCGTACAATAATATGATGTATTTTATATATTATTACTCGTATATTATTTACGATACGACGCGCGTAAACGGTGAATTCATAACGCAATACTATAATAATACCAATGCACTACGATTTTCTTCCTATATTTTTTTATTGTTTTTCGTTACAGACACACACATTCGCAGCGTACCTTTGTATTATACGTATATACTATCCGCTATTAATCACGCGGTAAATTGAAGCCGCGTCGAATTTTGGAGGTGTACCGTAATCGTAGGTTATATGGGTATTATTGTATTACCCACATAATATTGTGCTGGACAACGGAATATATTCTATAAAGTCGAAAAGTTGTACGCATATACTTTTCGAATAGTCTATCAGTCTTTGCGTGCACATACATTTTACAGAAACGGTCGATGCAACAGTGGCGTATTTAGAATTTTGCTGCTCAGGGTACACATTTTTTTAATGCTCTTTTCCTCTCGCCGGGTTTTTATAGTGGCAATTTTTCTTATCCTAAAAAAAATTCACAATACATGTCCGTATGCTAATAGTATCACGCAGTATAAAAATCTATTGAGTGTCCTAGAATGTTGACTATCGTAGGTTTTCTCGGTAGTACCCATGATAACAAAATAATCAAAGCCAATTGTAAAATGAATTAATTAATTTTCATATCATATATTTTATTTTCATGATATGTTTATAAATCAAGCATCATTGAATTAATATTATAAAAAAAGTTCCCAGTTAAATTTGCTGCCCTCAAAAAAGTGCTGCCCGGGGCAATTGTCCCCCTTGGTTCCCCCTAAATACGCCACTGAAACGATGATCGATTCGGAAAACAAAACGGTTCACAGACGTTCACTGATCGCTATATTAAATTGTGTAACGGATTTCGCAGTAGGGCGTTTTCGTCTCGAGCAAAATTCAGAGGGGGAGCTTGGGTGTGCTTAGCAACCCCGATTTTGAAAATATCACATTGGACATTGATGTCCGTACCCATGAGATAACGTAAAAAAAAATATAGAATGGTTTCAGCACCCCCAGTCTTTTCATCGAAATGGCGTCCACGGTCGTAGTATATAGGTCACTCGGCCGACATCCGACCCGTTTGCGCAAAAATAATCGACATTAACAAAATCGAGTATACTCGCTAGGTAGTCTGTTTTTTATCGACAGCTCCTTTGTATCAGTTTTAAACAAAAATGTACATATAATTGTCGTAGGCCATATGGAAAATTAGTTTTTTTGCAAAAAGACTAGGCTCTTTGCAATGAGGTAGCCCGTTTGCGAACTACTTATTATTTTTCCAAACAGCTTGCTGTTTTTCAGGCTCATTACAAACATACTAACAGCAGTTAGGCCTTTTAAGAACTACAATCATTTTATGGTAAAAACCATTTTAATTATTTTATTTTAAGGGTTATTGATAATAAACACAGTACAATATATGTAACATGTAACATTATTATTTATAATACCTTTATATAATACTTAATATTGTAATGTAATATTTTTTGTAATATTTTAATATTTAATTTAATACTTTACAGTTTTTTTTTTTTTTAGTAATTTAAAATAATATTAATAATAATAATTATTATAATTCAACGATCAGCGACTGTACAAAATTAATAAGTAATAAGTAATAAATAATAATGTTACATGTTGCATATATTGTACTGTGTTATTATCAATAAACTTTCAAATAAAATTATTAAAATGGTTTTTACCATAAAATGATTGTAGTTCTTAAAAGGCCTAACAGCTGTTAGTCTGTATGCAATAAGTCTGAAAAATAGCAGGCTGTTTGGAAAAATAATAAGTAGTTCGCAAACGGGCTACCTCATTGCAAAGAACCTAGTCTTTTTGCAAAAAAACTAATTTTTCATATGGCCTACGACATAATAATATACGTTTTACAGTGACGCGGTCATAACGCAGTGCTATAACAAAATGAGAATAATGTGATTATTTTTACAACTGTAAATCTGTAATGTCATATAATATTACGTATTGTATAGGTACACGGGATGTAATAATTTATTAACGGTTTTTTATACGAGTATTACGTATACTATTATTACAATAATATTTAAAATCGTTTTTGTAGAAAAAATAAACGAGGAAGCCAAATAGTTGTGCACAATTATAATTGATTAACCATACGTATTATAACAGTCAGGTAAAGACATTTACTCATAATATTGTAATATTATATATTATGCACATAAAATAATGTACCTATTGTTAGTTATTTATCGTGATTTATTAGTATACGTATAATATATAATATTAGGTGTACGTAATATACTCGCGTAATTTTGCTTGATTGGTAATATTACATAATAATAATACATAATATAATACGTATCAACATTTCTTTGTAACAATTATTAATTATTATTATTATTATTATTATTATTATTATTATTATTATTATTATTATTATTACTATTACAATATACAAATTTGTATTTTCTCGGCTATATCTATAAAACAAAAAATTATATTTATTATAATTTACAAGTATATTTTATACGAGTATATTATATACCTACCGACGTATAATGTTATTATACTTACCTGTATAAAATATATTGTTAATTATTAAAACTCACGTAAACATTTTATAATTACAGATTGACAGTTACAAAAATAATTATATAATAAAGAGTTGTGACTATTACTGTAAAATAATTATATTATACTCGAGTACCTATATTTGGCACAAAAAATCGATAATTAAAGCTATTTTTTTTTTTTTTTTTGCGTAACTTATCCTCAAATGACCAATATTTAGGTACGTAAATTGTGAATTTGAATCCAAAAACGATAAAACGATACCTAGTATTGAACTAATTTACAAAAAAAAAATTCTCATACCTCTATATTTTTTCGACTAAATAAATACTGGAAAATTATCGCAAACAGAATTAAAATTTTAAAAATAAATATTTCTATACAATTAAATGTCAAAAAACGTCTTTTTTAATACTTTTTAATCATAATATATTATGTTGTTTTTTCTAAATAAAATATATAAAATATATATATATAAATATATCCTATTATTAATTTATCTTAAATTGTAAGCAATTTCATAATAGTAAACAGAATATCTATTTTTCAATAAACACTAATGCACTGAGGTATTAATATTAAGAAACTGAATTGATGGTTTTTACTTTTTAGCAGATGTATTGTAAACAATTTTATTTATAAAAGATATACGCTCCTCGTTCCATCAATCCATTGTCATGATTACTTTTTTCAGGGGCAGACCTTAAGTAAAAACTTTCAATTTTTTTTGTTTTTTAGATTCTGAACGGAGTGATGAATGAATTGATTTTACAATGATGTGTGTTTTTTTTTTTGTGTCTGTCGACAACATTTGAAGCAGTAAAAATGCTTTGATTTTTGACTTCAGCCCCTCTTTGAAAAGGAAATTGAATCTAGTTGGTACTTTGAGGGGTCAAAAGTTAAAAGTTTTCAATATTTTTTAAATGAGTCGGGAAAAACCCTAAAAAAATGAGGGAAAAACGATATTTTTTACGCAAAACCAGTTTTCGAAAAATGTTTATATTAGCGTTCTCCATACACAGTTAAATTTTAAAAAGAATTTTGACTTTTTTTGAGCTATTTATAGACAATTGAAATTTTCAATTTTTCTAAGTATATTTTTTTTAAATAACGATAAAAATTGTTTGGCCGACCAGAAAATCTTGAAAATTTAATACAAGGTTTCTTATAAGTTTTTCTTAAAGTGATAAAAAAAATCCGAAATCGTTAGTCACAATTTTTTTTATAAGTGCTTAAAGTTCAAATTTATACGAAATATGTCAAAATTGCAAAAATTTGCAAGTAATTTTGTGGTTGAAAAATCGAAAAATTTTTTTCTTTAATAACTAAGTTTTAAAAATTTGGTACAAGGTTCTCCATACATTTTTCTTCAAATATCTGTAAAAAAAACTCTACTGGATTCAGACAAAAAAATTTTATGAGTATTTGAAATTTATATTTTTACAAAACCACGTTAAATAACGGTTTAGCCTCAAACGATTTTTGATATTTGTTGTTATTCAAACAGTATAAGTCGTAAATACTTGAAAATTTTACTAGTTATTTAGATTTCCATTTTCTTTACGTGATTTGATTTTCAAAACATTTTGACTTTTTTTGAGCTATTTATAGACAATTGAAATTTTCAATTTTTTTTTTATAAATGGTGATAAAAAAAATTTAGCTGAGACAAATTACTTGAAAATTTAATTGAAGAGTCCACATAAATTGTTCTAACTCTCATTCAAAAATTATAAAAATATATAGGCACAATTTTTTTTTATTAGCATTTGAACTTCAAATATTGACAAAATTCGTTTATTTATAAATATTTTACTATCAAAAGCTAAGAATTGAAAATTTAATGCTATGCTGTCCATAATTTAAGCTTAGAATAATTATAAAAATGTTTGAGGATTATTCAATTTAAAAAATTTTACGAGTGTTTAAAGTTTTAATTTTAATTTGAAATCAAAAATACACGTGTAAAATAACGTTTTACTAATAAATAATTTTCGATTTTTGTTATTTTTAAAAAATTCTTTGACGTAAGATCAATATTATTAATATTAATTAGAAAATTAATAATAACTCCTTATAGCCTGTAGGTCTGAAATTTTTGAAAATTAATTTGTTGCAGACGTCATATCATAATATATTTTTCTTATAAAAAAAATGAATACGACATGCTTTTAACAATTAATGTATTGAATATTATCACTAATAATTGACACATCGATATTATTAATACATTACAATTTGCGTAAGCATACAACATTAACATAGGTAAATAGAGTCATCTTTACCTTCGCCAAAAAAATATACTTAGGTAATGAGTAAATCATTATAAATTTTACATACCTAAAGTAAAAATTAAAAATTATTTTGTTTTTATTGTAGAATAATTTAAAAGAAAATTTCTATTATAAAATAGATTGCTTAGACGAGCATATAGTGGAATTGCGAAACGCCGTAAAAAATCTACTGTTCTGTATGTCAAAGCTTTAAATACTCATAAATTCATTACTCATAACTAATTAATTACCCGTTAAAACCCAATGTTTATGCAATTAAATTCAAAGCAAAATATGTCATATTGGACCATGCGATTAAAAATGTTTGATGTCCTTTAAAAAAAATGTTAAATATTTAAATAATAAAACGATAAAAATAGTAAAAATACAACTTTAATTACAATATATTAGTTGTCTCCACGCACTTTGTTATCCGTTAAAAATGCCACAATATTATATAAATAATTGTATTCAATTCGTCATTCAATTCTCAGTGTAAGGATTAACAGAAATTGTGGACATCATAGTCGGCTTCCGACCTACCGCGTCGCATCGCCCACTCGCACTATTACTTCGTTTTCTCTTAACGTTCTTTCTGGATTTTTTTTGATTTTTTCTCAGCTCCTGTATAAAACTATCTTATATAAATAATGCTTTTCAAAAATCCATGTATCGATAACGACACAAAACTTTACCTACCTTTTCGTCATCTACAACCGATGCTATCCAGAAACTTAAAATTGCTTGTATTGTTAATAAATTTAAAGAAAAATTTGTTCACGTATTTTAAGTAGATAAAATAATAATTGCGTAAGTCTCAAAATCAATTTATTATTTTTCAACGACAATACGGAAACTATTTTATGTGCCGTCGGTGTGTTCACATTTTATTGCGCCCAAAACATTTTTTTCAGCAATATACAATACACTGTTTAACAAGAAGCCATCACTACTTTCCGCTAGTTTTTTTTTTCTATCATCTTAAACTTTAAAATGTTATATGTATTCGTATGTGGACAAATTTAAAATACCTACACCGGGCTACACATATGTAATTTGTTGACAATTAACAGATAGCAATTATTTAAATCCATGATCATTACTTCTCGATGTCGAAGTCGAAGCTAATATTGCAGCGAGTAATGTATATTATTTGAAAATATTAAAATTGAAGAATGCCTCTTTTACGTCAAGGACGGTATCGAAAAAATAAATTCTATTCCAATACTTTATAAAGAGTAAGTACAAAGACAAAAATTTGAAGTGGCTTATAATGCTTTTAGGATTACGTATTTATCGGTAAACTTAGTTTACGACGTTTTTAATGACGTTTTATCTGAATCTCAAACACACGAAATGCACGGCATTTGCTAATTATAAACTTGACAATTATACTGACACTGAAATTTTTCTTCCTTCTGTGTTAACTGAAGAACCTAATGGAACGAAAAGAACGACTGAATCAGTCAAAACAGTTAACTTTCCAGTGCACTTCTAATGACACATTCATTTGTTTTTCAAGTCGTACGTATGCCAACTATTTATTAAAATATTGGTAGTAATTACTTTGTATACTTTAGTTTGATGTTTTAATAGATCAACATGTGATTAATGTAGCGAAAGTGCGGATAATTAAAAAGGAAACTGCGAAGCAATACAGCGGAAACGTGATCGGGAACGAGAAGCCAATTTGGTATGTCAGTACTCGCTTTTATTAAAAACTGACTATGCAATGGAGTACCGCCGATATTAAAAAACAAGTTTAAATTTTAAACCAAAGCAGGTACCTACAATATTCATATTTAAATTATTACTTTGTTATAACTATTACTTTATTACTACAAAATACATATTATTACTATATTATAATAATATATGGATGCTATTTTTAACTATATTGATGTAACACACGCATTTTTAATTTGAATTGTGCATATGTATTTTGATTTAATGAAATTTAAATTGAATTCTATGTAATATTTGAATTTTTCAATTTGTATAGGTTTTAAGTGTTTTAACAAATTTGTGCGGTATCGTACTATTTCAGTATACGGTGTTGGTGGCTTATGCATTTTATGCAGTATTAGGTCGTGTTTTTTGCGATAGTGGGAAGCACCAAATAAAACAAACAAACTCTTCAGCTTATTATAATAGTATAAATTAATTATATAAATTATCTGAAAAAAATGTTTCAAAAATATCGAATATGAATATCAACCCTTAAAATTATCACCTTTTTTCAGGAGCGACCGCAGACAATTTCAAAGTAGATCATATTAGAATTTAGTTTATATAATACTTGACACTTGTATGTTTATATACACTTTATGCAAGTATGTTTCTTAGTACCTAATTATGATTATTCAATAATAAAAAAATGTTCTATGGAAGTCGACCCTCAAAAGTGAAATATATTTTTAGTAAATCGTGACCAAAAAAAGTTTGACCTACCTTATATAAACAACATTTTTCAGAAAATCTATATAGTTCTGAATAATATACACATATAAGTTATTATAAAAAATATATAGAAGTAAACTTAAAAAAAATCGTTACTATAAAAATTATATAAACTTTATATTTTATAATTTTTTCAAATATTATATATACAGATTACATATTAGTCTAGTATGACTATATGGATACAAATTTCCAGTAGCATGTACACACTACGTGGTACTTTAGTACTTATACTTAATATTTCGTAAATTAGTAATTATTTCTAAGAATTTTTAAATTAAATATGATTAATGTTTAATTTGTTACCTTTTCTATAATTCTTATTAAACGTAAAGTCACAATATATAATATAAATGTTTTTCTCCCATTTTTACTACCTTTCCTAGAACTTGTACATAGAAAACCTTTAATAAACTATATGTGTAAATACAGTATGACATAATATGGACCAAATAATAATACATTGTAAATGTATCTAAATAATAAAATTCAAAGCACTAGTAAAATCATTTATAATGAAGTCACTCGTTTTCAACAATGGTAAAATAAACATCTGTAGAGTCTATAGAATTTACGTAATTTTCTATGTTAATTTACCGAGCTCGCGTCTCTAAACCTATTCAATGGATAAGTAGCGACATTCATGTAGATAAATCGTTGAAAATACAATAATCTTTAAATGGTTAGGTTAGGTTATTAGGTTCAAGACAAATATCGTTGAATAAAACGAAAGCAAAATACAAAAAAAGTGTTTTTTTTTTTTGTATTTATTATTTAAATGCGTATAGCTATAATTGTGACGCCGCCATGAATATTATACTATTTTGAATCATTATGTTTTCAAAAACTGCTGTAAATCGTGTGAAATTATCAAAAAAAGATTCAAAGACGAATAATTGTCGCGAAACCAAATATACCTAATCTTTATCGCTTTAGGAATTGAAAAGGCATTTACTTTTAATAATATTGTAAAGGTATATTATATCACATTTCATATTATTATATACAACTAACTCAAAATATATTATTTTTATTATTTTATAACCAATATTAATATTTATAACTAGCTAGGAGTCCAAAATGTATTTAATATACTACTACAAACTATACCAGTTAAAAGCGTGCAACTGTACTTATATTAATGTTATCATAGCTAAATATTATTATATTATAAGTACGTAATATGTACATATGTATTTAAAACTTACAAGACACTTTATTACATATTTACAAAACAAAATATTTATCATATACATCATATACCTGCAATAACTCGTGAACACGCTTTTATTGTTATTATTTTTAAAGGTTTACATTATAAAATATAATATGTATATGTATATATATAAACAATAAACATAATATATATATATATAATATTATATTATATTTATGCGTAAAAGAAAAAAAGTACTCTTAAATTTTTTTTTTATTTCCGTCGTTTGGTTCGGACAAAAAATATATCTAATATTCTGCAGACATGAGTATAAATATTAAAATATAGTATTATTATATGATCAAAAGTTGGTGCGTTAAAGTGGTGCACTAAAAGTTAACGCTATACATTTAATTGTTCTTAAACTTTTTAACTCGATTATGGTCTGTTAATTTTATGATTAACTTAATAAACTCAACTATAGTTAAAGAATCCATTGTAACGACTTCGCTATTTGCAGTTAATTAAAAATTAAATAAACGTTAAGTTAAAGTCATATTTATACTTAATATATTGACTAATAAATCAAAAAATATTCTCATCATTATGTTTTTCTCTAAAAATAAATTTATTCACGTATTGTTTTTGTTTTTTAATTTTTTGTGTTAGAACAATATTCAAGCATTTATACTTTAATATCATTTTTCACGTTCTTAAATCAAAAAAGTTGTTGCTAATATATTAAAACGTATATTATATAGTACAAGGCTATAATTTATAAGAATAATAGTCCTTTAAAATGGTTTTAAAAAATATAAATTGGATTTAATATTTGATCTATTACTTATTAGATTCAATTAAATTGTTTTACAAACGTTTTACGAAATGCCAATAGATTAATATTAATGACTATAGTTTTAAAATAGTCATATAATAGCTTCCAAATCTATTTTTATTTTTCCAAACCAATTAACATGAACCTATTATTCTAAGCACACAAAGTTAAATAACTCAAAAACAACTAATTAATGTTTAATAATTTATCTGATATAAACGTGCTACAACAGTTAATTGCTAGTTTTCAATAAGAGGGAACAGCCTATGTATAATGACGTGATACATTTTTAACAATATAGGTACTAAGTTATTATTAAAATAAATAAAGACGGCAAGTCACTGTTTTATGTACGACTCGGGTTGCTGTAATTAACAAATACAAAATTAATGAACTTTTTAGTCGAGTCGAGTCAATACTTTTATCCGTATTGATTTTAAACTTTTAGAGAATGGTATAATATATTGTTGTTTGATATTTATTAATTGGTAGCTTAACGTGCTTAACGTTGACATAACTTAATTAACTTACGATAATTGTTTTCATTATCTCGTGCTCCTTTGATTACAATACAACGCTATAGTATAATAATATGCAATGATATATCTTTGATATTTTGCGATCGTTTTATCAACAATATATAGTACGAGTACACTAAAATATCGTGTCGATATTATTGTTTTAAATTATTAATACGACAAAACGGTGGTATATTTCACTACACATTATTTTACAACGCACCCACCAGTTTATTATAATGTTATATCTCTCGGCGAATCATTTTGGCACCGTACGATATATATATATATATATATATATAAGTGCTACACCAGACGATAATGTCGAACGTTTTTAAACGCTAATAGTTTACGCATGTAAATTATATTATTTATAACATTTTATTTTGTTGTGCTATGCTAAGTGTCCGTCAATCACCGCCGTCACAGCCGTTCGCCCTGTGCGCGCAATCAATAACTTACCGATGGCAAATCACGATAACGCGCGCGATATAATATTATAATATACCTATAACATGACATGCATACGTTTGCATTAGCGGGTGGTGTTGAGATCGTGCGAGAAATCGAACTTTGTTCGTAGAAAAAAAAATGCTTATCAGACGATAAAATATGACGTGGTCTCCTACGAGTTCGTTTTTAAAGAAATTATTAAACATATACCATGAGATACACCTTTCTACGGATATAAGATAAATTGTGTTTGAAAATAAAATCCTTATTAAAGTATTATGCTATATTATGGTAGTTCGCAGGCTACAATCTTCACAAGAGAAGCGCTGTTAGTATTAAGAATATTACTAGACGTACGAGATTAGATATAAACAAGAGCACCTGCAGGGCCGTTCTTAGCGGAGGGTGTGGGGGGTGTGATATATCCATATTTATTATTTACTATTAAATACTCATAAAATTTTAAGTTGTATATTTTCATTTTACATACTTTATATAATATATATATATATATACTGCTGTAAGTGCTGAACTGCCGACCAATACCAAAAAAATGTTCTTTGACGTTATGTATTGGTGAAAAGTTATAAATACTGAATATGTATTTCTATATATTTATGAGATGTATATAATAAATAATAATGATAATAAAATAATTCGAGCGGAACGAGAAAACATTTTTTTTAGAGTTGGCAAATTATTGAATCAAACCCCCCTATGATTTGTCTTTCAGGATAGCCCTGAGCACCTGTATAGGCGTTTGTAGAAATCGAAAAGACGTTCTTATGATTGTTGATTATGTTAATTGGAAATAATTATTTAAGACGATGAGATACATAGGCGGGCGATGCCCGTTTCCACCAAAGGTGTACCTTTCCCTTTTCCACCAATACCCGTTTCCATCAAAAGTAGACCTTTCCCTTTTCCACCAATATACATTTCCACCAAATAAAATAAAAAAATAAAAAACGATATAATAATTATTATAGTATAATTGTAAATAGTCAAATATAAAAATGTGAAATAAACGATATAACAGTTATTATGGTATAAATTGTAAATCGTCAAATATAAAAAATTAAAAAATTAAATAAAATAGTTATACTATGGTATAATTGTATATGGTCAGACATAAAAATTTGAAAAAAATCGATATATAATAATTATTATAGTATAAATTGTAAATGGTCAAATATAAAAATTTAAAAAAATGATATGTTATGGTATACGATACCTTAGTCATGTAAATTGTAACTATATATACAGTTAGTTGATATTTTTTTTTTTAAAATAGGATATACTTTTCACAAAATCGTACCTGAAATTTAATAAATTAATTTAAAAAATTTAAAATTGTTTAGTATTAGTGTTTTGTTTCCACGTTTACTTTCAATCACTTTTGCCATCACAGAATTATAAATTTTAAAAATTACGTTTTATTTTAACATACACGCAGTTGTAATGCACTATTTAAACTGTGCAATCTTTTCACTTGTTCGTAAAATACATAGATATTCTACGATTGAAAAAAAATATCAACCAATTATATATATATATGAGTAGGTACAATATATACATAGCTAAATACACTAATATATCATTTTTTTTCAATCCAGAATTAGTATTTTTAATAAACTTATTACTGTATTAAAAGTTTTAATATAAGCATATACTATACAAATTATTTTGGTAAATTAACCAAACAATTATAGGAGGATCTTATTTGGTGGAAACATAAATCGGTGGAAAAGGGAAGATACACTTTTGGTGGAAACGGGTATTGGTGGAAAAGGGAAAGGTCTACTTTTGGTGGAAACGTGTTACGCCCACATAGGCATAGCTAGATGGCAGGAATAGAGTATTATATTCTCCGACCATAATATATATAATAGCAAAAAGTGTAAATTAAAATAAAACGGGTCAAAAGGTGTGCTTTGATTAGAAAACCAGTGAGTTGTCATCTCTGTTGTTTAATATTTTTATTGAAAGTGCCATTAAAAATACCAAATCAAAAATGAAATTATGTAGATCAAAGGAAACAAATCTAAAGAATACAAAGAAGCTATTATTTTGAACACGATGCAAGGAAATGAAAAGATTAGATAAAATAGTAGATTAGTTGCAGTGACAAGGCGAAGCCCTAAGATAAAAACAAAAAAATAAACTGTAATCTCTTTATTATCAAACAGGCCGTTAAATATTTTAAACCGGACAAAAGGTCAGAATGTCATCAATTTTTTTCAAAAATGAATTTTACTATGCTTACCTAAATCCAACATAGGATTTTTCATAAGAGACAGCATTTTATAATTAAAATGCACAACAGTTACCTACAGTGGTTTATTTTTAAACCAAAATAATAACAAATAAACAGTTATGTGTTTATGTGCAGGTGAAAAAATAACGTCAGAGGCTTCGAAAAGCAGATTAAAACGACGACTCGACATTTAAACATTATTCAAAAATATAATAATAAAATCGTTTCAATACTTGGATACGTCATCGCATACAACACTTGTTCTAAAAATTAATGTCTTATGGCTGTATATTTTATTCGTGTAGAAATATTTAATTATGTTTAGTTCGAGTGAGACAAATACACATAAATAATTATAAATAAAAACAACAAGTGAATCATAAAAATCTCGGTGAATTCGTTGTGCCATTGGTCATAAATTAAACACGTCCATACACGAGGGCCGTAACAATTTCAAATCGAACTAAAATATTATGTACTTCAAAACATCAAAGAAAAAGTATAAATAATCGCCCGCGAAGTGATCAGTTCACAGCTGAGAGGTATTATAGATGTCTATATAAGTATCTAATCATCGTTAGTCAAGTTTAAAGTAATATTAATATTATTTACTATATTATAATTAAAGTCACACTCAAAAAAACAATATACCTAAGATACATGGGCATAATTATTATCGACGAAGTGACACGATGAGAACCTAATAGAAAGCGGATCATAAACTATTGACATAAACGATTTCGTATGGATACATAAATCAAAATGATTTGGCACTACGAGTACCCGTTTGAAAAATATACAAGCCAACACGCAAACAATTTAATTCGATTAGATGATGACTTACGTAGTCAATAATTAATTAAATCTTCTACTGCACAACATCAGCTATGCGCTCAATATCACGCATTGAATAACAATCACCACGAACGTTTAAAAGTTTAAAACGCACATGTACATATTATACGGCAATGGTATTCAACCTTTTTGGACTCGTAACCTAATCTTTTAGGCCTACATTTTTCGCGACCCACGTAAGCTTTGTAAAAAATCTAAAATTGCTTAATGCTTTTTAGTAGTATTATTAAAACTGAATACAAAAAATTTCATTTTAATATAGGTATTTTCATTTATTCATTTTCTAAGTTTAATAATTGAAAAATTATTTTTTTACATCATAAAATTTTATAAATTTTAATTTAATTTTATAAATAAGACTTATCGTGACCCAATTTTAAAGCTTACGCGACCCACCGGTTACAGGCCATTGATGTATGGTACCAAATCTACTATAACGATGAACTGCGAGAATTAATAAACTACGCTCAAGAAAATAAAACAGTTTAATGAATACATGTACAAACTGCGGTAAGTATCATACGACCAGTCATCTTACAAATCCGTCCTAATCGTATACACCAACTTATATTATAATATTATAATCACGAAACGAAAACATTGCTGAAAAATGTAAAATAGATTTGTAAAAACTTTTAATTAGAGTTTTGTTGAAAAAAAAAAATGAAAAAACTCTCAAGCGACAACTGCAGCTCGAGTATATCGGTTTCGAGTATATTATAATTATCTCTTTGTTGCATTAATATTATATATATCACTGTAATGGATGTGTTAAATTTGAATCCGAAGATGAGTCACTGCACACGAAATGCGATTCTGAGCGGAAACGGTCTGTCGTCGCTGTTATCATAACACACAAGTACAGGCGTATAAATACATTGAATTAACTCGAGTATCGACTTGATCTTTACACGTTTATATATTCAGCGTTTTACAACTGTACAACTTTCGACCGTTGACGTACACTTTACTCTGTTTACGGTTACGTATTAAGTAAGCTAATTTAATATAAGGTTTATACATATATATATATATATACACCATATACGTAGTACCCGAAGGTTTTGAAATGTCTTCAAACACTTGTCAAAGTTTGTAAATTATATTAATATGTATTTAACTATATACATGCACCTGAGCCCTAATTATTAAACAACATGCTATACTGTTGCGGACTTGTAGATCAATATATGTATGCTAAACAATTATAACGTTATACAAATTATGATGATTACTGATGATGAGTGATGAATTTATCGTGTGGTATCTGATAGGCGTCACCGGGGCGGGCTTCAACGTCTAGTCTAGTGAACTCTTCGAACGTTCACCTCCACAAGACGATGGACCGCTCTACCATAGCACACACACGCTGCAGAGTTTCGTGACAGCCGTATTATACTTGCGCGTGCACTGCTGTATTCCGACACACACACACACACATATATATATATATATATATACATATATATTTATAGTTTCCGGGTTTCGGGCGACGAAAACGGGCTGTTAAACCGACACGTGCGCCACGCCGCCCACTTCCGGTACCGATCGGACGACGATAGACTGCCCATATAATATATGATATTATTTATAATATGTAACGGATATATAGGTAGTGTCTGAGGATTGGCTCATGTTCAGAGTAGCCGGCTGATGTTAGGTTTAACACCACAGTTTTTGGCTGATTACGACATTTCAGCAACGGATGCTTCAAATTGTACAATATTCCTGAAATTTGTAAAATTTTAAAACTTGAAATTACAAAAAAGAAAAATCTAACAAATTATGAAAATCAATAATATTTATAAAAAGTCAGAAAAAAAAGTTAGGTATTTAAACACCTACAAATAACAAATGGAATGCATTTGTAGTTCAAAGTGCATTTTCTTGAACATAAAAAAAATACAAATTTATCAACTTACCGGAATACTATCACTGATTATGAATTTAATTTTACGGATTTCGTTATATTTTAGACTTTTTTCAACAGTGGTTGGATGATGTTTGTTTCATTGGTTAATATTGAAATCGTCTTCTTTTATTGGATTATAAATTTAATTAATTCGTTATTTCTACGTATCATTTTTTTTTTATAACCGTTAAGTACTACCATTATGCCGGTTTATAAAACTTATACTGACAGAGACGTCCCGATCAAAAATTCATTTTCTGTCTCAAAAATGTTATTTCTAACTTTATTTAATTCTTACAAATAAAAATTATATTATAATATAACTCTCTATTATTCAACCATCTATAATTTATACCTTTTTAGTTGCCCACGTGAAAACTAATTAAAAAACTTAAGTATCTAAAATCCCAAATAAGAAATTAATGTGATAATAATTAACAAGTATTTCAGTTTAAAAAAAAAAAAAATTATTTCTATAATTATTATATATATTTACATAAAAATAAATATAAATTAAAGATAATTTAAAGTCAAACATAGGTATTATCAATTAGATATTGATTCTATGGTTTTTTTTTAAAGTGGTCCATAATGTTGTTATTTTGTTTATATCAAATCGATGGACTACATATTTGACTGCACTTGAAATCGTAATGAAATCTAACCTGTCGTCACCATATGGATATGATCTTAAATTATTTTTCATTGGTCGTATATAGCAGTGGTCTTCAACCTTTTAGGCCTACATTTTTCGTGACCCACGTAAGCTTTGTAAAAAAGCTAAAATTGCTTAATGCTTTACAGTAGTACTATTAAAACTAAATACAACACATTTTTAAATTTTATTTTCATTTATTAATTTTCTAAGTTTAATAATTAAAAACATATTTTTTTACCTTATATAATTATTAATTTTATACATTTAATTTGTATTCAAAAAAAAAAACTTATCGCGACCAAATTTTAAAGCTTACGTGACCCAAAAATGGGTCGCGACCCACCGGTTGAAGACCACTGGTATATAGTCTGCTAAAATAATATGATCGTTGTTGAACCGAAGTTCTGCAATTACAACGTTAGATTTACTTAAACCAATACATAATATAATTTTTGATTAACAAACTAAATTCCAAAACTAGCTTTGAGTATAGTTACAATATTATTATATTATTCTTGACCAAGCTGTGGTAGCCGTATTCGTTTTTTATACTCGTCGAATGTTATGACCTCCGCAGCGTTTTATATTACACAGTGCGCTGCGGGAGCTTGTAAAAGTATTCGCTATAAATCACTGTGCTAAGTTCTATTTAGTAAAACCACCGTGAGAACAAAGTTTGCATAAAATGCCCGTCAAATTTTGTTTTTTTTTGTACCTTTACGCAGAATTTCAAAAACACGTAATATTATATGCTAATATTCGACTGGATCTCCGAGACAACATCAACCGGTCAATATATTAATTTATAATACCACGACGAGTATACAACCTAATGTCCAACGCTGTTCCTGACAAACTAACCTGACCTTCTGTTCGATACGGCATGTTAGTCGTCGAATAAAAATTAATAGTTATACGAATATGTGGTGTTGCCAGCTGGGAATTTCGATGTTGCTGCAAATTCATTTTTGAATTTTAATAACTTTAAACGATTAAAGTGTAAGTTAATCGTGTTTTATAAATAACTAAAACAAAATGCATAGAGTTCGAAAATATTTCTTCTTATACAGAGGAAATTAATGCTAAGAAAACGTCGTTCCCCCTTAACACGGGCACTGGCTATAATATATTGTGTCTAGCTATAGTGTTTTATTTTTGGACCAACACCGTACAGCCAAGTGACAAGGACGATTAAGGCGATCGTAAACGGAATGTCGTATACACACGTAATATTATTAATTTATTACCTATTATGTATAATAATTAGTGATGGGTCGAACCCTGATTTTTTAAATCAAACCGAACTTTAAATTAATTTTTCGAACTCAAACCGAACCGAACCGAACCTAGAATCATTTTAAGTCGAACTCGAATTTGAACTTAATACTTTTTATCATTATTATTATAAATGGTGTATAAAGTGCCCGTTACAGCTTATAACTTTCTATCGCTAATATTCTAATTATTTATAAATAATGATTATCAATTTTAATTATTTTAAATAACTTTTGAAGGATTGTACAAATATTTGGTTTTTGAACTATCATGGCCAGTAAGTCTGGCTTGAAAAATATTTTCAAGTTTGATTGTCGAACTGTAAAAGATGTTTGATAGTTCGGTTCGAATTTTTTTTATGCCGAGTTCGAATTCCGAATCGAACCGAACATCAAGTGTTCGGTTCGAGATTCGAACAGTTCGATCCATCACTAATAATAATAATATATTTTGTAACTTTGTAAGTATTTTATATATATTATGATTTATTGGTACGGCAGACGCGTAGTCAGTATTACTAATCACGTTTGTAATTATTATTAGGCATGTGATACCTACATAGACTGCCTAATATGGAAATAACCGATTTTTTTCTAAATTGTTTTTGCTCGGCTCTATACAAACATATTATATTATACGACATAATGATTTTAATATACTTAAAACACTTGCTCCGCCGACTTTATAGAGTGTTTGTTATCGTCCACACCCACCTTTCTATTACCACTGCGATAATTCATTACTACAAAATATTAGATTATTTACTTATGTGTATATATAGGTATGTAGTCTGAGTCCTGAGATAACAAATTAAATATACACCTCGTCTATCAGTCTCCTGTCATACGCATTTTGACTTTAAAATGTACATCTCCGTGATGTGTGAATGTTATACGATTAGAAAATGAAAATCGATAAGACGATGACTTGAATTATTATTGTTCAATGTATCTACTATATTGCACTAGGAAGTGAATAATCCTCGTGCAAGTCTCAGAAGTAATAATGCTAATCTGTTTCTAAGAGAAGTCTCATTTTATTCTTGTTTTATATTAAAGCATTTTTCCTAAAAATATTTCGAATAATAAATTCGAAAAAATATACCATCTACATATTTTTAATAATACTGCTGCACGACGAACGAACCTAACGAATAATTTTTATAGAGACCTTTATTACACGCATGGGTATGTTAATGGCATATTTAGGGAAATCGGAAATTCATTTTCGTTTATAGATTATTTATATGACTTCCTCTAGTCCCTACTAATTAAATTATTATATCTTTTTTTCTTTTAAGTAAAAGATTGAAAAAAATCGAAAAACTTTATTGGACCATTACAATATTTATAATAATATTATTTAATATAATATTATAATCACAGATGGATTACACAATTGATCTATACCAAAGTATTCTGTGCCTTAATAACGATCTTCGAATAAAAATACATTATCTTACTGTTTGAAATTAGTCAAAACTTATCCAAAATCACAAAGGAATTTATACAGTAAGTATATAGTAAAAATTAACTGATGATTACTAGTAGTTATTTGATTTTAATTTTAATTTTAGAGCAGATTGGATTGATTGCAATCAATGTTTTCTGTTTAAACAAAACATTACAAATTAAGGTCGCTGGTTGACGATATAATTGAAGAAATCGCAAAGATAAACAGGAAATTACAATTTTCATTGCAAACTATAAAAAATATGTATACACTAAAAATTGACAATTTAACACATTTTTAAACATTTTTCATATTTCTCAGTCTTTACGAATTGTTTAACATATTACATCGGTTATTCCCCTACCCACCTGACAAAAGTCCTAAACGGGCCACTGGTGTAACGACTGTATTCGGTTATTCAGGCGCAGTATAGGCCACTATATATAATAAGTATAAAGCATCGCTAACCAAACACGTGCAAAACAAAAAACAATTTACCACGAACGGTATTTAAGATTTAAATTGTTTACACATATATCATAATATACACAGGTATATGGGTATAATTATAGTACACATATAATATCGTGTCATACGTAAACCTTTATAAGTCGCTCCGTATAGTTCGTAATCGTACCAACACTCAACGGTATCGGTGCGAATTATACGTTATTAAATCTTTTTAATGGCGATTTCACTATATTTATGTTGGCCTTACGGGTTAACGCCATAAATCATGTTCGAGACTCGCGATTACGGAAGTGTCTATAAAGCTGTTTGCCGTACGATATCATATATATATTGGAATTATAATGTGCTTAAATATATATATATATATGGGTTATTTTTCGGTTGTTTATCTGTTTAATGTTTTTATTATATAAATATAATATGATGAACGCGCACGTGATGGGGTATGTGTGTGTGCGGTGTGCGCGCGTGTGTGTACGTGGGTACTTAATATTCACTCGGGACATATTTTATAAAAGTTATTTCGGTGTGTAGTCAAATATAAAAGAATATTACTATACCGTATACTCTTATCTCGAAAATCTCGCGAATAGAATACAATCGAATTACACTTAACGAAAAAAAAATAAATACATAATATATATATTAGATAAAAATTCGCCATCGTATAAACCGATTGACCTACTTCAGAATTGATTTATTTTATTTTACGTTTCTCGTAACGGATAATATATCGTATATAAAAGTCACTAATAATATAATAAATAATAATAACAATGTCAGGAAAAAACATACGATATTCACTTATCATCATATCAAATATAGTTAATAATAAATAAAAATATATTGTACCGAGTTTTTATTTTATTTCTTTTTTAGTTAATTGAATTACCTACCATAAAAACAGAGAACACACGCTCAGTGCACATGGTAATATATATGTATTCAAATAATCATGTTATACGAAATCGTTGTGTTCATTTTCCCGAGATTTTATAGTATAAGATGGACACTACAACTTGATCTATAATAATGCTTTTTACAATCTTTAAAATGCCATGCAATCATTCACCATAAGATTTGAAAAAGATGAGATGTTTTTAATTACTCAAAATTAAGTAGTAATAATTATTCTTACCGGGCAAAAAGATACTTAACTGTTATTTTTAATTTAAATTGTTGGACGCTCACTCGTGCTGCGAGTTCTTGTACTTTTAAACGTCAGTCTTATTCGAACCGGATTGATAATAATAATAATAATAATAATATAAGTTATCGAATTTCTTCGTTAATTTATTTATTTTCTTAATGATGTGTACTAGTGTACTGTATAAAATAAGCACTTAAATGCAGTCTAAACTACCACATAATATCATGTCATAAATGTATATATAATATAATATATCCAAATTTGAAAGCACTTCCAACATGTTTTTGGAGTTGCGAAAAATATTCAAAATCCACATTGCCAATGTTCAGTAGGGTTTTAAGATTTCATTAAATATATGTTTTTGAAATAAAATATTTCATTGAAAAGAAAATATAATAATATATCTAAAAGTTTATAGTCTCGTCAACTTACAAGTAAACATTTTTAAAATTGGTTTATTGAATGAAATAAAAAAAATATGTATAATAATAATATTAATAACCAATATAAGGATCCAATTAATAAATAATTGGCACTCAGTAGTTGTTGCATTTGCATGTTTTTTTTTTTTTTTTGTACTATAACATTTATTGCTTCGTAAGCTAAAAATCCATTCCAAGACATTACAAACAAAAATATCAAACATTTATAGCGCATATTTTTGCATATTTAGCTATTTTTAGATTTTGAAACTTATTTCTTAATTTCTCTATTTTTTAGAGCACATTTTATAATTTATAATGAAAATGTTTAAATTAAAAATTAATACGTTTATATTGAGACTTCTTGTATTAAATTATTCAAAATTTCTACTTGACATTAAAAGTTATGTTTTATTCATATTGATTAATGTATATTTATAGTTACAGTTTATATAGCTACGTATAAAATATGTATATTATACAATAGAAGTCGCTACGATGATTTTATATAATTACTTTTCTAGAAAAATAATTTAGTGATTATTATTATTATACTTACTCTTAGATCGTAAATATTATTGGCAATCTCGACTAATATATACGTCAAAAAAAAACATTCTACAAATAGATTTATTATTAGGCTGATTAAAAATTAAAAATCAGGATTCATTACTTAATTATTACTTTGCTTTTTACTATATTATAGTTTAATAAAATATTTGTTCAAATAAAAATTTTGTTTTGAAAAAAAAATGTAAGTGCATTATATTTTTATTTTTTAAATCATACCTATTTGTACTTTTTAAAAGCATTATGTTCATAGCTGGTAATTGATATTATAAACACGTTTAAAAGAAAAAAAAATATTTTGAAATATTTCAATTAAAAAATTTTAAATTTAGAACCCTCATGTTTAGCAATACATTTTAAATTATACATTGACAAGTTTGATCTCCGTTCGTCCGCGCTAAAAACACGCCTTGCAAGGTTGCAAATCTTATAAACATATTATTTACTACCTCATCAGACCTTTGCTTTGCATATTAATAAGGTTTGAAGCTTATTTTAGCCACATATTGAAAATAGGTCATCGTTTCATTAACACGTTTGATACCAATGATATATTCCATATCCCATTCAAATTCTATTCTTGTTGATGTTTAACGGTTACGCTGCTTAAAATCTTAAATATTTACGGGTTTCGCCACTGAAAGCCATGAAGTCGATACCCATCAGAAAAGAACATTACTAAAATGATTTTACTTATGATGGTCGCCGATCCAGATTTGAAAATAAATCACTTATCGTTCAATCACACATTCGGTAATTAATACCTATACTATTCAGACTCTGCAATCGTATCTCAATTCTATGCGTTAAATGTGCTGGGAGTTATCCCAACCTAATACGGGTTATATTTAAAGATTTTATAAAACAAATTTGTAAATAATTTTTAATTTGTCAACAAATTATCTTACCTATATTAGTTTAAAGACGAGATTTCATATAAAAATAATATCACAACTTACTCTATTTTTACCTACAAGTTATAACTATTTATTTATATTTATTATACTCGTCAAAAATATGAATATCCGATTGAAATATTTCATTTGATAATATATTGATTAATATATAATTGTTAAACTATAATTGTGTATTTTTCATTAGTCTCACCAATAAGTTTCGATACAACCTTATACCTATGTCAAAAATAGGTGTGACATTTTTACGTCGAACATTAACATCAACTATTCTATAGTAGTTATTTCCATTCATTTTCTCACTAGTTTTTGCAATTGAGTATACCTACTTATTAAAATGTATAACTTTTTTTTATTCTGTTTTGTTACACGAATCAAAAACTGTATTTTTAAATAAAATATTCACATTAATTTATATTATAGGTATCCCAAGAACAGATTATTGAATTATTTATAGTTTTGATTAATAAAAAAATACTCTGAAAATTTGATTTGTCACCATAAATGGCGAAATTTCTAGAACAGGAACGATACACCACGCGTTGTATTTAAGTAACTAACGCCACCCAATAATTTCCCTGTTACCTGTGAATTTAAGTTACGAATTAACTGTACAATTTAATGAAATGATTTTTCTTTCGGTGTAATATAATACAAATATATTATTACCTATCCAATAACAGCCGTTGAGATGGATTGAGCAACGTTGAATGAGTTTCGATTTACGTCAAAATTAAAACTACAATAAGAGCTCATTTACAAAAAAAAAAATAATAATAGCAATATATGAGTGCTATTTAAAATGCTCGAAACGATTTCGTCTCTTTTTAATTTTTTTTTTTTTTTTTTTTAATTAATCTATTTTTGTGTACGCCAAATATTTTATGATTAAATTTTCCAGCATGTTGCATAAATACAATATAATTATGTTTGTATTAAATAAATTGTCGAAATCGATCAATATTCCACATATAAGATATATTATTATGATCGCTTTTTTTTGCTAAAACTCATCATAATAGCTGTATATTTTTTTTGTTTTTTGAAACACGATGATATTTTTTTATTTTTTTAGAAGCGTTTATAAATATTCATAATTTTTTTCAAACGTACTCTTATATATTCAATTCAATGGTACTTGCTTAATAATATTAAATATTATAATTCCCGTATAAGTAGTAAAAACTATATTAACCTATATTTAACTTGAATAGAATATTAATGAATCATATTTATTTTTGTTAATTAATATATGATATTAGTTTCATATTATTAAATTGTTACAATTTCATCACGACTCGCGAATACAATTGTGCATTAATCCTTTTCATTAGCTAATGGCATTATGTTATTTAATTACAAAACTTATCAGGTAAAAACGCACAGATGTACACAATATTGTACAAATTGTAAAAGATGTAAAATAAACAGCATTTTTTAATCAAATTTAATCGGACATCATGCTATATTTTGATACTACCAGTTGTAAATTATTATAACAGACAGTTGGGATTGAATTGTAGCGAAAACTCGTTATCTTTTAAAGTTTAAGCGAGTTTTATATTCAACTGTATTGTAACAGTTGTTTAATTTTGACTAGTAAAATTATGTAACAACATATCGATTCTGAAGTTTAAATCGACGAGTTTGAGCACATTGGATTATAATTGTTGCTAGTTATTATGTATCTACATAATAACTAATAATCATCTAATTATTATAACAAGTTTACATTAAACTTTTAAGTTTTTAGTTTAAATTAAAGTTAATTTTAATATTATCCTATTGTAAAACCTAACTATATAACTATAATCCTAACTATAAACAATTGCTTGTCCGTAGTTAGTACTCGATAACTATAAATGTTAATATAATAATAGGTATGCTAAACGTTATCCAAAACGTAATTATTTTAACTATTCGCAGTTACCGTGATTGTAATTACCGTGAATATTTTATTTTAGAAATGATTTGTATTCTCATTTATAAAAAATAAGCACTATATTTATCGTGTACAAATTTATTTTCATCATTTAAGCTACTACTTTTTTTTTCCACTTTTTGCCTCTAAAAAGAAAGTTTTGATTTAAAATTGCTATATTATATACAAAGACAATTTTGAAGATTTTAAAAACAAATCGCCTGTTAAATTTTTTAGGAAGGTATAAAAATATTTAAATTTTAAACATGCTACATGTATATGTATACATAATATTAATTTGTGTAATCGCAATTTTATCTGTCCAAATGAAGGTAACTTTCTATCATTTATTTAAGAATTACCAACACATATTGGATACAATTAAAAAGGACTTAAGTACCACTTACTAGGTATCGAGTACTGACGCTAATCTGTTTTACTTTTATACAATATTAATATTTAACAAAGTAACATTTGAATACTAATTTTAATATTACATATAATATTAATGTTTAAAAATAATATATAATCATTGTAATAATAGCTGATTTAATAATGATAGAGGTATTTGCCTCAATAGTATCAGTTTTATTATCAATAAGACGTAGACCATAGGGCATAGATAATAAAAAATATTTTTTTTCTAATTCTTTTTTTTAGCATACACATTATATTTAAAATAATAATTTTTAATAATTTAATAAATACTCACGAGGTAAAATTGAAATGTTATAAATAGTGTAAGGGTTACCCCTTCGCACATATTTTATAACAGTGAAACAATCTCGTCCAATGTGGGACGTCTAGCCAAAAATGATGTTATTACATTTATAGGTACTTAGGTAGGTAGGTACCTATACGATCATTTAATAAACGTTTTAATTTTGTTATTCTGAGTGATTTTTTTATCAAACAGCACTCATTATTTCAAAATCTATTAACGTTTTTGAAAAATAAAAATTCTAGTTGAAATAAAGCAATATTAAAAACAAATATATATATATATATATATTATGTAGGTATATATTTTATTATTTTTTACCGTTTTAATTTTGTACGTTTTTACTTTTTTTAATTACATACATTTCTTATTTCACATTCTGAAATAGAGTATTTTGATACATGAAAATCGAAATTTGGACGAATAGTTGATGAATTATAAGTATTTAAACTAATTTTAAAGTTTCAATAATAAACAGAGTAGTAGACTAACCATTCGCTGGGTATTCCTGTATCTTACCACTCCGTACACTAGGTACTACTTTAAATACTTATAACTAGGGCTGTGGGTTCTTATTTTTAAAAGGTGCATTTTTATTAGCTCATTTTTAAACGTAGCTTTCTTAGTACAAAATTAAAATCTTGTTACAAAAAATTTATTTATGGAACTTATTATTATTATTTATGCATTTATTTGCCTTATTGTTATGTTATATATGAATTCCGTCAATTAACATCTTTAAAAGCATATTTTTTGTTTTACACAGGCTGTAATGCTGTATACGTCAAATTTATATTTAGTAAAATAATATTTTACTCAAACTGTATGTATAAGGAATAAGGATATAATTATACATAATTTGATTTGATTAGGATTCGATAAGATAAGGACATTTGTAGATTAATTATTTGTGACATACTAGTCACAAATTTAAAGATTAAGTTGGTTAATCAATAACTTTAGTAGATATCTGTTAACTATCCAGCATTGTCATTTATTAATACCTGTTCGGGTTTCTGTACAGTGTACACACTTCAGTGTTTAAAGCAAAATATTGTAATAATGAATGTAATAATTAAAATTAAAGTATTCATTTTTTTTACCAATAAGATACAATTTCTTGAATCATTAAAATTGTAATTGGGCATTTAATACTGCATTTTTTTTTGTTTTTGAGTGCATTTTTTGAAATTTAAAATGTAATTTTAAGATTTTTTACTGTATTAGATTCACAGGCTACTTATTACTCATAAACTATTCGTTAGTATTTCAATTTTTTTATGTATCGAAATATTGTGCTTCGGATTATGAAATTAAAATCGTATGTTAACTTTCAACAAAGTAAAAAAAATTAAAAATTATAACGATTAAAAATATTAAAAATATAATTTTTTTTACATTTTGTTTTCATTTTGACTAAAAATGATATAAAAAAAAAACATTTTTTTTTTTTAGATTTTAAAGTAATGATGAGTGATGTTCAATCGTTCTGTATATTTGAAAATATAGTTTTTGTGTGACCCGAAAACCTATATTGGTTCCTACGATCTATTCATTATCTGATCGTATAACATCAGTCGAGACTGCTAAGTGCTCGTCTGCACTCGTCACTCCCCATTATATGTATTAGAATAGTAAAGCATAATTTAGTCTCCCTACATATAGATCTGTCACATTAATACAGTCTACGCGCGTGTGAAAATTATAAATAGAAAACCCCGCAGACGTACTGAAACCAAGATTTTACTACCTCGAGAAGTCGACACTGCCGAGTATTTAGCTTCTTGCGACCTGAAACTGTTTCATTTCAGCCCCACCCTCACTAATCACACCATATAACCATCGTCTATACAACTGATTTTTAATAATATAGTGTCTATATATTCTTTGTAAATGTCGAGTTTCATTATTATTATTTTAATTATGTTATCACTTTTAAAATTGGCAAAAAATTTGTTTTAAACTTGACAAACATAATAATAATAATAATAAAAAGAATATGATATAATTGAGTACATTTTTATAATATATATATATCAAAAAAATGTTATCTGACAATTTATATGCATTTGAAAAACACTCTTCCAAATAGAACATACTATTAGTAATTAGTTGTAACAATATTACGATATCGATATTGTACCTATTCTTGCTTTAATAATGATGATTAATTATATAATTTATGTAGATACTATCCAATAATTGGAAAAGTTATTTATGATGGTAAACAGAAGCACTGAACTAGATATTCTTAGAAAATGTGATTGAATCCAAAATGTATAGCTTCTGACATACACAGTCAAAACAACGCCGTGGGGGCTTCGCAGTTCGCACCACACACACACACATATCCTCAAATCTACGTGAGACTACCTATATGCTTTATTTACTATCAATAATTAAATTTGGGAGATCCATTACCTGTGAGTAATATGCAGTCACTGCGAGGTCTACTTCGCCATTGAACGAGTCACTGTAATAATGTATGTATTCGATTTGAACTCGATTTGAAAAGTCGATTCATAGAAATGAAACATTTCGGTGTGCGATTTAAATATTATTAAATTATTATCTATGATAAATTGTTTCTTTCATGTTACAAGACACTTTAAAACAATTTTTGATGAATTGTAATTTATATCAAAATACCATAACGATACGAATTTTTCAATTTCTGTTAAAATTGAATCGCATTTGTTTGCATCAACACTACATTGACATAGAAATCGATTCGTCGGATGCATAATTGGCAGACGAACTTCAACCCTTACTTGAATGGTGGTTTGAGAATAATTATGTCCTAAGATCAAATCGAAAGTGACGTTGACGATAACCTGTTCAATTTTTGAACATCAATTTGGAATTTAAATGAGCGAGTTCCATTAGCTATGGTATACATATTGTATAGAACGAATAATCATGCAAAATCTGCCAATCGAGGTTGTTCGATTGAAATATTTCGTGTTAACTTTATCGTTACAAACAGACTTACTCGAGTATAATAACTCAAAATCGCTTTTTTTATTATTACCTACAGGATTTTGTTTCTTTATACCTATACCTACATGGTGTGTATTCTAATGAGTTATTTGATCTGTTGATGTGAAACGGTCTTTTAGCCAATACAAAAGTATTCTCCGACCAAACCGTCGTAATTTTTTATTTGCAAACCTACGACAGTATATTGTTTCTCATCGCTTTGTTCCGGAAAAATATTCATTATTGTATATACTTACATCATTTATATTACTTATAATATTATAACATATTTAATTTTTGTAATCTTTAATTCTAATATATTTTTTCAATAGTAACATATTTTGGATTTTTTATTCCATATTTAAAAAAAAATTGATACATAAATTGATTTTTTTTATCACAATAAAATCCGTTTCCTACTAATAACCAATGCATTAACAAAAGCAGATACAAATATAAACACGTGTGTCAATATACTGTTGTAATTGAATTTCAGTTAAATATTTGTTTAGTAGAAAAAATAAAACGTAAAACATGAATAATAATAATAATAAATCACATATACTCTCGAATCTTAGTACAAGAACATATAATTAAGATATTACAATTTGAAAATACACTTTATATGCATGCATAGTATATATACCGTAAAATGTAAGCTAATCAGAATAAACAAACATATTTAAACAATATTGTTACAACGTTACAGTGACTGAAGACTGGTATTATAATTCCTTACACCGGGAGAAAAGTGATAGTCTCGATTTATTTAATATTATAAATTGTTATATAATATTTGTAATCAAAAAGTTTGTTCGGCTGAAAAATATATGATTTAGTAGAGGAAATTAATGTCTATAATATTATGTAATATGAATTCAAATCATAACGATGTCAATGCACATTATTGTTTATTCGCTCGAATAATGAAATATGCATTTATTAATTAATTTGTGAAAGATAAACAATACAAGAAGTTAAAACCAGATACAAAAGCAAAAATACAAATTTAAAACCTGTGATAATTCATAAATATTCTAGATTATATAGTTTATTAAGCTATACATAAATACAACAAACGCTGCTAATGCAATTACAAATAATAAGTTGTGAAATTATTATGCCGGTTGCAAAAATGAAATATAATTTTATTAAGCATTATAATAGCAAAATAATAACATAAAAAAAACGAACACTGATAATTTGATAAACTACATATTTTGTGTAGACTACACGTATATCTAGTATAAAGTAGACATTACCTTAATTCGTAATAAACAATACTAGCAAGGTTAACAATAACCTTTGCTCGTGTGTTAAATAATCGATCCGTATAAAAATTGGTTCTTTATTATTTATTTAAAGCCTATAGCCATGATGTAATGCATGATAATTTTTGTAATTTAACTTAATTTATGATATTTATCACTGGAATGAAAAATAAAATGAAATTGGAAATAATAAGAGTAATTTACTCGTAGGAGTATTTGGAAAAAACTTTGTGAAAAGCATCATTTAATTCATAAAATGACACGCTAAAAACTCGTAATTTTTAAATACAACCCCCCCCTCGTCAGATAAAAACAAAATTGAAAAATCAGCCGACTTGATAACACTCAAGAGAGTATTTTGAACCACTATGTGAAACAAAAATTGGAAAAAAGTTAAATAGTGTCGTCACACAATTAGAACATAAACATAATATGATCCCCCTCACCACTCTTCAGACAAAAAAAAAATGAAAAATCGGGCGAATTTGTGACACTCAGAAGAGTGTTTGGGACATCTCTGTGCAAAAAAAAATTTGAAAAAAGTTAAATAGAGTCATCACAAAATTGGAACTTAAAAGGCCTGTACTTTAATATAAATTATAAGAATTTAAAACGAATTTCGAGTGTTATAAATACATATTTTAAAACGATTTATTGCTATTTTTTTTTTATTGGCTTCCTGTTATTAAACTGTATTTTTTGATTATTTTTTTTTTAGATTTTATGAAAAGTTTCATTATTTAAATAAACTACAACTCATATGCTATGTAAAATTTGTTGGTAAAAATGATTATATAGCTGTTTAAATTTTTTGACAAAATCAACAACGATATATTATATTCATAACAACTTACTTATTGTTCAACTCAAATTAAAAAAAAAAAACTACTTTTTTTATTTTAAAGACATAGTAAATAAGTATAAAATAGTATAGTTACTCTATTTGCATATAACTATACTTTTTACAGGATTTTAATTTTTATATTAAAAAATTGTATATTTTACCAGAAAATTACTCAATGACGCAAGTAAATAATTTTCGTAATTTGAAATGATACCGCTCTATAATAAATTTATATACGAATCAATGAAATAATTTTAAAATTATTAACAGTGATTTTCTTTGTATATTCAGAATGAATTAATTAATATTAATAATTTAAACGCAATAGCTGGATGAAATTACTTTTTGTTAATAATATAGGGATATATCTTTTCTTAAACAGTATGTACCTAATGGATATATAGTATTATAACATAGAGTAATAATATAAAGAGATGAATTAACATATATTTGCACAGTACGAAAAGTGAAGCAATTAAAAGGACAAAAACCAGTATGACCACATAAAGAAAAAAAATTATTTATTAATATGTGGTTGGTAAGGAACACAAATAAAATTACATAAAAAATATTTACAATTTATTTTGTTTTAAAATAATAATAATAATAATAATAATAAATTAATTAAAAACAAATTAAATATATAAAGCAATAACTTTTATTTAATTAAAAAAAAATTCTAACTCATAAATAAAATACAGGTTATAGTATAAAAAAATAAAAAATTGAATTTATAGTTTATAGCATAATAGTTTTTATATGAGTAATTATAAAATAGATACATTAAAAATTAATCTTAAATATATAATAACTAATAAGTATTCACATATAAATTATACTTATTACAAAATGGATATACTCACCATATATTTTTTATTATTCTTTTAATTTGTATACAATATTATTATTTTTATTTTTATTTATACTTCTCAATCACTTGCTTTTCACTCCACTTTTAATGTATCATTAATTTGTCTAAAAATTTAAATTATAAAATTAATATTTAAGTAAAATTTATATTTATTATTTAAAACTATAGCAATTAATAAAGCATTAAATAATATTAAAGAAAAACAACTATTGACCTTTGAATAGGGTTAATTTATTGTAGAAAGTTCTTAATGAAACTACTTCGTTTTGTTTTCTGCATAGATATTTAATTTTGATGTCATAATAAGATGAAATTACTGACTTAATTAGGAGAATAACATGATTAGAAAAAGGACCATTTTCAATATTATGATGATTTATTGAAGAAAAAATATTTTTGTCATTAATGAAGGTAGCCAGAATTTTATTTTTAATAAATAATGAATTATTAGGTTTATGCTCTTGGTAATGTAATTTTATAAATTTTTCTACAACTAAACATATTTCAATAACATCATTACTTGGGTATGTAAGACCACCTTTATCTTTTAAAGAAATTAAAGATAATAAAAAGTTTTCTCTGGTCCCAAAAAGAGCTTGTGTACATACATCACATTTTATTTGTGAAGCTAACTTATGAGAAACGAAACCAGCTATATATAAGGCGACTTCTTTAGAAAATGAACTTAAATGGAGATGAGTTCCATGTGTTTCAACTGTAAATATCTCTGGATCTAATTCGATATCATGATAAAGGGAAACATTTGTATCATTTATGGCTTGGATTGGATTTTTAGATACACTAGAACAGTTTAAAATTGGGATATCTAAAAGAGAAACACAATTTCCAAGACCACTGTCTTTTATTTGTGCTTGAACTAATAATTTTTTGTAAGCAGATCTAAATTGCATAGATGTTGGGTTGTTATTGTGACCTCCCTGAGACCTAACACTACCGAAAAACATTTCGAGGTGGTCTTGACTCAGTTTATATGAAGGTATAAATTTTAAATTATTAGTATCAATGAATTTTTTTTTTAAGTTAATAAGAGAATCAAAACATATTATGAAACCTAAAAAGCCAGTTGATCTTTGTGATTTTAAAATTGGTTGACCAGTGTTTAATTTTAAGTTATGAACATAATAAATGAATTTTTTACTAAAAGCAAGTATATTTTCATAATTATCATTATTGATAGCTCCTTTGAAGCCATATGGAATCAATGTTCTCGAATTCAAAATATCAAAAGCATCATTAAAGAGTTTTATAAAATTGACAGTAGCAGTACAGTTTTCAAAATCTTTAAGTTTAAGTACATTTTTACAAAATATTAATGAATTAGCTACTGATAAAGAAAGAAGCTGTGTCGCTAATTTGACCTTCATTTTCTTTTTGAAAAAAAAAACATGTTCTTTTTTTAATTTATTAGCTAAATAACATTGTTCTTCATTTTGTAACATTAAAAGTAATTCAATATATTTAAAATTGATTATTTCGTTATTACAATCAATAAGCTCTCTCTTTTCACCAAATGTATTTCTAACAAGCTTTATCATATGAGCAGGATCAAGCATGATGGAAACATCTATGTTATTAGAATTACTAAAGCTAGTTTTCAAGTGATATGGATTAGGATCTAAACAACAACCGAGGGCACGAGCCATGCTTAAATTTACAGCACAGCCATCAAACGTTAAGCTAACAATAGTTACACCAGTATCACTTAAAATATTAATGCATCGGCGTACAAGATTTGTTTTTTGATCGCTATTCAAATGGTTACACAAAAAATAACCTACTGGTAGCTTCCAAGAAAAATTTATTGCAACAACCATAAATACTAAACATTCTGTGGCTTGATCAACACTATCACTTTGTATTTCTGATCCAAAGTCAACAAAACCAAAGTATTTATCATTGTTAAAATCTAAATGTTTGCGAATGGACATTTCATCCATCATTAAAGCGCAGTAAATAGGCGTTAGAGTATTTTTGCAAGCTAATATTAAAGTGTTTAGTGCTTCTTTGGTGAAACCAGGTTCAGCGTTTACATGTGTATACCACTTACTTAAAGTGCGAGGACAAGGCAATGCAGAATTAAATTCTCTTCTAACAAATTGATAAGCTTTTGGAGAGTAAAAGTTTAATGTAACAGCAAATTTTCGAAGCTCCAAGCTATACTTTTTTGCCACTTTTCTACCAGCATTTTTTTTGCAAAAATTATTGATTAGATCTCTTTGTTTACCAAAGTTACTATTCAATAACATACCTTGTTCTTCAGATATCAATGATTTATTTTTCAAAACCTTAATAACACCTAAAAATTAACAAAATAAACAAAATATTAAATAATGAATATTAATTTGTACTGATTTATTACCTTGGAGAGAAACAATTCGATGCTTTTGTCTCCTCACTTTTTGGGACAAGATTTTAATTTTCATATTTTTGTTCTTATTCTCCTTAGCCAACATAGTAACAGATTGTCTTAAAAATTTTTTCCTAGGCGTGTCTTCATCTTTAGGAGTCATAATAGATTCAACAACTAATGTAATAGAATCCGTCTAAACAACAAAATTTTAGAATATAATATTACAAATATTTTTCATTGGTTACTTTTATTAACCTTTGGCTTGTTCACAGTATAAGCTTCTTCAATAGTAGATGGTTCACTATACACTAATTCTAATTCTGGTTCATCAGGTAATGGAGAAACTCCTTGAAGACATACACCATGTTTCTGTAACATATACAATCATTAAATTATTTTTAAAATATAATAATATAGGGTGATATGAAATAAAATAGCACTGCAGTTTAGTTGCATACTTTTTTAAAATTCAATACATACACTGTGATTTGTCAATTGTGCCAAGACTTCAGGAACAGCTTTTTTAGCCTAGTATGAATAAAAATACAGTTAAAAATATGTAATTTTTAATTATTAAATATAGGAAAAGACTAATTTAACTCAACTTACATATTTTAAACGGTTAACTACAATCGAGGGAACAGCATTCTCATTTAATATTTTGTTCCTGAGATACTTCATAAAATCATCAGGTTTGAAATGTTCAGAACAAATAGCTGTTGTCGATTTAATTGTTGAAATATCTTTACCGCATTCTTTGAAAAATTCTAACCACTGCTCACGAATACCATTTTTTTTGGAAATTCTAAAAATAAAATGGGTTACAGTTAATTATTAATAGGAATTAAATTCTGGAGAATTATTAATATATAATTATGAGCTAAGCAGAAGCATATATGAAAAAATAACATACCGATGAAAGCTAATGTTTCCTTTCTTCGATTCAGCATTTCTCGTTCGTGAACAAATAAAACAACTCGGCATTATGGTAAGACCAAATTAAGCAAATATACTATAAATATAAAATCACTAAGACAGTAGTCAGTAAGACATAAAAGATACATTAAAAAATAATGATCGTTGTAAAAAATTTCAAATAATATTTTATTGTTATTTTATTTTTATTATCAGTTATCAATGTTATCATGAATATAAAACCACGATATATTGTAATATTTTTTTTTTTCAAACAGGATACACTGTATTTTGTCATTCTGTTTGCTTCGTATCGTAATGGCTATAGCGTCCCCCTGTATTATAATAACTAATATTAGCGCTCATGGCGATGAATAGTTTTGTGTGTATAATTACAAACAATCAATGGTTTCTTTGATGTTAACATTTTAAGTGAAACTTAGCTTTTGCGCAATATTAAATTGCATGCAAAGGGTTATTATATATTTAATTCTCGAGGTGTTCCATTAATATTAGTGACTATTTATTATTTCTAAATATGTTTAAAAATTCATAATTTTATAATTTTAAATTTTAAATAACTACTATTCAATATATACGCATTAAACATGACCTATTTTATTTTAATTTTATCCCTATATCTATCCTTAATAATTAAGTCCTTTAATTAAATAATATTTTAGAATCTGAACGGAGTGATGAATGTATTGATTTTACAATGATGTGTGTTTTTTTTTTTTTTTGTTTTTTTTTTTTGTTTTTGTGTCTGTGTACAGCATAACTAGTCGACATAATGCTTCAATTTCAAACTTTGGGGGTGGTTTCCGATGGAAAAGTGGATATCCTTGGTGCATTATAGAGGTGAAAAGTAAACATTTTCCAACAGTTTTCAAAAAAATCGAGAAAAACATAAAAAAAATGACAGAAAAACGGGAATTTTTACGCATAACCGGTTTTCGACAAAATCGAATTTTTTATTTTGCTATAACTCAAAAACTAATCGATGTAAACACTTGAAATTTTTATCAAATGTTAACATTAGCGTTCTCCATACACAGTTAAATTTTCAAAGAATTTTGACTTTTTTTGAGCTATTTATAGACAATTGAAATTTTTAATTTTTTTTAGTATTTTTTTTTAAAATAACGATAAAATTTTTTTGGACGGCCAAAAATCTTGAAAATTTAATACAAGATTTCTTATTAGTTGTTCTTAAAGTGATAAAAAAAAAATCCGAAATCGTTAGTCACAATTTTTTTTTATAAGTGCTAAAAGTTCGAATTTATACGAAATATGTCAAAATTGCGAAAATTTGCAAGTAATTTTGTGGTTGAAAAATCGTAAAATTTTTTTCTTTTATAACTAAGTTTTGAAAATTTGGTACAAGGTTCTCCATAAACTTTTTTTCAATTATCTGTAAAAAAAACTCGACCGGATTCAGACAAAAAATTTTTATGAGTGTTTGAAATTTAAATTTTTACAAAACCGCGTTAAATAACGGTTTAGCCTCAAACGATATTTGATATTTGTTGTTATTCAAACAGTATAAGTCATAAACACTTGAAAATTTTACCAGTTATTTAGATTGCCATTTTCTTTACATGATTTGATTTTCAAAATATTTTGACTTTTTTTGAGCTATTTATAGACAATTGAAATTTTCAAATTTTTTTTTTTTTTTTTTTATAAATGTTGATAAAAAAAATGTAGCTGGGACAAATTACTTGAAAATTTAATAGAAGGGTCCACATAACTTGTTCTAACTCTCATTCAAAAATTATAAAAATACATAGGCACAATTTTTTTTTTATTAGCATTTGAAGTTCAAATATTGACAAAAATTCGTCAAAATCATGAATATTTTTCACTATTTGGTAGTTAAAAATTTATAAATATTTTTCTATCAAAAGCTAAGAATTGAAAATTTAATACTATGCTGTCCATAAGTTAAGCTTAGAATAATTATAAAAAAGTTTGAGGATTGTTCAATTTAAAAAATGTTACGTGTGTTTAAAGTTTAAATTTTAATTTGAAATCAAAAATACACGTGTAAAATAACGTTTAACTAATAAATTTTTTTCGATTTTTTCATAATATATCCTAGACTGACAAATCATCTCCGTTCAGAATCGTTTTTCGTATACAATGATACCTATCATTGCATTCAAATTTAACCTTCCCTAGTCCGAGGTCCATCCCACCACCTAATGTACAGCAGAGCGATACTCACTTACCCGCTTTTTTATAATAAAATTAAAATGATAATCTATTGAACGTCCTACGGTTATTATTATAATTTATAACTTAAACTTATACTAAGAGCTTTATTTAAAACAACCATTCAACTTTCACCACCACCACCATCATTTGAATTATTTTCTAATGATAGATTCATAAAAAATTTTATCTTATGCCTAAAATTTAAAAACTAATACAAGGTTATTTATTAGTTTTTCAACCTTTGTATAAATATAACCGAATTATTATTTTAGGAGCATTTCAAGTTTAAATGCTTATGACATTCGATATTCACCCATGAAATAATTATTTTTCCTCAAAGAATTTTTAATATTTTATTGTATTAAAAAAAAAAATAATAATCAAAATAGAAGTACTTGTAATATTTTTCACTTAATGTTTATATTATCATTTTGATTATTTAATACGATTTTCTAAATTTTTAAACTCTTTTTAATTTGAAAATGTGAAAATGTGAAATTTTGAATTTTTTTTTTTTTTCTAGAAATGTAAATCAATGTAAATAGCTGGTTCAAAATCCACGAAAGTTGCTCACAATATTTTACCAAAGTTATTCTTATATCTACATTAAAATATTATTAAAAATATATAAGGAAAATTTTTTTATATATACATTTGTATTGACATTCGTCAAAATCGCAAAAAATTGTATAACATTTTTTCTTTTTGTAGTTTAGTTTTGAAAATGTAATACAAGATTTTTCATGAGTAGTTCATACTGAAACCATAAAATTAAAAAAAAATATATCAACCTACTATAAGACTAAAAATAAAATAAATTACTTTAATAGTTATTTCAATTAAACATAATATCACTTAAAATAATTGTTTAGTTATTTTATACTTCTATACATTTACTATATATTTATTTATAATTAAAATATGACAGATTTTTATGTTTTTTTAATAACCAAGATTTTACTTATTTAATACATTTTAAGTACTTTTTTAAAAATAATTTTCTAGAAAATCTCGATTGATCAATAATTAAAAATACAATATATTATGTTAATCTGTTAAAATAAAGTTGTTTAGTTATTCAAGTGGCGCCAACTAAAATTTTTGAAGATACAAGATGGCTCAGATTATAATTAACGCCCCTTTTATTTAGTTTTATGTGGCGCAAAATACAACATCAAAAAGTGGCACAAATTATTAAAGTTAATTTGTAGATTTGCCGCAAATTACATATAAATATATTTTTTGTTTTTTAGGTTGTTTTTGACGCAATAAATTACACTTGCCCATCATTTTTTTTATACAATAATATATCTTTGAATTCGAATTTAACACACTTATAATAATAGTGACCCAATGACACTTGGTGTACCACAAAGTGGTAGCCATTTACCTATAAAAGAGTACATTTTTTATTATAATGTTAACGGATCTAAATTGAATTTCGAAAGAGTGCGTATGGTTTATGAGTTATTAAACTATATATTATGCAGCAAGGGTAAAATAAAATTGGTTTAAATTATGATTTAGATGCATAAAAATAAAACTTACTACCTTGTATTTTGTATGCACTAATTCAGGATTTATGTCAGTATTATAATAAACCATTAGGTATATAATTTATATTGACATAGGAAATTGCTAACATAATCTAACCTACTGTAAAACGACAGATAATGTTCTTACCTTGTAGTGCCTTAATATGTAAATTCGATCTCACATTGAAATTGTCAACTCTTAAGTTGATATCTAGTTAAGTAATTATAGGAATGTCATAATCAATGATCTGCATAAAATATAAGATTGCGAGGAAAATTAATAGGTTATATTTATCATGAGAAAATTCGAGCTGAGTGGGTTCTAAGATGTCATCAGAATTGTTAATATCAAAGGATAACTTTGAAATACACGTAACTCTATAAAGTTGTTAGTTTATAGTATATGCTGCAGTATTATATTGTTATGATATATGTTTTGTCGAGTTTTATTACAAGTTTTGTCACACAATGAAAATGTTTGTTGGCACAAAATATATTTATATTTATAATATTTATTTATAAATGCAACAATATGATTCCAACAATATAAAATATATTTGATGACTTCAATAACTTTTCTTTGTTATTGTTAGTGCTATTTAATTAATTTTCATCTTGCTGATTATTTATCGAAATATTTATGTATTATATTGAAATATATTTCAATATTTTCTCCACAATAGCTTTTGCATAATATGCAGACTATTTTTAGTATAATAGCAATATTGAGTTATTATTATCGTATTTTGTTAACATTTTATTATACATAAATGATACGTACACTTTGTTTTACAAAAATTGATTCATAAAAATATAATTTATAAAATCACCCAACCTGTACGTGCGTATTTGTTGTAAGTTATTAAAAATTATACAACATATCTCGTTTTTATCATTAAATTGAGAAAATTATTGGCGTAATTTAAAATGATTTAACAAAATGCGTAACATTTCGGTGATACTTTACGCAGGTAGTGATGATGAATTTTTACATTTAATATTTGTTACCCGTCTGTAAATGTGCCCGGTGCCCCCTGTATAAATTCTAAAGTAAAAATGGTACTGAGCTGATTTCTCTTATTCTGTTGTATATAATGTAGAACAATATTTACAGTCATGATGAAATGATTTAATCTAAAACGATAGAATATTTTTTAAATGTAATTTTTCACATGTAACCAACTAGCAACAATAGAATTGATAGAAATAGAAATACAAACCTCTCGGGAAAGCTATTGAAATTATATATGAAAAAAACTTTTTATTTGAGTTTAGAAATAATTGATGTCGATATTAAAAAATAATGTCTATAAACACATTAATTTGAAGGAGAAAGAAATGTTATGCAATAATATAGTGCGTCTAACGTTTACTTATTTGACTACCGAAAAGTAAATATCGTTACTCTCGAGCCTTTGTATAATAGTTTTAGAAATAAATAATACAATAGAACACAAAAGCTGTATTTATTTTATATTTTTTAAACGTTCGTGATTTATATGTTATTAGCTTTTGCGATACATTAAAATATAAATATATATAGAACAGTTATAAGGTTATAATAATAATATATGATGAAATGATGATGGCGAACAATGAATGTCATAATGTCATATATATATATACTTAAAATATTTTTTTTTTCTTAAGCCGTTAACAATACACATAAGAATCTATTTTATGAGTATAAAAGACCTAAGTAGCGGTGACTTCTATATAGAGAGAGAAATATACGCAAAGCCGAGTAGAAAATAATATTATATAAAAAGTATTTCTAGAAACTTTCTTGTACATGTTGTACACAGAGTAACGCGCGTTTATGGGGTTATGGTTGTAAACGTAACGTTTTTAAATATTATATATATTGTGTTGTGTGTACTGCACTGGTATAATATTATAATAATAATATTGTACGCGCCTATTATACAGCATAATATGCAATACGATCGAATACACAATAATATATATATATAAATACGAACAATAAGCGCGGGCACCGTGTAAATTAATAAAAAATAAATACAATAACAGCAGTCGTATACATCGTGTTTGGACCGAAATAATGGTCACATTATAATATATTGTGTGTGTGTGTGTGTGTGCCGAGGGTAAACACACTCTATATAATAATATAACATATGCGGTGTGTGTGTGTGTTGTTGTAATAATATATTATTGTACATGGGCGAGCAGTAGATCCGCGCGATTGGTCGTGATGATGACGAATCGAATATGTAAATCTTTTTTGATTTATTGCGCAGCGGTCGTTATTAATTTGAAAAAAAAATAAATAAATAAAAAGATTAAAAAAAACCAAAACCAAAACTTGTCGGCACGCGAGTTTCCCAAATGGGCCGCGCGCGTGTACGTATATAATATATTATAATAATAATGTATTATTATTTTTTAATAACACATAATAATAACATGCGGAACGTACACACACACGCACTGCACGTCCCGCGACTCAAGTCGACGACCAAAACCGAATTATGGCGACGTACCTTACCTACGACTAGTCTGCCCGCGTATACATACAACAATAATAATATTATAGGTGTACCCACGACTACTACTACTACTACTACTACTACTACTAATGCTACAACAACGGCGAAACAACAAAACAAACCATATACCTATAATATATCCCGTACACACTGTAATACAGGTACGACCATTATAACGTCGGTGTTTCGGCGCGATTCGGCGACGTATCGGGTCATTTACATAATATCGTATATGGTATTATAATGAGAGTACGGCCAACCATTATAAAAACGACCGTTTCGATTATAATAATAATAATAATTATTATTATTATTATTAATATTATTTATGAGTATTATTATTGACGCGATCGTCGGCGCGCGCGTGCACTTGTCGCGGCACAGAACGGAATAATATTGTGCTGCTCGTACGACTCGCACGTAACATAATATATAATATATTATAACAAGACGACCACAAAGTTTTCAAACGTCATTATGCGTTTCCAAACGACGTTATTTTTGTTTTGTTTCGATTTCCCCGTCGACTGCAAGCGCCGTATCGCGCGTGGCGTATCGAGTATTTATGCAATTGACCTCCCCTTGAATTTTAAACTAAATTATGTTTCTTACACCTTTGAGTTTTAATGATTTAAAATTGGCTATGCCACTGCTACCCCCTGATTGAAATCCAAGCTACGCCCATGGACCTATTATAGTGTAACTATAGTGAAATGGCTTGGGTTTCGCTCGTCGGCCTGACAATTTAGAGAATTCCTAATCGAGGTCTTCTCCGGGGGGGAGGGGTTGGACCGACTCGCCCTTGCACCACCCCTCGTTGGTCTTTTTTTTATTACTCACTCACAGAGTTCTTATATAGGGTTTTTTCAACACACTTTACAATCACTTTTTCATATTGATTGTTAATTAGTCGATAAATACAATAATCATTAGATATTAAAATATAAACTGTTCTTCTGACCGACGATTGGTTCAGACAAATAGATAAAAAGTTTTGTGTTATGATCCGTACGAGAGCAGTTCAAACGCGACTTTTCTTTTAAACCGAGTACAATTCAAACATACATAACATTTCATTGTCCCGAGTGCATGCGATACCACTTTATGGTCCTCTACGCAACTACAACAGTTTTTGAGTACATCTGTAAAATGATGAGTGGGTAATAGTAAACGTATAAGTCGGATACCTATTCATACCCGCATTCAATATTTACCCTACAAACATGTCTAGACTCTGACTAAACTTTAGAGGATAGATAATAGATATACAGTGTAGATTCTTATTATGTTGACCCTCGCTATCTCGATTTTTTTGTTATCTTGAACGTTATTGAAATCCCCTTGAAACTATCATTACACCAAATACACTTAATACCGTTTTGCACTTGATAACTCGAAATAAAATTAATCGTGTTCCGTTATCTCGAATACACATATAAAGTTTTTATGACTGTAAGAATAAAACTTTAAACAGTATATTCAGTATAATAGTGATTGTGATTTCACGCGTTTGAAGTCAATATATTTTATAGTTATTCGTATAGCAATATATTGAAATTGAAAATAATTATAAATTAAATTTCCTTGCAATTAATTTTGACATTCTTACAAAAATTGAAAAATATAAGTTTATAATATTAAACAATTCAATGACAGAAGTAGTATGATTTGGGCGGTTCAAACACACACTAGTCCCTAGTCCCTAGTCCATGCGAGTCAATGCCATGCGCTGCCATTCCCCTCCATGCCATGCCATGCCTTTCTCCACCACATGACGTGCTATCGCAAACGTGCCTGGCCTTACCCCCCCCCCCCCCCTATTTACGTCTACACACTAAAAATTGTATATCACAAAAATATATACATTAAATAATTCAAATAATTTAATATTATACTAGTATTTAAAACAATATATTATTATTGTTCTAACAATCTATAGCTAGTTGTTTAATAGTACATTAGATAAACACAGTTTGTGATAAGTTAGCGACTTATAATAATAAACATAAAATTATTAATGATTCCCCAACATCTATATAAATACTTTATTAAATATCAACATATTATGGAAAATAAATATTTATCATATGTTTTATAGCTATGTGGATGTGATAGAAGTTAAGTAATATATGAGACCTGATTGCACTCAAAGGAATCATACTGTTCTTCAAGCTACTCCTTTCATCTACAAGAGTTGTATAATATACGAGAAAATAAGATAATAATATATGCCTAAGAGAAAAATATATTTTATTAGGTAATAAATGAATATTATATTATTCATCGATATAATGTTTACCACAGGTTAAAACTCTTGAAAATGTTATTATGAAAAGTGAGTGTTTCACTTTTAATTAACCTTTAATGGCTGCTGAAACATCTTAATTGTAGAAATTAATAATAATATTAAGGTACTTCACTACAATCAATGTCTATACTTCTATAGTATATACCACTGAATTAGTAAATTAAATAATACACTACTATCTAAAGCATGTAATTTATATTATATTAGGAAAGAATAACTATATATTTTATCATATTCATATAAACACTATATTATACTATACTGTTTTATCAATACCTAGTACATACCACACCATACCCCCACCTACCATCAATGCCTATCACTAAAAATGTATATATTCTATAATTCTTAACATAACGATAGGAAACTATATAGTTGTCTAAGTCCTAAGACATTATTATATGAGGTATGCTGGTTAACATTTCAAATACATATATGATTTATATATATTATATTATTACAGTTTTAAAATATAGAATAATAACAATATTATAAACATGGTGAATGATTAACTAATAGTCATAAGAACATTCTTATTCCTTAATTTAACGAATCGTTTAATTATATACCTACATTGATATACATACATTTGTATCCACATAAATAATATACCAACATAATTATTAATATAATATTAATCAATTATAAATAAATAATATACTAATACACCTCCATTTACCTCCGCCTAAAAAATTATACTTCAAACTACTATACCAATATATTATCCTACTCATACATTCATACCTTAGTTATACAAGACATTATTAAATGAGGTATGATGGGTAATAGTTCATACAGGTACATATATGATATGTGTATATTATTAATTATTATAGTTTGAAAAAATAGATTAGCAACAATATAACATAAACATGATTATTAACTAATAGTCTGTTTGGCAAGAACTTTCTTACTTTCATTAAATATATCTTAGCATGATAATAACTATATAGTTATCCAAGACATCATTATAGGTAGTATGTTAGGATATCATAACACATCATGCATAACCATATACATCATACCATACCACACCCCCCCCTCCCATAAACGTATAGTGTACACCACACCATACACTTCCCTCCCTGCAATGCTTAGTACATACCATACCATACCACCCCCTTCCCTCTCATCAATGTCTATCACTTAATATATAGTCATTATAATATAATATACCTCCATTACCTACACCTTGAAAATTATACTTAAATCTACTATACCAGTATACCATTCTTCTAAACATACTTACATCGATATAGTTACATAAATAGTATACATAATAAATAATATGCTAATATACCTCCATTACCTGAACCTTAAAAATTATTCTTCAAACTACTATATCAGTGTACCTACCATATTTCTAAGTATACATACATTGAAAGCTATATAAATAGTATGCATAATAAATAATATACTATTAATCAATCATAAATAAATAATATATTGTTAATATACCTCCATAACCCACACCTCGAAGGCTTAAAAATTATACTTCAAAATATTATACCTGTATACCATAATTCCAAGCATATATATATATATATATAAATTCAACATTGTTAGTTAATAAATAGTATACATAATACATGATATACTAGTAGACGCTCATTACAAACACCTTGAAAATTATACTTCAAACTTCTAGGTATATCAATATATCATACCTCCAAGCATACAATGATAGCTACATAAATAATATACCTAGGTACATAATAAATAATATACTATTTATCCATTATAAATAAATAATATGCTAATATGACTCCATATGACTCCACAACCCACACCTTGAAAATTATTCACTTCAAACTACTGCTACTACTATACGTAACCTCAAAACATACAAACGTTGATAGTTACAAAAATAGTATAGATAATAAATAATATGCTAATATACCTCTATTACCCACTCCTTGAAAATTATATTTTAATCTACTATACCAGTATACCATACCTCCAAGCATACATAGGTACATTGATGGCAACAAAAATATTAGGTATACATAATAAATAGTATGCTAATATCCCTCACCTTAAAAATTATACTTCAAATTACTTTACCAGTATACCATACTTCTAAACATACATACATTAATAGCTACATAAATAGTATACCTATATAATAAATAATATGCTTATTACTTATATAGATACCACCATTATCCACACCTTAAAAATTATAATTTTAACTACTATACCAGTATACCATACTTCTATACTTACATACATTGATAGCTACATAAATAGTAGGATACATAATAAATAATATACTACTATACCCTTATTACAAACACATTGAAAATTATACTTCTATTATAGGTACTACTACTATATCAGTATATCACACCTCCAAACATGCATAGGTACATTGATAGCTAGATAAATAATATACTATTAATCAATTATTATAAATAAATAATATGCTAATATACCTCCATTGCCCATTCCTTGAAAATTATACTTCATTCTAAAATATCAGTACATACCACACCTCCAAGCATACAAACATACATTGATATAGTAACATAAATATTAGGTATACATAATAAATAATATGCTAATCATAGGCGTGCGCACGGGAGGTTCCGGGTGTGCCTGGGCACCCCCCCCCCCCCCGACATGTTATTGGGGTCCTAAAATTTAAGTTCCATTGCATTTATATGGGTCCGTATTTTAACTAATGTTACTAGAATAAAAATGATATTTTTTCTAAAATATGTTGTAAAAATTGGGTTTTGGGATAAAAAAAATAATAAAACTTAAAATATTTTAAATTTGCGTGGTAAAACTTATTATGATTATAACAGCTAGATGTTTTTGACTACAAAAGTAAAAATAATAAATAAAATATATTGCAATTATCTTAAAAATAGATTTTAGGTCCAACTATCTAATGAAATATTAAATAACTTGGTACTAGTAATAATACTGAAAAAAAAAGAAGTAATATATGTATAGTGATATAATTTAAGTAATGTTAATCAGGCATTATAATGCCTATACAATTTATTAAAATATCTATATGTCTTATTAAGAGAGAGCCCAAATTAAGAAAAGGGCCCGAAAAAATTGTAGGCACCCCCCGAAATTCAAGTCTGCGCACGCCTATGATGCTAATATACTAAATATAGCTATTTCAGAGAAATTTTAAACATTTTTATAGTCCTTAATAACTCATTATACTATAATCATGTAAAATTGCATCCATAATTAATTCAAAATAAAATATTTTATTCGTTTTAAATAAAACATATTATTTCTCGGTGAAATGTTTACGAAAAATAGAAAAAATCTTCAAGTGCAAAAACCATCTCCGTTAATCGATTGCACGACATATGTACTGGATTTCGAAGAACGTAAGTTTTTAAATGTAGGAATCATCACAAGTTCTGAATTCAACTTCGGGGTAGGAGGGTATGATGGAGAGAGTTTCGGTATTGTGATTCGTCCACTAACAGCCAAGCGGTATATAGATATTAGATATGAGCTGTTAAATTGGATATTCTAGATGATGTGGGATATCAGTCTCGTATATAAATAAGATACAAAGGTTGTTAAATACAACATTAGTAAATCATTCTTCAATGATTAAATACACCATTAGTTAATCATTCTTCAAGTGTCCGTGAAATTTCTTTAACAACTGTTAATTTTATCTAATTATTGTTAGGGCGTGTAAAAATTTATCCATAATTATTTCAAAATTAAATATTTTATTCTATTTAAATAGAACATATTATTTCTCGGTGAAATGTTTACGAAAAATCAAAAAAATCTTCAAGTGCAAAAGCCATCTCCGCTAATCGATTGCACAACATATGTACTGGATTTCGAAGAACGTAAGTTTTTAAATGTAGGAATCATCGCAAGTTCTGAATTCAACTTCGGGGTAGGAGGATATGATGGAGAGGGTTTCGGTATTGTGATTCGTCTACTAACAGCCAAGCGGTATATAGATATTAGATATGAGGTGTTAAATCGGATATTCCCTATGATGGGAGATATATTATCCATAATACCTGAGTCACATCCTTCACCTTCAATATCCACACCTTTGAAGCGGGCTCGCGGAAGTAACAATCTCCAGTTAATAGAAGAGTCAACGGACGTGCTGGATTCTATATTACCTACCTCGATAATACTCATGACAGACATCGATAATAGTGCGAATGGGAATGGTGTGGCTGTAGCACGGACCCTCGTCAGAAAAAAACGTAGTAAGGGGTGTAACGTGATTTCCATCGAGTCTAGAACACATCCCGAGTGCTATGTGCTACTGAATCGTGAAGATTTACTAGCCCTTCAAAAGTTAAAGTATTGTATACGTGACTCCATCACACACAAAACTCTGATTACTTTTCGGCGGTCGTTAAGCAAGCGAGCTGTATGGTCAGATATCTGGAAACAACTTACGGGCGTAACCTGAAAATGTATGAGGAGACTAAGTCATGTATCGAGAATATGCGCGAGGACTTCAAACATTCAATCGCTCGGGGTGAAGGATGTAGTGATCCAGGGTATGCCAACGAGATAAAGACGCTGTCAGCGAGTGCATTAGCACACCTATGGTACGGGCAGGACGTGTGCGGGCGATATGGTAAGGGTGGTAGGTGTACAGCACCCCCTTCTACCCTCATTACATAAACATACGGTATGATATATTATACATTTAAAGTAAAATATGTATTCAAAAATAACTATTTATGATTTAATATTTATTTATTTATTCTCCTTAGATTTCTGAAGCCCTCACAACAGTTGTTGTGGGTAATGATTTTGATACTTCGTATTCACCATCAACCCCTTCATTTCCAGAGATCGGTGAACAAAGGTGTTCTAACATGATATCACCACGCCGACCGATGTCTACCTCATCATTCCTAGCAAGATACGATTTCTATTAACTTATCGTTTCGATATAATGTTAAATTATTTTGTATAAAACTTTAAATTGGAAATATAATATATATGTATAAATTCGTACTTGGCGTTGACTACTATTAATATTACAACACAGCTCTGAATATTCCTTTATTATGTAATATACCTAACCTAACTCATCACCCAGTTGTTTGCAATCACCCAACAATCACCCAACAATCACCTAGCAATCACGTAGAAATCACACAGCCATTTGAAAACACCCAGGAATCTACTAGTAATCGCCTAGTTGTTTTGAATAACCTAGTTGTTTGCAATAATCCAACAATCACCCAGCAATCATTTAGTTGTTTGCAGTCACCTAATAATCACCCGGCAATCACCTAGCAATCGCCTTGAAAACATCTAGAAATCACCCAGTCGTTTGGAATCACCAAGCAATCATTCAGTTGTATTAAATTGGTTAGCAATCACCCAATTGTTTGCAATAACCTAGCAATCATCTTACGATGACATACCAATCACCCAGTTATTACTCAGTTGTTTGGAGTCTCCTAGCCATCAGTAAGCAATCACCTAGCAATCACCTTGCAATGATTTAGCAATCTCACAATTATTTAGAATCACCCAGTAATCACCTAGAATTCACTCAATTGTTTGGAATCTTCTAACAATGACCTAGGAATAACCTATTAATCACTCAGTTATTTAGAATCACTCGGCAACCACCTAGCAATTACTCAGTTGTCTGCAATTAACTATCAATCACCCAGTAATCACCTAGTAATCACCTAGTTATTAGGAATCACCCGGCAATCACCTAGTTGTTTTGAATAACCCAGTTGATTGCAATAACCCAATAATCACCCAGCAATCATTCAGTTATTTGCAATCACCTAGCAATCACCCAGTAATCACCTAGTAATCACCCAGTTATTAGGATTTACCCAGCAATCACCTAGTTGTTTGGAATCACACAGTAATTACCAAGGAATCATTCAGTTGTTTTCAATCGGCTAGCAATCACCTTGCAATGATCGTTAGGTTAGGCGCACGATAGTGATGGCGATACGAAAATAACGCGAAATACCTCGCCATCACTATCGTGCGCGTGCTCGGCCTTACCCCTTCCCCTCCATGCAAATCGCGGTCATGCCCGGGTAAGGTTAGGAGATCGGAAGTAAAAACAGGTTACATGATGGACAAAGGCATGTAAATAACGTAAATAACGTAAATAAGTAATTATTGACGAGACCTCATTATCATTTGTCGATGAGAAACGTTAAAGTGTATGTGTATATCATTAGAGCGATTTATAACGATTTAATGGTTATGGTAAGCAAAACTATTAAAACGACTCCTAATCACTTATCTATGTATATGTTCATACATTATATCACCTGCAGCTGATATTATAACAAGCCTAACCTAACGATCATTGCAAGGTGATATAATGTATGAACATATACATAGATAAGTGATTAGGAGTCGTTTTAATAGTTTTGCTTACCATAACCATTAAATCGTTATAAATCGCTCTAATGATATACACATACACTTTAACGTTTCTCATCGACAAATGATAATGAGGTCTCGTCAATAATTACTTATTTACGTTATTTACGTTATTTACATGCCTTTGTCCATCATGTAACCTGTTTTTACTTCCGATCTCCTAACCTTACCCGGGCATGACCGCGATTTGCATGGAGGGGAAGGGGTAAGGCCGAGCACGCGCACGATAGTGATGGCGAGGTATTTCGCGTTATTTTCGTATCGCCATCACTATCGTGCGCCTAACCTAACGATCATTGCAAGGTGATTGCTAGCCGATTGAAAACAACTGAATGATTCCTTGGTAATTACTGTGTGATTCCAAACAACTAGGTGATTGCTGGGTAAATCCTAATAACTGGGTGATTACTAGGTGATTACTGGGTGATTGCTAGGTGATTGCAAATAACTGAATGATTGCTGGGTGATTATTGGGTTATTGCAATCAACTGGGTTATTCAAAACAACTAGGTGATTGCCGGGTGATTCCTAATAACTAGGTGATTACTAGGTGATTACTGGGTGATTGATAGTTAATTGCAGACAACTGAGTAATTGCTAGGTGGTTGCCGAGTGATTCTAAATAACTGAGTGATTAATAGGTTATTCCTAGGTCATTGTTAGAAGATTCCAAACAATTGAGTGAATTCTAGGTGATTACTGGGTGATTCTAAATAATTGTGAGATTGCTAAATCATTGCAAGGTGATTGCTAGGTGATTGCTTACTGATGGCTAGGAGACTCCAAACAACTGAGTAATAACTGGGTGATTGGTATGTCATCGTAAGATGATTGCTAGGTTATTGCAAACAATTGGGTGATTGCTAACCAATTTAATACAACTGAATGATTGCTTGGTGATTCCAAACGACTGGGTGATTTCTAGATGTTTTCAAGGCGATTGCTAGGTGATTGCCGGGTGATTATTAGGTGACTGCAAACAACTAAATGATTGCTGGGTGATTGTTGGATTATTGCAAACAACTAGGTTATTCAAAACAACTAGGCGATTACTAGTAGATTCCTGGGTGTTTTCAAATGGCTGTGTGATTTCTACGTGATTGCTAGGTGATTGTTGGGTGATTGTTGGGTGATTGCAAACAACTGGGTGATGAGTTAGGTTAGGTATATTACATAATAAAGGAATATTCAGAGCTGTGTTGTAATATTAATAGTAGTCAACGCCAAGTACGAATTTATACATATATATTATATTTCCAATTTAAAGTTTTATACAAAATAATTTAACATTATATCGAAACGATAAGTTAATAGAAATCGTATCTTGCTAGGAATGATGAGGTAGACATCGGTCGGCGTGGTGATATCATGTTAGAACACCTTTGTTCACCGATCTCTGGAAATGAAGGGGTTGATGGTGAATACGAAGTATCAAAATCATTACCCACAACAACTGTTGTGAGGGCTTCAGAAATCTAAGGAGAATAAATAAATAAATATTAAATCATAAATAGTTATTTTTGAATACATATTTTACTTTAAATGTATAATATATCATACCGTATGTTTATGTAATGAGGGTAGAAGGGGGTGCTGTACACCTACCACCCTTACCATATCGCCCGCACACGTCCTGCCCGTACCATAGGTGTGCTAATGCACTCGCTGACAGCGTCTTTATCTCGTTGGCATACCCTGGATCACTACATCCTTCACCCCGAGCGATTGAATGTTTGAAGTCCTCGCGCATATTCTCGATACATGACTTAGTCTCCTCATACATTTTCAGGTTACGCCCGTAAGTTGTTTCCAGATATCTGACCATACAGCTCGCTTGCTTAACGACCGCCGAAAAGTAATCAGAGTTTTGTGTGTGATGGAGTCACGTATACAATACTTTAACTTTTGAAGGGCTAGTAAATCTTCACGATTCAGTAGCACATAGCACTCGGGATGTGTTCTAGACTCGATGGAAATCACGTTACACCCCTTACTACGTTTTTTTCTGACGAGGGTCCGTGCTACAGCCACACCATTCCCATTCGCACTATTATCGATGTCTGTCATGAGTATTATCGAGGTAGGTAATATAGAATCCAGCACGTCCGTTGACTCTTCTATTAACTGGAGATTGTTACTTCCGCGAGCCCGCTTCAAAGGTGTGGATATTGAAGGTGAAGGATGTGACTCAGGTATTATGGATAATATATCTCCCATCATAGGGAATATCCGATTTAACACCTCATATCTAATATCTATATACCGCTTGGCTGTTAGTAGACGAATCACAATACCGAAACCCTCTCCATCATATCCTCCTACCCCGAAGTTGAATTCAGAACTTGCGATGATTCCTACATTTAAAAACTTACGTTCTTCGAAATCCAGTACATATGTTGTGCAATCGATTAGCGGAGATGGCTTTTGCACTTGAAGATTTTTTTGATTTTTCGTAAACATTTCACCGAGAAATAATATGTTCTATTTAAATAGAATAAAATATTTAATTTTGAAATAATTATGGATAAATTTTTACACGCCCTAACAATAATTAGATAAAATTAACAGTTGTTAAAGAAATTTCACGGACACTTGAAGAATGATTAACTAATGGTGTATTTAATCATTGAAGAATGATTTACTAATGTTGTATTTAACAACCTTTGTATCTTATTTATATACGAGACTGATATCCCACATCATCTAGAATATCCAATTTAACAGCTCATATCTAATATCTATATACCGCTTGGCTGTTAGTGGACGAATCACAATACCGAAACTCTCTCCATCATACCCTCCTACCCCGAAGTTGAATTCAGAACTTGTGATGATTCCTACATTTAAAAACTTACGTTCTTCGAAATCCAGTACATATGTCGTGCAATCGATTAACGGAGATGGTTTTTGCACTTGAAGATTTTTTCTATTTTTCGTAAACATTTCACCGAGAAATAATATGTTTTATTTAAAACGAATAAAATATTTTATTTTGAATTAATTATGGATGCAATTTTACATGATTATAGTATAATGAGTTATTAAGGACTATAAAAATGTTTAAAATTTCTCTGAAATAGCTATATTTAGTATATTAGCATCATAGGCGTGCGCAGACTTGAATTTCGGGGGGTGCCTACAATTTTTTCGGGCCCTTTTCTTAATTTGGGCTCTCTCTTAATAAGACATATAGATATTTTAATAAATTGTATAGGCATTATAATGCCTGATTAACATTACTTAAATTATATCACTATACATATATTACTTCTTTTTTTTTCAGTATTATTACTAGTACCAAGTTATTTAATATTTCATTAGATAGTTGGACCTAAAATCTATTTTTAAGATAATTGCAATATATTTTATTTATTATTTTTACTTTTGTAGTCAAAAACATCTAGCTGTTATAATCATAATAAGTTTTACCACGCAAATTTAAAATATTTTAAGTTTTATTATTTTTTTTATCCCAAAACCCAATTTTTACAACATATTTTAGAAAAAATATCATTTTTATTCTAGTAACATTAGTTAAAATACGGACCCATATAAATGCAATGGAACTTAAATTTTAGGACCCCAATAACATGTCGGGGGGGGGGGTGCCCAGGCACACCCGGAACCTCCCGTGCGCACGCCTATGATTAGCATATTATTTATTATGTATACCTAATATTTATGTTACTATATCAATGTATGTTTGTATGCTTGGAGGTGTGGTATGTACTGATATTTTAGAATGAAGTATAATTTTCAAGGAATGGGCAATGGAGGTATATTAGCATATTATTTATTTATAATAATTGATTAATAGTATATTATTTATCTAGCTATCAATGTACCTATGCATGTTTGGAGGTGTGATATACTGATATAGTAGTAGTACCTATAATAGAAGTATAATTTTCAATGTGTTTGTAATAAGGGTATAGTAGTATATTATTTATTATGTATCCTACTATTTATGTAGCTATCAATGTATGTAAGTATAGAAGTATGGTATACTGGTATAGTAGTTAAAATTATAATTTTTAAGGTGTGGATAATGGTGGTATCTATATAAGTAATAAGCATATTATTTATTATATAGGTATACTATTTATGTAGCTATTAATGTATGTATGTTTAGAAGTATGGTATACTGGTAAAGTAATTTGAAGTATAATTTTTAAGGTGAGGGATATTAGCATACTATTTATTATGTATACCTAATATTTTTGTTGCCATCAATGTACCTATGTATGCTTGGAGGTATGGTATACTGGTATAGTAGATTAAAATATAATTTTCAAGGAGTGGGTAATAGAGGTATATTAGCATATTATTTATTATCTATACTATTTTTGTAACTATCAACGTTTGTATGTTTTGAGGTTACGTATAGTAGTAGCAGTAGTTTGAAGTGAATAATTTTCAAGGTGTGGGTTGTGGAGTCATATGGAGTCATATTAGCATATTATTTATTTATAATGGATAAATAGTATATTATTTATTATGTACCTAGGTATATTATTTATGTAGCTATCATTGTATGCTTGGAGGTATGATATATTGATATACCTAGAAGTTTGAAGTATAATTTTCAAGGTGTTTGTAATGAGCGTCTACTAGTATATCATGTATTATGTATACTATTTATTAACTAACAATGTTGAATTTATATATATATATATATATGCTTGGAATTATGGTATACAGGTATAATATTTTGAAGTATAATTTTTAAGCCTTCGAGGTGTGGGTTATGGAGGTATATTAACAATATATTATTTATTTATGATTGATTAATAGTATATTATTTATTATGCATACTATTTATATAGCTTTCAATGTATGTATACTTAGAAATATGGTAGGTACACTGATATAGTAGTTTGAAGAATAATTTTTAAGGTTCAGGTAATGGAGGTATATTAGCATATTATTTATTATGTATACTATTTATGTAACTATATCGATGTAAGTATGTTTAGAAGAATGGTATACTGGTATAGTAGATTTAAGTATAATTTTCAAGGTGTAGGTAATGGAGGTATATTATATTATAATGACTATATATTAAGTGATAGACATTGATGAGAGGGAAGGGGGTGGTATGGTATGGTATGTACTAAGCATTGCAGGGAGGGAAGTGTATGGTGTGGTGTACACTATACGTTTATGGGAGGGGGGGGTGTGGTATGGTATGATGTATATGGTTATGCATGATGTGTTATGATATCCTAACATACTACCTATAATGATGTCTTGGATAACTATATAGTTATTATCATGCTAAGATATATTTAATGAAAGTAAGAAAGTTCTTGCCAAACAGACTATTAGTTAATAATCATGTTTATGTTATATTGTTGCTAATCTATTTTTTCAAACTATAATAATTAATAATATACACATATCATATATGTACCTGTATGAACTATTACCCATCATACCTCATTTAATAATGTCTTGTATAACTAAGGTATGAATGTATGAGTAGGATAATATATTGGTATAGTAGTTTGAAGTATAATTTTTTAGGCGGAGGTAAATGGAGGTGTATTAGTATATTATTTATTTATAATTGATTAATATTATATTAATAATTATGTTGGTATATTATTTATGTGGATACAAATGTATGTATATCAATGTAGGTATATAATTAAACGATTCGTTAAATTAAGGAATAAGAATGTTCTTATGACTATTAGTTAATCATTCACCATGTTTATAATATTGTTATTATTCTATATTTTAAAACTGTAATAATATAATATATATAAATCATATATGTATTTGAAATGTTAACCAGCATACCTCATATAATAATGTCTTAGGACTTAGACAACTATATAGTTTCCTATCGTTATGTTAAGAATTATAGAATATATACATTTTTAGTGATAGGCATTGATGGTAGGTGGGGGTATGGTGTGGTATGTACTAGGTATTGATAAAACAGTATAGTATAATATAGTGTTTATATGAATATGATAAAATATATAGTTATTCTTTCCTAATATAATATAAATTACATGCTTTAGATAGTAGTGTATTATTTAATTTACTAATTCAGTGGTATATACTATAGAAGTATAGACATTGATTGTAGTGAAGTACCTTAATATTATTATTAATTTCTACAATTAAGATGTTTCAGCAGCCATTAAAGGTTAATTAAAAGTGAAACACTCACTTTTCATAATAACATTTTCAAGAGTTTTAACCTGTGGTAAACATTATATCGATGAATAATATAATATTCATTTATTACCTAATAAAATATATTTTTCTCTTAGGCATATATTATTATCTTATTTTCTCGTATATTATACAACTCTTGTAGATGAAAGGAGTAGCTTGAAGAACAGTATGATTCCTTTGAGTGCAATCAGGTCTCATATATTACTTAACTTCTATCACATCCACATAGCTATAAAACATATGATAAATATTTATTTTCCATAATATGTTGATATTTAATAAAGTATTTATATAGATGTTGGGGAATCATTAATAATTTTATGTTTATTATTATAAGTCGCTAACTTATCACAAACTGTGTTTATCTAATGTACTATTAAACAACTAGCTATAGATTGTTAGAACAATAATAATATATTGTTTTAAATACTAGTATAATATTAAATTATTTGAATTATTTAATGTATATATTTTTGTGATATACAATTTTTAGTGTGTAGACGTAAATAGGGGGGGGGGGTAAGGCCAGGCACGTTTGCGATAGCACGTCATGTGGTGGAGAAAGGCATGGCATGGCATGGAGGGGAATGGCAGCGCATGGCATTGACTCGCATGGACTAGGGACTAGGGACTAGTGTGTGTTTGAACCGCCCAAATCATACTACTGACAGATTTAAAAAAATATTACTTTATTCATTATCGTAGTTTAGTGGTATGTAGTATTAGTACTTTAAGTAATAAAATTATGCATTTTAAGTATTAAAATTATTTATCAATTTTTCAATTTTTTTAAGAATTTTAATAAACTCGATATCTCGAACTTTTTCCTGTTCCCCTTGAGATTTTACATAACGAGAATCTACCGTATCACTTAATAAAGTAAATAGACAGTGCTTGGCGAGAAAAATAAATTGACATTGATTTAGAGAAATAGTTTTTACTAAGAAGTAGCTAGGAGTTATATTATATTATTATATTTATATTATACGTATATAGTATGCACGGATAAGCAATCCATACAAAAATGCAAATTTGTTGATCTGTTTGTAAACGTTTTTTTGTTTCTTCTAGTATTTTGCTTCGATACTCGCGCATTCTCTCTCACATGACTTATTGTCAGTGAAAACTATCGGTCGGAGACACAGCAGCTTGTTATTACCTATCCGATGGAATTAGTATATTAATATCAAATACATACACCATTTATAAACCACCTACGAAAAGGTATTGCGATACGATTAATCAGACAATTAACAACTTAAACATGACACATGCGTGCTAATAAAGCAACTGTGAAGAGCATAGAGCTCATTGTACTATTTTAATAAAACAACAATTAGGTATTAACCTAAACTCACACGTCTCTGCAATGGATAAGAAGTCAAAATCGATAACCACCAAAAGAAAACCATACCAAATACTATCACTATAATGGAGGGTAATAGTCGCAGTGACCACATCCACCGGTCTTTTTAACCACAGTAGATTAATTGTTATTCAAATAATTTTCTTATTTAATCTATAATAGGACCATGCAATAAAAGACGGTCGATCGATCAAAATAATAACTCGTCAGACGATATTTTACAGTATGACTTTGACTTAGTAAATGGTTAAGGGACATCGAAGATACTTCGCAACACACCGGTAAACCACTCACAGTCTTAGATATTAAATTCAGAGTTTCTTGTTTCAACAATGTCGCGCCATCGCCGCCGTCGCCACTGCCGCTATATATAGGCACAGACTGACGTACGCGCGCACACACGCATAAACACACATTTGTATAAATACGAACCGGAATTACGTCTACCGTATATACCTACCGTATAATATTTTATCCCTCGTTGCGAGCGCATACCGAAACTGTCTCTGAAAGTGTTACTTTCTAATTCTTCTATTTTAGTATTCTACTAATTTTAGTTGACATTTCGAAGAGTTCAATTATATACGCCGCGCGCACAGAATGCTCATCACGCGTATAATGCAGCAGCATCAGACTACCGCAAACTACCGACGCCTAAAATTATGTCTCGTCTTTGCTTAAAACGAAACGTATTAGAGGTAGGTACCTACCGTGGCAGGATACCGCGGTTGTTATAATGTTCGTATACTGTATATTATATGCTTTTGTTTACACTGTGTACATCGCATAATAAATTAATATGTACGTGTCACGGCAAAAGATGTCAAACTGCGTACAACAACCGTATGACTGTATGAGCTACGATATTTTCTGGTAATACTATTAACGTCAGCGAGTAAATAATACGTACAACGTTATTCGCCAGATACTATTATTACGTCAACTCCGAGTATTGAAATACTGCGTGTTGATTATAATGGCACGTTAAATACCGATTCAAACATTCGATTAGGTAATTTATATTATTATATAGTGTTGTAATTGATTTAATTTTATAAACAAAGAAAATATTCGTTAAGTAATCGTAAAGAAGCGAATTGAACTAAAATTTTGGCGAATTTTGGAAGATCAGCCTCGTAGAGTACCCACCTCGAATTTTCTCGACAGATCGACTCGGATTAATATTTTAGATTCTGAACGGAGTGATGAATGTATTGATTTTACAATGATGTGTGTTTTTTTTTTTTTTTGTTTTTTTGTTTTTTTTTTTTTTTTGTGTCTGTGTACAGCATAACTAGTCGAAATAATGCTTCAATTTCAAACTTTGGGGGTGGTTTCCGATGGCAAAGTGGATATCCTTGGTGCATTATAGAGGTGAAAAGTAAACATTTTCCAACAGTTTTCAAAAAAATCGAGAAAAACAAAAAAAAAATGACAGAAAAACGGGATTTTTTACGCAAAACTAGTTTTCGACAAAATCGAATTTTTTATTTTGCTATAACTCAAAAACTAATCGATGTAAATACTTGAAATTTTCACCAAATGTTTATATTAGCGTTCTCCATACACAGTTAAATTTTCAAAGAATTTAGACTTTTTTTGAGTTATTAATAGACAATCGAAATTTTCAATTTTTCTAAGTATTTTTTTTTTAAATAACGATAAAAAATTTTCGGCCGATCAGAAAATCTTGAAAATTTAATACAAGGTTTCTTATAAGTTGTTCTTGAAGTGATAAAAAAAAATCCGAAATCGTTAGTCACAATTTTTTTTTATAAGTGCTTAAGTTCGAATTTATACGAAATATGTTAAAATTGCGAAAATTGGCAAGTAATTTTGTGGTTAAAAAATCGTAAAATTTTTTTCTTTTATAACTAAGTTTTGAAAATTTGGTACAAGGTTCTCCATACATTTTTCTTCAAATATCTGTAAAAAAAACTCAACCGGACTAAGTCAAAAAAATTTTAGGAGTGTTTGAAATTTAAATTTTTACAAAACCGCGTTAAATAACGGTTTAGCCTAAAACGATTTTTTATATTTGTTGTTATTCAAACAGTATAAGTCGTAAATACTTTAAAATTTTACCAGTTATTTAGATTGCCATTTTCTTTACGCCATTTGATTTTCAAAACATTTTGACTTTTTTTGAGCTATTTATAGGCATTTGAAATTTTCAATTTTTTTTTATTTTTTTTTTATAAATGTTGATAAAAAAAATTTAGGTGGGACAAATTACTTGAAAATTTAATTGAAGGGTCTACATAACTTGTTCTAACTCTCATTCAAAAATTATAAAAATACATAGGCACAATTTTTTTTTATTAGCATTTGAAGTTCAAATATTGACAAAAATTCGTCAAAATCATGAATATTTTTCACTATTTGGTAGTTAAAAATGTATAAATATATTTCTATCAAAAGCTAAGAATTAAAAATTTAATACTATGCTGTCCATAAGTTAAGCTTAGAATAATTATAAAAAAGTTTGAGGATTGTTCAATTTAAAAAATTTTACGAATGTTTAAAGTTTTAATTTTAATTTGAAATCAAAAATACACAATATGTAAAATAACGTTTTACTAATAATTAATTTTCGATTTTTGTTATTTTTAAAAAATTACTTGACGTAAGATCTTGAAACTTTTATATTTAAATGTTTGAATTTGTTTCAAAATAGAATTTATGACAATATTTAAATATAATATATCCTAGACTGACAAATCATCTCCGTTCAGAATCGTTTTTCGTATACAATGATACCTATCATTGCATTCAAATTTAACCTGCCCTAGTCCGAGGTCCACCCCACCCCCTAATGTACAGCAGAGCGAAACTCACTTACCCGCTTTTTTTTGGTTTAATTTTATAGCGACGTCTTCAACAAGCGCCGTCCTAGCTGCAGTTTGGGGAGAGTAAGAATATTATGAAAAGTTGACCTAAAAATTATAACATTATTTCATAGAATTAATAATGATATGTTCGCGTAGACAAAAATAACGAATACATTTCTTAGAAATAAAACACCGTATAGTTATATGAACTTATTATGTAATACGTAAATAACGCGGGCCGTGTTCAAGTGTAATATTATTATGATAAGGTAAATAGTTTAGTAGAATCGAGGGGTAAGATTAGCTTTTTAGTTTTTAGTTTAGTTTAAATATTTAGTAATTTTAATAATAATTTATGAGTATAAATCGCATTTAATTATTTCATGTTTTAGGTATACGTTTAAAATATTATATTCTATACGTTCTCCGACTTTGAGATAATGCAAAAAAAAAATTCAAATTTAAATTCACACTTAGAGTTTCCAATGTGGAAATGTACTGCCCACGCGCGTCTTATTATTTACTCTTCATTCTGCAGATATTATATAAACTCGAATTCGTGCACAAAGAAGCAAAAACATTTCAGAAAATACTCCACATTAGACTGGCTTCCACGCTCTAATCCTCTAATCCAAAACCTCTCTACGCCAACAATCCCAGGAAACCATCAGAGACGATTTAAGCGGAAATGTAAGGGTCGTTAATCTGTTAAATAAACGAAAAAAAGAAAACTTATTAAATACAATTATTGTCTAAAGGATCGCGTGTGACTTCTTTTTCAAAACTGTTTACGTATTTTTTTTATTTTTTTTCTTATCGTTATCTATATTATATTGTATTTGCGCCTCAGAGTCACCGTATTACAAATATTTGTTAAATAAATACAAATTATAACCATATAGGTAGTATCAAATATTACGGTAAACGCGTATTTGTTTTTCTAAGATAATTTTGGGTGGTTATTCAAAATCCACATTGCATAGTATCACATGGTAATCACTAATCAAATTATAATTATTTCGTTGAAACATTTAAGCAGTTCAAAGAACCCCCACCTATACAGCGTGTTTTCCCTCTTTAAACAATCATTTATTTATAATTGAGGTTACACCTGATGTATGTAATAGTAGGATAGAAGATTCTCAAAGCGATTTACCGAGCGTGTTCATTGTTCACTTCCGTGTTTTCTTTTAATAATTTATTTATTCAAATTCTGAAATTTGGAATTTTCAAGTATTTAAGTTTTAAGGCCACACTTTCAAACACATACATTATTTATACCATTCCAAGAATGTAATAGAACAAAACAACCTTGTTTTGAAATGAGGATCAACCTTATTTACTATAAATAAAAAACCAAATGGTTTTGTTGATGTATGTAAATTGAAATTAGAGTACGAGAAGTTCTTGAAGTATTAACATGTATAAAAAATAAGCAATAGTCTTTAAAAATAACTAGTGTTACAAAAATATAAAATGTATTATGCATGTAATATTGAATAATAATTATACTCATATTACTCTAACAATAATATATACAATGTTGATGGATATTAGTCTGTGAAAATATAGTTTCATTTTTTCATATCTTCAAACCCATTATTTTCAAAACAAATAATAATGGACCAAATATAATTCTTGGTATATACAAAGTTAAATAATATAAGAACCACTCGTTTGGATTTCTGTTTACATAAATTGAAATTTTCAATTAAATTGTCTGATTCATAATCTAAAAACAGCATATATAATACTTAAATATTAATAACTCAGAAACTACTCGGGCTCGTTTCGTTAGAATTATGATTTAAATGCATCAATATTTAAAAAAAAAAACATCTGCTTAATAATTTACAATAAAAAAGTATGGTATAATCAATTTTCACAAAAAATTTAACTCAAATATATATACACTACACAGCATATTATATAATTTATATCAACGTTATTGGAATGCATTTGTATTTGCACCGTCTTAGGCAATAGAAAATATGCATTTTAATTTCCATCAAAATTCAAATTGATTATTATTTCGATAGTACATATGTTCGCAAAATATTAAAATATTGAGAAGCTAAAATTTCCATTTAAAACTTTGAACTTTTATTTTACTAAAACACTTTTAACGGTATGTTAGTATTGACTTACATCTATACCTAATGGGTAATAATATATGAAACCCATATATATATAATATTATTATAATGTAATATAAAATTATACATTATACACAAAACGAGTAATGTCATTCAAGCCGTCTATTCTCGTTTACCGTGACAAACTAACAAGGTCGATGAGAGTATACCGACGAAATTATCAAATATTTAATAATCGAGATAAATACTAATTTTGGTGAAAATTACAAACACTATTTTCGGATGTCTAGTTTAGCGCAAATTATAAACTCCCAAGAAGTAGGTTCTAGAAAAAGTAGTATGGACTATGGACACAGGACACTCTGGAAATAGCGTAGGAAATTAGGGTATCTAAGTCTATGGTATACTAAGAATTTTAATAAATTTAATGGTATAGGAAAATATGGGCTGCGGTGATCATGTTTATGGCGAATTATCCTGTACAGTAAGTCGGTGTATAATACGTATATAATGTGTATATGCCTATGTATTATATATATATAGACGGAAATACGCCAAGGGCGAAATGCGTGACAAAGAACGACTGTTATAAACAGTAATTACAATACGATGTCGTATTAATTAAACTGAGTGATATAAGTGGCAGTTATTCTCATTGTTGATGCTTTTTCTCTGCAAACAACTCGGGATTGAAATAGAACTGAGCGGCGAAAAAAATTGAATTGTGTGATGAAACTCTCAACCGCGACTTGCGTAGGTATATACGACGTTTATTTATTAAAATATGCTTTGCGGTCAATATTAAAAAATATTAACATCGGTTTTTTTTTTGTTTTTTTAATAAGTATATAAACTGTTTGTTGAAACATAATTATTTGTCTTCTATATATTTTATCGATCGAATTTATTTTCATTTTTAATATTATTCGACCCGATTATTTCTCAGTGTTATTTATATTTCATAGAACTGGATACGTTGCAGGTCAAAAGGGAATAGTTAACTGAAAAAAATAAATGCTATGATATAGGTATAAATATAAAAAAATGACGTTCTTAGGAAGACAGTAAAAAATATATACATATTATACTAAACGTGGGTCGAGTGCGTTTAAATTATGGATTGAAATGCAGTCGACTAATGTGCGTAGAAATAGCTGTAGGTAGGTAAAGAAAATTATTATAGTAGTTCTATGATTTGCAGTAGAAGAGAAAGAATAATGGTAATTGACCTTTAACTGATTTGATTTCACGATGTATTTCCGGGTACGTCTTTGTGCGTTTGTTGTTATAATATATTATACTTGATGATTGATGATGGTATACAATAATATATACAAGCTGATTGTGTAAAAAGTACACACTAATTATCTCGAAAATTATTAAAGTTTTTGGAAATAATTTTTGTGTTATACATAACGACTCGAAGTCAGTATAGACAATATTTTTGAAAATAATTTAATGATTTACTAGTTATTCACTCTTTTGAAAGACATCGTTCATTTTCGAATTTAATCCAAAATATATTTCAATTTTTTTTTTTTTTTTTACTTACATGTAGGTATGTGAAAATGTGAACTACACGAATTTAGAGCAAAATATGTATGCCAGTGTCAATTTAAAATAAAGTACGTTATCGAAATTATTGAACATATTCGAAATAAATTATAGTATAGTAAAAATAATAAACATAATTACCTATACAACTTTAATATTTGACAAGCTGTTAAATAGCAAATCATGTATAATGACATTATTGACATTATAGTTACAAAACCGATAATAAAAAATAAAAATATTATAATTGTAGTATCTATGTTTAGTGAATATTGTTTATTTGTAGTATTATTTAAAAATAAAAAATAAATAATTTGTTGTATGTAATTCAATCGTATCATTATGGTTTTAATATTTATTTTAAAGTTTTTATTGTTTATATTTAATATATACATATTTTTACATTCTATTAGAATTTTTTTTTTAGTCTGTCTAAATTCATTCAAATATTTTAATAGTTAATGGTGTACCATTAAGTTTGCGTTAATTAACATACAAGTATCACCTTCTATACAATTTCGTTTCTCACCTAAACTTTGATAAATTTACAGGTTATTGTTTTTAGATTTTGAGTGAATTGAATTACAACGAATTTGTTTTTCTTTTCTCTGCCTATAGGCTTTTGAATCAATAAAAATGCTTCAATCTCAAACTTTTAAAATGGTAGATATATAATAATATTAATAATATATAATGTCTTTAGAAATATAGGCTAACAGGCTTTCCCAGTATCGTTTTTCAAATGCAAAAAAATAAAAATTACGCTTGAAGCCAATACATATAGTTTGACCGGAGCCGTCTATGGAAACCGGACAATGTATTTACCAACAACAATAATAATTGTAATAATTGTTAGTTCTTTTATTAATGTTTATTGTACATTATTTAACATTACCACGACCACATTTAATATTATTTAACCGATTTTCGTTGTTTAATTAAAAATTGTATAATTATATGAAACGTTGCAACCTTAAGTTTTCAGTGTAATGCGCGCCCAACTTTTGCAAACTTTTATAGCTCCTGCTGTACTATCCAAGAATACGGAAAACATATCATTCTCGTTAGTTCCAAAGAAACCTATAAAAATAGAAATAACATATTATTATAAAGAAAGAATGGAATTCGTAAGGGGTAGGTACGGGATCCCTCCCCTCCACCGTACAACTGAAAACAATTATCCACCGACTACACACGTGATTATATTATTATTGTATACTACAAGTAATATGAAACGGGAAAATATTTGCAAACACTCAACAATCCGTTGCTGCTTATTTGATCAGACCTACCGGCATAAACATTTGACCTACAATATACCTAATGATGTCTGCAGGGTTTACGATCTCATGATAATATATTATCGAAGTATAGTGCATTGATAATAAATCGTTATTACGTATAATGTATATTATTATAATATACGTATTATACGTCATGTATTATTGTCTTACCCCGACGACGGTGCGCTCAAAATATTAGCGGACATTGAGATGATATCAGATTTACCATTTACAGATATGAAGGTTTTTATATTACAGTGTTCCGCATATGCTACGTCTATAGTCTATTATATATACATTCCCTCGCTCTGCGAGTAACTAAACGAAATATAAAAATAGTCTTCGGTGGTCGCGGATCGGTATGGAATTTTAAAAAATAAACAACGTATTACCTAAATGCCGCCGATCAATGCCTACGCGCTTACGTTTTAACAGGATGATTTTAACCACCTGAGAACTACGATGTCGTATTGTGTTACTGGTTAAAACTTAACATACGATAATTTTGAAAAGGCCGCAAAAGCCGGGAGGAAAAACCAATTTTATCCGTTTATCGTCGGTTTTCGATCGCAGGAAATAAAATTGTAATTCTCGTACAGCAGCGGCCTTTACACTATATTGAACACGTTTTGAACGTGAATTTGTGAAAAAAAAACCATTATAATGACACAATCCGACATCCGTTAAACGGATGTACCTGCGCTATAAATAACCGCGGAAAGACTGCTTGCGAGATGTATTCATTTATAGAGCTGCCCTTTCCACATGCCGACGACGTCGACCAAACGACGTGCATTTTTTTAATCGGTATATTATTATAATTGATATAACACAATGTCGATGTGCTCCCGAAATGTAGAGCTCAAAAAATAAAAAATGCTAAACAATTTCGTTTGCTCTCTCTCTCTCGTATAATATTTAAAAAAAAATACGCAATAAACGCGTACAATTAACGTGTTTGCCGTACGCACACGCGGGTTATAACACAATATAATAATATTATTACGATCGAAATTTGTAAAGTTCATCAATTGGATGCGACACAATAAACGACAGACGACGTTAGTTACGGCGTTTTATGAAACGTAACTTTGCGGTATTCGTGTATAGCGTTTCTCAGTAAGCCACAAATAGACTGGGGAAAGGGGCTGAACTCGCAACATGTTCAAGACCGTTATATACATACTTATATGTGTTCAATAAAGGGTTCGTTAAATGCGTAACCAACACACATACACACACACACACACACATTAGTGTAGAGTATTATGACCAGGGCTTCAAAACGTTTTTATAACGTTACGAGTATAACGTTTAACGATTCAAAAAACGATTCAAATCGATAACGGATATCATATCGGTAAACGATAAACGATTGAAAACGGTAACGGATAACATATCGGTAAACGAAAAACGATTGAAAACGGTAACGGATAACATATCGGTAAACGAAAAACGATTGAAAACGGATAATATATAACGAAACAGAAACGATAAACGATTATAATTACTAACGAATGGTTTATTCTAAAAAAATAAAAAAATTAATGCATAAATGCCTTAAACTTTAAAATTTAAATTTTAAATAAAAATATAGAATGCTCAAATAGTCAAGTGTAAATGTTGAACTAACATTAAATTCTAGATACTAATTCTTATGTAAATTTGCATAGCGTTAACTATCAAGCGCTAAAGAGTATAAACCACATTAAAAAAACTTAATTTTTTTTAAAAGCTTTAAATGTTACACTAATTCAAATAACATTAAAAACGCTAAATTGTTTTAACATTAAACGCTTCACAACGTTTAAATTTGTAAAACGTTTAAACTTTAAACACATAAGTTGAATAACGTTTAATTTTTTAAAACGTTTAAACACAGAAATCGAATAACGTTTAAATTTTTAAAACGTTTAAACGCATAAATCGAATAACGTTAAAATTCTTTAAAACGTTAAACAGTCATTCAATCATAACGTTTAATATTCATATAACAGTAAACAGTATAATTTTTTTTGATTTAAGCCCTGATTATGACGATGACGTAAACACTTATTAATATAATACACACACACATGCGTGTGCGGAAATAGTGGTAGGATGTAATTGTATACTCAAAAGTACAAGATAATGTGATAGGAATATTATTTTTTGGCATTTTATAAAATGTACATATCACCATATACTAGGTATGTATATGCATATTATTAAATCTTAATATTTGTGAATGATCAACGATAGACGATAGTCATTAGTCACTACGACATCGTTAACTCAATATTATACACACACAGAGTACTCAAACTATAAGCATGCTCACTCGAAAATTTTTCCTTTAGTATAAAATTGATTCAAATTCTGATTTTTGGAATTTTTAAATATCAGGTACACGCAATTGAATATAATGCGATTTCAAGTTATTGAAATATTTTTATACTGTACTTAAACTGAGTGTTGTAAATGTATAGTAATGTGAATACTTTTGTTTTTAAGTGAGAAAACGCTCTTTTTGCACTATTTGTAAGTATACTGTAAATCATTTAGCCGATAATGTTCCTGAAAATTTTCATGTATACCTATTCAAATCTGAATACATTGTTTCTCAATGATAAAACTGTATAAGTATAAGTATACGTATGAAAAAAATTATAATAGTCTTAAAAAATGGTTCTAAAAAAATAAAAATTATATGTACCTAATAGTATCATAATATATATTATGGATATCTACACCGATTTAATATTTAGAACGATTGGGATATTTTTACAAATATTAAATAAATATTGATAGATTAATAATTATAATTTACATTAAATTCATCGTATCCCTCAATTTTCAAAATAAAATTATTAAACCATCGACATTTTTATTTGATAAATCAAAATGTTCAGAAAAATATGCCGCTAAATAATTTTTATTATAAAAGAAGGGTTCTAATTTTAAAAAAAAACTGAAGTTTGTATATCCATACTACTAATCTATAAACTCTAAGTATATTTAAAAATTCTGAGTTAAAATTTCCAATATCTAAATTATTAAAAAAAAAAAAGTGAACTTGTTTGATGAATTATTCTGTATATTACATCATTATATTTTGTATATAATTATTATTCTCTCGGCTGAAACGACACACCCGTCTGTCCGATCTTTACATCAACAGTCTTCCCAGTCTCTCTGCAGTGTCCATCTCCATCTGTGATGAAACGTAGTGGACTGCAATATATTGCAGACGATCTAATGGATTATAATACATTGTAATCCACCAAGAATTTTCATCCAAATCGTATCCGTTAACAACTATTTGCTTTTATTTAAGTACGTAGATCTAGATTTTGGAACATTTAGTTACCTTTTAAAACTGTATATTTTCAAATTATTTTATTTTACTGTTTAAGGAGTGCTCTGAGGTTGTAAAAATTTTAAATGAAAACCTCACTTTTTTACTCAAGTTGTAAACATTGACTTTTTCAAAAATGAAAATACGTCTAAAACAAAGTTTGAACTATTAATATTTCTATAGAGTTGTGTATTAATCTTTACGTACTAAGGATAATATCTAATATGTTAAGAAACGTGTAGTGTATTATGGTTTAAAAATTATATTAACTAACATTAGTTTACTAAAATGTTATAACGATCTAGTTCCTAGTTTGATATTATATAATATGTTACGGGCAAAGTAGGAAATGCACAATGCCCGAACATTTTGGGCAATGTAATAATGATCATTTTAATATTCGAATGTTCATACATTGGCGGGCATTGTGCAAGATTGCCCTAGCTAAGTGTACTTCGCTCGAATTCGCAGTTAACGAGTTGTGTCTCGACAAAATTGCTCGTACACGAGTTGTGTCCCAGTGATAAAAGAGGAATACACGAATTGAGTCCCAATTGTTTTATAAGGTTTTACATCATGTCTCGTTTTAAATATTTTCCAAATATGTAATTTTATTAAAACTATTAATGTAGTTATTTTTATTTTATATTAATATTTATTAGACGAAACAACATCGATTCTTTTAGATTAGATTACAATTTTACTATGATAATATGATGTAATGACTTTTTATACGAATTTTTTCATTTTTCATGTAAAATATAATAATATATAACATACTATTAGTTTTTTAATAAACAAATTCACGATTTCAATTTATAAAAATTGTTGAACACAATTCGTGTAACCGGAAAAAAACTGAGGGGCACAATTCGTGTAACCCAAAAAAAAGTGCGGCACACAATTCAGTATTTGGGACTCAACTCGTTTGTAGCCCTCGAATTCAATTGGACAAAGTAAATTAAATACAGCAGCTGCATACATTCATATTGAATAGCATTTATACGTATAAATAACACTAGAAAACTTACTATACTCAGATATTTTATTCGTACGTGACACTCGTAACAGTCGTGACCGATAATGCGAATCGATCCGTAATCTTAACGATAAAGTGATCGTAGGTATATAGTATATTGCGCGAACACTATATTACTATTCACGACATTCACGTACACAAAGAGGTGTTTATCCAGGCTAATGAGGTACCACCAGTACAAATTTTTTTATGATAAGTGGCAAGAAAACTTCTAGATTGGGTGGCCAACTTGGCCAAGAGTACGATAGGTGTACTTCAATACATATTATGTAAGACCAACAGGTGTAAACGTTAAAAAATCTGGTCGGCTTTGAAACTCTGCAAAATGCCACAATAATGGCATATGTGGTAATAAATAAAGTCAAATAATGCTATCTCTATGTGCTTAACATTATTTTTTAGTAAAAATTAATCAAAACGATAATAATTTAATAATAAATAAAGACGTATTCATTTAAATCATGTCAAACCACTTTTAGATAATAACGTTAACTCTTCAGTTATATGTACCTAACTAGGTACTGTCCAAATCTAATTGGGCACTGTATAATATAATGCCCAGACAAGTTAACTCATTCCAACTTTGACGTTGAAAATTGGACATTGAGCATTCTGCTCGACTTCCTACTTTGCCCGTAACATAATATATAAATACGTTATATTTTATAAATAACCACTGTTAAGGGCTTTTATCTTAAGCACATAAATTCACTTTCGACTTATAGATGCATTAATATTTTCAAAAAAATCGTTTTATTAATGATTTATAGAAGAAAAATATGATTCACATAAAAAAAATAATTTAGCATCACCATAATCACTTCTTAAAAAATAAAAAAAAATATGTTTTTTAGAATTTTAAAAATGTTTTGAAACCAGAATTAATTAATATGTGTTATATTTTAAAGATAAAAGAGAGATGAGATAATTGTAGTGAATCATCATGTACGAATTTTACATCTGTACGTATTAAAGTTTTCTATAAAAAAAAGTTTAAATGATACATTACTTATTATATATATCAGATTTTGTGTTTAAAAATTTAAAAATATTTATAAGTTTAAAACTAATACTATATAAAATGATTAGGTACTTCAAAATACATAAAAATGTTTTTTCCTCTTAAAAACACAATTGACACATATCGAATTGATATTCCAGTTGAATGCATGTTTTCCAGTTATTATCCTGCAGTCATTATGTAGCTTATTTTATAATAAACCATCATATTAATAATAGGCAATATTTGTGTGTGAGAGTAAGTATATACATTTTTAAATGTGTGAAGTCAATTTTTTAAATTTTACATTTTAAATAGGAATTTGTTGGTTTACGAAAAACAAATATTTGTTTTTGTTTACATAAATTTGCTACTGGTAACAGAAAATAAAACAGTTTTTTTAATTGAATATAAATTTGGACCTGTATAATTGCTAAAAACCACTTAAATACAAATTGTGTTAAAATACGCGTAACTTACATTTAACAGAGGTTAAGACAGGGTAAATCCAGTGGCTTTATTTAATTTGCAATGGGCAATGTGTGTCAGGTAAGTTATAATAATTAATAAATATAATATATACGATTAATATGGATTAATATGTATATGAAATAAAAGACTTAAAACAGATTAATTGTATGCAAATTCGTAGTTTTTGACGGATTTTTATAAAATTTTCGTCAATAGGTTTAGCAAGTACTGTGATGCCATAATAAGTTACATATTACTAACTTTTAACTTTTAAATATTGAATACTATATATATTATATATATAGAGATAAATAAGAAAAAGTATATTTTTTCATTTATAATGTATGTATCGTTGCCATTGGTTAGAGAAAATAAAATAGTTATAATGCTTGGATATGACTTTAGACCCGTATTTTATGTTTAGTCGAAACGTTCCAAATAACCGAGTTAAAAATCTGTGTAGTTTACGCTTAATGGAGTTTAAGAAGAGATAAATCCACGGGCAATGCCGTACAGGATTGGCTTGTACTCGTAATAATATACGTATATATAAATAGGTACGAGTACCAAATAGGACATAATACTAAAGCATGAGTGTGTTTTTGTTTTATATCGATGACTGTTTAAAGGTAAACTTACGAGCTATTTTATATAATAGGGGTCAAGTTTAAACGAGATAATAAAACGTACTAAAGTAATACGTATATACTTACAATATCGTAGCTGATACGATTGCCACATAAAAAAAAAATAACTACGTTTATTAATTTATTATTCATTATTTTTAACGTTTGGTGATTCCACTATATTGTAAACGACTAGATGATTTTGATTTAGTATATTATATATATATACATATTATATACTTACTTGATATTGTTAACTGTAATAAAATAAAAGGTTAGGACAATAAAGATTGAGGTAGGTTGTATACATATAATAATAATAATTTTATTTATTTTCCAACTACAATAGTTTACTAATTTATTAGAGAAAAACAAAAATTTACATGACAGTAGTTGGTCACTTCCAAGCCGATGGCGGCTGTGCGGAAGTGAAAGTTCATAACAATATTAGATTATCTAATTAGATTTACAATAAAAATGTATACAATTACGTAATATGCGAAAGGCATAGACAAAATTATAACAAAAATATGAATTAATGTATAACAATTTTGGTTTATACATTTTTAAGAATTTAAGTGAAAAGATAAATGGTAAACAGAGCATGCAAAATAATTTTTGATTAACAATAATGCAATGACAATATTTAATGTGTAAAGTAGTTTGATAAACTTATGTTCAGCTATAAAATACTAAAAATAATGACAATAATAGTTTTTTGTTAAAATAGTGAAGATTATAATAGTTATGAGGGTTAATTTTAAATTTAACACAAAAATGAATACATACATAGTCAAGTCCAGATTGTGTGAAACATGTTTTTAATTTAGGAATACTTAAGTTAGTATTGAAAAATATTTCAGATTTCAATAAATAACAACTATTGTTGCTAGAAAATATGGATAATTTAAACGTGCAGTGAAATGTCATAATCCTTTACGTGTATCGTCCCATTAGATCTATTAAAGATCATTAAACACAATAATCTGTTGATTATATATTTGGATATATTTCCGTTTTTCCGTGTTTTATTTTATTTTTGATTCTTTACGAAACTACACACACGTTTCAATATAATATTAACGAGGCCGACAAATTTTACTTCACCAAAATAATACAATTATCCTGGTCACAGCGGAACGTGTATATTGCAGGGGTGTAAAATGCCATAAATCGTTGAATATATTAAATGCACGTGGGGAAATTTGTCATTATTTGTCACAAATCGGGACATTTTTATCACAGCAGTGTGATTTGTGTGTCTGTTGTACGGTCGACTTTAATTTCATATAGTCTGCGGAAAACTATATAATACCAGTTATAGTAGTATTGCAGCTGCGTGTGTACAACGATTATATAAATATGATTGCTATTTAGTGTAATATGGCGGTTTTTTGACTGACATTATTATTGTATCGACATAATATTTATACCCAATGATAAGACCAGTAAGTAAATATACGTACTCGCTACCAGCGGATGCCATAGAATATTGTGAGTGTATAATACAAATAGATAGGTACGCGGCACATAATATGCGTGTGTTGGTGAAAAGTTTACTCTTTTGAATTACAAAAAAAAAAAACAACTACAATAAGATCGATTGAGAAAAAACTGTTAATTTTTTGTTTGTAAAACTTAAATTTTATCTTCAAACGCTTACAAAAAAAAATTGTGCATTATGTAATTTATTAATTTTTAAATTGTCGTGAAAAAATTTACTACGAACATTGTATAAAATTTTCAACCGTTTTTCTGACACACAAACATTCTATAAATAACATCAAAAAACTAATAATAACATCGAAAATATCAAATGTCTGTAAAAAAACTCAAAGTAAACTAACAAAGTAAACTTTTTTTTGTAAATTATATCATGTCTAGAAAATACACGAACACCAAATGGATTTTGTCGAAAAGTGTTATTGGCGTAAATATTACCGTTTTCCCGTTATTTTTTTTTTTTTTTAGTATTCCTCAATTATTAAGAAAAGTATCTACTGGGAATTTTCTATTTTAGTACAAAACATTTCCTATCAGATACTTCTCTCGACGTTAATGTTTAAAACACATTTTCTGTTCAAAAATATGATATTATACTTTTAAACACGGAAATCATTCAGAATCTAAAATCGATAACAATTTTTAATAATAAAAAAACAAAAAAAAACAATGATTTTTAACAAAAAAAAATCTCATTTATTATACCCCGTAGTGATAATTATTGTTTATTTTTCCTCCACAGAATTATATACAAATATAAATAATAACAATAACTCAACCAATAATCGCCGCGATAATATATCTATACGTTATGATTATTGCAGTTGATTGTTACAAAAACATTTTAACTTTTTAGTGACGCTATTGTTATCGGTGCGTGTTTAAAAAAAAAAAAAAAATAGACCGTTTACGTCGAACGTTTTCCATTATGCACCATACACCGTTACAATCATACATTAAGTGCACATAACGCTAGAATAAGGAGGGTTGGAAAAAAAGTCAATTTTTCTCCCCTCTGATTATGAACAACTTACTATATATACATGTCCGTTAGATAATCGAAAAACACTGCGGGTAGGTTATTGTTTTCAGGATTAAAGAACGCTTTGACGCGCGACAAAAATCTAGCTCTCGAATCATTATATTCAAAAAGTAATATAGATGCGTTTGATATAATAAACATCGTAAAATAAAACCATGGATTACCAGTGGTCTTGTAAGATCAATAAAAAATAGAGATAAAATTAATTTGAAAATTAAAAAGGATACATCTAATCTTAAATTAATAAATTATTACAAAACATATAGAAATAAATTAACGATACTTATTCGAAAGGCAAAAGAACAATATTATACCAATAAAATAGAAACTTGTAAAGGTAATGGACGAGATATCTGGCAAGTGATCAATGAACTAACAGGGAGAAAAATTAATTCTGCAGGGCTTCCAATTAATGAAATAATAGAAGTAAAATATCCTACTATTACACCTAAAGACTACTTAAACATAGTGAATTCATATTTTGCAACAACAGGAAGTAGATTAGTAGAACACAATTTTCCCAGTAGTACAAACAGTACTCAATATCCTAATTTTAAAAAAGAAATAAATACTAATAACATATTAAACTCAAACCCCGTCTTCAATTTAAATACCATTAGTACTTATGAAGTAACCAATATCTTAAATAATTTGAATAATAATTCGGCACCTGGAGCTGATGGTTATACAGCATCATTTTTTAAACAAATAGGAGACAATGTGATATTTCCTATGACCCACATAATAAACTGTAGTATAACAAACGGTATAGTACCTGATGAACTGAAAGTAGCGAGAATTGTACCAATTCATAAAAAAGGGGATAAAACAGATTTTATTAATTATAGACCTATATCAATAGTAGGAATTTTAGCTAAAATCCTTGAAAAAATAATTAAAAATCAACTATTAAATTACTTGGAGAAAAATAAAATAATATATCATGGACAATACGGCTTTAGAAAAAAATTAGGTACAGAAGACGCATTAATTGATATAAATAACTTTCTACATAACAAAAGGGATGGTAAAAAAAAAATTCTAATTACGTTCTTGGACTTAGAAAAAGCATTCGACTCAATTAGTAGACAATTATTACTCAACAAGTTAAAAGAATTAGGCTTTAATGAAAATACATTAAAATGGTTCATCAGTTATCTTAGTAATAGACAACAACTAACCACCATCGGATCTAATCATAGTGATTTTTGCTATGTCAAAGATTATGGAGTTACTCAAGGTACATCATTAGGCCCCATATTGTTTTTACTATATATTAATTCTGTACCTGCATCATTATTAAAAGGAAAATTATTCATGTTTGCTGATGATATAGCACTAGTTAATTTCGAAGATAATTGGGAAAAATTAAAACAAACCGTCGAAATAGATTTACGGTGTATGTACGACTGGATGAAAAAAAACCTATTATCAATTAATATAAATAAATCGGTCTGCATGCCAATAGTTACAACGCGTTCACAGCTTCCTGTTGGATACAGCTTCATAATACATAGTTGTGGAACAGGCACGATAAATTGCATTTGTAAACCACTTAAAATGGTTCTATCGTTCAAATATTTAGGAATAACAATAGATTTTAATTTAAAATGGTCTGAACATATCCAAAATATAAAAAATAAAATAAGGAGCTTAACTGCTTTATTCTACAAAATTCGATTTCTTAATAAATCAATCATAAGACAAATATACATGGCACTATGTAATTCAATACTACTATACGGTATAACATGTTGGGGAGGCTCTAATAGAACAGGCATAAATACATTACATATAACCCAGAAAATGATAATAAAAGTAGCGTACTCCTTGCCATTAAAATACCCGTCAGGTGAATTATTCAAACATACAAATATATTACCTATCTATAAATTATACATTAGACAAATTTTAATAAAATCTATACAAAACAACACACTAAATGCTATAGAAATAATAGACAGAAGAACAGGTAAATACATTAAACCGTCATATATATTTTTAACAAATTCAAGAAACTCCCCCTATCACATGGGTAAAACTATATTCAACAATTTAAGTAACGATGCGAAGAGTCTAATAACAAGTTTATGTAAAAACCAACCAAATAATACCAATGATACAGTTAATAAAAATCAAATAAAAAAGGCTATAAATAAAATAGTTAATGAACTAGATGAGAATGTGTGTATAAGTGAAATTTTAAAGAGTGAATATGTATAATAATTATAATATCTTATCAGAATGTGTATATGTTAAATGTTTTACTAAAATATATTCCACTAAATTTTTTACTACTGTATAATATTGATTAATTAAGTCATATCTTTAATTGTATAAGTATCTTTCTTTTTAAATTTTTTTTTATTTTTACTATTATAAGAATTTTAATTTATATGAACTCCGTATACCAGATACGAGCTTAGCTCAGTTGGTATACGTATCAGCCATTGTTAATGTATTCTTAATGTAATAATTTACTAATAGTATCATATAATTGTAATTAAACTTGGCTGAAATAAATAAATAAATATGACGGTAGAAACTATATAAAAAACTTTATCTACATCTCATTCGGCTGTGTGGTACGCGTCTGGAGTGTAGCTATAGTAGTGTATTTGGTGTACCGGTTAGATTTCTGGTCAAATTAGACCAGACGCATATGGTTAAACCTAGAATAATGTTTTAAATTGTATGATACTATATTAAAAAAAAATTTTTTTTTAATTAAAACTCAAAATATTTTAATTTGCGCAGTATTAGACTAAACAATAAACATTTTTTTATTCCACATTTTATAGCGAAATATTTTCGCCCATCATCCACGTTAAGTGTGATTTATAAAAAATAAATTAAAAATTAACACATTCGTTTGTAGTTATGATAGGTAAGTGATGCATTGTTTTATTATGATTAAACGAGTCTCGAAGAATCATGACTTTTATTGAAAACGGTCCAATAGTAGTGTTGTTGAGTCTGTATAGTGGACAAAGAAAGAAAAAAAGAAATATAAATAGATTATTATTTATGGCGGGTGGTGGCGGTGTCTTGAATTCCGTTGTCCTCGAAGGTACAAAGAAAAGTACACTACACCACTGTTGGCTACTGCTGCAAAGCTCTCCCTAATGGATAGATTAGGATAGATTAATGAATACCGAGTGTTCCGTGAAGAAAAAACAACTACATTTATTTTGATTAGTTTAGAGTTTCAAATTTATTATCTCGCCACCCGTAACGTCGAACGATTGTTCAAAAATTCCAACAGCAAATTAAATTAAATATCTTGGTTTAACTGTAGATAAACGAGTAAACGACTCACTTGCACACAACTAAAACTTAATCGTAAACAATTAACTCTAGACTGCACCTCCCATAAGTCCGCTTTTGAAATTCAAACTCTCCCTCTATCCAATACACTCACCATATACAAATTAAGTATTCGACTAGTCTGGACATATGTAATTCAGTTATGGGGTCTGGAAAGGAACCCTAATACTAAAAATACTCTTCAGGTGTTTTAATCGATATCGTGAGAAATAACCTCCTATCCTTGATATACTTTAATCAACAAAAACCTTAATTATACCTAAAAATGCCTATATCCTTAAATCTTAATCATTTGGTTTAATTGTATTATTATAAATTTCATATTTAATTTAAATTCCCATAGTTAAAATCAATTAATCAAATAAATATTCTTCATTTCACTTCCGGGTAATTCCCTTACAATACTGAAAATAAATTATCCTAAAGACCTACAGAGATAAAAAATAATAATAACTAAATTATAATAACTAAACTAAATTCTAAGTCAGGCAGCGCTCTATAGAGTATCCATAAGTTTTTATTCTTCCCATGTTACATATTATACATATTATATCATCAAACTTACTTATTACACAATATACCTGCTACGATACTGATTTATAATTTAGATAGAAAATATTTTTAAAAAAAATATCATGACGCATTTAATATATTTTACTAAAAAAGTCGAATACTTTAACAGAATCAATATACATACATTTTAGGTACAATATTTATATTATTATTAGAAACTGTGATATTATTTATAAAACTTTAAATTTTCCTACTTTTCTAGTTAAATATTTTTACAGTAAATTCTAACAATATGTTTAAAAATTATTAATAACGTATGACGCTATAGAGAAATATATTATTTGCAAACAATAACACCATACATTTACAATGTGATTAAAAAATATATTTTATATGTTTATTCTTCCGTGTATCTTAGTAAAATTATGTCGTGTAAATTAATAATAATTATAGAAATTAAACGAATAACGACGAATACATTATAATATTTTACTAAATGTAGATTTAACAAGAATACCAATACTGATATGTCGCTAAAATACAAAAATTTAATAATAATAACACATAATAATGATAAATTAAATGCATATATAAGGAAGGTGTAATATAAATATAAATTATTTTTAAATAAAATTAAAAATCCAACCATACGAATGTACTTCTAACATAGACGTATTTCTTTCTAAATAATGTGAAATACTTATGCTTATAAAGATTTTTCGTCGTTATAAATGATTGTTCCACGAATAAGATACCAAAACAATGTATTTATTTTTATTTTTTCACAAAATATAATTAATCCGAAAACAGTAAAATATTTAAACACTTTAATCGTTATAATTAATAATTTAGACATTATAAGTTGCGTTTAAATCTAAGCAAAAGTAGGCTGACAAGTAATTGCTATTAGCACGAAAGTCTATAAATAATACAAATAAAAAATATATTCGTGTTTACATAAAACATATAAAATATGTACGAAAAAATATTTCGTTTAAAATTGTAAGTAGCCGGGCTAACGTGAATAATATTAGCATCAAGCTATTCGAAATATTATCCCGAATTAGAAGTCCATAGTCTTCGTGTGAAACATTTTAATCGTTTTATAATCTAAGCGAAGAATGATTATTTTCGTTAAACGGTAATAGGTACCCAATAAAAGTTATAAAACTCTTTTTTTAAATAAGTAAGCAATATACAAATAATAATAATTGGCTATATTACGACTGCTAACTATATTGTGATTTAATCGAATACATACCAATTAATTCGATCGGATATTCGGATAACAGTTTAATAATCTAATCGTCAGTCGATGTGATTACTTTCTCTGGTTTATTATATATGACAGCGTTATGAGATAAACATAATTCTCTCCGTGTGCTTACATTTAAATTTATTGTAACTAGAATGCCGTGTGAAAATGTTTATCGTTCTAATTTTAACAATAATAATAATCATTCACACGAAAATCTAAAGACGCAGACAACAGGTTTTTATAATAAAATCGTATTTCTGTGTACGACTCGCTGGAAGAATATTCAAAACGTGATGCGGCGACAATTGAAATAAACACAAAAGACAGATTTAAAGCTTTGCCCGTGGAACATAATAAAATATACTGGCAACCGCCGTCTCGTCTCGAGTGTATATCTCAAAATTAAATTAATAAGTTAATAAAACCGTTGGCCCGATATGAATTAGAAAACAAATATAATGATATACATATTTTTTAACATATTATTATTAAAAAACATAAATCCCACGAAACATAAAGTAAACCGTAGTTGTATTTATATCCGACGCGTATATCATATAATATTATTACGTGATACCTATTTTTCCATGATCGTAGATTTTTCGTATTTATAGAATATCATATCTATGCCGTCGGAGGGAATCGGACATTTCGGCATGGAGATAATTCGGCGTGGATATCTTGTTATTAACATACAATTTTAAGAATAATACAATTTTAAAAATACAAAATAAATAAAATTATATTAATATCATAATATTATTATTAAAGTATACAACAATACATTTTTATAAATATGTTTAATAATACATGATTACGTGATTGATTATTTAAAAAAAAAAAATTATATAATATGTAAAATGTAGGTAGTAGGTAAAATTAATTTAATTTTTTAGGATTAAGCAGTTAATTACGCTATAAAAACATCTTGAACCCTTTTCAATTAATTTATAAATGTCCAAATCGTTTTTAATCGTTTATTACAACTGATGTAGGTTCCATTGTTTGAAGTGCAAGTGTCTTAATTTTTGTAATTGTAGTCTCAACTTCAATTATTTTAACCGCCTCAGAATCATGCGTATGGTCATTAATTTTTTTTTTTTTTAATAATATAATCGTGGATTCCGGTATGAATTCGACAGTTACACATATTATCTTTATTGCGACACCCCCAAAATCGCTTTGTATGATTGAAGTCAAATTTATCAAAGATATACATGAAACCGTTTATGTACAAAAATTTCACGTCCGCGATTTGAGAGTAAATTAGACATTTTAATTAAAAAATTTTGTACTGAAATATGACAGATCGACTATTTGACTGGATTACACCGATTGCTTTACAGTTGATACACTACACCAGTGATTCTCAATCTTTTTAATACCATGACCCAAATTTCCCCCTAAAAATCTTTCGTGACCCATATTATTTCACTTTTCAAAAAGTAGTTATAAAAACAAAATTTGTATTATATAAATATGTATACATTACAATCGATATATTTTTACAAATGTATTCTTAATAATGAGGTGTATGCTAAATGTATGCTTGTTTTCTGTTTTGGTTAATACCTATAACAGCATTGACATCATAATTTCAAAAATTGTTCGCGACCCACCAAAAATTGACTGACGACCCACACTTTGAGAAACGCTGCACTACACGTCTACAACAGTCTACACATTCATCGCTTTATTTTACATATATAGTCGGTTTTTACGTTATACTATAACAGCTATATTTGACTAAATCGTACTATTGACGGTTTTTTTACGGTTATTTTTTCATAATAGTAATATTCTTTTTATATAAAAAAAAAAAAACTCCGCGCCGAAACAATCGTGCCGAAATGTCCTAAATCCGCCATCGGACTGCATCGTCCGTCGAAAAATGGAATTTTGAATATTCGCTCGTTTAGAAAACGCAGTGGCTAATGAAGTAATAATATTATTATTCTCGTGTCACTGTAAGACTGCAGCATTTCTAGAATATTATTTTGCGTAATATCATAAATTAAACGCGCGAGTAGGTACGTCATAAAGACTAAAGAGTATGATAAACGACTTTTTAAACGTTGCGTTCATTCAAATGCGAGTTATTCTGCGAATATTTTCCGCAAAAAAAAAATATTAATAATCGGATAATAGCACTATAGAATACGTGTTTCACAAATTAAACGTTCGAAGAAAAGTGAGTGCGTACAATTATGTATAGTGCAATGTTTTAAGTAGGCTGCTCTTTACAATGTACGTATATAATATAATATTATATATATATAGTTAAGCTTGGAAAATAAAGACTCCTTTGAGACGTTTTATACATTCGGTATATTGCGCGTGGCTCAAGTGTAAAAATACAACAGGTTTATTAAGAATTTGAAACGGTATATACTTTAAGTTTCCATAAAATGCATTATCAACACAATAGTAATACGGCATTGCATAATATAGTTCGTCTTTAGTGTTACACGGCGTGGTGTTATCTAATGCAATACTTCACAATGTCCGTCGTTATAATATAAATTTCTAAAAAATATTTCAAAACCTTTTTTTATTCGGATTCCTTCGACGGCGAACGCTGCTCGTATTATTGGGGAAACCGTCATATCTCGTGCTAACTCGCTTACAAGTGTATATAGCATAATAATACGGTGCGTATTAGATATATGTTCATTAAAATATGATCTTCTGGTGGTAATGACAAAATCGTTAGCTTCAATCGTGTTTATGCATGGCAGCTGCAGCCAGCCATTGTACGCATATGCGATTTTACCATGAATTATTTACGTGATTCATTGAACGAGATGAGCGACGACAACTTTAAACTTTCAACATTCAAGAATACTTAGAAGAGTTCCCACAGAACAGTTAATAATTGTTTGTTATTGTATGCTGCATAAATAATTGAAGAATTGTTAACAACTTTAACGAATACGCACTCGATGTGTATTTAAATTGTAAATTTTTATTTATATATTTTTTTTTTTTTTGGTCTCCAGGCTATAACAGAATGGACGTGACATTCATATTTGATGCGTACCTACCTATGTTATTTTAATTATGCTATAAAAAAAAATATAACCGACAGTAGTATAGTATACTTGTCGAAACTTTTTCGAGTCGTTAACATGATTTTGTAACATCAACGGTACGTATAATATTTTATTACAATTTGCTGATAATGATTCATACCAGATAGGTAAGTATGTACAAGACGATTCGTCAAGCATGCTAAACCTACATATTGTTCCGCGTATTTCAAAACAATATTTGCATAACTAGATGGTACTAGTTTAGTATTTTTATTGACACGCTGTAACCTTTAAATGATTAAATTATATGATGTATTTTACGAATAGACACTTAATATAAAGAAAAATAGTACTTAAATTATTGCATTATTAAAGAATAAATTGTTAAATGAATGTTAGCCTCAAAATGTTTGATAAATTACTTTGTTTAATGCATGGTAATCATGTTATACTTTACCATCTTATACGCTCACCCTTTTTTTGCTCAATAATGCAGCCATGCAGGTATTCAAAATTTAATTTTTAGAATTTTAAATTTTATTTAAAAATTATATTTTTAAATTCTTGAGATTTTTTATACTACTTAAGAAGTGCTGTGTAGAAATGAAAACTTATATTTGTTAAGATTAAAACCTCCATTTTTGCTATAAAATATTGAATGGATATTTTTTTGAAAATGTTATTCATCAAAATAAAAATTCAAATAAGTGATTTTAGAGCCATTTAACTTTTTGTTTTAATAAGGAAAATAGGTTTATACTCATGGGTTTGGAGGATAATAGTATGGAGATTATAGTGGTTTTAAGATGTTAGTAATTTATATAATTATCTACTAACACTTAAAATATAATATATAAATATGATCCATACATAAAAAATAATAGAATAATTACTAAATATTAGACCGATATTAAAGACATGTAATTTATATTTTCATAAAACAATTTCTAAGGACTTATCTTTTTTATATACCTTGTAATACCTAATTGAGAAACTACTAGTTTGAACTAGATACATCGACATTTTTAGTAGCAGAATCGGCAAATAATTTTACAGTAGAAAAAAGGGATTTTCATCGTTTGATAAACAGAAGCTTTGATCACTTTAATATCACTTTTTGAGTTGTAAAAAAACTCAATGATTTTCAAATATTTATGGTATTTAATCAATTATTATAGCTATTTAAAGATTTTCAACATCAGAATTCGCATAAATTAATTATTGTTAAATGAAAAATAGGGAGTTAGCACGCTAGTGAATCACACTGTACAATGCAAATATTTATATTTCTTGTATAGGAAATAGGTGAAGTGCAGGCGGAGTAGTACATAATATTACCTATATAATATTTATGTGCATATTGTGTAGTGTAACATTATATACCTCTCGTCGCCGGATAGAATGATGCTTGGTTTTTCGTTATTGTTGTTGGTTACATACTTACACCCACACGTGTTGTATAGGTAGTCACAATAATTCATATAATCACGTACGTCAGAATTTTTTATTATTATTATTCAGTCGAAATCAAGAGTACGTCGTCGTCGTTTAGGTAACATATTGTGCTAACGCAATGTGATGCTGTGTAACAATAAGTTCCACTATATTAGCGAGAAAAAACATCGCGTGAAATAATGTACTTACCTATATATTATTATGGTCCGTCGGTAGTTTAATAGTTAAACCATAATGAATTAATACATATTAAACATGTTTTATTTAAAGACACGACTTATTATGTAATGTGTTTAAAATTGGATAATAAATGCAAATTATTTTAAACTATTTAACTGCAATAAATTGTTTTATTCGTTTTTTATACAGTCACCGTGATCATACGGTAGTCGCAAGTTAACATTTTAAAATATTTATAGGTGATGATTGCCGCTCATGCAAGCAGTTCATAGTAAACGAGAAATTTTTTCCCGTCAAAATATTTACCACATTTTATTGAGATTTTATTCAATACTGTGTACTATATATATATAGTACTTTTCTACGAACATTTTTCGCAATATTTATGAAAGGAAATTTAAAATTAAATTTGTATCCGTCTTCGGAGAGTTTGAAAATATTTTAAGAGAGCTGAGCCCATCGAGCTTCCTGGTACTGATTTCTGACAATGGAGCGGACTCCGGATCTCATTGCAGCATAGTACTTGGTAAATCATAATAATAATAAAAAAAAACATTTTCCGACACCGTTGAGTAATAAATAATAATTTTGACGTGACATTTACAATAATATGTTATGATTATGAAACATAAAAAATGCGATATAAATGATATTCCTCGATCGGACCTCAACGCGATGAATATTTCCTGGTCGCGACACCGTATAGTTATAATTAGGGATGAAGACTTGTAGCATTTGCATATTTTGTTCTATACAGTCACAAAAACAGCAGAGTACAAAACAAATACGTTTTATGCTTTCACAACAAAGTTAATTTTGAAATTTTATTTTGCGTATAAATGCATATTATTTTGAGTTTATTTATTTTTTTTTTTTAATGGCACACGTTTTATCCTTTTTATACTATTGGACAGATACTTTAACTTAATTAGGTAATAATTTTATCAATTTTTTCTCCACTGACGTTTTTATTCAATGTAATACAACCACAACATACATTTATTTTTAAATTTTTGTTGTATAATATGGTTTTTAACTTTCTATAGGTGCACGTTTTTCCTAGAAGTGCTTGGAGATTGCCGAAAAGACAATACATGATTAATTTGTATTTATTTTATTAATAAATAGGGTACGATGTGATGTCGTATTGCCTGTGATTTAATACTTAGTTGTAAATTTATAATACACAGAACAAATAAAACTAATTTAAAATAATCAATTCTGTTAAATAAATACAAAAAAATAAAAAATAAATATTCTTTTTATATTTTTATTTTTAAAACGCATATCTTAGGTAAATTTTTTGTTTTGCATATAAATACATATTTTGGGAATTCAAATGCATATTTGATGATTTTTAATGGCTACAAGTCCTCTGCCCTATAAGTTATAATATACCGCCGTTCGCCCATCGAACTCCGTGGCCCGTTCAATTATTATAAAACGCCGCGGCTGCAGGTACCTAATAGTTGTACCTACCTATACTGCACAGTATACACAATACACGTCAGATCTTCGTACACTTCCACCGCCACTGACTTTTCAGTGTCCGGCGCGTACAGGTCGGGTTAGTCGTACGGGTTGTGTATAATTATTAATAATTGTTGTATAATGTGTACCCGTGTCGGGCGAGAATCCCCCCGGACCGCCGAAACGTCGTCGTCGTCGTCGTCGTCGCTATCCCCTAATCATCGTCGTCTCGTACCCGAACAACCCGAGACACCGCCACCGCTGCACCGGCCCGCCACCGCGGACGAAACGCCGTACGAGAAGCAGACTCGCGAGAACCGTCCCGGGCACGTTATAATAATATAATATCCGGTAAAGCGCAATCATTTATCTCGATGACGTCTTCCACTCGTCCCGCGGTAACCGCGGTATTCTATATACATATTGTTATATTATTATTTAGTAGGTATACACATCGCCGCCGCCGCCGCCGCCGCGTTAGGACGTATACACAGGTATATAAACGTCACGTCGTCGTAATAACAGAGTATAAAATATAGGGTATGTCGTACTTCAAGTTGTGACGCGCGGTCGTAACCGGCACAGTCGCGACGACTAATTTCGTATAATCCCACTCGACGTTTTCTATATAATACGTCGTATAGGTATAGTTTTACCCATGTGTACACAATAATATTACCCGCGTCGTGTAGGTCGCCCACAAGTTTTCAACGGTCGGTATGATATTATAATAGTGTTTTTGTTGTTGTTGTTGTTCAAGTAGTTGTTGTTGTGATTATTATTATTATAACTATCGTGTGATCATCGTTTGTTGTTGACCAAACGAGATCGGTATGATGGTGTAGGTACGTACAAAGTATAATTACTTAAGACTGTTATTATAATTATTATACATACGCGGTACACTGCAGAGTTTGAGCAATAAACTAAATTAATTACAATATCACTGATAAATGATCTCGCAGCTCGCATATTATTATTATTATTATTATTATTATTATTATTATTATTATTATGACCCGGTGGATGCGAGTTTTGATTAAAACCTAAAAACCGATAAAACGCCTTCGCGTAGTAATATCGCACGCAAAGGAAAACTGGAGACCCGCAGATACGAGTTTAATGTTATAATTATAATAATATATAATATATACCTACCTCGGTTAACGCCGAAATTATTTCGAACATTATTATACGAACGGCGCGGAATATTAAACTAATGACAGTATTATGTTATTTTGTACCGGTTAAATATAAAGTTTAAAAAGAAATCAATTTAATACAATATTATTTTTGTAGTAGATATTGTATGTAAAAACTACAAATACAGAAAAAAAATATTGATAACAGTATACAGTGAAACCTCTGAATAGTGGACAAAATGACGGTAACTGAGTATATCCACTATTCAGAGGAGGTAAATTTTTAAAATTCATAAAAAGTAAAGGTTTTAAAGAAAAAAATATGCATTATGTACGATTTATTTATAATATTATTTCCGTTAACATTTAAAATTTAATATATTATGTAATATCAACACCAATACGCAGTTTTCATTTAAAGAAATCAAAAGATAAAAAATGTGTAAAGTGTTAAGTGGACCATTGTACTGGATGTATTCAATTTGAATTCATTTTTATATAATTTTGTATGAAATTTTGGTAAATGAACAACTGTCAACTTATATGGAAACTTATATTAAATCCTCAGGCATCTTGAGCTAAAAAAAATATTATCGACATTTAAACACATAAGGTTTAAAATTCCAAATGTTTATAAATAACTCAAGAAGAAAATATTTAGAAAATTATTTCATTTGTTAGAAATATTAACATAAATATTTAATAAAAAATTTCAAGTATCTACGGTTATTCATTTTTAAGCTATACTACAAAAATAAAATCGATTTTGTCAAATACTGGATTTGCGTAAAAATATTCCTTTATTACTGATTTTTTTTTTTTAATAGATATCTGCTATTTGGGAGGAGTGTCTATAAGGGGAGGCTTTACTGTAATAATAAATATTTTATTTCTACATTGTGTCGTGGTAAAGGAAACGTGCTTGGACTGCAAATAATTGTAAATCATACTATTTAAGGCAGTATAGAAATTATGATATGGAGCTCCGAGGACGATACCTAACTTATATACCTATAATATTGTGCGTAGGCCTCGGAGAAGTTTTTATATTAAATCTTTCGATTTTTGTGTACTTATTTCAATGATGGATTTTCTTTTCGTTACATTATCCGTTTTACCGTATTTGTATCATACTGGTCCACTAACTACTTTAATCTGATCTGATACAGATTAATTTATGGTCGCCAAACACTAAGTATACACTAGAGAAATAACTCACCGTTTTATCGCTTGCTTTAATCTGATCTGAAATCGATTAATCTATGATTGTTTTTGAAGAAGGATTGCGAGTAAAACAGTAGATAAAATAATATTGCACCAACGTTTGATATCCGAATTGAAAACGGCTGACTCGTGATGGTCTTTTGGTCACCGATTGGAGGTAGAGGAGTGTTTCCATATCGCTAAAAAACGCACATACGACATCATTTAAAAACATAATATTATTAAATCAATTTTTTAGTTAAGTAAATGCAGTGGTATATTTTTAGATTCTGAGTGGCAGTGCGAGTTATACAATATATAAACTGTTCGCTTTTTACATTTTATCAAAAAACAGAATAATATATTATATACCTACTATTGTATTTGAACGAAATATTTTACACAAAATATGTGCGCCGTGAAATGAACTTTCGCTCATATTATTGTGTTAGTCTTTGTGTTTGAATATAAACATACACATACCTATAGGTATAAAATTATTATCCACTATTATTTGCACATTGAATTTATGAAAACCCACGTTTATCACCACTTTTCGTTGTATAATAATGTTATGTGTAAACTAAATTTCCATTCACTCTGAACATTTAAAGGATAAAAATGGTTTTAGATTATGTATGAACAGGCGAGTCGTATCTTTTCCGCGATGATTATCAGAATTTTTAAAATATAATCAAAAAAAGCGGGTAAGTTAGTACCGCTCTGCTGTACATTAGGGGGTGGGGTGGACCTCGGACTAGCGTAGGTTAAATTTGAATGCAATGATGAATATCATTGTATACGAGAAACGATTCTGAACGGAGATGATTTGTCAATCAAGGATATATTCTATTTATATATTGTAATATATTCTATTTTGAAACAAATAGTATAGTTACTATATGTTACCATAGTTACTTTATAGTATCTAAAAAAGTATTTGGCAACATACGCATAATGAGAGTATGAAATTTAATTTAAATTTTGACATATTTCGTATAAATTCAAACTTTAAGCACTTATAAAAAAAAATTGTGACTAACGATTTCGGATTTTTTTTTATCACTTTAAGAACAACTTATAAGAAACCTTGTATTAAATTTTCAAAATTTTCTGGCCACTCAAAAAATTTTTATCGGCATTTGAAGAAAAAAAACCAAGAAAAGTCGAAAATCTCAATTGTCTATAAGTAGCTTAAAAATGGTCAAAATATTTTGAAAATTTAACTGTAAAGAGATAACCATAATATAAACATTTGGTGAAAATTTCAAATATTTACAATGATTCGTTTTTGAGTTACAGTAAAATCAAAAAATCGATTTTGTCGAAAAGTGGTTTTTCGTAAAATTGCCATTTTTCTGTCACTTTTTTTTTGTTTTTCTCGATTTTTTTGAAAACTATTTGAAAATTTTACTTTTGACCCCCCCCCCCCCCAAAGTACCAACTAGATGAATTTTTCTATTCAAAGAGGGGCTGAAGTCAAAAATCGGAGCATTATTACTGCTCCAAATGTTGTCGTCAGACACAAAAAAAAAAAAACACACATCATTGTTAAAGCAATACATTCTTCACTCCGTTCAGAATCTAAAACAAAACAAAAAAAAAAGTTAAAAAAAAATTGGAAATTCGATTTTGATAAAATTCGTCGAAATTATGAAATTTGCACATTATTTTATAACTGATAATGTCTAAAACCTTTCAATGTCTATACGAAATATTTGAAATTTAATTCATACGGTTTCCATGGTTGTTAATTGTTATTACTGAACTAAATAAAAAATGTGGAGCATAATTCCATAAATATTTTTTTTTACACGTTCGAATAGGTAGTTAAAATGTTGTTAAAACAGGATGTATTCATGCGTAAAATAACGATTTATTATCAAAAAAAAAAAAAAAAAGTGTTATGTTTTGTTCTAAGTCAATAACAAATATCCGTTGATGGTTAATACTTTGTATTTTCAATAAACATTTATATTATCATATTTTCTTTACTCTAAAATACGTCTTAAGGATATCATGACGATATAATAAAACATTTTGTTTTTATACGGCGTTGAACTACTCGTATTTGTTTTAGAAGTTTAAATTAATTCAATCTATACAATATTGGATTTTTGATATTTCCCATTTCAAAAACAAATTTCCATTAATATTATATTAGGCGCATTTGCGATTGAATTTTAAAATCAACGTGTTATTTGTGGTATAACTGACAGAATCTCTTTATTTCATTTTAAATATTAAACATTTATTCAAATGTTTTTTTAACAGGGTATTGATTAATTAATTATGGTAACAAAAAATAAAATGGTCAATACCTATCTCTCGGTCAAGTTGTTGATTGCACAAAAAGGTCGCTTTCACGTATTATCCATTACAGATTCGACGGTAAACACTTACGTTCAATAATATAATTTAATACGTAAAAACAAACGAAAGGACGATTAATCCTTAGGTACAATCGACAAATATTGACTAAGATCATATAATATTATATCATCGGTTATTTAAAGTCTTCTTCTGCGTACAAAGGTTTTGAAATAAGAAAATAAATAGTTGTACTACCGACTTACAAGAACAAAATATATCGTAAGAAAGTACAATAATAATTACACTAAATTGTACAACTATATATATAAACGATGTGTTGGGTATTTTTTCGATATATACCCCTCCACAATCCTCCCTACGATCCAACACTGGTATCACTTTAGCGATTTGTGGCTAGACGTCCTTGGCGGTTATGAGCATTTTAAGGAATAATTATTTAAATTAATTTGTTTCCAGTAAATACACATTACATCGGTATTCAATACGCCGTTTATAATAATACATAAATAAAATTCTCTATATGCAATATTTTTTTCATACAAATTACATTTAATTAATATTCGCTGACTGCGTGTTTTGTATTTACCGGTGTTCGCGGTCAACGTATCGAGGTGGTACTAACACGCATAGGCCGCGAGCATAGTGCGTTGTATTATAGGTGTCGTGATGTGATAATGTGGCGTAGGTACTCGTGTAAGAGATGAATGATTTTATAAATATTATATACTCATTTAAATCTATATATAAAAAAAAAAAAGTTTAAAAAAGATGGCGTGGATGTTTTTCACAACACCTCTCAATTTGTTTGCTCAACGACCCATAATAACATACACCGCCAATCCACGTTATTTAGACAGTTAAAGTTTTTAATAAAAATTCACAGAAGCGCTTATTACGGTAACAACTGCAGTGCGCCACGTCGATCACGAGTAAGTTAACGATATATAGTAATACAATAATATGTGTGCTGCCACAATACAAAATATATTATTCTCCGGCGTAACGAGTAGCTATTGCATAAAACATAATATTCAAGTAAATATTATTATTATAGTTATGATAAAAATAACTATAGGTAATCTGTTTGTTGGAGACTTAAAGAGTTTTTACATTAAATCTAAATTAAATAATCTGTTAATAATAAAATATGTCTGGATAAAAAATTGTATCATCAGGCATCAGCAAGCTACGATATTTTTTTTTGTTTTAAAGTCATCGATTTAATCGTGTTCTAAACGTGTTTAAAACTACAAAAACAAAAGCATTTTTTTTTTACGTACATAAAAACATGTATTTCATTTTCAATACTTGGCCAAAAGCACACAAAGTGGCGTGTATACTATGTGACCAAAACTTAAATGAAAATTGTGTAAATAATTATATGTAGATACAATTTTTTTAACTACATGTATAAAGAGTAAAAAAATATACACAAACAGTGACGTATTTACGGGGGAGGGGTAGATGTTTTTAATTAAAATACCTAACTAGTATGTGTGTACAGGGTTGTCGATAAACAAATTATAAAAATATTGTCCACAATCCACAAAAACCATAATTGTAGAGCACCGGTGACCGATGTCGACACTTAGTGGACCGGGCAGAAATTCGTTGCGGCGATACGATAACGGCACGACAACATTTTTTCAGTTATAAATTAATATTGTTTGTATTCATTTTATTTCTTTATTCCTAGTTTTAAATTTAAAGTAAGTGAAACAAATAACCTTTATCGTAATATGATTTTTAAAAATTTTAACCCCCCCCCCCCCCCCGTCCAAAGAAATCATTGAAAATACGCCACTGTACATAAACAATATTTTATGTCCATCAGACAATAGTGAACGTTTCCCGCAAGGTCGTCATCAATACAGTGTGAAATACTCGTGTCGATATACATATTGAATTAGTTGTACGTATATATAATAATAATACACATTGTATTCACCTATAAGTAAGGCGTGTTATTTTAGATCACATGCCAACATTTCGAAGTTTGGCTGATAGACATTGTCTATACTATCGAGCCACAGACTATTAACTTGTTATTATTATTATTATTATAGTATATACTCATTGAACAAATATTTACAAAACGCGGTTTCAATAACCGAAAAAGTGTTTATAGTTAATTTCATATAATTATCGCGTTCGGCGTTATAAACATATTATACAAAATATACAGTGGCGTGACTATTTATTATGTTTATTGAATACTTTCTGCGGTTTATTCATTCTATGAAAAATAAGTTGATTTTATTATTACTATTATTTTTTTTTTTTTATGAAACCTTACATTGAAAGTATATTATGCCCCTTTTTTCAAATAACAATTATCCATGCCACTATACAAAACATACATATAATTACAGTGGTGTTGGAAGGTTTCTAGATTTCGCCGCGTGTTCGAATCAAAAACGATAATCGTTATAACATCTACAAATTATACATCAACTATTATACCTACGTACTTACAATATGATATTATAATAAATTAGGGGCCGTATTTGTAGGTTTTGTGTACATTGTAATATCAATCACAATAAATAATTTTATGAGAATAAAAAAATGAACTTTCAATTTACGATTTACGGGGAAAAGTTTTCTTTGAATGCTCGAGAATATTTTAGAGGAATCGTTTAGTTTTATCAGCACAATAATTTCTTGGAATATTTTTTAAACCATGTGAAAATAATACTTATATATTTTAATTTTAAATTATTAATATAGTAATTTTAATTTTGAGAACTTCTTTCACATTTTTTTATCATTTTTCAATTAATTTTTTTTTTCTTTTGATACACATTTTCATTTTCATTTTATAACTAGAAGTGAATTTGTATGGAAAAAAAAACCGAAAAGTGACAAACGTAAGGAATGTGTATACAGTGACTTGTACCTTAAAAAGTTTTCGTCAAAACTAGATTTCAATTTAGATATTTCGACCGGTACAAATGAAACTGCCGCGACTTATCCGATATTATTCTGAACAATGTTGAAATAATGTATACGTTGGCTTACGAGTATATAACCTCACCGTCGTTGTTGTCTAAAAATAGAAATTAGATATATACATAAAAAAACAATTCGCTAATAATTATTGTCGACGTGTGCTTGCGGAATTCAAGCGAAGAAGTTCAGTTATTTTTATGATTAATTGCACGCTAAGGCTATGGTGCTAATTATTATTGTGTAACGTGCAGATAGTGCTTAAGGAGATCTAGTTACACGTCATTTGCACTGTGTGTATTTGGTTATACAATTTGTTGTGTGCGAATACAGCAGCGCCTATATACCTGAGTACACTTATCATTGACGTGATATTGGTGCATGCGGTAGGGTGATAAGCTACTCAGTGACATAGGTATTACGTTCAGCCTACCACACAATTCTTTTTTACCTATTCCATGTTGGTATTTTTTTAAATATAAAGTCTGTCATTACATTACTGTCGACAACTTAGCTCTGTAAAGACTATTACAACTATAATAGGTATTACGCTGAGAAAGGTTTATTAAATCATGTTTATCAATAAATAATATTAAAAATTATCAAGAGAAAAATATAAATATAATTTAATATTATAATTAGCGTTTAGCAGTAAATTATGTTGTATAATTTAAAGTTCATTTTTTTTTCTGATCGCATTATCTAGGTACCTATATTATCTTAAACATAATAGACAAATATAAGACGAATAATCGCAAAAAAATTAATTAATTGAGATAAACAATAAAAAATAATTTATCTACCAATGTTTAAAGATTAAATATATTTTAAAAATTACTATGCATAAATTTAATCTACTACTACCTTTTAAAATATTACGATTCCCATTATACCTACACCAAATAGTATTCGTCATAAATCATATTATATTATAATAATATTAAATAATATTACATTCTAATCTATAGGCATAATTCTATTCTATGCACATTGTTTGATATGATATGATTCTTAAATTCTTTAATATACCATAATATAAACAAATACATATACTAAACAAACATATTATTATATGTAGTTAAATACATTTTATAATCTAATTATCAATTATTTATTTGTTAAAATAATAAGAATAAAATAAATACGTAAGTATAAACTCTCAAATTGTAGGTGCATTTGTATTTTCAAGCATTTTCTTTTTTTACTTTTTAGTTTATATTATTAATAATAAAAAGTTAAGTCAAGCGATTAATAACAATTATTATACTGCGTTCAAACAGCTCCAAATTAAATAATCGGTTTTAAAAAAAAGAAATCAACGTTAAATCGTCAATTTAATTTCCTGTTTTTATATATATATATATATATAGTATAATATTATTCAATTTAAATGTACGAGTGTATGTTATTAATTAACGATAAATTATGTAAATCAATTATTTTTTTATACATAAAAAGTTTATCGACTTAACGTTGGTCGATTTACAAGAAAAACTTTATTTAAAAAAAAAAAATTATAATCATGACTCATAAGACGTATATAATAAGTCGGCGATGCAAGTGAAACTGAACATTACACTTAGCCGTATATATTTACGATTGCATAGCATGTTTCGGTTAAATTTTGTCGGAGTAAAGTGGTCTGGAATACCTATCTACCAGACATTTTTTCCACTGTATAATATATGTAATGACCATTGACCACGTTTATCTACACACGATAATGTGGATAACCGTGCGGGTAATGACTAATGGATAATATTAAAATAAAAATTACATCTTATTTAACATTTCAAATACAGTGCATTTTTTTTTCGTAGAAAACGTGTTCGTTATAAAAACCTCAAGACGTACCGCGAAATTGTCATTATATAGACTACATCGCACCGTAACCACTAAACTTTATATATTTTATTTCGACAGATATTGATTATTTATTCTGTTAAAGTAAAATACGATAAAATATAAATAACGTTGACTGTACCCACGTTATATTGTACACGCAGTAGGTCAACTTATTAGTTGTTATACACGCCAAACGTCCTATATATATTTTTATATTATCATATGTGTATGCGATGATTAGCGAAGAAAATCAATTTGAACTTATATAAACTCTCCGAAGAAGCGTATAAGTACAATCGTTATTGCGAGACGGCGGTTATAAAATATATGAGCCTTAACCTCAATCGAATTGTGTTTAATCCGTTTAATTGGCATACGTTGTGGCGTTCACACGTGTATACAAAAATACAAAATAATATTATGTTGACTGCTAACTATCAATAGAACTACGGTATTTATAAATACTTCATAACAGAGACGAATTCAAAATCGATTATAAGATAAGCCCGGGCGAGGTTTAAATTATAATCGTATCGATATTAATTAAAATAATATGATAATTATAAATTTGAATATTAGATCCATGCAAAAAAATTCCAGCTCGTCGTGCGATCGTTCGCCGACCGCGGGTATAATCAACTTAACAATATTTCAAATATATTAGATTTATTATTTTTTTTTTTTCAATAATGCTTGTAACTTTTTATATGCTTTAAATAATTCTAAGTGCATATTTTAGAGCATTTCAAACAACATTTTTTAGAATATTTTAAGGTTTTATAGAGAATTATTATTGAATTCACCTTTTTTGTACATTATACTATATAGCTGTATATTATATTTCATTCGGAACAGAGAAATATTGTAAAACCTTTTTACATTTTTTTTATTATTATTATTATTATTTCAGTTCATATTTACCATGATGCATATACCAGGTGAACCATTTGACGTAAGACACTTATCTTTTAAAAAGAATATTTATGTTTTTGTAATTAATTATTTTTTTTCATAATTTCAGATTGTTTTAAACATTTAATTTAACTTTTATTTAATGACAACGTACATTTTATTCCAAAGCATAATATTCTTTTTAAGTACTTCGATGTATATAAAAATCAAATTTTAAACGAGTAGTTTATTTATATATAAGTATTATTGAAAGTTTTCACGAGATCAATATTAATATAAACAAGTATATACTTATAGTAATACTCATTTAAACTTTAAATCTTATAGTTAATAAACTACAAATCCGAAATTCGAGTCGTATAAATAAGAAACCACAAAATAATATTCTACTTTGGAATATGAAATTCAAAATGTATGTTGTCATTCAAAACATTAAAAGTCGTAGTATAATATTACAACGATAAAAAATAATTTTTTCCCCCCGAAAATTTGGTTTTGTAAACACTAAAAATTGTATAAAATAAAAGTTTTCAAAAAACGTCAGTGTTTTCTGAAATAATGAGTGTAGTCTTACGTTAAATACATAGATCAGTCCGTATAGTTATAATATATATATATATATATATATATATAATATATATAATACCATATGGCATGTACTGTATTGACTTTTAGTCAAACGTTAATAAAATATTTTATTTATTTAATGCACAATATATACTCATACATCTCGTTCAAGGTTTTCAAATGTCGTGGTTGAAATTTTGATACACAGTATGTTAAAGTCGTAATTCGACGGAATAAAATAAACACGGAGCGAATCCAAATCCTTCTTATACCACGCACTATAATAATAATATACTATAATGATCCCGGAAATAAGAAAAAATATCAGATATTATACGAACGGGGAAAAAAATGAAAATTAAACAAAAAAATGAGATCTTGTATTTAATGCGCGGGTCCTGAAGTTTTTTTTCGAGTAAAAAAATATAATTTGATGGAGCCATAAATATATTATTCTCCCGTAACGACAATTTAATGTTTCATCTCTCACTCGCTCCGTCCACGGTATACATATATATATAGGTACATAGCGTATATATATACAATATACATATTATATTATGTATTATGGTATAATTACTACATAATATTACGGTCATTATGCAGAGCCTTGGAGAAATGATCAACACTCGACCGGTCCAGACTTATCGACATCTTATAGCTAGGTAGGTACCTCAATTATTCATGTGTTTCTACGCTCGCGCTATCACACGACTGTTTTAGTTAGTAAAAAACAGCTGCCAACGTTTGCAATACCAATTTTTTAAAGATAATTTTCCATTTTCCAGCACAGACGGGCACGATTTTGATAATACATAGCGCGAACAACGTTGAATATTTTTGGATTAAAGAAAACGCCGTGTCTTCATCACACGTTATCTCCGTCGCATGTACGTTTGGTAGTTCCAATTTTGTGTTTTTAGCTTAAGCATTATAGTAGATTGACCGAATATCAAACTTAAAGGTAAAAATATTGTTTTTGTTTTATCTCGTTAGTTTTTTACGATATTTTTATTTTTATACGATTGTGTAAAATATTATAAGATTCTCATAACTTACTTAAAAATTAAAATATTGCAAAACCCGGGGCGAGAACGCGGATAATGTTCCTACCTATTCAAGTTCAAATTCACGGAAATATTAAATCTAATAACGCAAAATGCTAAATGAAACTTTACTATGGTGTCCACCATAATATAACACAGATAATATTATGCCCTTAAGTTTCTTAGTATACGCGTATACAGAGTGATTCACATAGTGTGCACACCAACCTTCGAAAGTATTATGAATATTAGAATTTTGAAACATATTTTAGTACCATAATAGTTTCATACAATTAGATTATTTATAACATTTTAGAAGTTCCTTTTACGATTATAATAACATATTTTTCCCCAAATAAGAATCACCTTTTTTTTGTAAATTGTTAAGCATTCGAATTTTTATGTTTCTCAATTAAGATTTTAACCAATATTTTTCAAGTTATTTTAAACTCTATATACTTAGTACTTACTAAATATAATATGATAGTCTTTAATATTGGTTTTATAAAAAATACATGGTATATTATAGTCAGGTACCTAATTATTATATTATCGCTTTGGATATTTTTTACAAATATTATAACATTTGAATTCGGTTAAGTAATATGACTAATATAATCACGTTATATTAATATAATTTCCAAATCTTAATGATCCTAATATCCTTAAACTTATTACATATTACATACTACATATGTTTTTTATTAATATATAAAAAAAATATTAGTAACTCAAAAACTATTTATTCAAATCTAAATGTATAGATGTGTCAACATTTTCAAAAATAATACGTAGGTACTTTAACTAGTAAAAAAGGTTGGTTATCATTTGAAATAAAATACCTTTGTATCGCCACAGTACACTTTAAAATGATACAATACGTTTAAGTATTTGTAAATATAGTCTTTAAGTAATTATACTCATAATTTTTGAAAATCATAATTTAAATAAATTCATTATTAAAAAATTATATAGTATAATATGCAACTATCAATGGTGCCGTTTGGTATAATTGAAGTATTTACGTTTTACATATACTTATATCGCACCTTTCTTCTTTTTAATACTTTGTTGTTATTCATATATAATACAATTAATCGAAAACATTTTATAAAAAAATAAATATTATAATTATTTTCATAGATATATATTTCTTACCGTGAGCATGTAGAATTTGAAATTACGCTTCCATACATTTACTGTCACTTCCAGTCGGCGGTAGGAGAGTTTGGCTCTTCTGAAAATTTGGCAATTCTTTTTAAAACTGTAACAGCGCCCGTTTGAATACCTAAACGATATATATTTTTTTTTTGACTTTGAAGTCGCTTAATGGCCACCGTAGCGTAATAATAAAATGCCGTTTCAAATATTGCGAAATTGTCATTTCAGAGAGCTTACGGTGCCTCCGTAATAATATCATAAAACACGCGTAGGCCATCTGTTCATTTTGTACGTGCCTGCTCGAGAATTATCTCCCGAACTGTATCGCGCAGTGTGTTTTATTCTTTGAAAAATAGTAAATACACATCATGCATTTTTGACGTGCACTATATACGTTATATGTTATATTTACTCGCACCATCGTCTGTGAAAAATAAGTCAACCCAAAAACTCGATTCAAATAATATTAAACGTGGAAATTTAACGCGGAGTAGGGTTAATGTCATACGACAGCGAGTCGAATTATAACAGACCCCCGCGATAAGTAGACGGCGACTAATAATGTAACATATATTATACTTTACGTTTTCAACCCGTTAATAGGATATTAAATAGTCCCTGTGCCGCGTTTTCCGAATATTGTACTCCGATTTATTGATGTGATTGTTTCTTATATACCTACACGAGCAGCGTGTGTTATTTCATCGGTTATTAATCGATGTGTATAAAACATCCATTTTGACGTCCATTTATTATCATTACGATATATGCGATGCCGAACCGTTTGATTTTAAAATACTATTGTAACAGTATTAATGATTACGGAATATGATTCACCGAGTTGGTTCGTTTATATTTTCACTTTAAGAATGAGTTTATTAAAATTTTAATACTTGAAATATTTAAATACCTATTTTATTTTTACACGCCATATTTCGAAACACTTAGATTTTCTATTCCGCTTGTGGAGTGTTCTAGCTGTGTCAATAATAAAAACAACGTCGACTGAGAAACCATCTTTCTATAAACCTTTTTATTGCCGTTAAATCACGAGAGCATACTGTTTGCATAGTGCATGCTTACTCTCGTACGACATCGTCGTATAAGGTTACCTACCGTTGATTATTTAACCAATCGTATTTTAAAAATATTATTGTATAGAAATCAAAATTCTAATATGTAATTTTTTATTTCGAGTATCAAACATTATATACTTATGACAATATGCAAATATTGGGTCTTTTATGATTTAAAAATATAATTTAATATACGAATATTTTTTAATCAGAAAAAAACTATAACTAATTACCTACTAAAATAAATAATTAGCTCTATTTTAACTTTTTATTTTATTATCATTAGTACATATCGTTATAGATAAATTACTCAAATATGTTCAAATATAATTTTAACAAAAACCAAACTTTCAAAGAAATTACACGATTAACAATAATTTACAGTAAAAAGTCGTATAGTCACAGAACGCTCCTCAAATGTTATAAGAAATCTATATGTTTGAGAATATGATCTCAACTATTCATATTATGTTAGTTGTTTGATTATTAATTTATACTGAGCACAAATAATGTGTTTAACAAATTCAATAGTTTATTTAATGCCAATGCCTCAGAACAAGATGATTCAATAAGTGAATAAAATATTAATTTCATGTAAAAACTGTATTGAAGTCACTGGCTGCGTTTCCGATACGTTTAAGCTCAGTTTCATTGATTTAATAACTAAAAACAATCGAACGACTGCGATATAGATCTGTAGAACAACACAATTAAGTAGAGCTGTGTTTTTGAACATTGAATGACAATCCCACGGTTAAAACTTGAATCGATCAATTATTATTGAATCATCGTTCAATCGTATAATACAATCATCATTTTTTTTAAGATTATCAATGCGTTGAATAGAATAAAAATAGTAAGGGATGAGCAAGATAAATCACCCTATGTAATATAATATCGTAATAAATAATGATTAAGTATAATTTTTTTTATCGCTGTTTCCTTCAAAAGTAGTCATTTTTTTTCAAACGGAAAAAAGCAAAAAACAGACAATTTATTTTCCTTCTTGTACACTGTATTCATATTCCTTCGAGTTGTAAGTCTACTGAACACTATAATGAAACGGTTGGTATACACCACTCGAACGGATAACATGACTAAAACAAATACGAAAAGACGAAACCAGTAAACATTTAACAATATAATATTATTATGTATTATGTATAGTTATTAATATTAAATGTTTGTTAGATGTTAATATTTATTTTATCAAAAGTTGTGTCTTATACATAATAATAATGTTTTCTCGTTATGCTGTATTTGCATTAAACGATAACAAATTATCTAACACATAATTTTCAGTTTTATTATTGTATAATAATATGTACACGAATGTACCGATAGGAATTTGTCATGCGATAGCGTTTATCACTGTATAACGTAATATTAATGTTCGTATACATTCTTTTACAGACGAAATTATTCTATCTTTAGTTTTTTTTTTCTTCGAGAAGCCTGATTACAAACTTTAACTCGACTATAATAATAACAAAAACCAGTAATTTGTATTTTTTTTTTTTAAACAATAATAAAAAAACGACTCGGAGGAAAATGTACTTTATTGCAGAATAACTAGACAAAAACTGTACGCGCAAATATGCATGAGCTCTTATCTAAATTTTACAATAGGTATAGTTATTATTATACTGTTTTTTTTTCACTTCTCCAAAGTACAATCTAACGGTTGATTCAATACCGGAAACAAACAGGACACAGTGAACGTGAAGCTCCTTTTGTATACCCCCCTCAAATAAAAGCCGTTCACATATACACAAATAAAAAAACCACATAATTTATTATAATACCATTATAATATATTTTAATTTTATGGTTAATATAAATACACATATTATATATATATGTGAAAATAAATTCCTGGCTTTGCTTAGGATGTAAAACAACAAATAGTTTATGTCCATACATTTTTAAGTATATGCATTTATGCCCAAAAAAATTACCAAATAATTTGCTAAATAATTGCTGTTTAAATATGTGCTCGAGAAATATGCATTAAATATATAATGTATATTTAAAAAACTGGTTTAAGTAATATATATTTATATATTATATTGGCTATATTATAATCTATTTATTATTTCACAAGGCTTTTTTTATTACTTATTGTGAAGTTGAAACAGTTCGACTGACGATCGCACGAACGTAACCAATTTACACATTTAAACTCGTTTGTGAACTGAGAACAAAATAATAAATTATAACACTGTATTTAATAGACCATTACAATTTTGTAAAACATTAATAATAATAATTGCTTGTAAGATTTTACCAAATTGTTATAACAAGTGTCTAAAAAAACAATTAAATACAAAATTCAACTTATTTTTTTCAAGTATTTAATTGATTAATTATAAATTATTTTACCACAGATATTATTATGTAGTTGAACATTAGTAATATGAGTATTTATGCAAAATTATGATTGATGGAATAGAAACTATGTTATATTCTATAGTCTAAACTATATAATATATTGTAATCTATTTAAGTGTCTATATAGTCTATACAAATAATTGTAAAAAGCAGTAACATTAACAACACTATTATTTTTACATAAATTGGTAAAATTCCAAAACAACATTTTAAAAAAAAATTATATTTTTACAATTGTTTATTTTGTTATTGTTTTTTAAGTTTTTTAATAAAAACATACATTTTTATTTTCATAAATCGAAGCTGAATATTTTTCAGATTATTTAAATATATTTTTTTAAATATTTTTGATAAATTTAAGTATAATATTTATAAATTAAATCTTACTTATACGTGTTTAAAGATAAAATGAATTGAGTTCAGTGAAACTTGCAGGTTGTGCCTATTCTGCGAAATGTTGATCTGCTACTCCACTCATCTAAATTCTGAATACATATAAAATATTATAACTTATATTTTATATTATATTCGATTTGTATTTATCAAAATTATTTGAATAATATATATTTCTGTTGTTCTTCTCGGCATGCATGTCATCTATGATATTTTGTTTGACTAAATCATTAAAAAAATTTTTGTTTTGTAAGAAGCAAAAATTAAATTTAAATATCAACAACCATAAAAAGTTATACTGTATTTTTTGTAACTGCAAAATCATTTAGTTCATAATTTGGAATATATTCAATATAAAAAAAAACCCATCACATCTTTTCGTTTTTATACCACCTGAAACTCGAGATTCAAAAAATGCTAAACTATTTTATCACTATAAGATAGAAAGTTACCATACATTTAAAACAAAAATACTTTTAATGCTGATTTATGTATATTATTTAGGTAACGTGCATTATATGTGAATAGTTGGAATGTTTTACTTATTCCGATCTTTCAAAAAATTTAAATTATTAAGTGGTCGTACACCTGAAGCATCAGTAAAAGTGAATCGAACTTTGAAGTATGATGTTGATTGTCGACTGCCGCCAGTCTAATTTCAAACGTCGTCCTAATACATATTTCTAGTAACGCACAAGCACCAATTTTAAGCCAATAGTCGTATTAGAACAAATACATTGAATACGATTTGACAAGCCCGAATTATCAATAAGACGTGCTTGAGATATTAATATTGCTATGCCTTTTAATACTGATGTTGATCCAATGAACCGAATAGCCCGATTTTTAAGTGATAGCTTAAAAATGAAATAAACAGTTTTTCACTATTTTATGTATATATTATATACATCGGAAAATAAATGAAACACATACTCTAGTGTCATAGTGAGAATACTACTAATGTAATCGTGACATTATCAAAATTAAAAAATACAATATACTACTTGACACTGGTCAATAACCGTACTCGATACTTGCGTAAAACTTCAGAGTATACTAACTAGCTGCGATACTAGCAACGATTGTATTTACAATATTTCCATCAGTTAAAATATGTGCATAATATACGCAGGACAGTATATTATACGAATAGAAATATGTACTTGTATATTATACCGTTCAAAACGTAATAATGATTACTCGCTCACCGTGTATAACCTTTAAATTTTAATCGCCGGTTTACACTAAATTTTCGACTTAATATTTTTGTGCCGATCGACGTGTCGGGCGGGTACTCGTTAGAAATTTGATTTTTATGCGTCGAAACGTCACGAAAAATATTGTTCTGAACGCGGGCGGAATTAAAGACATGACACTGCTGTGCTGTCACAATACAATAATTCACCCCGTGCACATAACATTATGTGCGTGTGTGTGTGTGTATTACGCGCGTATATATATATATATATATATATATATATATGTACTCGTAAATGTGTGTGCATGTAAGTATGTATACATACATGACGTGAATGCTGTGTGTGTGTGTGCAATATACGATAAAATAATATACAACAATCAACGCGTAATGACGGCGGAAATCGTGCTGCACAAGTCTGTCGGCAGTGGACTAAATAATAATAATAATAATAATATATTATACCTAGTTGTGTTATTATATTATTAGTATATACCGCGTAGTGGTCGTGATCGTACGTGGGCGTAGAATGCGGATGCCACTCGCACGCGCGTACCTACCTATGTACGCGTATAATACGTAAAAGTGTGTTATAAGCGAGAGAGAGAGAGAGAGTGAGCGGGAAAAAAACATTTTGACGTGACGATCAAAATTCAATTCTGCCGCGGCGGCGGCATCGTGTGTGTACGCGCATATGCGTAGGTATATACGTATTATTTAGGTTTATAACCCGGCTAAGCCCGTGGAAAAGAATACAGAATCGTGAAATTATTAAAATGCTTCGAACTGCAGGTACCTGTATACCTACAGTAAACACACATTGAAATACACGTGTATAATAATAATAACAGTCACTTCCTTGAAAAAAAAATGATAATATGGCGGCACCACGGGGGGGGGGGCATTTGCAACGGTTCGTGTGAAAAAAATTTATATCCATCAGCGAAAAGCGTATTTTTTATTTTATAGTTTAATATTTTTTATTTTTATACTATTAATAAGTTATTGTTTTTCAATTTGTCAACAGAATAAATAATTGAGTTTAACTTTTTTTTTAAATATGATTTAAAATTAAAAGAAAAAAATTGATTGATTGCTGCCTTAAAATATAATAATTATATTTTTCGAAGAAGCAAAACTCAATTCAAATAATAGGATTTAAAAATGAAACGTGTGCATATACGAGTATACTATACAGAGAATAAGTCATGGCATACTGACTACAAATCAACGGGTTCTACAAAGTGATTTTTCAAAAATTCACATTTTAGCTACCTAACTGTATTACAGATAATATTTCTCGCTTTTTAAAGCCCATAGTTATGTAAGTATCTAACTCCATAAATTTTTAAAATATCCATTATGAAATGGTAAAATGCAACTCTTTTATAAAAATTATTTAATTTTCACTCGCTGTATAGAACTTTTTACTAGTAAAATCGTAAGAATAAGTTTTTCATTTTCTGATAAATCGTGATTTCCTACTTATTCTCCCTCACTCAATCCCCGTTCATATATTATGTTATAGGTATCACTCGTAAATATTTTTACAAATTTGAATGTGACAAATTAAATTTGACAATATGTGTATACTACAAGTTGGGTCACACATTATATTTATATTATTATATTATATTATTTTATGTTTTTTTAAACATTAATTTCAAGTAATACTACTGCTGTAGTGATTTAGAATCTACGCGATATATTTTAAATAATTCAATTTCTATTATCCAAAAAATATCACGTGCATCGACCATAAAAAATATAATAATATTACGTAATTTATATCAAGTGGTTCATTTAGCGTAAAACACTCACTCATTACACATTATTTCAAAAACTATTAACGGTTTTCGAAATATTTTTCTTACATAACAAAACATTAAATTTACACAAAACAATATTTTTAATAAAAATTATACTGTTAAATATTATATATTATTCGTTAAAATTGTAATTTTTGAATAAATGCACTTGGCGTATTGATTGCAACCTTTAGTTATCTATAGAGATTTCATTTTTTTTCTATACAAATTACGTTGATAGTGAGAAATATAGGTAGATGTACAATGTACATTAAATTGTATTTTTTAATTTCAAATAAATAAGAAATTATTTAGTTAAAAATGTATTTTTTTTTTTTTATCCAAAGGGTTCAAAATTCAAAATAACGTTTATTATAAGTTTTCCTTACATACATTTGAAGAAACAGCGTAACACCATAAATTATTTTTTAGAAATATTGACTTATAGAGTATCTCTTTGCTCATAATATGCCATGCCATCACAGCAGGTATATAATAATACTAGTATAATAATATGATTTATCATCGCACTCAAATTTAACACATTCGTTATACTATTATACAGTGACCTTTTTTATAACCATATAGGTACCCTCGACACCACTTACAATAAAACACGGTAACTTTCTTGGTTATTATTTATGTTATTAAAAATAATAATGATGAAAAATACTTAACCATCTATACATAGGAATTCACTTTCACGTTGGTGAAGTGCTAAGTTTTAAAATACATTTTACGCAAACGCGTCGTAGGTACTCGGTCAAAAGACCTATACTCGATTATAAATATCTTTTATCGACGCGGTAACTATTGAAGCAAACAAATATATTAATGTCTTCGTCTACCGAAAACGACGTACCTCAATAATTATGCGTGTACTCATGCTCGTATAGTGTACCTGTTCACCGTTTACACACCCACGTGCCACAATCAAGATCACTGTCGTATGTTGATAATCACCGGTGGCGTTTTTATTGTTTGGCAAAATAAATTATAGACGAATAATAGTAAAAATATGAAAATATAAGTCAATTCAATTCATTCTAATATCAAAATACTGGGTAACTAGTTCTTTTGTATATAAATTATAAATTGTACCTTAATCGCTGTAATAGATATTTTAAATTTGAATTCACTGATAAATCATTAATCCGTTGTATGCGAGGAAAAACAATTCTGAACAGAGATGGTTTGACAATCTATATTTGTATAATGAAATATTATTATTTAGTTAACTACGCTTTTTTATTAAAAAATAAAACCATTGTAACATGCACAAATCGATAAAAAAAAAAAGTCGAAAAATTAAATATCACAAAAAGAACCAAAATACTTGAAAAAAAAAATAACTTCATAAAATACATCATTTCAAGAAAATGCTGTTATAAACATAGTTGATGAAAAGCCTCTACATTTATTGATTTCTAAACTACAACAAAAAAAAAACCAAGAATTTTTCTTTACACCCAAATCATTGTATAATCAATAATTTATCGCTCACTTCATATCCAAAATAATAAATTGAAATTTATTTTTTCAAAATGTTTGTTTCACGGTTTTAATAAGATGATAAATATGCGAGTACATCATTACATAAAATATGTCCTTTTAAAAAATTGGTATAATTAAAATTTAAAATTGCAATATGCACTTGTCTAGGTGATATTATTTATTTTAATTAAATATCAGCTATAACTTATAAGTTATATTAATTAGTTATAATCATAATTATTTTAAATTCAGATATCTATGTAAATGCATCCAAATAATTTAATATAACATTATTGATATTATACTAATCAAATATTTTCTATTAAATAAGTTGGATTAATTCAAATATTTACTAGCTTTTAGCTACATTAAATTTGTTCATGAGTAAACTGTTTATTAAAAACAACTTTATTTGTAATAAAGAGATTAAATAAAAACAAATATTATTATTTGAGTACTGTTATTAACGAATTCCTTAGTACAAAATTCTATATAGTGCTATTTTTGGATATCTATTGTGTAAGTTATTAAAGTGTATAATATTTTAGAAATTTTTTCGTTGTCACAAAAACGACATTTTTAAGTCTTCGGCAAATAGTGAACCGCCATTATGGTTATTCTATGTTCCATAGGCGAATTTAGAAATTCATAGCAGGGTATACCTTTACCTCAAAAAGGCCCTCTCCCCACTGTAGTTCAAAATACCTCTCAGTGATCATACGTTTAAAAGATTTTTACCATTTGAAATATCAATATTAATAATATTAAGATTAATTTTTATTACTTTAGATGCTATTTATTTGCATGCTGTAAAATACACATATAATGTTTAAAAATTATTCAATTTAATAAATAAATATGTTACTCAATTAGTTTTGGATAAACTTACTACCAATAATTAAATTATTAATCAATTATATTATGTTTTTATTTTTTAATAATATTATCATACTGTACGATTATAATATTATACTTAACAATATTTGTATCAGTTTTACTTTTACATTACACCAGAAAACGAACCCACGACGTTCGAGTACCTGATTTGCCTATTTATAACGCCGTGTGATGAAAATTGTACTTGCTATTAAAACGTAATTTTATTTTTATAATATCATATCTATTCTATTGTAAAGTACCAGAAAAACTGACTCATAGGTATTAGGTTGTACCGAGTTATTTTATCTAGCAAAAATAACATTATTGCGTAGTTAACATTTGTGGAATAAACAAAAAATATTCGGTTATAAACGGAGCAATAGGTCAATAGATTTGTAGTTACCCATTAAAATTTCAAACCATTATTTTAACCATCAGACAAAACCTTGTTTGTACAATAATATATTTTTATTTTTTAAACATCCAATCAGTTAAATATAAAATTGTATCATTAGACTCAATAACTATACGAATATTGTAAATTGATCGATAGATAGGTACTCGGAATTCAATAACATAAATTATACATTTTTCTCGAGATTAATTACATTAAATAGACGTGCGGGATGAATGGGATTTTTTGAAATTGATTATACGTGATTAACGAAACTTAAGAAACCGAAATAGATTTTCACAAAATTCGTCATTAACCGATATATTATGTAGACTGTATAGATATAAAATATGTATTCTAATGAATGAGCCGATGGAACTATTGCGATCGCGAATTATTTTCCCCGACGATCCATCACCAGCACCGTCGGCAAACCAATTCGTATTGATAATAGTGACATTTTCTTGGTGGTTAGTGAAACGTTGAGGTAGATGAAGGAATCAAAATATTCCCGCTTTGATTTATTTTTCTTATTAATTTTTCATCAACGAAAATAAACTATGAAATGTATCGCTACAATGAAAACTTGTACTTTTGATGTGTGATTTTTAATATTTCATACGAGCTAGGTTAATTGATAACAATCAAATAAGAGGTATTAAAGTAGTACAAGAATATTTAATACCACTCCGGTGGTTAATTATGAAGCTAAAATGATACTAATATGTTATTAGTAAATATATTAATATAGATATAGCTATACACGAATATTCCTGATGTTTCCTACACATCAATATAATATTTTTAATGTTATTCAGCTATCATCATTACACAAAGGACTGGATCTAGAGGGGGGTTAGAGGAGGTTCTAACTCAGGACCGCAATTTAAAAGGGATCAGTATGTATCGTCTTATTCTCTTCTTAGTGATAACTTATCACTGATAAATATTTTAATTGCAAATAAAATTATAAAACCACAACAAGCTAATATTATTAAGTTAGTTATAAATAGGGCCCGGATTTATATGCTCTAAAAACCTAAGAAATATGCACTATAAAATATGCATTTATGCTCTTATTTTATAGAAATATACCCTATAAAATAAAAAATATGCAAAAAATCGATTAAAATTTTTTTTTTATTTTTATTATTTTTATATTATGTTTAAATAAATTATACTATATTTACAAACACGACGAAACAAACACGATTAATGTATGATTCACTAAAATTTACACAATAACAGATTACTACTTGTCCCGATATGTCTCAGATAAAATAAGAAAACGACTTCGTCAAATTACATGGATTATAAATATAATTATAAATACGTTATTTTAATAAAAATAACCAAAATATTACATATTATGCATTTAAAAACCGTATATATGCAAAAAAAAAATCGTAAAATACAGAAATATGCAGTACATGTCAAAAAATGACAAAATATGCAAAAATATGCAAAATAAAATTTTATATTTCGGACCTATTGATTACAAATCAAACTTGTAGCTTACCTAGCTATTTTTTGAACTATTCAGAAAAAACATGCAAATGCATATAAATCCGGGCCCTAGTTATAAATAATTATTTTGTACCGTTAAATCTAATTTATATATACAGGTCACCCTCGGATATGATTAATGAATTTTTGACTTGTTTAGAAGCAATACTAGTGTCAGATAAAGACATCATTGATAAAACTATGAATATATTATTAGGTGATATTAACATAAACATAATAGGTAATATTAATGTCGAGAATAATTACCTTGACTTATTATCATCACATGGATTTAGAGCTCTTATAAACGTATATACGAGAACTCCTGCAGGTATTAGTAAAAACTCTTGTATTGGTCATATATTTACTAAATTAAACAAAAATAAAAAGTACCTTGATACCATTGAAGCTGGTGTACTTCAAACAGATTTTTCTGATCATAATACTACCATTATATCTAATCCGAATATAATTAAAGAGCCACAAATAAAAGTTACATTCAAAAGTATTAATTTTTAAAAAGTAAATGATATATTAAATAATATGAAATAGACTGATTTATACAGTATTCTTAACGTAAATGAGTCACTGGATTTTGTATATGCACGTGTTCTTGATGCTATAAATAGGTTAAAGAGCCTAAAAACACTTAATTCAAATCTAAACGTTTACAAAATTGGATGACATCAGGTATATTATACTCGGTTCGAAAAAACAAGAACTATCCTTAAAAACAAATATTAACTTAATTAAGTACCATAAGAATTACAAAAATAAACTAAATAATGTTATTAAAACAGCAAAAATAAATTATTACAATGATTAATTTCGACGTGTCTCGGGAGATCCTAAAAAAACATGGAAATTAATAAAAGATTTAACTAATAAACCTAATCCAATCCTGATAATGATATAAATATATAATAAAACGTTTAAACTATAACAGTGATCTGTTTGATGCACAAAAGAATCCGCTAACTACGTCAAATAATTTAAATATGTTTTTCTCCACTATCGGACAGAATCTAGCAGATAACATAAAAATATCTTTTAAAGTTTTCAGTAGTTATGGTATAAATGGCATTTGTTTAAATTGGTTTAAAGGCTATCTTATTAAGAGGAGACAAATTACAAATACCAATGGTGTTTTAGGACAGGAAAATGAAGTTGTGTATGGTGTACCTCAGGGAAGTATTCTAAGTCCAATTTTGTTTATTATGTATATTAATAGTCTATGTGATATGAATATTGACTGAAAAATAATTGTATATGCACTATGCAGATGATATATGTTTGGTATAATATGATTCAAATTGGGAAAGTTTAAGACAAAAAACTGAAGTAAATTTTAAGAAAGTAATAAAATAGTAAAATATTAAAAAACTATCTTTAAACTTCAATAAAACAATGTTCATGGTTGTTTCAATAAATAATATTTTACCCCCTTTCGAAGAAATTACGTCACATGAATGTTCCAATACATTAAACTGTAACTGCCCAGATATTAATATAGTCAAAAGGATAAAATACTTAGGACTAATATTCGATTGTAACCTTAAATCGAACATTTATATAAATAGTTTCATAGTGAAATTGCGATCCTTAATGTTTAAATATCATAAATTAAAATATAGAATTTCATCTCATACTATGAGGATAGCTTATCTTTCGTTATACTAATCTATAATGCAATATGGTATGATAATTTGGGGTGGTGTCTCAAAAAAGGTTCTAAATCCATTAAGGGTTGAACAGAACAGTATAATGCGTATATATTTGAAAAAGGACAATCTCATTGGATCTACTTGTTTAAATTATAAAGATTTTGATTTTCTGCCTTTCGAGTTGCTCTACAAAAAAACATCTAGTTTTTACTTTATCAAACAAAATGACAAGTCAATCGTTGAAGATAGATTATGTAATACAAATTTTAGTCAAAAGTTTATTAATTATCTGGGTCTTGTACGTTTTAACTCTTTGCCAATTTATGTAAAAAAGATAATTTTTAATGATAATATAAACATCAAAAAATATATCAATGTTGTTTTATTTATTGAATTAAGACAGTGTTTATTATAAATAAAATATAGTAATTTTTTTATCTTCTCTCTCTTTTTATTATACAGTGTTTGTTTTTTAATTATGTTATATTAATATATAATTGAAAAATCAATTGTGTATACTGCTACTCCCTACACCACCACAAGCTTAGCTTAAAGGTATAGGTAATGTTTATTATTGTGTTTAATTACTTTATAATTATTTTTATATTAATCAAATAATAAAAAAATCTTTCTTTCAATTCATAACTCAGGTTATGACAATACCAAAAAATCTTCTTTGGATTTTTTACTCTCGTCTGAACTTTATTGATGATAATTAATTGAAGCAATCTGTAAATAATTTAGATAAGGTTACTTTCGTGATTAGAACAAAGTCTGTACGACGAATTGAATCAATGTATACCTATATTGTTAATGTTATACAAAACTAGTAAAAAAAAACCTCCAGTCAGAATAATTGTCTTAGATAATCTTTTGGGCGTGTTCCGATTTTTTTTAAATATGCCAGTTACCAATTGTGAAAGTGAACAGTCCTTTTCTGCACAGCCAATAATTAAAAATCAATTTCGTTCTAAAAAGGATGAATCAAGACTGACATATATCTATCAATACTTTCTATAGAGTATGATTACTATGATTTCATAAGAAATTATTTATTTAAAGAATTTGCAAGAAAAGTTATGGAGGTAAAAGTTCAAAAAAAAAATACCGCCGTTTTGTATTGACTTATTATTATAAAATTACCAATTTTTTTTTATTATTATTGTTTTTAATATAATTGTGTACCTATTATTCGTATACATGTATTGTATATAATATATTATATACCTATGGACTATGACTAATATTTTCAATAAATAATAAAACATAAAATATCTAATTAAAAAAAGTTATAAATAATTCTAAATAACTATAATTGTATATGAATAATAGAATAATAGAAATTATTATGCTACTATAAACTTAATTTATATAATACAATTAATACTTAAATAATATAATTTATAACACAAATGTGTATTATAAATTGTAGTACAGTTTATGAACCACACTACTTAATTTTATACGAGCGGCAACTAATGTGAAAACTCTTGAGACTACTCGTATAAAATTATGAGTTACCTGGTCAACGGAGAAGGCAACTAATGTATATTAACCTTTTTATTTATGATGAGGATGGGAGGCAACTAGTATTCATCGGTGAACAGTAAACACGCCTGATTAGATAAAAAAAAAAAATAATTATGATTAGTATAATATTTTAATTAGGTGCTTACAATTAAAAGGTAATAATTAAAGAAACTATACTGTTTCGATAGGATAGCTAAAAGTTTAAATATAAGAAAACAGTAAAAAGCTTTACCAATAATTTAATTGATTATTGAAATTTATATAAGTTTTCAATAATATTAAAATATGTACAAAGTAATAACGTGATAATAACATTTTTAATTTTCAAAAAAAATTGTCTAATGATATCTATTTATACATCACTGATAATATTATAAAAACACAAGTATTATAAAGGAAAAGAATATCATTTTTTAAAATTTAAAATAAATATATAATAATTTAATACAAATAATTGTGTTATTTGGAGTACCTATGTTAATATTTATTTCCTGACAAAGCTAACCACAAAAATAGTAGCTGCAATGCTGCATACTCGTGCGTTTCGTCCTAGAAAAAAAAAGAAATATTTTATAAAGTCTATATAATGTATAACTAAACCACGAGTAGCACTAAGCCTATGATGGGTAATTATATTTTGATTGATAACTTTTTCTGCAAAATGTATTGAATAGCAATAAAATCATTCTGAAATAATCTCAAATAAAATGTTTTTCAAAATTTCTTTAAACACCCGTGTAATATATTATGTTTTGAAATATTATTTTACCATCTAAACAAATGGCAAAATAATTATTAAAATTTATTGTTCGAGAGGATCAAATATTTAAATTTAAAAGCGTTTCGACAGCATTTTCAGCAGAACCGATTTCGAGTTGTTAGCTTGAATATTAGATCGTTATTTTATCCAAACCGAAGGTGGTGAAGACGTGAAACGTCATGTTTTTTCGTTAACTGTGCTGAATTTTTACTTTAAAGAGAGACATGAGTGCGATACCCGAGCGAAACGTGGCGTAATTTAAAAAATGTTCATGACTCTGTACAAAATTAAAATATCAATATTAACTAATAATAACGCCAAAAAATAAGGAAAACATTTTCCGTGGAAACCGATCCCGTTATATACCGTCTAAATTATAATAAATTCAATTATCTCGTACTACTTACATTATATAATATGGACACGTGTCTACGGCAGGTACCTATCCACCTCCCGAACCCTGCACGTGTCTACCTACTTATCGCGAATGAGGAAACGGTTCTACCGTGAAATTCATTTTATGATATACATAATACACATACACTGTATGACGTATATACATATATATATTTGTACATAAGACAATATACATATTATATAGATCCGTGACGTACGCGTATATACATACATACATACATACATACATACATACATATGTACGTATAATACATATGTAATATATGTAGATAATAGACGCCCGACAGAGACATCAAAGGCGATGCGCAGCGACCGTCCAAAATGTTTTCGTCAAACGATCTTTCCCGCTGAAACAATATATTCCGTAAATAAATCTCTTAATATACATATTATTATACCGGCGTTGAACTGTCTACAGAAACGCGTGTGCGAGTGTTACGGTATTATATATTCATATATAAAGGTATATATATATATAATGTGTGTACCGCCGCGTGTACGTCCGCATAGGTAAACGTATATTATATATCGTTTTACATGCATGCAATATGCACGTATATATAGATTATGGATAGTATTGTCTGCGTCGTTTTTAGAACCACTTCGCATATATTTTACGCGTGTACGGGAAGTACCTACCGTTTAGACGGTGCACATTACTATTATACATCCGGATTTTCTCCGACAATGGAAATAGCGTTTCGTCCGCTGTTAATTTTTTTCCGAAATAAAAAAATAACAGATCGAGCCAATTATTATTATTATATATTCCTCCGACACGAAAAAAATAAATTATCGCCCTCGTGTAGTGTGTATACGCAACGTTATAATAATATGTATAAGGTTTATACCTGTAATATCGTTTTTGTATACTCGCGGACAATGAATATTTTTCTATTTATTTATCACATCGAATATATTATGAAATGAATTGAGGTTAAAAGATCGGATGATGGAGTACAATAAAATATTAATTATTTTGTAATAATTTCGAACTATAATAATCATTCACGCGTTCAGCGCGCTTAATCCAGAATTTACGTAAATGAGTCGAAATTCTAACGCGCGGTTTCGGAGATATTAAACTTTAAAGCTAAAGATAACGGTCCACGGGGAGTTGGACTATGAGGATTTGAAAATTATTGCGATTAATATTAATTTATTAAAATCTTACTATTTCATGAGTACTTTATTAAATATTACATATTTTTATGTAAAGCCATTACTTAGGAATATTATCCTTTGCACATCATAAAGTTAAAATATAACTCAGAAACTGATACGTAAAATTTTCAAAAACATCTTTTGATTAACAATATCTACACTAAAAATAGGTGGTTTTCGTTTTAAAAATATGTTTGTACCGCCACACGATTCTTCTTGAATAGAATTTTAAAAAATAAATCGAATAGTTTTTAGAATATTTTTTAATATATATCTTTATGTCTCCAAAACCAGAATTATTCAAATAAATGCATTATTAGTGGATACAATGTAGCTGAACCTGATTGACAAATCACCCTTTATACGTACAGGGTATAGCCGGTATAGGTTAATAAAGGTACGACCGCATGACGCATATATATATTCGTACGTCACGTTTTTTTTTATTCTAGACACAATAGATTTTTTTCCTAACCAATAAAAATCCATCTTACTCGTATTCTGCAAGTAGGTCGGAAATACTACGTAAATAATAATGCTACGGTTTTATATTTTATCGTAAATTCGGTTAAGTATAGGCAGGTTAGTTTGTGCATACAATACGTTACGCTATATAACGTATCGTTTAAATTTTAAAACGTTATTTATTAATACACTCGTCGACGAAGTCTTAACGAAGTACAGCGATTAAAATATTATTTAATCTACTAATTTATTCAAACAATTTTATTATTTCTGCGTACAATATTATGCAAATTAACAAACTGATTTACTGGCATATCAACGCACAGCCAAAACAACTGTTTCCTGAGTATCGACATTTTTCACGGAGGTTATACTTATATGATTTAAGCAAGTACTGAGAAAGGATTTTTGGAAATTCAATCTCTATGGGATTGAAAATAGGTGCTAAAGTTGATATGAGGAAAAAATCAAAAATAAGTTTAATAAACAGTTAGTAAGTTGGAGCCTAGGGGCATATGTGAAAGAATTCTTGAACGTTCGGTGGCTACGGCGCCCGGGGAAATGGGCGACTGAAATGGGTATTATTGTCACAACTTGGCTCTGGGACAACTTATCCAATCGTCGAATGGTTTTTGTTTTTAATTTATAGAGAAAACTTCGAAGAAGGTTTCAAGCATATAGTCCTTCTAGACCCGAATCTTGTCCTCGGAAAATTGAACGATGAAATAGAGTGCACCGGTGTCGACTTTTACAGTGACTTTTTGAAATCTATTTCTACGGAACGACCCACGACTGGACCGTGTTAAAAATAACTGCGTTATTTACATTTTTTGTTCATTATTCCGTGCGGAGGTGTACCTAAACCGATTTTCTCGTGAAGCTATTATACTTAAACCGAAACACACCGAACGCTGTATTTTATATTTGTTCATTTTCTCAAAGACGGCTAATTCAGCTCGTTTATATATAGATTTATATATATATATATATATATATATAAACGACTCATATTTTTAAACTATTATGCATCCCGAAGCAGTGAATATTTATTAAGAAAACGTTGAAACGATAATAATAAAAAAACTAAATTTGTCAAAATAATTGGTTGCTGCTCGCTTAATAAGCATTTAAAGTGCATAATATAAGCACGAATTAGGGAGTACCTATGTATCCAACATATACCCCAGTCGTTTCGCAACTCTAGAATTTTTTTTACGCGTGTCTACGCCTTTATAAATAAGAAAAACCATTACAGGTCGTCATTATAAATTCATAAAAATATTTTGCTCCCGGATATGAAACTTGTTAATACCGCACAGGAATTATCGTTAGTATATAAAAAAAAAAAAAAACGATAAAATCCAAAAATTACAATGATAAAAACACAACAAGAGGAAAAAATGTATGACAATTTACTGGCTGAGATGATAATTATGTTATGAATAACGTTTTCGTCTAAAAAGGAATCACTCCGTAGTATACGAGTATTATGTATTATTGTATTGCTGGTCAAGTTTCAACTTAGGACACAAAGTAAATAATTGTAATACAATGATTATTTACCCTTCCCTTTTAGCTAAAAATGTTAGCAAAAATAAATATTTGAGCTGCCATTTAAATTTTTTATACATTTGAGTTAGTTACCGACTTACTGTGTTGAAACTTATTGTGTAAATTCGATTGATTAGATGTATTTGCATTAGAAAATCGATTAAATCTAAATGTAGTCGATGATTATAGGTCCCAACCAAATATCAAGTCATTGTTCGTCCGCTATGAAACGAAAATTCGATGAAGTATAAATTACAGTATTTCCCATCGTATTTATAGTCATTGTACTGTAGTGCATATATTCTACAGCTTATGACCGAATTTTGGATATAATATAATAGCTTTTCCAAGTCTCGTCGTGTTGCGCTCGATGATTCGTTAGACTAAACAGTGTGAAATGTCCATAGTGTATTACATAAAAAAATATTGTTATAAATACACAATAAAGTCCATTCAACTAAAATATATGCTAATTTTTTAAATCATTTTTTGTGTTTTAAAAATAGTTTTTACTATGGTTGTTAGCCGTTGGGTTACTTTTTGTTTTAATAAGCCATTACTTTGCATGATTATTGCTGTGGAACACAAATTTTGATGGGTACCTATTGACATTTTACTTCATTAGTTTAAAGGTTTAAACCATATGTAGGTAAAATATTAAAATCTAATTTTAAGTTACAATAATACAATCAAACAATAATGTATAGTGATTTATTGAGCATACTTAATCCTATCCACTATTATTTTATTTAAATATTCATTTATTATAATCCTGATTTTTGGAGATCTTAAAATAGTCGATGACCATATTTTTAAATTCCTAAGTTTTTATAACATTTAAGAAACGTTATAATAATAATATGCACTTTTTTCTAATTATAACCTTTTTTTTTTCTATAAATTGTGGAAAAATTAAATCAAATATATTAAATATCCACAGATTAGTACCTGATTACTACAATTTTCAAATCATCACCAAAAAGGCTTAATATATTATTAGCTTATTATAATTATTATGGATTATTATCCTTTGTAGGCACTTATACAGTTTTTTATTTATAATAAACTACAAAATCAAATTTTGTTTTAAAATTTAAAAAAAATATCTATTTGGCAGCTAAAAGTAAAAAAACGGTAAGGAAGTGAATACTGATCTGCTGTATATTAGGTATCGTGTGATTTCATTGAAAAAAACGATTTTGAACGAAGACGGCCTGTCAAACTAAAAATTTGTCACTAAACATATATTTTGATATAAATATTAAATTTATTTATTTTACTTTTTGTATAACGGTAGTTTTATCATATAATTACTCAAAAACATTGCATTTATTACATTATAATTTATAATAATATAAATTAAATTATTATTATACTTTTAAGTTAATAATATACCTTATTGTAAATACTATATATTATAAAACTGTGCATGCAAATAACTTCATAGTATAAATAGATAATATCTTAAAATTAACCTACTCTATATATTTTGAAAATATCATGATAAATGGTATAATTTTTAATATAAATAAAAGTTTTAAGTCACAACGAATAATGTTTTTAAATTCAAACAAAATAATTAACATTGTATAAAAATCGATTGTGTTTGTGTACATATATTTTTTAGATATTTTAGTTAGAATATGAACTATTTATGAGAAAATTTTTATACAAAATTTGAAAATTTTATAAATTTGTACATTCATTGTTTTGACAATTTTGAAATTTGTAATAATATATTTTTTGTAATAATTTTATACGAATAAAATAACAACTCATATAATTCTTGTGTTAATTTTTTAAAGATTTTGACCCTACGAACAATGTTTTATTTAAAAAAATATATTTTTAAAATAATACTATATAGGTATTATAAGAAATATTAGTATAATCATTTAGTGAAAATGTTAACTATATACGGTTAAACAAAGTAGATTTTGTCGAAAATCGGATTTGCGTAACTATTCTAATTTTTCTTTGTTTTTCATTTTTTTTTTTTTTTTTACTTTTCTAGTAAATTTAAAAAAGACTTGAAATTTTCTAACCTCTTCAGAACATACTAGATCCAATGTTTTATCCTAAACGACCAAAACCTCCCTCGAAATTTAAAATTGAATCGTTTTACTAGCTTTTTTTATCGTATATACATATACAAAAAAAAATACATTAGGTGTATTGTAAAATCAATACATCCATCGGAGCCGCTCAGAAATAAAAAAAAAACAAGTAGTTATCGTAAAAAAAAAAATAAATATATGTATAATACCGCGACAGTACACTTCTCGAATGCCATAAAAAGTCTGAGTATTTTATAATATGATCTTGAATAATACTCAAAATTCCAAAAATCATAATTTGAATGAATGCAAAAATTAAAGATAAAATGGAAATACAGATATTATAATTATTCGTGGCTGTTATGTAAACGATGTCGTGGTTCTTAGAAGAGTATCATTAGTTTCGATTTTCTCGTATTCTCGGAAACGGAACTAGTAATACAAATTCTATTTAAAGAACACAGTAATACCCATTATTTTCTGATTAAATAGATATTCCTAAGCGGTACGTTTGATGAACACATTCTTCAAAAACTATTTTACAGTTGAACAGTACCTACCTACGTATCTTTTTGCTATTAATAAAATAATAATTAATGTATTTTTTTTAAACTATTACCCACCTTCGCCAAAGTTTAATCGTAAGGTTAAAATACTGAAATCTATCAATAGATATAATATACACGTGGGCCATCATCGTATTATATTGTATAGAGTTATTTGTCGAGCATGCTTATTGCTTACCCCCTTTTTTTCGTTATTTCAAATTCTATTTTTTCACAATTTTTAACTATACCTTTTAATGACCATGTCATATTTTGCAATTTTTAGATTTTGTACCTATACCATACAAATCTTTTTTTTCAAAGTTTAACTGTCAAATTTTACTGTTAATTACGTGTTGTTATGTAAAGGGGAGTTTTTTCGAAATTTTAACGTCAAGTTAAACTTAGTTTAAGAATAATAGCCAAATAACCAGTAGGTTAAAGAAATGAGTTTAAAATTAAAAAAATTAATATTAATATTTTATAACTTGTAAAAACTGTTTAGGCTAATGAGTGTAATAGACTAAAATACGAGTATACATATTGTTCAATATAATATGTTCTATATTAAACAGTCGTAATTTGAATTAAATAATCACTCATTAAAATGGTATGATGTGAATTCAAATATTTGAAAATGCGGTCCCCAAGCATATTATGATTAAGAATTTTAAGATCCATGCGTTGGACAAATCCGTTATTAAATAATAAAAAGGGGTGAACATATTATAATTAATGAATCGCACCACGAGACCGGCATGTACGATATAATATATATATATTATAATAATACGTACCAACGTAATTTGTAGGTACAAGTAATAGAGTTATTGTTCGAGTAGTACCGCGATACACATTCGGTGTGCATAACGTACCCTAACCTAATATATACATTACATATACCTACTGGTAAATGTATTATTGTTCGGGTCCGAACGTGCACACGCTTTTGCAAACATTTACACTGAAATATTTAAATACAAATTGCAAATAAATGTTCAGTATTTCTATACATATTATATTTATACGCTAAGTTCATGAATAATAAAATACGACGAATCGAGAGATTCACCTTAATGTATGTTGTACACCGTAGTGCACCGTGCAGTACGGGCGGTGTATAACATAAATAACTGACAAATGTAATTAACTAAGTACATGCAACATGCTTAGTATCTGCTTAGTGTACCGGCTGTCTTAGAACTTTTCTTCTAAATTGCATTGTGTTTAGAAAGCATAATAAACATACGTCATGTCTAAAATATTCAAGTCCCTTTGGATGATCGAAGACAATTTGTTAATTTCCATTTGAACATCCAAACTGGTCAACGTTTAAGCTACGATGAGTCTATTGAGAAATATTTCACCGATATTTTCGACAATTTTTAAATTTCACTATAAGAGTAACTTATTGGGAATCTTCAAACCCATTAGATATCAAAATAAAAAATAATTTTAATATTTTCGTAATTTTGATGAAACTCGTAAATATTTTAGATTAAAACGCAAATGTTTAGAAATTGTCATTAATTACTGACAATTCTCATGCATGTATTTAATTATTTTTAAATGTTGTTAACTTGATAGAAACCTTTTATTACATTTTCAAATTTTTTTTTTTTTTAATTTTATTATACTAACTAGTACTGTTGCCTATACCAATTAATGAATTAACGATCGCATCGATAGCCCCGGGGTATTTACAATCACCCCCACCTTCACATACACCCACACAAATTACATACCAGAAGCCAAACACGATATCGAATAATAATTTTTTATATAAAACGTATCACCAAATATAAAAATAAAAATTCCACATCAATGTAAAACCAACAAATATGTCAATCATTTCGATCAAAGTCTAAAAGCTTTACCACCCTTATTGATATACATTACACAAATTACAATGTATAAAATAAATTGTGTATACACACTATATAATTGTACTTTTTTTTTTTTTAAATGGTTGGGTAATTTTTATACCGCTCATTTTCAACAAAAACATCGAAAACCGTTATATTTTTCCATTGTACAATTTCAATTTATATGGTATAGGTCTAAATATAATATTATTAAATATTTAATATGTATATAATACTATATATATATATATATTACCTTACACTTGGTACCTGTGTTTTATTTGGTGTACATTTATCTCGGGCGTCGTCCATCGCGCAGCGCTGTTTCCATTTGAAATCCTAATTCCATACCCATATTTTACCGAACATTTATGTGCATATGAATATAAAACATCGAACAAACGGTTTATTATTCATTAACGTATACAATTCTGAGGGGCAAAGTGGCGCAATAAAATCGCACTGCGTAAAATACACCACTCGGCACTTTCGATGTATCTATGTGTATTCTTTTCATATACACTCCGCTTTCTTGGCTACGCATTAGGTACATGCGGGGGGGATTATTTTATAGAGGTAACGCTCGTATTCACGAAAACTATTGGCTTTAAAATATATATATATATATATATTTTACATTATTTGAAGACGCCTTACGAAATGTTTAAAGAAAACGATTATATAGCTTTTGCTATTTTTTTGACGTAACATTTTTTGAGTTTTTATTATTATTATTATTATCATTATTTTTTTTTTTTTTTTTTTAATGTCTTACATTTCTGAGCCGAGCGATGAATGGGTGGATTTTGTAATGATGTGTGTGTTCTTTATGTCTCTGTAAGTCTATATACACGAAAAGTATAAAAATGCTTTGATCTTAAACTTTGAGAGTGATTTCTGAATGAAAATTGGATCTAGTTTGTATTTTTGAGAAGTTAAAATTGAACCAGTTCGTTAAATTTTTCAAAATTATCCAGAAATACAAACAATAATTTAATGAAAAATGGGATTTTCTATTTTTTATGCAAAACCAGTTTTTGACAAAATCAATTTCGTTTTTGTTTTTTGTGAATAATTTATAAAAAAATAACTGTTAACACTTGAAATTTTCACTAAATGTTTTTATTATTGTAATATATAATAGGTATTATACAGTACATTTTTGATTTTTTGAGTTTTAAAAAAAAATTGTTTAATTATTGGTATCAAAAAATGCTTGCTCTATCAATATTCTCAAAAACGTTTACAAAGTTTCTCATAAATTTTTCTAATGCCGATTCAAAAATAATATCAAAAATACATAAGTCCCAGTACTTTTTAATGAGCGTTTAATTTTAGAATTTTTACAAGTCCATCATAGTGGTTGAACAATATATGTTCTCATGAACTACGTCTTATGTGTACCAATGATACCAATGAAACGATTATTTAATAAAAACATAATACCTAAGTAATTCCCACATAAATAATTATAATTAGAAATTATCATCATAATCAAAATAAATATATTTACTGAATGTTATCAAATGTCGCAAACTCGAGAATGTTTGTTGCACTAAACTAAAAGCGAAATAGACTGCGACAACTTATCTACAATGTGCAAGCCGTGGTGGTAGATTTAAAACATTAAAAAAAAAAGAAGATACCTAGCTTTTTTTATGAAAATTATTTTTATAATGTTAAAAACAACATTTGTAATACTATTAAAATTTGATGCATATGACCGTGTACATTTTATTTCAATATATTTTTAAGAAATGGATTAACTTTCTACCCGGTTTTTACTTTTTAAAAAAAAAAATGACTATTGGTCACAGTTGTTACCCTTACTGGTTGCTAGGTTTTTTTTATTGGTTTTAATTGTAGAAAAAATAAAATCCCACGACACGTCGTCCGAGAAAACATGACGAGTGCATATACCCACATAACACGGATTGATCCATTTGACTGGCTACGCTTATTTTCTTAGTAAATTTTCAAATTGATATAATATGTATATAGGTACGCAACGCACGGATCACCGACCGTTATTACAGACGCGTATTCAAAAAATAAATGATATATTTAACCTTTTAAATTCTCAAATAAAGTAAAGAAAAAAAATATGATTAATAACAATATTACAACTTACGTAGGTAACTATTTTCACCGGCAACGGAGATCACACTATATACTGTGACTTACTGAGATGTACGTTATTATAATATCCATACTGTAGTCCGGAGACCACAATTACCACATAATTGTATATACACAAACATCCTGATACTTACACCTCGTCTACATCAGGGTGATCCTTGATCCGTCTACATTCTAAACTAATGCAATCATTGTGGATTTCGGGTTTTGATACTGCAGTTGTCCGCTAAACGCTTAGCTCGTACACTTATATAATAATACCTACAAAAAATCAACTATTTATTCAATATTTCTTTCGTATACGTGTTTACATTTATTGATAATTTTGTTTTGGGTTGTGAAATTATAGTGGTAGTCGATGAAAAAAAAAACAATAACGATAACTAGTAAAAATGTGTGTTTTTGTAAGGATCGTAGGTATAGTGTTATAAACGAAATCACGAAAACCAGTTGAAAGGATCACCCCGTGTTGTGGTTATTATTTGTACACCAATTACGTTGCCGAGAAAAAACTGCAGGTGTGTACACATAATAATAACTGCGTGAGACTCACACACTTCCTATACGCCACCTGTTATTGCTGTGTACGACGATAATAACGATACAATAAATACCGTCGGGCCGCCGCATCACCTCCGTCGCTGGACCACTTGACTTGTACGCGGGATGAATATTGACCCTGTGCAGCGTCTCGTCACCTATGTACAGAGTGATTCACTAAGCATGCTATCGTGCGTTTTTTTTTTCATTTAATAGTGAATTCATCATTCATAATATTCTGATTTTTGTAATTTTTAAATATAGGTAGTATACAAGACTACTACATTTTCAAATTCTCCAGATTTTTAACTACTTTAATGAGTGTCTTATGACGATACAATTTTCGATATTTCAAATGAGAACCCCCTTTTTTACTGTAAATTATTTGGCGGATAATTGCGTTAAACATTTTTAAATACCGAATACAAAATTCAAATGATTAGTTTTTTAGTTTTTAACAAAATGTTTATACTAAGGACAAATATCCTTAAAAATTCAGATTTTATTAAAATATAATAATATGTATTATCGGTTCTAGTATTTATTATACATGGATCATTTTTATGAATTAAATAATGATAATGATATAAATTATTAATACGTTCAAATTACCCTAGCTACCATAATATCACTGAGGTCTAATCTATAATCCATAATATAATAATGTTATACAAAATTTAATAGCTCAAAACTTATTCGTTAGAGTTTTTGTGTTGACACGATAACATTAAAAAAAAATAATAATAATAATCTGTTAAGTATTTTTGTTCTTTAAAAATAAGGCTTGTCATTTTAAAAACAGAAATCTATAGCTCCACGGGACTCTCGAAAAATAACACAAAACATCTCAAGGATTAAAAAATATGGTCTTCGAGTGTATATAATAATTCCACGAATCCTGTTTTGAATAAATGTATTATTGTAGGAGGACGAAGGGGATGAAAACGCTTGATGAATCATCCTGTATACGAGTAGGTACCTGCAGCCCGTGTTCGTTTTCCTCATTATCGCTGGTTCGAACGTTTCAAGGTAAATCAATTTTAGATTTTCATTCTTTATAAATACATATTATATTATCACGCTGCACGTCCGTTGTAGTGGAGTGTGAAACGCGGTCTTATTAATGTGATACCGCAGACACCGCAACAGTGGATCTTCAATGAGATCGCTAGACCGGATCGACTAGCTATTATATGCGTTGTACTCACACGTAGGTACCTATAATATAGGTCCCGCATAATATGATATGATGTTAGTTGTAGGCACACGTAGTTAAACACTTGTAATAATACGCATACCAATAATTATATGGGTACATATTATTATTATTATTATTATTATTATGTATACTCAATCACGAATTCTTACCGGTGTCCTACTGCCAGCTATTATAGGTATTGTGTAATACATATATTATATAGGTAGTTGATTCGATACTCGTTTTTTTTTTTTACATATATTTCTGTGTTTTTAAAGAAAAAAATATATATTAATAATGACTTTTCCATAGAAATAAAATGTTAAGTACTTAACCTGCTACCTAACCGCACAGTATACAACGCACACGCCGTTGAGTGCGTGTTTAGGATGAGGTGGAAGTGACGAGGAGAGCAGTTGCCCCGGGGTGGCATATTTTTGGGGTTGGGGATGGCCGTGACCGTGGAATGTAATTTTTAATAGCATTTTATCCTACTTTATTAAAAATTTATATTAAAAATAATATTACTAAAAAAAAATATTATTTTAGTAAAATTATAAATATTTATTATTTTTTTTTCAATATTTAAGAACTACTACAATTATGATTATAAACAAATTATATTTCTCCATTTTTAAAATACATTCTAACGTTTCAACTCAAAAATCGAAATATTTATTAATTATTATATAGGTAATTCAAAATGATTAAAACAATAGTCACTCCTTTTTGGACTCGGTTAATGGTTTCGATATAGTCTATTAGGCTCAGTACCTACACTATATAGTCTAGGGTCACCAACTAATTTCTATGGAAGTCCGTTTTGAAACTTACTATACTGACCGCGGTCCCTAACAGTTTTAATAATTTACACACGTTAATAAATTTTTTTTTTTTAAATAAGCATTTAATATTTATTTTGATTTATGTATTTGTTCAATACAGATTAATTTAATTTGTTGTCATAATATAAATTTTATATGACACTTATAATTTGTATTTATTTACCTATATTATAAAAATTTTAAAATCTATTCCGCGAATAATGGTCCTAACCAGTTGATGATCCCTGCTATAGTTAATAGGGTCAATGTATATTTCCAAGATTTTTAATTCGTTTTTACCGATTTTATTGCATTTATTTTTACGATTAATAATACCATTTCCTCAACTTATCACATTGAAAAGTATTAAATATTTAAAAATTTTCTTTTACATCACTTGAAATCATTATTTACAAAACATTTTTGAAAAAAAATATATGTATATTATTCTCTTTTTACTGTTATCCATTTTTATGTTTTTTTCCTTTACGAATTATAACATGCATTTGGTAATAAATACATAATAATATAATGAATAAGAAATATATATTAATATATTATTAATACATAACCAAATTTAATTTGTTTACAATGTATATATTTATTTATTTTTTATTTTTAGACCTTTGCTTTATTGACTCAGCCGATAATAAACTCAAATACTGTAGTCCCAAATTGAATGCAATGACGGCGGCTTCTATACTTTAAATCAAATCCTAATTGTTTACGTTTAAAAAAAAAAACTATTATTGGTACTTAATTGCTTACAACGTTAAATTGTTAAAAACATCTAAACAACTAAACTTTTACAATAATATTGCAGTTCAACATCAGCCATTTATTTTCATCTATATTTTTGATTTCGCACATAGAATAGAAATATTTTTTCAAAATTTTTGTTAAAAACAGAAACGTACATTTTATGATTTATAAGCGTTTAAATGTTTAAAGTTTACATTGACGAACCCCGATTCTTTCGGGTTACCTGTAACGTTATCAATTTTACTTCGAACACGTATTGCTTAATTTCTGCACTATTCTTATTAGGAATGGGCACCATTTATTATTTAATGTTGTTTGGAATCAAGATATAAAATATATTATTTAAGTTTCTCAATTGATCTGTTAATGTTATTTTCACGGTAGCGACATGAATATTCATTACAGTTTTATGATATAAATATTTCAATAGTCGACCAGTGGCGCCAAACTATATATTTACTTATGACGATTGTCATGGATGAATTCATTAGACAAGCATTGAGTGTACAAATTTACATTAACCTAACCTAGATGGGTGTCATAAATGTATGGAGAGGTGTCAAATGTCATAGGTAAAACTTTGTACTTCCGGACCACTACGTGTCGTCAAATTATCGTCGTGTCACATGCAATTGCATGGCTCTATTGGTTCCGAGGCGAAAAGAGATATCAATTTTATTGTTCACCAACGTTGAATGCTGCCTGACGATTAATATTTAAAATAACGCTAATGTCAATTCATTTATTTTCTTACTGGCCGTTGCATAATTAGATAAGCAAGTACTTATCCATGTATCGATACCGACAATTGTTGAGTAATTAAGAAAAAAATTTGGTTTTTTTATACTTGGCCGAGGGCAAAATAAATGTATTTCTTTTTATTGTGTATAAAAATGTTATGTTGAAAGAGATGACACGTCAGTACGTCACTAATAATTCACCAATAATAAATGTATACACGTAACCATATATTATATACCAAGTGTACCTACCACGGTGTATTACAATATAATATTTTAATGACAAATTAGTTGTAGTTGTAACATAAAACGCACACAGAAAAATGAAATAAAAGCTCAAGCATTATGCATTAAAAAGAAATAGAGCATAAAACAAAGTGAAGAGCAATAAGATATCTTTGTCCTCGGTCCTCACTGTGAAATGTCAAGCAGCTATTCCTTGAATTCCCTCGCCTACAAAATTACAATTATTATATGAATACAAATACAAATAAAACAAAACTCCATTCCCACACGAATAACTGCACTAAAAATTCACATTTTTTAACTTGAATACTTATTAATATTTATACTTTGTAGAAGAGTACAATTCAGATAATATATATATATATATATTGAACATTTAAATATTGCCAATATTAAATTTATTGTTATTTGCAAATAATAAACGTTATTAAAACGCAATTATTTTTAATGATGAAATAATGTTGAATTTTATTTATTATAATTATATAGTGTAAGTATAATAGTTTAGTATTTAGGCAATAATTATGGTTTAGTATAACATAGATAATCAATTTTTTCATTGAAGTGATTAAAAATGGTGTATAGTTTATACCTACAACTTGAAAGTTATAGAAAAAAAATTAACTATTTTACCTAACCAAATTCAATTATCTATGAACATTTGAAAAAAATGATTGACTTTTTTAAAAATCGGCCAGGGTTCTCCCTCTCAGCAATAATTTAGAAAAATGCATCAAGTCCAAATAATATTTTAGTAAAATTCTAAACCGAATCACTCAAATCATATATAAAAAAGCGGGTAAGTGAGTATCGCTCTGCTGTACATTAGGGGATGGGGTGGACCTCGGACTATGGTAAGTTAAATTTGAATGCAATGATAGGTATCATTGTATACGAAAAACGATTCTGAACGGAGATGATTTGTCAGTCTGGGATATATTATATTTAAATATTGTCATATATTATATTTTGAAAAAAATTCACAAATTCAAACACTAAAGTAAAAGCTTCAAGATCTTACGTTTGATAATTTTTTAAAAATAACAAAAATCGAAAATTATTTATTAGTAAAACGTAATTTTACACGCGTATTTTTGATTTCAAATTAAAATTAAAACTTTAAACACTCGTAAAATTTTTTAAATTGAATAATCCTCAAACTTTTTTATAATTATTCTAAGCTTAACTTATGGACAGCATAGTATTAAATTTTCAATTCTTAGCTATTGATAGTAAAATATTTATAAATTTTTTACTACCAAATAGTGAAAAATATTCATGATTTTGACGAATTTGTGTCAATATTTGAACTTCAAATGCTAATAAAAAAAAATTGTGCCTATGTATTTTTATAATTTTTGAATGAGAGTTAGAACAAGCTATGTGGACCCTTCAATTAAATTTTCAAGTAATTTGTCCCAGCTAAATTTTTTTTATCAACATTTATAAAAAAAAAATAAAAAAAAATTGAAAATTTCAATTGTCTATAAATAGCTCAAAAAAAGTCAAAATATTTTGAAAATCAAATCACGTAAAGAAAATGGCAATCTCAATAACTGGTAAAATTTTCAAGTATTTACGACTTATACTGATTGAATAACAACAAATATCAAAAATCGATTGAGGCTAAACCATTATTTAACGCGGTTTTGTAAAAATTTAAATTTCAAACACTCATAAAAATTTTTTGTCTAAATCCGGTATAGTTTTTTTTACAGATATTTAAAGAAAAATGTATGGAGAACCTTGTACCAAATTTTCAAAACTTAGTTATAAAAGAAAAAAATTTTACGATTTTTCAACCACAAAATTACTTGCAAATTTTCGCAATTTTGACATATTTCGTATAAATTCGAACTTTAAGCACTTATAAAAAAAAATTGTGACTAACGATTTCGGATTTTTTTTTATCACTTTAAGAGCAACTTATAAGAAACCTTGTATTAAATTTTCAAGATTTTCTGGTCGGCCAAAAAATTTTTATCGTTATTTAAAAAAAAAATACTAAAAAAAATTAAAAATTTCAATTGCCTATAAATAGCTCAAAAAAAGTCAAAATTCTTTGAAAATTTAACTGTGTATGGAGAACGCTAATATAAACATTTTGTGAAAATTTCAAGTATTTAAATCAAGTAGTTTTTGAGTTATAGCAAAATAAAAATTTGATTTTGACAAAAACTGGTTGTGCGTAAAAAATCCTGTTTTTTCCGTCATTTTTTTAAGGTTTTTCCCGACTCATTTAAAAAATATTGAAAATTTTTAACTTCTGACCCCCCAAAGTACCAACTAGATCCGATTTCCTTTTCAAAGAGGGGCAGAAGTTGAAAATCGAAGCATTTTTACTGCCCCAAATGTTGTCGACAGACACAAAAAAAAAAAAAAAATAAAAAAAAAAACACACATCATTGTAAAATCAATACATTCATCACTCCGTTCAGAATCTAAAAATATAATATGTAGCTTTTAACCCTGAATGACTTAATCATCGCATAATTGTAAATAATAATCATATTAAAAACAAAATTTGTTTTATTAAAGTTTACTTACACGAATCATGGCCCATGGACTGATATAAATGTAATTGTTTTGTATTTGTATCATGCAAAATTAATTTCCAAAATAAGTTGATGAGACCTTATCATTTATCTATATCCTATATAATATAACATAATAAAAACCGTGATACAGATAAAAATCTGAATAATAACGATGACATAATTTTTAACGCCAAATGTTTAGAGTATAATAAACGTTCAAATGTGATTTCTGACAGCACCGTGTACGGTTTTAATATTGTGCTCAGAGGCGTCTGCCATTTTCGATGTTTTTGAATCGTTAAATAAATTGCAGAGTCAAATATAAAAATCCATTAGGGAATCTAAATCCAAAATTGTGTTTTGCATATTTTAAGACTTTTTGCTTATAACGGCAAATGTATGCATTATTTTAGCTTTCTAGTGCTTTTTTTCACTTTTTTTTTAAATATTTTTTTATTACTATATTACTATATAGATATATAATTCAAAAATTAAAACGTCTGTGTTATAACAGCATTATATAAATGTTGAATGATTTTCCACATGATAAGTTTCATCGAAAATAATAGTCTTCATACTATTATATAGTGACTTATTATTTTGTTTATATTAAAGGATCATATTGGATGATATTGATATAAAATATAAAATAAAAATTTCAATAATTCAATCGGCGTATAGTGTTTTTTAGTATACATTCAGATATAGATACTTACAATATTTTTTAATGCATATTTCTATGTAATTTAAGTTAATAAATTATAAGTTTTTAAAACTACTTTGCATTCACAAGAGAGTCTGAATCACGTTTTATTTCAAGACAATTTGTATGTATCCAAACGCCCAAACAACACATTATTCGTAAGATAGTAATTTTTAACCTCTTACCTAAAACTTAACTTTGAGATAGTTGTAACATTTAATTAGTAATATTACAAAATCCTGGGTCCTTAAATAATATCACTATATTAGTTCTATACAAGAATGCAACAAAATTAAATATAATATGAGTATTAAATATAATAAATTTAATAGTATTTTAAATCAACTTATATAGTAATAAATACATTTTTACTGCATATTTTTCACTGACCCTAGGCGATGTTAAAATTGGGCTAGCCATAAAATTATTGCAGAATGGAATTCAATTTTTCCATTATTAAGTTATAAAATGGCACGTGACAAAAATCAAAGTTTTTAGTGAATAAAATGTACTTAAAAAAATATTCCCAATTTTTTATTTTATTTTATTAATAATGTGGAGTAAAATGTTTGATAACAATATCAAGTGTGAAAGTATTCAATTAAAACCGAGAAAAACAAAATGTATTTTTACTTTTATAAAGTCACGTGTGTGTGTATATATATATATATATAAGCTCCATGTTTATAAGTTTAGTGGTATCTATTTATGAAACAGGACAGACGTTTATAATGTGAAGGCGTCGAAACGTTTTAACTAGAGGTATAAAACAGGTCAACACGTGATGAAATATTTATACACAAACATCACTTAATACCAATTTACTAAGAAGATGCCTCTTACCATTGTATATTTTATATATTAAAATTGTCAGAAATCCTCAAACTATACGCGCTAATAACATGCTGTAGGTGGTGCGCGAAAATGTCGGATTTCATGAACGATAAGTATAAATTAAAAAGAAAAGAAAACAGGGACGCCATAAATTAAAATTGCATATTTTAATATTTTAAAACTTCTTTTCAGCTTTTTCTTGTTTATATATACGTATATATATATAATACTTCACGCGTATATATTCTAATTAAGTAAAATTATGTTACAGCAAACGGTGCAAAACGAAATCCTTAGTTAAAATTATTATTTTTTTTTCTTTAAAAAAACCAATGAAAACTATAGTTATGTAATTTCCTTAAGCTTTTCCCCTTTTACTCGCACTTACATTTTTATTTAAACACGCACGTTAATTACAATGTTTTCTAGTATGTAAATTGATTGTTATATTCCTCTACCGAGGAAAAATTACTTAACTTGATGTTTGCAGTTAACGAAAGAACTTTACTTAGTAATATAATATAAGCATCATAATTCATAATAGGTAAATAAATAATACACCGGCAAGTGAAACTTGAGATAATACTGCTGAACCATAAAATATTAATATTATTATTGTTCCACAGCTTTCGGTCTGAGTTTAAATTGATCAAGTGAAGCTGTGCATTACACTTCTAACGTAGTATTACTAAAATAATATAATAATATGCGATACCGTATATAGTCATACCGATTAAATGCATATCGAAGTATATTTTATTTTTAAAAACATCGTTGCGTCATAATATCATATTATAAGTACATATTATTAGTCAATTACTATTATCTTAATTATATTATATACATAGATATGTGTAAGGCTTTATGTCTTGACCAAATTATGACATAAAAAATGATGTTTCCCTAAAATCGAAAAAACATTGTTAACAAATGATATTCCTACACGGTACAAAATACTTGGCAAAAAATAATATTGTCTACCGAATAATCACGAAATTCTGTTGTTGCTAAATTTAAAAAACGAAATATTTATATACGCATAAAATAACTACGTTTTATATTGTCGAGAATATATTAATATATTATATATACAATTTAAATTTTTTTTTTTAAACAATTGTATGAGTTTGTATTATTAATATCCTAACGACTCCATTCGTGCGAGTAAACTTACATATTAAATTACTTTTTTCGCAAAAAATCGTGTGCAAAACACTGAATCGTAAAAATCGTTAATTCGGCCACAGCACCCTCTGTACGTGTATATAACGTGCGCATACAAAACAACAGAACAGCGGCGGGTGCAGCAGTTGAAAACATCAAAACATATATATATATATATATATATATATATATATATATATATATTATATATCAATTATTTGGGCCAAGCCCCCTGCCGAGTGCGCCACTGCAGTATTTTCGCAGGTATACCTACGTGTGTATTACGGGTATTTTTATATTATTAAAACCGCAAAACGGTAAATTGTTATTGTCAAAACCGCGGACGGATGCTTTATTTTTTATATTTATAATTTTTTTTTTTTTTAAACATTACCATAATATTATACGACCGTTGCGTTGTCGCGCGCGTTACGATCGTACGCGATCGCATCCATCTCCCGCGCATGGCTTTCCTCTGGTTCGTCTCTACGCACTGACCCACCCGACGACACCGCTCGACCTACCGCAGCAACAAACCGTATTATACTATATACCCGCCACCTATACCTTACCGCCGGACCATCGCGGCCATCACGTCCCCGACCGCAGTAATTACGGACCGCCACTTGGACCACTGCGTATGACAATAATAATATTAACTATATAATATTATACAAACGCGATATCGTTCACGTGATGTGTGTAACCCTCCGCGCAAACCCGTATAATATTCATATATATATATATACATATATGCACACACTTGTTACTATTATATACCTACCTATCGTGGTATACGTTAAAACACACGTTATATCGTGTATTTAAGTCGTCCTTAAAGTTTTTACGCGCACGCACTACGCCGCCGCGTGTGTACCAGACGGGTAGGTATATTATATTATATAATAACATCATAGCCTTCAGCCGTCCGTCGTCGCGAGGACCCGAAGCGCTGCTAATAATAATAATAATAATATTATTAAATAACGCGTGTGTTGTAGTAATACGCGATGTCTCGTGCAGCGGGGTTAATGTGTTAAACGCATTGGTACATATAATATACCGACAAACTGGTATTTGCGATTAAACGCACCGGGGCACTAAAAACGTAGGTAGGTAAAGTTATTCTTAAGAGTAATAATTAAATTACAATAATATTACCATCGTCGTCGACTCGTATTATAATACACTCGCAGCGTTAACGAATTATTGAAGCAAACAAACAAACAAAAAAACAAAAAAAAAAAATCGCTAAAAAACATTCGCCGTATTAAAACATCACGCACTGTGTTTCACGATAATAATATCGTCTGAAAACAATTATCGGGTAATTACACTGTTGCGTACGGGGCGACGAGGAGATAATTAAATCGCAGCGCCCGATAGATTATTATTATTGTTTAAACGTCGATCAATTTTACACGCGTAAAGTATACGTATTGTAGTGGTGGGAATAAAACCTGTGTTGTGTATATTATTTATTTTACGTCGTACATATTAATATACCTACGGGTGATCGTGAAAAATCGCTCTGATTTACATATATTACGGTCCGAATTAAAAATTAACGGCTACGGCGGTCTTTAATAATTATTATCGACATTAAAAATTAAAAACCGGTAACTCGCTCGGCCGCGTATTATTATGTTGTATAGACGTCGAGTGTACACATCGTCACCGAATAGTGGTCGTCGTATAATGGATGACGTGTTTGATTTGAATTAAATGATTAATCGTTCGATACGCGAAAAACGGCGCTGAGCAGAGACGGTCGTCAGTCTATATTATTATGTTATATTATACTAAAAATTAATATTTTATCGTATATTTATATTGCTATTAATAATTTATTTCCCCGCGAATTACACATTATAATTATAATTTATAATAACGTAATATTAGTAGTAATATTAGTATTGTTAGGTATTTGTTATTAAGTTTTGAGTCGTATATAGAACGGTGTGCGCAGGTTTGTGGCGAAAATAGCTAGCAATGCTATTAAAATTAATCTAAATATTTTTGTAAAATATCATTATGTACAGTAAAACACAATAATAAGCGTAAATGTGTCAAGCCCTATTTTTAATTACAACTAAATTCGTTATTTCCGTTTAAACATATATTCAATTTTATCAACATTTTAACTTCAAATGTTTGTAAAACAAACTTATATAACTATAGATTTTTATGTTTCAGTAAAAACTAGTTATGAAAATCCTCGTATTATATTTTAAAGCCTTAACAATTAAAAAAGTTTTTAAGTTTTCGAGATTTTTAGGATTCTCGTTAAGATTTGAATTTCAAATATTTCGTTTAAAAAATCGTATCCATGAATATTTAATATTTTTATATGCCTATAAGGTATAAGATCTTTTATTATTTTTTAAGATTTTAGAAAGTTTAAAAATGCATATCAACGATTTTTACAAATACGCCAAACGAATAAATTAACACTTTAAACAAAAATAACTATCTACAAGACTACAAATAGCTTAATATTAGCCAGAATATTTTGAAAATTTGATCATGTTAGTTATAGATGAGGATTGAGGAATAGTTCAAGTTTCTATAGTTTATAATTTTTTAGCACTTACGAAAATAACTAAAACCGTCGAGTGTTTAATGTTTAGTATTATACTTTCAAACACTATATTTTTAATATATTATTGTGCTATACAAAAACTGTCCTGTGTCGATTAACTTCAATGTATTAAATCAAAATTAAAATTATATTTTTTACATGTAAATTTTCAAGTAAATGATTTTAGATTCAGAACATAGAGATTAATTATATATATATATAAAATAAAAATTAATATAATTGTTTTTATACGATATGTACCTATATTTTTTTTTTATGTATTTTATCATTAGTTTTAGAGCATTAAAATATTTATATTTGCATTTTTTAAACGTGATAAAAATATTAAAGTGTTTTATTCCTTTCTGGGCTATTTAAAGACATTTGAAATTAAAAAAATTAGCAAACGTAAACGTGCTGTACCATAATAATTTTTTCCAGAAGATACTAATAAAAGTAATATAGAAGTATATTAAGTATTATTATTGCCTTATTAATTATTTGTAGATATAACAATTATGGTTATCGACTATTGATATTAACTAATACACGTTTTAAACTATATAATATGTACCTCTACCAATACGTATACTTATTTTTATTTCAAAAATTGATATTTGTTAAAAAATAATTTATGAAAATCGATACAAAAAATATTTAAAAATTCGCGAAAAATTTTAAAAAATGAAATAAAATTAATCAGTTTTATTCATAAGACACATTTTAACTTGTTAAATTTCGTTTTAAAACACTAAAAAAAATTAAATCTTGTATTTCATTATTATACGTCATGTATTAATATACAATTTGTTCGCCTCTTAAACTCTAGTTATATTCCCTAGCATTCCGTCTATGAACTAATAATTGCCTATTATTCACGCCGTGGCATATTCAATTTTTTTACTCAGCATACTTAGTTTTTCGTCGAGTGATTTGCGAAAAAAAACGCATTAAATATTTTGTAATTATTTATTTATGGTTGCACTGGGCAGGTATGCTTGTGTATGCAATTAGATGGCGAGTTCGGTAAGAAACATTAATTTAGATCGAAAACCTGATTATAATATATACGTAGGTATATATTATTATTATTATTATTATTATGTAAAGGATTAAAAACAATTATTCTCAAACCACTAAGGTAAACCGTCTCGTCTACAATCAAGTATTAAATTTAAATATTTAAACATGATTGTTTTCAATGTCATTAATTATTTGATCCATTAGGTACATTATTTTTATATACATTTAGAACGTATTAATTCTTTGTTACAGGATAGTGCTTTCGTATGGAATACTCAGATTAATTCTTGGTGAATCCCCTTTAAAAATAGAAATTATATTATTACTTACGGAATTTTTTTTGCATTTTAAATCAAATTATTTTCAATACAAATATATTATTTTAAATTTAAAAAAAAATATATTCAGTATTTATCTTTAATGTACTAATAACGATCTTTACCCTCACCCCCTCCGGCCTCCAAACACACACACAACTTGAACATAATTTGGGGTGCTCGGTCTAAATACGCAACTGGATAACTTAAAAATTTAACTTTAGGTATAATAGCGACAAATCAAGTAGAAAATAACTATTAATTTTGAATAAATTATTAAATCAAATGTTAATGCCAATTAATTCTATAAATACACTTGAGAGAACTCTAAAATAACATATGCCACTGCCAATCTCGGTGCAATTGAATTGGTTCCCTATTACAGGTAGTCAATATTTTACCTTTAATAAGTACCTTTAAATTGGCTCTCAAGAATTTACTGTTGAATTGGCTTCCTACCGTATTTTTTTAAAAATTATAAAATTTATGTATATTATATAAATAGGTACAAGATTAAATTAAAAATTTAAAAAAATACACAATATTATAATAATTTTTGTATTAGATTGAATACTATATAATATAATTAGATGTGGAGAATAAAATTGAGAATTAAATTTAGAATAAAATATTCGCACGAGTTAGTTGTACGATAAACACGAGTACTATTACTTTTTTCTGCCCAAATTTCTGGTGGAAATGTTGAATCATTGTCAATATAATTTTCTACTAAATAATCATTAAATTTTTCATTCATAAGCTGTTTTTCAGTTTATTCGTCGGAAAATCAATCCCCAACTTATAGTGGATCTAGGAATGGCAATCCAAATATATACCTACGTTAAATATTGGTCTATTTCTGTATTTAGTATGTATTCCGATGAAAGACCAAACTTTTTTATTGTCTATACCAAAATTGTCCAAGACAAAATCGAATAAATTTGTTTATATAAATAGTATAAGTATATCCAACAGTAGACTATATTTGAGTGCAAACTGTCAGGCTATATTATTAGCCATTATATTGACGTTGTAAAAGTAAACATCTATAATTTGAGAACCTCTGGTTAAATAATAATATTTAAAAATGTATGGAGCCAATTCAAGGGTCAAATTTATATTTACCCAAATTTGGGAGCCAATTCAATGGTAGCCGCCAATCTTTAATCTAAACTATAATAAACTTATAAAAAGCACGCAATGTTTTCAATATATAAAATGTTTTTATTTTTATAGCTTGTAACTGGTAATTTTTAATTGCACACCAAGTGGCCCATAATGTTTCTATAACTCTATAATAAATTTAAAAAAATTATGATTACAATTTATAAGTAAAAAATAAATAAGTTAAAAACTGTAATTCTCAAACATTTTGATTGGTTGTATCATCTACAGTTAAAGAAACATAATTATACCTGTTTGGCGTCATTAATAATATGATCCATTATTTTTTTTAAATATTAAAAATATAATTATTTTTTCTTTGATATTAGTGAATGCTTTTATCTGAAATACTTGGATTACCGTTAATCTGATTTATTATGCCGTAATAAGAATTTTTTTTTTTTTAAACTAGAAAATTGTACAATCTGTAAAATAATTATTTACAATAAGCACAATAAGCGATTAAAGAGTAACCTTAATCAGAATGAATTTAAATAATAACTATTACTTTCAAATAAAATCGTATTTGATAAACACCACTTGTCTGCCCAATATACCTGAAACAAATTATTAAAGGAACAATATCAATAAAATACAGTCACTTTACCAATAGTTAAATAGAAAATTAGTACACAATATAAAAGGATGATGTATCAGTTTAAGTGAATAATATTTATTATTTAAAATATATAATTTATTGCTGTAATCGATTTTTTCTTGTAAGTTGGTCAATAAATTGTCGGGACCATACCAAAAAATGTGTTAGAAAAGTGAAAAATAAAACAAGACAAAAATAAAATTACGAAATAGGTACTGACAATATGACAATATCACAATATCACATTCAAAACACATATTACCGCTTTTATTTTACTTTTAACAGGCCAAAGAAAAAAGGAATGATAAGCTCCTATAAAAGTATGGTGTTAAATCCTGTCTCCTATACACACTTTTATTAAAAAGATGGAAGAAAAAATTATTTTATTTCTTTTATTTTTAAACAGACTTATAATTTTCATTAAAATATCAGTTTTATATTAAGTTATGATAAACATTTGAAATTCAAAAACCAAATCGGTTACAAACAAAAATATAATATTAACAATGAAAAAATATGTAACAACATAAGATTTTTAATATTTTTAAGTTACCAAGACCAACAAAAAAATATTTCAACATAAAAAAAAATTGAAAATTTCCAAGGCTAAAAGCATAAAAATATATATTTCGCCATACCACGTCGTATTTTCATACACAGCGCATAACAATTTTCTGTACGTGTCTTGCAATTTATGTATTTATGTATATATTTTATAGAAATGACAATCCAAGTCCCAATTATTATGTTTACGTATCAAATGTTATTTGAAATTCTTTAAGTAAACGTTTTTAAAATCTCTTCAAAAATAAACATAATAGGTAATATAATATATAAGAGTTATGCTTTTTTCCACTAATTTTTTTGAAACTTTCCAAACTTATGTTGTTAACAAGTCAGTGTATAGGAGATAAGGCACACCATCTTTTATTATTTGTGTAGCAGTTTACGTTTGGCCGAAAAAAGCGTTTTACAAAAATTAGGTGCAAACGGGTCGTATACGCTCACCCAACAGTTTCTACCGCAACAAATGACACATACGCGATTGTCATGATTGTACGCTTATTTTAGTAACTAACTAATATTATATAATAGGTATAACATTAAGTAAAATTGTAATTAATTAAAAGACTGCTCGACAAATGCCTTCGCACGTCGAATACAAACAATAAGAACACTGCTGCAGCGATGCGCTTTACTAAATCGTTGAATACCAATTATTCGCCGTTATGTTTTAATCGAGTACTCGATAATGGATGTTACAACATAACGCAATTAACAATAGACCTGCATCGTTCGAGTATACTCCGAAAATCGCAATACACCAGTGAAAAAGACATTAACATTTAACTGGAGGCAGTGATAATGTGTTTAATCGGTGGGAGTTGTTTCCTGCCCAAAACCCATGGTAATTTAATATCTATATGTCGCATAACTATATTATGATATAATTTAAATTCTAGCAGTGTATTAAGAGTGCACATCTTTCCGCAATGAAATATCTTAGAAAAAACAATGACATTTAATTTTACTTAAATACTTTTTTTAACGCTATTAACAGCACAACGTTACGTTTTTTTACAATAATCGGTGTGTATATTTAAAAACTGAAAAATGTCCAAATTTCTATAACTTTTGAGTACCTATGTTGACCCTGATACACGATAAATTAATAATCTCTCTCTTTATAAAAATTGAATTTTTATGAGAGTCAGTGTGATCAATAGTCTTAAAAATGCATCAAAAGTGTAAATAAATGTTCTAAATTAATTAAATTATATTCTTTTTTAAATTTGAAAATAATAGAAATAATAATAATAAAATCAGTGGTTATAACTTTGATTCTGGTTGGCGATTCTAAAATATGATGTCTGATCAAAAAAAAAAAAAAAAAAAATGTGCTAATTTAAGTAAACAGATATAAAAATAAAAATAAGTCATGGCGATATTATATATTATATAATGTGATTGTAATTTTACGAAACAAGTTAGATTATTCAGTAATTACAAAGAATATGAGTATATTTTATAAATTAATAAATTAAAAATTCAAATGAAAAATTATATTGACACGCTTTCATTCAATAATAATATGTTTGTCACTACCTAGTACCTCAAACTAGTATTAAAACATCTGATTTGATTTGAGCATTTGACCAAATATCATTCAAAATCAGTAATACTAATACATTATCGTTCTAAAAAATTTAAATAATAACACTAAATCCCTGTCCAAGAACTGCAGACAAATAGGATATATCATCTTACAAACGCTAAACATTTTATCCAAAGTAATTATTAAAATGCCTTTAGCCACAAACGCCTTTGACCATTTTTTTTTTTCTAATCCTTTTCGTAATGCAGTATTTAATGACGATTCTATTAGTTTCAGGATAAAGTATATAAATTCTATACAAAATTCCTAAACTTCTATTAATGTTGAGCATATACCTTCTTGTAATCTTTTTGTTTATTTTCAACAGACGTGATAAGTGCCCTCTGCAACAAAGTTTATGAAGAAACCTTCAGATTTTAGTGCAGATAAACATTCTATACTATAGCTGTCTTCTATTCAAATCGTTCGTGTGCCTGTAGTACTCGTATAGGGGTGTGATGGTTGATTCGTATAGTACTATAATACAATATGGGCAGCTTCTAATTTTCATATTTTGACTGCATATTATTTCTTCGATAATTATTATAGAAAACCTTAACAAATAAATAATCATGGCCTGTCTTTGAAGTAAAAAAAAAATGTGTACATATTATATAATATCAAATCATAAGTTTAAATTAGACACACAGCACAAATCGCATCACCCGTAACAATATTATAATCGTCCAGTGGCGTAATTATGAGGGGGATATGGGGATCCCCCCCAGACGCTTTTTTTCAGAATAACCATCATTAAATTCCTGTAAGCACTTAGCTTTAAAAGATTTTAAGATCAGAAATATTTAAAAATAAGAAATAAGAATTAATGGATATTATCATAGTTGAGATTTTTTTTGACTTTATACTAATATAAAACTACGATACATACGTCATACAATATATGATAAGAAAATTGTATAGCTCGTAGTTAAAAGATAACACTGGTAAAATCTACAACCTACGACTCTTGTTATAATTTTTAACTAAAACTTTTTACAAAAATAAATAATATGAACGTGGTATAGACTGGTGATGAATGAAAACATAATATTATTTATTCTGTGGTATAAGGTATAGCTATTTTTCGAATATTATATTACTGTAAACCTTGAGCAACAGTCATAGACGGACATCGGGGGGACTTAGGAGGGGCGTAGCCCCCAAAAAATCGAAAGTTATATGTTATACTTGGGTATTGAAAGGGGGTAGGGATCACTTTACATTAAATTACTATAGCCCCCCTAAAAATTCAATCAAATGTCCGCCTATGGCAACAGTGTAACACCAATGTTTATTATGATAAAACGAGTAATAATCATTATTTTTGTAAACAAAACCATTTACCTGATTTAATTGATATAATATTGTGATCTATGAGATTTAATTGTCAAGGGGATGTGTGGGGGCATAGGCCAACTAGAACGATAGTATAAACTTATATCCCAATCAGAGCCGTGCCGGCGTGGGGGGGCCTAGTGGTTAGGTCTGCCCTGGGCGCCAAATCTTAACAGCACGGCTCTGATCCCAATCCCACCCCTGCAGAACCAATTCCAAATTACGTCACTGTAATCGTCATTCGTTTAATAAAACAGCGAATTTTCAAAATCGATTCGTCTACGTATCATAATATATGAATCGTGATTATTGCCATTCCGTTGGCGCACTCGCACCGTTTCCGAGTGCACTTGTACTAGACGGAACGTGCCGCGTTATTACAATCCCGTGCCAAATCGTTTTCGTCTAAACGCTATATCTTAACTACTATATATATATATACATGATGAGCCACCGATACCCATATGAGCACGCGTAACAAAATATCACTTTAATTACGTAAATATTTCGTATAAATTACTCGCTGCAGTATATATAGACATTGCAGTGTATATAATATATACCCGCGGTGTGTACGTCCGTATTATGAATGTTACACAACACAAGAAGTCCCGCCCCGCGGGGCATCGGTGATCGTAAAGTTTACCAATTTCACGTCTTCAAAGTTGTACAAAATCTCAACTATTATTTTATATATATATAATAATAATTATTTAATATACGTTTCTCAGACGTATAACGCGTATATAACGATCGTGATCGACGTCATTTTCAATCTTAATCCAATTAATCGTCGCGGTATTATATATATATATATCTAATATAATATGGTAAATACGCATTTACGTATAGTATGTTGCTATATAGTACCGTCGTACGCCGAAACCAACTTTTACCTTCCGCCAACGATCACTACGGTACACGCACTGAGCGTTTTCTGCAAGTGATAGGCGCCACAACAACACGGTTGCTCGTTATCCCGAACTATGTTTATAATAATACGATATTAACCATAATAATATCGTGCGTAATATGCACAACTAATTTATTATGAGGCGGTACTTGCGAAGTTAAACACTTTTAAAAGAAAAGTTACAGCGTTTTTGGGATTACATATATCTTTTTTTTTTTTAGATTATTGTTAGTCGTAAAAATGCCCCGAATTTAAAATAGAGCATACCTAATATATTTTTCTATTTATTGAAGTTCTTATTTTTATAGACGCCAGCCATTCGTTTGTAATTTCATATTTCAAAATATTTGTGCAATAGTTCGCTCATCAAAACCGTTGTACATCTATTTGTGACTATATACAGTTATTTGTATTTCAATTATCTTAATGTCGCCAATATATTATTGTAATAATGCTTTTATTGTTTTAAAAAAATTGAAAATACGATTGAAAAATTCTTTAAAAATATTAGTAAATTGTGTAAATATTATTTTCCTAACATCGAAGTATACACTTATGACTTATTTTCTAAACTTATTTTTTAGGATAGAGATTCTCGGTACAACGAATGGTGGACATAATATATTAGTTGTACACATTAAATCCAATAAAAATATGATTTTACTTAAAAATCCACGCTATACTTATAATTTATAGAATATTTACTAAAATGTATTATGATTTATGTTTCACTATATTATAATATACCTATGTTCATTAATAATAATACTTTTAGAAACGATTTAACAATTGTACATTAGATTATTTGCAAAATATTGTACGATAGATGTAAAATTATAATAATTGTTAAACTTTATTATCAATCATTCTACACCTATCCTTTAAAAAATACCTCACAAAATAATTTAAAATAAGAAAAAACCTTATCACAACAGCTATAATATATTTTTTTTAATTTATGAAAATATTTTGATTTAAATATTTTTAATTAAGTTGTAAAATATACAATATAATAATGAGATATATGTGAATATATTCTCTTAACAGTAAAATTAAAGAAATATGCACTTAAATGCAAAAAAAAAATATATTTTTTTAATACTGCGAATCGTGGACAGAGTTATGCACATATCCAATAAAAAAATGTTTTTATATTAATAAAATTACATGATTCACTGATGAGTGATGTAGTCACTAAATAACTATTATTCATTCGAAATCAATATAAATATATTGGAACTCTCAGAAAATTATTTTACTTTGAGTCATTAAATTAATATTGTATACTGTCTTTTAAAAAAGTTTTTAATCATTTTTACAATATAATACTATCCTGTGAATCTGTACATACATCACGAAATTATTTTTATTTCGGTTTGTTACCATGTATACTGGCAGTTTCAATATCGTCTATCAGTGGCAACATATTTTGTATAAAATATTATGAAGATAATATGCATTAATTATTACCTAAGGAACTTATAAAAGTTGGTATTCAAATAATAATATTATAAGGTCAAGAAAATGTCTCATGAATAATTATCAGTTCTTGACACTTAATTATACACTTAATTATTTTTTATTGAACCTTAAAATATACATTAATTTAAGCCCTTTAAAAAATCATTGAATTTTCTATGAACGTATTACTTAGTATGTAAAACTGCTTAAATTGTGTGCTCAAAATATATATTAAAAGGACTAGTTAAAGTATTACATTGAAAAAATATGAGCTATAATAGACATTATAATTATTGATGCACCATGTAATAAAGACGGCCTTATCACAATCAAGATTGACAATTATTTAAAAATTATATGAGCCAAAAATATAATCTGTCGATAATAATCTTTAGAATATTATAAAATTACTTGAACTATAATAATTTGACCGTCAATCAAATCTTATAACGATAAGTTATTTTTTTACCATGTAATTATTATAATTTCAAAATAATATACGTTTCCATCGAATAAGCTCTTAAAAATATATAAAATAATGTTACATTCCCAGGTCTCTTGGAATTCAATTCAATTTCATAAACCTTTTTCCTATATTTTAGCTGACAACTATGAAAAACTATGATAATTTCCATATGTCTCTAACTTAAACTAGTCAAATAAAAATAAATATTATGTACTTTTATATGATATTAAAATTCAAAACAATGTATTAATGTTTTCAATTTTAAATCCGAAACCATACACGGTGTAATCATTGACCGATAGTCTTAAAAGTACGATATAAACAAAATATCTGTTAGACTCTACGAACTAAATGTCTACTCGTTATAACTATTACACAATACCTATATTATACTCAAGATGATTAATCTTATTCTAACCTACTATTTATATGAAGCCTACAAATTCAAATGTCTCAAATTATACTAAGGTATATTATATAGGTTATTAATATTTTGTTCATTGTAGTTCAGTTTGAAATGTAAATTATTAGCCATTTTAAATCAATAATTTTAAGGATAAAATAGGTATACAAGAAACATTTTTTCATTAAACTTATACTATATTATAGTACACTTAAGTATTTCGATGGAACTTTTTGTGGACTATAATTTGAATTAAGTATGTTTTAATTTGATTTGACAAACAAAACGTTGGTGGATATAACGCTTATTAAATTAAAATTTAAAAGACCGAAATCAAAGGTAACATTTCCTGTATAACTTTGTGTAACTCGAAAATGTCCAATATATGCATTGCCCACATATATTTTATGCACTTCGAGATTAGATATACAGTGCGATATGTAAAAATAATATACTTAAGCACCTGACATATTTCAAAACGCGTCCTTACCTAAATATTTCAGCCGATTACGATGACGTGACGGGTGGTATAACGCCAGGAACGATATACATATTGTTTATGTGTATAATAATAATGATGGCAAGGTAATATGCAATAAAAATGTTTCTATTTTTTTTCTTACAAAAAATGATTAATGAATAATATATTATAGGAAACAGTGGAATGCATTTCGAGACGCGTCTGACGTTTACGCGCTCCACCTAAAATATATTTGATTAGGATAAGTATATACCTGAAGTAATTAAATATTTATCGTTTAGGTAAATTAAGAGCACAATATATACATATTTTATGCATTGGCCTGTACAAGGAAAAATATTAACTCCGAAACAAAAGAAGAGACATTCTCATTCTAACTTGCTAATAGCCAAAAATATTATTTTATTTAAACAATATGTACAAGCACACCTATACATACTGGTGGCCCGTCATCTAGTCCGGTATATAAAATCCGGCGACAATTTATCCGCGACATTTGATCCGGTTCAATAAGAACCTGTACCAAAAATATCCTGTTAAAAAACGTCCGGTAACAAAAAAATATAAAATATGAAATAAATATAATATAGAAATTATTTAGTTAATAAATAAATAAAAACGTCATTATAAAAGTAATAATTATATAAAATACAAATGTTTATAAATTAAAATTATGAGTGATAGCCTTCAAATATGTATTGATATTTGTAGTATCATAGTATTTTAGAAAATTAATCTATAATAGTCCCTACATATATATAATTCACCTTATATAAAGATTACCTTATATTCGTATACAGAAAACGGTCAGAAAAACCACGAATTAACGAATCTAATCAGTTCTCAACGATTTATCAGATATAAGTTATAATTATGCCGGAGATAGCGATACATCCGTTTTTTCGATTTTAGTACATATGAACACCTAGCCATTTGCGAACGTGTATGAATAACGTTAACATTAAATAATGCCACTTACATTTATAAAAAGCCAAAAAGGCAAAAATATGCCTATAAATAAAGGTTTTTTATATAGTATTCATGATGTGTATGAAACAAAAGTAGTATGGCGTTGTACCGAGTATAAAAAGTTGTCATGTAAAAGCCGATGTCACACAACAACGAAAGATGAAACGGGTATGTACTTAAATATGTATACTAAATTAATAGAAGTTAATTAATTATATTATTTTATAAAATAAAACATTAATTGATTATTTTGGTGTAGACTTAATTTCAAATTGTACATTCCACAAAAGCAATACAATTTTTTGTTTTTATTTGTTACGTAGGATCAATCTTAAAAGAAACTGATTATTCACATGCTCCAAATTTAGCCAAAATTGAGGCCAAAGAACTGGTGAATACTATAAAGGATACTGCTATAACAGAAATAACTTCTACAAGAAATATCATTTCAAATGTGTTAGGCCAAACATCTGTTCCGGTAATTGGACAATTACCAATCATAAAATCATTATCAAGGACAATTCAACGGACTCGAGTAATAAAAGAAAATGCTCCAGTTAATCCAAGTAATACCAAAGACTTAATTATACCCGAAACATATAAATTAACTAACAAAAATGAAACATTTTTGGCATACGATAGTGGTAGTAGGGAAAGCAGAATTTTAATTTTTACTACTCGGTACAATTTAAATATGCTTCAAGAAACAGATGACTGGTTTGATGACGGAACTTTTAAATCTGTTCCCTCTATATTTTCACAATTATATACTATCCATTGTTACACAGGTAGCTTAGTTATTCCATTAGTGTATGTATTAATGACTAGTCGTACAAAAGAAGCCTACGCTGAAGTTTTAAGACAATTACTTATATTAAAACCAATCTATTAAAATAGATTTTAAGCAATCTTTTATTTCGGCGTTCAAACAGATTTTTCCTAATGCACATATAAGTGGATGTTTTTTTCATTTTGTCCAGTGTATATGGCGTAAAGTACAATCTACTGGGTTACAAAAGAAATATGCAGAAGACTCAACATTAATTGCTACCCATGTTAAACAATTATGTGCTTTAGCATTTGTACCAGTCCTTGATGTAGTCGAATCTTTTAATGCTGTTCTAGAGTCCCAATATTTTATTGATAATGAACAAATATTTGAACCATTAGTAGATGTTGAGGAAACATGGATAGGTCGAACAGTTCGTAATAGAAGAAGAAAACCATTATTTCCAATAGAAATGTGGAACTGTTATGATAATGTAATTAATGACCAACCTCGTACAAACAATGCTGTTGAAGGTTGGCACCACGCTTTCAATGCAGCTTTGGGATGTCATCATACAACTATATGGAAATTTATATCTTTTTTGAAGCAGGAACAAAGGCTCCAAGAAGCAAAATTAGAAAAAAATTTTCTGGGTGAAAATAATCCTACAAAAAAAGAAAATATAAAAACATAGACCAATGTCTTAAAAATACAGTAGAAAACTATAAAATTACAAATATAAATATGTATTTGAAGGGTATCGCTCATAATTTTAATTTATAAACATTTTTATTCTATCTATATTATTACTTTTATTATGACATTTGTAAAAATTATGAAAATGAAATAATAACAATTTTTTATATACCTACCTATTTATATTTTATATTACAATAATAATGACGTTTTTGAAAACTATGAAACTAAAATAACTAATTTTTATATATTTATATTCTACATTAATTTTATAATGACGTTTTTGAAAATTATAAAAATAAAATAATAACTAATTAAAAAATAACTATGAATTTATATTTTTTATTTTTTTTGTTACCGGAAATTTTTTAGCAGGATATTTATGGTACAGGTCCTTTTTGAACCGGACCAAATGTGGCGGATTGTTATGCGTACTCCATTATTTTTAAAAAAAAGTTAATTAAACTATATACATTATACATCGTCGGCTGTATGTTGAATTTGTCAACTTTATTGAACCGTTTATTTTACTTAATTTATCTAGTACAGTGGCGTGCCCAACTTTTTTTAACGGGGAAGATATTCATTTTTGACTTGTCACAGACCCTAAATTTTTTTCCGGGTAGATAATATATCATTACAAAAAAATTCAAAGGATGGGGGGGGATATTACACTCCCCTCGTGAGCACGCCACTGATCTAATATTGTAATATATTTGTAATGACAATAATATGGTCATCACGATGGACACGTTTGAAACTGAAAACAAAAATATGCACGTATTAATTATAAAAGTGTCATCGTACTTCGTTTAAAAAAACGATTTTAACCTTATTTTTTATTTTAAAAACTAATCGATGCGTCTAGATTAGAGGTACAATCCATTGTATCGTACTTCGTACTTAATAGTATCTTTGTATACTGTTGTCTGCCATACTGTCATCAATGATGACTCATCATCATATCGTTACTTTCATATAAATCTTTTCACAAATTTTGCACTATTATTTATTTTAAATTTTTAAAACAATCTTTATTGATATGTATAACAGCTAAAATAAGCTAATAAAATTTGATTAGCTTATTTTTATATAGTAATTTGTTACCAAAGGTGATTTTTTATAATATGTTGATAAAATTATTTTAAAATATTTTAAACTGACAAATGAATATTAAATTTCTATACACATATTATAAATTATTAAAAATTCTTGTTATAAAAATAAAATATGTTTGATAAGTACATAAGTAAAATATATAAATTAAATAATGTAATAGCATAAGATGTATGTAGGGTTCTAAATTTGAAATGTTTCAATTAAAATATTTCAAAATTGAAAATTTCACTCTTTTTGAAATATTGATCCTTATATTGGTCCTTATTGGTTATTATTATTATAATTTATTATACATATTTTCTTTGTTTCATACAATAAACCAACTTTTGAAAATTTTCACTTGCAAGTTGACGTGATTATAAACTTTAAGATATAATAATTTATATTTTATTTTTTATTGCAATGAAATATTTCATGAAAATTTCATGAAAATAAATTTCATTTATGTATAAATCATAGGAACAGAAAGATGGATAAGCTAGGTTATCGCGGATAAAGTTGTTTTAAAAATGTCATTATTGTATTCAATTTAGAATATTCATAATATATTAAAAGTAATAGGTAAGTGCTTAGATGCTAATTTAAATTTAAATTTTACCGCTAAGGTAAATCGTATCTACTATTTACTTATAAGTTAATGTTTAAGACATTTTAAGTACCTATCCTTGATTTAATCGGAAGCACAAAACGTGTTTTTTGTTCATACATTTTTTCTCTCAAATTTTCTTTGAACAAAATTTAATATGTTTTTCCGATTACTTTTAAAATATAGTTTGCAAGTTTTCTACTTTTGTTACTTCTAGTCTAAATATTATCGTATAATTGCATAAACAATTTCGTGCTAATTTTGTTTCTTTCATAGGTGGTGATCTAAATGCAAAGCATCAACAGTGGGGCTGTCGCGCCTCAAACCCTAGAGGAAATTCTCTCCTCCAATCCCAACTAACTACCAACTCTACTGTCATTGCACCTCCAAATTACACATACTGGCCTAACTCCCGTCGAAAAATGCCAGACATCCTGGATATTTTCGTCACTAAGATTCCAAGAAATCTCCACACTCAAATATTTAATCTCATTGACCCTTGCTCAGACCATTCGCCAGTCATGCTTTCGCTAGACTGTCTTCCACAAGCTAAAGTCAACCCCTCAGCTCTATCACAATTTCCAATCGACTGGGACAAATTTAGTACAATCCTATCTGAAAAAACCTGCCTTAAACTCCGCCTAAAGACTCCCTCTGATATCGATGACGCAGTAAACCTACTCACAACTAATATCCAAACCTCTGTATGGGACTCAGCTAATCCTGTGCCCTTGCACGTTAAGCCTCCCCCTCATCTCCCCTCCTACATACGAACTCTAATCTCACAAAAACGTCGCGCTCGGGTTATTTGGCAAAGAACTCGTTACCCTATTGACAAATCCCATTACAACGCACTTACCCAAAAATTGAAACGTCTCCTAGCTAACCTTAAATCGGAGTCTTACGCAAACTATATTTCTTCTCTCACTGGCTTAGACGGCTCCCTATGGAAAGCCACTAGGAAACTACTACGAATTCACAATCCTCCCCCTACCCTACGTAATGCTGATGGTAGCTGGGCATTGTCTGAACAATCTCAAGCCAACATATTTGCCAACCACCTATCAAACACATTTCAACCACACCACAATATTATCTCTCCAACCAAAATCCAAGAAGTTGAAAGCTTTCTTAACTCTCCTCTTCCAATGTATCCTCCTCCTAGAGCTTTTTACCCTAGTGAAGTTGAATTTAATCTTAAGAAAAACTCACCAAATAAATCTCCTGGATTTGACTTAATTTCAACGGAAGTGGTCAAACACCTTCCCAGAAAAACCATAATTTTTCTAACACAAATTTATAACGCTATGCTTCGTTTATCATATTTTCCTATATTATGGAAATATTCTATTATAATACTCATACCAAAACCAAAAAAACCTCCTGACTGTCCTTCCTCATATAGGCCTATAAGTCTCCTACCAACTCTCTCCAAACTATTTGAAAAACTCCTTCTCAAACGAATACTCCCAATAGTTGATGAAGCTAAAATACTACCAGACTCTCAATTCGGTTTTCGCAACAGCCACTCAACGATCCATCAGATTCATCGCCTGGTTGACAAAATTTCATTTGCCCTGGAGGAAAAATTATACTGCACTGGTGCTTTCCTTGACGTCTCCCAAGCTTTCGATAGAGTCTGGCACTCAGGCCTCCTTTATAAACTAAAACTTATCCTTCCTAGCCACTACTATCTGATCCTCAAATCCTACCTCGAAGACCGGTTCTTCTCCGTACGTGTAGGTTCTTCCTTCTCCTCTCCTACTGAAATAAAAGCAGGCGTACCACAAGGCGCAGTAATTGCTCCCCTACTCTTCAATCTCTACATCTCTGACCAGCCTATTTCACCCCATACCTTAGTCGGTGATTTTGCTGACGACAAAGCCATACTAGCAATCAGCCCAGATCCCGTTCTAGCCTCCTCTTACATACAAGATCATCTCTTCTCCCTTGAATCGTGGTACAAAACATGGGGCGTAAAAATGAATGAAACCAAATCCATCCACGGTACTTTTGCACTTCGTCACGGTGTATGCCCAACACTTTATCTCAATAATCAACCACTTCCCCCTGCGCAGTGCATACGTTACCTTGGTATACTTATTGACCGCCGTCTCACCTGGAAACCTCATATAATAAGCAAAACCCGTACACTTAACGATCGTTTCCGTCTCCTTCGTCCACTTCTAACATCAAAGCACATGAAACTCTCCAATAAGCTCCTGCTTTACAAACTCCTACTAAGACCCATCTGGACCTATGGGATTCAACTATGGGGCGCTGCCAAAATTTCCAACATCAACCGCATTCAAAGATTCCAATCCAAAACTCTACGTACCATTCTAAAAGCACCCTTCTATGTCTCTAACCACACCCTCCACTCTGACCTAAAAATACCATTTGTCTCCGAACTAGCCAAAACTCACTACAAACGTTTCAATAGCCGCCTATCCCATCATAAGAATCCGTTAATCTCCAATCTTTCATCTGCTTCTATCCCAGGTAGTCCAGTTAAAAGACTTAAAAGACAGTGGTGTCGTGACCTGCTAGCCTAATTTAGTCCTACTTATGTCGTAGTACCTCCGTTGGGAGGCCTCTACACTCAGTCTAATCTGTCGTTATTTATTTTTATTTATTTTATTTTTAATTCATCAATTGTTCTTATTGTTCTTTTTTGTAACAGATTGAATAAAAAAATCCTTTAATAACAAAAAAAAAAAAAAAAAAAATTTTGTTTCTTAACATTGCAGTCTATAGAATATTATTCTTTCGCTGCACGAATCGTAATAATGTAATACCTATATTATAGTGTTTAAGGCGTGTTGTAAACGGGTATATAATAAACAGACCTTTGATGCAGAAATGTTTTGTATATGTTTTATTTTTTTAGAAGTAAAACGCATATGACGATATTATACTCGTATAGGTATGTACTGAACAAACAGCTGCAGCGTGCAATATAATGTGCTTTACACACAACAAGTTGAGTCGATAAATTATACTACACGCGACCTTTGTATTGTCCGGACAATACTTTTTCAAGGTGTTGGTGCTTATTATAATATTATGCATGTAGGTACTTATAATTGTATACATTATTATTTTACTTCAGTGCCGTTTGTTACCTATTTATATAATCAATGGCGACGCCAAAACTTTTAATCACATACTGCAGGCGAGTCAACGTAAATATAGCCAATTATTTAACTATATTGTCATTGTAAAAACGTACAATTTACTATAATATAATATTGATTATATTATATAAAGCTAGAATATACCTATATTTTTTTTAAAGAACACTTGATGTTTAATTAAGGTTATGTATGTATAATACATATATATATATATATATATATATATATATATATATATATATACGATGAGCTTGGGTGTATCCGCAGGTTAACATAATCACATATTTTAACATAATGTACCTATTCATTTAAAACACAAATTTTGACGATTTTTTAAAATATTGATAAAATATTATTTTAAGTATAGTACTTATACGCATATAAGTACCTACCATATAATATAAACAAAGTGATCAATTTAACGTAGTAAGACATACATTATCTCATAAAACACTAATGTATTTGAAAATATTTATTTTACATAATGTTAAGTTGTTATAAAATAACATTTTTGAAAAAATTATATTTTTTATCTTCTAAATTTCTCCACTAATCTTAATTTGAATTAGTTACTTTAGACTAATAAGCTACTTGTCTGAAATCTGAATTTTATTCTCTGAATTAATATTCTTAAACACATATTGTTCTTTGTAATAAGGAATTAAAACTACATGTTGTCATTCAAAATAGTTATTGAAAAAAATGTTAATTTTTAACGACTTTAAATTATTAAAAAAAAAAGCGGGTAAGTGAGTATCGCTCTGCTGTACATTAGGGGGTGGGATGGACCTCGGACTAGGGTAGGTTAAATTTGAATGCAATGATAGGTATCATTGTATACGAAAAACGATTCTGAACGGAGATGATTTGTCAGTCTAGGATATATTATACTTAAATATTGTAATATATTCTACTTTGAAACTAATTCAAACATTTAAGTAAAAGTTTCAAGATCTTACGTTAAGTAATTTTTTAAAAATAACAAAAATCGAAAATTATGTATTAGTAAAAAGTTATTTTACACGTGTATTTTTGATTTCAAATTAAAATTAAAACTTTAAACACACGTGAAATTTTTTCAATTGAACAATCCTCAAACTTTTTTATAATTATTCTAAGCTTAACTTATGGACAGCATAGTATTAAATTTTCAATTCTTAGCTTTTGATAGAAAAATATTTATAAATTTTTAACTACCAAATAGTGAAAAGTATTCATGATTTTGACGAATTTATGTCAATATTTGAACTTCAAATGCTAATAAAAAAAAATTGTGCCTATGTATTTTTATAATTTTTGAATGAGAGTTAGAACAAGTTATGTGGACCCTTCAATTAAATTTTCAAGTAATTTGTCCCAGCTAAATTTTTTTTATCAACATTTATAAAAAAAAAATAAAAAAATATTGAAAATTTCAAATGCCTATAAATAGCTCAAAAAAAGTCAAAATGTTTTGAAAATCGAATCACGTAAAGAAAATGGCAATCTAAATAACTGGTAAAATTTTAAAGTATTTACGACTTATACTGTTTGAATAACAACAAATATAAAAAATCGTTTTAGGCTAAACCGTTATTTAACGCGGTTTTGTAAAAATTTAAATTTCAAACACTCATAAAAAATTTTTGTCTGAATCCGGTAGAGTTTTTATTTTAGATAATTGAAGTAAAATGTATGGAGAACCTTGTATAAAATTTTCAAAACTTAGTTATAAAAGAAAAAAATTTTACAATTTTTCAACCATAAAATTACTTGCCAATTTTCGCAATTTTGACACATTTCATATAAATTCGAACTTTAAGCACTTATAAAGAAAAATTGTGACTAACGATTTCGGATTTTTTTTTATCACTTTAAGAACAACTTATAAGAATCCTTGTATTAAATTTTCAAGATTTTCTGGCCGGCCAAAAAATTTTTATCGTTATTTTAAAAAAAAATACTAAAAAAAATTAAAAATTTTAATTGTCTATAAATAGCTCAAAAAAAGTCAAAATTCTTTGAAAATGTAACTGTGTATGGAGAACGCTAATATAATCATTTTGTGAAAATTTCAAGTATTTACATCTATTAGTTTTTGAGTTATAGCAAAATAAAAAATTCGATTTGGGCGAAAACTGGTTCTGCGTAAAAATTCCCGTTTTTCCGTCATTTTTTTTAAGGTTTTCCCGACTCACTTAAAAACTATTGAAAATTTTTAACTTTTGACCCCCCAAAGTACCAACTAGATCCGATTTCCTTTTCAAAGAGGGGCTGAAGTTAAAAATCGAAGCATTTTTACTGCCCCAAATGTTGTCGACAGACACAAAAACAAAAAACACACATCATTGTAAAATCAATACATTCATCACTCCGTTCAGAATCTAAAATAATTTCAATGATGTTATCTTATAATGTGTTTGAAATAATGAATGTCTTATATTATATGTTATTAAAATCGCTCAGTATAAATATATAAATTTTTTAAAATTTTGTTTTGTTTCTATTTAATACTATCTAAGACTTACTTTATATTTGTATCGATCATTATTCATAAACTCTATAAACTATTGAGGGTGTATGTATATTGTATATAGATAATAGGTATCCTTGAAATTAATATAAAAAAATATTACTATAATACAGGGTTTTGCACCCGATACATATTTATTCAAGTTTCGCTAGACGTAGGACTATTGTGTAAAATACAGTTATTATTGAGGGCGTATATCGATTGCGCCGAAATGACCTTTTTACCTTTGAAAAATCTATTGATTCCGCCGGTTAAACATCAAAATTTAATCCGAAAATGTGGGCTTCTTCTTCAATTTCTTCCGAACGAACAACAAACAGTTGCGAATCGTTTCATTCAATTTAATAAAGCACATCCTAATATATTTTTGTTTTCACATGTATTAAATTATTTAAATTTTAAAATTCAAACTAATATATATATAATAATAAGATGGCTCAATAACACTAAAATAAGTAATGATAAAATTTATGAAAAAAAAAATGTATAGAAATAATTTTTGAAGACTATTTAATTAAAAAATTGATAAATTTAAATATATAAAACTGGCATCTAAGTACTATTCTGAATAATAAATCAATTAATATTATTATTACATTTTAATTATTATTTACTATTATTTATTTTATTTGTACTATAATATTTTTGGTTTTTTGGCGTTAACTAAATAAATTGTAAAACATTATTTTACTATTTTAATACATTTTACTTACCTACAAAAAAAATGTTTGAATTATGTTTTGAAATGTTTTTTTGAAAAATATTTAAACTTAAAAAAATTATGGTTAGGTTTTGATTAATTAACTATTGATTAAACTTAAAAAAATTGATAAACTATTGATTAAAAAATATACAGTTAGCGGAAACGACATAAACAAATTCTCGGCAAAATTGATAGCCGGCGGAATCAATAAATAAAAAAATTCGGCGGAATCGATAGCCGGCGGAATTGATATTAAAACGGCGGAATTGATAAAACGCCATTATTGAGGTGGCGGGTAACTGGGTAACATAATATAATATGGGTTAAAACTTGATTAGGAAACTGTGTATAGGTAGTAGGTATATCATGGGACATTATTTAAAATATTATTTAAACTCGTAAAATATATACAGTACTATACTGAATGAATAAATGAAACATAAAGTATATTGCATAAATTTTAAAACGTGTTTACATAACGAAAAATATTTAATAGATTAAACATTAATAATAATTATTACCTGTTGGTTATTGAGTTTAAAACTATTCTTATAAATGTTTGCTATTAAACAATTAATTGCAAAATCAAACTAAATTTAAAAATATAAACAAAAATAAATTATTAAGATAATACATCTTTTGCCTTTGGGTTAACCATAATGTTTTTTTTTTAGTCTCCATAACTCAAGTTTTATGAAAAAAAAAATGTAGTATATTTGGATTTCTATTTTTGGATTTTTAAAGGTTTTTCTTTAACATTTTACGGGTTCCGGTTAATTTGAGTAAAATATTCTGCTATTTAATATAATATATAGTTGTGTATAAAAGTATATTTTACATTATTAATGATATGTACAACAGTGAATTAATACATTTTTTTAAATTTATTCTATATTTCTATATTTTAAGACCAGGTTCTTTTGTGTAGGTCGTATTATTATAGTAAGTAAAAATTAAAATTTTACATATTTCAGTTTTGGTATTAAATTTATATTTTTAATACTTATAAAAATATTAATATAGAATATAATTATTGAACTATACGTTTTTATACAATTTTTTTTACCAACTAATTCAAGTGCATTTATAAATAATATAAAGTGAGTTGTTAACTTTAGGGGAATTCTATATAAATAAAAATTTTTCCAAGAATAGTTAGTACAGTTTGAAAAAAAAATTAACTTTACGCGAGTTTACCATATGTGATATCTGATTATATTTATTTTTTATTGTATAATAACATATATATAATAAAGAATATTCAATTTATAATAATATTACTGCAGTTAAATATAATAGAGCCTTCTCAGATTAAATAGTAACATAGTTGACAATTTATTAATGAACTCAATCAATATTAGCGTTAAATATATAAAAAAAATTATCACGGCAAATTAAATTTGATAATAAATACCCCTATTTGCAAATATTGACCTATAGCATTTGAAATTTGTTATTCTTGTTAAACAGCGTTTTATAAAATTTAAAATTGATTTACCAATAAATATATTTAGGTTATATACGGGATGTGTATATGATGTAATTTACCTATATTATGATCGCCTTTATATTTTTTTAATGGGCACTAGGCAGCCGTATTTAGGTAGTAATTTTTTTTTAATTTTCCATATTAGTTTTGGCTTCTTTTTAAATTTTTACTGGCTGTTTTGGACATTGATTGTGTCAGACAGTATCTAGACTTCTAAGATAAAAATCAAAGTCTAACACATTTTGTGCTTCCGATTAGATCAAAGATAGGTTTTAAATTGTCTTAAATATAAGTAAATAGTATATACAATTTACCTTAGCAATACAATTTAAATTAAAGTCAAAATCTAAGCACTTATGTGAAAATAAAAAGAACGAAGAAAAACGTCCGGGGGGCTGTCGTCGGCGGTCGTACTCGTTACTTAAAATCCCGTGAAAAGTTTGTAAATAATAAATAATTGTTTAATATTTTAACTTTTAATTTTTTGTCCAAAAGGGGGATTTTTCCGGTCGGTGTAGAGGGGATGCACGGATAAAGTTCTAGATTCTTCTTTTCCTTTTTATTATTATCATTTTTAATATTCTTATTCCTAATTTTTTTATTATTATTAATATTACTATTTTTATTATTATTATAATTATTTTATTCTTATAATAACTTTTATTTAAATTGTGCGTTTATCGGCGATTGCACTATTGAGGTTTCTATGGTTTTTTGTTATCTGTCACAGTCCACAGAACACCGGGTATAAAAGGCCCGGCGAAACGACCAGCATTGACATTCACTGTCTGACTCAGTGGTGTATTGGAGGGTATACGGGGGTATACGGCGTATACCTACCCATAACGTATTTGTCGATCAGAGCGTATAGCTTTTAAAATATACACAATACGCAGGTATACGCCCGTATAGGAGCGTATACTGATAAAATTAAAAATATGCAATATTGACAATATATTTTTAATTTTATTATTGAATATTTTTGTTGATATCACAAATTAATCGAGAATATTTTTTTTGTATACAATATGGCACTATTACCACGATTATAGGCAGTGGTGTTCCCATTAATTCTTTTGAGAGTATACTTTATCATCAAATATACACATTTAATACAATAAAAATATTTTTCTTATGGAGTTAAGCCGGTGGTAAAGAGGGTGTCAATAATATGGATAAAAATTGAGATGGAGAGCATACGCAGTATACCCATAATATTGAAAAAAAATCTTGAGAGTATATACCGTATATGTAGTATACCCTATGCCCTATGGGAACACCCCTGATTATAGGTATATTAATATTTGTCTAGAATTTGAAACTTTTTAGATATATGATTAATTTGTGAAAGACATCACTATTTAAAAATCAAAAATTTTATCGATTAAGTGTCTGAATAATAGTTAAAATAAGTATATTAACAACTAACATACAAACTGAAATACTGTGTATAAAAATAGAAAGAGCGAAGATTATAGTGCAAATTGTTTAATGTAGATTGTAATTTCTTATGTACCTAAGTAATATTTCGAGCGTAGCGAGGAAATTTTTTTTTTTGCAATAAAATATAGCTTAAAGTGCGTATACCCAAAACTTTTTTCACCAATACACCACTGCTGTCTGTCCTCCGTCGTGGGCAGACTTGCGCGATTAGGGAAAGCATCTGGTATCTATATTATATTTTTTTATCTTTAACATATTATGTTGCCAGCACATTACAATGCTTGTACTCGTATTATTAAATAGTGATTTTATTCATATCTATATTCATACCTATTCGCAGCTCTAACATTTCCTTAACTCAAGCTCTGGTATGCACAAACAAAATTCGACATTGGCCTTGTTCTGTGGCCTATAATAATATGAGCCTGATACTGTTCGGGTGGTGCGTCAGTGGTTGGTTTGTTGCGTTTGCGCGATCACTGATCGTCACATCTGTATTAAATATTTGCGTTAATGCTTATTTTATTTTTTTCTGTTTCCGTGTTATGCGATAAACAGTCATTCGTAGGAATACGTTATTCGTAAGTGTTCAAGTATGTTTCCAAACAGAACGTATATTCGTAAAACCCCGTTTCCCTGTGCATTATCGTCATTGTCGACATATACGCAGAGCTACGGCGGATTACGTTCCGCAGAAATGACAAGTCACGCGTACGTCAGATCTAACGAGCATATGGCACAGCTCCAGTGGCTCGTCAGAGTTCCGCGTTACGGGTGTAACGCTCTCGTTTGAGCTGCCCGTCTCGTGTGCCGCTGTAATGATCTAACAACGCGTGCGATTTGATTCTGATCCGATTATTCGGTGGCTGCGAAGTCGTTGAATGACATACGAATCTGTTCGAAACATTGTACACATTACGAAAACGTTAATTATTTTTTTTTTGTTAGTGTTTGTAAAATTGTAACGTATATAATTGTCTATTATACAAGATCTTTTTTAGTAATACATATATCCACGTTCATTTAGTTAACTTTATTATTTAGAAATACCTAGTTATGAATATATATTTTTTTTTATAGATTTTCTATAAAAAATGTAGAATTAACTCAACTGTGGCCAATCGATGTTAAAAGCTAATTAGTGTAAAATTTGTTGAAAAAACACTCATAGATTTGACATCTTCTTCTTCTTTTATATATTACTAGCTGCCCGAACTTCCTCCAGAAGAAATTATTTTTTAAAATTTAATTTAAAAACATGACTATTTTTTGGCTATACAAATAATATAATATAATTACATATTGTAGTTATAGTTATTGCTAATTTCTGAAAATTATTTATCCTACATTTTGAATTCAACCACTGGAGTGGTAAATTTTATTCTTTTTATAATAAAATAGAGATAAGGTAAAAAAAATGTAACAATAAATTATTTGTTCAATGAATAATATAAATTTGAAATGGAAAAATGCAAGTGCAAACAAATAAATAATTTATAATAGTAATAATAACAATAATAAATAAACAAAGAAATATATATATAATAATAATTATTATTAGAGGACTGAAGAAGTGATAAGGTCAGAGACGTTCAAAACCGGTTTCCTTCGTCACCAAAATCAGGTTAAATTCTTATATATATACTATATAGATTATAATTAAAGTAAAAAATAGTCACGTTTACAATATCTAGGATCGCAGCGGTCGCTTAGAAAAAAAGTCTAGGTGTGGTCGCCGCAGCGGCGCAGCCCAACGATTGATTATATTAATTACCCATTATTATTAACCAATTTTTTTTTTTCATAGTCGATACAAATATACAAATATTATGGCTATAGATTATAAGTTATAGGTATATTTTGCATCAGAAAAAACTGATGATTTACAAATTCACTACATCAAATGTTACGCGTTTTCAGTGTTCCGTTTCAAATAAATAGAAGGGGTATGCTAAAATAAAAATAAAAAGAAGGCGGACTCCGTCCCCCCACGTCCACTCCCAATTCAAACACTGTTTGTACATCGTAAAGTGTACAATTCAAATTCCATTGCTATATCTATTATGTCAGACACTCAGATATAATAAAATTCAACGGCTGTTTGAAATTATAAACCTTACTATAAAATCTAAATAATAATAAAATACAGTAAACGACGTTTATAAGACTAACGAGTCACGGATATAAAATGCAGTCGCTTATTAGACTAAAAATTGTCTGGAACGATCCTGACGTAACCAAATATAATATATCGAAAAAAAATCAGTCATAATACTCAAACTTCGTAAAAAAGATATAAAAAATGGGTAGGTATTTTTGATAAAATATTGAAATAAATTAGTTTTGAAAAATTATATTTGTTGAAGTAGTTATTCAATTCATATGTTGTTTTAATATACAATACGAGTGAGTGTGAGTAATATATCTCCGGAATAATGAGAAATAAACAAAATAAACATACACAAATCACAATTTATTTTAATACTTTTTTAATAAATAATTAATATCATAAATATATACATACTACTCGTAAATAAACATAATTAACATTGTCTGATTTCATTTTTAATAAGTAAAAATAATAAAAGTTATAATAATGTAATATTTTAATAATATGTAATAGTAAAAGCTTAAAAAAGTTAAAAAATTAATTAAAAGTCCTGTTTATTTTTCCCACTTCATCTATAAGATTTATTCGGTTATAACTTATAAGACTCGCTTTAATGGTCCCAAATTCAAAGTCTTATAAGCGGCATCAATTATTGTACTAATAATATCCGATAATCCTATAATAATAAAATATATTATTTCGACAGACATTAAATGAGTTTCGTTAAAAAGGACAATAATTATTAATTATTATGCATCAAACAGTTGTTTGTAGAATATGTCCTTTTATATTATACGCAGAAAAAACTATCATAATAATATAATATAATAATGTTGAGATACGTATATTGTAAAATAATAATTATTAAAAATTAAATTCTATTACAACTAATATATTAATGCATTGTGATAAAATTGCTGTTCTATGTTTAATTTTTAATAAAATTCAAATATTTAAATAAAAATATTAGGTATACAGACTACAGTGAATAAATTGTAAATAATTGCTTACTAAAAAGTAAAAACGTTTGCATTGATGTACCTATTTTGCCTATACGTGGTGCCGTTTAGCGCTTTATATTTTATGTATACCAAAATATTATCTATAATAGGTGTTATATAGTATTGATTTTCACATAATTATCTTAAATGTATGAATATAATGTATACATATCCTGATCTATATTTTTCAAAGTTAAAACTCATCGTTTTCTCAAAAAGTATTAGTGTTTTCGAAAATATTTATAAATGTAACGTAAAGCGATAATAACAATTTTGAAAAAAAAAAAATTATATTTTACAACTTTTTATCGTAATCATTTTTTAAATTTTTTCCATTTTTGAATGTCATCAAATAATTATAATTTTATATTTTGAAGAAGAATATTATTCCCAGAATTTCTGTACATAAAAAGATAGGCAAACGGGTACCGGCTCTGCTGTACATTAGTTATCGAGCGGGTCACTGTAATGGGTGTGTTAAATTTGAATTCAGTAATATATCGTTGTATATGAAAAAGATTCTGAGTGAAGACGATAGTCTGTCGGCGTATATCACACCAAGTATATTTTGTGATATGGTTTTTGATGTAACTATTAAAGTCATTTTAATTTTTTTTTCGTATTTTAGTGTTATAATAGTTTGATTTAATTATTTTCGAAAACATTGCATTTATTATATTTTTATTAGTACTTCATTACTTTAATAGTATAACAAAATATATTTATATTTTATACCATACATTATATTATTCTTATTAAATTTTGAGTAAATAATATCTTATTGTAGGTACCGTAAAACAATAAAAACGGAATTACTAAATAAGATACTGACAATAGAAAATATTATCTTAAAATTAATCTACATAGGTATAAAATATATTCTCATTACTTATTTTAGATAACTGTAATCAATTAATTATAAACTAAACAACATTATAATTATAATTTGTTCTCTTTTTGAATATTTATTATCAAAATATACACACTCATGTATTTTTAAAAAATATAGGCGGTACATGTGACGATTTACATTCAGAAACTTCATAAATTCATACTAAGTTTTGTGGCACTTTCGTTAATATTAGAGTGAATTGATAATAATATAAAATTTAAAGATAATATCTGTTCTCTCGGTGAGTTTTTACGGTATATTTTTAATTTTTCAGCAAGTTATGAGTGTATAAAATATGAAAAACCTCAATTTTTAATTAAAATTTTATAATTTATAGTCTAAAATATATATGTATTCAAATATTAAAACTAAAGACACTAAAAATGCACTGTTTACAGTAAACAGACTAACGAAGTAAAATTCGAACTACTGAATTTAAATTTGCTATGTAACGCACTTTTAAGGCACTAGATAGAGACAACACATGGTAGTGAGACATCCTCTTAACCCATAATCACAGCATATAATTAACATTGATATGACACGATATCGACTTATTTAAGTATTTAAGTACTGTGCAATTATCATTCGTCAAATACAATGATAATACTTCATTATAAGCACTCAAAAAAGCACTTAAAGTCATTAATAAAATATAATAATCATCTAAAACTTTTTACTATACACACCTCCCACCCATCAACCCAAACTTCTAAATAAAAATAAGGTATTAAGGTCTTTCCTCAAAATCAAATACCTACTATTTTACAATATAAAATATGCCCGTCTGCGAAAAAAGTGTCAGATCCTATAACCAGATAATAATGTAACTTTTAAAAATTGTACTTTAGTCAAAAATTTACTTATATTTTTCCATTATACATTAAATTAATATACGACCACATACAATGTTGAAGAAATACGACGAACAACGTGACCGAGAATCGACTAAATAATACGTCATAACACTAACGGTATTGCTCAAAAATATCCGCCATCTACAGTATACCGGAAAACTTTAGTACATAGTTTGATTTTCCTGTAGTGTTAAAATTACAACGTTGGAATATTTGTATTACCCCATGGTCATACGACCAACACATCATGTTGTATTAAAAATAAGTAAAAATGAGGTAAGTATTAAGTTGGATTAGTCTAACTTCTAGGTATTATGTTTTATATGTATATAATAGAATACAAAAGCAAAATTCTATCTTAAATACACATTGAAGGAAGAATATTAAAAAAATATAGCTTTTTTGTCACTGCCGCGTTATCTCTAAGTGTAACATATTATACAAAAAAAATAATAAATTATAAAAAAACATTAAAATAATCACCAAAATAAGCAAAAAAGAAAAACACTTTCAAATCATAATAACATATTATGACATAATAATTTGCATAGCAATGCATTAAATTTTAAGTCAAGCCAAAAAAAAGCAAATCTAATACTCTAAATCCCAAACTCTGAAACAAATAATTTAATATATTCAACACCCTCCTCCCCACAATTTTACAAATATATTATGTAATATGTATAAATTCTTATTATTTTATTAGAAGGCGACTTATAAATGCGAAGTATACTCAGCTTATAAAATATCTAAATACTGCAGAGGACTTCGAGCGTTGTAAAAAATAAATCATGTATTAGTTTCAGAATAATTATTGAACAATGACAATAGGTTCAGATCCATAATACAAATTATACTTTAAATAAATATGGATTTAAAATTCGATACGATAAGAAAAGTTAAATAATATTGTATACCTGTCTGAATAACCCATAGAGATGAGCGAAACGTCCGGTAGGTACCTACGCCTTTTTTTAATTAATTTTTACAAAAAGTGTTGTGTACACAATATAGGTGTGTCCCGAAAATACGTACATTTCAAATTGTACCTCTTGTTGTCAAACTAACGTTTTTCTGAGTTAACCATAATATACATGTGAACAAATAATTTGATATTAAAGGAAAATAATAATATTATATTATAAAATGCAAAGCGCTGAGAGTTGAGTCATTTATTTTAGATTCCTTTAATCAATCATAAAATTATTGAAATCATTTTTAATAACGGTATTTATTTTTATTTATTAGTACCTCGTACCACTACGTATATAGTATATACGGGTAAATTTATTATAATTTATGTTTAATTACGAATATTTTAATTAAATATCAATACATAATATATTTACGTTTAAAAATATGCAAATAATTATGATGGAATTTTTTTTTTCTTTGAGTGTCTATATATAGTATTGGAATAATTATAGTAATATACTAAAATATTATTTATTACATAAATTAGATCCGATAAAAATGTGCCTAATATTACTATTATTAGGTACCTACATCATAGGCCATACAGGTATACAAAGTTTAATTTTAAATATTATTTTAGCACATTTGAGAATTGGAAAAAAATATAATAACAACTATACTAATACATATTTTCTTTCTTTTATCTTGATTCAAGAGAACTTATTATACTATAATAATACTGCATTCTATGAACTATTATATATTTATGTGTATATATATATATATGTCATCTATGGATAAAGATGCGTCACGACTCACGAGGCTCAGTTAAAATGGCGATGAATCTAAATGGCCTTAAATAAGCAAAACAATATAACCTTTATCAGGTAACCTAGATTAACTGAAATACAAGCAGTATACACTTTACCCTATTTTTTTTATAAACGCATGTTATTATTTCAAAAAAACATAATAATTATCTATCTATTATTAATATTATATTACAACCTATTTCGATAATATTTGAGCGGACTATCGGACTTTTATACAATTTACAGAACAATTTATATTTTGAATACTAAAATGCGCTGGCTATAAAAATAACAAATTTTATAAAAAAAATTATCATACTAACACTGTATTTCAGTCCTATTATGTTTGTGGGAAATATAAACACTATTTAAATAATTTGTAAATCGGTACAAACTTATCACAAAATGTATGGTCCAATAAAATCGTGCTCTTATAAAATTGGTCCCCATAATTTCGATATATGGTCACTTCTCAGTTTAATACATTTTGTTGAGACATCTTTTTATAACGATAATTAATAATTAGTAATTATTATAAATATTTACACTTATTAATGATCAATATGTTAATTAGCCAACGCTGTAAGACGTGTTTCAATGAATGAGGGGTGAACCGACACAACCACCTAAATATCCCTTCTTTCTGGACTCAGATATGGACAAACGATTCTGGTTAGTGTGAAGGTATCTTTAAATCTAAAGCAATGATTAATTGAATAATATACATATCAAAGTAAATATAAATGCAAATTACACGGTTCTATGGAGTGGAAGTCTTACAGATTTTAATCAAATCTTATGATAAAATACCCACTTAACGGTTTTCTACCATTACTACCAATTACCCTCCACAACAGCAAACGGAATTATGCTTTTCGCTTCAATATATTACGTAATTCTTTAGTTCTACCGTGTTCATTAGAATTTAGACTAGGTATAGTTAATAACCTGAAATATCCTGAAATCCAATGCTTTTATACTCTAAAATACCTTGATAAATTCTATTATGTTATTTATTTATAAAAAATAATATAGTGTATAGTATTAGTTGACTATAATAAAACATGTAGCATCAAAATTATTACAATTTGTAAAGCTTATACAGAAAAGTACTTAAATAACTGAATAGGGTAAATGTTATTTTGTGTTAAAAATATTTATACTTTTCAGTCGTGTTTGGTAAAATGCTATACCGCTATAGCTTACATTTTTTTTTTTAACAATTTCTACTCTGCACTTTCTGTTACACATTTACTGCACGACTGCACGAGTCACGAGTCACGTCCTAAATCCAGGGGGTCAAGCGAACACGTCTCCGAGGTGAATTCACGCAACTTATATATTATTTATTTTTTAATATTTTTTAGTACGAAAATCATTTTGAAAAAAGGTGGACAAGTAGATACCGCCTGCTATATTATAGTAAGTGCCGAGTATAAGCTCTGTGATGAGTGTATATTATGAACAACGATACTAAAAGGAGACAATCAATTAGCCTATAATATTACTAAGTTTATTTCATGTTATATTTCTTGATATTGCTATTAAAGTAATTTATTTTACTATTTGTAATACAGTATGTCAAATTAATTGTATTCGAAAACTTGTGATTTTAAAATATCACTGTGTGTATAAATTAAATTATAAATGTTCTATGTCCCCGCGATTCATGAATAATATTCTTAAATTATAACGAATTATTGAATATCGTTATTCATAGTTTAAAAATACAATTTCGTCCAAATTTGAACTTAAAATGTTATAAAAAAAATTTTATTTAAATATTTTTTTTAGATTTTTTTGGTTTCAGTATTAACTAAGTAACTTAAATATTAAGTCGTCAAACCTTGCCAATAAATAAAGCACATTTTATAAATTTTCAACTGCAAAAAATTTTTCAAAAATTAGTGATTTTGACGAATTTTGTCATAATTTAAACTTCAAATGTTTATAAAAATAAATTATGCATATTTTCTTTAAATTTTTCACATAAATATAAGAACAAGTTACGTAAGATCCTGTATTTAATTTTCAAACTTTCTAACTGTGAGAAAAATTTAAAGAAAAAAAATCAATGATTATTTCTAATGCCTATAATAGCTTAAAAACAATTAAAATATTTTGAAAAATTTCAAGTATCTACGGTTATTTATTTTTGAGTAACACCAAAAAAAAACTTTCTTTGTCAAAAACTAGCTATAAATTTGCATAAAAATGCTCGTTTTCTTCATTTTCCTTAATTTTTTTCCCCGTCTGGTCATTTTGAAAGTTGCTGGGAATTTTAAATTTTTATATCTAAAATATAAACTGGATTCAATTTATTATTAGAAACCAACCTAAGTATTCGCTCAAAATCTAAAATTTTTGATATAAACAGATATCATTATTATACAATTTATTTTAAATGCCAAATTAAATCCAAGTATAATTATTATTGTAAATACTTATTATTAAAATATTACTTACTTTCAGATAGTTATTATTTACATACTAAGATTATATTTTAATTTTTCTATCCGTAAGCATGCTTAAACTAAATAATTATATTCCAAAAATCTATGTAATACTACAGAAGTACAGGACTGTATTTTTTTTTTTAGGTTTTTGTGCATCTTCCTTTACCAGGAGTGGTATATATAATATATTTTAATTTAATGTACAAATGTCAAATACTTAAATCATATATAATATATGATATATTATATGATTATGTGGTAGGAGACCTCAAGTTGCCACTGCAAGTTTACGCTGCAACACAATATAATCATAATATGTATTACTAATATATATAATAAAACGAACTTAACGCATTGTAAAATAATTAAATGCATTTCCAAACATTTGTATATACCTAATATTGATATCGGAGCTCTACATATACGTGCGATGTACATAGGTATAATATGTACAATAATATTATGATGTATATAAAATTATTTATTATGCTTTTCGATTGTGCGACCATCATTAATTAAAATCTATATGCCAACGTATAAAATATATGGTCGTAAGAGCCATTATTTCGGCGACGAAAAAATAACCGTCAATTATCAGACAATAATAATTTATACGACTTTTCGAGTGCGTAATATGATTTGATGTCGGCGGATAAAAATGCGAGTTTTATAAACCTATTATTGTCATTATTTATTACTGTCCGTTATTGCCGAGCCGTACCCGTGTGGCGACTGAATGTTTCGTTACGAAAAAAATTAACCCTACATATATATATATATAAATACCCAAACAAACGGATTATTAATGGCTTTGGGCGGAATTCCGACACGAAATGATAAAGACCGACAGACTGAATTTGATTACCGATTATTATTATTATTTTTTTTTAATAATATTTTCGTCGACAGAAATACAGTTTAGATTTAGAATCTCATCAACAGCTCGACCCGATTCGGACCGCAAGTGTCGTCGAGATTGCTATAGGTTTTTCTACTGTATTGTATTGTTAAGCCGACTATATCATATTATATAATTTAATAAGGTACTCGATGGGCGATGAGCGATGACAAGGAGATGTGTTGTCGCGCCAATTCGTTTGTGGAAAAAAAAAAAAAAAATGTCGAGTTATATATTATAACAATTCGTTTAACTGCGTATCGGTGTAAAAATCAGTGATATTATTTTTTCGGGTAGGTGCCCAACTCGCTATTATAGCCGTGCACTCGTGCTATTCGCGACTTCAATATACCTAATCGGAAACGATTTTTGAACAACAGACCGTAGACAGACTACACCCGACGTTGTTTTTAAAATTATTGCGAGCGCGGCGCATAGTAATCGCGAGAGGGGATCCCAATATTGTTAACGAAATCGCCGCGGATAGAACAAATAAATAAATTCGTATAGGTATTCTCGTCCGTAATTATTATTCATATAACCTCCGGGAATTCGGATGAATTAATAACGGATTAATAAACGTGCCGTTACAGTCCACCGCGTTTGCCGGACCATTGAGGTCCTACTACCATTCCGCAACAATAATAATAATTAATAATAATAATAGTAATAATAATAATAATACGATCGCGCATATTGTGTGTGTGCGCGCGCGTCGCGCCTCTGCGTGCCGCGTATGATGCCAGTGTGGCGGCGGTGTACGGCGATGGGGGACAGGTGTAAAATCGCCGTAACCCGTAGGCCGGTCAACGCGGAACGCGACAGTCGACGCGCGGCTCTCGGCTCCTCTCCACTCCGCCACCGTGTCATACAACCTCTTTGCATTCCGGTGAGGTTTGGAATGTGTAGGTAATAATTGCCGTCACCACCGCCACCGCCGCCGCTGTCATGTACACAACAACAACAGACTGTGTACGTACGGTAACAAATTATTATTATTATTACTAAAATCGTCACTATCAAATTTGAAGTGAACAAAATCAAATTGAATAGAACCTGTACCGCTGCAGTAAACAATAAAAATTGGTATTAGTTGCTGTACAACATTACACTTGTCACGCGTACTTTTTGCAATCGTCTTATCGTCGTGTCGTACGTGCGCACGACCAACGAAATCGCGATACCGAAAAGTTCTGATCTGTATATTACTATTATTTTCGCTCGATATTTTCCGTACGCGATAGACGTGCGTGTCGGCGGAGAACGGTCGCGTCGCGGGCGAAATACGCCGCCGCCGCGGTGAAACGGCGCCCCGAGCGCGACAAATGCGACGTGCTCGTCCTCGAGACAGCGGACAGCCGAGAGCAAACGCCGCCGTCGCGGGCCCGTTTTGCCTCGAATGATGTGGTCGAGTCGAAGGTGGCAATTGGACTACCACACAACGACGATTACGGTGTCCACTACCAGACCATCATCGCGGTCCGCTCGCCACAGTCGGGTCGCACTGCAATAACTGCCCGGTCATCGCTAATACACGCACAACACCTGCATAAATGACCAACGATATGGCTTTCAACGAAGTGAGTGTTTTGTACGCAGTCAGTACCTAAGTAATTCGTCTGCCGCAGTCTGACAGTACTCTCAGACGACCCCGTTCAAACACTACTCAATACTATCATGTTTAATGTTTAAACCCATTTAGAGGGCAAACACATAAAACTATTCAAATTAATTCACCCTTGAATCATGACTAATTAGATAGTTCTCTATTGAGTTACAATACCTAGGTTTTACGTACTATTTCAAATTTGTTGAGATTATTCATACTTGATATCAATGTGTCCATTCACTGATTGGTAGGACGTTTAGTACCTAGTACATCTAATGTAAACTAATAAATGGGTAATAACCAACTAAAACACTTTAATGTTCAACATTCTATTTATTAAAAAAGTATATTACTATAACTTTAAGCTATCACTACCATCTTGTTGTTTTACATAAAGTATAAAAATATAAAACAACAGGTAGGTGGTGGTGAAGTAGGTATCTATCATAGCACCATATTCTATTTTGTCAGTAATCAAGAATTAAAAATAATGTATTATTTTACACATTTCATTCTGATAGATAGTAGATGTAATGTACATAAGTACTTACGTAGTAATAAAAATAGCAAACAAGTAAATAATGGGTAAACGGTAAACTTAATATTCTGTGTTTTTGTCTAAAAAATATAATTGATTTTCTAGATATAGGTATATATATTTAAATCAATATCAGTTTAATGTGATGTATTGTATAATTACATTACCTAATCATAAATCCACTTGAAAGTTAAGTTATATAATAATTAGATCTTATTAAAAATAAATTAAGTCTAATCAAAGCAATTAGGTAAAGACAATAAATTATAAATATTTGCAACTTAACAATATTAGCTTCAATTTTATTTGTTAATTTTATTTTTTATACCTAACTGTACTTTTTTCTAAAAAGAGTAGGTTTATAACAATGTTTGTTATATAAATTAGTAGGTATTTAATATTTATTATTGATTTCTTAGCTGATAATGAAACATCAACATATTGAATGATTGGTAAGGCCATAAGGGTAATGGGAGTGTACCTACCAAGGCCATTTATAGGTTTATTTTAGTTTTTTTTTATTTGTTTAGTATTAATAAAACTTATCGATTTTCCTTTTATATACTTATGCTTAAGTATTTTTATCCTTATCCTCAAAAGGTCAAACAAGTTATAATTGACAGTATAAAAACTTATTCAATGAAATTTTCAATCATTTTTACATAATCAATAATCATTGATCAACTATTTTACTTTCCTAACTAAATTCTTACACAATAGTGTTGGTTGTGTATCTTTCACACATATTAATGTTATCAAAAATGATTTCAAAATTCCAACTTTGTTTCTTATAACTCTAAAGATTTTAATAAGATATTAAAATGTAATACCTAAAATTAAAGTTAAACATTTTTAAAGCAACGGCGTTTTTTACAAATTTTTTTCTGAAATTACATAAGTTAGTAGTTGTTATTTATATATAATATAGGATCTGACTTGCATATTTAAAATTCCATTTGAGGGATAGCCCCTTATGATATTATATATGAAAGTATGTGTTACTTATTTATTCTTAAAAATAGACCTTACCGTTAATATTAGAGATAAATTAAATTAACCTTGTTAAAATATAATGAATTAATCAAAATTTTTTTTCACTTAATAGTTTAAATATATTGCCTGAAATCCACTTACTAACTTAGGTCTTGATACAATTATCTCAAAAAAGCTTGTATCAATGTGCCACTGCACATCATTTTGACTTCCAGTCGTAGTATTTACTTTTTAATGATGACTGATTATTATATTTTTTTAAATATTAACATTTTATACAGTCTGTTACATTAAATTAGTTATTTACCTATTATTAATATTGTAAATTATAATTTTTATCAATTCTTGTTTTAAAGTATACAAAATACCATATTCATGACCAATTTTTTTACTAACATTAAAATAATTAAATATAATTTATTCACCGATACCCAAAGTATTAATTTATTATCAGTACTTATCATTAATCAAGATAACATAGAATAATGGTGTATAGTTTAATAATATTTACTGTTTATTAAATTGTACCTAATACAATAAACAAATTACATTAACAATGTATTAAAAACTATTTTAAAGATGTTTAAAGATATATATATATTTATAAGTTGTGTAAGGTATTTTTTAAGATAATAAATGTGCTTTTTATGCAAAAAAAATTTTCTATGAATTCGATGTTTCATGAATTGCAAATATAATATCCTCGATAATATCTTACTCTCATTTAACTCCGTACACTAGAACAAATATATAACCTCATAAAAATCTAACTTCTAATTATTATTATTAATATTATTATATTTTTTGGGCAATATCAGAAATTCAATAATAATTATTTATTCGTTTTTTTTTTAATACTATCTTATGTGTTTTTAATTACCATTATTATGTATTAAAATTAACATAAATTGTGTAATACACACTATACAGTATACACTTTATTTGATCTTATGGCATTGATGTTTTTTACAAATTTTATCTAATGTATTTATAGAAAGTCGACCCAGAGCTCATATTTACCAAACAAGAACGTATTGGTAAAGGCTCATTTGGTGAAGTTTTCAAAGGTATAGACAACCGAACACAACAAATTGTGGCCATTAAAATAATTGATCTGGAGGAGGCTGAAGATGAAATTGAAGACATCCAACAAGAAATAATGGTTTTATCTCAATGTGACAGTCCATTTGTCACCAAATATTTTGGTTCCTATTTAAAAGTAATTTAAATACATTCAAGTTTGTTAAATAGTTATACTTAAAAATATTTATTACTTTATTTTAGGGCACTAAGCTATGGATTATTATGGAATATCTTGGTGGTGGGTCAGCTCTTGATTTGATGAAAGCTGGTAATTTTGAAGAAATGCATATTGCCATTATACTTAGAGAAGTCTTAAAAGGTCTTGATTATTTACATTGTGAACGAAAATTACACAGGGATATTAAAGGTAACTATTAAGTATACGCTACACCCTCATTTATATTAAACTAGGGTGACCATTTTTAAAAAATAAAAAAACGGGACAGTTGCTACCCCCCCCCCCCCCCTAAAAAATGAATATTGTTATTTTACTTTTTTGGTTAATTAACCTAAATTAAATAATTAAATAATTTTTTATTATCATTAATCAACACAATAATGTTGCATTTGAAAACTAATACAATTTTTTTAAATAATTAGATAGGAAAATTTTCTTTTTATTATAAAACGCTAATTTAATTACTTATTAGATTCTTGTTTTAAGAAAACTGTTATCTGTTATTTATAAATTTGGTTATAAAACTATTTTAGATTTGTTTCATAGATCGATTTATTTTAAAAATATGATGTAATAATTTGTAAAAAACGGGATTAAAATGGGACCATCTTCTAAAAACGGGACAAAAAGCATCCCGTTCAAAGTTTGTCGGGACAACGGGACATGATGATCAAAAAAGGGACAATCCCGTTTTAAACGGGACGTCTGGTCACCCTATATTAAACATGTAATACATGGCAAAAACTGTTTTACGCGGGATAGAACTACTCAGATTGTAGTGGTAGTAAAGATTCCAAATTGATATAAAGTACGGTTGAAAATATTATCTGTGAAATATTGTTTTGATTTTTTTTATATCACTTATTCAAAATAAGTTCTTAGTGTTTCGAAATCCATTACTTTTGAACTAGAATAACTTTTTTTTTAGTTTCGTTATAGCAAAAATAAAAACGTTATTTCACGTCCAAAGTTCTCCTTTTTATGTAATAGAAATTTCATTTCTTAGTTATGACTGTAGCCTAATCAGTTCTTTCACGCTCAAAATAGTTTTTACTATAGCATTTTATCATAAAAAAAGATAATTTTAATATTTATCATTCTGTTTTATAGCGGCAAATGTTCTATTAAGTGAAATTGGTGATGTAAAATTAGCTGATTTTGGAGTAGCTGGTCAATTGACAAATACAACTAGTAAACGAAATACTTTTGTTGGTACACCATTTTGGATGGCACCTGAAGTTATTAAACAATCTGCATATGATTCCAAGGTTCATTCATTTTTTAAAGTGTTTTGTTTCGAGTCAAATATTAAAAGTTATATTGATTCCATAGGCGGATATTTGGTCATTAGGAATAACAGCTATAGAATTAGCCAAAGGTGAACCACCTAATTCTGAGCTACATCCAATGAGGGTATTATTTTTGATTCCAAAAAATAATCCTCCTCAACTGACAGGAAATTATACTAAACAATTTAAAGAATTTGTAGAAGCGTGTTTAAATAAAGATCCTGAAAACGTAAGCTCTTATATTACTACTATAATATTTTTCACAGCTACACTTTTTATACATTATAATTTAATGTGTTTTAGAGACCAACCGCAAAAGAACTATTAAAATTTCCATTCATCAGAAAAGCTAAAAAAAGTTCATACTTGGTAGATCTTATTGATCGTTACAAAAAATGGAAATCTCAACGTAATGAAGAGAGTGAGACCGAATCAGAAAATTCAGATGTGTAATTATAAAAAAAATATTATCAATATAGCTAATCCATGATCTTATTTTAAGCTTTATAAATTATATTATTTTATTCATCTTTAATTTGTATAATGTTTATTTTGATTTTAGGGAAGATTCTGGCAAAAATGACAGTGATTTAGATGAACCATGGATCATGACTGTTAGAGGACCTAATTCTTTAAAGCCCTTATTAAATTCTAATCCTGAATCGAGCTCTGCTTCACAATCTCAATTGTTATCCAAGAAAACACAACAGAATGGATCATTACAATCATCTAAAAAATCATCCAATCACAAATCCAATAACGTTGAATCAAATGTAATTAATAATTGTTTCACAATATTTAATTTTAAACTAAATTAACTGCCGTCTCATAATTTTGTGACAGATAATTTATTTAATATAAATTTTGTTGTTGTTTACGAAAATAGTTGATTGTCTCTCATGTTCATGGATCCAAAAATTTGGACAAACGTAATTCAAATTCCAAAGAAATTGAAACAAAACGCAATGTTACTCGCATGTCAGAACATACAGATAATAAGAAACAACCTGTTCATCCCAAGACTAACCAAAATCATAACAACTCATGCTGGTCTCCGTGCCTTTCCCTTTTAATATTTCCTTTGATATCTGAGGTATGTTACTAGTACTATGTTAATCTATATGATGCAATTAATTAGCATACAGAGTATTGTTAAATACAATACTACTTTAAAATATGTACACAAAACATTGTATTTACCCAACCTAATAATTTTTTATATTACCTACCTAACTTCTGTGTGTAGATAATTATGTTTTTTATGTCTTTCAGTTACAAAAGAGATATCGTTATAAAAATGATGTTTCCTATAAGATTGACGCTATTGAAGAGTTGAAAAACTCTTTCGAATTGGCTGAACGTGCAAGCCCAGGAATAAGTGATCAGTTTCTCAGAGAAATGATACACAAATTATTACCATCATTATCAGAACAGAGAATATCGAACATGCTAGATCATATGATTAGGTAGTGCTACATTATTAATTCAATTATTTGTTTATTTTAAAATTACTTATAAAAATGTTAATTTTATTTTACAGGGACAAACATTGATGACAGCTAAACATATTTTTTTCACATTTTTATTTCGTTATAGTATTCTCATGAACGTTCTAGCCAATCAGTTTAATCAGACAATAAATATAAAATTTATCTTTCAAATTACTTTTTTATGATTATTATTATTAATTTTGTTTATTTTTTTCTTTTATGTGTTATACTGTGAGTTTTTAAATTCTAGTTATTATTATTAATTTTTTTTTTTTTTTTGTTTATAATTTTGAACTGTTGTATGATTGATGTGTCATAAATTTGTTTAATTCAGATCCTAAGATGTTTTGTAGGGTATTAGTGTTAAATTTTGTGAGGGCGACTCAAATGAATAGTATTAATTATGAACCCTCAGGAATACACGTTTAACACATTATCATTATCATTATTATTATTATTATTAATATTATATATATATTTTTTTTTACTATGTTAAGTAAATATATATAAAAAAAAATTTGTTGAAAATTTAGAATATTAATTGAAATTATTTTTATAATATCAGAGTAAATGAAAGTAAAAATGCTTATATATTTATTTTTACAAAATCAGATCAATAGATATTTTATTTATGGCCCACAACCAATTCTATATTGTTGTTAATTATTTCTTCATTAAATTTAAAATTTTAAGCATACAATATAATATAATTGTTTAACACAATATTTAATTTATTAAATTTGATTATCACATTTTTGTTTGTTATTTCATGTTATTTGTATAACACTGTAATGAAAAACATGCTATTGCTACTATGATGTTCAGTTTTATACAAAAATAGTACACATTTGGAACCAAAATCCAAATGGTTTTTGTTGTTTATCTATATTATATAATATTTAAAATTATACTCTAATCCTATGAAGGTACTATTTTATTTAATTCAAGTACTTTACTTCAATATTTTAGATACCAGCTAATATTTCTGCGATTAGTGAATTTAACTTTGCCTAAAATCAGAATATTCAAGTTCTTCGTTCTTGAAATAAATGAAAACATGCAATGCCACCAAGCAGCATGAAAATTCTCACAACATTCAATAATGGTTTTAAACAGACATAATTTATATACACTTATTATTATCTTATATTATGTTGTCTGTGGTTGTATATTCAATAAATATTAAGAATATAAAATCTAAGTCATTAGCTTTTAGTAAAGCTAAATGTGGTTATTTAATGCTTTTTGCTAAACGTTCAGGGACATATAATAAAGAATTTATAAAGAATTTCATACAATCTCATTGGTTTTTGATTTTAATTTTTTATACTTGTCCAAAAAACTTTTCCAGACACTTCTCTGTACAAATGTTAAATATTTTATATTGAATGAATAGTCAATAATTCGTGAATAATACAGTATGGAAAGATATATGGGATAATATCCTGCAGTAAAACTTGTTAGACAATATACTAAGTATAATTAAGTACAACATCAATTGGTAACAATAACTTTTGAAGAATATTGTATATTATAAAAACACTGAATATTGTTAGTCGTGAGACCCGTGGCATGGCGATCAGTGGCGTTACGACCTTATATTTCTGGGGCAAGTGCCCTAAACAATTTTGGGTGGGTTAAATTGTTAGATCATAAAAAAATATTTTACTATGTATAAATATTTTATTCTAGGAGTCAGCTATCAGTACATTAGTACATGGGTAACAAAACGTACTATGCTGTATTGTTAAATATAATACGTATTACGTAACTATCGCCATTGAGTATATATGATATATATATATCGCATATAATGTATAATGTATAGTATTTATTACTGGAAATTAAGAAATTTTCATAAATAGACCAAACTATATATTTCTTATCTCCAGAGTGCAGGACACACTATAAACTTGTCTGTATAAACTCCTTGTCACAATATGTATGAAAACATGTTGGAGATTATATTTCAAACCCTAAGTAAAGTATTTAAAGTTTAAACAATGATCCACCTACTAACCCCTTACAACATAATCTAAAAATGTAAAGTAATCTAGTCAATTTAGAATTGTCATTATAGGACAGGCCAACAACAATTTAATGTAAAAAAATATTATATTAATTAACTATACATTCATCCACACAAATTTTAATTCTTGAGTTCAGCATAAATTTTTAGGGCTAAGCAATTGCATTAAACAAACGTCGTTCACCACGCCACTACGAGAGATTGCGTACAGTTTGATACGGAAAAAAAATAAAACAATATACTGAAATATAATATCATGTTATGATATCGAAGATCTTATTCCAACACTCACCCAAGTTGAAAAAATAATTTTTAATTACATACCTATATTCAGATACATATTTAAGTAGTTATGCTCCTCAAAAAAAAAAAAAAATTATAAAAAGTCCTAGTTGTACCATTATAACAATATGTCTAGGTAATAGCTGATATTATGTAAGTACTTACTACTGACAACCATTGATTTCAGGACTATCTCTTCAAAAATCAATGTTACTACTTATACAGATTACAGAATAATAGGATATTATAATTTATAATATAGGTATCTGCTTTGATAGTTGGGTAGGTCCATATTGTAAACTTTTAGGTTTTTATTTTATGATATATATAGATTAAATACCCAGTATATTGATGACAATAATTTATGAGGCTGAATGCTGATTTCAAAATTTAACTTCTGCACTACATTAAACTATTGGCTACAAAATTGTATGATGTGTCGTTTGTATGCACACGGATAAGTAATAAGAATTTTATAGTAATATTTTATAGCTTACTAATATTTTAAATTGTAATGTTTTTTTGAATTGTGGTTTTGGATAAATAAGATGGATACTTATTGCGTAATGAATAAAAATATATTATATAGTATTAGAATACAATAGAACTTTAATTTAAACAAAATAAAATTTACTTTAATAGCCACTGACCAGTGAAACAGTGAACTGAGTGAATGGTGAATGTAAATGTAAATTGTATTTTGTAACTTTGTAAGCCAACCTACTATCACATTATGTTGTGTTCGTGTGTTATCAATGTTATCATATTGTTCTATGATAATATCACGGACTAAGATATACTTAGTCCGTGGATAATATTTTTCCCTGGTTTTTATTTTAAAGTGATAATAACTGTTTTTTATCATTCTACAGACGGTAGATTCAAATCTTGAATATTTTTAGTACATTATTAAATACACGTATTTTGTCATGGTACATTCGTATTTCGTACTGTAAAATATTCAAGGGTTACTGCATTGTCTGTATTCAATGATTTAAGTCACGTAGACAATATATAGGTGTTAAAAAACTGTATTTGTGATTCGTGTACCTACCGCGTTTAATTTTTATTGTTTTCCAGTGTTGCTGCCAAACCCAGACATTAATCATGTTATTATTATTATATACCTAATAAATCCAAGAAAATAAACTAATATACAAATTTTTATTTTTTGCAGGTTATATCTTGATTTTATTTTTGAAATTTGAAGCCACGTACCCACATGTCTTAAACCATGTCTTTTTCAATCAGTTCTACATATGTCTAGATTTATTTCTCATGATGGGATACAGGTAAATGATTATAACACAGACAGTCACTAAGTTGAAGTCTTAAGTTATATTTTATATGATATCAAGGTGTAAATCTAGTTTAGCACCCCCTCGAAATTTCTACTTTTCCTTTTGAAACCTATGTATTTTAATGTTTTAAAAATGATGGTGCAAAAAGTTTTTTCGGAAATCATTAGTTTTAAAGTTATAGCCACGTTAAGTTCATGATTTTCGGTGTTCTATGCATGCGCAAACACGATTTTCGATGTTTTGCGCACTCATAGTGGCGATACAATATTATAAAAAACAGGTTAAATAATAATATAGGTAATACGTAATAATGTGTGTCGTAGCACTCGTACTGGACGCAAAACGTAAAATCACTGCACATACTATACGACATAACTTATCCTGTGATCTACTTAAGGTGTTGCATAGCAAGTCGAGGGATATGTTTTTTTGTTTTTTTTTTTACACTGTAAACCATATAAGGATATAAACGAAACCATACATTTCATATTTTATCTTATCTTATAATTTTTATTTGTCTGAATACTGTGTGTTTATGGGTTATAATATAAACTGAAAACTTAAATTAGCTAAATTAGCCATTTACTTTGGCTCCATCATTTTTAAAACATTGATTTACCTAGGTTTCAAAAAAAAGTGAACAATTTGTGTCGCCACTAAACTAGATTAAACTAGTGTATAATTTCAAAACTAATGATTTCCAACAATTTATTTTTACACCATCGTTTTAAACTAGTTGAAATACATACGTTTTAAAAAAAAAATAATAAATAAAATCACTTGGGAACTAAACTGCAATTGTTTCAAAAACTAATTACCTATTTAAAACAAATTTGAAAAAATAAAGTCGCTCGGTAAAGTAGTTTTGTTCTAGTACGAGTGTTACGACACATTATTGAGTATTTTATTATTATTTAATCTGTATTTTATAATATTGTATTGCCACTGTGCGTGCGCAAAACACTGAAAATCGTGAACTTAACTTGGCTATAACTTTAAAACTAATGATTTCCGAAAAAAACTTTTTGCACCATCATTTTTATAACGTTAAAATACATAGGTTTCCAAAAAAAAAAACCAAAATTTCGAGGGCATGCTAAACTAGATTTGATCCAAAAAAGAATAATTATCTGATGACTTAAAACCATTTTAACATCGCCATGTAATTAACATAGTAATTTATGTAGACATAATGGTACATATTATGTTCATGGCGTACACAATATACAACATTTTATTAATCAGAATATTATTTTTATTTTTCTTAACTATATCTATTTTAATCACAGATTTATATTATATTCTGTATTATATAATTATATAAAAGTAATTTCAGGGGGTTAGCTTCCGACGATTCTGTGCACGGTAACAGTAATATGTATAGCTAAGGACTATCTAGTGCCCTGCTAAGGTGTACCAACTACTACTAAAAGCAACCTAACCAAACAACTTAACTTGCACTTTGCTAAGATTTAAATGGTAAAGAATTTTTTTTGAAGACAACGCCCACAACTGATCATCAGAAATGAAATGTGATGCAAAAAGTTAACAAAAATGTATTTATCGAGATGTTTGATCAATCTAAACCAAATAAAAATTAGTTACCACACGAGGTTACTCTTATACTAAGAAACAGAGTATTTAATATATAAATCTGTAATTAAAACATATCAATATTGAATAGTTAGATATCTTGATTGTAAGATTATTATTTGTTTATTTACTATTTTTAAATGTATTTTTATGGTTTTGTTTTTAGTTTTGTGTCAAATACATTGATCAAATGGATATGTGTATCATGTATTAGTTCTACATTAACATTAATATGGCTACATTATGGAAAGAAAAGAATTAAAAATTCTACCAAAGTACTGTTCTATGATCCTACTATTAAATCAACCAATTGTAGATGTCGATATTCATTTAATATCGACTGTTTATCTCCAAATTGTTCAAGCGTTAAAACCAAAGAAATCATTTTGTGCTTGCGAAAAGCAAAAAAGTCAATGGATATATGTGTATTTGCTATTTCTAATAAGCCCATTTCAAATGAGATTCTCGCTGCCCATAAACAAGGAATATTAATAAGGATTATAATTAGTAATTGCATTTTAATAAACTCAAATGAAATTAAAATGTTCATCAAAAATGGCATTAAATTAAAATACCAAGAAAACTATCAAAATAGTTATATGCATAATAAATTTGCTATTATCGACTCTACTTGGTTAATTCATGGTTCCATGAATTGGACACATCAAGCTACTTATGGCAATTGGGAAAGTGTTATAATAACAGATTTACCAAGTTTGATAATTCCATTTTCCATAGGTTTTGAAAAAACATGGCAAAAAAATAGTTTTATTCCATAAAATATGCTTATTTTGAATATTAAATCTGAGTTTTATTTAAATAAAACATATTTTTTATATTTAATGTATTAAAGAAGTTAAAATTTTTAGTTTTTAATATTTTTGTAGTCATATTCAAAAGCAGCGCTTTAACATTTAAATATTTACTAAATTTTGCATAACAGAAACTACATAATGAAATGTTTATCGATTTTTAATAAAAATAACTAAAATATAATAATAGTAAAATAATTAGGACAATAGATTTTGTTGATATTTATTTATTTATTTGTATTATATTTTGTTTATAAAGTGTTATTGCCTTTTGTATTAATAGTATTTGTATGTATGTTACAATAATATAAATATATATTATAAACATTAAACCTGTATTTACACTAAATTAATTTTGTATTATCACAGTCTAACCATATAGATAATACTAGTTTTGATAAAATTTATAATAATATCCTTTGGTTTGTCGAGTGTTTGTGTACTGAATGAATCTGATTTCTCCTTTTGCTCTGTGTATTAGTGTTGGATATAGAGGAAGGTCCCCCAGGTCTGGGCCCATAGTGAAACTTCAAATTCAATCAAAAAATTTTTGCTTAATTTACTTCATGTATAATATAATATTAAATATGTATTTATAAATTAAAATCCCTCTATTTGTATTATTTATATCATAATTAAAACAACCCGGCCACCTAAAAAATGTTCCTGTTGTATATGCAGTCATGCTGGTGGTAAATTGACCCATAATGAAAATAATTCCTATATATGCCACTGCAGCAGTGTATTACTACCTAATAAAATGTATTGTATAAACATTTTATTTCAATATATGTTAAATTATACTCTGTATAATCAAGTGTCTAGTCTAATATTATTTACATAAACATTTTCTCATGTTCCCTCGTTAGGTTCTGTCACTAATACACCATATCAGAGTTAACCGTAATTTTAAATATTAGTTTTAAGGATTAAATTTGTTATATATAAAGTATATATCTGAGATAGTCGACACAAATATCTAAACAACAAGGCTGGGCATTAACGCGTTATTAAGTTAAAGTTAAGTTAATTTAACTTTTTAACTTAATAAGTTATTTTTTTTTATGAGTATTAACTTAATTATTAACTTTAAGAGTTTTCGAGTTAACTTTTAATTAACTTGAGTTAATTTTATTTAAATAAGTTAAGTTAATTTCAATAAAATTGTGTGAACTATTGTATGTATACAAATTGTATAAGTTATAAGTGTGCTAACAAAATTTGTACTGTTACCTTTTGGAGCATATACAATAATAATAGTTATTTGGTCTAATAACATGAATAATTTTGGTTACCGATTATTTTAATTTTACCTATGGGAAAACAAGATACTTTAATTAACTTAACTTGAGTTAAAAAGTTAATATTAAATTTTGGTTAACTCTTAACTTAATTTAATTGATAGAATATTTTGAATTAACTTTTAACTATAAACTTAATTTAGATTTTAATTTAACTTAACTGAGTTAAAAAATATTATTAACTTGCCCAGCCTTGTATCTAGATGATTAAAAAATATTGATAGGTTAATAACTAAATTAAATATATATATAAATATAATACATCAATACAATTACAATATTATAATACTAGATAATTCATGATACAACCAAGCAAAAAAATTATTTGACGGAGTAGAAATAAAATTGACAACATTAACATGGCCACATGGAAAATAGTTAATAATGCTTTTAAATATCATATCATTAATTATAACTCAGAAAATCAAATTGAAAGGTCCAAAGAAAATGTATATAAACAAACACAATGACTAGTTGAATACTAATAATAGTATGTATTAAATGTATCATCAGAATACAATAAAGTGAGTAGAAATATAAAAAAAGCGGGTAAGTGGGTATCGCTCTGCTGTATATTAGGGGGTTTTTAAATTTTTACTTATCTTAATATCAGTGGACATAAATTTAAAAAACTTCAAAAAATACATTTAAAATGTTAAAAAAAATGCACTTGAAATGCAAAAAATGCATTTAAAATTTCAAAAATTATAGAACAAAATGCACTTAAAATGGTATTTAATTTAATTTTTATATTAGTATATATTATTATAATATGCATGAAAATGTATTTATTTAATAAAACGTTGATTTAAATATTTAATTTGAATTTTGATTTTGAAATTTATTGATTCTTTAATAATGCTATTAGACTGAAATATTTTTTAAAAGGTTTTCAAAGATTTTAATTAATTGAATTTAATTAAAATACTGAAAAATGAACTAAAAATAGGAAAATATGACCTGAAAAGGCAACAAAAAATGACTAAAAATTAAAAACGTCAAAAATTACAAAAAAATTCAAAATAAAAGTTTTTGTAAATGAATTTGTTGTTACATAATTTAAATTATATACTTACAAAACTATATTTCACAATCATGAAAAAAATGCACTTTCCTACAAATTTACAGCCCAATAATTATCATTATTATCATCAAATGATTTTATCGAGTTGGTTTTTGTTTTCTATTTTATAACTGGATTTTAAATGTTAATCAATAGTTCAACATTTGATAAAAACAAATTAATAGAATTCGTGGAATTTTATTCTACTGATGTTTAAAATTTTGATCAAATAAAATCAGATGTGAATTTTTAGAATTGCTATTTGGACGAAAATAGTATAGAACAAAAAAGTACTATTGAAATAATTAATCTATGTAATTCCAATTTTAATGTTTTTAAATTATTACAAATACTAATTACCCTTCCTCTAATATCAGTTGAAGCTTATAGGTTATTTCTTCCCCTGAAAAGGGTGAAAATTATTTCTCTTATTTTATTTTCTCTTGCATTAGTTCTAAAACATTATAAAAAAAGCGGGTAAGTGGGTATCGCTCTGCTGTATATTAGGGGGTGGGGTGGACCTCAGACTATGGTAGGTTAAATTTGAATGCAATGATAGGTATCATTGTATACGAAAAACGATTCTGAACGAAGATGATTTGTCAGTTTAGGATATATTACCTATATTTAAATATTATCATATATTCTATTTTGAAACAAATAGTATAGTTACTATATGTTACTAAAGTTACTTTATAGTATCTATTTATTAATAAAAAAAGTATTTGGCAACATATGCATAATGAAAGTATGAAATTTAATTTAAATTTTGACATATTTCGTATAAATTCGAACTTTAAACACTTATAAAAAAAAATTGTGACTAACGATTTCGGACCCAAAAAAATGTTATCGGCATTTGAAGAAAAAAAACTTAGAAAAGTCGAAAATTGCAATTGTCTATAAGTAGCTTAAAAATGGTCAGAATATTTTGAAAATTTAACTGTAAAGAGATAACCATAATATAAACATTTGGTGAAAATTTCAAGTATTTACAATGATTGATTTTTGAGTTACAGCAAAATCAAAAAATCGATTTTGTCGAAAAGTGGTTTTTCGTAAAATTGCCATTTTTCTGTCATATTTTTTTTGTTTTTCTCGATTTTTTTGAAAATTTTACTTTTGACCCCTTCAAAGTACCAACTAGATGAATTTTCCTTTTCAAAGAGGGGCTGAAGTAAAAAATCGGAGCATTATTACTGCTCCAAATGTTGTCGTCAGACACAAAAAAAAAAATCACACATCATTGTAAAAGCAATACATTCTTCACTCCGTTCAGAATCTAATACAAATATTACAAAGAAATAATTTATCAAATTTTTAAAGGATTACCCGATGAAATATTTTGGAAAATCAAGTTTAAGAAACCGGTAGATAAAATTACCATAATCTAAAAAAAAATTAAAATTAATTACTATGAATATAGATAAAGAAAAATTTTGTATGATAAAATATAATGCTAAGCTGGCTCTTAATTTCAATATCCAACTACCCAAATCAAAAAGTTATGTATGTTATAATTTCATAAACTTAAAATTCATACTATTCAATAGATTGCCCTTATTTACTGCAACGATTAAATTTTCGAATAAATACTAAATCCATCAGAAATCTAGAAAGCTTTTTAATTAATAATGTTTCTAAAATATACTCTAAATCATCTCCTTCAAATATACTGATGACTATAGACAACACTATGAATATTAATTTTAGTTAAAATTATTATAGCTGTAAAATTATAATATACCACATAATATGTAGGTAATTGTTATATTATTTGAATGTAAACTTTATACTATTTATACCAACATTTTATTGTATTCATGTCACTACACAAAACAAATTTTTTTTATATATATATTATTCTGTAAATGGAGTTTTTTTTCCGTCAATAAAGATAATAATAATAATAATACATACTACTCAATACGAATGTGAGTTAATCGAGATAAATTAAACTTTTAAAAAAAACATGTTGTAGATTCATAGACTAGAATACAAGACAATTCTTATGTATTAAATCTATGATTAGCTCACACATCGAATCCATCCCATAAACTCTAGTCACATCGCTTAAATGGGGATTCCAATTAAGAAATTGTACTGAGATCACAGATTGAGCACGTTTATAGATCTATGAAACATATTTTGTTGATGGAACGTAATAAATTTAAAACCATTGAACGAGTCGATAAAACAAAAAACAATATAACCATTTATAACTTCATGGATTATGACAGACAGTACGATGGAGTAAGTAGAGTAGTTTGATGTTTGATCTTTGATGTGTAGGTACTTGAGACAATTTTGTTACCGTTATTCATAGATTAGTATATTAGTATATGCCGTTATTTTTAAAATGCAATGACTTATTTTATTAAAAATGTATAAACAATTTACCTATTAACGATTTAGTAAAATAATATCGTTATCACCACAATATGATGAAATACCGACACCATCGTTTACAGGTATAAGGTATTCGGTATCGTGTATTATCAAACCCGTGTAGCATAACGACGTACTCTCATTGGCCGCGGCGGCGGTGCAAGTGGGCGGTCAACAGTCTTTATCACGGAGTCTCCGCCGACACGATAACGTTGTTCGGTAAGATTATTTATTATTATTATTATTATTGCATAACACTATAATATTCATTATTAATTATTATTCAATAATACCGTTCTATTGAGTAGTGGTTCTCCTTGGTCTTATATGCTGTAATACTGTAGACGCTGGCGAAACGTTTTACTCCGTTCCACCGTCAAATCGCGTTGTGATTTAATCTCGTCACATAGCTGTATAGCAGTGCGGCGTGCCTTCCATACTCGCGATCCCGTCGAACGACTACCAGTAATATAATAAATTATATCAATAGCGTTTTTGTGATCAGACTCGCGGAAAACCTCAAATTAAGTCCGGCGCACTCGCCCGTTCTACCTCGCGGTAGTGTCAATATCCTTCCACCCTCGGCTATCCGTCCCGTGCTCTACGTTGCAATCATGACTGCTTTCAGTACCGCTTTCGCGGTCGCCGTCTGCAGTTTCGCATTATTCGGTTTGACTTTCGTGTCGTCTGACAGCGGTGGCAATCCGTCTAAGAGTGTTCACCTCGGTAGCGGTAAAGGACCGATCGAAGGTCAACAGACGCTCAAGTTCCTGTATTGGTGAGTATGGAGAACAATTCGCCGTTTATTTTAGCCTTGAATTTTGTTTTTTTATTATAAATCTTATTTTTTTTATCTGGTTAAATCATAAACTTGAGTGAGGTGCCCTCATCTTTTGCATTTTTTCCTTCTATTATATATTTAACATCTACTATTGTGAGCGCTATGGTGCACACTCACACTTAAATTGATTTATTGATGTAGCATGTTTATTAGTTATTCCAATCTTGAGATGTTGATTGAGAGTAAGTTTGAAAGATATAGAATAAAAATATATAAAAATACATTTTTTTCCCTTGAATTACATATTTACCTAAGTACATTTGCAAAGGTAGTATTTACTATTTAGGTACTTTATTTTAAGTAATTATTTTCCAGACTTATCTGATATAATATGATCAATAAAAAAAAATGACATGTGGTTTGTCGCCATACAATGAAACAGTGATACACTTTTGTTTCTCTCTTACACCATTATGTTATATGTATCAATGTACTGTTTAATTTATTGTATTTTAACAATTCTGTTAACTAATATATTTGTTTTTAATATATTGAAATTTTTCAAATTCCACTTTTCTAACATTTATTTTTTCAGTATTAAATAATATAATTTAGTAGGTACTTATCTTATAATTCTTACATTAAAGGAATTTCAAACAGACAGTTTTTAAAACATTCAATACAAATATTTTTAAGTCTGTGTCACTATTCTACTGTATACGCGTCAACAGATTTTATTCCATTGCGTCAGTGACGCGTTTATGAATCAGTAACATTTATGTTTGTATCCACCATAATTTTATCGATTTTATTTTAATTAACTCTGGTATGTAAACCTGCTGTAGACAATAAACTTTAAATTTAAATCTATAATTGAGTGGGTTTCGTTATTTTTAGATTGGAGTCTGGTTAGGAACAACGTGGCGTCGCGGTATAACCCACAAAATTATGAACGGTGTTGAAAGTTTTAAATAGATCTACTTTTGATCGATTTGGATACATTTTAAGATTTTTTACTTAAATTTTTCAAATTATCTAAATCTAGGAGTCGGGGGAACAACTTTTAGTAAAATGGTCTTGATTCATTTCTATTAGACAAAATAAACGATTCATATCAATTTTCAAAAGAATAATCGTTTTGACTAGGTCCATAGGTATGTTCAACAAAAGATTGGTATATTTTGGTTGAAATAACTGACCATTTGCAATTTTCTTACTTAAATTCAACACTTTTTTAGTATTATATAGTAATCTATTATTTTTTTTAGTTATTCTTGCGGATATCAAAAAGCATTTGATCAGTATTCAAGTATTCTAAGTGAAAAATACCCTCATCTTAATATTGAAGGAGCAAATTATGACCCTTCTATGGCACATTTACTAGCAGCCAAAATATTGGTAAATAGATATTTATAATAATATTATTATTTTAGAACAAAAATAATTTTTAAAAAAATATATTTTTATTCTAGAGCCTAGCAAAAATGATGATTATAATTGCGATAGGATCTGGAATCAACTTATTTGAATATATTGGCAAACAGCAACCAAACTGGTGGATCTGGTGTACATCAAACAAAATCTATGCTTGTCTTGTGGTATTTTTTGGTTCAAATATGTTTGAAGGGATGCTTATTTCAACTGGTGCATTTGAGTTGTATTTTAATGGTAAGTTTGAAAAAATTTATCCAACAGGAATATTATTATTCTAATAATTTATTAATTTACAGATATTCCTGTTTGGTCGAAATTAGAAACTGGAAGAATTCCTCAACCTGCTGAATTATTACAAATTATAGATAACTATTTATTGTTTGAAAACCCGTATCCTGCCTAAGTATTTGAAAACATTTATTTTCACAAAAAATAATTTCTTCTTTAATCAAGTAATGTTTTTAAATAATAAGCCAATGATATTTATCGTTTTGTTTTATTAAATGCTTTAGTGATTATATCGTTAGTAAACAATAAAACATAATACATATTTTCCTTTTGCTCTTTATGAATCAAGGATGGCAAACCAAGTTTCAATTTCAATACCTGTTTATAAACACTAACAATATAATTTACTTTTTTGGTTTCTATCAGTAAAAATAAAATATGAATACATTATTGGTTTATATACATTTCAAATTAGTAAATTTTAAACTCAAGTAACGTTAACATAAATAAATGTACATATTTTTTAAGTATATTTTAAATTATACTGAATAATACAAATGTTATTTGGAATTATTGTTATCAATAATTTTTTTTCAATCTATAAATAAAATCTTGGATTTTAATTTGTTATACAAACCACACTTGTTCAGACATTTTTCATAATCGATTATGATGCCAAATTACTCATTCATCTGATTAAACATTTTCTGTAAAATACAAATTATAATTGATGGTCTTTGGTGATCAGTTTACCATCCCTGTAATATAATAGATCATTAATAGCTTTAATATAATTATACATTCCATTACATCTTTTAAGTGGACGGTTTTGTACTTTTTGAACTGATAAAATACATATTAACAAAACGTATCATAATATGTAAATGTTACATTTTCTCATTTTATTTTATTATTATAATGAACAAATATAAACTGCAACTCATGGTTATTATTGTTTTAAAATTTAGTGGTTATGAGAAACATATTTAATTTGAGTTATTTATTTCCTAACTTCCATTTTTCAACCTTAAACTGTCAATGTGTTGTTAATTAAAAATGTTTTCATAATTAACTAATGATGACTTAATTGTTAAAATCCGAATTTTAAAGTAAATATAATCTTATTTTTCTTTCAAAACATATTAAATAAAATTGTATTTTAAATGAATGAGTGCAATTAAATATTAAATTTAATTCATTTTTATATTTTATAATATACAACAAAACATTAAACTGTATTAAAATCAGCTTTTAAAGATTTAACTGGGTTTGAATTAAGTCAATCAAGCTAAAACATAATTTAATTTAAATTATAAAATATTTAACATATGTATACAATTTGTTTATTTTAATGGAGTAAAATTCTGTCAACATTTTATTATCAGTCTTGTATTTTAAAAGGAAAAAACTATTGATATCAAACCCAAAAACTTATATTTTGATAAACTATTAAAATGGTATTAACTAATAGTGTTAATTCCTATTATATTGAAATAGTAAAACTATATTTTAAATCTATTTGAACAAATCATGTGAAGACCGAAAAATTAATACTACTGGTTGACGTTTACTGTTTGTTAATTTGTTTGCCATTTAGTAACAAAAAAATTATGTTTTTGTTACATGTTGTAATATATTTAATCTCAATATTCTTAAAATAATTTTTAAGATTTATTTTTAGTTGTCATGTGCAAATATTTGAATAAATATAAAAAAAACCAAAGAATTACTTGTGTATTTTTTTATTAATTTACACTTTAATCACAACTGATAAAAATTGGTCATCATAATTATATATTTATTTTACTCAAAAAAAAAAAAAAAAAAACAGCGATTTTGTACCTAAAGATTTAGAATTCTGTGCTACGGTAATGTCATAGTTTTCATATTTCGACATAAGGAATACTTTATAAATGTTTTGTTGTGCTTGTCAATAGTTTTAAAATTAAAAAAATAAATCAAAGCTTTGGCATAAATTAAATAACGTGTTAGGTATGTTTTTAGATTTGACTTAAAATGTAGCCTATGAATTATGTATACTAATACTTTTGAAGTATTTCCTACTATCTATGTAATATTTGATATTTTAGTTTAGTATAATGAATGCTATACAACATTCTTAATGTTTGTTAATATATCATTTGACCTTTGTTTAAAACTCATAAAGTGAGAAAGTTATTTAGTTATCTCAATGTAGAATTTATGTTTATGGAATACAAGCTTACTAGATAGTTAGTATATTTGCATTTTGCTGTACATCCAGCCAATATACTATGGTATCTTGCTAAATTAATAAATATTAAAAAAATTAAAGGTATGTTTAAGATAAGCTTATTCGTTTAGATTAGCAGTGGAAACTAGAAACAATACATAAATATAACAAATAATTAATAGTTTCCTATACCAATATTGGCAAACTATACTGAATATACAATTTACATTTATTGTGTAGGTTGACTAAGCAAAAACTGTAATTTAAACAAGCTCAAAAAATAATAGTAACAATTTACCAATGGAGATGTCCTAGTACGCATAGGCGCCGCCAAGAATTTTATCAGGAGGGTGCATCGTGCAAATAGGTATACTCCAATAATTTCTAAATAATGCTTATATACGTAATAATAATAATAATAATAATAATAATAATAGTTAAATATGTAATATATATAATATAATGTAGATAATTATGCAAAATAAAATAGTTTCAATACCATTCAATTTTTTAAATTTAATTTACTTTTTTGTAAAGCTTTTTTTTCTTGCACCCCCTTCGCGGCGCTCATGCTAGTACGACTTGAAACTAATAACAAAGCCATTAAATTATTATTAATATATGTCAAGCCTCAAACGACTACCAAGGAATCCGATTACACTTTGTAAATTATATTATATAACACACTCATAATGTGCTATAGCTATAATATAATATACCAAACATGAGTAATGCCAAAATGACTAATGCTTAAATATTATTATTCAGTTATTCGGTAGGTACACACTACACGACTAGAGTTCTAGACGTCTTGTACTTTGTATAGTAAATACACGCAAGTCGCAGATGTTATAATATGTGGTATTGTGATAATCATCATATCAATAATATCGCTGTCACACGATAGTCGTGCGATGACATTACAAATTAATTTTTTCCGTCATAATACAATAATTACAATAATCTAAGATTGTGATCATGATCATTGATCGTAGATTCGTAGTATGAGCCATGAATGCATAATTAACTAAATTGGTTAATCATGGATCGTACTAGTATTAGTAGTATTTATAATCAATGGTAGTATCTAGTAAGCGTTTCGGACACGACATTATGATTGAAGCGATGCGATGCGTTATCCCCACCCAAATTGTAATTTAATATTAATTGTTAGTTTGATACGTGATACAAGACAAGACGTATACAACTACGTTATTGAAGACGAAACATTTTCATTTTTCACTCCATTTTTCTTCTAAGACGAGCAGTTTTTATACTACTTTTCGTACAACGAATATTGATTTACATTTTTTCCCTTAATTACTGAGATATTGGGTATTTTATATTATTAACATTTTTTTTTACTGCTAGAGGCCTCAAAAAAAAGATTTGCCCCAGACCTATAGGTAGTCTAAATCCGGTCCTGCCCGCGCAGATCGTCTTGCGACGGACACGACGTCCTCACCGTGCGAGCTGGCTCGCTCTCGACGACTCAATTGTTCGCTACCAAACTTGACGTAACTCTCAAAGTCCACCCGTTTCGTCGCGGGACCATCTATTACCCATTGGTTTTTCTTTTCGAAATCAAAATGTTACCGATCGTATTATATTTGTACATCTTATTTATCTCTACCGTGTATTGTTACCAATTCGTCCTTTCGCAAACTTTTGCTCCAAAATATAATATGTTACAATCGAGCCAATCGACGATTTCACGTCAAAGCGATATTTATCATTATTTCTGCATTCTAACTCGTAAATCGGATTGGCATTTCGTGTGTTGATTACGAGTAGAAAATCGGTTCAATTCGTTTTCGTATTATACACACACACAAGCCTTAACGCGCCAAATGTCAAATGATCACATAAAAAAAAATATGAATATTAATTAGGTAATATGATATTATATATTTGTATTCTATAGTAGATAATACAATATTATTATTTTTAACACGAATTAAGATATAATTCGTGATTTTTACGTATATAACAATCACAGAATAATTTATTCTGTGTAACAATTATTATTGTTATTGATGATAACGACGGCCGCAGTCATACCATACGCGAGTATGGCATGTTCGAACATTTTTTTATCCGTCGTGGCGCGTCTTATCGTCTAATCGTTCCTTATCAAACGCTGATCGTAGCAATTCGCAGTTTTTCTCAACTCACAGTAGCGCACCACCTATAGCCATTATTTAGTGCTCCGTCGGTCTCAGAGGCTTAGACTTTTTTTTTTCACTCGTCTCTCGTTCCTAGCTGCCGAACGAACGCTATGTGGAGTCCCACGCACGTACAGGTCACAGGTAAGCGTTATCGCGGAACGAAAAAATACCCATCGACTATAATAAAGGTAATGAGATTAATGCCACCGTGTTTCGTTTACAGTTCAGAGGACCAGGGGCTTAAACTTCAAGAACAAAAACGGTGAGTATTTCTCGCATTATTTGTTGATGACTCATAAACGCTAACGACAATCTCAGTCTATTCATTTCTGAGGTCCTCGACCCAAACTGCTCATTGTATCGGTATATATCGTCAGATGAAACAATTTCATTCCGACCACGTATACACTCTCTGTCAGTGCTAGTGTCAAATCATAAGAGCAGGTTATTGATTAGCAAAAATAATAAATTCACGTATACATACTGATTTATAAAAATTATTTATGTTTCCCTTCACTTAGTGAGTCATAATAATATGGTTCACTTAGTAATTATTTGTAAAATGTTCTTAGAAATATTATCAGACCACTTAGTATTTATTTCTTTTTGGGTACATGTGAGGTCAATGATTAGGTCATTTGAAAATTTGTAGCGGCTATTAAGTTTCATTACAAAGATAATGGTTTATCATTTTAATTCAATTTTAAGTAGGTTAAATAGTTAAAATAATTGTAGAAGCAGTATTAATAATTTTGTTTCTTACATGCTTAAACAATCACATGAATATCAGAAAACTAAAATGATTATATATTTCTAAATAGGTAGCAGTTATCTTAAACTGATATCATAATTTGAAAAAGTTTTTAATAAAATTTAACTTTTAATTGATAGGACATTTAAAAATATTGAATTTGATGAATGCAAATCTTTTAGTATCATGATTTTATTCTTTCTTAACACAAATATGAATATTATATTACAAATACAAATTCTATTTCAGTAATTTCAGGTGTTCCTCAAGGTTATAATGTCTCTTAACTCTTATTAAATATATTGATAGTATTTTTTCTATGAATCATTCAAATATTCTATTTTTTGATAAAAAATTTTTTTTTTTATATAAAGATTTTTAAATGTATTAAGATATTAGGGATTTCAAACTTTTACAAAATTATATTAATGGTATTCCAACTGGCGTATTTAAAATGGTATAGTATTTCTCATTCAAATGTCAATATGTCTTACATAAAAAAAAAAAAAAACAATAATATTTCTTTTAATTAAACATTTATATTTTATTTTCTCTCATTTCAAGAGTTGGAAGAATCATTTATTTAATTTCCCTATTTCTGCAATGAAGATAAAATCAATATCTTTATTTATCATGATAGAGCACAATAGTTCTAATCATAACAATCCAATTAACAATAAAAATTCTTGATTATTTGTTTTTAAGTAGAATATACTTAAACTAATAAATTAAACAAGTAACCTATAATATACCACACTATGCCCAAATTGAATTACCCGGAAATTAAGTTCTTTGTTTTATTCTATTCATAATAAATTTTAATAGATTATCTCATAAGTTATTATTAATTAAAATTTAAAATCCTTAAAAAAATGTATAAGTTTGCCATGTAAAACTTTTCTGCATAAAATACTTAATTATATTATCAATGATACATTTCTACTTGGTTAAACTAACTTAATACCAGTAATAAAATCATATTTTATGTATATAGTTTTCTTAAAATGTAGGTTATGGCAATTACGCTCATTGGTAAATACATTGGTAAAGTTACTTTATGTAAAATATTTTTCCTTTTTATGTAATATTATTTTATTCAGTTGCTTAACATTAATTGTAAAACTGTATTATATTTTCTTGATTTATTTTATGTATCTATGTATTAATAATTAACTTCATTATAAAATAAATGTTGTTTACATGTTTTAAAATGATCTTTGTACTAAAAAAAAAAAAAAATTTGAATTATGTATTGAACTTATTGTCTAATACAAATTATTAATTATTTTACTTTGATCATTAGACATTAGTTACTGATTACTTAATTTTTATAAAATATTAGTTAATTATCATGTATGTATATGAATTATGTAAATAAATAGTTTTTAATAAAGATAAATTGACTCTGTTCAGAATTTTAATTCAAAAAATTCTAATAGTAATAAATATTTTAAATATTAATTTACGTATATTATCTTAATTTTCCATTTCAATTAACCTTAATTTATAAATATATTTAGTATATTATAATATATTATACATAAAAAATATGTATATTATGTATGACTAATTGGTATGTCTGATCTTGAATGGTATTTTATTTTAGCCAAAAATGATCTATTTGTTACCATTGGTTTGGGGAAAGAAAAATATCAAACATCACCAAAAGAAAAAGCAATTGATACAGATTTAACAGAATGGCATGAAGTTTGTGAATTGTAAGCCATATAAAAAATATACAAGTAATTTAATGTAAAACTTATCTATGATGGTTTTTCCAGACAAATTCCCAAACAAGGAAATACTGCTGAATTAGTATTAAGTGTACTACACCGAAATTTTTTGGGACTTGACCAATTTTTGGGTCAGACTACAATACCTTTGGCTGACATTGATGTTTACGAACGTCCAAAAAGCAAGTATGTTTATGTTTTAATCAAAATGTTTTTAACAAAGCTATATATTATTAAAATTTTTCTGTGAATGTCTATAGTTTATACAAAATTTAGAATGGTTTAATTTGTATATTATTAATATATATAACTGTAACTAGAGCTGATGTATCAAATTTTACCTAAATTAAAGACAATTTTATTCTGTGATAAAAAAAAAATTGAACATATAATGACTGACCTTATTTAGGTTTATAATAATTGATAATTAATAAATAGAAAATCATTATTCTCAATCGCTCCTTTGTTTCAAATTTAGATGGTATCCTTTAAAAAGCAAAAATGGACAAGAAAACAAAGAACGTGGTGAATTGCAGATCAAAATAGCATTCACAGTTAAATCTGGAAGTCTGCGGGATCTTAGCAAGAAAGAAAAACATAGATTATCTGTAGGGCAATTATCTCACACAGCTTCTAATATCAGTAAGTGTATATCAGTATCAATAAAAAAAACATTTAAATTTTATAAAATAAATTGTGTATTTTTTTAGGTGGTAGTTTGATGAGCATTAGTAGTGTTGATAAAAAATCCTTTAAGAAGCTTGCCAAGACAATAAGTAATTACTTATTTAAATTTAATTATTGTTGTTTCAAATTTTCAATATGTTTTTATCAAATGTGGTCTATATAAGATGTATTTTAAATTTTAGCGGGAAAAATTAAAAGAGAAAAAAAAATTCAAGAAATATCATCCTCCAGTATTAATTTAAGTGTAGAAAATCCAAACAAAGTAAATTCTTCACAAGCAGGATATGATGCCGATCCAGGTGTTATCAGTGATGATGATGATTTTGCAGTAATAACAATTAACAAGCCTATCTGCAACTTATAGATTGTTTATTAACATACCTATGATTTCCTATTTCTTTAGCTTGAAGATTTATCACACAAGGGGTCAGCTTGCTCTTTAGAGATATCTGGTCAATCCGATCGCAAAGGAGTGAATAGTTCACCTATTAGCGGATTAACATTACCTATGCATGGATCAGTTGAAAGTGTTAGTAACTCAGATACAATGAACAAATCTCCAGTTATGAATCATTCACCAGTTTCTCAGACACAAGATGAATGGCAAAGAAAACTGTACAAAAACAAGGGTATAAAATTAGTTTAAAATTAATTTAGTTTCAAAATAAAATTGAGAACATGCTGTTGCAATATTTTTTTTAGATAATAATACGTTAAAACTTTCTGACACTCTCAAGACAAAATTGAAAGATGCTGTAGATGTGCCAATCAACCATGATAGAACTAGAGATAAAAGTCCAACACCATCTCTCAAAAATAGTCCTAAAGTTCAAAAGAAGCATCTAATTTCACCACTTGATGACCGTTCTTTTAACAATAAGGAATCCAACCATGAAAATGACACATTACCAAGTAATCAAATCAATATAAAAATTATGTTTAAGATAAAAGAGAATGTGTACAAATTTATCATTTCCACATAACATGATTCTTGCCACTTAGAGCGAGTACAAAGGCGCTTTCTGTCGTATGCAGCCTACATGCTAAAAATTGTCCATCCTCCTCATGACTATACTCCAGTATTGCGTGCACTTGGCCTTACATCTTTAGCAGATAGGCGCGTTAAAGCTAATCTGGCCCTTTTTAAAAAAGTTAATCAATGGTTCCTTAAACGCCCCTTCACTGCTCGTCCAAGTAAACTTTAAAGTTCCTCATCGGGTCACAAGGTCTCGAGTTCCTTTTGCTGTACCTCTCCACTGTACCAATTACGGTAAAAACAAATCAATTGACCGCATGATGCGGTTGGGTAACGAGGACCCCTCCTTTCTCAGTTTACCTTAATATTGTGTTATTTTTGTACATTTATTGTATGTAATTTTACTTGTGTCCTAATTGTTTTAGTTTATATTTACTGTGCCTGTAATTCAGCTGTATTTTTTAGGCCATCACCTCTTGTATATGTTAGCTATCTTATTTTACTGAATTATTGTTATGTACTGTACTAAATAAAGAATTTTTTATTCCGTGAATTAATTAATAAATAAAATAAATAAATAAATAGCTTAAAGGTGATTGAGAATCATCTTGTTAGTTTAGATTTAAGTAACTTCATAAACCTTGTTCTTGGTTAAAATATAATTTTTTTTAAATAATAACTTATTTTAAAATGACTTTGACAGAGGTACACAGCTAACTGACATAGCTACATCATCAAATTCTGATTTTTCTTATTAATATAATTTTATAAACCATAAGAAATTCGAAATTTTATTTTGCACTGATTTAAAAATATTTTAACCCCTTGAAAACTTGACAATCATAATAATACCTGGGTTACCACCAACCCAACATTTTACATTTGTTCAATTTCTCTAGATTTTAGTATATTATTATTATTATTTTTTTTTACAAGTAATATACAATCTGTATCATTAATACAATAAGAATATGTGCTAAGAGTAATATACACAGGAAAATAATTTGATGAAAGGAGCTACCCATTGATGACACTTTTTGAAGTATATTATTTAAAAATCACTTTTTAGTATTGATAACAGATAATTATCTGTTAAAGATAAACACATTATCTTTCGAGAAGTTAAATAAATGTTAGATTAATATGTTAATGCAATTTTTAGTTTTATTAAACTGTTTTTAATCAATACTTCATCAAAATGTTTAAAATAGTTTTTACTGTGTAAATTGTATGATAATAGTATTAACACACCTTTTTCATAACACTTTTTAGAAAGCAAGTCGGCGTTGTCCTCGTGGAACAAAGCATATGAACGCATCATCATCGGCAAGGAAAAAGATTCAAAAGATTCCAGTCACCATCAAAATTCGCATTCAAAACACTCATCAGAAGTGCTTCAAAAGTTTGATGGCAAATCCAGAGATGTGTGTATATTATTATAATAATAATTTGAAAAAATAACTTCAAATGTGTACACTAATCATTAGGTAGGCTTATTCCATTATTCCATTATATACACACTTATGATGTGCATATACACAACTCTTCCTATCAGTAGGGTAAAGTGAATAATTATTGGTGCATATAGTTGATTGTGACTGTGGCCTGGGAGAAAAACAGAATATCTTAAGTGTTAATATATTCAGACCCATTATCCTCTATAAGTTCAAAGGATTAATGCAACCACTCCTCTCTATTTAGCATTGTATATTGATTGATATTAAGGCTATTTCCCATAGTGCAGTCTATCACCATTTTATACACTACATAACTACATATTATTATGAGTATATTAAGCTGTCTACAAGTGTTTTATATTCTACTATAGTTTAAATATTTGCATCATTATTATTATCATATTATTATTATTATTATTTTTTTATAAAATCATATTTATATTTTTATTTTAATAATTATTCTTTTCATATAAAATCACTGAATTTAATTAATTTTTAGTGTAGACATTAGATCTATGATTTTCAACCAGCATGGTGTTTGCGCCCTTGACTTTTTCCGTATTTCTAATATTTTATATAATTTATGTAATGTATCTTTCATATACAATATGAATTGGTGTGCCATAACAATGAAGTGCTCCACTTTGATAAAAAGGTTGAAAAAACTATACTAAACTATAGAATGCAAACTACTTGTATACATATTATATGCTCATATTATATATTTGTATATAGTTGTATCAAAGTGATTTAATAATTTTTGAGTAATTTAGTTGAGTGAAACTATTACAAAAATTATAGAAAGTAATATGTTTGATGGGTTGACATATAAATTTTATTAATTTAATATAATAAATAATAATAAATATATAGTAATTATAATGATAACTTTATCTATTAGAAAAGATATAAGGCTTCCTCTTCTCTACCATCAAAGCAATTTCCTATTAGCACCTATGACTCTAGCCCAAGACGATCACTGGAACACTGATATGAAATCATATTATAGCCATAACAAATAGATTCATAATTCTATCTAAGGCTGTGTTTCATTTTATTTTTTGTCTGATAACATTTTTGTCATGGCTAAATATTCAACCATGATTTTTATAATGGTTTGTTGGACAACCATACTATCTTAAATTGTGGTCACGTATGAATCAGAGAGAAAAAATAAATAGTGCTCTGACATCCTCTTAAAAAAAGCTTAAGATGGCCTAACCTAAAGGTTAAACCTCCTATTTATGTCTATGTCTTCTAACAAAATTTAGTAATAAAATAACAATATGTTTTCAGGACTTGATTGAAATGGTGATTCAGTTGCAAACCAGTTTGCGCGATGAGAGCAAACAGAGAACCGAACTAGAAGAGTACTTGGACAAGCTGCTGCTGCGCGTCATGGAAACTTCACCAAAAATCTTGCAAACGCCTTATATTTGTTACAAACACAGAGTATAGTATTATTATTATACCAAACAGTAGTGACCGAACCAAAAATGTATTATTTTTTCTATTATTTTATTAAAAAATTGTAATCAATTTTTTCAACACAAATGAGATAATAGCTTGACTCGCCAATTAGGTGGTGGTACGCCCGACTATATTATTAATGGCAAGCTTTTATAATATATTTTTTTAACTATTACAAATAGTAAGATTGTTAACACTTCTTGTTGAATAACACATGTATATTTTTATACTTAACACCAATTTGTAATATTTTTTTTTTTAACTACATTTTGTTGTTTCTGAGATTTACAGCATCAAAAGTCAAAATTATGTAGCCATTTAAATGTATATCACAGTTATTATGTTATTTTTCTATCCTTGTATGATTAATTGTTTGATTATTTCACGGTTTGCTTGTTATTTTTAGTAGACAAATTACTATTATACATACATATTGTAGGTGTGTAACAGCAGATATATTTTTTTTTATTTGTTTTGTTATTTTTTATAACAATTTTATGACCTTGATAATTATAGTAATTTATTATTATATATTTTTATGCCATAATAGAAGGCATAAATAAAACAAATACTGTAACAAAGTTTTAAATTGTTTTTGCCGTTAATATGTTGGGTTGATTTGTTTAAAAGGCATATCATATTTATTTATTTTAATGATGGAAACAGAACTCGCTGCCTTTTGTGTAAAACAATTTTTTTTATAACTACCTACTATTTAAGTGTAACCTAATGTTGTGATTTTTGTATGTGCTATTTTTTGTATAAGAATAATCTAACCGTCCCTTGTAACTAACAATAATTTTATAATTTTATAATACTGCTCATTGAATTCACAATACACATATTGTTATCCGTGCACATAATTGTCTTACCTTATATGACACTATGTCATCATTTTAATTTTGTTATCAATCATGTTATCTGTTTCTAATATTACTAACATATCAGGGTGTTATTCTAGCATAAGGTCTACGATGTTATTATGACATTATGGATTAAAGATTATTTATATAATATAGTAAAAAATAATTAGTGATGTAAGTATTTTTTAAATATTATGTTAGTTTAGTGCATGTGTTAGCAAAAATCAAACTGTAGTTTGAATTTAAAACATATAAAAGAAAAAAACTAGATTGCCAGTAACGTACTAACGTCCAACTTGAATGTTTGAGTTCACTCATAAATATTTGTATTTTTTTTTTTTAATTTTTTTCTTTGGTAATAACAATTATTTTATTTATTCATTATTTTCCCCAGAATAATTATTCTAATGCTGTACATGTAAATGATGTTTGTTATATTTTTAATTTTTTAGGATGTATACAGTTTCTAGATTATAATATTTTTAAATTTATTTTTAATTCATCATTCAAACTTTTTAAAATCCTTTTATTAGATAAAAATTGCTGACCCTTGGTGTAGAACATGTGATAACAATTAATTATATGTATGACATATTCTAAATTATTATTGTTAAAAATATTTTTTATTTATGAGGTTGAAATTATCAAAAAATAATTATAATATTTGGTGCTGATTATATAACACTGTATTTTATAAGTTATTGTTGTTTTATATTTAGGTAAAAATTATTATGATATATGTTATGAAACTATTAGAAATATTATTAGAAATGATAGTTTTATTTTTCATATAGATTTTTATTGTATTTATTTATTTATTAATATAATTGACGTTTAGGATGACCAAAAAACATTTGTTGTACACATTAATCATTAATAGTTTTGCAGTATAACATTGGTTATGTTCGGTTAAAATATATATTAATGTATTGTTAGATTCGCATTTTTTCACTCTGAGTGATCAATGATGTGTGTTTCTTGTGTCGTGTGTGACGCGTGACTGCACTTTAATACTGTACTGTGTTTTCTATAGTTTGTAAGCACTAGACACCAGCAGTTCTCAACCTTTTTATATTCGCGTACCACCTACAAAGTTTAAAAAATTTTACGTACCACCTGATCATTTTTTTTACTTATTTATAATATATACGTTTATGTTACGTGTATAGAATTTTATTTTATTAGGAATTACAAAATGATGGGAATCAAGTATTTAATGTACAAAAAAAAATTAAATAAAATATGTACAAACCAAATAATATTTAATGTTAATAATGATTCATTCCAATTTTTTTTTTATAAAGGGAGATTTTCTTCGCGTACCATCTATGAGCTTTCCGTGTACCACTAGTGGTACGCGTACCATAGGTTGAGAAACGCTGCACTAAACTAAATAAATTTAATCAAAAAAATATTTTCTTTTCAATCAGACACTTAATATTTTTATTTTTAAGATATTTTTTAGGAATTTTATTCTTTTAATGAATGTTAAATGAACATTACAGTAAATTTATAGGAATGTTAAGTGCATTTTAACTGCATAGATTAAGATTTGATATTACTAAGGCCAAAAATTATATGCCCTAAAAATCTATAATATATGAATGTAGTTATACGATAAAAATAACCAAAATATGCTCTAAAAAAAAATAATGTTATGGTAAAAATGATTAAATTATTACATTTTTCTTTTGTATTTTACTATAATGCAATTATTGCTAACGATTTACAAAAATGTGTGGATTTAAAAATATTAAAAATTAAATAATTAAAGTAATAATTAATGAATAATGAGTTAAACAAAAACTTTTAATTTTTACTTGATCTTATTGCATTGAGCAATTAATGATTTGGATAAGTTTTCAAACAGTATTGAGCGTTGATTGCCTAGGTATTAACAAATTTTTGTAGTGAGAAAAAGAATGATCTACATCAATGGATGTAATAGGAGTCTATTAATAATACAACAGATCATTACTTGTATAATCTTCTGGGATACCTCTTAATGTGGATACATCACTGGATAATACTTTAGAAATGTTCGTAAGAATATGAAGACCATTATTTTTTTTTAAATCATATATATTTTGTTAATATCTGTGCCATTTGTACCCCTAACTTCACATATTTTGTTTCACACTGTTTCTATATCAGTTTAATTGAGTCTTAAATATGCAAAATAATATTTTGTGTACAGCATCTTTAGGTTATGAAACAAATTTTGGTATAAACTAGCTATTTTTTTTTTTTTTGACTAACAAACCAACCAATAAAAATATGCAAATGTATACAAGTGTTGGCCTTAGATATTACAATAAAGTAATAATCATATTAATAACATATTATAATACTTTAAATAAGTGGAATTAAATAAATAAAATTGATTAATTAATTTACCATAAAAATGAATAAGTTTTCAACTAGTTATTATTGGCTTGTTTTTTTTGTATAATATCATTACTCATAAGTTAATTTTTCACTAAAAATGTAATAAATATTACCATTTTTTAATGCTGTATATTAAACTTGTTGTATTGAATTTAAAGGGAAACAGAAAATGTTTAAGATACTGAGTTTTATTACAAATTTAAAATAATTTAAATAGGTAGTGAAATTACTAATACCAATGATAAAGTACAATGTTTAACACATTAAAATTTATATTAGGAAGGTACATATTTTTTGCGCTTCTAAATCTACTAAATACTATCGGGTGTTTGAAATAATAATTTTGACGTACTTTGAGATAGGAACGTTGAAAATAATAAAATCTATGTTTGAAATTCTGAAATCTGAACCAATTGATTAAACAATTTTTATATGCGTATGTATATACAATAATTAAGCTTATATTTGTCATATTTGAGGGTGGTTATAGACAGCATATTGGATCTAGTTAGTACTTTAGAAAGAAAAAAAAATTCTCAGTATTTTTTTAAAATGAAATTTGTTTTTATAGTCTAACTCTAAGATTAATAACTATAGATAGATACTTGAAATATTCACCAAATGTTTATATAATCATTTTTCATTCATATAATATAATAATTATAATAATAAAAAAATATATTTATTCTTTTTGAGCTACTTATGGATATTTAACATTTTCCATTTTAATAATTCAAGGTAATTCAACGAGAATGTTATTGATGAGTAAAAATATTTGAAAACTTAATAGTTACAAGATTATTTATAATTTTTTAACCTATGTATATCATATAAAACAAATTCTTCCTGAAAGTAAAGTAAATATTTTTTATAAGCATTTAAAGTTAAATTTTTTACAATAGGTAAACAGAATAAATTAATTATTTCTTCTCAAACGATTTTTTAAATTTTGTTGTAATTTAAAAAACAATGATACCTAACTGTTGATAATTAAAATTTTAATAAAAAATCTTAAATACCTAACCTATGTAATAGCATCATTTTTTTTTCAATGGACATTTTAAGTTTCAACTTGAATGAAATTACATACCTATTTAATAAAATATAATTAATAATGATAAATATTTATTATTTTATTATAGTTAATAAAAATATTCATGGGTATATAATTATGTATAACTTTTACGTATATACGTATATTGTTATAATATTATTCATTAATAACCACAGTTCTAACCCCGGGTAGTCCATATTTTCTGTTGTGTGATAAAATCTGTTAGAAATACACCATAATTCAAAATTTTTAAATTGATTTTTTTATATGTTATTTAAATTAATACAAAAGCATATAGCAATATAGGTATATATTTTATTTATGATAGAAGTTTAAAATTGAACTTTATTGGATTTAGATACTAGTACAAAAAAAATTTGTTTAAGGAACTTCATAGGTACTTCATATTTACATATCTTTACAATTTTTCACCACTATTTATATTACCTAATAATTATCACATACATAAAAATGTCAACATATTTAAATTAATTTTAAGCTATTTAGGTATATTAGTATATTACTAACTTATTTACATTATTCTACAATTCTTTGATATACATGTATAACACTTAGTCACATTATATTAAATAGCTTATTTATTACTAATATATTATGATAAATACCTTAGCTATATATACAATTTATTCTTAGAAACAATTAGTTTAACCTATCGTATTAGATACCTACTAATAATAATATATGATTATGTAGCAACACGCATAATTCATTGGCGTAACTAGACCTTAAAGTTAGGGTGGCTCCAGTCCTAGTATTTTTCGAATAAGTAAATAAAATTGGCTATGAATTTAACATCAACGTCACCAAAACTCCCCACGAACATGTTACATTAATTATTAATTTTATATTTTATAATTTTATTGTATGTATGTGATGCAAGGCCGTATCTAAGGGGGGTTCATGAGACCCCCCCACCACGAAATTTTTAAAAGTAGAAATATTTTAATGGTAAACATAGTTTATTGACTAAACATTTTCAACATTTATGTTTTAAAAAATGTTGGACCCCCCCCCCCCCCGAATTTTTTTCAATCACAGTCTTGATGTGATGTGTATATACAAACCATTAATCAATGGTATTAAGCTAAATATAAATGATTAAATTATCTCATTTTAGTTACAAATTCAAGTTTAATTTGCTTAAAATATAACTGAAAGTTATAGAGTTTATACAATTATAATAATTAATGCACTATTAGCAATACAATTAAAGCCTTTATTTAATAAATCTCTTTTGGTAACTATGATGAATAACGATTAAGAAATATAGATGATCTTATATTATATTTGTATTTATTCGAAGAATAAATAATTGCTCTAATGTTGGAAATGTATTTTTAAAAGATGCGGAATCTGTTGAAACAGAAAGTGTTAAACATAACATTTTATATTAAATATATATTAATATATATTAAATTTATAATAATGGCTTTTGGGAACAATAAATAACTAATCAGTTTTATATTGTTACTACTTAAATATCTATTTAAAATAAGAACTATATTATTATAAAGAAACGTTAGTTTTTTTTTTATTATTATTCTAATGATAATTATCTTTTTAAAAACATAATTAACTTAACAATATAATAGCATTGTTTTAATATAATAGATAATTGAGCATTTTGTTACCTATACTTTTTTTCTGTTTTAGTAAATCTATAACATTGTGTTAAATTTGTCTATGTCTGTACACTCTGTTCAGTTATAGGTACATCAATGTATGGCAATGGCATTTATTATTTTTGTAACCAAATTAAAGAATTATTAATAATCAATATTACGATATTATACATGAATTATGTTATTAGAGAGTTAAAACATCGAAGACAACAATTTTTCTATCTTCCACCATATTATCAGTTATAGGGTCTACCTTGATAGCTAATAAATAATAATAGAAAATCTGACTAGCATTAGTATATACCTACTTTAATTTAGCTTTAATTTTATGTTATTTTATTTCACTTTTAATATCCAAGTTCTAACAGAGAATGCAAAATGCTTGTTTATATAATGCTATTCCTATTTGTCTCCACAGTCCACGTGATACAAACATGATTTTTTAAATTGTAAAATTTAAATAAGACTCATAAACAAAATTTGCACTTCTCTCAAAGTAAATACCTAATGACTTTTCTCTATTCGTTAATTAAATATGCCAATTTATATTTATTTATGAAATTATTTACATATCAAACTATAGGTCACGTGACAGTTCAAAGATTTCAAAGAGAATTTGATCTTGAAATAAAATACTGCACCATTCTTGTTTAATGGCTACACCATCGCTGTTGAAAAGTATACTGACATGTGGAACTTACTCGATGTCTAGATATAGGTAAGGCCAAATTAAATTATTTTGCTGAAGCACTCCTTGTAGCAGTTGTAGCCACTTATTTGAGGCTATAGGCATAACTAGGATAGGGGGTTCGGGTGGGCTTCAGCCCCCCCCCTTAGAATTTTTGGGTAAATGTATGTGCTTAATATAAACATTATAAATATATTAGTATTAACTTTATTTTTTCCTACAATATAACAAAATATAATGTTTCATATAATCGAATAATCATTCAAATCAGTTGTAAACACCAGTAGAAACAATAAATAATAATCAAATTAAAAATAATTTGCTATAAAATATTTTTAGGAATTTAGCCCCATCCCCTAACTTGGAGGACTAGTTACGCCTATGTCTCAGACTAAAATATTCAAGATGTATTTTTTGGAAAAATCTTATAAAAAAAACTATACTAAATAAACTAATATAATTTCGGGATCACGAGTACTAGCAATGGTCTTTAGTTACCTAACGGTATAAACTATATAATAACAAGAGGAAGGTCGAACTATTCAATGTTCGAAAAATCGAACCAAATATCTAGAGTTAAAAAATCTGAACTGAACTCGAACAAAAAGATTGTTATTTTATGAATTCCAAAATAGTTTGGAAACAATCAAAACAAAGTACAAACTAAAGTAAAAAAAAAAAGAGCTAATAAGTGGGTATCGCTCTGCTGTAAAGTAGAGATGGAGAGTAGGTCACTGGTCAGTGGTCACTATAATGGATGTGTTAAATTTAAATGCAATGACGGGTATCATATTGTATACGAAAAACAATTCTGAATAGAAATTGTTTGTTAGTCTATGATAATTAGTAGGATATATTATATTATTACTAAATATTACCTATATTTAAATAAATTGTAATTATATATTGTTATTTTACGCGATTTAGATTAATTATATTTCATACGATCACACATTTTTTTCTATATTGACGCTGGAATTTTTTTTTTAAGTTACCTGAAGGAAAACGTATGGCTAACTTTGTATTGGGTTTTTTAACCTTAGGTATAAATCACAAAAATTTTATGAATTTTCAACTTCAAAATTCCTTGCAAATTTTCGCAATTTTGATATATTTTGTAAACATATTTTGAACTATAATGCTTATAACCAAAATTGTAACTAACGATTTTTGATTTTTTTTTTTTACTACAATAAGTACAAGTTATAATAAATCTTGTATTAAATTTTAAAAATTTTATGGAAAGCCGAATTTTTTTTATAGGCATTTCAAGAAAAAAAATTTAAAAAAATCGAAAATTTCAATGGTTTATAAATAGTTTTAAAAAATTCTAAATATGTTGAAAATTTAATCGTAAATAGATAACGCTAATATAAACATTTGGTGAAAATTTCAAGTATTTATAATGATCCGTTTTTGAGTTACAGCAAAATCAAAAAATCGATTTTGTCGAAAAGTGGTTATGCGTGAAAATTCCCGTTTATAAAATATATCACATATTATTAATGTCTTAATAGCAATATTATTTCATGTGTTATTGTATTACTAAATGACTGACTGACTTACATAGTTACATATAATGATTTTAACTTTGTATGTTTACAAAATTGACGTTCGTAACTTAATATATATAGGCTTATAGCATAATATAGTCTATAGCTAGGTATCTACGTTAAAATAAATGTTCGGTTCGAGACCATATTTTTGTGTAGAATTCTAATTAGTAACTGCACAAACAATATTTTCCCCACTCTTCTGGATTTTAGTAAAGAATTAAACTGACAACAAATATCGCCCATGATACAACAAAGTAACAATTTTCACTACACAATTACATTTTCACTGCATAAAAACAAAACGCGCCTCACCACAAACTAAAAAAAAGCCTGTTAAACAGTAACAATTACTTATAGATAGACGAGCAATCACACATATCGTATAATAATGAAAATCTTCAGACGAACTTACCAAACTAGACAAACAGAAAGTTGGCTATTTTTCATAAGTTAGACGACCGTGTAATCTATATAATATAGTCTAAAAGTCTACACAATGTGTGACTGCTGTCTCCACTCTGCAGTAATTTTCATTCGAACGGTCTGTGGCCCTGTGAGGTACATTTTTAGGAACATAATTACAGGTTTTAGCGAACGTGGAGAAGTGTTCATGGATAGTCTAACGCAAACGCATCACAGATAAACTTGAATCGCTCGATTTTCCATAATTTACCATCAATAGGACGACGACTTTTCCAGTCTGTATATACATTACATTACACATTGATGATTTTGTATCTATTATCTTTTGGTCAATCAAATGATCTTTCGATCAATCGAAATCACAATTTTAATTTTACTATAATATTAACTATTAAAGCTGTAAATCAAAAATGGCCAACCAACAGACTATATTATACCTTAGATAGTTGTACGGCCCCCGAAATTTATCACTCTTTTACAAAATATGTTTATTTTTTATTGGGTCCGAATCCAATAAAGGAATAATATATTTTGTAATTTTGTTTGTGGTCTGTGGGATAATAATGCATTTCCAAAGTGGCCCGCAGATCATTTGGGTTGGTCACCCTTGCTTTAGATGATGCGCAACACTGCCCACTGGTGATCGTCACTGCAGGTCAAACACCGAAGACAGCTGACGAGCTTAACGCCAGGAGAGTGGAGACCGTTTTGTTTCGTTCGAACCGCTGAAGCATCAAGTAGTTGCAGAGGCAGTGCCGTTCATCTATCATAAACCCGAGTTAGAAACAGTAAAATGCCTTTAACTGCTACTATGGCATATTATGTCCTCCTGATACTGTCTATACTGAACAGTAAGTTTTCCGTTTAAAACATGATCGTCACTCAAAAACGATTTTTTGATATTCCTATTATTGTATTATATCTGTTTTAGCTATTGTCGATGTTAATACAAATATTATAACCAATAAACGTTTCAAAACTAAAACTTCTACCGTACCGTCGGAAGAAAGTACAACTGAATATATTTACTTTTGGACTCAGACAATAATAACAATGGATACCACAAAAGCCGAGAATAATTCCCGCCTCGATATATCCAACGACGAAGAAGGTAAGTAAAATCTGATAAATTATTAATAATAAAAAGATTAGCTGTTACCCGTTAAACTTTTGATTATCATTAGGTATGTATTAGCACTTGATTTTTTTTTTTTGGTGGGGGCGTGGCGAGGAAGTAAATAATTTTGAATTCAATTTTTTTTTACGTGATTAATATAAAAAACTTTTATACTTATTAATTATTATATTTAAAATATCGGGGGATCTCTCCCCCCTTGGATAGTACTGTATAAGGTCTATCAGACTTCTCTATAATACATTTATATTACTAATTAGTAATTACTATTAATATTAATAATTTATTTTTTAATTAATAATATGGTAATTTGAACTATTTTTACTAAAAACAAATTATATAGGTATATTATAATATTATATCATAGTTATTTTATTTTATTATTTCATATACGCACTTAAGAGGCTAAAACATTATCTGTTATTTACTTATTATAATAACCAATACAAATGTATTGTAGAATGATGTGAGTACTCAGAGTACTGAATAGGTTCCATTTTATGTAGTGAATAATAATATATAATAATACATAAAGATAAAAAGTCTTAAATTCCTACACCTACACCCTACGTACAATAATTTTTAATTACAACAGAACAACTAAAATTGCTATTTATTATTAAATATTTATCATCATCGAACTTTAAAATTTAATTGCATATAAAAATATCATGCATTTGAATTTTAATATTTTTCGTAAATAATTTACTATAAAGTTGTTGAATTTTGATAAAAATGTTAAAAAATTTAAGCATTTTTACACAAAAACAAAAAATTGTTTCAAGTATAAAGCGAAAAATAGATTTTATTGAAAACTGCAGGATGTACTCAAAAATTTATGTTTACCTATATTTTTTGTAGAGAATTTAAAGACAAGACTTGGAATTTACTTTTTATACCCTCCATCACACCAATTAGAACCAATATTTACCACTATCATGCAGAAAGTACACACAAAGTTAAAAGTTGAACCATTTTTATTGCTCCAAAAGTTAATGACAGACAAAAAAATACTCTTCATTTTAAAACCAATTTCTCTGCTCAACATTTAAAAATGCGTATTTATAAGGAAATAATTCATAAAAAAATTGAGTAATAAAACAACTATATAATATTATAAGGCATGTAAGATGTACCTATAAAAGAGTATGACGCATAATAGGTACGTAATTTATAATACAAGGAATCTTAAAGATATGTATAAAATGTTCTTTGGTTGAATGTTGGCCTTGGGGTGAGATAACTGATTATTGATGAGACGTGAATACTCGATGACGCCACTGTTAAAAGTTGGAGTAAATTATATTAAAATAGGTGGCTTAATAATATTGTATCTCAATGAATTCAGAATTTAAAATGTTTTAATATTTTTTTTTTTGTGAAAAATATTTAAGATCTTGTTTTGAGCTAAAGATACAATTTTAGTTTGGAAACATCAACCAATGCATTAGTCATCGTTATTATTTAACAACGCATTAAAACGATCACGGCATCTCTTCGATGTCCGCGAGAGTGTAATCAACAACCGGTCTGACCGGCAGTCATCGCGAGCAACTTTGCTTGACTACCGTCAGTACAACAACGACTGATATAAACTGTATAAAGTATAATACATTAAAAAAATAAGATCTCTGTGACGATATTCTTTTTAATACTCGTCGACCGTTGAACTTTTGACTCTGTACCTACACTCGCGTATATTTTACTAAACTATTTTATAGCGATGAACCAAATTAAGTCCAATATACGAGTAGTAATACTCTTGTATTAATATATTATGACTTGTTTACATTTTTTCCCACAGTCACCACAACATGTTTTACGGGAAATATTTCGATTAAAAAATCAAAATGTATATACAACTACGTAACATTCCAAAGAAATAGCCATCCACACAAAAAATATTCATCGTATATAAAACGTATAATTTTTTTTTCAAACTACTTTTTTTCTCATTCCTCCCAATCGTATTCTATTTTAATTTGAATATTGATCTCAGTTTTATATAAAAATATAAAAACAATTATGTTTACCTGAATATTGTACATTAAATAAAAAACCGTGCTAATTGAATAGTATAAATTCTATAGATCATCATAAGATTTCCAAATAACGAGAATAGAAATCACTTCATGAATATTTATTTTAATGATTGTAATGATTTTATAATACAAAAATTAACAATACATCAATATTTAATTAGGTATTAATTATTAAGATATATGTTTCTATTTTAGTGACGCGCAGTCCGTCAGATTTCGATGGTTTGACATTTATTCCTTCTTGGTATACGCTTCCGGTCAAAAATTACGTATCTAATATATCTAACACATTATCAGAAGAAAAGAGCACTTTTGTAAATCCTTCGACGATAATGTTGACAACAACTGATTCCGTTGATATCGAAAACGGTCCTTATAATATGTCCAACAGAGAAGAAGGCAAGTCGTTTACATATATATCTACCTAAAATCTACATAATACTAAATATTTTTTGTTAAGAGGACGTTATACCCGTACCGTATGTGTTGTCTCTGTTTTAATAATGTAAATCATATTAAATTTGCATTCAGCAGAACATATTATGTGTCATGTGATGTTAGCTTTAATATTAGAGTAAATTTACCTATTATAAAATCTAAAGGTAAGAATATTATCTAAAAAATGTCATATGATTTTATTGATATTATTATTTTAAAGTGAGTTATAGCTATGTAAAATATTACAACTTTAAAACATTCATAACTCACTTTGAAATGATAATATCAATAAAAGCATATGAAATTTTTTAGATAATATTCTTACCTTTACATTTGATAATAGGTAAATTTACTCTAATATTAAAGCTAACATCACTAAATGTGATCTGCTTAACGAAAATTTGCTATGATCTACATTAGTAAGACAGAAACAACACAATGCGGGTGTAACGTCCTCTTAAAATAAAATCATACCAACTACTAATTGGACAGTATACTCGTAGGTACAGAACAATAAATATATATATTATGTTTTTCTGTTTTAGTGACGCACAGTCCATCAGACTTTGATGGTTTGACATTTATTCCATCTTGGTTTACGCTTCCGGTCAAAAATTACATATTCAATACCTCTAGCTCACTATCGGAAGAAAAAAGCACTAATGTAAACCCTTCGACGATGATGTTGACTACAACCGATTCCACTGATGTCGAAAATAATCTTCACAATATATTAAAGAAGGAAGAAGGTTAGTTGTACCTTATTCTTCAGAGTGTTCAGACATATTATTTTATAAACACTACTGCTGTTAAAATCATGACTACATGCAGTGAAAGCAATTAAAAACACTAAATTATCTAATGATCTACCTTTTTTTTACCATTTTCTTATTATATTTTTTTCTAGTTTTTTTTATTTTTATTTTTATTTTTATTTTTTTTTTTTGATGATCTAGCAGCAAAGGTATTATACTTATTATGATAAGTATATTGACTCAAGCGTGCAGAATTAAAATCATTTCGCGTTTTAATAATTTAATAAATAGCTGATATAATGTTATATAATTTCTGTTTAAGTAAACTAATGCACATCAGTCCATCAAAATATGGTAATTTGTCATTTATTATTTCTTGGTTCTGCTTTCAGTAAAAACACATAAAATCAGCAATACATCTATAAGCACACCTTTAGAAAAGAATAGCACCGATATTGATTATTCAATAACAACAATATCAAAATCAAATTCGGTTGAAGTCGGTAATAATAATGCTACTCTCGCTGCGCTCAAAAACATAGAAGGTAAGTTATTCTTTGATCTGATATATTTTTTTTTTTTTTAATTTTTGAACTTTCAACTAGCAGGTACTATTATAGTTCGACAATTACAATAGTATACAATACAATTAGGATTAATTTGACATGATAAAGATAATTGATTAATACAAGTAATGATATTATGTATTATATTATCTAAACATTATGTACTGAAATGTTGTGGAATGATCCCTATTTAACTATTTCTGTGTGAACATATTGTTTTGCATAAATCACAAAATAAAACTATTGAGAGTTGATTTTATTTTAAATATGTGATGTAAATATTACTGAAAAATCGTATATTCTACCGTACCTACTTTGGTTCGACTGATATAAAATGTAAACAGTTTAAACTAAGTGTCTAAGGGTTGTAGGTACCTATAAATATAATTTAATATCTGTCTGCGGTACAATAAACTCTATATATAAATAGAAGATATTTTAATTTCATATCAAAAAATATGTTTTTCTTTTTAAAAAACAGTATTGTAGATGGTAGGTACTCCTAATTTCCTGGTCATTAACGATTCTGTAGGTTGCTTATTACGTCTTATTCCGGTTCTAAAAGACAAATACCGTACATATCTTACACTTATTTATGGAGCACTTAAATACACGTATACCGAGATGTATCATGTATATGTGTTTAATGTTATATTTCTTCAGTATTAATACAAAGTTCATCTACATCTAACCATTTTTTATTACTTCACTAAATGTATGATTACAATTATCTTTCAAGCCGCATCAAATATGTCAATGTGTGTGCCTAAGCGTTCCATTGTAATAATACTATACCAGGTCGCAGTAAAGTGAAATACATATAGGTATCTATTAAAGACCTGCATGGGCCGGGCTTACCCGGACCGGCCCGGAATTGGCCCGGCCCGGACGGACTTTGGGCCGGGCCGGATTTCTATAAAATGCAAGACGGGCCAGGCCGGATCTTCAATTAGCACAAAAATTACGGACCGGGCGGGCCGGACTCTTCTTAAATAAAATCCGGGCCGGGCTGGACTATTTTTTGGACAAAAGTTACGGACCGGGCCGGGCCGGACTCTTCTTAAATAAAATCCGGACCGGGCCGGACTATTTTTTGGACAAAAGTTACAGGCCAACAAAAAAAACATTACGGTATCAAAAATAAATTATAGACACGTACAAGTGCAGTATGACTTGCTTTCTTTTTTTTTATTCCATGAATACACTTTTACTTCCAGTTTTGATGTTTTTAAAAAATACTGACCAAATAATATGGCTGGCTTGCTCCCCAAATACTATTCGCGGGCCGGGATTTTTAAAGATTTTACCGGGCCGGGCTTACTCGTCAAAAAATATGCGCGGGCCGGGCCGGGCTTTCTAAAAATGTTACCTGGCCGGGTCGGGCCGGGCTTACACGCCTTAAAATATGCGCGGGCCGGGCCGGGCTTTCTAAAAATGTTACCGGGCCGGGTCCGGCCGGGCTTACACGCCTTAAAATATTCGCGGGCCGGGCCGGGCTTTCTAAAAATGTTACTGGGCCGGGTCGGGCCGGGCTTACTCGCCTAAAACTATTCGCGGGCCGGGCCGGGCTTTCTAAAAATGTTACAGGGCCGGACCGGGCTGTAAAGTATCGGCCCGTGCAGACCTCTAGTATCTATACACTGGCTATACAGTTCTACAGTATTTATATTTTATTTTAGTAGATATACTTACACATTAAATTATTGTACTCAGTATGACTTATAAAAATACCTTGTCCAATTTAACATTAAATTCAGTAGGTATTCTCTCACTGTTTGGTATTACAGCGTGGATTCCGCCTAATGTGGGCACCGGTTAAAATGGGTAAAATGGTCTGATCCCAAATCCAATACAAATAATTAATATAATTAATATTGGTTTTTATGGACAACCGCTTAATGTGGGCAAACAAGGCTGATCCCACCATGCCCACATTAAGCGGAATCCACTGTATAAGTAGGTATTATAATATTATATGTCATCGCATATACGCTATACGCGTCATGTGAGATATTTACGAAGTTTTAAAGTTACGATTACTACGTAACAATAATATAAATTGGTACTATACTACTACTCCGCTTATTCTTTTTTTTTCATAATAAATACATTTATATCTTATATTAGATACTACTAAAAATTCTTGCTGAAGCTGAAAGCAATAATTAATATATCATTATAATCTACATAATATTATATAAAACTACACTGCTTTTAGAACCCAAGTGCAATTCGACCTTAATCAAATTGTGCACTGATTTTCATATTTTTAGTTATATTTTATAACACTTGCCTGCTCCATATGATATAAACTATAAAGCCTTTGTTGTGAGAATTCATAATTAGGGTTTAAAATGTCAAAAAATATTTTATTTTAATTAAAAATAATAAAAAAACTATATTTCTAAAAATCACGTCAAATTGCAAGTGAACATTTTTAAAAGTTGGTTTATTGTATACGGAACAAAGAAAATAGGTATAATAATAATAACCAATAAAGATCCAAATTAATAAGTGGTAAAGACTAGGGCTGGGAAGTTAATGTAGTTGCAGTAGTTAGCTAAACATTTTTTTCTAGACACTAGGTACGTAAAAAATATCATAAATGTACAGTGCATATTTTTGCATATTTAGTATCAATATTTTCTGTGTGTTATCAATTTATTATTTCTAACCATCTATAACCAAACACATTTAAAAGAAGAAAAAATATTTTTCAATAATTCATTGAAATATTTCAAATTTAGAACCCTATATTCATAATATTATTAATATTTACTGTTCAATACGTACCAATAATAGGTCATGTTTCAATAAATGCTTATCGCATTGACATTTGACAATAACATAATAAAGGTTCGTCATCATTCGACATTTGTAACATAAACAAACTACATTAACTTGAATTTTAGTAATTTAATACAATACAATAAAAAATATTGTTTATTTTTTGTGTACCTACAGTGTTTCTTTTTCACGTATAGGTAAGTACCTTAAGTACAGCCAGTACAGTGGAACATAAGGATTTCTATTTAACAAATTTATATTAAACTAAATATTTTATAGAGCTACGAAATTTTCATTCAAAACGAAAAAATATCTATTTAATGAATTTATTTTGTATTATTTTGTTACAATAAATTTAAAAACTATTGTTATTTGTAAATTACACACTTGTTAATTATATAAATTAGAGTATGCACACAATCTTACGTAATCATAAATTCATATTTTAAAATAGTATTTTGTATTATCTTAGATAGTTAGATTATTGTTATTGGTGTACCTATAACGTCCTAGCAGACAATAATATACTTATTAATAATACAATTGTTTTATTTAATATAAATTTGTTGTTGCCGGTTTGTCGTCGCCGTTCGTTTATCATTAGTTTGAGTAACGTGTTTTGTCCCTTTTAGTAGAACGATTGCGTACAATTTCTCTATCTAGGGCCTAGACCTCAAAAACATTATGATTACGTACGAAAATTAGTGCAACGTTACCATAGGTGCAATTTCAATAAAAAGAATAATTGGGGTGCTAATACCCTATAAGCGCCCCCCTATTTGCGCCTATGAACGTTACCAACATATTTTACTACTAAATTGTATTTTATTTATAATAATAATAATAATAATATAATTTAAAAAAAACCATTAAAGGTAGCCAATTAAAAAAAATATAATATGTGTATATATATAAGTAGGTATAGGTATAATAAAAAATATTGCTTAACATTCTCATAACACAATAAAATATATAATATTATGTTTTTCTGATTTTAGTGGTGCATAATTTATCGGCCGTCAGTGATTCGAATATTAATTCTCCTCTGTACACACGTATTGTCAAAAAAAACATAAACAGCACTTTTGATAAATCATTAACAAAAAGCAATGTTCGTGTATACCCTTTGAAGGTTATTTTGACGACCACGACCGATTCTACTGATACAGAAAAACTTCCTTATAATATTTCAAACTATAAAGATGGTCAGTGCAAGGCATATTGTCATTTAAATATTAATACTCTTGGATATATAATTAATTAATTATTTATTTCATAAAAAAAGTATGTGGGAGGCAACTTATGCCAATGACTAGAATAGTTGGAGGTGATAAAGTTTCTTTTGGTGAGTGGCCGTGGCAGGTAAATATATTTACAGACATACCAATACTTATTAAAAAAGAAAAATTGTTTTTTCATTTAAGATTTCATTAAGACATAAAAAAAAGTTTATACACAAATGCGGGGCGGTGTTATTCAATGAAAACTGGGCTATAACTACTGCTCATTGTGTTAAAAAGTAAATATTATATTAAATAGTCTTATCGATTACATTATGTTATTTAATATACCTACACCATATTATTTGTATATGTTACGCCGAATTTATGAAATTGTCGATTTCATGAAATCAGCAACGTTGTCGCCGAATACGTGAAATCGGCAAGACCTTTCTTAAAAAAATTATAAAACATAATTTAATTTAAATAAATGTATAAAACGCTGGAAATATAATAAAATCAAATTTTAATAATAAATATTATATGTATATAAAAATAAAAAAAAGGCAAGACTTCTTAAAAAAATAAAAGCATAATTTAAATAAAATATGTGTAAGACACCAGAAATATAATAAAATAATAAATACATTTTAATGTGTAAAAAAAGTGAATAAAAAAATCATTGTATTATATTTAAGCATTTTGACAAGCATGGGTGGATAGGCCATTTTTGGCCTACCGGGAAATTTTAAAAAGGGGCCCTCACATGAAAAAAAGTCTAAAAAGGGGCCCCCACAAAAAAAAGTCTAAAAAGGGACTCATTACTGAAATACGAAGGGGGCCCACCGGGAAATGCCCGGTTTCCCGATAGGCATATCCGCCCATGTTGACAAGTTGGCCTGGGTGGCACGCCGAATTACACATCATATTATTTTTTTTACATATGCACTTTTTAGATGTGCAATTCGTACGACAAGTACAACGTCGATAGCCTAGTCCGGTCCCAACTGACCCTAATCTAACAAGTTCCCGTAATGAATATTCATTTTTAATCATTCACGCGTATAATTATTGTTTATTATTTATGATCCACTATTTGTAATTATGTCATAATAATATGTTACCGAATTCATGCAATCGGCAGAAAAAAGTCTGCTTATTTCATGAAATTGGCAAACAAAATTTGCTGATTTCACGTATTCGGCGACAACGTTACTGATTTCATGAATTCGGCGTAACATATATATTTACTTAATATTTATTCATGTGCATTTAGGAGGGAACGATTCAACGATGGTCCCGGAGATGACACTTTTTATAAGAATTTATTATTATTTGTATTTATAATATATTAATAATTAATTTAAAAAATTAATTTTAATAAAACTATTATTCGTAAAAGAATCCAAAAATCCGAGATTATTTTATAGATTATCAAAAAAATACATTTTTTCAATTTACACCTGTATTGAACTGAATTAATTTACACTTAATTATTTCTATACATTTTAAGTTACGAAGTGTATTAAAGTAGATATAATTAATTAAATTATTCTTATTTATTATTTTAGTTTAGATTCCAGTGGCGGTTTTGGTTGTATTTTTTTAGTGAGGCGAATCATGTATACCTCCCCCCATATCATAACAAAAATTAAACAGTACGAATGGAATTTAAAAATATAAAAATAGTTATAATATAATTTTAATTATATATATATATATATATTTATATATAATGACATTTACAACAATTGATTGTTTATTTTTTTGTTGAACGTGCCGCAGTGCCCTTAGCCGTGGCTGCGGGCTGACTATAATAGTAAATCTATTTTCAGTTCGTAGAGGCGATGACAAAATGTGCCTCACTATGATTATTGCGCATGCGTAATTCTACTTAATTTACCAGTCGTGTGCATTCGCGTACATACGCATGTGTGTGTAATTTGTGTACACAAGTACAAAATCAGAGGCGACGTAAAACGTTGCCTCTCTGACGTCATTGGAAATACGCTGAAATACCGGCGTCCGTTTACGACGTTTACGTACTAATTATTTCGTGCATTTCTTATCGGTTTCTCGATATTTTTGATAATATACACGGAATGATAGGTACAATAAAATAATAAATAATAATTCAAATTAAAGTGAAACAAAGCAGCATTTTTTCTCAAATAAAATCATAAATACGTTAAAAATTATAGCAAAATATGTGCTATTAGTGAACCAAGAAGTTCACATTTTGAGTATTATTTACTACATAATTTTAGGTGAGGCGCCGCCTCACTTGCCTCACCCCCAAAACCGCCACTGTTAGATTCTGAGCTAATGGTATATGAACATGATAAACCTTTTTACAATAAAATATTTAATTTTAATTTTAATTTTTCCCTCTTTTGCATTTGAAAAAATGTTTCTATTTTCAATTTTGAGAGCGATTATTTCTGATAAAGAATATAATTCAGTTGATTTTTTTTAGGAAGAGTGGGATAAAAATGATATAACAATAATGAGTTCTTTTAAAAACTAAAAAACGAAAAATAATTACAAAACACAATTTTTCCAAGAATTTTCTTTTCTTTTTTGTCATAATAAAAATCGTAAAAAATAAATTGTAAATACATAACAGAAAAATTTATTTTTCTCTTCCCATAACACTTCTCTGTATGGATAACAAAAAATATAGAATATAATCATCAGTTAGAGCGCAAATGTCCATACTTATATCAGTTATCTATACCTTATAGCTTAGTTTTTTAAAAAAAAATTGTATTTTTATTAATATACATTCACGGCAATAATGGTCATTGGAGTATTAGTATTATCTACTTATAATATATTATATATTTTTTAGCGTTCCAGTGACTGATTTACACCTTGTACTCGGCAAATACGATTTTTCAGCAAAAGATGAACCTGACGTATCTAGGACATTGCAAACAGTAATTATACATCCAAAGTTTAAACCAAATGAAATGAACTACGACTTGGCGCTGTTACAATTTGACAAACCTGTCAAATTTCAACCGAACATTTTACCAGTTTGCATTCCAGAAGACGACTTAAATTTTGTAGGATTTTCTGCTCGTGTCACTGGTTGGGGATCTTTGTACTACGGTAAAAATTGTATTAATAATATTACATATTATATAAAACCAATATGTCATAATAAATTATATAACAAGCAGTGACGTATTTAAGAATTTTAGGATAAGGGCAACACATATTTTATCCCCCCCCAGTAAAAAAAACTAAAAAACTTCTACGCCGCGCAGTGGTGCAGAAACTGTTAATACCATACAACACCATGTTATATAAATACTTTAGTATTTTGTGCCTCTATGGTACACATTTGCTGTGAAAAATATTAATGATTGACGTCAGTACTCAGTATGTAAAGTAAGAAATACAAATTTGCCGCCCCTCTAAATCATTAAGAATTTACCGCTCTGGGCAACGGGACCCAAAGCCCCTATCTAAATACGCCCCTGATAACAAGTAGAACCTTGATTATCCGAACTTTCGTTACACAAACCACGAATCTATATATCCATAGGCGAAGATCAGGGGAAAGGGGGGGGGGGGTAACGGGGCCTTAGCCCCCCCTAAAAAAATAATAATTTGAAGTTAAAACCCTCCTAAAAATATTAAACAAACAATACCGTAATCTTGTACAGTTTGCAGAATTGTTATCATTATTTTACATTTTTAAATCCACAGTTATATATAGGTGTACCTATAGTACATTACGCATTTACATGCATACTATTTACCAATTTATTATTTACGGTAACATACCGTATATATACAATTAAGAAATTATTGTTGGCGATATTGAAGATATTAAAAAGAATATTTCACCTCAGGTATATAATATACCTATCATATATTATTCGAAAGTACGACAATACGCGTCAATTTATATACCCACATGTATTGACCGGTATATTGATTTTCTCATTTATGTCACAATTAGTATTCTACATACATATAATGTGATCAATTTACCAAAAAAAATATAATATGTAGGTAATCTATAATAATTGCTTATTTTCAAAAATTATGTAATATGCGATAATACCTAATATTTATAATATAAATATATATTATATATATATATTATAATTAGAGTTAGGATGTTGATGTCTTTTGCATTTTTTTCCTTTGATTCTATACAATGCTATCCTAGCTAAAAATTTGATTCATACTATCTTGATGCAAAATATTCTAATTTTATTTTGAATTTTTTTGCATTTTTCGGCATTTTTAGCTATACATGCATTTTTTGTTTTTTAATGTCATTTTTCAACATTTTTAAGTCATTTTTTCATCTTCTAGGTCATTTTTTGTAGTTTTCATACAATGTGGGGTAACTTTAGATTTTAGAGCTAGTGTTAAACCCAAGTTTGGAAACAAATTTAATTTATTTAAAATCTAACTTTGGATTTGAACAAGTAGTAAAAATTATAAATGTATAGGTACTTTTGTTTATTAATGTATTAATATTATAATCTATAATTGATATTTTAAATTACTATTACACCCATTATCAGGCCCATATCTCTAATAAAAATAATTATTTATAAATACATTTTTTTCACATACTTAATTAGTTTTTAAGATAATTTTTTAGGTCATTTTTGCACTTTTAAGACATTTTTGCATTTTTTTTAGGGCATTTTTGTATGTTTTTTAGGTCATCAACATCCTAACTCTAATTATAATATACTCGTATTACTACCTACTACTATGCCTACATATTTAATAAATAAATTTACACGTACAATTTTTAAAAAGTTCCTAGTATCCGAACTTTCACTTATCTTCGAATTGGATTCGACCCTAGTTGTTCGGTTAATCGAAGTTATTAAAACAAATGTATGGTACGAGTACAAATGTTAGATTTGGTTAGGTAACTAATATTTTATTTTACAGGATCCCACTCCTACATTTCACTATTTTCAATCATAAATAATAAAAATTAATTGATTTTATTGTAACTAATTAATTTTCTATTAATTTAAGTATTTATACAAGAACATTTTATAAAAACAATAATAATAATAATTTTAAAAAATTAGTACCTATTTTTTTTTTATTTTACAAATTATGATTTTATTTCAATTTCTCACATGAACTAGCCGAAGGCCTATAAAGATAAATGTCCTTCCTACAACTGGGTAATCTATTAATCTATACATGAATCTTCTGTTATATAATTGTTCACTCCTATAAATTTATATATTACTAATTTGACTTTATATAAACGTATGGTGTTTACAAATCAAATGTTGAAAAAATTGGGTATTAAAACAAGAAATAATGATTTTAGTTATATTTCTGTAATTTTAGAAAAATAAATAAAAACTTGTAACTGTAAATAATATTGTATTAAAATTTTCTATATGCAGTGAATAGTGAATTTGTTATGCAACATTAAATGTAATATATTATTCGTTACGTTTATTTTTGTTTTCTTTTGTAAATTTGGATTTATTTTGTCTTGGATGTTATTTTATACTGCATTACTGCCTTTAACCACAAACCCACATGACCACATGTATACTGTATAGTGTATAATATTTACTAAAATGTTTGATGTTTTCATGATCTTCTTTCTATAGACGGACATTACCCTACCATTCTACAAGAAGTAACAGTTCCAGTGCTCAGTAATTCCGTTTGTGAAACTATGTTCCGTACGGCTGGATACATAAAGAAAATACCGGATACTTTTATCTGCGCGGGTACGAAAAATGGAGGTTTCGACGCGTGTAAAGTAAATACCTATAAACCTATACTATACCATGCAATTTGTTTTGTTCAAACCGATCAATAATATATCCGATGCTTATATAGGGCGACTCGGGTGGGCCCATGGTTGTACAGAGACCCGACAAACGCTGGGTAGTGGCGGGTATCATATCCTGGGGCATGCGATGTGCCGAGCCAAATAGTCCTGGAGTGTACATGAGAGTGTCAAAGTTCAAAGACTGGATCAATCAAATAATATTACAATCGTAATAGACAAGTCGAACGCAACACTTTAGACGATCATACAATTTAGTAGATCTGTTATCAGTTGTACAACAGCTTTTACTATTTTTATCTTTAAGTTCTACCTAACATATTTTTTTCATTTTATATCCAACAATTATATAAATATTATTTATAAGTTATAACATATATGTAGTAGTCAGTAGAAGATTTAGGATACATAAAAGTGGTCTTAACTACTCAAGGTAGATAGGTACCTAGGTACCTAATTTTAAAATAGAGTTTTTAAATATGAGCCATATGAGCCAGTTATAGTATTAATGTGATACATAATTTATTAATCATTTTAATATTTAAGTAGGTATATATATATCATTTTTAAATAAATATTTCAAATTATAAAATACAAGGTTATTAATAAATTGTTTATTTTCCACCTAGAAAATATCTAAATTTACAGCCTCAATATTTTTTAATAAGCAATTTAAAGTCAGATTTTACCAAAATCCTAAAAATTATTTTGCAGTTGGAAATGTATAAAAAAATAGCTATTATACTTATTAGTTATTACATGAAAGTTTTATATAAGGTTCTGTTTAAGTTGAAATTAAATTAATTATAAACAAATCTCGTGAAACCTAGCCAATTATTAAAGTTGGTACATTAGATTATATTTTTTAAATTTATTGTTGTTAGTTGCATTAAAACAATTAATAATATTAATGATTAAGATATTTACCATTAAATATAACTGCATTTCAATTTGTGTTTTTGGTATACAGACTACAATTTAAATATTACTTATAAAAAGAACAAAAATATTGTTGAAATGTATTCAAAATATAATATTGAAAATAATTCAAAAGGTATAAAATACAGTACGATTGAATACATTATACAGTTGAGAATAAACTATAAAATAACTTTATAAACATTTAAAAAATTTGATCATAGTTTTTAAATATAGTTACTAGTTAAATAGTAACTTATTATAATAGGTACACTACAAGTGAAAAGTATTCAATGAACAATAATTTAAGTGTTGTTTAAATCAGTGACTTGGTGAACGATCTTTGTCTAATGCAATTGCTTAGCCTTTGAAATTTTTTTTGAGCTTAAAAATTAAAATTTGTGTTGGTGAATAATTAATTAAAATAATATTTTTTTGTATTAAATTGTTGATGGGCCATGTCCTATAATGAAAATTCTAAATTATCATACATTTTTACTTTTTAAATTATATATTATATTGTAGGTGATATAGTGAGTGGGTCATTATTTAATTATTTTGCTAAAGGTTTGAAATATACTCGCCACACTACTGATAATACTAAACAATTCATCTAGATTCTAGACTATTAAAAAAGCTGATTTTTAATAATCTAACTAGATGAATAATACATACAAATCAATTTCAGTCAAGAATTTTTGTATTATAAAATCTAATGTGTGTAACTGTAAAACGACAAAATTCAAATACCACTAATACACAAACTAACATAATTTACTTGTATTGGATTTCTAACAAATATTTGAATACCATCTATAATAATTACAATATAAAAATAAATTATTAGTATATAATATAATGAAAATATTTAAGATTCAAAATATTAAAGATGTTTACAAAGTTCAGTAAACTTCTTTTCAATATCTATTTGTTGAAGAGTTTCTAAGTGAGTAATTTTACAATTTGTCTACTTACTTGATTTAAATGCATATTCAGCTTATATTTGCCCATGTGGCATATATGTTTTTAATTTAAAATATAAAATATATAAAATAATATATGTATTTTTATGAATGTGCCGACAAGATTTAAAAAATATGTGACCCACTGCTTAAAAAGTTGATGATCTCTGTTAGTTAGAACATAATATTATATCTGTATAAACTAAGGATACTGTGTAATTATATTATTTATATGACATTAAAAAAAATTTTTTAAAGTAAATAATTAAAATATATTAAGAGTGATAAGTTATAAGTCATAAGTTTTTAATCATTATACAGTCATCACTTGCCTATTATAAAATTAATGTTTTTAATCTAAATGTATAAAGATGAAAAAAATAAGATAAAGTTATCTTTAAATAATTAATCTTTACTTAAATTTATTTAAAATATTATGTTAGCTGATGCAAATTAAATATACAAAATAAAGTATAAGGAATAAGGATTGTGTTAATATAAAAACAAAATTATATTATCAACACCAAATCTACATAATCTAGCACCATTATAATTTGGGTTATAACATGATACTAATGCTTTTAAAAGTTATTAAAATATTTAAAACAAAAATTCACCTAAAATCAATCAAAAACTAATGGCTGATTTCTATGTATAATAATGGAAAAATCCATTTTAATAATAAAATATATATGTTGGAAATTAGTATGCAAATTTTTGTTTTTTAATGTGGGATTACTAATTATTCTGTTTCTCTACAAGCATTTAAAAACAAAAATATTTGATTATGTTATAAAAAGTATATATATACATTATATTTTACACAAGTATTAGAAATATTTTTTTTTAGTACAATATTTCATAAAAAAATTAAAATATACATTTTGTTAAAAACAATATAACCATTAATAAATAAATGAACATAAAGTATACCTTAAAAGGTATTTTTAAAAATCAAAGTTTATTCTCAATTGATTCAGTTTTTAAGGCACATAATATACGTATAACATGCAAATAAAAAGCATAAGACAAACATAATTCTATTTTAGATTTTTTGTAAATTATTATATGTCAGGAATAATTAAAGGACATATTTAAAATAACGAATTGAATAATATTAAATATAGATAGCTATTTATGTAGAATACTAATCCAAAAATTGGGACATTTAGCAATTCATAAAAGTAGATTAAAATTTGTTTTAAAACTGAACGATTGAGAAATTAATTGTGGCCCCAAGTGGCTTGGACAAACAAAATGTCTGAGGCTAAATAGTTATTTCTAGTTGCGTGTATAAATCAATTAACAATGAACACTCATATTTGTGTATTGTTAAACAAAAGTTGTGATATTTTGTAAAATCTATGTTATTATCAGTTCTGCTAACAATAACAAATTATTTATTTAAATTATTTTATTAGACAAATACACGTAGGAAACATAGAATGTTTTTAAATTCTTAATACAAATTTTTTTCAGTCACAATATTTTTTTAATGATATCTTAGGTACTATACTCATCGCCTGCAGTTCTTGAAATAGCAATTTACACGCATAAGGCATTTTGATTCGGCACACTGAATTACTTTTTTGGCACATATGACACCAACCTGAATATGAAAATAAACCACATAATTTGCAAACGTCCATTTCTACCACATCACTGCTTAACATCAATCTTTCGATAATCAGCATACTAGCACCATATGCAATAAGACAGTCTCTCTCCATTTCTCCCATCCGAAGTCCACCATCTTTTGATCTACCTTCTGTAGGCTGCCTTGTTAACAACACCCTAGGTCCTCTGGATCGAGCATGTATCTTATCAGCTACCATGTGTTTCAGACGTTGATAGAAAACTGGGCCAGAGTAAATATACGCTTCCATCGGTCTACCATCAATGCCACAGTATAGTACATCTTTTCCTAGATAATTATAGTTATGTTTCTGCAACTCATCACTAATGTCGGCGACAGTTGCACCACCAAAAGCACTACCGTCTTGAAATTTGCCTTCTAATAATCCAGCTTTACCAGCTAAAAGTTCAATAAGTTTACCGACTGTCATACGAGATGGGAAACCATGAGGGTTCATAATCAAATCTGGACATATTCCAACTTCATTGAAAGGCATATCCTCTTGATCTACAATCAAACCAACCACTCCTTTTTGACCATGTCTACTACTAAATTTGTCACCAATTTCAGGTCGCCTTGGTTGTCTAAAGTTTTCTTTGATCAAAAAACAATCACTATTTGATGTTATCATTACTTTGTCAATATATGATGGATCGTATCCTTTGTAAAATAAGGGTGTTTCTTTAAAACCTCTATCGCCGCCTACATCTTCTACAGTAATAGTTTTTGGTGTTGCTTTATTGATTGTGACTTGTTTATCGAACACTGGTTGGCCAATAGCTGCTATACCATCATTTTCTAATATCCTATGTTTATAGATTGGTTTTTTTGTAGCATTATCGATGATAGGTCCTTGTATAGAATCCATCATTTGGTTTGGATAATGTCTTAGGAAACATTTAGAATTCCTAAATGTTCCACCTCTTCCAAAACCTCTATCAACACTAGCCTTATTCAATATGATAGCATCTTCAATATCATAGCCAGAGTAACTCATAACTGCAATTGTGGCATTTTGGCCAGCTGGTAGCTTATCATAATTGATCATTGGTACTGCTTTAGAATGAACCATTGGTATGTGTGTGTACCACAAGTTGTATTGAAGTGTATCTATTCTATGTTGGTAATTTAAAGCTATAGTACCTATTGCTTGTTTACCCATAGCACATTGATAGGTGTTACGGGGTGATTGGTTATGATGTGGAAAAGGTATAACACTAGCACATATACCCAATATGCTGAAAGGCGCCATTTCCATATGAGTAGTTTCAGAAACAATCTTCTCTTCATTATATGCTATTAAACAATTATTCTCTTCATCGACATCAATAAATTCAATAAGAGATTGATCTATAAAATCTTGAAATGTACAATACCCTCTTTTTAAATCATCAATATGATCATTAGTGAGTAATGGCCGACCATTTTCTACAACTAAATACGGTCTACATAGTCTACCATCACCAGAGTTGATGTAAATACACTTGTGCCGTTCTGATATGTAAATGGAAATAAATTTACTGAATATACCTTTACGTCTACATCTCCTAAATTTTTCAACAAAGTCAATACATTTGTTAGTGGAACCAATGATATTTCCATTAAATATTATTAAATACATATAATCTTCATGTAAATCATTTACTGAATACAAACTCACTGGTTCAACTCCCAAATCAAGAGCCAATTGTAATACAGCTTCATCGTCTTCAGATTCAGTCGTCACATGAGCTAAAAGTGAAATATTTTTTATAAGTCCACAAGCTTCACCTTCAGGAGTATCAGAAGGGCACAACATTCCAAACTGTGAAGGTTGTAATGAACGTGGTCCTGATACTTTTCGACTTTTTTCAAATTGTGAATTAACTCTAGTCATCATACCTATAGCTGATAAGTATGACAATCTAGTTAAAACCTGAGTGACACCATGTCTTTCCATTCGAAATCTCTTAATAGACCAATTACCAGTTTGAATAGCAAATACCAAAGCGTTTGTAATTGTATCAGTTCTAATGTACTTAATTATATCAAACGGAGTAGCCTTTACTTTTGGTATATTCTTATCAGCTACAGATTTCAGTTCAAAAGTGAAGCGTTTAAAGGTGTCATCAAAAAGTAAAGATAAAAATGATCCCGGTAAATCTAAACACTTATTACCGTAATAATCTTTACTATCAAATAAATCTGGATTGGATAATGAAAAAATAAGACGTCTTACCATGATTGAAGTATATATAGCTTTCATATGATAATTAGTATTAGTCACAGGTATATGAGCCAAAATCACAGTAGATAAAAAATCATGTACTTCAGTAATAACTCTGCTATCATAGTCTTCAGAGGTAAATCCCATTTTTTTTATACGATCTCCAATAAACCTAAGAGCTTGTTTTTGAGTATAGATATTTAACTTGCTACTTTCTAAAAAGCATGGATACATTTGATTCATAATAGCAAACTCTGTGCCGACCATCTGTAATATTAGCTGATCTGAACAGACACCAAGAGCTTTCATAAAAATAACAAAAGGTATATTCTCTTCAAGAGCATTATGACAAACATAAATCAAATTTTTCTTAAAAATAATATTAGTTTTGGACTTTTTGTCAACAGTACTACTCATTACTTGAACTGTAGGTACTCCATTAGAATCTTTTTCGACCAATATTTTGTTTTTAGCAGGTTGCTCTTGCATCAATATTACTTTTTCAGTTCCTTTTACTATAAAATAACCACCAGAGTCATATATACATTCTTTCATTTTTGCTAACTCAGCATCTGATTTTTGGTAAAGACAGCATCGATTACTTCTCAGCATTATAGGTAGACGGCCAATAATGAATCCTTTTCGAAGATATTTCATGCCACTTTTAACATATTCAATGTCAACGTATATAGGAGCACAATATGTCAAGTCTCTTAGACGACATTCTTGTGGTGTAACATTTCTAGTAACATTAAAGCCATCATCCACCTAAAAATTAAAACAACATTAATATTCATAGTAATTTATTTTTTATGTTTTTTATCATTATTTTATGAAAGTTTAGTACAAGAAATATAAATATTTCAAGTGTTATGTTCACAGTAAAAAATATCATTCAAAGATTCAAAGTATGAAAATAAAAGAACTACTTTTGTAGCTCCACTAAACATATGCAAGTATTTATGAAAGAATTTAGTATTTATTTTAGATATAATAAATTAATATAAAGAATAATTTTTTTTAATTTAATGGTGTATTTAGTAATGTAGTTTATTTGAACAGGGAAATATTATATACCTATTGTATTAAAGTTTTCAAGAAGCCTTTCAACAGTATATCACAACTTCTGGTTTGTCAAGTTTTTTGGCCTGTTTCAATGTTTAAAAAATTATTTTTAACGTTTATTATATTATTATATGATGTTTCTTAGTATAGTGGTTTATTTAATATAATACATACTAATTGGGAGTGCTATACAGTTAAGAAAAAAAATTATGATATAATTTTATACAAGCTAGTCGATTTGAAAAAACATAAATATAATGTAAGTGTTCTGTATGTATCTGTTTACAGATAATGTAAACGCTATGATTTAGTCGTAAAGAAATTAATATATTTTCAAAAGATAAACCATTATTGTACAAAAATAAATAATTTTAATTAATTAATTAATGATAATGATAAAAAGCAATGATACTAAAATAAATACTAGGAATAAAAAGAATAAATAATTTATACGACTTAAATTGAGTATACTGAAGATTTCATCTTAATATTATGCAATAAACTAAAAAAATTTTTTCAAAGAATAAAAAATTAGACTAAAGAAAAAATTTAATTTAATGAAAACAATAATGAAAAATATTTATTATTGATTTAATTATCAATTATTTCTATGATGTGAAAAGATTTGACAAGTAAAAAATAAAAATATAAATTATATTATATATAGTATACAAATTTATTGAAAAATCAATAGCTGTAGTTTGAAAAATAATGTAGATATATATTATGTAATAAATGGCCAATAAAAAAAATATAAATAGACTACTGTTTACAATGAACTAAAATTAAAAAAATAAATAAAAATATCACTTAATTTTTTTTTAAAATAACCATTTTGTAGTTATTTATTTGTAATATGGAGACAAAACAATTTTGATCGGTTGAATTTTGAATGAACAAAAGAAATTTCTATTTCAAAAAAATACAGCATAATATTTTGGTATCTATAATTTTAGGTAATCCAAACCGCAATAAAGAATAGTTACACTACTCATTGAAATTGTATTTAATATTTATTTTGTTTTTAGGAGTATAATACTATTTAATACAGAGGTTACCAAACTGTGCACCACGATGTGTTGTCAGGGGAGCCGCGGCTGCGGAAATGAAAGTAGCAGTATCAAGTTTAATCCCATGATTTTATTTAAAAAAGGTCGTGCATTCTAATAAGGGCGCCATGAGCAAATTTCTGTTCTTAAAGGGCGCCCGCCTCGAGTAGGAAAAGTTTGGGAACCTCTGATTAAATATATTCATTATACACAGCTGATTATATACAATAATTAATAAAGTTAATTTTATTTTCACTGTAGCCTGAATCTAATATAGACTTATCTGAAAAAACCTTTAAATATATCTTATTATAATAAGCCTAAAAAATTTAAAAGTACCAAAATAATAATACTAATATACTATAATAATAATATTAATTATACTCTTGTTTATGTAATATAATGTATGTATAATATAATATATACTAAATTGTATAGTGTAAAATGTAATGTATATATGTTCAAAAGGGTTTATCCTGTATATTTAATAAAAATAAAAATACCTAATACAGGTGTGCGTAAATAACTTAATTTATAGTCTACATTTTAATTTTATTTTACTTAATTAATTTAATAAAATGTAATTTACTATTCCTAACCCTAAGTACGTATAAATTACATTTTATCAAAATAAATAAAAAAATCTTACATAAAATATCGACAAGTTGTATGTTTTATAATCTATTAAATTAGCAAATTAGTTATCTAAGTGTGAAAACCATTCAATTTTTCCATAATATTATGCTGTATTTTTTGAATAGAAGTTTCTATCGTTCATTCAAAATTCAGCCAATTTCAAAATTATTTCTTTTTCCATAGGTATAACAAATAAATAACAATGAAATTTCTATTTTCAAAAAAAGAAAAAATTTAAGTGGTTTTTTATATTTAAGACTAATGTAAAATAGTATTGTTAAATACCGTATAAGCTATGAGCTATATATTATATTATTAATTAATAAACTTAAGGATAATCTGCACTAGAATATTTAAATAATTTTAGATTCTGAACACTGTGATGAATGTATTGATTTTACAATGATGTGTTTTTTTTTTTGTTAAGGTCTGTTGGCATAGTACCTATTATTCAATTGATCTATGATTATTATTAGTTATTGTATTCATAAAATAAATTATATGTATGGCATATGACGTTACCTAAATTATGTTATCATACCTGTGGATGGCCGACGGTAACATTTTTAAAATGTAAATAAAAGTTTGGGTCTGCATCGCTTCGTACGGCATGGTTTTGCTGAATGATTTTCTTCAAATCGCTATCGATAAATGCATTGAAAGAGTTAATATGATGACTATATAATCCACGGGTCTCCAAATATTCTTTGACTAGAAATTCCTTGTCACGAAGCACTTCGACCATTTTTATTTTGTTTTAGTTCTTATGTCTCTGCAATGAGTAACGACAATTGACAGAGTTAAATAAATTTGGAAAACTAATACATAACGTTAAGACTTAAGAGTAAAATAAAACTTCTATGATAGAATTACGAAAAAACGTGCGTTTGTTGTTATGTTTAAGAAAATGATAAACTGACAAACGTGACAGCCTAGATGATAACAAGTGATGTTACTTCATAATAATATTTTCTGTACACTATAACAATAATAACTAATAAGCCATTTGCTCATAAATTGTAAATTATATTCCGGGAAAGTGTCGTAATATATTTTAATGTAAACGATCTCTAAACATAAATATCCCAAAATAATTAAATAATACTCAAGTTATAGTATTATTAATTAAAATTAAGTATCTGTAGTCGAGTACACCTCCATAGGAAATAAACGATATGCGTAACCTCCATGGCCCATGCACAGTAAGTACCTACTTGTTACTAATGTAGTAATATCAGTGATATCCTAAAACGAAACAATTGCCACGAACATGGAACATATAGGTACCTACTTATTACTTGTTACTTACTATTATAATATACTTACTATATCTTACCGTCTTAGTATCCATAGATGATAGATGTTTAAAATGTATTAATTATCATTATTATGTAGTTTTCAACGTGGATATACAGTAGAGCTTCGATAATCCGGACCAATAATTAAAAAAAAAAACAATAATTAAAAATATAAATATAAATATTAAATAATGTATTAATTGACAATTGTAAAGGTACGGTTTCCTGCAGTGTCAGAGTGGAACAGCACGGCGTCTTGAGGTTGTGGCAAAACCGAGTTTAGGAAAAAAAAAGCAAAAATAAATTATTATTATTATAGGTATAAATTATTACAAATAGTTTGTGAAAAAAAAATCAAAGCAAACTAATTAATTAATTAAATATATTAATATATTATATTATATATAATATTTTAATAAGTCATAAGTGTATAACATTTTACTATACAATTTTATAGATAATTACTACAAATAGTTTAAAAAAAAAAAATTAAATAAATTTATTTATTTAAAACGTATATGATAGGCTACGGCGTTTAAGAAATGATCGATGTAATTATCATCATTATTATTATTGTATTTTGTACACAGTAAAAATAACTTTTCTTGCATATTTTCATATATATATATATATTTTTTTTTTGGTTGTAAATTACCTATATCAAATTGTGCTATTTTAGTGCTATCTGAATCTATCTCTAATCTAATTTTTTTAATCAGAGTCCAAATAGAGGGATGATTATAGCTAACGACTTTAGAAAATCGATGATTAAATCCCTCGGTTTGATTATTAGTACTTACGGTCTAAATTGTTAAGAGTTGTTTAATTTTTAACTTAAAACTAAGTAGAAAAAACGTTGAATTGTTATATGAGAGTATAATTAACGCAGCCGAGCTGTAATCTCGTACCTTTGCCGCTTTGGACAGACTGAAGTTGGAGATATTATATTTGGGTAATTTTTATAATCTATAATAGTATAATCGGTGTGTGATTTGGAAACACATTGCTGCCGTAAGCCGTTATCCGAGGTGCAGAAATAGCAAAAACATTGACCTGTAGAATATAGATACATCGTGGGCGTAGGTAAGGGAGGGGTTTTGGGTTTTCAAAAACCCCCCAAAATGAAACGAAACAATTGTATTATTTAATAAATACAAATAAATTATTCATAATTGTATGGTATTAATATAGATTTTGACAAAAACCCCCTTCGAAAATGTTTCCTACCTACGTCCATGAGATACATCATACATAATATGCTAAAGAATAGGTTATAATTAGAGCGCGGATTTATATGCATTAAAAACCAACCAAATGTGCGCTAAAAAAATTATAACTTATAATCAATAGTAGGTAGTAATTTTTGTTTAGCTTTTCCATAATAGAAAATTGTAATATAATTTTTAACAAAATATTTGTAATAATTTATACCTGTAATAATTGGTTTTCGCTTTATTTTCCATTATTCTTTTTTTCATTCGCTTTTTTGTCAATTTGCTTTTTTTCCTAACCTCGGCGAAATCGTACAGTGGTCTTCAAACTGTTTGACTCGCGAAGTCGTGACCTGATTTTTTTACCATACATTTTTTGCGACTCATGTCAGCTTTATTAGTCAAAAAAATTCAAATTGCTTAATGTATATTGCTTAATAGGTAATACGTAATTAATTTTATTATATGTAATAATTAGGATTCCGGACTTTAGGAGCTCTAGGAATTTGCATGTTTTTAAATAATCATTAAAAACTTAGCTAAGTAATGTGAAAATTTGCTTCACGGCAATACGAGTTTATATTTAAAAAATATATACTTATATATTTTGCATATTTTACCATTTTTCATTTATAAGTGCATATTTGACAATTATTTTATGTGAATGGGTAAGTTTTTAATTTCCAAGTTAAGAAAATATCTGATATAGTTCAATGTAATGTTCACGGTAATTAGTACTATATTAAAAATATAGAAATGTATTCAATTTAAGTTTAAAAACATTTTTGTTTTAGACTAAAACTTAATGTGAGATGAAAACAAATCTGAAAAAAATAATGTTAAATTTGGCACACCAAAAAATCTTTAAAATTTAAAACAAGGTTTATTATAAAGTTGTTCTTAATAACAAAAAAAAGCGGGTGAGTATCTCTTTGCTGTACATTAGGGAGTGGGGTGGACCTCGGACTAGGTAGGTTAAATTTGAATGCAATGATAGGTATCATTGTATAGTATACGATGTATACGAAAAACGATTCTTAACGGAAATGATTTGTCAGTCTAGGATATATTATATTTAAATATTATCATATATTCTATTTTGAAACAAATTCAAACATTTAAGTATAAAAGTTTCAAGATCTTACTTCAAGTAATTTTTTAAAAATAACAAAAATCGAAAATTATTTATTAGTAAAACGTTATTTTACACGTGTATTTTTGATTTCAAATTAAAATTAAAACTTTAAACACTTGTAAAATTTTTTAAATTGAATAATTATCAAACTTTTTTATAATTATTCTAAGCTTAACTTATGGACAGCATAGTATTAAATTTTCAATTCTTAGCTTTTGATAGTAAAATATTTATACATTTTTAACTACCAAATAGTGAAAAATATTCATGATTTTGACGAATTTTTGTCAATATTTGAACTTCAAATGCTAATAAAAAAAATTGTGCCTATGTATTTTTATAATTTTTGAATGAGAGTTAGAACAAGTTATGTGGATCCTTCAATTAAATTTTCAAGTAATTTGTCCCAGCTAAATTTTTTTTATCAACATTTATAAAAAAAAAATAAAAAAAAATTGAAAATTTCAATTGTCTATAAATAGCTCAAAAAAAGTCAAAATGTTTTGAAAATCAAATTACGTAAAGAAAATGGCAATCTAAATAACTGGTAAAATTTTCAAGTATGTACCACTTATACTGTTTGAATAACAACAAATATCAAAAATCGTTTGAGGCTAAACCGTTATTTAACGCGGTTTTGTAAAAATTTAAATTTCAAACACTCATAAAATTTTTTTGTCTGAATCCGGTAGAGTTTTTTTTCAGATATTTGAAGAAAAATTTATGGAGAACCTTGTACCAAATTTTCAAAACTTAGTTATAAAAGAAAAAAATTTTACGATTTTTCAACTACAAAATTACTTGCAAATTTTCGCAATTTTGACATATTTCGTATAAATTCGAATTTTAAGCATTTTTTTATAAAATAAAAAATTTTGACTAACGATTTCGGATTTTTTTTTTAACACATTAAGAACAACTTATAAGAAACCTTGTATTAAATTTTCAAGATTTTCTGGTCGGCCAAACAATTTTTATCGTTGTTTAAAAAAAAAGTACTTATAAAAATTGAAAATTTCAATTATCTATAAATAGCTCAAAAAAAGTCAAAATTCTTTGAAAATTTAACTGTGTATGGGGAACGCTAATATAAACATTTGGTAAATATTTCAAGTATTTACATCGATTAGTTTTTGAGTTATAGCAAAATAAAAATTGATTTTGACGAAAACTAGTTTTGCGTAAAAAATCCCGTTTTTCCGTACTTTTTTTAGGGGTTTTCCCGACTCATTTAAAAAATATTGAAAATTTTTAACTTTTGACCTCCCAAAGTACCAACTAGATTCGATTTCCTTTTCAAAGAGGGGCTGAAGTCAAAAATCGAAGCATTTTTACTGCCCCAAATGTTGTCGACAGACACAAAAAAAAAAGCCGGTAAGTGAGTATCGCTCTGCTGTACATTAGGGGGTGGGGTGGACCTCGGACTATGGTAGGTTAAATTTGAATGCAATGATAGGTATCATTGTATACGAAAAACGATTCTGAACGGAGATGATTTGTCAGTCCAGGAAATATTATCATATATTCTATTTTGAAACTAATTCAAACATTTAAGTAAAAGTTTCAAGATCTTACGTTTAGTAATTTTTTAAAAATAACAAAAATCGAAAATTATTTATTAGTAAAACGTGATTTTACACGTCGTGTATTTTTGATTTCAAATTAAAATTAAAACTTTAAACACTCGTAAATTTTTTTAAATTGAACAATCCTCAAACTTTTTTATAATTATTCTAAGCTTAACTTATGGACAGCATAGTATTAAAATTTCAATTCTTAGCTTTTGATAGAAAAATATTTATAAATTTTTAACTACCAAATAGTGAAAAATATTCATGATTTTGACGAATTTTTGTCAATATTTGAACTTCAAATGCTAATAAAAAAAAATTGTGCCTATGTATTTTTATAATTTTTGAATGAGAGTTAGAACAAGTTATGTAGACCCTTCAATTAAATTTTCAAGTAATTTGTCCCAGCTAAATTTTTTTTATCAACATTTATAAAAAAAAAATAAAAAAAAATTGAAAATTTCAATTGTCTATAAATAGCTCAAAAAAAGTCAAAATGTTTTGAAAATCAAATCACGTAAAGAAAATGGCAATCTAAATAACTGGTAAAATTTTCAAGTATTTACGACTTATACTGTTTGAATAACAACAAATATCAAAAATCGTTTGAGGCTAAACCGTTATTTAACGCGGTTTTGTAAAAATTTAAATTTCAATCACTCATAAAAATTTTTTGTTTTAGTCCGGTAGAGTTTTTTTTGCAGATAGTTGAAGAAAATTTTATGGAGAACTTTGTACCAAATTTTCAAATCTTAGTTATAAAAGGAAAAATTTTTACGATTTTTTAACCACAAAATTACTTGCCAATTTTCGCAATTTTGACATATTTCGTATAAATTCGAACTTTAAGCACTTATAAAAAAAAATTGTGACTAACGATTTCGGATTTTTTTTTATAACTTTAAGAACAACTTATAAGAAACCTTGTATTAAATTTTCAAGATTTTCTGGCCGGCCAAAAAATTTTTATCGTTATTTTAAAAAAAAATACTTAAAAAAATTGAAAATTTCAATTGTCTATAAATAGCTCAAAAAAAGTCAAAATTCTTTGAAAATTTAACTGTGTATGGAGAACGCTAATATAAACATTTGGTGAAAATTTTAAGTATTTACATCTATTATTTTTTGAGTTATAGCAAAATAAAAAATTCGATTTTGCAGAAAACTGGTTTTGCGTAAAAATTCCCGTTTTTCTGTCATTTTTTTTTTTGTTTTTCTCGATTTTTTTGAAAACTGTTGGAAAATGTTTACTTTTCACCTCTATAATGCACCAAGGATATCCACTTTGCCATCGGAAACCACCCCCAAAGTTTGAAATTGAAGCATTATTTCGACTAGTTATGCTGTACACAGACACAAAAACAAAAAAAAAAAAAAACAAAAAAAAAAAAAACACACATCATTGTAAAATCAATACATTCATCACTCCGTTCAGAATCTAAAATCAAAAATCTTTAGTCACAATTTTTGTAACTAAACACAAGATTCTCCATAACTTTCTTCAGATAACTGTATAAAAAAATTCTAGCGTCAATATAGAAAAAAATTTATGAACGTATGAAATCGCGTAAAATAACGATATATTACAATTTAAATGTTGGTAAATAGATAATATTATTATATATCTTAATGCATTAGAAGACAGAAGATTTAAATATTTTTATAATACCTACTGAGTGTAGTAATTAAATAAAATCTACTTATATAATAGTTTTGAAATAGGCAAATAGAAAAACTAAATTCGAGCATAGTGAGAAAAAAATTTTTGTGGATGGCCTGGATAAATTTTAATTTCTCGGGCTGATTTGGTTCCCACTCCACCCCTACCAAAATGTGATGATAGACACAAAAAACATACATCATTGTAAAATCAATACATACCTCACTTCATTCAGAATCTAAAATCATTTTTTTAAGAAAATATTAAATAGTTAGTTGAAAATTTAGTACTTTAGTTAACATAGGAGAAAAATAAGGAAAAACGGAAATGTTGACGCTTAACTTTTTTAAAAATTGATTTTTTTCATAATTATTACTTGCAGATATTTAAATTATAATTTTTTATACATAGTATTATTTTTAAAATATGTTGAGATTTTTGAACTATTTATATTGGCAATTACTGTTAAAGAGACTGGGTATAATTATATGTATTACATTTTATAACAGTATATCTACAGGATTCGGGAATTTTATGAAATGAATTATAATGTAATGTAGCTGGTATTTAATTTTGAATAACTGACGATCAAAAGATAACGGGTCTTGGTAAATTGAGTCCCAAATAACCCAAACTCGGTAAATCGAGTCCCAGGAAAAAACGGGTAGTAGGTAAGTTGAGACCCGGAAAAAATAAGGTAGTAGGTAAGTTGAGTCCCGGAGAAAAACGAATTACCTATATGCATTTTAAATTTAAAAATATGCTTGCAAGCATGCACTAAAGTCAGAATATTATGCTAAAATAAGCACTACAATTTTTATTTGTGATTTTTGCCTTTTGGACATTTATTGACTGCATGTATAAGATTTTAAAATAATTATTATTAATTACATAATTATTTTTTTCCCCAACGATAAAACAACGATACACTCATAGCAATTAATTTGTAAATAAATGGAGTGTATAATAATATAATGTAATGTACAATAATAATGACATTTATTTTTAATTTTTTTATTCATTTATAAGTATTTGTAATATTTTTAATCAATATCAATGAAGTTTTTACTGGGTGCATAATATATATATATATATATATATATAATAATAATGATAAAATTGTTTTAAATTAATTTTTTAAAAAATTGAGTGTAAATTATTATGACTATTGTTTTATTAACACTATTATTATATTTTTTAAACAATTTTTATTTTATGTGTTAATATATTGCAAGACTAATATTTTTTTACAGCAATACCGCGAGCGGTATCAATTTTTGAAGGAGTTAATACTATCTTTTGAAGGAGATTGCAGTACAATTGTAGGAGTTTACAAATAAATAGCTTAACATAAGTCAAAATATTTACTTATTACCAATTTTTTCTCGGGACTCAATTTACCGCTTTCAAAATGTACCTAACTTATCTCGGACTCAATTTACCTAGCCCCAAGATAACTTGTAAAATGCGAAAAAAATTATTTATTTCTATTATATTAAGTATTAGTACTCACAAAAAATTGCTGGTTAGTGTTTTCATTTATTAAATAATATTTTTTATAAATAACTATACATTTTCCTTAGGTATTGTAAAATGTATATAGAGTACAATTAGTATATGAAATAGTAACTTTAGGCGCAATTGGTAAACTACCAGAATAATATATTCCGTGTATCTGTGATCAATGATCATGGTACAACTGGCCCTTAGAGATATATGCTGATATACTGTATCTAATCAGAATCATTTTTCTTACACAATAATATAATAAAATTATGTCATTGAATTTCATCATAGTTACCGATTCGACACATACCTATACCGTGTAGCAGAGCGGTACCTACTCACTTTCCCACTGATTTATAGTTTTATATTATGAATACTTATTCATATTGTCTTTTGATAAGGTGGTATGTAGTATTAACCCAAAATTTAATAACAATACAATAACCTTAGATATAATTAAATACTTATTATATTATAAATAATAAAATATATTAAAATATATATGTTTTCAGAAAAAATTAAATCATCTAACCTAAGTACCAATAGGCAGTAAAATAAATGTATATTATTACTACTAAAGTGATATATATAAAGGTAATAGGTATGAAATTTAATAAACTTAATATGAATTTTGTATATTATAAATAACAATTTTGGTATTTTGATATTGTTAAGTGGTCAACAAACATGATGTTACAAACTTAATAGTCCATTATTTGTTGATCTGTATTGTTCTTCTCTAGAATAAGTGATTTTTGAGCTAGAAATAGAGAAGCAGCCAGATTAATATTTTTGTACTAGGTATACCTATGCTACATAAAATTATGCTTATATTTTATGTAATAAAAATATAATAATTCTCATTCAAAAATATTGTCATTGGATCATATAGATAGTAGGATAAGTTAGGCGAGGGTATGTAACAAGAAAAAAACAACCTCGGAATAAATTATCCAATATATAAATATATTTTTATAGTTACCTTTTTACAAATATTTAAAATACATAGGTATGATTTATTTTTATAACTATCTACCATCAAAAGTTCAAATTTGGACAAAATTCACCTAAAGGCCAAGGATCCGAGGGTGAAGCAAAAACCTACCTACTGATTAGTGATTATTGATTATGGCAGTGAAAAAACTAAAAACCATTGGAATACCTATATTAAATGCATTTAAAATAAAATCCCACACGTAATAATAAATGCGTGTATTAATAAAAAAAATGCACTTGAAAAAGATACGATTGATTACTGGTAAGTAGTTAAACACTCAATAACAATTTTCGGCATGTTTTTATTATTTTTGAATTCAAAAAAGAACCAGGCATTGAGGCATGCGATGGGACAAACTTTTACCTACACCGAATGATAACTAATACGGTTAATACGGTAATCGACTTTATCACATTTTTAGTGAATAATTTATTGACACCCGATCACCGTTCTCTACCGATTTTCCGAATTTTCACTCAACCATCTCGAAGGCGGTTTCTACACACCTGAATCGAGTTTCACCAGCCCCTAGTATATTCATAAAATATACCAGCGACGAAAAATAATTTTGCCCTCCATGAGTGTATCTCTGGGCTAACCACTGATATGTATATATTATATAAGAGGGTGCCAGCGTAGTATTTGTTATCTCTCTCTAACTTACGCGCAACATAACTAATTTTAAGTTTACTATAGTGAGTAGTGACTATAACCATGTATTAATTTCTTGGTTGCATCCAAAAACCGCACAACTTATCGGTCATTTTATAAAAAATTACCGCACATTTAGAATGGGTTAAAACCGCACACTATTTTTAGTGAATATAGTGAAAAAATAAGATTATAAGATAAGTACCATACAATAATCAAGTCTCTAGTTGTCACTAAAGTTGCCTATTTATTTTTAGGAGCATTTGTTTCAATTTTGGGAAGAATGTTTACGTGACGTAGATCATATAAAGTTTTTAAATAATGTCGACAGATTTCAGCCAATCAAACTTTGAAAGTTTTAAATTTTTTTAAATTAATACTTAAAATTTTTGAATTTATAAATTTTTAGTTTTACATTTTTTTAAATTAATATTTAAAGCTTGAATATATAATTCTTTTTTGATGAAATATGAGAATAATGAGAATAAATAATTAATTATATATATACATAACGCATATGTTTTTGTTTATCGACTTTTTGGGGGTCGAAATCATAATTGTGCGGTTTTTGGATACAACAATTTTTTAAATTGTGCGGTTTTAACTTATTAAAGGTGTGTAGTTTTAACCTACCAAAATTGTACAGTTTTGTTGTCCTGTATTTTATCAAAAGGGTGCGGTTTTTGGATTCAACGAATTTCTCAAATTAAAGTGAAATGACCTCTTATAAAATTTAAAGTTAACAAAATTATCTAGGGCATTTGAGTGTTTTAAGATAAATAATTAATTTACAATTTTAAAATACTCATAACTCGCTTAAAAATTGAAATATAATAAAACGCTTATAAGATGCCTTAGATAATGTACTTAACTTTAAATTTTATAAGAGGTAATTTCACTCTAATTTGAGAAATTAATACAGGATAAGGCAAATCAAACGGTGCAGTTTTGAATGGTTGGTCCATTCCGTGTGGTGGGTTATCGGTCATTAGTGAACAACGAGGCTTTGCCGTCTGTACATTTTTTTAAAAAGGTTGTCTCTGAGGGGTGATGCGGATTGCAGGGTGACCCGCGCGCTCACCGGATTTGAGCATTTATGATTTTGTTTATAGGGCTACCTGACACCTTGGAAGACCTCAAAGGACAAAGAGCGAATTTAGGGAGGAAATTGATGCTATACTACTATAACAATCGGAATGCGTCAAAATGCGGCCGAAAACTTCAAAAATCACCTTCATCACTTAACCTGCTGGCGGCCATCATCTTTCGGTAAACGGACAGTTTGTATTATCTATTGTTTGAGTTGCATATCGCGGACACTTTGTACGGTGATAATAAATTGGTGAAAATTGATCGCGGACGTTTTGCACGGTATGTAAATGGTGGTATTTTTATTTTGCATGTTTTTGTATATTTTTGCATAATATTATTGCATATTAATATTATATTGAATAAAATGAATATTATTGCAAAAAATACATGTTTTATAGTTTATTTCGTATTTAATTCTATCCCTGCTGATTAAAGTATAAAACTTAGTTTTTTTGTCAAACATAAATTTTCCAATTTTCCAAACATAAAATAAAAAATATTTCCTCTATTCAATGTGAACTATAAATTTTATTTCTAAATTATTTTATTTTATTTCTCAATTATATTATATTAAGACAAACAGCTAATCACTGATGTATTTCAATAAATAAATATTTATTTTTGTAACTATATTTTTGTGTTTATCTTATAACAATTTAAATGCATATTTTGGTGAATAAAATGCATATTTTACAATTTTTTATTGCATACAAATCCTAGCCCTGATTATTATTATTATTATTATTTATGTATGTTAACATTGTTAAATACCTGTGTTTTTTAATAAAAAATTATGTCTAACATTTCATGTCTCAACATTTTTTTTTACCTGAAATAAGTAGTACAAACTGTCCGCGGTTTTCATTTTTTCTAAGTAACCATACAAAGTGTCCTACGACCTCATCTTTCTGATATCATTTTTGAAATTTGATACATATCACGGAATGAAATACTAAAGAAAATTAAATAAACATAATTTCAAAAAGTTGTGTATTTTTTTTTTAATAGCCTTTCAAATCTGCACTATCTGTTTCGCCCCATTCTGTCATTATTGTAAACGTAAAATAAAACAGAAAACAGATAGTACGCTCACATCATCTTAAATTAGATAGTCGACTATGCACTTGACTGTGCATCTAAATATGAGTCCTGGTCGCCATATGTAGGTTGACTGTTGAGTAGTGCTTGGAATGGAAAACTTTTTGAACCGGAACGCTCTATATTGTTATTAACAATGACGGCAGTGGCGCAACCAGGGCGGGATGAGTTAAGGGGTCATAACCCCCCTGAAATTTATCTGAGGCTTAGTTTAATAAACTATAATATATTCTTATGTATGTATAATATATATATTATAATAATGTATTGCTAATAATATATCAGCCAACCTATACATGCTTAAAGTAGACGGCTATCTAGTTAAATATATATATATATATCTGTGGGACTAACCTTACAAATCACAGAGTATTCTACACGTTGGTAATGCGTTATCTTCTTGTTATTAGGTATATATAATATTATGTAAGTATTTACATTTTCGTCTGAAACCCCGCGACGATGCATTGCTATAAGCCTTATAGTATAAGGGAATCATCGTAATCGCACTCAAGGTTGCTGTACACAGTGTACATTGCCTTACTGGCCAGAACAGCACAACACAGGACGTATTATCTATACGTACTAACGATTATATTATAATATATTGTATTATTTTACTAAATATTTATCGCTATCTAGCGGTAATAATGGTTTTTGAAAAAATCAATAGTCACACCCCAAGCGAATACTCGCCCATGTCCTGTACCGAATCTTTTTCGTCCATGAATCAAATTATGTCAATATAATTCCGTACGGTTTCAAACAAATATGTTTGATCAACATAAATTAATCCCACTGATTTAGGTCGTTAAACAGTCATTATTACAAATATTTCATTAACTGTTTTAGGTTTGAACGCGTTTAGAAATATTTTATCCGTCTTAGACGGACATTGTTTTTTTCCATTCCTTATATTTTCATCAGTCGCGTGACCCACATCTCGTATCACTGATTCTTTATCTCCAAATATTTTCTAATATTAATTCTGTTCTCTTCGATTTTTCATTATTCCGCAGGTCGTCATTCGTGCACGTCTAGCCTGAACTCCGATCGTACGGTTATTGGTATTGGACATTTTTTTCTTTTACTCGACTCAAATTTTCAGAAGTAAGTCATACCCACCCGCTAACCTACCGTCCGCAAAACGAAATTTTGCATCGCAACCGCCTTCCAACTTTCTATGGGTTGTAGCCGCGTTCGGTGTTGATAAATGACTTCCCTCTCCGCTCTCCCACTCCTTCAATCCTGCCACTATTAGGGCGTTCACTTGACACGGACGTTAACAGATCCTGGAGGAATTGCATTAATATTTTTTGTTGTGAAAATAATAATTTTTCATTCTGTTTTCTTTAGAACCTCTCTAAAGATACCGATCAAGATGGCTCCTTCATATAGTGATATTGATAGAGCAGCACGTAACTTATTCGAAAATGGTTTTGATGTGCTTGGTGGGTTCAAGTTTGATGTGAATACGTATAGAAAATTGGGAATCGTGGCTGGCGGTATTCAAAGATTGGAGTCAGGCGATGCAACAACTTATTTTGAAACCAGATACAGGCTAAACAAATTTAATTGCTGTAAGTCATTCCCAATTAAAGATCATGCTTTTTTCATACTTCCCTTTATCTTGTTAGTTTAACAATTTAAATTGGTTTCGATAAATAAATTTGCCAATTTTATCAATCTATACATTTCAAAAATTATTTGCTCATTGATATTACCTAATTATTTTTCATACTTAAACATCTACAAATTGTGTTCAATTTTTAATACATTTTTATTCATTTTTTTAAGTAATTTATTTGACTGAGAGATGGACCATGAATTATAATATGATTACTGAAGCTACTATATGTGGCTTGTTACCCGGTTTCACACTTACGACTGGTGGTATATTTGACTTTCAGAACCAGTAAGTTAAAATAATAAAATTCAATAAAATTTAATATATACATAATTTTAATTTTCCATAGTGCTAAAAGTGTGTGTGTGAAGACTACATACAAGAATAAACATGTCTCACTCACCTTGGACACTAAATTCAAACAACTCAAACCTATAATTCATGCCTCGGCTGTAGCTACTTACAATGGTATTTAAATACTTATAAGAGGGCGTCACACCCACATGTGTTTTCTCTGTTTTACAAGTACGTAACATATCAAATTTACGCTTAGCAGATCACATTTAGCACCGTCAGTTTAAAAATGAGAGTGAATCAACTTATTATAAAACTTGATGGTAAGAAAATCATCTGTGTTTGTAATGTTTGTATGTTGGTTTTTTATGATAGTTCAATTTTTTAGCAAGTTATGCGTATATAACATAGCGTAAATTAAAAATGCTCATAACTCACTTAAAAACTTAATAATCGTAAAAACCAACATACAAATACAGATAATTTTCTGACCATCAAGTTTCATAAAAGTTAGTAATCTGCTGAGCGTAAATTTGCTATGTTACGTACTTGTAAGACGGAGACAACACATGCGGGTGTTGCGGCCTCTTAATATTAAATACTTCTCGGCGACCCAAGTCAATTCAGTGCAAGCTATCCAATTTTTACATGGTATGTTATAAATGTTTAATTTTAAAAAATAGCTTCAGTTGTTTGATTTTGATAAAATTATAATATGATTATAATCAGTTATTCTTAAATAATATCATATAAAAAAAGGCTTGGGTCAACAGCTGATATTTGACCTACCTAAATTATTATTTCTTTTATAAGCCACTTGGTTGTCCGCTGCCTCATGCTGTCTCTCATCAGCATTACTCTTTTTCAGCAATTGCACACCAAAACCATCTATATGTATGTACAATGTTTTCTACACCAGTGAATAAAATACATTTTAAGTTTTTTTAGTTAAATATTGTCAAGATATTTTTCATACATTTTTATTTTTAATATACTATTATAGTGGAATGTTATTTTTTATCATGTATCAAAGGTATAATATATATTTTTTTAATTTAAATATTTAAAATTACTACACTTGCATGTTTCAATATTATTTTTTCTTTTATAAATTATACATAATATAAACATCAATTTAATAAAATTAATTTATTATAGTATATTGATTAATAATCAGTTTAGGTTTAAGTGTTTTGTAGGTTTTTTTTGAAAGAGATCGAATTTTTCTAGTCTATACCACAGTTTATATTAAATATTGTTCTCTCCAAACCGTGAAAATTAGTCGCATTTAATGTTGATGTTGAATTTGGCAGTAGGTGCTCTAAGTAGTAGGTATAACATAAATTATATGATCTAGATCGTTTTCAACCCAAATGACTTCACATTAAAAGATATAGACACTTGGGTTACCGATGAAATGTATTAGTTAACAATATGTTTTTTGATTATTTTTTCTTTAGGATTGATTGGCGGTTTTCATGTTAAATATGATGCAAACGACAAAGTAGTGAAGTATAGCAACTTATCTCTCAGCTATAAAGCTAAAAATTTTGTGTTAACCACCGCGGTGTAAGTAAAATAACTATACATTTAATTGTTTTTATTATTAATTGTTTTACATTTTACAGAAATGAACAACATTTAATTACTGGCTCAATTATCAGAAAATTTTCTAAACGATTAAATATGGGTTTTGTTGTTATGTGTTCATCTATAAAGCCTGGTTTTTTAATTGATGTTGGATCCAAATACCAATTTAATAAAGCTGTCAAGTTGCGTGCTAAGGTTGTTAATATGGATCAATTGTATCTAGGATCTGAAATTAATATAAGAAAAGGTATGGTTCCCATAATTTGGCATTACAAAAATTATAGAATTATAAGTAACATAAATTTGATTTTAGGTGTGAAATTGACATTGGCTAGCATATTTGTATATGATAAGTTCACCCTAGTTGATCACACAATTGGTATTGGATTGCAACTTAATTTGTAAGCAACATACAGCAGAGGCAGCGCGTGAAAATTTTTATAGGATAGACAATAAAAAATGGTGTTATATAAAATGTATTTAAAAATAAAAAAGCATAACACAATTTGTCTATAAGGCCCTAAATCACAGTCGGAACACGCCGCCACTGACATACAGCCAAACTTTTTTAATTTTAACTAATTAACTTATTATATATGAGTACCTATGGTTATATTTAGCGTACCTATTTGCCTTACACTCAACCTCAGCAAGTTTCATGTTATCTCATTTCATAGGAAACGAATTTGTATAATCCATCCTTATTCTCTTAATGGTCCCACTCTCGAACGTGTTTCCACTGTCAAAAATCTCGAATTCTATCTAACTTCTTCTCTTTCTTTTGAACACCTTATTAATGTTACTGTTAGTAGAGCGTTAACAATTCTGGGGTTCTTAAGGTGTAACACTAGCCTTTTTACGTCCGCTACATGTCTTCGTTCCCTCTATATTTCCCTTGTCCGCTTTGTCTTAGAATATGACTCAGTTGTATGGTACATTGGTACCCATATCTAGCCAAGGATCAACTACGTTTAGAGCGAGTCCAAAACCGTTTCCTTTCCTATGCTGCTTTTATACTCAATATTGATCACCCACCCCATGATTACCTATCAGTTAGAACTTCTTTAAATATCCCTACTCTTGCTTTTCGTCGTGTAGATGCTGACCTTTCCTTCATCACCTCTCTCCTTAATGGCTCAAGTGATACCCCGGACCTTCTGTCTTCTATCTCTTGCCGCGTTCCTGAGCATTTCACTAGAAATCACTCTCTATATCTTGTCTCCTCTCACCGTACTAATTACTCCCATAATACTCCATTAGATAGAATGCTCCGCCTACTTAATAGCTCCTGATCTGTAGCTGACTATATTGTTATTTATTACTGTATGTCTTAGTCTTTAGTTTTATTTTACTTTAGCTTGTACTCTTTATAATTAAACGCTGTTTAGTATATAAGTTTAAACTTAAGTCTATAATTATAACTACTGTTTTCCATGTATATTATTTCATTACTATCATTTCTTGTTAACCTACTAATTATTACAATGTATCTATAAATTTCCGTTTTATTAAATAAATAAATATATGTATTAACATATAATATGATAATAATGTTTTAAATATACTTAATTGTTCATTCTTTAATCAAAATTGTATGCTTTTACTCTGAAAATTTTTCCATAAATTATTATTACCTAAGTTCCATTGAATTTTCTGAAACATTGTTTTTTTAAATTAATTGTCCAAATACCTGAGATTTGAAATAATTTTATCCATTTTTTTATGATAACAATTAAATTTTAACCAACCCTACTAATCTAATGGTAGGTAACCAGTAATAGGTACATATGTACACATTGTTGATTTTATTGAATACCTACCGAGTTTTTTATTATCGATTTTATATTAATTTATAAATATTTTAAGTTTTCTCATTATATTCTATTCGATTAAAGTTGCTCTTATTATAATCAATTTTTTATTAAATGTGAACAGTTATATTATTGGCTTATTATAAACAATGTTTATGTTTTTCGTGCACAATATTATAAATTTATAATTATATAATGAGATTTATGAGCTAAAAAAAATGTTATAAATTTAGTATTAATTTTTTAATTTATATTATACCATTCAAATTTGAATGTACTATTATTATTTTTTTATATAATTTTGTCAACATTTATTGTTTATCCTATTTTTGACTTGTGGTTTTAAGAATTTTTGTTTGTTGTTGATAAAGTCTGTAAAATATTACTGTAATATTGTTCATGATATAATTAATTTTAAACTTTTTGTATTTTATTATGTTGCAATAATTGAATCATACTACAATTAATCATTAAGTTAAAAAATATGCATACCTATACAAATTTAAAGATAATTGATTAAGCAAATCAAAAACTCAAATCAATTATAAAATTATAATATGATTAATATGTATGTAATGATAAAAAAAATATAAGCAATATATTTAAGGAGTTCAATTTTATATTATTCATTTATATAAACAGTAAAAATAAGTTATTGATTAGCTATTTATAATAAGCACTATGTATAAGTATGATTATTTATTTATATGTTAATAAACCTGAAATTTAACAATTGATTGAATTAACAGTTTCATATTAAAATAAGAAATATTACTAAAAAATAAATAAATAATTTATATAAATATAAGATCATTTTTTAAAAATGTTAGATCATTTTTTTTCTAATTTTAATTTTCAAAATATAAACATAATGAGTTGATAATTAATGTATTTTGTATTCAAAACATAATTTTGGTTAAAGCATTTTTTTTCTTTGTTTATTCTTGTGTATGTATTTGATGTTTGATTATTTACACTGTATTCAGTCCCAGATGTGTGAGATTCTGAATTTAAATTAATTTTGATAACGTATGACAAGTAATTTTATAACATTGAGTGAACATTCATTGATTTTCAAAATGTGATTAACGCAATGACTTGTGAATGCATTTGATTATTGTATTAAATTTTATTAATTATAAGTAAATTCACATGGCATGCTAATAAAAATAGATTTGCGAAGAATTAATATGCAATAAGTAATAACTAATTACGAATTAAATAAAGAAAAAAAAGCGGCTAAGTGAGTATCGCTCTGCTGTACATTAGGGGGTGAGGTGGACCTCGGATTAGGGTAGGTTAAATTTGAATGCAATAATAGGTATCATTGTATACGAAAAACGATTCTGAACGGATTTGATTTGTCAGTCTAGGATATATTATATTTAAATATTGTCATACATTCTATTTTGAAACAAATTCAAACATTTAAGTAAAAGCTTCAAGATCTTACGTTTAGTAATTTTTTAAAAATAACAAAAATCGAAAATTATTTAGTAGTAAAACGTTATTTTACACGTGTATTTTTGATTTCAAATTAAAATTAAAACTTTAAACACTCGTAAAATTTTTTAAATTGAATAATTATCAAACTTTTTTATAATTATTCTAAGCATAACTTATGGACAGCATAGTATTAAATTTTCAATTCTTAGCTTTTGATAGTAAAATATTTATAAATGTTTAACTACCAAATAGTGAAAAATATTCATAACTTCAAATGCTAATAAAAAAAAATTGTGCCTATGTATTTTTATAATTTTTGAATGAGAGTTAGAACAAGTTATGTAGACCCTTCTATTAAATTTTCATGTAATTATAAGTAAATTTTTTTTATCAACATTTATAAAAAATATTTTTAAAAAAATTGAAAATTTCAATTATCTATAAATAGCTCAAAAAAAGTCAAAATATTTTGAAAATCAAATAACGTAAAGAAAATGGCAATCTAAATAACTGGTAAAATTTTCAAGTATTTACGACTTATACTATTTAAATAACAACAAGTATCAAAAACCGTTTGAGGCTAAACCGTTATTTAACGCGGTTTTTTTAAAATTTAAATTTCAAACACTCATAAAAATTTTTTGTCTGAATCCGATAGTTTTTTTTTACAGATATTTGAAGAAAAATATATGGAGAACCTTGTACCAAATTTTCATCACTTATTAGTTATAAAAGAAAAAATTTTTATGATTTTTCTACCACAAAATTACTTGCAAATTTTCGCAATTTTGACATATTTCGTATAAATTCGAACTTAAGCACTTATAAAAAAAAAATTGTGACTAACGATTTCGGATTTTTTTTTTATCACTTTAAGAACAACTTATAAGAAACCTTGTATTAGATTTTCAAGATTTTCTGGTCGGCCAAAAAATTTTTATCGTTATTTTAAAAAAAAAAATACTTAGAAAAGTTGAAAATTTCAATTGTCTATAAATATCTCAAAAAAAGTCAAAATTCTATGAAAATTTAACTGTGTATGGAGAACGCTAATATAAACATTTGGTGAATATTTCAAGTATTTACATCGATTAGTTTTTGAGTAATAGCAAAATAAAAAATTCGATTTTGTCGAAAACGGTTTTGCGTAAAAATTCCCGTTTTTCTGTCATTTTTTTTTTTGTTTTTCTAAATTTTTTTGAAAACTGTTGGAAAATGTTTACTTTTACCAGTATATTGCACCAAGGATATTCACTTTGCCATCGGAAAACACCCCCAAAGTTTGAAATTGAAGTATTATTTCGACTAGTTATGCTTTACACAGACACACAAAAAAAAACACATCTCATTGTAAAATCAATACATTCATTACTCCGGTTCAGAATCTAAAATTACATAACTACTTATTGGGTAATTTTAAAATTCAAATGGAAAAATAAATATCTTACTAGTAACAAAAACATTATTAAAAAAAAAATTATTAACATCAATGAAAATAAGATGTTGCATCTTTTTTCATACGAAAAGTATTAATAATTATAAAAAGAAGGTTTATAGTTTTTATAATATAATTCTGATATGTAGTTGAAATTACTTAAAATGTTATGTTGAAAATGAATTGAGTGGTTTTTGGTTTCAAATTGATCAAATGAAAATTGAATGTTGTTAAAAAAAAAAATGCTATCTTTTGACATGCAAATGGTATTTATAATAAAATAATATTATTTAACTACTTGTTAGTACTTGGTATTGCATCTATGTTTTAACATGGTTTTCAAAAACGAAAAAGTAATTAAAATGTATTAAAATTAATGAAAATGACGTGTTGAATCAAGGGTCTTGTAGTTTCAAATTGATCAAATACTATTAAAATATGGTATTTATATTTTATATACCAAGGGCGGCCAAACTTTTTTTGGCAGCGATCTACTAAAAATATACTTCACCTTTGAGGATCGACTTCCATAAAAAACCTAACCACCATGATTAATTTTCGTGTGCGTAGCCTAAAAATAAATTCTAACACGATCGACTCTGAAATCGTTTGCGATCGACCGTTTGGCCGCCCCTGTTATATACTTATATTTATACATAATATACACTATATCTTTATAAATTTAAAGTAAGAATGCCTTATTACTTGAAAAAATAAAAAATAAAATGTTATTTTAATACAAAACAATAAATAACAATTCATATTAAAAGAGCTAAAATACATAAAAATATAAGTATAAAACGATGTCTTTATGTTAATTATTGACATAGCTGATATTATCATTCTGTAAACAATAATACAGTGACCATTTGAATCAGTGGCATAATTGAGAATGTTTTATGGGGGGGGGGGGATCAAAATAAATTTCTATGGCAAACTTGTGGAGGGCTTTTTTATATAGGTATTAGACAATATATAAATAGGTACAGCTCAAGGGGGGGATCTATCCCCCATATCCCCCCCCCGTAATTACGCCCCTGATTTGAATTTTAAACATTTTTTTTTAATGTTAATTATAACTGGTTTAATGTCACAAGCAGCTGGCATGTTGGTTGCAATTTCGTTTAAAAATTTTCTTGTAAGCTGATTTCTATATTTTATTTAAGCATTTGAAGTACATTTATAAATCGCTATGTATACCATTTTGTAAATACTATTGTTATATCTTCAATTATTATACTAATGACAATACTTGCAGGCATTATGTTACATATTCATGACACATAAAAAATATATAGTTGGATTTATGATAAATGGATATTAAAACATTCTATGCAAGGTATTTTATATACTTTTACAAAAGAAAAAAATGCGTTTTACATGCTATACCTATTAAATTATTTAAAAAGATCTGCGTTGCCATGTTCAGAATTAAGTTGAAAAATTCATAAATTTAATACAAATAAATTATTTTTTTAAATTTATAAATGTTAAGAAATGGCTATACCAAAAATAACTTTTTTTTATCGAAGAACACTCATTATTTCTGAAAGTATTCATGTTTTTGAAAATATTTTTTTACATAGTTTCAAGTTGTTAAAAAAACAACATTTTTATTAAAAAATTATATTTTTAAATATTTTTTATCCTTATATTTTTTTAAGTCTTTTACTTTTTTGAATGACAACATATAGTTTTAATTTCATATTCTAAAGCAAAATAATTTTCTGAGTATTTTGATACATAAAATTCGAATTCAGGGCCAGTAGTTTTTAAGTTATACTTATTTAAAGTTTAAACAAGCGGAGTAGTAGACAAATATTTTGCGGGGTAACCCCGTACCACTCCACTCCGCGCATCAAAGTAGGTATTTATAAATAAATTGTATTAGCTGGTGTTGTGTATAATTTTTTTTGCGATTTATTTATAAATACCGAATGAATGTATGATAAATTATTTAAATCATTTTCTTACTTTTTTTATGAATATAATATATTAATATAAATATTTTTTATAATTACATATTAAATTATTGATTATTGACTAAAACATCGAAAACACGAGATATTTAAGTGTCGGGCGTCAACTAAACCTGTGTGGCGGGGGGATTATTTTCTTGGCGTGGGTCTACTAGACCAGTACCCAATAATATTATCGTATATCCCGTAGTCAATTTTTTAAATATAAACAGAAGCCCGCCCCTCCCCCCCCCCGAAATATCAAACAAATTTAAAAATTATTTTAATTTTTAATGGTGTATAATTATAATCGCTACAAAAATCTTAAATTGTATTTTACAAAAATTGATTAACCCTCCACGAAAAAAAATCCAGGCTACGCCACTGGGCCACTGCAACATCCCTAGGCAGTGATTACGCGTGTATCGGCACTAGTCGCTCCGCTCCGCAAGTCGAAAATATCCCTCGACTTGTTATGCAAAACCACCACATGTAGGTCACAGTGTAAAAACTAAAATATGTATTAATAATCATCAATATTAATACGAAAACGTAGGAAAGCAAAGTATACAGCGTTTCGCGCATGCATGCGTAAATGCGTAAAATCGTACACTTTGGAAAGGAAGAACTTCCAAAATAATGATTTGCGAGAATTAGATTTTTGTATTCACTGCTTTAAAACACAAATTTAATGGACATCCAAGTTCCTGTGCATGCGCATACGATAACAGAAATTGTCCGGAATTGATAACATATTTGTAAATCTCACAGAATTTTCGGGACCTGAGACAGAGACTACTACTAGTACTACTACTTCAAATACACTTTTTTCTTATTTTAAAAAACAAAATTGTTCTAACAATAAAAGAGAACTTTGTGATGATGACATGTAAGTACCTACTTTTATCAATTTATATTTGTTTATTTTGTAACTACAAATTAATGTATTGTCAGAAGATCAGCCTTAATATTCAACATCAAAACAAGTAATAATAAATATTATTTAGAAGTATAATTTAGTCGTTACTTAGAAGTGTAATAATGAAATAATAATAAAGTGTAAAATCTATTTGTAAATGTGAAAATATTATAATTATTTGTTTCTGTGTCATATGCAATATGCATACATACATTTATTGCACTGAAAGATACATTGATAAATACAATTTTATTTTTTTGGTTGAGGGAGGAATATTAAGACATTTAATCTCCTCCCTCTCCATAAAAATGACCAAATTACATCACTTTTGTTGCTTACTTAGTAGCTATTACAACTAAGTATTACATTTTTAGTTCATTCATCCATTTTAATGTAATCACCGTGAGATTAAAAGTAATAATTTTCATGTTTAAAGCATATAGGATTATAGGACCTAGGTATATAAAATAGTAGGTAATCTTTGTCATCATCATATATTTTTATGAAAATAAAAACATAAGTACCTACATTGAGTGGCCAGCTGCTGAAAAGTCACTTAGTATTTTAAACTTTCATGTTACTGTGTTAGCATAAAATTGTGTAATATTAGTGCTGTTTTAAAAATTCTCATTCTAGGAAACAAAGTGTATTAGGGGGACAGTATTGTAAAAATCAATAAAAGTAGTAAGACATTGTAAAAATATTGGATAATATTAAGGTAAAAGTTTTCTAATAGTTTTATTGCTGTAAATATAATATATGTATATACTATATAGTTATAAAAATAAAAATTATAAACTTGATCAAAATTAATAAATTTGAATATTTAAAATTAATTAAATGCCAATTGAATATTATATTGCATGAATTATATGTGAAAAAAAAATAACAAGCAAAATATATAATATCAATACAGTTGTTTTCAAGCAGTCAGCCATCCATTCAAATACTAATGATAATTAACTTTAGTAATCGAACAAAAACTAATAAACAATGTGGTATTGTTGTTGGCTAGATTAGTTTGGTATTTATAAAAGTACATGCACACCACTATAATACTATACTATTGAATATAATTATTAAGAGGGCACATCATTGACTAACATACAATAGAACAATATTAAATTAATATATAAGTACCTATAAGTCATAACTTTATAATTAAAATATCGTAAAAAACTTATGTGAAAACAAATATAATATTCTTACTTTTAAGTATGACAACAATTCACTTTAATGGTTACTATTAAAATTGCTTATGTCATACTGGTCCTCTTAAATTCCAAATCTTAAATTAAATTTTAAAAAAATGGTTTTAACGTTGGTGAAAGTCATGTAGAAGGTATCTGACCATATTTTATGCAAACAATTGTATGTGTAATTTTTTCTACTTAAAATCATACAATTATGGAAATACAAAGTGACAAAGTTAAAGAAAATATGTATGCCTACTTTTTCTAATTATATTTTGATCATCAAGACATTTCAATATTCAATTCATACATTTTTATCCTTACAGTTTTATACCCTCCTTTCTAATTTATTTTTCCAATTCAAGCACTGCATACAATATAATTTAAATTTCAGTCTACATCACAAGCAGGTAACTAGAATCACAGTCCAGATGCTTGCTTATGTTTTTTTTGTACTACTAAATTAGCATATTATTATGTAACATAACACCGTGCTAAACAATACAATATGTTATTACAATAATCAGTTTTCATACCCAAGACACTATGCCCTTTACACTTAACTTATTTAAAGAAGAAAATTGACTAAATCTTTATTGTACTCAATTGATTAGCAATAATAAATATATTTTTGAAGACTGTTTTCAAATCTTAAAAACTAGATACTTTGTTTAAATACCTAAGTGTAATTAGTTAAAACTAAGCAACTAAACTTTTATAGTTACTTGTTTAGTTGTATGAGTACAGCAATGAATGGAATTTAATTGCAATAATCTAGTAAAATAATTTTAATAAAATTAAAAGTGTCTTATGAATATTGTACTTATAATAATATAATATTGTACTTAAATAATATTCAGGTAGAATTATGGATTTTATTAATTTATCATTAAATAAATTCATCAAAAATTCAAAAGTTTTATATTTTATGGTTAGAAAATGTATAGTTAGCATTAAATTATTTAACAAAATGTATGGATTATATTTTTGTATAAAAATTATTCAATAATACTTAATTCATTAAACATTGGCTAATAATTTTGTAAACTTAATAGATGATTAACATACGTTTATTTACTATAATTTGTTTATCTAAATCTTGACTCTTTGTTAAGCAAAAGGTGTTCATCAGTCGTGGACATCCACTGCTCTCGAAATAAAATGATAAATAAATCCCAAATTAAATATTTTGATTTCACAACTCTAACAATGTTTTTGTTTTTATATTAGGCACTCTTCATTTTTTACATTGACATGTCTGGAAGTGCATGTGTTTCATGAAATGCAATTAATTCATACTTTTTGATTTCTGCTGTTTGCAAAGACAATTTCAAGTTGCAATTTAATACCACTTTATTTCTTGTATTTGTGGTTGTCTATTTTGCTATTGGTAGACTTTTTATCTTTATTTTTTTATTATTCTATTGTGATGTAATGGAAAAGGAAGTGAATAATTTGAAGACTTAAGAGTAAAATTTATGATTACAAATTCTTTACAACTTTTATTATTTTTACTGAACTAAACAACGATAATTTTTTTTTTTAATTTATTTCTTTTATTTATAATTTCACGAATTTTTAAACGGATTTCTTTTTGAACCGTTTTCTTATTTTTAGCATCAGACGAAACTTTATTATTAATTAACATTGTCTTTGATTTTGGCTCAGATTTATGTTTACGTTTAATTGTTGAAGATAAACATTTTACATTACTTAAAGTTGTTCTAGCTTCAGTATTAATTGGTAGTACTTTATCATTACTAATTGTATTGACATCAGGTATAGAAACATTTATTTTTGATTTCAGATTTGGTTCATATTTTTGGGTATCAATACTTAGATCAATGATATTTTTATGTTTACTTTGAATTTTTGATGTATAATTTATGGCATCAGGTTCATCTTCACTCTTTAATAAAGTAAATATTTCATGTTCCTTATTAAAATCCTCGTGTGCAATAGCCCTAAACAATAGTTAAAGTAAATTACTGATTAGTAAACATAATTTATTATTATTTATGGATTTTAAATAATTTGGTTATGAATAACCAATTTAATTAAATAATAATAATAAATAATTATTTATTTTTAAATTCATAATTATAATATAAATATTAAAAATAGATCTATTCAATATTTGTATAAAAAAATATAATTAAAAATTTTAAAAATAGCTAAAAACCAACAAATTATTTTAAAATTAGTAGGTATGTCTTACTTGTTTAATTTATTGCTCGATGAAGTAATAACAATTTGACTTTTCGAGGTATCCATACATCTTGTACAAAATATATCTTCTTTTAATTTTTTTTCCAAGTGTTTTATTACACATTTTAAACCTTTGGCATGACTTTTAAATTCTTCAAATGTCATATTACTATACTCGTGTTCTGCATATTTTAACAATTCTTTTGGTTCAATATCTTCATCAATTTCATTGTTCAAAATATTAGTGATTTTGCGTTCTAATATATTATTAAAAATTGATACTGGAAGTTGAGTTAAAGTGCCGGTCATTTCAGTGAATATTTGAGGTTCTTCTTCTTTGTTATTTACTTGTTCTGAAACACAGTTATTCATTTGGTTTTCACTCATAGTATTGTCCTTACAATAATTTCTATACTTGTATTTTTATTACACGTTAAAAATGTGATATTAAATCGAGAGACCACTGACCAGTACTAAGTGATAGCTATCCACAGCGAAACGTATACAACGTACAATGATTAAGGGCTGAGAGAATGCGCTGTTGTGCGACGTTGCTGTTTGGTTTTATAGCGATCCACAAGTGTGCAACGTTTCATAACGCCCATCACTCGTCTTATTATTTTGCAAATATAACCTGTACAGTACAGGTTAGGTATATATTATATATTTACAAAATAAATAGGTACATATTTTAGTACATAGTATATTATACAATTTATACATTAACAAATTAACAATTAAATATATTTTTAATTATTATTAAAATTATTTTCATAGTTTATTAGAATGTCATTAATCATTATGAACTCGCGATGTTATTATACGGGTATATGGATAGCTATAATATAGGCCTATGCAACGATTGCAACGCTGCAGCTTGTGCGACATTGTGAATCTCACATAAAAATACCGGTTTACCGTATAAACTATAGGTATAATATTAATATATGACTATATGAGTAATACTAATATATCATCACGACGGCGCGGCGGCTATAGAATCTTATGATGTGCGGTAAATTTTGTCGCACAAATCGGACCGCAACGACGCACGATGTGTTAAGTTTTGTATTATTATTTTATCATTTTAATTTTTTCATCGCACTCCTGTGCTAAACTACTACGAGTCGCCACTGCCTGTACTGGTACAATTTTAGTTATTTTATTGTAAAAAATGTATTTAAAAATGAATGTAATTCGTTGGGGTTTGAAACTTTTACGTATATTTTAGATTCTGCGCGGAGCAATGAATGTATTGATTTTGATGTGTGTATAGTGTACATAAATATGTGTTTTATGTGTTATGTCTGTAATCTATCATTATATAGAAAAGGTCTTTAAATGGTAGGTAACAGTGGCGCCGAACTAAAATTATATTGGGGGGGCAAAAGTTATTTTTTGTGACCCACCCTTTTTGTGTCATACCTTTAATATTTATGCTGACTATAGGTACTTTGACAACTTTAATTTGTATATAGTAAAGTAAACATATGTTTATAATCATTTAATGTATAAAATATATAAGATGTAATTTTTTTATAGTACCTATGGGTTATATACTCCTTTTTTTTAAATATCTGGTTCCATAATATTATATTGGCTTATTGTATTAATTCTAAACAGCTAGTATAAAAAAACTTAAAATAACAGGTAAAAACAAAATTTATTTATGACTATGAATAATTTTTAATCAAACTTACTATAAGATATAATATCAATGTTAAAATTAAAAAAATATATATATATTGTTTATTTTATAATAACAATTTTCTGAGAACTGAGCTATATGATGAAAATGTTTTAATAACATCATCTGTATTTATTGGTATATCTCTCTCACAAGATATTAACATAAGGCTTTCTAGTCGTTCTTCACACATTGTACTTCTTAAGCGTGTTTTTATGAGCTTGAGTTTTGAAAATGCTCTCTCAGGGGATGCACTCGAAACTGGCAATGTTAGACCAATGCGCAGTGCAGTGTAAATTGCAGGAAACACTTCTTTCAAACCACTTGAGTGAAATACTTTAAAAATTTAATTTATAGTTTTCTGATCATTGTTGAATTTTTCAACATTTTCAGATTTATATTCATCATCTGTATCAGTCTCTGAAAATGAGTCTAATCTATGTTCATGTAATGACTCAGGAAGATGTATTATATTTTCAAAACTAGAGTATGAATTAACAAACTGAACAAATTCACGCCTTAAATCAGAGGCGTTAAGAAATTTTCCATACACATTAGCAAGCTCATCAAATGCATCAATAGGCAGGCTAAATGCATTTTCTGCTACTTCCTTTAATCTTTTTATTTGAAACAGCGATAGGTCCTTAAACAGTGGTATTGAATTTTCATTAAATCTCTTTGTAATCTGAGTAATAACAATATCTATTATTGAATAATATGTTTTTATTCTAAAGTTATCAATGGGGGAATTTATTTGTTCATCAGCTGCTATTTCACCGGGCATTTTTTTAATTCTCTTTACACGACTAAGTTCTAGATAAGTAAAAGAAAAGTCATTGAATTTAGAATTAATAAAATTGTCTTTGTCCTTTATTAAAATATTAAAAGATTCATCATCGCGAATAATTTGTATTTGAATTAGTATGCTTTGAGTATAATTAATAGCACCCAACAAATCAATATCTTTACCTTGCAAAAATTTAGTGAATGGATGAGTGATGTTGAATATTTTTTTAAACGCCAAAGCTATTAAAACAAAACGTTCCGACAACATATAGTTAATTAAACTGCTGGCTTTTACACAACATACACGATCAGTGGTAAGATCATTTTGAATAAAATTTAATGTATCAATGATTGAATCAAAAGTATCTAAAACAGTGTCAAGGGCTAACGAATGAGATGACCAGCGCGTGGTATCTACTCGTTTTAATCTACGCAGAGGTTTTGAGACGGTGCCGGCGATGTAGAAGGTGATCGATTCGCGGGACACCGCTCGTGAAGTTATTCGTTCTGGATAATGTCGGACACTTATGTGAGCACACCGAAACGATAAATAAAAAAAAAACTCGGTTAAGGTGTAGATGGTTTTTATTGTATACACGTATAGTAATATTCAACACGTGACGTGGTGTGGTGCCACACGGCAAACGAACTAATGACGATTAGTCAAAAAAGGAAACAAAACAAAAAAAATAGAAATAAAACACACTGTGCCACGTTAGTGTGGGCCGTTCTTTTGTTTTTGTCGGAGTAAAAAAAAAGAGGCCAAATAAAAAAAACTAAGAACGCTCACTATGGTTGTGAAGAAAAAAAATAAACGTTTTCGTATAGCGACGTGGTGCTGTCGGTTCGACGGTTTTAGCAAAAGAGAACGATGCCGGGCGGCCGTTACTCGTCCGGGCCGACTTGTCTTCCCGTCCCACCCTATGCCTTTGCGGCGAGGTGAGAGAGTTAACTATGTCGGTCCGGCTTCGCCCGTAGTGGTGGTTGATAAGGTGCAGACTGGTCGTTGCGGTGCCTGTACTTTGTACTGGCGACCGTAACGTACCGTGTCAGTTTACCAGGATACCTTTGTTTTTGATACTCTGAATAAAATCCAACTCTTTTTTTACTGCTTCCAATGAAATCGTAAAGTGTTTCTAAATTTCCAAAAAGTTCACGAGCAACCACACAAGTACTAACTGCATCTACAATAATGAGATTAAATCTATGTGCCCAACACCAAACATAAGTAGCTCTAGGATTTTCTTTCTTGATAATTGCTTGAAGTCCTTTATAGGCTCCTCTCATCGATGCAGCGCCATCATAAGCTTGACCAATCAAGTATTCTTTCCAATTTAGGTTCATATCTTTACAAATAATGTCAAACATGGTAAAAAGATGATTTCCAGTTGTGAGTAAAGTTTCACGAACTGCCACTAATCTTTCACAAACTAATCCTGAAGTTTTATTTATGTCTCTAAAAACCAATGAAAGCTGTTCTTTTCGTGATATGTCAAAAGTTGTATCTAACGAAACACTAAAAAAAGTAGCGCTTAAAATGTCTTGTTGTATCACATTACGAATAGTAGTAGATATGCTTTGTATTAACTGGTTTTGTCTTTGCCATGATAAAAAATTATGTGTTTTTTTCCCTCTAATTTGTACTTCTGTAATATGTGAAGCCAAAGCTGGAGAATATTTTGCTAAAAGTAATGCTAAATCTTTAAAATTACCTCTTAATTCATCTTGCCATCCTTCTTTATACCCCCTAAAAGGGAGACAATGTCTAGCCAGAAACAAAGTCAGATCCACTAAATGGCCAACTATTTCTCTATTCATAGCAATATTATACCTATTTTGTTCTATTATTGATGGTAAAAGAGGAAATGAAGCTTCTTTATACATGGCCTTAGTTGATGCTGTTATATGCGTTTCAGAAGTTTCATGAATAATAATTTTAGTAACTCCATTTTTCCAGTTTGAAAAGCCTTCACGTATCCAACTCTTATTTTCACGATTTCCAAACAATGCACAGTAGAGACAAAATATTTTATTTTTTTTTTTTACAGAATAGGACAAACATTTCCTCCACTTATTTCTCCACTTGGTTGTTTTTTATAATACCAATTTTCATGAAATGAACGGCCCAGACTATCTTTTGGAAAACATTTATTTGGCAATTGATTAGGAACAGGCTGAGCTGGTCCATTTTTGAAGATATATTCAATAAGATCGGGATTTATTTTATCAACTTCACCAAAAATAGAAGGATCATTACCAAATTCAACAACTGTAAAAAAATTATCATATAATTTGTGTGTATACTAAAATAGTTTATTTTGATTTAATTTGTGTAACTGTAAATATAAATAAACTATAGAGATTAGAGGCAGATTTTTTTTATACAAGTTTATATTATGCCTACATATAACTACATACATAGTACATATGATACATTAAGGTCAGGAGCGTTATTTGTAATTTTGCCTTTCAATTTCAGAAATAAAATAATGGTGCCAAAATCTTAAAATATGTTTTAAATGTAGTCAGTATTTACTGTGTAATATTATTTTTTATTTTCACATTAAAACTGTAAATATAACAGAGAAGATAATATAAGACAAAAAGATAGTATAATATAAAAATCTGATAATGATTTTAAAATACCTTTTGAAAGTTTGAAGATTTTGGCAAAACGTTTAAACTTGAATAAACGCGACTGATGTAGGTACCATATAACATATGATAAAAATTATGATTATGAAGAATTTTTAAATAATAATAATTAAAATATGAAGTCTTACAGTTCATTTCATTTGTGTCTTTTATATTTTTGTCTATTGGTGTCTCAACATCATTATCATCAATATTTAACTTTTTATTTAATATGATATTCTGAGTTGTTACTTCTTTGCTTTGATTAACTGAAAAATAAATATGATAAATATTATTAATTTTTCAAAAAAGTTTAAGTAATAATAAGGGCTAGAATTTTAGATTTATTCTTGAGTAGAACAATTTTTTTTTCATATTTTAAACATAATGCATATACATATATACATTATACATATACATATACATATATGTATATAAATATATACATTTTTGAGAATTGTTAATTTTAAATAGTATTTATTTAATAAATAATAATAATATTAATAATATTATTATTATAATTATTTGTCTAAAATTATACTTATTATTTTTTTATGTTTTTCTTATAATCTTATCCTATATTTAAAATTGTAGTTTTTACTTGGTATTATAGATATACTTTCATCAGCTTCACAAGTACTTGGATTTACATAATTGAAGGCATTATCTAAAAGGTATTAAAAATATGAATTCAACACTGTTTGTCATTTGCCAGATAGGTACTAAATAATTAATAATATGTATAACATATTATTCAAAATTATAATGACTTTAAAAAAACCATATACAAACAATATAATTATTATTTACCTTCTTTTTTGTATGAAGAATCTGTTGACTTAAAAAAATTTGTGATACTGCTCATTGATGAAATATTTTTCTTTTTTTGACATGCGTTCAAATGACGTTCCCAATTTTTACTATTAATACTTCCCCTTTTTTTACCACATTTGCAGAGTAAATAATTTTCATGGTTCATAACTGGTGTTCATATAATAATATAAAGCAAGATATATAGGAACTAAAAAAATGTATAAATTAACTATTACTAAGATATTTATATTATTCATTCAAATGTATAAAAATAGAGTTTTATTTAAAAAAAAAATAATATTAATTTTATAATACAAAAGATAAAATATTGAGTAAGAGAATTTCTATGGTGGGCATGAGTAATGTTGCATTCATAATGATTCTGAGTTTCTGAGTGGGTAATTTGCTAAAGAATTAAATAAATTTTATTTTGAAAAAAAAATGAAATTAATTACATAAAAATATTCACATTTTAGAATATGAAAACACTTAAATATCTTGAAACTAATGAGATAATATTTAAAATTAATATACAATATGTTTTCTGGTATATTTTAATAATTAAATAGATATTTAGGTTAAATACATTAATGATCTTATTAATAATGAATTATAAAAATAATTAAACTTACCTTAATTGTACTTTGAATTTTAAAGAGATTAAAGAACACCAAGTCACAAAATATGTAATTTAAAAAAACGACTAATACTTTTAGTACAAATTACGATATAGGTATGTTAGATTTAGATTTAAACATTAATATATTATAAACAATTAACAGAACCGACGTTAATCAAAATTGTTTGTACTTAAAAATATAAAAATGAAACTGCCCATGTAACGGATGTAACTATTGAAATTGGAACACATTACACATCGGTAAACAGTAAACACTGGGCACGAATCTGATTGCAACGGCTAGACTGGCTAGAGATAGAGAAATGAGAAAACTCCGTCAAATTCTATTTATAATATTATAGTTTTCGATAATAAATTAATATTACATCATAATGGATAAAGCTATTATTGATATTCGTATATGCGTACGAAAACAAATAGCACACTGTGTATAAGCAGTATCGTTACTTATCCCTATACTTATCCTTATTCCTGCTACACATAATTAGACATTTATAACTTAGATACATAAATAGTTTTTTTGGGTACCCACGGACACCACCCACCCAAAAAAAAGAGGGGCGGTCGCCCCTCTTGGGTTATAGGTTCGGCGCCACTGGTAGGTAATGTGTATATATACACTATACGACACACTATAATGTTATATTAGCCAACAGTTTATCTATATAACATAAAATAATGTAAATATAAACATATCTATAATACCTACTTGCGACGTAGTAATGATTACAGCTGCACGCTACACCCCTGTTAAAGTAGACCACTATTATAGTAGACAATGCACGTATACTGCAAGCATGTTCAAAATTCTTGTCATTTGATTTGATTTGAATTCTTTTATTCTTACCCTGTCGACGATAAACTAAAATAAATTGATTTTCGAAATATCGTATTATCTATAGAACCTAGTCGTCTTAGCAGTTGGTGCACTATACGAATTGTTAACCCGACAGCTGGTTCGACATGAAAAGATTTGGAAGTATATTGGGGTTGGTCGTCGTCGCACGCGAACAATAAAGTATTTAACGTATAGTAAAAACTAGAATTCATATATTTTTTTTTTGAAACGTTTACTAAATATTTTACTGAAATCTTAAACATAACACATAATGTTATATAAAAGATAAATATATGGTACGCATGTATCAAAATGGTATAGGTACATTTATTTTTATACCAAGGATTTTTCAAGATAACGTTAAATATATATACAATATACATATATAATATGTACTCGTTATATCGAGCGATCCGCAATTTTTTTTGAAACTTAATATATCTACATAGGAGTTTTGTTATATATTTTTTAATTTTTTACAAAACCTTTAAAAGTTGAAAGTGTTTTTGATACTTACACATTGAATTACTTAATGTGATACATTGATAAAGAACGGCGAATTGGTTACTTTTCAATAAATCTAGTCTTATTATTAATAAATATATGTCACTATGACTATACCTATTGAATATTGATAATAATGTTCTATTAATTATTATAAATTTATATTTCATAAATTAATTTGAAATCGTTATTTATCATTAGGTGAACATAATAATATTATAGCCGTATAATTATAGGTTACAAGAATATTAAAAGAAAAAATGGTTGGTATGTTATTACTTATTATTTATGAGCTTATGACTAATAAGAATAAGTGTGCTATAATTGTATATGATGGCATGTCAGTTAGGTTTATTTTATAGTGATGAAAAAAGGATTGTGTACCTATACTCTAATGGTTCGTTCTCGATTCGTCAACTACCACTATTATAGCCGATACCCGATTTTCGACCAAAAATACCAATTCACCAACAACGGTGATAATATTAACTACATGCTTCTTGGCATAGAAATTTATACAACTATAGTCTATAGGTACAGTGCCGCAACAATTAACTCTGAGGCCCCAAATTAAAATTATTGTGTTTTGTATTACTACGGCAATTAATCAATACTTTTAGATTCTGAACGGAGTGATGAATTTATTGATTTTACAATGATGTGTGTTTTTTTTTTTTTTGTGACTGTACAGCATAACTAGTCGAAATAATGCTTCAATTTCAAACTTTGCAGGGGGTGGTTTCCGATGGCAAAGTGGATATCCTTGATGCATTATAGAGGTCAAAAGTAAACATTTTCCAACAGTTTTCAAAAAAATTTAGAAAAACAAAAAAAAAATGACAGAAAAACAGGAATTTTTACGCAAAACCGTTTTCTACAAAATCGAATTTTTTATTTTGCTATTATTCAAAAAATAATCGATGTAAATACTTGAAATATTCACCAAATGTTTATATTAGCGTTCTTCATACACCGTTAAATTTTCAAAGTGTTTTAACTTTTTTTGAGCTATTTATAGACAATTGAAATTTTCAATTTTTTTTAAGTACTTTTTTTTTAATAACGATAAAAATTTTTTGGCCGACCAGAAAATCTTGAAAATCTAATACAAGGTTTCTTATAAGTTGTTCTTAAAGTGATAACAAAAATCCGAAATCGTTAGTCACAATTTTTTTTATAAGTGCTTAAGTACGAATTTATACAAAATATGTCAAAATTGAGAAAATTTGCAAGTAATTTTGTGGTTGAAAAATCATAAAAATTTTTTCTTTTATACCTAACTAAGTTTTGAAAATTCGATACAAGGTTCTCCATAAATTTTTTTTCAAATATCTGAATATTTTTAACTATTTGGTAGTTAAAAATTTATAAATACATTACTATCAAAAGCTAAGAATTAATAATTTAATACTATGCTGTCCATAAGTTAAGCTTAGAATAATTATAAAAAAGTTTGAGGATTGTTCAATTTAAAAAATTTTACGAGAGTTTAAAGTTTTAATTTTAATTTGAAATTACATTCAAATTTAACCTACTCTAGTCCGAGGTCCATTCCACCCCCTAATGTACAGCAGAGCAATACTCACCCGCTTTTTTAGTAGTTTAACTTGTATGGAATAATTCCTGTTATAATACTTACATTGTACTATTTAGTTAAGAAGTTTACCATACATTATGTATTTATATGGTTATTATATTATTATTTTGAAACTTTATTCAAACCAGAACCAATTTAAATAATGTTATATCTAGATTAAGCACATGATATTTTGTAGAATTCATAATATAGTTTTTATAATTAATAATTAAATAGAATAAAATAACTTATAATATAAAAAAAAACATTTCTATTTAATTTTCATTTAGTCATTTTAGCAAAATATAATAATTAATAAATCACAAGAAGTTCCATAAAATATAAGTTAGTAGTTAAAAATTAAAACATTATAAATAAAGTAATTATTGGAATAAATTTTAAAATTCAATCAAATAATGAAAACTTAAAACTATGAAAATTAATGGTAGTAATGTTTGAGGGTAATTATAATAATTATATATATTAATTATTATCAAAGAAAGGATAGAAAGGTATATCATTTAAATTAAATTCCGTCAAAATAAACATATAAAAATGACCAAAATATGTAGTATTAAATAAAAAAACATGTAATAAGAAAAATTTTAAATTATTTTAACGTGTACAATTAAAATAATGTTATTAAAAAATTTTGAATAATATACAATTAATTGTTTTTAATTTCTAATCAATTTAATTTTAAAAAAAGCGGGTAAGTGCTTAAAAAGAAGCAGATTCAAAGGTTGAGATTAGAAAATAAAATACGCATAATAAGCCATCGACTGGCGACTGTTGCTATAGCCTTCATATAAAACAATTTTATAACACTAACCATTTCAAAAAAAGCGGATAAGTGAGTATCGCTCTGCTGTACATTAGGGGGTGGGGTGAACCTTGGGTTAGGATAGGTTAAATTTGAATGCAATAATAGGTATCATTGTATTCGAAAAACGATTCTGAACGGAGATGATTTGTCAGTCTAGGATATATTATATTTAAATATTGTCATACATTCTATTTTGAAACAAATTCAAACATTTAATTAAAAGTTTCAAGATCTTACGTTTAGTAATTTTTTAAAAATAACAAAAATCGAAAATTATTTATTAGTAAAACGTAATTTTACACGTGTATTTTTGATTTCAAATTAAAATTAAAACTTTAAACACTCGTAAAATTTTTTAAGTTGAATAATCCTCAAACTTTTTTATAATTATTCTAAGCTTAACTTATAGACAGCATAGTATTACATTTTCAATTCTTAGCTTTTGATAGTAAAATATTTATACGAATTTTTATCAATATTTGAACTTCAAATGCTAATAAAAAAAAAATTGTGCCTATGTATTTTTATAATTTTTGAATGAGAGTTAGAACAAGTTATGTGGACTCTTCAATTAAATTTTCAAGTAATTTGTCCCAACTAAATTTTTTTATCATCATATAAAATGCCTATAAATAGCTCAAAAAAAGTCAAAATATTTTGAAAATCAAATCACGTAAAGAAAATGGCAATCTAAATAACTGGTAAAATTTTCAAGTATTGACGATTTATCCTATTTGAAAAACAAATATCAAAAATCGTTTGAGGCTAAACCGTTAGAAGAATTTGAAGAAAAATGTATGGAGAACCTTGTATCGAATTTTCAAAACTTAGTTATAAAAGAAAAAATTTTTATGATTTTTTAACCACAAAATTACTTGCAAATTTTTTTCAATTTTGACATATTTTGTATAAATTCGTACTTAAGCACTTATAAAAAAAAATTGTGACTAACGATTTCGGATTTTTTTTATCACTTTAAGAACAACTTATAAGAAACCTTGTATTAGATTTTCAAGATTTTCTGGTCGGCCAAAAAATTTTTATCGTTATTTAAAAAAAAGTACTTAAAAAAAATTGAAAATTTCAATTGTCTATAAATAGCTCAAAAAAAGTTAAAACACTTTGAAAATTTAACGGTGTATGAAGAACGCTAATATAAACATTTGGTGAATATTTCAAGTATTTACATCGATTATTTTTTGAATAATAGCAAAATAAAAAATTCGATTTCGTCAAAAACGGTTTTGCGTAAAAATTCCTGTTTTTCTGTCATTTTTTTTTTGTTTTTCTAAATTTTTTTGAAAACTGTTGGAAAATGTTTACTTTTGACCTCTATAATGCATCAAGGATATCCACTTTGCCATCGGAAACCACCCCCAAAGTTTGAAATTGAAGCATTATTTCGACTAGTTATGCTATACAGTCACAAAAAAAAAATACACATCATTGTAAAATCAATAAATTCATCACTCCGTTCAGAATCTAATAGTGGCTTGTATAAAATTAAATGATACAGAGTTTAAAAAGTCAAATGTCCAAATTCGCATATATATTTGTTTGTCTGCTCCTGTAAAAATTGTTCTTTTTCTAATGTTTCTTTATATGGTATTTAATATTTTTGCTTTGCTTCTTAATTTATACATGTATTAGACTGTATTCCCAGAAGAGTGCCCACAAGAATAAAAATATTTGAATGTTTCCAATGAAAAAAAAAACATTTAATTTTGAGTCAATTTTACTGTGTACCTAGGTAGTTATTACATTTTATCTAAACGGACTCAATTCAAAAATATTAAAATAATAAGCTAGATTTAATTCAAACATATAAAAGTAGCATGGACTCAATTCAATATCACCGTTAATATTATACATTTATACATATAAAGTATAAACTATAAAGATATCTTTATTTTATATTATATAGAATATAAATAATAATTGATAAGCCCACTGGCCATTGTGCCATTGTGGTTAAAATAAAAATTATGATTTTAATTAATTGTAGTAATATTTGAATTACTGCATAAATTTCACCATATACAGTTACTGGCAAAAAACATGTTTTATTTCATTTCTTTTTTTGCAGTTATGGAATAGTTCAAAATTAAGTGAGAAATAAATCAAGATTTGCAGTGAATAATTATATTTATATTCATTGAATACATAGACCAAAAATACAAAGAAAACAAGTACCTGAGTTTTCAGAATAAAAGAAAACGAAATTATTTGACGAGTATGTAAATACAATAAAATACTAAATCGTTTATATCCACTTATAAATTTTGTATTATTATTGAAAGGTATATAAAATAGTACCTAGGTTATTTTTTTTGACAAATATTGTATTTTCATATTATATTCAATATTGAGTATCGGCGAACTGGGATAACACCCACTGTAACTAATAAATATCTACCTGCACCAATGCATTTTTAATACATTAATTTGACATGATTAGGCTGCTTAGCCCTCCTACATTTTTAATTTTTTTCAAGAAATTTTTAGTTATTTATTAGAAAAAATTATAAAATGTAAAACGTAATTCCAAATTAGGATATCCGATAAGTATGTGTTATGTGAACATTTAACCTTCACATATGAATTTTATATAGTACATTTGTAATAAAATTAAAATGATTGAACTATACGTTAATATTTTATAAAATAGGGGGTGTGGGGTGCAAAACCCTCTGCGAGCCTGTTCTATGTTGATAATTTTAGCTCTCCTTCTAACAAGGCAAATTTATTTTACGCCTATACTTCGACTCTGTTTAATATAAATTATTCAATAGGTTTAATAGTTCTGACTCGTCATAGTTGACATACATTAAACAATAATGCATAATATATAATATTAATATGTAGGATCCATTGGCGGAAATCGGGGGGGGGGGGGGGGGGGGGTTTGAGGGGGCTTACCCCCCCCCCCCCAAAAAAAAAAAAGCCCACCATGCCCCCTCAAACAATTTTGCAAACTTATTAAATTTTGTAGTTTCATATTCATAAATTATATTCTTAAAAAACAAGAAATATATTACATAATAATTTTTATATTATAAATTTGTTTGTATAATATTTTATACGAAAATTAAAATTTTAAGTTGGAACACTGTCCTATAGTGATTTGTTTTATCATCTGTCGAATAAAACAAAATATATAAAATTATATTAATTTGGAAATACGATATACAGAGTGAATCTTTTATTATAAAATACTCATTATTTCAAAAAGTATTCATTTTTTTGAAAACATTTTTTACATAGTTTCAAGTTGTTATAAAACAAAATTTTTATTAAAAATGTATATTTTTAAATGTATTTTATCCTTATATTTTTTTTACGTTATTTACTTTTTTGAATGACAAAAGTTTTAATTTCATAATCCAAAGCAGAATAATTTTCTGAGTATTTTGATACATAATAATCGAATTTGGGGCGAGTAGTTAATGAGTTATACCATTGAGTATAGATAGTATAGAGAGACCATCTTGCCTATATTATGATACGTAATGAATTAGTTCACCAGAACTTTTATCTATACTCAATGGTTTACGTATTTTAAGTTTAGACAAGCGGAGTAGGGGATAGACATTTTGCAGGGTAACCCCGTACCACTCCACTTCACGCATCTAAACTTATAAGTAGTTATAACTAGTAAATACTTATAACTCATAACTCATAAGCTACTCGCCCTAAATTCGATTTTTATGTACCTATCGAAATACTCAGAAAATTATTCTTCTGTGTAATATAAAAATAAAACTTTATATTATCATTCAAAAAAGTAAAAATCTTAAAAATGTTTAAGAATAAAAAATATTTAAAAAAATATTTTTTTAATAAAAATGATGTTTTTTTAACAACTTGAAACTATGTAAAAAAATGTTTTCAAAAACATGAATACTTTTTGAAATAATGCATGAGTGTTTTATGATAAGAGAATAATTTTTCAGTTAAAAAAATAGTTATTTTTTGCTAGAATTTCATTTAGAGTGGTAGATTACCGAAACTAGAGAACGGGTTTTGTTATTTGAGGTCTTGTTAGATTCACATAGTCTAGGAGAAGTGCTGTGAAGATTTTCAAAATTTTATCTTCAATTGTTACTTCACTACAAAGTTATAAAGCTGAAAAACATAAAAAAAAAAAATGCCCGATAAAATGTGTTTTAATTTTTTTTGAAGCTCTGTAGTGAATTAATCATAAAGTATAAAGTTCTGAAAATCTTCACTGCACTTCTCCTAGCCAATATGAATCTAACAAGACCCCAAACAATAAAATCAAAAGAGATCTATCTCACTAAATGAAAATGAAAATAAAATCCATTATATACAAATATTGCATATAATTAATAAATTTCTAACGGCTTTGGTTTATGAGAAAAATCGTAGCCCCTCCAACTTTTTTAATGTATTTCCGCCTAAGGTAGGATCGTTATTCGTCTTCCTTGACTTCATTTAAACAACTAATACATGTTAACAAGGCGTTCTTTAAGACCATAATTTTGAATATGATTGATGATGTAAAAATTGGGATGAACCCTGCAAAAACTAACTTCATGGCATCTAATAAGGTATTGATAATGACTGGTTTTTTTGCCATTACCCGGTAGTTCGTTCTCCGTTTTCAGTTTTAGTTGGCTTCTTGCAACGGATATTCATTAAAAAATAATAATTACAACTATGTATTATTATTTTCTGTTATTAGAACTTAATGAGGATTCAATAATAATCCTACTGTAACTCAGTTTGAAACTACATAAAGCTCTCTTAGTGCATGCTGAAATCAAATCAAAAACAAGTGCTAATTGTTTTGCACAACATACTACAAGTATATTCAAAATAACAAAGTTTAAAAAAAAAATTTCCAACTAAAAAAGTGAAGACCAAAATAGTGAATACATATTAGAGAATGAAAATGAGCTATTGACAATATACAACAATTCCAATTATATTGAAAGTATATTATCATATGTTGCTGGATTTGTCAGAGAATATTTAAAAACACAAATTACATCAGTAAGTACCTATTTACAATTTAGTATTAAATTTAATATTGATATTAAATATAAATAAATATTTTATAAATTTGATGAACCACTTTATGGACGAAAATAATTTTTAAATAACCATTTGTTACAGATGATTAGGTAAATACTTAAAAAAATACATAACAATCAATAAAAATCAAGTTCAAACGAAATCGACAATAGAGTAGATAAGATAATTTTGTCAAAAACTAATTCATTTTCAACACCAGTGAAAAAAAATTGTTGCAAGTATTATGATTTATGACATAAAATTATATACGAGTAAAAGAAATAAATGAAATATTTTGAACTATTTTATTAGTACTTATATTTCGACTCGAGGTCTTGTGGTCATATTGTACACCTGGAGCATATTTAAGGGAGAAAACATGGGGCCCTTGCCCACCATTCTCCGTATTTTATACTTATTTTTATTATATGAGAAATTTTACTACTCTACGCCCCATGTACGCAAATTTAAACCTTTTGTTTATGCTCCCCATTAAGATATTTCTAAATACGCTCCTGTTGTACACTAACATATAATTTTTATTTCTAAATTAAAAATTTAATACTACTTAATATTACTATTTACATTATAGTAGTAAATATGTATTTGTGTAAATAATAAATTTAATATTAACAGTTGTTTGATATAAAACTACAAAATATATTGACTCTGACTTAATAAAATATTAATTTTTAAAAATAAATTTGTATTAGGTAACTATTTATTAGTGAATAGTGATTACTAACTTTTATGAATATTTCAGAATTTATGATATATTTATAACTTAATGTGTGCTAACATGATGTAATAATGAAATTCCAATGACAAATTATGGTTTTGCTTATATCTTTTATTGTAATTTTAACTTGGCTCTATCTCTCTCGCACATATATTTGATTCACGCATCTCTTTTGTCTTTCTATGCTCAGGCCATTCTTTTATATGTCCATGCGTGTGCATTGGTGTCAGGTGATTCGTAGGAAAGCGCCAACCGGTCGGTGAGGATGTGGCGTTGAGAAACGTAGGCGCCGCATTGCCGGTGTGCCGAACAGCGCGTCGTCGGACTGCAGACGGGTTTCGGAGCATATACAACAAGGGCGCCGTCGGCCATTGGGGGCAACTTTATGTACCTATGTCATGAAAATAAAATATTCCAAAAACTAATTATGTTTTTGCTTATATCATTTTTGGTAATTCTAATTTAGCTCTCGACATATATTTCTCTTTTCACGTGCGGTCTAGTCTATGCATGTGCGTCGGTGATTTAGGGCAGGAGTAGACTACTTTTTGAGACAGAATGTTACAATTTACATAATTTCCCAGTTGTTTAGTAGTCACAAAAAATGTTTATTTAAAAATTTTATTAGATAATTGATTTTCGATTTAAAATTAACGAATTTATACACGAAATAATATTGACTCGTGTAAAAACATCAAATATATGTTTTAGCACAAAACATTCAAGTATTTTAGCAATAATAATAAATAATACAGTTATTGAATACCTAATAGATAGTTATGATATGGTTATACATTAATGGGAGCAATGGTTTTGCATGGATTTGGAAAGTTTTTAGTTGATGGCTCGTGCTGATATTTCATATTCTTTAAAGCAACAAAAATATAGTGTAAATTAATAAATATTTTTTTTATATACCTAATAAAATATTTATTTCTTCTGTACCTAAATTAAATAATTATTTTTATATTTGACCTAGTGAGCCGCAACTTAAGATCGAAAGAACCGCTGTTTGCCGACCTCTGATTTTAGGGTAAGCGTCAAGTGATGTGAAACGTAGGCGTAGCATTGCATAGGGGTGTGCTGAATAGAGCGTCGTCGGTCTGCAGACCAGTTTCAGAGCATACAACACGGCACCGTCGGTCATTGAATTCACTGCCCACTGAACTTCTTGGACGTCAACGAAGCCGCTTTAATCGCTTCTTATTGTCATAATAAACTCGGAAGTTTTTTTACTTTAACTTCAAAATGGTAAGTAAACGATATTTGATTGATCTCAACATTGTAATATTGTTGTCGAAGTCGTTATTCGTTTTATGCTTGTCACGTTAACGGCACAACGGCTACACCATCTTGACATGTCCGCGCCTCGGAGCCAGTCAATAACTATCTAAGCCGTATTCCGATATTTCCGGCCGACATTCATTTCGTCCCGCCTTTACCGTTTTTCTTAGTTCGCTCCCGATCGTCGTCAATCAGATGGGCGACAGGAACTTCGCACGGAAAATCGTTATCTGAGAGCATCTCTGTATGTTCAGCTGACGTTGCAATTTTTAAAAACGGATGTAACTCGTCTTCGTAGGCTTACGAAATGCAGTTGATAACATATTTTTCTTGATTCTTCCATTTTATATTCACCGTTAAGATGTTACACATTTTTAGAAATGTTTTGAATCCCTTATTCTTCTTTAGTATTAAGTTCATTTTAGTTTAGATACTATATTTACGATTTATTTTATGCATATGACACTCGGCATGAGCTATTATTACAAAACTAATAAAATTAGTATGTGTTTTGAATATAAGATAAAATATATAATAATGTAGTAATAAACAAAACAAACTAAAATAATAGTTGTATAAAATATAGAAAATAAACAAAATAAAACAAACGGACTAGAAAAATGTTAATATTATGACATAATTATAAACATATATTTACGATAATTCCACAAATAAACCAATAATTTAAGACGTTCATTAAATAAATACCATTTAAAATTCACAAGATTCTCAAAAATGTATATACATGCAATTATATGCATTATGTTCAAAATATGCAAAAAAAAAAAATTGTACTATTTAATCAAGAATAAGTCAAATTGTGGACATATCTGACAACCAATCAATTTGGACTTAAGGAAACATGCAAATGCATAATAGAAATCCTAGCACTAGTGATAAGATAAGTAGATAATTAAAATGTTATATCTTGTTAACTAACCAATTATAAATGATTAGTAGTTATTATTATTATCTTAAATTATACATATTGTTGGCTCGCTCTCAGCTATAATAAATAATATATTAATAAGCCTTGGCGGCCGGGAGGATAGGCAACACAAGCTACGCTATCGTCCCTAGTATAGTATATGATAATAAGAAATTTCAAACAATTGTTTTAGATAATAACGGTTTTAACTTTAAAAGTATATTATAAATCAATCATATAATACAAATATAATAAAGATTGACCACTTGGTCCAACAATGGAATATAATATAACAGTCTTAAAATAAAATAATAGTATAAAATAGCCTAAGACCCGTCGGTCTACACACAACTATTGGTGGTGCACCACATACCTTTTGGGATTATGACGTCTTGAGGTGCCGGGATCCGTATAATAATCAAATTAATACAATAAAAAGTACAGGTTTGATCCCGCACACACTCAAGAGCGCCGCTAACCTCAACACGACGAACAATTCACTATACAAGGCTGCTACAGCGAATACATACACGACAAACCACGAGATTCACAATCTTCTGCTGGCAATATATGACCGCCCTATACTAGGGGAAAGACTCAAAGACAATTAAATAGGTGGGCAATAAAATGCGCTAACGATATTTATCAGACAGAAGAAATCACAATTCACAATAAACACACAGGGAAACGTGGTTTGACAGCTGCAGCAGGCACAGAAAACGCAGACGTGCTTTCACGACGACAAACAGAAGAAGAGACGTACAAAGGCCGACGACCGTTACCAAGAAAGCTCCGGCCGCCGGTTACATAAGCATAACTAAGTCTTTCAGTGCCACCACAATAAAATACAAACATTAGAAACAACTATAAGAACTTTTGTGACACTGAAAGCATGACTTGACTTAATTCACAAAAACATAATTCAATTTACAGCTAACACTTATCACAGAAAAATAACGATCTTACACATGCACTGGGCGATCAGCCCACGATCGTCGACCGCACGGCAATACGCGTGATAAAAATCGCTACAAAAACATTGATAACACAAACACAAAAATGCCATATTGGCATGAACACATATGATATACCTACTATGTTTTCAGTAACTCACAAATCTAACTATATTTTTATAACTGTAATTATTTTCAAATTTTTAATGATCTTGTGGATATTTTTGATTCCAAATTTAATTTTTTTATCAAGCTGAATTTATTAAGAAAAAAGCAATGCATATTCTTGGTTTTATCAAACACATACTATGTAAAGATTTTTATGATTCTTAGTAAAAATTCTTAATTATTCTCTTGTTCTTTCAATATTATCCACTTATCTGGATTAATTAATAATATATTAAAACAAAATGGAATTATTGAATATGTGCAACAAAATAACTTTTTGCAATTTATGTTTTTTAAATGCAATATATTAATGTTACATAAGGTTCATATATTTTAAATTACCTAAATATTATTCCTCTTAAAGTTGCTCTCCAATTTTCTACATGAATTAATTTTTGGCTTCATGAATTTCCCAGTACTACTTTGTTTAATCAATTTTAAAATTAATTCTTTTAACTCTAGGAATCTTTAGTTTTTTTATTCTAATTATTCTGAATACAATTATATGTTAAACTACCCTGCTAATCTGTTAATGCTTGCAGGTAATACTTTTACTTTTGATTTTAACTAGTTTAGTTATTATTTTAATATTTTCTTACAATTGTTTTATCTACTGTTTTGTATTTATGTAGTTTAATATCAAATATGTTCTATAATTATTGTTATACCACGTGTCCCCGAAAACAGGGTACACTTTATCATTCATAACCCTGTAAATATTTTTCAATTTTGTTTACGGGAAGTTAAACAAGACTAATAGATCATGAATTTCTATGACTTAATTTTTTTTTAAATGGCAACCCCTATTTTGAATATAATTTTCGAATTAATCAATTTTTTTCAATCAATTTTAATCTATTAACTTGTATACTAAATCCAAAATTGGCGAAGTTAGAGATTGGTTATAACTTATAAGTTATCTTTAAAAAATGTATTGAATTAATTTTTTTTTCTTTTTAGTTTACGTGTTTTTTGTGTTTTAAACACCATTTGATACATTGTAAATGTATTATTAAAGTAATAAATTATTTACTATCTATGAATTATTATTTTCTTTTATTATTACATAATATTCTGAATTTATAAAAATTAAATAATGTATTTTCAGAAAATAAAATTCTAAATTTCAATTTTTTTTTTAACAATTAATTTACAGAAATTACAATCATGGAAAGTCATTCGAAAGTCTCGTATAGAGTCGAGTAAAACATGCCTCAAATCCAAGTAGCATTCATAAACATTTGAATATTTATTTTATTTATGATTATTTATATTTTTGTTTCATCAAAATTATTATTACTAACATTATAATGAGCATTGGTTTGTAATTTCTATTATTTCATCATGTGTGATAATAAAACAAAATAATAATTTATGGATAATATATACTTTATCACGTTAAGTGCCATGCGGCCGCCGGCGGCCTTACGTAATGGTATTTTTAAAACGTTATCGGGTTTTTAATGTTGTCATTCGTGAAATGCTATCATCATTATCTCGGGAAGTATTTGGTCTAAAAATATGATTCCGACATAAGATTATTCAGTTTATCATGTATGTTATTAATAAAGTATAAAATAAATAAGACCGCCGGCGGCCTAACGGCGCTATGGTAATATTCGTTATCGCTATACGCCACTTGGCAGCCGGCTGTCGTAATAGAATGTTATACCGCGATTCGTGTCAGCAATAAATTACATTTTGTCATATTTCTGAAAAACAAATTTTAAAATGAATACTCGTTCAAAGAGAATCAAACTCTCGGATGAAAATGTTGTAAGACAGTTACTAGAAGAGAGTGACGATGACAATAGTAGTTTGAGTGACTTCGACGACTCAGATGAGGATGGACACTACGTACCTGAAGAATCTGAAAGTTCATCTAGTGGTGAGTAAAATTACTGCTTAATTTAATTCGACAGCAACATTTATAAAGTTTAATATCGTAATATGTTATAATAATATATAATAATATGTTATATTGTAATATTAACAAATAATGGTAATATGTTTTGGGGAACCCATACTAAAGTCATGTCCATTTTAATATTCCAAACACACTATGTAGTGCACTACTATAAAAATAATAAAATAATAATGGTATGACGTGAAATATTTGTAAACCTTCCAACAAATGCATAACAATGATTATAAAAAAATATTGTAAACAATTAAATTAAATTGTAAACAATAAAATAAATAAATATTATAACAAGTATTAATTTTAATTTATAGAAAAAAGTAATGTCGAAGATTTAGACGAATTCATATTTGCCCAACAACCTATTCCTTCCGTACCAGAATGGTATGACGTAACTTGCAACAACCAAAAAAATATCGTTTTTAATGGCAATCCCGGGTTAAAAGTCGATATTTTGCCTAATGCAACGGTTTGGGATTATTTCAACTTGTTCGTTACTGATGAAATAATTGATTTAATGGTGATAGAAACAAACCGAAATGCTGATCAAATACTAAATGGACGGAGAATAACTAAAGCCAGCCGATATTCAAAATGGACCCCTACTGACTCGGATGAAATGAAATTATTTTTGGGCTTACTTTTATGGATGGGGTTGGTGCCATTGCCCAGTATAAAAAATTATTGGAGCGTTAAAACTAGGTATAAGAATCACGTGGCTAGTAAGATTATGTCTAGAAATAAATTCGAACTTTTATTGAGGTTTTGGCATTTTTCAAATAATGAGGAAGCTCCGGAGAATGATAGAATTTTCAAAATCAGAAATTTAGTGGTTAAAATTGTTGATAATTTTCAAAAAACATTGGAACCTGATAGTATGATAGCAGTAGACGAAACAATGGTACCATTTAGAGGACGATTGAAATTTAAACAATATATTCCCGGTAAAGCCCACAAATATGGCATAAAATTATTTAAACTTTGTGGAACTGACGGATACACATATAATATTCAAATTTACGCAGGAAAAATTCAAACTGAAGGAAAAGGTTTAGGATGTAGAGTTGTTTTAGATTTATGTGACCGGTATTTAAATATTGGTAGAACAATTATTACCGATAATTTTTATACGTCAATAGTTCTAGCAAATGAACTTTTAGCAAAAGATACACATTTAATTGGTACATTGAGATCAAACAGAGTGAAGTTATCAGAAGTCACAAAAGCAAAATTATTACCTGGTCAAATTGTAGGGAGAGAAAACTCTAATGGAATAGTTGTTGCAAAGTGGCGTGACAAACGAGACGTAACAATGCTATCAACATGTCATAATTTGAATATGGTGGACACTGGAAAGAAAAATAGAAAAAATGAAGCTGTAGTAAAACCAAAAATTATTATTGATTATAACGCTGGAAAGGCCGGGATAGATTTATCCGATCAGTTGTCAAGCTATAGTAGTCCTGTGAGAAAATCTATAAGATGGTATCATAAAGTTGCTACTGAAATTATATTAGGAACATCCGTAGTAAATGCACTTATTATTTATAATACCAAAACACCTCAAAATAAAATGTCCATCACCCAATTTCGTGAAGCTTTGGTAGACCAAATTCTTGGATTGGACCAACCAAAAGGTACTCAAGAACATATAACACCATCTAGAGGCTCAATATCATTGAAACACAAATTTCAAGAAACATCCGAAAAATGTAGCCGAAACCGTAAAATACGTAAACGATGCACTCATTGTTATAAAGAAAATGCTGCAAGAAATGGATCAGTTCAGGCTTGTAAAGATACAAAGAGAGTAACCACTCTCTGTACCAAGTGCGAAGTGTATACATGCTCCGATTGCTTTTTCAAATATCATGCCAAGTAAAAAGGAAGCGAAGGCTGAAGGTAAAAGTATACCGAGTATGATAAAAATAATTTATATTGTAAAATTATGACCATTTTTTTAGTTTTAATATGTTTTTATACTCAAAATATTAATTATAAGTAATCATCATTTTCATTTTTATATACATTTATTGAAATTTTTAAAACATTTTGATTAAACAGTACCTACAATTTATTGTAAAAGTTAAGAAAAATAAATATTATGTTTAAATTTTCGTTTCAGTGTAAATAATATAGCTAACCTATGGTAAATTTTGTCCTCTATGTCCTAGTGCTATTTTCAAAAGCATAACTACAGCGCCAATCATATAAAACAAGTAGGAATATACATTGGTTTTGAGGCAGCCCGCGGCCGTATGGTCTCCTAGGAATAATATGGTACGGCAGCCGGCGGCCTAAAAATCACACAAACATCCATATGATTTTGCGGCAGCCGGCGGCCTCATGGCACTTAACGTGTTATTGAGCTATAGATGCTATATATTAACTGTCTTATTGTCAATTTATATATCCAACAGGATAAAACTAAAAAAAAAACTTATTTACATTATTATTATTATAGCGTGAATGTATTTCTGTACACATTGGCCAAGCCGGAGTCCAGATTGGTAATGCTTGTTGGGAATTGTACTGTTTGGAACATGGAATTGCTCCAGATGGTCAAATAACATCTGACAAGACCATTGCAGGCAGAGATGACAGCTTCAACACCTTCTTCAGTGAAACAGGCTCAAGCAAACATGTGCCAAGAACTGTGTTTGTTGATCTTGAACCTACTGTTGTTGGTAAATTAGTAGTAAAATATAAAATTTCTATTAGAGAATCTAATTTATATTTCAATTACAGATGAGGTAAGAACTGGGACATACCGTCAATTGTTCCACCCTGAACAATTGATCACTGGTAAGGAAGATGCTGCCAACAATTATGCACGTGGATACTACACTATAGGAAAAGAAATTGTTGATATTGTTTTGGATAGAATCCGAAAATTATCTGACCAGTGTGCTAGTATTCAAGGTTTCTTAATCTTCTGTTCTTTTGGAGGTGGTACTGGATCTGGCTTCACATCTTTATTAATGGAAAGGCTCAACTTAGAGTACGGAAAAAAGACTAAATTAGAATTTGCCATTTATCCATCCCCTCGAGTTTCCACCGCTGTAGTTGAGCCATACAACTCCATCTTAACTACACATGCAACTATTGAATACAGTGACTGTACATTTATGTTCGATAATGAAGCCATCTATGAAATTTGCCGTCGTGATCTTGATATTGAACGTCCAACTTATTTAAACTTAAATCGCCTTATTGGCCAAGTTGTTTCTTCAATCACTGCTTCTCTCCGTTTTGATGGGGCCCTGAATATTGACTTAACAGAACTCCAAACTAACTTAGTGCCATACCCACGGATCCATTTCCCGTTGGTCAGCTATTCCCCAATCATATCCGCTGAAAAGGCTTACCATGAACAATTATCAGTATCAGAAATCACCGATGCCTGCTTAGAATCAGGCAGCCAAATGGTGAAATGTGGTGATCCAATTTATGGATTTTATATGGCATGCTGCATGTTGTATCGAGGAGATGTTGTACCCAGGGACATTAATAATACCATAGCTTCTCTTAAAAGATATAGGTCTCGTGGGCAGACTATGCATTTTATCGATTGGAATCCGACAGGTTTCAAAATTGGTATCAATTACCAACCCTCAACTGTGGTCCCTGGTGGTGACTTAGCTAAAGTGCAACGTACTCTTTGCATGTTGTCCAATAATACCATAATTTCTAATGCTTGGGAGAAATTGGACTACAAGTTTGATTTGATGTATGCCAAACGTGCTTTTGTCCATTGGTATGTTGGAGAAGGAATGGAAGAAGGGGAGTTCTCTGAGGCACGTGAAGATATGGCAGTTCTTGAAGCCGACTATAAAATGATTGATTGGAATTATGAATAAGATCCTGAATAATATATCTAATTTATGTTGTGTAAAAAAAATAATGTAATATAGGTAAATATAAATAAATTATACTTGTTTTTTTTGTCATTACTTATTTTAGTTATTTATATTTACAAATAATATTTATTTAATTTAAATAATGGTGTGTTTTTTCGAAATTATATTATTTGAACTCTGAAATTGACAAAAACTATTAGAATTGAAGGATCCTTTTAGAATATTTCTACTTTTTGAATTGTGTTCATTAGAAATAATTAATTCAATTACACAATCATTATACTTCGAAAATACAATAATTTCAGTTATAGTACTACTTATAGGCATACATAAATACAAAGTAACTATTGTTAAGTTAGAAATTATTGACAAAAGAAACTACTAATTTTTTTTACTTTTTTTTAGAGTGATAAATGTTAAAATTAAAAAATATTGAAATAATAGTAAGAATGAGTGTATGAAATAACATAATAATATAACATAATCCTTTAGCCTCGGTCCTCACTACGCGGGCCGCATGCGGCCCTTTAGTAACTTTAGTGCGGTCTGCACTAAAATTAAATTATTCATTCTAAAATCCAAATTTCTATAAACAGTGAATTAAATTAACGTCGCTGATTATCTTATCATTTTTATTTATTTTATCTTTCTATTTTAAACTTGTATTGAATTACCAGTTGGACAGATAACTGATAAGTAGGCACCAACGACCTACGATTATGAGTTTGTATTAGTTTTATGTATTTTTTATAAAATAAACTATGAATTTAAATTTAAAATTATAATTTTGTTATAAATCCAAGAATAACATTTGTGTAATTTATGTACTTTTTCCTACAATACCCTTTCCTAACAATATATATATAATTTTTATGCTTTTTAATTATTAAAAAAAACATTAAAAATGTATGCGGCTCGCTAATAATTTTCAAAAATTACATTTGGCCCATTTTACAATCTTAGTGAGGACCACTGTCCTATAGGTTTTGGTGCTATCTATTCTTTATCATCTGGATACCTACTCGTTTATATAATAGTTTAATGAAGGTACTAAAAGATTATTTGTGACCATGACAACGCCCCAAAAGTTGTGTAACTTATTATTTTTATAAACATATGTATATAGGTATTATGTTATTTGTTGTTTTAAATAATTATTAAAGGTCATTAAGCACTGCAAGTATAATATCAAATTATTTTATTTTATTGCAACGATATGAGTCCCTCGCCGAATTACTACGTACAAACAAGTAATAACAACTTTGTAAATAGGTGATAATATGAAATCGTATATAGTAATAACTAATAAGTAATAACCATATATGCAAATACCGTAGATACTAAAGATGATCCCTTGTTAAAAAGTTATTTCCTCCCTCAAAATATTTTTTGTTGTGGCTATGAGAATTAAAACAAGTCATCGAATAAAGTATTTAATCCAGTTTATTTAAGTTAGTAAAAGTTATATTGATTTTTCAATGTATTCGACTACTACTTACTTTTGAGGGTACCTAGTTGTTTAGCTATAATGAATTACATGTAAAGACAAGGACAATTTACGTATTTAGCTGTGCTCCATAATTTTGAAAGCGATATTAAGAGGACGATTCAAATTTATCTAATATTTTGTTTTATTATAAATGTTAAGAGAACAGGTTGTCTCTCAGTCTCTGTTTCACACGTACGATATGGCAAATTTTCGTTAATCAGTTTCTAATGATTATATTTTACATGTAGAAACTTGTTTATGGATGTATTTTATTTTATTAGAACTTGAATACGTATAGGCCATATATATAGTATATACTATATAGCATAATATACGGTTTTTATTTACTACGTCTCTTGTGATTACTTCCATTCGTCCTATTAATTTATAAGTGCTAGGATAATGGTGTGAAAGCAAGCCCTTCAGACATACCTTTAATCCAACTTGGCCATTGAAGTATAATATGTTACAGTAAAAGTACGAATACCTAAGTTTACTTAGACTACTTCTGGTAAATATTCGAATTTCGGGTTTTTTACCAATTGATATTGGAAAATTCTAAGATATTAATTAAAATATTTCCATCAAACTTCAAACAATTAAAATAGTAGAAGATTTTTACAAATAAAAAATGGTAAATCTTATAGGATAAACAATTTTCTATGGTTAAAATCCGATATGTAAGAAAAAATGTATAATAATCTATCATTATTTTACAATTAAATATTGTCTATAATATAACTTATGAAAATTATAATTGAATAAATATTTACACATCTTAAGTATACACGTATTTACGACAATTTGTATAATTAATATTTTTGGATTACCACAAAATAACAAAAGTTGTAGAAAAGAAAATCGTTATTATATCTAATTTTATTTAAATTTTAATTTCAAATGCCAATAACAAAAAAAATGTAAACATTTGCCACAGTATTACATTAATAACAACTCGTGTAATATTTTTCAATAGTCGTATTTAAATATAGACGAGGTGTAATTGATGTAAATAATTTTACAACTTTCAAATTTACTTTAGATTCTAAGCGAAGCGATTAATATATTGATTAATATGTTGGCATTTATTAATGAAATTCGTAATTCTTCTGAAGTATATGGTAGGTATTGAAAATGAAATATCTGAAAAATATTTAAGCATGTATTTTTTTTCATAGACAATTAATAAAAATTTCAAATTTGGATGGAATAAGAAATTTTAATAATTTTAGTTATTTTGTATTTTTGTAGTAATTATCCAAAAATATTATTCGTTGGGTCTTACATTTTTTTTTCCATTATTCATAACTAAATTACAAATTTCGCAAAATATTTAGGTTTATTTAGCTATTTTTTTTATAATATAAATGACAAACGTATTCGTGCTGTTTGCATGATTATTAACTTATAACTTATAAGTCTTCGTAGGCCACCAATATGAACATTGAACACGGTAGGTACTGTAAATATATCCGAGCTTCTTTACTCTTTTTAATTATACAAACATCATAACTTAAATTTTATCATTTTTATTTTTATTTTTACAAAATAGTATATTACCACCCAAAACATAGACTTTGTAGCTTATTTAGTTGTTGCTTGTTATATATATTTGTATAAAATATTAGTAAATGTACTCATAAATAATTAAAAATGAAATAAAATACAAATATTCAAACTAAGGCTTATTTTTGTACATTATATACGAGTACAAATGAAGGCGTCCGTGCAAAAACCGGACAGCTCCATTTTTAGTAATTGTTCAGGAGCCATAAAATATTTTTGGACTTACCTGGTTTTTGCCCAGAAATTCGCAATGACTAAATCCATATAGCTCGGGAGCTACCTTGTTCTTCGACGGAAAAAAAACAAAACAGCTCCAAATACGTTATATTTGCTATACTGGTTGTTGGATTTGTCTCGTTATTGAACAGATAAACTCGTAATTTTTTGCTTTATCAAATTCAATTAAAACACGATTTGGATTAAAAATGGAGCTATCCAGTTTTTGCACGGACGCCTTAAAATACGATTAATTTTTATCAAACACATATCGTATACCTACTATTTTGATATAGCTGATCAGTAATCACTTAATTTCAAACTTAAATTTTATTTTAATTCAGTTTTCTTACTTTTTTTTGGAAAAATCGTGTATTATATCTTCGAAATTAAATTTTGAGTCAAGCTAATTTTCAATCGATAAAATTTCTAAGCAATAAGACAATTAAATCAATTTTGCCTGGTTGAAAATGTCAACCAGGTCTTAAGCTGATTTTAACTTGCTTTTTCTGCTTCAGAGACAGTGATTAGTGGAGTTTAAAAATTGCATAGAGCAATACAAGTATTTATCAAAATAGCTTCGATATTTTTTTTTCGGTAGTTTTAGTGGAAGTATTTTAATTTCTATTTGAATAACAATACATTATCATATTAATAACGTCTTAAATAAACATTTTATTTTTATTTTTCTTATTCACCTATACTAATAAATTATATTATTTGCCCGGACCCTTTATATACAAATCCAATATATTTTGTAAATATGAATTCAACCTACCTAGTATTACTAATAGATATATTATTTATAATATCCAAATTTCTAAAATGATCACTGTCCATATACTCATAATCATTTTTCGTATACAATGGTATATTGATATATCCATTACATTGACACCTCCTGTACCCGTTTGACCACCATTTTATATTTTATAATTGATTATTTTATTTATTCTATAAGATTTACAAAATTTTCTGGTTTCTAAGAGTTAGAACAGACATTTGGAGTCTAACCGATCTATTTCGTACCTATACTCTTAGTGCTCGTAATTCGTTCATTTGCGGGCTTTATTCGGCTTTTACAGTAATATATTATTATAATATACAAACATTAAGTATTCGACACCTACGCCAAAAGTCAGCTGACTTTCGTGCAGAGCTTCGCGGCACAGGCGGCCAAACCGACATACGTCGAATGCCTCAGTAAGAGTAACGCGGTCGAAATAGTCCAGCCGCTGTTGGACAATATCGACCCAGTGGTGAAAATGAACGCGGTGCTGGGATTGGCGAGATTGGCTGGAAATAGCAAAAAGTGTGCCAAACAAATACTGTGTGCCGACAATCTACTGAAAGAGCTACTCGGACAGATTGCCAAAGAAAACGTACGTATATAATATGAAACACGACAAATAACCGAGAGCCGGGTCGCAAATGCCTCCTAGCTGGGTACCTTCTTCACACTTCCTTACGATAATGTATTAGTATAACGGTATACAGGGTGATTTTTTTATCAAACAACACTCATTGTTTCCAAAAGTATTCATGTTTTTGAAATATTTTTTTACATAGTTTCAAATTGTTAAAAAAAACAACGTTTTTATTAAAAAATTATATTTTTAAATATTTTTTATCCTTATTATTTTTAAAGTTTTTTAGCTTTTTGAATGACAACATAGATTTTTAATTTCATATTCCAAAGCAGAATAATTTTCTGAGTATTTCGATACATAAAAATCGAATTTATTTAATTTACTTTATGAGTTATACGTATTTAAAGTTTAGTTGCGCGGAGTGGAGTGGTACGGGGTTACCCCGCAAAATGTTTGTCCACTACTCCGCTTGTCTAAACTTTAAATAAGTACCTATAACTCATAAACTACTCACCCTAAATTCGATTTGTATGTATCAAAATACTCAGATAATTATTCTGCTTTGGAATATGAAATTAAAAATCTATGTTGTCATTCAAAAAAGTAAAAAACTATTTAAAAACTTTAAAAAATTATAAGTATAAAAAATATTTAAAAATATAATTTTTTATAAAAAAGTTGTTTTTTGAACAATTTGAAACTATGTAAAAAAATATTTTTAAAAACATGAATACTTTTGGAAATAATGAGTGTTGTTGGATAAAAAAATCACCCTGTACATATAAAGCTGTCGCTATTATATATATATATATATGTATAACAACTACTTGATAAAATAATTCGTCTGAATTTAAAAATTTGGATTCACTAAAGTTGCTTTATTGCGCTTTAGTTAGATCCATCCTAGAGTATGGATCTCCTATTTGGAGCCCCTATACTAATTCCAACATTGAGATTATTGAGGGGGTCCAGTCGGTCCAGAAGCGATTTTTAAGGTTCGCAGCATATAAACTCAACACAACTATAATTAACCAGCATGATTATACATCAATAAGATCACTTCTGAACCTTATTCCCTCTCTAGCCTCTATAGACGGCATTTAGCTGATATTTCATTTTTATATAAACTAATCAATAACCATATTGATGCACCTTACCTATTAGAACATTTTTCATTCAATATCCCTGCATATATAATAATCGAACCACTCCCATTTCTACTTACCATAACACAGTACAAATTATTTAAAAAACTCCCCTATTCTTAGAGCCATGACCCTGTGTAATAAACTTGCACCTAATATTGATTGTTTCTTTACTCCATTAGCCTCAATTCTTAAAACTTACTTTACTAATAATATTTAATATTTTATTTTATGCAATCGTTTTCATTTTAGTTTATATTCTCAGCTTATTATTATTATTATTAATTTATGTTATTGTACGATGTCCGTATCAATTTATTGTAAAAACTTATCTATTTCAGTGGCGTAGCCAGGGTGGGGGTCTGAGGGGCTGCAGCCCCCCCCCCCCCCCCGAAAAGTTAAGAAAATTTAAAAATTAACTGGTAAAATAATTTATTGTATATATTAATAAACCACCATTTTGTAAAAAATTGATCAGCCCCCCCCCCCCCCCCCCGAAAAAAAATCCTGGCTACGCCACTGATCTATTAACTTGTACTATTGGCAATTTGCCCATTTTATTCATTGAATAAACAATTTTTATTATTATTATTATTATTATAATTGTTATTAATATTATTTATTTTTTAAATATAAATAATATATAGGTACCAATGAAAAGCAAATTTTTAGTTCGCTCCTATCCTGTAAGTAGGTAATCGTAACTTTATGTTGTATAAATGTATAAAGACAATTGTTTTACTTTATAGGTTTTCTGATTTATTCGTACTTGCGTCCCACTCACAAATTCGCGTGTAGCGCTTTTCGCGTTTTTCATTAAAAAGTTGTTCGTTTTCAGTTCTTTATATCCATAGTTTACGCCGTTTACGGTATGAAGTATCTATAAATCTATAAACCGGGATGACCGACGTACTATGCGTGATTCAAGATAAACATTTTTTTTTCTTATTTTGGGTAGGTATATAGATAAATACCACTAATAACATGTAAGTACGGAAAAGTAGTCAATGTGCACTGGGTTTTCAAATATTTGAAATTTTGAAGGTTTTTTTAGTTATTCAATGGCGTGTTTTATTGTATCTATTCGCACTTTTCGTAGTAGAAAAATACTTTGATCTTTAACTTAGAGCGTAGAACTCGGTAATAGAAGTATCAAGTTGATTCTTAGGGCAATCAAAAGTCAGTTCTAATAATTTTTAATTAATTGGGAAAAACAAAAATTAAAAAAATTAAAACCTAGTTCTTGACCAAATATATTATTTTTTTTTTTGTAGTAATTCAAAAATTAATAACTGCATAGAATGTAAAGACTTGATTTTTTCATAAAATATTTAGATATTTAAGTATTTTCTAGAATTGATATAATTGTTAGTACTATTTCAGTAAATATATTTAATTTAGTATTATTTACATTTTTTTTTATATTTATGTATGAATGTATGATAACATTTTTGTTTTTAAGTAAAAAGTTTGAAAAATTAATACAAAATAAATGGTTACGTTCCACATAACCACATAGCATTTTATTATTTCAATTAAAATATATAGTTATAATTTATTATCAGTGTTTAAAAAGTTTATATTTTTATAAATCTGATCAAAAATACGGACAATTGTAAATTGTTTTGCAAGGAAAAATTCATAAAAATTTTAAATTTTACTCTTAAAATTTGAAAATTTAATAAAAGATTTATCACGTCTTTATTAGTAGTCATTTTTATGAATGATGTAGTTCAAATTTAAACAAAATTGGAAATCCCAATAAAAAATAACAACATTAGTTCATTTTTGTATTTCACAAATATCTATATAGGTACTTAAACTTTTAATTTATTACTTATATTATTATACTTAACTAGTTAACTATACAGAAAATTATACTTTCAAAATAATTTGATTACTTTTTAAAGGCATTGACTATTTAGAACATAAACCTATTCACACCGTTCTATGCTAAGTTGATATTAATAGTTAATAAGTAGGTAATAATAATAGTAATATATTATGATATAATAATAAGTAGCTAATATAAATATCAAATATTAATAGATATTACAACATAAACATTTATAAAAACAATGTTAGGTTAAATTGTAAAATAGTCATAAATCATAATGTATTATCTATTAACTATTTAAACAAAGATTATTATTTTTAAATAATTCATTACACACTATACGTTTATTATTATGCATTTACATGTGCTAAATTTTTTGAATAAAAATTAATCCAACTTAACTTGTTTTAATTTGTAACAATGAGATAAAAAAAATTGTACATTGGATTTTACAAAGATTTTTTTCTCGTGTTTTTATGTTATGCATGCCTACTTACGAAAAAATATTAAAATTTATGTTAGATTTTGGAAAAATGTATCAATCTTCAATATTGCTACATTTGGAAACAAATTGTATCTTGTTATTAATTGGATGTGATAAAAAAGTAGGTATATTTGTAGTAGCAGTTATCTTAATAATCGAAATAAATAAAAAATAACAGCGCGGAAAACTAAAATTTATACAATGTCAGTGTTCTAAGATACATAGAAATCGGTATTATTTCTTCGAAGTCACGTTTCGTTGTCACTGAAAAAAAGTTTCATTCACGGACGCGTTGTTTTATCTCATCATACTAATTTCTAATATAATGACAAAAATAAATTAATCTGGATTTAGCCATTTAGGATTTATTGATGTTGCATTATAAATTATAATTCTGTATTATGATTATTTTTTACATGATATTCATTTTTTCACTGCAATAGAAATTTTACAAGAAAAGTTGCATGAATCTCATCCGGAATCTTAGTAAACACTTGTCGTGTTACAAAATAATAGAAAGTGAATATGATGGAATACACGCTATTTTAGCATGTATGAAGGATTTGGACGTAACAGTCAGAGAAGTAGCTTTGCAAACAATTAGTTCCATAGCTGGTCAAGACCCCAGCATTGCACAACTGATCATAAAATCTGGTAGGTATATTTATATTAATTTAAAATAATCACATGATATCTTACTACTTTAAATATAAGTAGTAGTCAAAGGTGGGTAGAAATACTAGAAATTAATGAAAATGTTTAAAAAAAGGAATTACATACAGAACCACAAAACTGATGCAACTATTTCGTTTAACATTATATTCCTACATATTTAATTTTATAGTATTTATCGATAGTATTCTGATTACAAAAGTCATGCTCAATACATTCCAAGAATATAAAAATTAATTTTAATGCTAACTTAGTATTTATATTATAATACAGGTACAAACACGAAATGTTAATATAAAAACATGTTTATATTTTTTAATAAAATTCCTAAAAATAAATTTGGTGGTAGCTTCTTGGATCTCATATGGGCTAAAGCTACGAATAGTTAGGGACCAATGGAAAAGTATTTATATGACCGCATATGTCTACCTTACCCTAGATTAAGTAAACGATGGATGCAACTATATACTTTTAAAAATTATCTATTAGCAATTACTATAATTATTTACAATTATAATTTCAAATATTATACTTTGTCTTATTAGCTGTATTAGACTATATTTATAACCTAGAAATAATACTTACTATAGTATAGTATTGTAGGTATTGCATTAAATAAAAAACTTAAAAAACTAATGTTGGCGTTAAAAACTGTAAGCAATTATTAAAAATTTTTTAGTCGAAAAATAATTATTATACCAAGTAAAAGTGAGACGTAAAGTTTTGACTTTTGATTAAAATATTTAAGATAGGTAGTTTAAATAAATTTTATCAGTTTTTTTTTTATATAACTACATATTAACTATATTATATTATTGTTTCAAATAAACTTAATTTAAGTGTGAGTTATAAAGTTATCGATCTTTAATTATATAACAAAATGTATTTTTTTTCGATAAAATAACTTGGTCAATATTTACTTATTATATATAGGTAGTATATAAATCAGAGTTTGAATTTCATGGATCTATAATATATTATTACAAATATGTTTTTAAATGTATAGGTATACTGCCTCAAATTGTCCAAAGCTTAAAAGAGGAACGACAAAATTTAAAATTATATGCATTGTCTACATTAAATGAGATAGCCAAACACAACCAAAGATTAGCCAAAACAATTGTGGAAGTGCAAACTTTACCTAACGTGATATGTTTTTTATCTACCGATTACATCACAGACGTCAAACTTCAGGTATATTGCTAAGTATGGAAGCAAAAAATCATATTACATGTTATTTATTGTATTATAATGTTAAACCAATTTATTATAACTACTTTATATCATAAAATACGATATAGGTACTAAATATACTAAAATATAATTTATGTTTATTGTTTAAATATAAATATATAAGATACGTAAATATTTATATATTATTATTTATTACCTAATTATTGTCATATACCTATATACAAATACCTCATAAGCAGTAAGCACATGTAGTTTTTTTTGCAATATTAAAATAATGGTATTATTTATATTCGCTTTTATTTTGTTATTACTTCATTAATGTTATTATTATAATTATTTTTTAGTTTTTTTTTAATACTTCTGCATCAATGCTTAATATTATACTATTTTAGGCAAATACATTAGCATTAATAAAAAACATTGCCAAGCACTCGTTGTCTTTAAGCGAAATAGTAGTCGAGACAAAATTATTTCCAGAAGTATTGCTACTGATGGCGCATCCCGATGAATGTGTACGTTATAATTCGGCTGAAGTCGTCTACGAATTAGTGAAATATTCCGCTCAAGTACGATCACACATTTTAATATATTTATAATATATTAATTATTAGACATTCGAGTAAGGTCGTTTAGATGGCAGATCATATTTTCAAATATGTAAATAGATTTCACCAACACTTTTTTTTTAAATATAAAATACTACAAAATAAAAGAGTGCAACTGCAGCTAACTCGAATTTTTAATATTGCATGTACATACATTAAACGTATGTCTATTATCTTTTACATTATTTAGATTTCTAAGATGATCGTGATTACTGGCGGGATAGTTTCATTGTTGAACGTAATTTTGAAAAGCAAAGAATATCCTTCTACTCCAGCTATACTCGCGTTGGGATACATATCTTCTGTGTCACCATTACTTGCGACGGCTGTTATCAAATCTAAGGTTTGAATGCTTACATTAATAGATTTTATTTCATTGGAATATTAGATACATCTACATAAATATATAGGTAATACATTCACAAGATGGTTCAAACACTAGCAAAACGCATGCTAGTATATGCATAAATTCGAAATTTCATAAATCATAATAATACTTATATACCTACTTATATTTAATTAGGACTTTTTTCAAACTTAACTAATTTACTCGTAGATAAGCATTTAAAGAACTTAGATAAACTTACAATTGTGTTTTTTACAACCGTGCATAATATAAACTTATTGCTTAGCAAATAAAGTCTACGAGCAGGAATTTCATTGATTTCGATATCTAAAATACATGGTATAATTTAAATTTCTCAAAATAACGTCCTTCGTTATATTGATTTTATTTTAGTTTTTAATATTATATTCATATTATTCAATCCAAATTAATATCTATAAAAAATAGTAAATTACCTAATTATTATGTCTACTATAAATTAATGATATTATTATATTAGTATACATACCTAGTACCTACCTATACATTATGAAGTCGAATTTTTTTTTTATAAATCGAATTTAACCATTATGTGTCGTGAACAGTGATGTATTTATATACATTTTTCAAATAATTCAACGGATTTAGTGTATCAAATAGTACTTAGCTATTACACTTAAAGATCCAAATTTACAAAAATTATCAATACCAGTAAGTTGTGGATACGTATAAAATAAATAAAAATTACGAAACTATACATTATACCGTATTACGACTACAACGTGTAGTAAATCGATACGTATAGATTTAATCGATTAGTCTGTGAATTGTATGACCATCTTGATGCATGTTTTACCTAGCTAGTACAGTACCTACCTACATGTAAACAAATATTATTTGAACTGTTTCTAACTTTCAGGTATTGAATCATTTGACTGCCATTCTGAAAAGCGATATAGACGACGATTTTCTAAAAGCATGTATAGCTTGGACATTAGAAATGATAGGTCAACATAGTTCTAAACATGCGAAATCCGTTTTTGCTTGTAATGCCGTGAGCACTATGATTGATGTGAGAACGATAAAAAAAAAATTGCAAACAATAATTCATGTGTGTTTGTCATGACGTATTATCATCAATAAGGATTATTTTTTTTTAATCAGGTTTTTATTGACGCAAGTTCGAGGCACGAGGCACATCAGAGCTGCAAGAGTGCCATTCGAACTATACTGAGCAAGTGCGAAGATTTTTCTGATGTAGAAAAATTGTTGACGCCGTCAATTCCTGAACAAATAATGCTACACATACTTCTTAGAATTAGCAAAGTATTTTTCGTCAATTATGTAATTTATACATAGATCATATTAGATAGTAACGCCAATTAGGTAACACAAACTATAAATCGTAATTCATAACATAACGTTGTATAATATGGAGAGTCTTATGATGGAATTACCTTTTTAATACATATCAATTCCAAACAAACGATAATATTGTGATACCTAAATATTTTATATTAATTCACATAACAGTTCGACTTTATTATTAATTTTAAAAGCTACATTAATTTATCACATAATAACTAAGCGTCACTTTAAGTTTCCAATACACTATATTTACATATTTTACACATTCTATAATAATCTATAATCTAACTATATTATTAAATTGTCTGATATCACTTTATCGATTATTACAAATTACTTTATTGTTGTTTTAGTTTTCCGCATCTATAGATATTGATTTTATTATAACTATTTATATTTTTGATTAATTTAATTTAAGTATATTTAATATTTATCTGTTTAATTTCGCTTCCACCAATTATATTCAAATGAATGAATATTTTATTGTTATAATAATTATTATTAAAAGTGATGTAGTTACAACAAAATATTAAATATTTTGATTTAGATGTTACCAAAAAGCTTTAAAGCACGTCGAATTTTTATCAATAATGGACATTTGAAAATGATTCAAACCCTTAAAACAGATGTAGATTCACAGTTGTCTCATGTGATCAAAGCTGTGAATTGTTGCTTCCCGGAGAATATACTACAGTAAGTTTAAAAAATTAAACTGTTAAATTAAATTTTTTAACTATATATTTTATTTTAATTTATAAATAAGAATGGTAAATGGAGAAATTCCAGAATCGGTTTTAAAAAAATTGGACAAGTTTGTGCCCAAAAGTCAATGTTTGTTAAACGATGACGACATACAAATGAGCAATAGTTTCACCAACCCTATTTAATAATGGAGAACACTATCTGAGACGGAATCGGTATTTGAATGTAAAAAATTATTATCCGTTTGATAAATTATATTTTTTGTTGACCCTGTGTAATAGTGTAATTGATAAATATATATATATTTTATTTTTATTGTGTGTAAAATTGTTTGTAAATAAAATTTCTGTACATAATACATGCATAACCACGTGATGGATCCATGGGGAGGGATTAGGTCAAGGGGCCAAGGCTCTCCTACTTCTATTATACTGTAGTGGTACTACACACATACATAATTCCACATTATTTTAAAGAAATATATTGTCTAATAGTTTAATTACACACACAATTAGAAAGAAATAGAATATTAACGCACTGTTTGTTTTGTCTCTAGTTCATATAATATAGCAATCATAGCATAGACAATAAAACGCATTCACACAAAATTATTTTTATATGTTTTTGAGTAAACTTAAGGTAAAATTACCCAAAGATGTTTGCACTTGTTTGCACACATTCAATATATTTTTATTTTAAAATCGTCGATTTGTCAGCGCACAACTTATTTGAACAAAAACATATAATATATCTATGCATATTTTTTAATTTTTTACTTACCTCTAAAGTACAAAACACATAGATCGAGTAATTTACGTACTCATATAAATCTAAAGATTTAAAAATAAACTCAATAAAATCAATGTGAGGAATTTTGAAAGAAAGGAAATTGTACATAACGCAAAGTAAGGAAGAATACTATAAATAAAAAATATGTGAAATTAATACAAGAATAAAACTATTGATAATTTAATTTATATAAAAATATTGGAAATAAATTCTATCATTCGTAATGAATTTAATAAAATAATACACATACACAATTTTAATCACGCCTTGCAGTTTGCAGACAGACCTAACTCACCTAAGACTGTCACACATAATTTGAATCTTGAAAAAATATCATATATAGTAAATATAGCTTATTATATGGCTACATCACAGGCATATTTTTGGATATTTGTGTTAGATAATGTAATTTATTTTAATATTAGAAATACAATACGTATATACTATATAGGTACCTATAGGTTGAATTAATTTTTGACAGAAATATTGGATTTGAAAATATCATTGTGTTTTTAAAATTTAATGATAGGTACACATAAAAGTTGTATGTCTTCACGAATAATGTTTTTGAACTACAAAAAATAATGAATATTGTTATTCATAGTTTGAATAAATAATTTTGTCCTAATTTGAACTTAAAAAAATCTATGTATAAAAAAAATATATTATATTATAATTTTTGATTTTTTGGTTTCAGTATAAACTATTTATAAGGAACTTTGTGTTAAATGCAAAACAAATTGTCAACTTATACAACCATAACAATATCAAAACATAAATTGTAAAATATACCTATATAGTAATATAAAATGCTGATAGACTGTCTTCGATCCGAATCGTTTTTCTTTTTCATAATATGTAAATAATGTAATGATTACATAATAGTTACTTAGTATCCTCTCCCCCTTTTTGTTTGTTTGTTTATTGTGTATAAATATATAAATTATGTATACTGTATTTGTTTTTCGTATATATGTAGAATTATCAGTGACCAGTATTATCACTAAATAATAATAATTTACCGATAAGCACAACTACTTAAGTGTAAGACTTAATACTTTCTTGTACGATATTAAAAAATGTACAAGATAAATATTTGTGTTGCGTACATTATGAATACCCTTCTCCTCCCCTTATACCTATCTTCCCTGCATATAAGTTATAACTACCATAATTTACCAACAAATAGCGGAAAGACAAATATTGTATAGTCTTTATATTATGCTTGTCTGCTTTCTATTACAATTTATAAGTAAATATGTGTTAAAATAATGTAGATTATCAATGTATTTACTTTTGTCAAGGCAGGTAATCCAAAAAAATATTTAATAGTTATTGACATTTTAAATTCTTTTAGCTGAGTAAACAATACTTTGATTTTATTATTTTACAATGGTATGTGTTTTTATATTTCTGTACATATTTTATAGAAGAAAAAACTTCGAATTCTTTAACTTTGGTGTAGTTTCTGTTAGTAAATGTTATCTAATTATTAATCCGGGAAGTCGAATGTTCTCTGTATATTTTTCAAAACAATCAAGCAAACGAAAATGTTGTGATTGATTGAAGTTCAAATTTTAACGACATTGGATATATTCAAACGTAGTTACATATATAATACTTAAAGACTTATCCTAAATAGATTTTTATTATTTTCCAAAAAATATTGATCATAGAAATGTTAAACATTCCACTGTCATTATTTAATTAATTACCTTCCATTTTCTATACATACTCGATACAAATTTCACAATATTTAGAAAAATTATATTTTTGAAATTTAGGATTTTTTTAAAGTTATTTTTAAGTGTTGATAATATTTTTTTAGACTTGTAAAAAGCTTGAAAATGTAACACAAAATCTGATAAAAATATGAGTTTTCATAGCAATATGAGAATATTTAAAATACATATACGGACATTTTTTTTATAATTTATTAAAAATAAAATATTATATTTTATTATTGTTGTATATTTATTTTTTTTCTTAAAATTTTAGATTATTTTAAAATAATTTTAAGTTATTCCCTATTTTTACTGCGAACCAATTCACTCCGTTATACGATAAATCAGTATTTATTTAAAAATTAATAACTATAAATTATATGCAATATAATAATATAATATGTTCTCCATTAATAGCAAATACGATATTTTAGTTTAAAATTTATTCAATCTACTATATGTATTAATAATTGTAAAATAATATTTAAATTACTGAAATAGATAACAATATAAATATTTAATAAAGTACTAGTAATATAGACAGACCGACTGCATGTCTACGCTAAGAATCATTTTTTGTTTGCAAATCGCAATTATTTATCATTTAACTTATTTAATCTAACACATCCATTATATAATTACACTTACCTATATAAAATGACAAGTATCACTTGAAGCTTACTACTGTACATCAGCAGTTATAGGTGCCTATTACTTGTCCGCATTTTTAGCTTGACTGTATATAAATAAAATGTAAAATACGCGTTATATAAATATATAATTATAATGTACCTAATAGTGTCCAATGCCCAAAATCTGTATGCAACTACATATATAGATACCGATACCTAATCTATAAATAATGCTATGGACACAAAATAGTTAAGAAACACTCAACTTACACGGTGTTAAGCTAGGTGTGAGCATAGATTATTAACCTATTTAATTTGCGTTTTTTTTTTTTGTCCAATATTGGAAATTCGAATAAGCACTCCCAATGGTCAATAAACACAATATCGCCACGAACGTAATCGTGAGAAATCGAACGTTACTCCTTAATAAATATATACAATACCTACATTATTCATGATACATTGATAAAAAAAGGTTTACAATTTATTAAGTCCTACATTATAATATGTAAAGTGAATCCTCTAAATGAAACTCTGCATATATTAAGTTTTTATTACTTCATATGGGTAAGATATAAACAGCGCTAGAATTCATTGTTATAGCGGTAAAATGTATACATGTACTCGTGTAATCGTATTCAGTCGTACCTATATATATCTTTCTTTAAAAAAAAAAAAAAACATTTATGTTTTAACATTTTACATCAGGTGCGGTACCATCCAGTCGTTATAATATGATATATTATGTCTTCAGAAACACATTATTTTTTTATTCCTGTGTGTTTTTCGACGATCCTATAATTCTATTTAATTTTACACAGGAATCGTTATAAATAATTTATGCAGCAATGCGCCTCTGAAACTCTGATAATTATGTAAATATCTAAATCTGTAATGTAGTAATCTAATAGAAACAATGGTAGTTGTATCCTCGTCCGTCGCATGTGGCTTTATTTACGTTTCTTATATGAATATAAATGAACAAACGACTTAGCGTTGAAAACTATATAATGCTGATTTAGTGTAGGTACGCGGTGACGGAAAGTCATCTCTCCCGTCACGTCGAAAAATGGTAATTAGTCATTATTACTACAAACTACAGTAAATTATTAATAATTGTTAATTGTTATTTTCGAGTGCTTAGTACTGTACGTACAATTTGATGAGTAAATTATAATATTATGAGGATAAACTAACCACTCGATATTCCGGCAGATCCGCTCCCGCATAACTATTTAATATATGTACGTACTACGCAGTCTTAGTAGAATAGAATATAGATCGTATCAATTAACAGGATATGTTGTTAACTTGTCATTTATTCTCCATCAGTTCCAATTAATTAAACGCTTACAAAACATTACAAACATATATCTCATTATTGTGTAGAAATCATTTTGTAGAACTTATGTTATTCATATAATATATTCTAAATTTTAAACAATAATCTCGTTTCGATTCGTCTATCTTTTTATTCTTACTGTAAGTTCAACCTAACCAGCCAAGGGCGAGTGTTACATGTGTAGTAACACCCCCCTCAGCCGTCGTATACTCATAGATTTACATTTTTTTTTTTTTTTATTAATAATAATAATATTTTCGTTTTATTCTCATAAACCATTATCTATTCACTTGTAATGCGTTTTATAATATAGTTGTACAAGTATCTAAATTATTTCGTTTACATTTATACAGAGATACGTTGCTATTATATTATAATATATGCACAATATCATTGATATAATATCAACAATAATTAATTGATTTATATTATACGAAATAGATACTCCAAATTATACTTGTTTTTTTTGACCATGTATGCATTATAAATAATGCATACCAATAATGTTTGTTTATTGGTAATCAAACTTTTTTCCACAGCTTATTCATCTTCTCCTCGTTAGTCTTCACGACATGTCGATATATTGATAGTTCCTAAATAATTAATGACAAAATAAAATAATATTTATAATTTGTTTATAAATGTGTTTATTTAATCGTGTATTATGATAAACATAAGTTTTTATTTATCGTAACGCAATATAATAGTCGCACCGTCATCGTCAAAATCAAGTATATTATTTTTTCCTTTATTAGCACTGCAACAGAGGACATTGCGCTTCCTTGACCAATACAAGCGACGTCCTTTAAAAGTTGAAGACGTAAAACACAGGTACTTCTGGTAATCTGGTCTATAGTATGTTCACGCTAAAACCTATAGTATATATAATGCATCATTTGGTTTTGTTTTGTAATTCATCGTACCTCGAAGAGCTTTAAACAATCGTCCTTGCTTAAAACTGTATACTATTCTCATGTTAGGTCCACACATTGGATCCAATGCGTACTCGAGTATGCGTCTATTCCTTGGGATCCGTTTACGGTAACAGACTCCTTGCTTTTAGATCGAGTACAGACTACAGAATCGTTTTTTATCACCGGCTGCTTTCATTTTAAAAATTAATTTACGCCTCAAGCATATATTCCTGTAACAAATCATTGTAGACTTACCTGCAGTAACTATCATTAGTATAGATAAATATGTAACAGTTAATAAATTTTGTTGTTCTCGCAAAAATTGATGGCTAGACTCCTTCCTCAAATTAACTTTAGAGTTCCAGTTCGTTCCTCAAGATTTCACTCTTCCTTTTGCTATTCCTTTCCATAATACTAGCTAATCATGCGGTATGAGTTATTCAGTTTATCGGATTATGCGTTTGACCAATGAATACCATCTTAGGTAATTTAGATTAAAATAAATGATTTTTTAGAACAATTGTATTTTACGCGTTTATTTTTGCACAAATTGAGTGTAATTATTTGTATTGCATTGGCCATCATATTATGTATGTTTATTAATTAACAAATAAATAAATTAGTTAATTAAAAACATAATTCGTCAAATCAGTAAATCATCGGCATAACTAGGGGGTCTAGGAGGGCTTGCCCCCTGCATTTGTATCTAACCCCCCTATAAGATTTTATTTTTAGCCTCAATTAGCCTTCAAATTATTTTTATATTTGGTTTTCTAGGACTCTAGTCCTTGTAACTATTAAATCCTAGTTGGAGCCCATGGTGGAGAGTAGGTAGGTAGTTATGAGTTTTAAAAAATAATAACTGTTATGACGTTCTTTTTTAAAGTATCGCCTATAACATCAGAATTCAGTATATATTAGGTTTATGCTTGACCGCTAGAAATCTTCTCTGTGAAAAAAAATCTGTTTTGGAATTTTTTTTTGTGATTTAAGTACCTAACTACACCACAAATATGTGTGTAAACGCATATGTACAGAATATTATATTAATGTTGTTGTTGTTGCATAGGACTGCGCACAGCATCTGCTGTTCGGTATGATTCAAGGACGACGAAACCTGTTTTTTTTTCAACCCCCCCGTGTAGTAAGGAACTTATGTCGAATGCACGGTGGTCGTGCCGGCCGGCGGCCACTGGAAATAAATAAATATATTTCGTTCCCGAACAGACGTTCTCATCGCCACCTATCGGCCGTTAATGATCGAGTAACATATTTTTCCGTTGCAGTAGCGATATAATAACACAACAATATATATTGCTATACCTGCCTATCCCTACGGTGCAATACAACGCTGTCAGTAGTATTTTCAACGCAGTAGAAAGTACCTACCTACTAGAAACGCGTGCGCCTGCCGCCTACCATATCATACATAAGTGAGTTCATAGCTTTTATACATAATATATATATAATATTCTAGTTTAAATTACCTAATTTACGTTATTATTATTATTATTATTATTATTATTATTCATTATCAGTTATCAATTGGTTAACTACACGTACACGCATATAACGTAGCACTATATAATGCTCTATAATAGTCTTTACAACTGCATATCTTTTATATAAAATATAATAATAATATATTGCTCCGGGTTCAATGTAATATATATATAATTAATTAAAACCGATGTGATATCGTATCGATAAACGATTATTACGGCACCTAATTTAATATGTTGGTAGGTACGCAAATATTGATTAAGTAGGTGCTTTAGTCCTTATATAATATATACATTTTAATATCATACTACTACAAACAGATAGCAGCTATGTTGTGTTATAGCCGTTGTACAACCAATGTCCAACAATCGATAATATTTTATTTTAATTAGGTAGATCACTAATTTTTCGGTTATCTGATTGTGCGTACAATTCTTGCGATATCCAAGATATTCCGATTCGGGCCGACCAAAGTATTTTTTCGCGTTATATTTCTCATTAATTCACAAGATTCCGGTATACGCGTATAATGTAGTATAATATTGTACAAACATTTGGGCGAAGTTATCTTTAAACATAGGACGATGCCACATGTTTAATGTCTATATACGTATATAATATAATATTGTGTATTTTTGTATTGTATCTTATAACTTATTTTATACGCATACACGAGGTTTTTTAAGTTACAGCTTATTAAACATTGTCAATAATTATTGTACTTTATACTAATTGATAAATATATATGTGTATAATACCATTAAGTAATGATTAAATCATGTATAAGAAGCATAAAGACAATGACATTTACCTTATAGTTTAATAGATTATACCAGCGGTTCCCAACCTTTTTAGTTGTGCGGACCACCAATTTTGTAAACAAAATCTTTAAGTGACACTTATATAACTAATAGCACACCTATTACGTATACGTATACATATATAATATATAATAATATTATTTTAAATAAATACGTTATGATGTTAATATTATACGGTCCACGGCCCAGTTCCACACTGCTTGTGGCCCATGGGTTGGGAACCGCTGATTTATACCTGCAGTATACAAACAGAAATATATATATATAGACATACATAGGTAGTATATATAATATTAATAAATAAATAAAATAATAACATAAGAAAATATTAATTTTTAACATAATATGTTATTAATATACTATATTATGGGTACCTACCTACATTACTTTTGTAATTTTTATTTCATACTGTTGTACTGAAACTCAAATTGTAAGTACTCAAATTCAATTTGATAAATTCTACACTTCGTGTTTTATAACACTGCATATAGCGGTTATAACGAGTCTTGATATTCATATACCTACGTACAATATATATGTATTGTAAATGTATATATTTGTAAAAATAAAAATAACACGTAGGGGACCTTATTATAACATATGTATAAATAATGAATATAGTCATATAGAGATGTATACAGGCGAGTAAAATATAGTATATAATCACGAGTAAATTAACTTATATGATATATAGTTTTTATGAAAATAAAATTAATATTCGTTAATATTATTTTTAATGTAAATAAATGACCATATTTTTCAAAAAAAAAGTGTTGTAATCACTTATAAACAGTCTATTGACATAATCGTGTATTGTAATATTTTAATGATTTTTGGCCGTGTATGGGACATCAGTAGGGTTAAACTACCCATACTATATATAACTTATTGTCATACACAGTTGGCCGCTCCGGAGTTATGTGAAGAGAGTAGTTTTCTACTACGTAGTTTTCATATACACATACAAAGATCTCTTTTTCAAAAATCTATAGGTACAGTACAATAAAATATATTTTTCTGTTACAGTTCGCTGGCTTGCTCAATGACTCAATACCAATATCCCATTGTGTATCAATATAATACCTAAATTCAAAATGAAAATGTTATGTCACGATTACCTACAGCCAATATATATATTATATGTTGTATATATATACATCGCTCTGTCTGTTAGTATGAGTGTAGTCGTATTATAGATCACTGAGAACATTTTATTCTATATATAAAAGGTTACATTTAATATACGAGCAGAAAAAAATATGTCTGTATAGAGTGAGAAAATCTATAATTTCGGGGTATATTATTATTGTTAAAGAATAAAAGAACTATATCCAATCGTGTGCAAAAAGCGTTTACAAAATATTTTCGAAACTTTTATCGGGAAAAAAATCGTACAGTCAAACATTTCGTTCGTGCAAAGATTAAAAACGACATTAAATTTCAAAAATAAAACACGTTATATTTTATATTGTAACTTGTAATTCATGCATACCAAATTCCTCTACTTGAATTTTATACGAAGATTGAATATTGACTTCACAACGATGAGTGTTTTAAATTCTGTTTTAATTAAGATAAATAATAATAGGTCATCAATAATTATGAAAACTATTTATATTTATACACATTTTGCATATTATATTTTGTTTTTATTCCGAAAAAATAGTGTCGTATACATTTCGGCACTATTGTTATTATATACGCTTGTATAAAAATAAATATACATTTATGATTTCCATTTTAGATCGTTTTTGATATTAACACTTTTCGTTCTAAATGGTGGTCTTGATAATGGATGGATTAATGTGATATAATATTGAGGATTAAATAAATTATGTTTAATCATCAGGTTATAATGCAGGTTAAACATGGGCATACAAATACTTAATAATTGTATTATACAGAAAAGAGTAAGATCAATCATAATATTATACATAGACACATAGAAAGTAGTACAGTATGTCTAAAGTCATACGCGACTTAATCAATTGAATAAATCAAAACAGTATAAAAATTAAAAACAGAACAAATTCACGATCCAATTACGTACCATAATCCGGAGCTAACTGAGGAATTTAGACCATATACTGTGTCACCATGACTCCTCCGCGATCTACTCCCGTTGTTTATATAACCACAATGGATACCGATGAGTAGATTTTCGGCTAACACGACCTATAGTGATTGTAGAGAAAGCATAAATATCGAATGATGGTAAAAATTTTATAGCAAACGACTATAATACTACCTATATAATCCGGAATCATAATACTATATCAATATCGTATTGAGAATTTGACCACTTATAAAATGCAATTCATATTGTTATAGATAATACTTTTTTTCTAAGTAATAATATAAGATGTCAAGTTGTCAACGGTCAGATATTACAAACTTTTTTACATTTTTGAACATGACTATTATTTTTGTCGTAAACCTGTAAGGTCATTGAGGGATATTACGAATGCTAGTATTATAATATTATTATTATTTATTACCGTAACTATATAGTAAGGTAAAATTAGTAATAACTTCAAAGGCCGTAGTTACCTGTTTGGAGCAGTTGTGATAGCTTCTATATGTCTCTTTAAAATTACATATTATTTTAAAATGCACTTAAAACCAAAATGTTTCACTAAATTTATATTAGACACCCTGTATACTGTATAGTGTATACACGGGAGAGTAGACGCCGTGACTACGTGAGTATATGAGTATATAGTCGAATAGTCGATGTGAATATAAATAATATAATATGCCGGGTGTGACATAAGATCGTGAACTACATGCCACATGGCCATATGGTCAGTAAAATATGTGTTCATGGGGTAAAAATATTCTTGTGTGGCTTATATTGTCGAGAAATCGTTAAAGAATACTTGCTCATGTCAGGAACATCGTTATAAAAATGTAAAATAAAAGTTATATTCAGATAATTTCAAAAATATGTGTCCGGGTCGAGATTAAAACATTTAAAACCTGAAACGACTATTACTTACATATATAGTAACATGTATAATATACCTATACATATTGTACATATAGACTATATTATGTGTATAATGTATAGGTAATTTATCTTCGTAAAATAATTTATATTCTGATATTTTACAAAATACAGGACATGATGCCCGCGTGTATTGTCTCAATCTTACATACCTACAAATTCCTACAGTATATATTACTGTGGAATGTCGACAAATTAAACAGACTTCGGGAAAAAAAAAACACTTAATTTTTTTAATAATTAATTTAGTATGTTGTTATATTCAAACGCTAAAGAATCTGATAAAAATAAAAGTAATAATAATTTTTAGTGTATGAATATTAAAATACATTAAATTAATTTTATCATTACCTATAAGCAATAAAATATTAATTATTGATAATCAATATTGTGTATTGTTATATTGTTATAATAATAAACTAAAAAAAAAATAATATTATTTTACAAATTTTTAGACGTAAACATAATACAACATAATATTGTATCCAATGAATAATGATAATGAGCTAAATTAAATAGATATTTTTCTTATATTTTGACCTATTTGCGTTAAAACGTAAAGAATTTTTTATTAGCGTATCGATATTACAATACACAAAATTAATTGATTATAAGAATTTTTCTGTTTACTTTTTTCCAATGCTTTTTTAACTAAGACCTTTTCCCCAATTACCATTAATAATTTCTATGAGTATGTGAATACCGATAATCGATGTGTATCATTTCCTGAAATTGAATTCAATAAGCCATTATACTTACCAATTATACTTTTATAGTTTTATTTAGACTTGATTAAGACTAAGTTTCAAACATTCTGGAAGTAAGAGTTTTCCATAGACCCCAAAAATATGAAAAAAATATAGACAATTTTTAACACAATACATTTCTAAAAAATATCTAGTTTTCTAAAGATTAAAAAAAATTCATTTGCACTTGAAATAATCTGTATAAAAATCTCGATCAAAAAAAAAAAATAGACAGAAACAATACCCAATTTTTAATTAAAAGAATTTTATAATAATAAATCAAGATATAGGTAATATGACCCACAAGTATACTAACTTAAAATGTTTATAGCTTCAAAACTAAAACTAATATAATATCTAAACGTAGAATATACCTATGATTGCACCATCCTTATCACATATCAGCATATAAAAATAAACAAGTTGGAAAAAATCCAAAAATAAGTATCTAGTAAAGCAAAAAATTGAAAATATGTTTTATACCAAAAATAAATAAAACTTAATAAATGAAACTTTAACAATAAATAGGAACTATATTATTCCCAGTAAAATGTCGTACCTATTCAAAATTCAACAGTATTATCGATATCATATCAGAGATATTATGTTTATTCAAAATAAATTATTTTATAAAAATTTAATTTTTAGTAAACTTTTATCAAAAATATCAACTTTAAATTTTCAATTTGTCTTGGAAAAAACTAACTTTCCAGTATTTTATAAATTTTGATCTCTAACAAAATCTTTAATATATAATGTCTGAAATTACTATAATATTACACTGAACTTGTTTTAATTTTAGATTCTGAACGGAGTGATGAATGTATTGATTTTACAATGATGTGTGTTTTTTTTTTTTTTTGTTTTTTTTTGTGTCTGTCGACAACATTTGGGGCAGTAAAAATGCTTCGATTTTTGACTTCAGCCCCTATTTGAAAAGGAAATCGGATCTAGTTGGTACTTTGGGGGGTCAAAAGTTAAAAATTTTCAATATTTTTTAAGTGAGTCGGGAAAAACCCTAAAAAAATGACGGAAAAACGGGATTTTTTACGTAAAACCAGTTTTCGACCAAATCGAATTTTTTATTTTGCTATAACTCAAAAACTAATCGATGTAAATACTTGAAATTTTCACCAAATGTTTATATTAGCGTTTTCCATTCACAGTTAAATTTTCAAAGAATTTTGACTTTTTTTGAACTATTTATAGGCAATTGAAATTTAAAATTTTTCTAAGTATTTTTTTTTTAAATAACGATAAAAATTTTTTGGCCGGCCAGAAAATCTTAAAAATTTAATACAAGGTTTCTTATAAGTTTTTCTTAAAGTGATAAAAAAAAATCCGAGATCGTTAGTCACAATTTTTTTTTATAAGTGCTTAAAGTTATGTCAAAATTGCTAAAATTTGCGAGTAATTTTGTGGTTGAAAAATCGTAAAATTTTTTTCTTTTATAACTAAGTTTTGAAAATTTGGTACAAGGTTCTCCATACATTTTTCTTCAAATATCTGTACAAAAAAATCTACCGGATTCAGACAAAAAATTTTTATGAGTGTTTGAAATTTAAATTTTTACAAAACCGTGTTAAATAACGGTTTAGCCTCAAACGATTTTTGATATTTGTTGTTATTCAAACAGTATAAGTCATAAATACTTGAAAATTTTACCAGTTATTTAGATTGCCATTTTCTTTACGTGATTTGATTTTCAAAATATTTTGACTTTTTTTGAGCTATTTATAGACAATTGAAATTTTCAATTTTTTTTTATTTTTTTTTTATAAATGTTTATAAAAAAAATTTAGCTGGGACAAATCACTTGAAAATTTAATTGAAGGGTCAACATAACTTGTCTTAACTCTCATTCAAAAATTATAAAAATACATAGGCACAATTTTTTTTTATTAGCATTTGAAGTTCAAATATTGACAAAAATTCGTCAAAATCATGAATATTTTTCACTATTTGGTAGTTAAAAAATTATAAATATTTTACTATTAAAAGCTAAGAATTGAAAATTTAATACTATGCTGTCCATAAGTTAAGCTTAGAATAATTATAAAAAAGTTTGATGTTTATTCAATTAAAAAAATTTTACGAGTGTTTAAAGTTTTAATTTTAATTTGAAATTAAAAATACACGTGTAAAATAACTTTTTACTAATAAATAATTTTCGATTTTTGTTATTTTTAAAAAATTACTAAACGTAAGATCTTGAAACTTTTATTTAAATGTTTGAATTAGTTTCAAAGTAGAATATATTACAATATTTAAGTATTATATATCCTAGACTGACAAATCATCTCCGTTCAGAATCGTTTTTCATATACAATGATACCTATCATTGCATTCAAATTTAACCTACGCTAGTCCGAGGTTCACCCCACCCCCTAATGTACAGCAGAGCGATACTCACTTATCCGCTTTTTTTATTTGCGTTCAAAGTTTAAATTTTGGTTAAATAGGGAATTCACAAGTAAAATAACAATTTTCGTGTACAATGGATTCTTATTATTTTTTTTTTTTTGTAACATTAAAGCAAATAATCGAAAATACTTAAAATTTTCATCGAATGTTTATATTATTATTTTATATTACATGTGGTATAATTTTCTAAACATTTTGACTATTTTTGACTTATTTGTAAACATTTGAGATGTATTGGAGAGTAATTTCTGATATCAAATTTAATATATTTATGTTTCGGTAGATGTAAATTTACAAATCGTATTTTGTATATTTTCTTTCTCTTTCTCTACTTCATAAATAATAACACATATTTATTACAGCGTCATTTAAAATTGTATTTTATACTTAAAATGTATCTCCATTTTGTTATTTACAATTATAAAATAATAATAATTTTATTATCTATAGACCTATACCTAGTCTAGTAACTCAAGTGCTAAAATTTAATGAAAATAATATTAATAAATCGATAGTAGGTAGTTGGTATATTTAAATTTAAAACATGCTTCACGCTTGTCCTGAAATAATATGTTTATGTTAAATATTAATATAAGTTGATATGGGAATGAAACAAATATTTTTATTCAATTATCAATTCTGCAATCTGCACATATTGGCATGATTAATATTTTATTTTAGCCAGTTAATAATTTGATTGTCTTATCAAAAATCTGTTAATTTACTATCGAACACCTCGACGTACTTGTTGATAAAATTTAGAGATACTACTTACTATAATATACGTACATTATACATATAAATACAATTAAATTAAATAAGACATTTACCAAATTAATCGTATAGCGTATATCCATAGATCTTATACTAAGGTATAAGGTCTATGCGTGTAGCACATATACCTGAACAATTTAAAAACTAAATATTTCGCACAATTCAGCATTGGCATTTTATTCCAAAATATAGTATTACCTATAGTATACACTGCAGTTGAATTAATCAATGCTTATAAATTATAACGATTAATGCGTTTTATTTAATCATTTAAGTCCAAGTTACTTCTCTAGAGAGTCAATATGTATAGGTTACGGGCTCGATGCTATAATATAAAAAGTAATATAAGTATAGTCTATTATAGTATACAAATAGAATAATCTATTATCAACAATTTTAACATCATAATATTGCCGTATGCATGACTTTATATTTTTATAATAGTTAAAAAGGCACGGGTGTTGTTGCATTTGTCACTTTTTTTCTACTTTTTCAATATATTGTTTAGTACCTACGTTTTAAATGCGTATCATGTAAGTACGAACTAAAATCTAAAAGTTTTAAGTATAATTTTTTTGAAATTCTTGCAATTTTTGGATTTTTATTGCAGTTTTATTGCATTTACTAATTTATTCAACTATTTTAGTTATAATATAGTCGACACTCAACCGTCATAACATCTATATTATCTTATAAAGTAAACATAATTTCAAGTTGATTGGTATTTAAGGTTATAGGATTATTTAAAAAAATAATTTTTGAAATATGACTATTTGACAATATTATGCGTTATATTGTTATGATTTATTCTTCAACTACCTACTTCAAATAGAATACTGAATTATTTATAATTATATTTTTGGTAGAATTTTAGATTATAACAAATAACAATAAATTTAAAAAATATATAATAAAACGCTGTTATTTTTTAGTGCAATTTTTGGTATTTTTTAGTGTAATACTCCAATCAATGTTACTAGTTTTTTAGTACTACAACATCTGTGCTCTAATAATTACCTTTGTATTATAGATACCTATACTAATAATAAACAATTATTACTGTCATAATGTCGTTGATTCAAAGAAAAAAAAGCGGGTAAGTGAGTATCGCTCTGCTGTACATTAGGGGGTGGGGTGGACCTCGGACTATGGTAGGTTAAATTTGAATGCAATGATAGATATCATTGTATACGAAAAAAGATTCTGAACGGAGATGATTTGTCAGTCTAGGATATATTATATTTAAATATTGTCATAATATATTCTATTTTGAAACAAATTCATACATTTAAGTAAAAGTTTCAAGATTCTACGTTTAGTAATTTTTTAAAATAACAAAAATCGAAAATTATTTATTAGTAAAACGTTATTTTACACGTCGTGTATTTTTGATTTCAAATTAAAATTAAAACTTTAAACACTCGTAAAATTTTTTAAATTGAATAAACATCAAACTTTTTTATAATTATTCTAAGCTTAACTTATGGACAGCTTACTATTAAATTTTCAATTCTTAGCTTTTGATAGTAAAATATTTATAAATTTTTAACTACCAAATAGTGAAAAATATTCATGATTTTGACGAATTTTTGTCAATATTTGAACTTCAAATGCTAATAAAAAAAAATTGTGCCTATGTATTTTTATAATTTTTGAATGAGAGTTAGAACAAGTTATGTGGACCCTTCAATTAAATTTTCAAGTAATTTGTCCCAGCTAAATTTTTTTTATCAACATTTATAAAAAAAAAATAAAAAAAAATTGAAAATTTTAATTGTCTATAATATAAAATATATATAAATGTTTTGAAAATCAAATAACATAAAGAAAATGGCAATCTAAATAACTGGTAAAATTTTCAAGTATTTACGACATATACTGTTTGAATAACAACAAATATCAAAAATCGTTTGAGGCTAAACCGTTATTTAACGCGGTTTTGTAAAAATTTAAATTTCAAACACTCATAAAATTTTTTTGTCTGAATCCGGTAGAGTTTTTTTTACAAATAATTGAAGAAAAATGTATGGAGAACTTTATATCTAATTTTCAAAACTTAATTATAAAAGAAAAAAATTTTACGATTTTTCAACCACAAAATTACTCGCAATTTTGACATATTTCGTATAAATTCGAACTTTAAGCACTTATAAAAAAAAATTGTGACTAACGATCTCGGATTTTTTTTTATCACTTTAAGAACAACTTATGAGAAACCTTGTATTAGATTTTCAAGATTTTCTGGTCGGCCAAAAAATTTTTATCGTTATTTAAAAAAAAAGTACTTAGAAAAGTTGAAAATTTAAATTGTCTATAAATAGCTCAAAAAAAGTCAAAATTCTTTGAAAATTTAACTGTGTATGGAGAACGCTAACATAAACATTTGGTGAAAATTTAAAGTATTTACATCGATTAGTTTTTGAGTTAAAGCAAAATAAAAAATTCGATTTTGTCGAAAACGGTTTTGCGTAAGAATTCCCGTTTTTCTGTCATTTTTTTTTTTGTTTTTCTCGATTTTTTTGAAAACTGTTGGAGAATGTTTACTTTTCACCTCTATAATGCACCAAGGATATCCTCTTTGCCATCGGAAACCATCCCCAAAGTTTGAAATTGAAGCGTTATTTCGACTAGTTATGCTGTACACAGACACAAAAAAAAAAAAAAAAACAAAACAAAATAATAAACCGGGCAAGTGCGAGTTGGACTCGCGCACCGAGGGTTCCGTACAAACCTGTAGGTATATAAGTAAAAGTTTTTTTTATTTTTATTGTTACAGTTTAAAGGTATTATAGACTTAAGTATTTAATATGAATTTTAATTTAATACCTCAACGCGTTCATGAGATAAGGAGTAGTAACTTTGAAATTTTCAAAATTGTCAAAAATATTTTTCAAAAATATTTTTTTTTTATATGATGAAACTAAAAATTTACGGTTTTCGTAATTTTTCCTATATCTGTACTATATGACGTGACTTCGTACGAAATTTCAAGATTCTAAGTTCACGGGAAGTACCCTGTAGGTTTTGATTCCCGTGCGAGTTTCGAAAATTTGCGGAAATTTGCGGCCTAAATGGCTGTATCTTTTGATTGCGTTGGCTTAGAAGGTTGATTTTTCTACAGCTTCCAGGGACAGTAGACCTGAGTATCATATACAAATTTCAGTTTGATACCTCCACGCGTTCCTGAGAAAAACGCTCTTGACAGACGGACGGACGGACGGACGGACAACAAAGTGATGTTATAAGGGTTCCGTTTTTTTCTTTTGAAGTACGGAACCCTAAAAACACACATCATTATAAAATCAATACATTCATCACTCCGTTCAGAATCTAAAACTTATAAAATATAAGCCAAAATCAAAAAATAACTATAGGAATTATTTATAGGTACATTTTAAATAAATACAATTTATAATATACCTAATACCTATATGGCTATATAATAGATATATATTTCAATATTTGTATAAGAACATATTATGGCGCCTATAAGTATAATCGTATAATAGACGCCAATTAATTAAATATACATTAATAATAATGATAAGTCATTAAGATAATTAACATTATTTATCATTAAGGTTTCAGTAGGTATTTAAAACCATTTATAAAATAAAAATATACAATTTTTAACGATTTTTAGTAGTTGTATGACGTATGTAGTGTAGGACGTAGATATGGGATTATTGATTTCTGCACACTCGTGCAATTTATTACATTTTCAAAAGAAAAAATAATTTTAAAATATTTTTGAAATTTATATATCAAAAACTATTGAAATTCATTTTTACTTGGAATTTTTTTTTATACGAACTCAGGGCCTGATTAAGGAGTTGGTCACCAGTAGGCTAGGGTTCATTTGGCAGCTTGGCGCCCTAGTATAATTAAAAAAATATTTTGTGGCGCCCTCAATTTATCATTGGCCAATTGGCGCCCTAGGCTGTAGCCTACTCAGCCTTTTGGTTTATCAGGCCCTGTACGAACTATACATATTATATTATTATTATATCTACTTAACTGCAGCTACCTTATATTATAGTACTAAATAATTTAGTCAATAAAAATGTTTAAGTAAAAATACGTCGAAGGTGCTTATTGTTATGATATTTATAATTTAATATACATAATAAATACATATTATACGATTTTCAAAACACATTTTGGTACGTATTTTATGTGCATCTCAATTTATTATTATTATTAATATATTATTTAATACTGTTGGTCGTTGGATGGCAATTAGGCGTGTATATTATTATTTATTACAAATTATAATATTGATATGGTCGTTGAGAAATCGGAGGTAAACCGAAACCGGCAGTGGCTATCTACGTACGATAGCCTGTTGTAGGTATGATAAGTTGTAAGCACATGGCCACGTCTACTACTACATCGACAGCGTCGACTGCGACTGTTAAACTTATAAAAATATATGTAACGTTGAAAAAAAGTTACCCAAAGGCCGGAACGGTTCGCGGGTATTGTGTAATGCACTATAATACAATATTCGTGTAATAGTAACGAATAACGATTATAATATTATTATATGTAACAACTAATAGTGTAGTGCCACGGGTTGTACGAGCAGTTGTGTTGTAGTAGTAAAGTCGTGTAGACGTCGAAACGAAAGAGCAGAGTTCACTGGCGGTTGATAACGGACCGCCGATAGTGTAGCTGATAACGAATAACGAAAACTCCGCAAACACTGATACCGAGTACAAAACCATTATTTTAGAGTTTTAGACGTTGCTCGCGTCCACGACGACCGTACAACATTATAACAATAATAATAATGCGTTCCGTGTAATTCTATCGTCGAAACTTCCCATAAAACACACACGACGTGGTCGCCGCCTCGTTTGTATACCGCACAGTGCGCACGCCATTGCACTGTACACGGCGTGCGCGCCGTTTTTTTTTTTATTATTTTATATTTTAATTTTTTTTTTTTTTTCTACTGTAATTTTTTCTCGGTAACAATCATGTGAAAATCGATTAGACACATTTGGTCTAGCGATACGGCCCGTCGTCGTCCGGCCCGAACCGAAAACGCCGCATGCGACACGATCGTGCTCGAATCGTTCCTAGAAAATTCGACGGCGACGGCCGGCACTGAATAATAAAATATATTTTATCGCGATGAACGACGTCGTCGTATTAACGTTCGGTACGCGCAATGCAATGTGGTACATCGTCATGCGACATCCGTAGTACGTCTCGAACCGCGTAGTATGACATTGTGAAATTATTGTTACAATAATTATTATTACAGTAAAACCTCGATAAGACGGAACTTCGGTAAAACGGAATCCCCGGCAATACGGAAAATTTCTTTGGTTTTTTTTTTTTCAAATTTCATGTTTTTGAACCTCGTCAAAACGGAAACCCTGTCAACACGGAGAAATTGCATGGTCCTAAGCTATTCCGTCTTATCGAGGTTTTACTGCATTATTATTATATGATCACTTGCCGTGTAGAGAAAAAACCTCTCAAACCGTTCCCAACGATGTTGGCAAGTCGAAATATTATAATAATAATAATAAACGTTACTCGTTTTAAGCCGTTCACTCTCCGTGTGCGAGAAAATGATATTACCGTCGCGTGCGTGTGTAGGTATTGATTTTCGTTTATCTATTTCAGATTTGCCGTTTGCTGTGATGACAAATGGACGTCATGTTCCTCATCGTTATAATCGTATTGCTGACGGTCGCTGTGATACTGTTTGCCGTTTCCAAAAAGTATGTGGTGGAGAAGCTGAAACAAGAAACAAACACAGACTTCCAGAAACTGCAGAGGCGTTACTTGATCGTGTACTGTTTGGCCTGTTTTGCTGATTGGCTTCAAGGCCCGTATGTCTATAAATTGTACAAGCAGTACGGTTATAATGAAGGAGAAATAGCTGTCCTTTTCATTACCGGCACGGTATCCAACAGTTTATTTGGCACAATTACAGGAGCACTGGCTGATATTTATGGCCGTAAAATACTTTGCATTTCTTACGGTATATTGTATTCAGGGTGTTGTGTGACAAAAATGTTTGGCAACTTTCAATTATTACTGGTTGGACGCATGTTGGGAGGCATAAGCACGTCTATTTTGTATTCAGCGTTTGACTCGTGGTACATCAACGAGCATGTCAATTATTACAAATTGCCAGAAGAATGGTTGAATAATACGTTTGCCAAAGCAACTTTTTTTAATGCTACACTCGCCATACTAGCTGGATTGTTGTCATTATTCTTGGTTAGCGTGTTAGAATTTGGACCTGTTGCGCCTTTTGTAACGGCCATTCCATTTCTCATAACTTCTAGCATATATGTTATGTCTGTGATAAATGAACACTATGTTCACAACACAAAATCGGCTTCAGCGTCAGTAAAGAAAGCTATTATTTTGTGGATGACAAATAAAAATATCTTTACCCTCAGCGTTGTTCAGTCCTTATACGAAGGTGTCATGTACTTATTCATATTTATTTGGACCCCTACGTTTGATGTGTTAAAAGACTCAAAACCCCCATTGGGGTTAGTATTTTCAAGTTTTATGTTAGCTCTTATGATAGGTTCAAAAATTTATTCAATACTATTGGGAAATAGTTTTCTAGATTCAAAAAAACAATTACAACTGGCTACATTTGTTGCAACCTTTTCATTTTTAATATGTTCCTTGGCCATATCAAACATATTTTTTGATTACAGTGGCCAACAAAAATATTATAAAGTAATGACTTGTTACTTTTTTTTCTTATTGTTTGAAATTTCTATTGGTATTTACTTTCCATCCATGACATATTTAAAGAGTCAAGTAATACCGGAAAAGATTAGAGTTACCATATCAAATGTAATTAAAATACCTAGTAATGTTTTCATCTGTTTGGCACTTTTATGGATATATTTTAAAGAACCAAATGAAAAAAATATAATAAAAATCCAAGAGGATGATCAAGAACCTAATGTCGATTTCATTTTAACAATTTTTGTAGTATGTTTTATCGCTACACTCATTACATTTATATTTTCTAAAATATTTTCTAAGTTCCATAGTGAAACTTATAAAGACATAATTAAACGTCATGAAATTGAAGTATAAATTTTATTTGTTCATGATAAAATTATTCATATAATATATGCCATGTATACCTTACTAGGTACTGATTATTAATTTTACAGCGAATTAATTTAATATTAGTTACTTAATTTATATAAAGTGTTTAATATTTTAAATTTTTTTCTTTTATATTAACACTAAATTAAAGTATCATATTTTGATTCATATCTGATTAATAAATATGTATTAATTTAAACATTTTATAATTTTAAGTTAAGACAGCGAATAACAAAAAAACAGCATTATTTATGTATTAGTATCTGTTGAAGTAAATTTAAAATAGGTTACCAGTTTTAATCATTGACTTAATAATCTAAAATGGAAAAATCAATTGTCTGTGAATTTATATTTTTTAATTTTTCAGCTCAACTAATTTGTTATAATATTATTTGATATTAAAGATATATTTTACTTTTAACTAAATATTATTTTCTCAACTTAAACATTTTGTATACTATTCTTATCAAAGCTTTAATGTAATTTTAAATGTATTTATGTGTGTGTGTTATAAATAATAATTATTGTGTAATTATTAATCTTGTTACAACTTATAAAATGTTAAAATAATTATTTTTTTTGTTCCAATAAATTTACATTTGTTTAAGCCACGTACACACAATTTCTCATGATAGTGACACTTGCACTATCATGTTTAACCATCGCTTTTGCAATAATTTAATAGTTACTATCATTATGTAAACCTGTCTTTATTGTTATTTATTAATTCAATTCTGTGTTATGCCTCTATAAACTACAATCATTGAAACAATTGTAAATTTTTTTTATTATTATTATTATTATTATTTAATAACTATTAACTTTTATTTTTATTCACAATACTACAACATATACTTGATACAAATTTATATGAAATAAATATTTAAAAAAATGTTTTCCAAATTTGTTTTTGCTTACTATTATATATTAGTTTTAAAATAAATATATATTTTATTGAAAGTTAAAGAAAAATAGTTTCTCTAGAGACTCGTGTTTAAAAATTATAAAATTCTAGTTATGTACTAAGATTATGAATATTTTTATACTATACATTTTATTGTAAGTTGTCTAGGTATAATCTATTCCGTGGACCTTGATATTTTATGATAACAAAAAGAAATAATATATTGTCACTTTAGGCACTTGCATTTTGCATCTATATTATCAAACATTAAAATAAAACATAAATTTATTGGTGATCGTTATCATAATATTATAATAAATAATAATTAATTAAATTTAATGTATGACGCACAGTAATAACCTTAGATCATATACAATGTATATATGATCTAAGGTAATAACTATAATGAAACCAAATACTATAGATTAGTAATCTATAGTATTTGATAAAACATAGCAATGTACTATAAATTTAAATACTGCTATGTTGTTTAGTTTAAATCAAAATACATTTTGATAGGAGAATACTCGGGACTATTGATGAGTATCAAGACTACTATTTTTTTATGTACCTATAGTATTAAAAAATTTTTGTATGATTATTAAATATTTTTAAATTGTATGGATATAGCAATAGGTACTTTTAGAAATTAACATTAAATTTATTTTTGAGCTCTATATTTTCAAATATAATTAACAAATAACAATATAATTGTTGTTACGAGTATGATTGTATAAATTAGTCACCTAATTTATGAACTATAAAATGTCATTAAATCATCGGTTCCTATATTATTGAATGGGTGATATGGGCGGACTTGGGGTATCATTTTAGATTCTGAACGGAGTGATGAATGTATTGATTTTACAAAGATGTGTGTTTTTTTTTGTGTGTCTGACGAAAACATTTGGAGCAGTAAAAATGCTTCGATTTTTGACTTCAGCCCCTCTTTGAAAAGGAAAATTCATCTAGTTGGTACTTTGGGGGGTCAAAAGTAAACAGTGAGTCAGTAAATGAGTCGGGAAAAACTCTAAAAAAATGAGGGAAAAACGGGATTTTTTACGCAAAACCAATTTTCGACAAAATCGAATTATTTATTTTGCTATTACTCAAAAACTAATCGATGTAAATACTTGTAATTTTCACAAAATGTTTATATTAGCATTATCTATACACAGTTAAATTTTTAATGAATTTTGAGCTATTTATAGGCAATTGAAATTTAAAATTTTTCTAAGTATTTTTTTTTAAATAACGATAAAAATTTTTGGGATGGCCAGAAAATCTTGAAAATTTAATACAAGGTTTCTTATAAGTTGTTCTTAAAATGATAAATAAAAATCCGAGATCGTTAGTCACAATTTTTTTTATAAGTACTTAAGTTCGAATTTATACGAAATATGTCAAAATTGCGAAAATTTGCAAGTAATTTTGTGGTTGAAAAATCGTAAAATTTTTTTCTCTTATAACTAAGTGATGAAAATTTGGTACAATGTTCTCCATAAATTTTTCTTCAACTATCTGTAAAAAAAACTTTACCGGACAAAGAAAACATTTTTTAGGAGTGTTTGAAATTTAAAGTTTTACAAAATCGCGTTAAATAACGGTTTAGCCTCAAACGATTTTTGATATTTGTTGTTATTCAAATAGTATAAGTCGTAAATACTTAAAAATTTTACCAGTTATTTAGATTGCCATTTTCTTTACATGATTTGATTTTCAAAACATTTTGCTTTTTTTTAGCTTTTTATAGTCATTAGAAATAATCAATATATTTTTTTTTTTTTTTTAAATGTTGATAAAAAAAATTTAGCTGGGACAAATTACTTGAAAATTTAATTGAATGGTCCACATAACTTGTCCTAACTCTCATTCAAAAATTATAAAAATACATAGGCACAATTTTTTTTTATTAGCATTTGAAGTTCAAATATTGACAAAAATTCGTCAAAATCATGAATATTTTTCACTATTTGGTAGTTAAAAATTTATAAATATTTTACTATCAATATCTAAAAATTGAAAATTTAATACTATGCTGTCCATAAGTTAAGCTTAGAATAATTATAAAAAAGTTTGAGGATTATTCAATTGAAAAAATTTTACGAATGTTTAAAGTTTTAATTTTAATTTGAAATCAAAAATACACGTGTAAAATTACGTTTTACTAATAAATAATTTTCGATTTTTGTTATTTTTAAAAAATTACTAAACGTAAGATCTTGAAGCTTTTACTTAAATATTTGAATTTGTTTCAAAATAGAATATATGACAATATTTCAATATAATATAATATCCTAGACTGACAAATCATCTCCGTTCAGAATCGTTTTTCGTATACAATGATACCTATCATTGCATTCAAATTTAACCTACGCTAGTCCGAGGTTCACCCCACCCCCTAATGTACAGCAGAGCGATACTCACTTATCCGCTCTTTTTGAAATGGTTAGTGTTATAAAATTGTTTTATATGAAGGCTATAGCAACAGTCGCCAGTCGATGGCTTATTATGCGTATTTTATTTTCTAATCTCAACCTTTGAATCTGCTTCTTTTTTAGCCTTGAAGTGAGAAAATTGATTATTTATAGAAATTAAAAAAATATCTAATAAATGTGATTGGAGTTGTTTGTCCTGTTCTCACTGATCTCTCAATATTGATAGCTTTTTGGTGGGTAAAGAATAAAGATAGATACCTATAAAAAGTTTGTTTATTAATTATTATACAAATTAATACCTACCTATTATTAGGTACTTGTCGAATATTATTATAGTTAGTTAATTCATATCATGTGTAACACACATTTTTCAAAGTAATTCACGAAGGGAAACTTTTTTGTTGTAAACATTGAAGATTGAATAGTAATAAAGTAATACATAGGTATATGTAATATACTAATAATATACATAGTTATACCCTTTCCTTAGGTTACCTATACTTAATAGGTAAATAGATTAAAGCGTCACATCCTCCGAAAAAATAATCTAAAATTAGACAACTGCAGCTATACTTCTATAGTATACAATGTTAAGAAGCAACAGCGTGTGTTGTCTTCGTCTTACATACATAGGTAGGTATAATAAAACAAATTTTCGTTCAGCAGAAGCTATTTTATTTTTATTAGCTTAACTTCAATATTTGAATAAATTTACCTATTATCGAACTTAAAGGTAAAAATATTATCTAGTTTCTAGGGCATCACACAGGCTTTTTATTAACATTATAATTTTAAAGTGAGTTATAAGTAGAGTTAAAATGTTGATAACTTTTGCATTTTCCCCTTTGATTCTATACATTGCTATCTTAGCTAAAAATTTGTTTGATTCAGATTATTTTTATTTTATTTCGCATTTTTTTGTGTTTAACGTAATTTTTTAACATTTTAAAGTCGTTTTTCATATTTTGTAGTTTTTGTACAATGTGGCGTCATTTTTCTCAAATTTTAGATTTTAAAGAAAACTTGTATAATATTAAAAAAAAATAATTTTAATATTATTATTGTAGGGTTTTTGTTATGATTAAATTTATCGCGTAGCGATAAGATTTACTGTTTGAGTGTTATACATTGATAAAACAAGTGCATTTTCAGACATACACGTATCTTCGTAGGAAAAATTCCAAATTATTCCAATGTAAAACAGTTTATTCTTCCATTTAATTGTAATAATAGCTATAATAGGTAAATTTACTTACTCTAATATTAAACTATTAAAGTTAACAACATAAAACGGATTTTTCTGAATACAAATTTGCCATGTTGTATATAATATGTAATGTGCATTATGCAAGACGAACTAGACGAAGACATCACATGCGGGTGGGCGTCCTCTTAATATGATATTGCGAACAGAAATGACTTTGAAGTCGGGGTGACAAGCATCTTTGGATTTTATATTTATAGTTACCTACTTACAAGTTACAAGTTAATAGTTATAAGTTTATAACTTAAAAATTTACAAGTGTGAATGTTTGTTTGGTTTAGAAAATGTGTTTACCATCGCCCGTCACTAGTTCACTATATACCTATATATTTTGTCAGCCATTAGACCAACATATTTATTTTTTATTTACTTTACTCAATAAATATACACACACGCAGAGTCGCAACACTCACAACTGAAATATCCCAATAGGTTTTTATAATATAAAAACCGAAAATAAATTAAAATTTTATTTTATTTTTTATTATTATGCATAATGTAAAAGTAAAATAAATCTGCACAAATAGATAAACAACCTATATGTGGTTAAAAAAAAGGTGGGCAAGTATGATGTTAAATCTGAATTCAAATATTCAATGATACATCATTGTATACGAAAAACGATTTTGTACGGAGACAGACAATCAAAGTATCAACTTGCCACAAAGTATATTTTTATGTTATGTTTTTTTTAAGACAAATGCTAAAAGTATTTAGTAGAGTAATTTATTTTACAATACAGTGAAAAATATTATTAAACAATGATTATAAAATATAATAATATACTTAAAAGTTGTATGTTCACACGAATATTGTTTTTGAACTAGGTACTATTATATAACAAAATAATAAAATATTGTTATTGAAATAGTTTAAGTATGTAATTTCGAAAATTTCGTCCAAATTTAAATTTAAAATATCTATAGAAAAATTATGCTTTTATGTTTTTTTATATTTTTTTGCTTTTGATATAAACTACTTATAAAAAATCTTGTATTAAATCGTCAAGTATTTTAACAATCGATAGAATTATTTATCGACATTTATAGAAATTAAAATGAAAAAATTTAATTTTAAATATCTATGAATGAATCGAAAAAAATAAAAATAGATTAAAATTTGTATATATCATATTTTTATTTTAAATTATCTGTTTTTCGTATTATTTTATTTTAATTATTTAGTTATAATAAAATATCAAAAATTGTACTTAAACGGTCATAAAAAATTAATTTTACTTTCTGATACAATTCTTACATATAAGTTTAATAACTAATAAAAAAACCTTGTGTTAAATTAATTTTTAGAAATAAATAGAAAAATAATGTTTAACTAAGAAATAATTTGAAAACTTGAGATTTTACAACAGGGGCGGACTGGATGTTTTAGAGCGGCCTGGGAATTTTTTTAAAGCGGCCCAAAAACCATTGTCTAACCTAATTATAACATTTATGTTTAAAATACGACACATTTTTTCCATTGCCTATTCAAAATATAAATAATAACAGCAGATATATCATACGTTTTAGATTATATATTTAATTTATTGGTTTAAGGAATTAATAGTTTATGAAATGTTTTGCTTTTTTAGGCTAAATGGTCTATAACCGTTTGGTGCTGTATGTAATTTAAAATACTTTTTTCTGTAGCCATTAAGACAAAAGCTTCTAGATTATCCTGTGTCATGCTGTTCCTTTAAACGGTTTTCACCCGAAAAGACAATTTCATTCATTTTTATAGTATAAAAAACAATTAAAAATTCAATAAATTAATTCATGTTTATTTTATTATTTAAATATGTTGTTGTTGCATACATATTATTAATTATAGTTTAGTAAAATAGTTCACGACTCACATTGTATTGCCGCGCAAACCAAATTTTACAAAATTGACTATAACACTGAATACTATATATTATAATTTAAAAATCATAATAAGTTAGTTATTTGTACAACCAAACTGCCCCGCCCGAGACGGCCTATAATCCCTGCATTTTTCGACCGGCCCATCGGGAAATTTCCCGATCTCCCGATCTGCCAGTACGCCCCTGTTTTACAAATGTTGTCGAAATTCTAAATTTAAACGCTTATAAAAGTGAGTATAATTTATTTTTGATATTTTTAATCTACCAATTAAAATATCGTATATCAAACTACCAAGCGAATAACTTTTTTAAATATTAAATATTATAACTTTTATTTCAATATAAAAAAACGCTTGCCAAGTCAGAGATCGGCATGTAAACTTTCTTGATTTTCAATTTTTAGAAATTTATTAATTGTATGCAATATGTACGTATATATTATAATGTATTTTATTTTCATTTTCATTTAGTGAAATAAATATCTGAAACCGGAGAGCGGATTTTGTTATTTGGGATCTTGTTAGATTTACATTGGCTAAGAGAAGTACAGTAAAGATTTTCAGAACTTTATCTTTTATAGTTAAATCACTACAGAGCTTCAAAAAAAAATTAAAACACATTTTATTGGGCGTTTTTTTTAGGTTTTTCAGCTTTATAGCTTTGTAGTGAGTTAACGATTGAAGATAAAGTTCTGAAAATCTTCACAGCACTTCTTCTCCTAGCTAATATTAATCTAACAAGACCCCAAATAAAAATGTTGGTAATCTACCACGCTAAATGAAAATCTAGCAAAAAATAACTATTTTTTTAACTTTGAAAAATTAAATAATTTTTTTTTGATAATTTTTTATCTCACATTTTGTATTTACTTGATAATTCCTTTTTAATGAGCTATCAACCAACTTTTTAGCTATAATAATTTTGAAGAAAAGTTTTAAAAATTCAGACTTTTTTCATTTCAATTACCATACTTACTTGATTAAAAATCAAGAAGGTAAAAAAAATGGGAAAATTGAAGTTTCAGTATGAACTACTTACAACGAACTTTGTGATTATGTATGAGCTCTCACTCGTCAAATCTTAAAGAATCTATTGATATAATTTTTAAAAATCTACAAGTCATTAAATTTAAATCACAATAGGTAAACAGAAAAATTATATATTATCTATTTATAAAGATATATCATTCAACGTTCATATAATATTATAATATATTATATTGCTACGCCATAGTGTTGGAAAAATGGAATTTTTTTAAAAAACCATTAAAAACGGGGATTTTTATCAATATATTGAATGTCAGTGAATTGGCTAACTATAGGCATGGACTCTTGTTACCTATGTTAAATTTCTCTTAATCTCATCTTTATTACCTAATACCTAGGTAAACATGTATGATATATGATATATCTAATGCAAATTATAATATTGCGTATATATATAGGTATATATCTAGATATATATAATTACATTGTCACTATAATTTTAGGATATATTATTGTCGTAAACTAGTAACTATAGATATTTGTTAATAGATCAAAATGTAAAATATTATTAGTAAAATGTTTATGTCGTTTTAAAATTTAAAATACAAAATCTGTATTTATTATCTATATAATATTATATATATAGCTGTTACTTGCAGTTTCAGATTGAGACAGCGAGTTATACCAAGAAAATTTCGATTAGCCGTTCAAAATATAGATCGATTATTATGAGTGTCTGGTCGTAATTTTATTTTTTATAATAATGATAAATTAGTTCAAACGTTTGAAGAAAATATAATGGAATTAAATGATTAAACTGTACAATACCTTGCTGTAGCTGTAATTAAACTTTAAAAATCCTAAAACTCGGTTAGCTCGGTATGCTTTATTTATCTGGCGCTGGTCACTTGTCATTTTGTAAGTAGGTACTCAGTCGTACAGTATACCTACTACGTACAACCTACACTAAATACCTAAATGAGAAAGCAATATTTTCTAATTTATAAAATTTCAAATTTATAGTATAATTTTAAACTAGAAACATGATATATTCAAGTCAAAATGAGTTTTAAAATTTATCAGTGCTTTGAAGTATTAATTCATTCGCCTTATATAGTTATATCTATGAGATGGACAGTTGCCATGCAACTTATTGTTGTAGTCCTTACAGATTGGTGCAAATTTGTGGTTAATACACTCCTCGTAAGTTTAACACTATACAAACACTATCTCATTTAAGTCAATATTAGAGTTATTTGATATATGCATTATATATATAACAAGCTGAAAGATGAGAACATTATTTGTGTCATATAAATAAGCATCATATCGCATCACATATTATAGCGATTAATACATTTATCGAAAACATAATCTCAAATGTTAGTTTGCAGTGAGTATGTGTGTTAATAGTAATATTAGACTACTACTTAAACAGCAAAATAAAAATAAAAATAAATATTAATTGGGAGATATCTTGTATACTCGTACGTTGATTTGACTAGCTAGTGAGTAACGTTAAAATATAACTGCGGCAAATTATAGTGTATAGTGTATTTTCTGTTTAACATAAATTACTGAATAAAACTACGCACGAACTTCGATAGAAAAAAAAAAGTAATAATACTAATGAATCTGTCTTGTTATTATATCTCTACCGAAACATCAAAGAGAACTAAAATTATTAGTATATTATAATTCCGGAATGGCTATTTTGATACCTACTATTATTATATATTATACTATAATACTATATGCTTACGTAATTTTTTTAGCTGTTTGTCAAATTGAAAATTAACTCTGCTGTATATAAAAGATTTCGAGTGTACTTCTTCGTTGAATAGGTCACTGTGATTGATACGTATATATTAATAATGTAATAATTATAGACCTTAATAATAATTCCATATATATTCGACTAATGAATACGAGTGGTGACTGTATGTCGGATTTCTATTTCTAAAGATATTTTATAATTTATGTATATTGCTATTCATATTATTCATACTATAGTAGGTAATTTAAGTTTCTATCATATAATATTTTATATAATCATATGATAGAATTAACTAATCCTTGCTAACATATAATTTAATGCAAATAATAATAAATTCAATGACGACATACCATGAAATGGTGTGATATATTCGTATAGTATAATATACCCACCTGTTATTTGTTAAATAGCTTAAAATTAGGTTAGTTTAAAAAATAAATAATACATTAATTGTGTATAAAAATGATATTATTTCGCCTTTAGGTAACAATAAATTATTTCAAGTGTCTATGATTTGATGTAGATAGAATAAAATCACAAATCGTTTGAAAAAATTGTTAATTTATACATTTGAATATATAAGTATCTAATTTCGTCAACATTTGAACTTCAAACTTTATTTTTGACATAATTAACTGCTCTCAGAATAACTTAATATGAAAGACCTTGAATTACATTTTCAATCATTTTTATAATGAAAAAGCGGGTAAGTGAGTATCGCTCTGCTGTACATTAGGGGATGGGGTGGACCTCGGACTATGGTAGGTTAAATTTGAATGCAATGATAGGTATCATTGTATACGAAAAACGATTCTGAACGGAGATGATTTGTCAGTCTGGGATATATTATATTTAAATATTGTCATATATTATATTTTGAAAAAAATTCACAAATTCAAACACTAAAGTAAAAGCTTCAAGATCTTACGTTTGATAATTTTTTAAAAATAACAAAAATCGAAAATTGTTTATTAGTAAAACGTAATTTTACACGCGTATTTTTGATTTCAAATTAAAATTAAAACTTTAAACACTCGTAAAATTTTTTAAATTGAATAATCCTCAAACTTTTTTATAATTATTCTAAGCTTAACTTATGGACAGCATAGTATTAAATTTTCAATTCTTAGCTATTGATAGTAAAATATTTATAAATTTTTTACTACCAAATAGTGAAAAATATTCATGATTTTGACGAATTTGTGTCAATATTTGAACTTCAAATGCTAATAAAAAAAAATTGTGCCTATGTATTTTTATAATTTTTGAATGAGAGTTAGAACAAGCTATGTGGACCCTTCAATTAAATTTTCAAGTAATTTGTCCCAGCTAAATTTTTTTTATCAACATTTATAAAAAAAAAATAAAAAAAAAATTGAAAATTTCAATTGTCTATAAATAGCTCAAAAAAAGTCAAAATATTTTGAAAATCAAATCACGTAAAGAAAATGGCAATCTCAATAACTGATAAAATTTTCAAGTATTTACGACTTATACTGATTGAATAACAACAAATATCAAAAATCGATTGAGGCTAAACCATTATTTAACGCGGTTTTGTAAAAATTTAAATTTCAAACACTCATAAAAATTTTTTGTCTAAATCCGGTATAGTTTTTTTTACAGATATTTAAAGAAAAATGTATGGAAAACCTTGTACCAAATTTTCATCACTTAGTTATAAAAGAAAAAAATTTTACAATTTTTCAACCACAAAATTACTTGCAAATTTTCGCAATTTTGACATATTTCGTATAAATTCGAACTTTAAGCACTTATAAAAAAAAATTGTGACTAACGATTTCGGATTTTTTTTAATCACTTTAAGAGCAACTTATAAGAAACCTTGTATTAAATTTTCAAGATTTTCTGGTCGGCCAAAAAATTTTTATCGTTATTTAAAAAAAAAATACTAAAAAAAATTAAAAATTTCAATTGCCTATAAATAGCTTTAAAAAAGTCAAAATTCTTTAAAAATTGAGCTGTGTATTGAGAACGCTAATATAAACATTTTGTGAAAATTTCAAGTATTTACATCAAGTAGTTTTTGAGTTATAGCAAAATAAAAATTTGATTTTGACGAAAACTGGTTGTGCGTAAAAAATCCCGTTTTTTCCGTCATTTTTTTAAGGTTTTTCCCGACTCACTTAAAAAATATTGAAAATTTTTAACTTTTGACCCTCAAAGTACCAACTAGATCCGATTTCCTTTTCAAAGAGGGGCAGAAGTTGAAAATCAAAGCATTTTTACTGCCCCAAATGTTGTCGACAGACACAAAAAAAAAAAAATAAAAATAAAAAAAAAAAAAAAAACACACATCATTGTAAAATCAACACTCCGTTCAGAATCTAAAAAAAAGTTAAAAATAGAAAATTTAAAATGTGTATAGAAAAAATGGACATAATTTATTTAAGTTATATTATGTATTTTAGTATGCGTAAGTCACTAATATAAATGTTATGAACATTTCAAGTCCTTAAAGTTATTTCTTTTTGAAATAGGTACCTAATATACTGTAGATGTACCTACATACAAAAAAAGAAAATAGATTTTATTGTAATCCATTGTTGCGTGCAAATATTAATCCAATTATTTTCCTGCGGTTTTTTAAATTTCTTTTAAAAAGTACTCAGAAGTCAGAACCAATCAGAAGTTTTACTTTTTTACAGATCCTGAAAGTGACATCTGACACACACACACACACACACACACACACTAAAAAAAACAACATGTATATGTAAAACCAATATAGTACATTCACCAGCTCGCAGAGAATCTAAAACGTCGTGATCGATTTTCTTTGTCATCGTGTCACTATAATTGCATTAATAGTTTAAAAATAAAAAAAACACATCGCCTTCGTCTCCGTAAATCGCTGCAAATGAATATTTCATTGAAAAACGAATAAGAAAAATTATAAAAACAAAATCAATTTCATCAAACTCTGTTTACGCGTAACATAAGTTATAACCATCATCTTTGCTATGGTATGTAATCAGTAATCACCATTCATGTGGCAATATCTAATAATTTTAAAATTATTAGATATGATTAAGGGACACACATAGTACTAAATAAAGCGTATAGCAAGGGGCATCGGTGTTTCAATCAAGACGACAGTTGTTTAGTGGCGCCAGTGGCACCGGACACCGGTGTTTCAATCAATTCAATCAAGATGGCGATTGTTTATAGTGGCGCCAGTGGCGGACCATGTCGGCGGGATATCTGGACTTTTCCGAGTAGGCAACGGCTCGGCTGGTATAGTGGGCAGCGGTCTGTTCTTATAAATAATAATTAGAGGCATTTCTATTTATGGCTGTACAGAAAATATATTGATAATAATATTGACATTGTTAAAAATAAAAGTGATTTATTAGATGAAAAAATATATAAAAAAAAAAACTATGTGCATTTTTAGATTCTGAACGGAGTGATGAATGTATTTTTAATTTAATTTAATTTTTTTTTTTGGTAATATACAATTGCGTACGAAAATTAGTGCAAAATTTCCAATATATACTATACTTAGTATTAAGTATTAATAAAAATAGCAATATTTTAATATTTGCAAATAAATATAACAGATTAACTGTTTAGATGTTTATATGTTTATAGTAAAAAGCGAATGTTTATATTAATAATTATAATTATTATAGGTATTATTACTCAATAATATTTAAATAATAAAATAAAAAATAATAATTAAAATTATTGAAATAAAACTAATATATTAGTTATATAGTATAGTAAATTAAAAAAAAAGTGTAACTACGAGTATTATTGGGTATCGTTTTGCTGTTTATTTGGTACTGAATGGGTCACTATTATAACCTTTAGGTATGTTAAATTAGAATTCAATGATATTTCATAATTGTATACAAAAAACAATTATGAGCGGAAACGGTCTATCAGCATATATATGATTATGATATTTTATTTAATATATTAATTAGTCGTACATATTTTATTTTAAGTATCATTAGTAGGAAGATATAATTTTTTTCCGAAAACATTGCATTTATTATATTACAAATATTTTATGATTATAAAAATATAATATACTTTAATATTTATACCATGTTATATTAACTTATAACAAGTTATATATTATATATGTATACCTATATATATATATAAACCAAAATGTAAGAACTTCTTTCTGTAAATATTAAAAACCATAAAATAGTAAAAATAGTTTCATAGTAATTACCTATATAAATTTATAATATTTTAAAATAAACCAAAAAATGTTATTGCGTATAGTAAAGTTTATAATAATATAAAACACATAATAAGAGTTTAAGTTACCAATAACAAAATAACCAACAGTATATTATATTATTATTTATCATTGAAATAAGTAATTTCGTCCAAATTGGAATTTAAAAGTCTATAAAAAATAATTATCTATATTCATTTTTAAAATTTTATAGTTTCAGTATGTAATAAGTAGGTACTTTAAAGAATCTTATATTAAATTTTCAAAACTTAGATATAAAAAGAAAATATTTATGAATATTGTCAACATTCTAGCTTAAAACGCTTATAACAAATTATTGTGACTATAGATTTTTGACATTTTTTAATTGAGAAATTAACAACTTATGAGGAGCTTTGTATTAAATTTTTAAGAATTTCTATAAATTAAATAATTTTTAATCAACATTTATAGAAAAAAATTTTATTGTAAATTAAAAACAATAATTTAAACATTTGGTGAAAATCTTCAACTTTACAGTTATTCACTTTCGAGTTACATAAAAAAAAAACAAAATCGAATTTGATGAAAATTAGATTTGGATAAAAATTCCAGATTTTCCTTAATTTTTTAAATGTTTTCCCCATTTATAAAGATACAGGAGACAATATAAGTTTTTAAAGTAAATGTAATTTTTATACTTAAAAAAACACCGTAGCTTAACCATTTTGCTCGATATAATAGTGAGTTATTCGAATTCAGCGCTGAACATTATTACGTCATATAAAACGACATTAAAAATTGGAGATTGTTTACTTTGAAACTATATAGACTATTATGTACAATATATATTATTATGTACGTATAGGCAATGCTGGATCTAAGGGGGGAGTGGGTATTCTTGCCTCGGGCGCTATTGGTATAAGGGTGCTGTTAATTATAATGAAAAATACTGACCCTGTTGCTAATACTATATATAAGGATTAAGGGTGCTACATTTTTATTAGCCCCGGGCGTCAAATATCCTGGATCGAGCACTGTGTATAGGTAATGCTACAATAAAAGTTCAAATTATAATATATATTAAAACCTTGGTATTGTTAATAAATCTCCGAAAAGTTTGGCACTTGGAAAAATATAGTAATAATAACATTTTTGAAACTTCATCAAATATCAAGTAAAAACAAAAATTTCCTGAACTGTTATTTTACAAGTTGTCATGATTGATGTGAACAACGGCAACGTTGCATCGAGTTTGGACGAGTAGAACGTACGCAATCATGGATAATAATAGTTAAAAAGGTCCCATCATGCAATCATATCATACGTAATCGTAAATTCATAACGCACCCATTTATTTTGTTTAGTAATATTAGTTTGTATTAATATATAATATATTATTTCTTTGAGAACAAGGTGTTCTATAAAACTTATAAATAAGTATGATGTATTTATACTCCAAAAAAAAAATCACCAATTATATCCAGGTTCCAGCCAGGACTATGTAAGTTAAGTGGTTCAAAAACTTTTTTGGTAGGTATTTTGAGTTTTTTTCCTAATCCGCTATTGCCTTGAAGATTAAAGTGATAATACGTATAGTAGTTTTAATTCTGATCAGAGAAATTTCGTGTCACTATTTAGGGTATTATTTTTTTTTCGGTCGAACCGATAAATCGTTTTTTTTTTCATTTCAGCCGAAACGTTTATATATATCATACAAGATGGCACATATTAATATACTATACATATATATAAGAAGAGTGGCGTCGCGCAGGCGTCTACTGTCTTGCGGACGAAACGTCCGTCAAAAGCGCATCGAGCGCACCGCGTGTAAAGGTTACGCAAAGGTCTAAACACGCCGTAGAAGTACTCTGGCGCTGTGCAGCTCAAAAAGAAACAGTGGTACGAGACGAAACTCCGTAGCCCGCCCCGGGAAAGGTATAGATTTAGGGGTGGCAGCGAGTGGGTCGTATACATATATCGTGTACATCTGCAGCAGTATAACAAGTACAGGGTACACAAGTACAGGGTGGACATTTTATCGCGAATCCAAACTTCTATTTGCACGATATTATAACGTAGGCTGCGGTGGTGAATATAATATAATATATACCGATAATAGTTATTTTCAAAATCGTTCAAGTGCTCATAATTCTATATATACATTAACATAATATACACAACAATGATGATTATGAACATAAAAATAATATAATTTAATATACCAACGTATCGTATATACATACGCTTATATCTACCGAATCATAGATTTTTTGAATAACAGCTCTTTTGTAAACTTTTTATGTACCCACCTGTTTTTTTACGCTCACACGCGATGCATAATATTATTGTTTGACGAATTTTTTTATATTATATAAATGTGTGTTTTTGTTCATCATTCGACTATATCCAATACTATATACTATGTGGCTATGTATTATTGTATTAGGTATATACTCTAAGTTGTATGTTTTAGAACAATTTTTAAAGGTTGTCTTCCATAATACGTTTGAGAGTTATAGAATGAAATTGTATACAAATATTGGACTAAAACTTAAAATACCCGTATACATTAAACAAAAAATGTTCTCGTTTGACTCAAAAAGATTTTGTCACAATTTGCAGATAAATGTAACATTAAAAATTCTAAATCTAAACGGAGCGATGAATTATGTATTGATTTTATAATGATGCATTTTATTTTTGGTGGATGAGTACACGATAAGCTGTCCATAAAATGCTTTGACTTTCATAAATGGAGGTGGTTTTGTATTTTAAATTAGATCAAGTTTATACTCTAGAGAGGTCAAACTTAAAAATTGAATACCTATACATAATATTATATTTGTTGATTAAAAATTATTTACTGGGTAAAAATGCTGAAAACTTAACACAAAGCTCTTAAAAAGTTGTTGATTTTTTCAATTAAAAATTTTGAAAACTTATAGTCGAAAATATTTTTATAAGCTTTTAAAGTTTGAACTTTGATAAAATTCATAAAAATCATGAAAATTAATAAATTGTCTTGTATACTTAGAAACTCATAACAATTTTGTTTTTATACCTAAGATTTAATAACATGATTTTTTTATCAGTTTTTCAACCTATAAATGAAAAAAATTCTATTCGAAAGTCAAATTAATTTTTTAGGAGTATTTCAACTTCAAGTGCTTACAACATTCGATAATCACCCGTAAAATAATTATTTCTCCTCATACACTTTTTGATATTTTATTGTATTTCAAAAAAGAGAACAATATAAACAACTTGAAATTTTAACCAAATTTTTATAATATCGTTTTTATTATACGATAAAATTTTCAATTTTTTTAAAATCTTTAAAATGCATGGGTTAAAATTCTTGAAAATGGGTACCCAAATTTTATTTTTATATCTAAATAAAAATATTAAAAATATATAAACTCAATTTTTTATTTTATGCATTTTAAATTTGTAAAAATTGAAAATAATTGAAAATATTTGCATACATAGAAATTAGGAATACTTAAACACTAAACAGTTTTTTTTTTATAAAATTGAATACGAAATGCCTCACTGAAACTATTAAAATTAAATCTAATAAATATATAAAGGCAATTGTTTTTATAGACATTTTGTAAGTTTAAATTTAAAATTACATATTTAAACAATAAATAACAACTTTAATTATTTTGTTATAATTTAAAAATATTATTCGTAGGAATTTAAAACTTTTACGTAAGTACATTATATTATAATGAATTTTACTATGTACCTATATACACAATGACGTTTTTGATTTATATTTTAATATATTATTATCTATTTATATAACGAATCTATTTTTACTGTTATACGTTATTTACAAAAAGACTTTATTAAATTTTGAGTTATATAAGTAAGTATAATAATATGATGGTATAAATAAATATTTTTATAATAATATAATAAATGTAATATTGAGAAAACATTTTATCAATTTATTTATTTTAGAAGGTAATACTAAAAGAAAAATAAATAACTTTAATAGTTATTTCAAAAAATATATTACGAAATATAAACCTAATAAATAATAATATAGGCTGTTTGACCGTCTCATCCGCTCAGAATTGTTATTATTTGATATATAAATAGCTAGGATTTTAAAGCATAATAATAAATAACAAAAGAAACGCTTAAAATTGTTTTATTATTGTATTATTAAAACAAAAAAGCATGATTAAAAATGAACTTAGACTAGGTATAAAATTAAATTTAAAAAAATGAATCAATGACCATGTATTTAGCTAGATTTTTGATTGTAAAACTGATTCTATTATCAGAAAAAATGCATAAAATACATAAAAGATCGAACGCTCTATCCATATAAGACATAACTTACTTTATTACTGAAATAATCGGTGCATACTTCATACTAGCTGTTTCATTTAAATCAAACTCACGATAATCAATATTTGATGAAGCATAAAACAATTGCACACATTATGTTGTTAATGTCTTGTAATTGTTTCCAGCCTGATCGACGATAACATTACGTTTAATCAATTTAATTATCAAACCGATAAATGAAAATTATAATAATCCAAAAACCATACGTATTAGGTATTCCACGTTTGACATAGGTACCTATAGATTGAAATTGTTCCTACTGTCGTATATTGTTTTATTATTACAGCATAATATACAAATTAGAATATCACAGTTGGAATAATGTCAAAAGCGATAAAAAAAAGCACTTACTTAAAAAATTGGTTTATTTAAATCAGAATGACATGAAACGAATATAATATGTACAACAATTAAATTTATATCTCAAATACAAAAAAAGAGCATATGCCTTAAAATTCGAGCCCTAGATATGATATTTTTTTATTAAATTCATATAGTAAAAGGTTTTTTTTGTTACATTGACATTTTCGTATAAAAACACTAAAAACTGGTCGTAAAAAAAAGAAAACAACAAAAACAAACCAAAATATAATCCAATTTATAAATAATTATAATGATTAAAGGTAATGAAATTATTAATAATACTAAACTGTTCCACTACTTCCACTATTATATTACAAGCTGTTGTAAAAATTATTCATGGATCACGGTAATGGGATTGTGACTTAACTGCCTATATAGTGACTATAGTGTCGACTTGCCATCATTGATAAATATATATATACGACTTATGGTTGCGGCATTGTACGCAATTTTGTAATCCAACACAACTGATTTCATAATATAATAATATTGTTAATCGTAACATCGTCACATCTATCTTTTGTCACTTGTTTAAATATTAGTTTCTTTATCGCTCTGCAGAAGCTTCCGTACAAGCGGGAACCATACATACAATCTCTATATCCGTTATATTGGCCCAAAAGTGTATAATACGTATATGCCTATATGAACTAGGTATTTAGTTAAAAATGTAGATCATAGAAATGCCATATCGGGTAATCGAAGGGTTATATTTATTTAATGTCAATTTTTGCAACACACCACTACACCAGTACATCTAGACATATTATATTGTTCTATATCGTAAATATTTGAATAGGTATACAATATATTGTATAATATACAGACAAACATACCAATATACCATATAATATATCAACGCCCAATCCTGTAGTAAGGGGGCATTAGGGGTACGTGCCCCTCTTCGATTTTTATTTTTTCGGTTAGGTAACCGTAGTAGTAAATAACAGACATTTTTTTATAAATTATTTATATCATTAATATACACATATGTATTTATATATTTCGAGGTTATTAATTATTTATAATTTGTATTCATAAATGTACCTGCGAATAGTAATGACAAGCGTCATATTATGCGGATTTCGGATCCTATTTTTGTCGAATTATAGTTTGATTATTATGTTTATATCATATAAATTTGTTTAGCTGTTACCTCGTACAAAGTATAATATAGGTATATTTATATGTACAAAAATTGTATATTATTTTATTCATTCGAAATGAGTTAAGTGCCTAGGAAAATAATTGTTCTCGCTATACCGCACTACCTACTGATATATATATATATATGTGTGTATATGTTATAAAATGATTATTTTTTCTTCGATGTGATGTCTCATCAGCTAGCGAATCGGCGGACGGAAATACGTTACCCCTCGCAGCCCCCGCGCGGAATACGGTTGTTGTCGGAAGAGAATAACACGACGAGTCTCGCATACATATTATATACATAGGTACATACATTTTTGGATGCTTGTATATTATATATTTACGACCACCACCCCCTGCACACCCTGCCGATACATATTATATTACACGCAGTGGTGTCTGCGCGCGCGCGTGTGTGTGTGTGTGTGTGCGGGCGGGCGAGTGTGCGCCCTAAGACGGATCCCGCGCTACAATTTACAGATCAATAACTGTGTAACATCGTTTCGGAGGCGTCTACACATCGCACACACGGACGACCGCACGCAGACCCTCCTCTCGCACCGCCGACACGCGCGCACACTCGCACGCGCACGCACTCCCGTTTACCAAGAGTCCTTATTACGGCGGCCGTAAACACCGCCGGCGCACATACGCCGTGCGACCGGCTCGCGTGACGGTCGCGATTCTGTGAGCGGCCAGCCAGTGTGAGTGTGTGTGTGAGTGTGCTTGTGTGTGTGTGCTCGTGTGTGCTCGTGTGCATGTGTGCGAGGGCGAGTGTGTGTTTGCGTGCTGCTCGCATGAAGTCCGACTGCACAAGGAGTTGTAGACTGCGAGCGTTGTTCGTGCCCAACGATTAATGCAATCAGTTCCCATCGATCTCGCGTAAGTATAATATCATTAATGATTTAGTCAAATAATGTATATATATAGGTATATACCGAGTAGCCGCCGCGTGTAACTCGTTTAATATATTATAATTTGTGTACGGCAGGAGGTACACGCGGTTGTGAAAATAATATTCATTAATATCGACGTATACAATATAGTAATAATAATAACAATGTCATGATATATATTATGTATAATAACAATAACATCACGACTGCGGATGGACGCGTCGTATAGAATATTATTATTATATATCATAATGGGTCGCCAACCGCCTTTTCGACGACAAGAGTGAACTATATATTATACGCGGTCATCGTACATAATCTAATATCCATAATCACGCATCTATCGCATAGGCCTGCGGAGTCCTTCGGGGTGGGTGGGCAAAACATTTATTGGAAAAATATTCGTTTGCACGACTTATATACCTGTTTTTACTTCAAAGTTAATTTCAGTACGTGAAAATTCTGTTAGCCCTTTTTTCAACGAGCGCACGATATTCATCTCGATAACGCCTTTCTGCAAGTTTCCGCGTAAGCAAATCGAAGAGTATACCACGGCATAATAAACACATTCACTTTTCTTATTTTATGTAAGTAAACGAAAAAAAACTCCCATTCCTTATTAAAATTCTAGATAAACTCGTAACGTTTATGACTGTCAATAGTTCAGTTATAACTAACAATATTTAACTACCTTTAAGTTTAGGTACCTATTTCTAAAAAAAATCGACTGGTTCATGGTTGGCGGCCCTTGTTACAGGTAATACACAATCTATTGCAAACTGCAGCATAATGCTCTCGGCTGTCGCGAAGTACATAATATTTTATTCGGAATTTTCGCGCCCCGTGCTAATTTTTGTCTGTTGTGATTGATTTTAATACTTTATTTATGTTATATATAGTACTATGAGTATTATATATTATGATAATATGATGTACAACGATTGTATTGTATTTAATATTTATATTCAGATAATCAGGTAATATAATTGTATATACAAATAAGAAAACATTGCAATAAACAATAATCAGGGACGTATGCAGAAAGAAGTTTTGAGAGGTGTTTTTTGAAATCAGTTATTGAAAAGAAGCACTTTTTTAAATAAATATACAAGAATTTTTTTTGAAAATTGCGTATACTTACAATACTTTTTTTTAAATAAAAACATTGACATTGCAAAATTAACATTATTAAAACTGAATAAGTACTTAAATGATCAAACAAAACCCAAATATTTCGGGGGATATTTTAACACCTAAAACAACTTTCTGTGTACGTATCTGAGTCAATAATTATTATATAAGTAATAAGTATAATGTGACGGGAACGGAAACGACAGTTTTATAGATAGGAACTATACATTTTGCAATATTTTCGTATTAGTATTTTTTAAATTAAATTAAGTCGTTTCTGCTCTCCTTTATCAAATTATAATAAGCATAAATAATGATTTGAAAGTATTTGAATTGTAAGAATGTAATATAGTATGCTTAAATAGTAAGTATTTAAATAAATAAATGTTCGATATATTAAAAATTACATTTTTAATGCGATAAATTCGTATCATACTGGTGGTTAATAATTAATATATTAAATAAACGCAAATATTTCCAAAAAAAATGTTCCCGCCCTCCTCCTGTTAACCGTCACTAATTACTTGTCTGTATATAATGTATACGCTATATTTAGATTTGTTTTTAAATCAATTATTTCTAGTGCAAAATATCTCGAATACATATATTATATTTTATATTTATGTGTATATGAATATGATATAATATACAAGGATACAACTGTTGCATCTTTTTTTCACACGTATACCTTATCCTAATAATAACCAACAAACCAATCGATAAAAATAATAAATCATATAAAATACTAGTTAGGTATCACCATCGCAACGCTAATAATAATAATAATATAGTGCAACCTATGTCGTACTGATTGAAGCGACGCCAGTGTAGTTGTTTGCTGCCACTTTCGCTCGTCAGTCGTGCTGAAAACGATGGATGACATCGTTTTCGCAAAACTATCATTACAGTTACAATTTTTATTAATCGATTTGTGCGTTTAAACTTTTATCGAGTTTATCGCATAATTCATTCCTATATCTATTTAAAATTATATTAGGTGTACGCTAGAATGCTAGACATTATTATAAAAAATAAGCAGGTATTTAGGTACCTATGTATAATGTATATTTATATATGATTTTAACGTTTTCAATGCTTTACGTCACATTGTACACGTGAAATAATAATTTACGTTTTTCCCTCTATGTAAAGCGTACTGCAGCAGCGTTGATAATGAAAAAAGAGAAGAAAAAACACAAAGACAAAAACAAGAAACCGCCCTCGGATTCGTGTTCGCCCGGTTGCAGCAGTATGGATTGTATGGGTCTACAGCAAATTCCATCGTCGCCGCCGCCGAGTTACGAGCACAGTTTGCAGGAGGTAAAAACTATTATTATGTCGTTGTTTGTGTACCTACGCTTAATATTAAAAACGAAAAATCCATTTTTTTTAAGTTTAATAATAATAAGTTTAAAGTAACAAAAACAGATTAAATATCAAAAACATACATTTTAATTGGATTGGTCTTACAAAGCCCGATGGATCGTTATTAAATAATTATCATCTTGCAGCCTGCAGGTCGTTTATATTTTTGTTGCTGGATTAATTTTGTGTGAAATTTCATACCAACATAATAAATAACAAATATGAATTAAATTGTTGTTATGTTAATCAGATAATTTATCCATTATAATTAACGACAAATTGTCAATTTATGTTTCATTTTTTAAATTTTTTTTAAAATTATTTTACGAAACGTGATATAGCTAGGTGCCTAGGTACGACATAAGATATATAAATAAATGGTATAAAACGTGGTATTAATATTAATATTTCTTACAGGTCTATTTAAAATAAAAATTGTTTTAGAATATTTAAATAATTAGTAAGATTTTAAATTGATATGAATGTGATCATATCTGATATAATTTTGATTTATTAATTAACATGCTCTTGCATGTGACTTAATATTTAATATTTACACACATAAATGATAAAATATCATATAAATTTGGTTATTATTTTACAAATAGAATCATAGAACCCAGTATTGATTATATTTATTATAGGTAGTGTATAATATTATTTACTTTGACACTTCGCCTCCAGATTTCTCTTTCTATACTTACATATTATTATAATTGTATCAATTATTAATATCAGTATCATAAATCACAATATAAAGCAATAAAATAAACAAAAATTAGTGTATTTTATTTTTTTAATAATATATAATACATTTATAAAATAATAAAAATTAAATATTAATTTAGATAAAAAATTTCATGCAGAGTTTAAAACTACTTAAGAATTTACGGTTATGAAAATATAATTATACAATATACTGTTTAACACTTTAACTACCTATAATATAAAACTGTAGTTATTATAATCGTCAGGGACACTTTTAAATATAAAAAACACTTAACTATTAAGTATTTTTTTATTTTTATATCCTTACATCGGTTTCGTATTTATACAAAATATTAAAACTACCGACTTATAAAAAATATACATATAGGTAGTAGGTACCTACATAATATATCGCCTTTAATTTGTATATAGCAGTTATGCACTAATGTTCTGCATGTAAATTATAGAAACTCACGTATCGGATTTGTTTTTAATTGTATTAGCCAGGACAATCTTCCGATCATGGTGGCCATTTGCAGCAGATGATCACGGACGATGATATCTGTGCCGGAGGAAGTGGTCTGCAAACGTGTAACTCTGAGATGGAATGTCATAGTAATGGTTCGCCCGTAAGACAAGAAATATTTCACAAGAGCAGCAAAGAGTTTTATAAGGCAGTTGCTGCTCAGTTGGGAATAACGTGCAAGATGAGTGACCACTGCAGGTGTCTGGAATGCCAGGTAAAATGCTATTTCTAGAAAAATATCAAAATATAAATATGGCAAGTACTGAACTACTGAATAAGTAATATATTTTGTTTGGATTTGTTGAAATGTCGAACGTAGTTAAATTATCTTTATATCTACATAGGTAATCACGTAGAAAGCTAAATTATGTCAAATATTGGGCTAGTACTTAATAATTTGTCATATAAAAAAATTATACAAGAAAAAAATGTCTTATAAAGCTAGGTACCTACTTATTAAAAAAAAAAATACTCGTGGATCATACACTAACAAAAAAATTCATCTTAATTCTAAATTTTTTTATTTATTTAATGTATAAAAATATACTAAATCCTTAAAGTCATTTTACAAAAAAAAAAAAAATAACTTTCTAAAAATATTTAACATAAAACTTGTTACTTGTGCTTTAATACCTAAAATTATGATTTTGTAACTATTTAGAAATATTTTAATTCAAATAGGTGATCATGATCAGCGATATCCATCATTTATTATTTGGATAACAATTAAATTTAAATAGACTTGTTTATTTTTCTACAGTAAACTAAATTTACAAAATTAGATTTGGAGGTGTAAAGAATAGTTTTGGCGGCCATATCGTACATTTTTTGGAAAATTTTCCTTGATTTTCCAGTCTCTCAGATCATTTTTAAGACAAAACTAACCGCTAGCAGAAGCTTAGAACAACATATAACGCTGAATTAAATTTATGATCTGATTTTATTTCTAAAAATAATATTATAGTGAATATACTCACATATACTTACATATTATGTACGTTTCCCTGGACAGTCTAGCCTCATTCATTTCAAGTTTTTAATATGTTTTTATGCAAATATTTAACATGCGATATATTCGCGTGGATTTTTACGATCCGTTCCGAAATTTGTGTGGAAACGGTTTACTTGGAAAATTTAATTTCTATGGGTACTCAATGGTAAAACGATACTATAGCTATATAAAATATTTTTATGATATATATACGTGTGGTTTTGCAAAGTGTGAACACGCAATGTGTACATAAAAATCCATTAAAGGATTGTTGTTATATTGTTATTATTATTATTATTATTATTATTATTGACAGACGACAGTTTTGATAAACAATCATAATGTATAGTATAATACAATATATACAGTTCATTTTATCCTACATTGAACCACTTACTTGATATTATTTGTTTTGGTCATAAATAAGGGAATTGCATTGTTTTTAAGTGTCACCCTACCAATTAAAAAGTAAATAAATAATGATAAAACCTACTTCGTCCAGTAATAATAAAATTCATCCAGCACAAAAGTATTAGTTAGTATCCAATACTGTGTACTAAATTGTTTTATTTAAGTGTTTTTATGAGTGCTTTGATATTTCTCGGTCTGGGAACGATTAAACGGTTCTATATAAGTATTGTTTTTGCCTTTGCCATGATTTAAAAATGTTAACACATCATCAGTTTTATTTATAGTTTAACTATATAACATAGTTTCTCGTCATGTCCGATATCCTTTTGCGATATGGAAAATGTTTAATATCACAATATTAATTGGTATTAATACTACAATTTACAAGTTATAACATACTATAATAAACTGAAACCAAATAGGTAATGAAACGAAACTTTTGAAAACATTTTTATAATAATATTATAAATTTAATAAATATTCAATAAGTATCCCCCCCCCCCCAATAATGCGTCTTTTTATGAATTTAATTAGAATTTGTTTAATGTATAATTCATACATTGATTAGAAATAATTATTTTGTCATGAATTTTAAGCCATATTTTTATGGTTTTGAATGTTTTGATACATAATAGAAAATAAAAATACATCAAAAGTATTCAAATAAATATTCTGAATTAGAATATTTATTTATACATATAAAACGAATATGTATATATACCTATCGACATATCTACATATATCTTTTTAAATACATCATTATAATTATATATACCAATCGGTATTACCAGGAGCGTACTTCGAGCGAACAACGTAGCCGATTATTTAGTAGTTAAAAACTTATTGGTTTATGCATTTTTTATTACCTTTCTTATTTTACGACAATATATTTTATTTGTGCTGTGCGTCATTGTTGTATATACACGCAAAATAGTCCTCAAGATAAATGGATAATATATATCGGTAATATCGCTATCACATAGAAATAAAATAGAAATTACATTAACTATACCTGCTATATTACTAATAGTTACATAATACATCTTTAACATAAACACAAAATGTTATCAATGCTTTCATGCAATATATAGCATACTCGTATATCACAACAGTTCGTAAAATGATCTTTACGCGAGTGGGCAAGTGGCCAAGCATCCTCTAAAATATAATATTCTACTCAATTCATCGTAGTATAATACGCGTGTAAAATATTATCGACTGTCGCGCGTGTTTGTTATTACTAATTGTCTGGGCCGTGATCAGCTTTAGCGAGGAGCACCAGGCAAACTAAATCTTCCTGGTCCGCTTATTTTCCGTAGGGATTAGGCCTGATTTTCAAAAGAAAAAAAAATAAGTTTTAAATAGTTGTTGTGGTCCGCTTACTTAAGCTACAGTCGATAGTACCCGTCGAGATTTTTAAATTTTGTAAGCATGATCCCCTTTAAAAATTTAAAATGGGCTTAGGGCCGGACAAATGACCGGAGAAAACCAGTCCGAGTTTATCGTATAAATAACGTATTTATATTATATTATACACTCACGGACTTGTCTGTATTTTTGTTCGCATATTATACAACTTAGTGCCAGTGAAACAATGTATTCAAATATTTCACGTATAAATGTATAATACTAAGTATAATATAAGGTCGATTATCTCAAATTACTATTTACACGCAAATATTTTACCAATCCTAAACTGAACACACAGAGAAAGAGCTAAAAGGGGAAACGACTTAAATTGCTTTTCAAGAAATTTAATTTAATATTCTCATATCCCGTAAGACACATGTTAATTAAAATAAGTATACATCTATCATCATAATATGAGCTAAGTAGTAGGTAAACTAATATATTTTATTTTTATTGTCATCAGATAATAATAACAACTATAGTTCCACACCATTCTTTCCTACAGTAGAGCATTATCCCGCAAATATCGTGTTGATGTCACGCCATATTTTCAAACATACCTAATGTTTATGTTGCTTTAATAGTGTTAGTGTCAATTAATCATCATGACATTTTTTATTATTATATTATCACATTTTGTTAATTATTATAATTTATAAGTAGAGTTATTCAAAATACAAATAGTATTTGCAAAATATTTTGTCTTACAATTATTATCAGTTATTGAACTATTATTTTAAAGGGTTTTTGCTCGTTTATATAATATATTATACAATTAAATAAGTTAAATTTGACTACCAATATTATATTATTATTACTAAATGCATTTATTTATTTTTAATTTATTATAAACTGTTTTCTGACATTGTATTCATTATCTGTTACAGATATATTTTAATTTGTATAAACTATATAAATAAGTCTATTAAATAGATTTATGAATTTATTATAATATAGGTAACTCAATAAAAGAAAATCATTATTTGAACTTTCTCCAAGCTTATGCAAATTCCCTAACACAGAAGTTCTCAAACTTTTCAGACCAGGCCCCCTCTTTTGATCAACCCCACACCTGAGCCCCCCTCACAAAAATAATTTTAATAATCATATTTAGAGTTACAAAAAGTTAAAAACAAACAAGTATAGGCTATTTGATGGTGACGCGTCATTTGATCCGGTAAATGTTTTTAAAAAACGTTCGATAATAATATTAAATTCATTTGTGTTACTATTAAAAGTAAAATTAATATTTATTAAATGTATTAACTAATTAAATTATTAAAAAAATAAATTATCGGATATTTTTTCACCGGACTAAACGTCGCGGATCTTTTGTCGCCGGATATTATTTACCGGATCAAATGACGTGGAACCAATATTGATATTAATATTATAAATTTATTTTTTAAAAAAGGTTTTAATTAATCGGCCAATTTTAATGTGATGGATGGGTTTGTTTTTATTATTACGGACATTTCACAAATTTTTCTCTGTCCAACCAATGCAATGTTGATTTTTAAAATTTTCTCGCGGCCCCCCGGAGGGTCGCACTCCACACTTTGAGAACCTCTGCCCTAACACATAATTATAAGAATTTGTATAAAAGTGCTGTAACATTAGTACTTACAAAATATAATATTATATCGACGGAAGATGTAGCGAACCATCTCTTTCGGCGTAACATGATATGTGCACTGCAAAATTAAATATAGCACATTCATGTTAGGCCGATGGAGACGGTTTACAGCCTCGACGATCGAAGAACAAGCTCGTCGCTCACAGCCGACGGCCCAACTCGTCACTCCAGAAAACTGCTACTTTCTGGTTTCCAACAATTGGCGAACGTCTTGATGTATTTACTTATATTTAATTGATCAAAAACACCATTTTAATATTTATTATTATTTATATAAGTATAGCTATTAATAGTACAAATAGTATTTGCAAAATATTTTGTCTTGCAATTATTATTAGTTATTGACCTATTGTTCTAAAGGGTTTTTGCTTGTTTATGTAATATATAAAATTAAATAAGTTAAATTTGACTTCCTATATTATAGGTCCTATAATATTACTAAATGCATTTATTTGTTTTTAATTTATTATAAACTGTTTTCTGATATTGTATTCATTATCCGTTACGAATATATTTTAATTTGTATAAATAAGTCCATTTAATAGATTTAAGAATTTATTATAGTATAACTCAATAAAAGAAAATCATAATTTGAACTTTCTCCAAGCTTATGCGGATTACCTAACACATAATAACTATATGAATTTCTATAAAAGTGCTACAACATTGTTACTTACTAAATATAATATTATTGGACGGAAGATGTAGCGAACCATCTCTTTCGGCGTAACATGATGTGTGCACTGCAAAATTAAATGTAGCACACTCGTGTTAGGCCGATGGAGATGGTTTGCTACATCTTCCGTCCAATAATATTATATTTAGTAAGTAACAATTTAACTATTTCTGTTCTACCAATGCAATGTTGATTTTTAAAATTTTCTCGCGCCCCCCGATAAAACTTTCGCGACCCCCCGGAGGGTCGCACTCCACACTTTGAGAACCTCTGCCCTAACACATAATTATAAGAATTTGTATAAAAGTGCTGTAACATTAGTACTTACTAAATATACTATTATATCGACGGAAGATGTAGCGAACCATCTCTTTCGGCGTAACATGATATGTGCACTGCAAAATTAAATATAGCACATTCATGTTAGGCCGATGGAGACGGTTTACAGCCTCGACGGTCGAAGAACAAGCTCGTCGCTCACAGCCGACGGCCCAACTCGTCACTCCAGAAAACTGCTACTTTCTGGTTTCCAACAATTGGCGAACGTCTTGATGTATTTACTTATATTTAATTGATCAAAAACATCATTTTGATATTTATTATTATTTATATAAGTATAGCTATTAATAGTACAAATAGTATTTGCAAAATATTTTGTCTTGCAATTATTATCAGTTATTGAGCTATTGTTCTAAAGGGTTTTTGCTTGTATATGTAATATATAAAATTAAATAAGTTAAATTTGACTTCCTATATTATTACTAAATGCATTTATTTGTTTTTAATTTATTATAAACTGTTTTCTGATATTGTATTCATTATCCGTTACGAATATATTTTAATTTGTATAAATAAGTCCATTTAATAGATTTAAGAATTTATTATAGTATAACTCAATAAAAGAGATTCATCATTTGAACTTTCTCCAAGCTTATGCGGATTACCTAACACATAATAACTATATGAATTTCTATAAAAGTGCTACAACATTGTTACTTACTAAATATAATATTATATCGACGGAAGATGTAGCGAACCATCTCTTTCGGCGTAACATGATATGTGCACTGCAAAATTAAATATAGCACATTCATGTTAGGCCGATGGAGACGGTTTACAGCCTCGACGGTCGAAGAACAAGCTCGTCGCTCACAGCCGTCGGCCCAACTCGTCACTCCAGAAAACTGCTACTTTCTGGTTTCCAACAATTGGCGAACGTCTTGGTGTATTTATTTATATTTAATTGATCAAAAACGCCATTTTTCTATTATTTTCATATAAACGCGTGCATGTTATACGAATATATTTTTAATATAATATATTATATAATTTTTTTTTTCTGTGCTAGTCATTACCTTTTAAAAAAAGTATATACATATATGCATAAATGTATAAATAATAAATCAATGAACTATATATGTAAGATGTAACTGTACTATAATATTAATAGAAAACGCAACTTTAAGTTAAAAACTTTTTCAAACTAAATAATATGAGTAATATGACCGATTTTATTTGACTTAGGTATTATGTAATATAATATTATACATCTCTATCTGCACCGTTGTAACCGATTAACAAACTCTGATTATTAATTTGATTTGTACCTAACTTAGTGTAATTGTTATTTTTAGCTCTAAATTTACTAATTAATAATTAATTATTAATCATATAAAAGTATGGACGTACCGTGATGTCATAATATGTTAGTTGTATCAGTGACGCAAGTAGAAAAAATGTTTAGGGGGGCTCAACGGCTCAAGTATTATTTACTTATATCATATTATTATTTTTTGAGGGGGATTTGAGTGATTTTTTTTGGGGGGGGGGAGCTAAGCCCCAAAAATAACGCATGCATAAATTATTACTTATTTATTAACGTCGATTAATATTCTTATGGACTATGGTATAAATTATTTTCTATGTATACTAAAAATTATTTAATTAAACAAATTAAACATGAAAATAAAGATCTGATGTGCGGAAAAGTGTTAATAACTGGTTGGCGATAAATACATCGACTCGTCGATACATATTACAGATTTACAGTCATTACTTAACTAATTAATTGGACACAACTTGACGACTTGCCGAAAGTCGTAATACGAATTTCGATGGACGATGACGTTCCCGCAGCACCCGATAATAAAATAAATAAATCGTTAGCGACATCTACAGGTCACCCTGTTCACGATGTGTATGAAATTAAATCCATAGACATAAAAAATTGTTATATTATATCCGTGATTAAATCAAAATAGTGCTGCCGCCTACCGTTTACATAATTCCACAGTAGAACCACAGAATAATAATAATAATAATTTTAATAATTTATTTTGTGGTAAAACTACGACGCAGAGATCTTTTATTCTCATCTACGTCGTGATTAGAACATTTAGAACAATGGGCCCAGGGCTAGTGTTACCATGACAAAATAAACTTATTTTAATTTACTAGTTTATTTTGGCATGAGTGTTACGACAACCGAGTAACATGAACCGCGACTGTCGACAATAATAAATATAAAATTCAGATTCTCTTTTTTCAGATAACTCTCAAATTTAAATAAATCATTTTTGAAGAATATGATTTGGTATCATGTTATGTTGTTAAAAAATTAGCTATGTCCGCCTTAGGCGAGCCGATCAATCAGTGTTCAGCTGAATGTCTTGACACGACAATATAGTTTTGTCGCAAAAATAATAGTGTTTACCTCTTGTTAGGGTGTTATTTTCTACTATTACTATACTCATTACAACCGTATTTTTGTCGTTTGCAGAGTCGGTACTTCGACTGTGAGTACGACCAAGAGAACGAACAGGAGAAGACGGACGGTGGTCTCGGGGCCGGCACGCCAATGTTCTTGTCAGAAGTCATGCACGGGTCCACTTGCACGTTAATTTAATGCATATTTTTCACACAATAGATTTGTTATTTTTTTATGAAATACCTCGTCGTCATGGCAATTATTATGTGTACCTACTAATGATAGCCCAATGATATACCATACATAATATTATATATATTTATATTGTTTTGCGTAATGACACATGTTTGATTACATTGCCCAGGGCCTACTATTATTATATTGTATTAAATAAACATTTTAAACCAGGCTATGAACATTTTGCCGCCAAAAAAAAAAAAACCTATAAGCCTGTCTTATTTTTAAAGTTGACCTTCTTACATGTGATCTTAATTTTTTTACTTTTACTAAAAACATTTTATTTTATAATAATACCAATTTACCTATATATTTATATAATATCATAAGTTACTAATTAAATCTAAACGGTTATTATCTATAAACTATAAATCAATTCTATAACATAATTATTGACAATGCATTAAAATAAAAATTATTAACGATTATTTTGTTTATTGATTTTTATTTTCCATTTAAAATTATTTTTAAAAAAAAACATATCAAAATTAACATAATAAATGTAATGTTGTGGTAAGTAACAAATCAACATAGATTCAAATTTTGGTTACATTATATTGAATTGAATAATTAATTAAATTTATTTCATAATTTTAATTTTATAAATCACAACACTTTCTTATTGTAATGAAAACAATCTTAAAAAAAATTATCTTAATTTAATAATAAGTCATTAATTACACAGTAAAAAAAATTTATTTTGGTAGATTTATAGTGCAGATTTATCACCGGTACCAAAAAAATACATTTATACTATTATCTTATTCATAAGAGGTATCAATTATATTTTAACACAATTGTAAAAATTAATGAAATCTCCTAATTATATACATAGTATTATTTATTTAGTTCTGCTCTTATTTTCAAGGTTTAATAGAATTTCTTAGCTTGTGATTCTTTACTGTTCCTATAACAAAAAAAAAAAAACAATTATTCAGCTAATACACACACAACTTCACAAAATATCAGATTCTTTATATTAACACTAAAATTACACGAACAGTAATCAGAAAAGGTAATATAGTTCAATTTTATGATATGAAGAAATGTATTCATCCAATTATATGGTTAAAATTCGGATTTGTGTAATCACATATCCAAATTCTAGACACAATTAAAACAGTAAAATGTGTAAAATCAGACATTTAACAGAGGCTACTTTTACATTTTAGAGATCAGGAAACTTAATTAAAAGCAAATGATATTTGTAATTTTTATATGTAATTTTAATCTCTTTCTAAATCTCGAGTCATAACTTTAAATTAGGAATGCAATATTTTATTTACTAATACTTTGACTGCTGACGTTGACAACCTGTATTACTTTCTGATCTCTCTCAATAATACCAGCATACAACAAGCTATTTGTGCTTGCGCCTCAGCACAGATAAGTGGTTGTAATTGTTTAATTCGCGGTGGTTTGAGATCATGAGTATTATTATATTTTTATTATACTTATTACTATTTTATAAATTGTACGCACAGGGGAATCACTCAGGTCAACCCATGCCGCAGTCAAAGTGTTAAACTGAGACAAAAATTTTTTGTATAAAAAAAGCTAGCTATAAAATATGTTACGTTTCTAAGGTAAAAACTAATTTAGTGTTACAAATTAGAATGAGTCATCAACAATTCATCAAGTGTAAACAAAAATTGTCGTGAGGGAACAAGAAAACAATGTATTTATTGCGTATTTTTTTTTTTTATATATACATTACAATTATTTTATGTATTCATAAATAATTTGTCATCACCAAACCAAATAGTTTTGGCTGTAAATTAAGTAATCAACTTGTTAATTTCATCATTTATCAAAACTATATATTTTTTACTATAAAATAGTGTTTAATCTTTATTAAGATTAATGTTATTCGTGAATTTGTGATATAATATTTAACAAGACTTTAGGATATACATTGTATATTTGTTAAAGTTCTGCTAGAATCTTAGGTCTGTTACGGGACTGAGAATATATCATGTTATACTTAAAAAATGGATAATTTTCATTTCAATAGGCCAAAATTTGGCATAAGAGGAAATCTACTATAAATCTACTATAACTTAGCAGTTCCCTAACTCTCTAGGTTAATCATGTATCTTCCAATATAAACAATTGTAATCACGCTTCCCTTAAATAAATTAAACAACCTTTTTTCATAAATGTATAGTACTATAATTATATAGTAGAGTTATAGTGTATACTAGTGATGGGTCAAACTGTTCAAATCTCGAACCGAACCCTTGATGTACATTTCAGTTTGAAATTCGAACTCAGCATAAAAAAAATTTGAAACCGAACTATCAAACATCTTTTACTGTTTGACAATCAAACTTGAAAATATTTTTCAAGCCACACTTACTGGCCACGATAATTCAAAAACCAAATATTTGTACAGTTCTTCAAAAGTTATTTAAAAAAAATAAAAATTGATAATCATTATTTATAAATAATTAGACTATTAGCGATACAAAGTCATAAGCTGTAACGGGCACTTTATACACCATTTATAATAATAATGATAAAAAGTACTAAGTTCAAATTTGAGTTCGACTTAAAATGATTCTAGGTTCGGTTCGGTTCGAGTTCGAAAAAATAATTTAAAGTTTGGTTCAAGTTCGGTTCGATTTAATAAATCGGGGTTTGACCTATCACTAGTGTATACATTATCAATATTTACCATGCACTTATCTAGTTAAGTCTTTGTGTCTCTTAAGGGAGGCGTGTCTCACAGTTTGAGAACAACTGTTATTAATTAATTCAAATGACGATGAATCCCTCAACCTCGTAAGGGACATACCATCGATTTAAAATATTTATTAACATTGTCTTAACTTACTTATAGACAGCGTAGAGAATAAATAACAATGTTTGACCCACTGCAGCAACCAAAACAATTGTATTGGTTGCACATGTAGGACATGATAATTGTTGTGAATACCCAGCCTTTTGTGAAGATTCTCGTTTGATTGTATTCAATGAATCTCTGATTTCATGTATAATTGATGCCTGGTCATAGCCTAATGGTTGAACTTGAGCTGTTGGTAGGTGAGCTTGGTTTTTAATTATGTTTTCAGTCTTTGAATGTACTTCTGCCACTAAGCTCCTATAAAAAGTATAAATTAAGTATCTTTGCATGTAAAACTAAAATAATTTGAATGGAAAATATTGAAATATCACTAACGCATAATCAAAATACTGTAAGAGGTATTCATAAATAAAGTATAGATTTATTAAATACACATAATATAGAATACAAAATTAATTGTTAGGTATGGTTAATGCGTGTCCTGTGAGAATATTAGCTTAGATAAATAAATTTGTTATCAAAGCTTATTAAACTAACTCTTGCAGCTGATAAAACAATTTACCAACTACTTTAAAATTATCAAAAAATAACATTTTTCTTTTTTCTTGATAATGAAAAAAATAAAGTTTTTATAGATAATTATAGTTTTAACTAATATATAAATTTGCTAAATAGTTGAAAATAATACCTGACTTCTCTCACAGAATTGATAATACCATTTTGGTTGTTTATCAATACATCAACCTCTTGTCTTCCCATTCCTGCATTTGCTTGTGGAATTTGTACTATATTATAAATGCATAAAAATATAAATTTATTTATATAAATTGCTATTAAAAAGTTATTACCAGGTTGTCCCTGTGCACCACCCAATGATCCAATAACCGCCATAGTAGATTGAACATTAGATAACAAACTGAGTGTTCGTTCCTGACGACCAACTACTTCATCAAGTTTTTGACTTAATACTTTTACAGAATCTACAATCTGACTTTGACCAGAGAATATCTGATTTAATTCTCTTTGACTATCTGTTTCATACCAATCTTCAAACTCGTTATCTTCTCTTGTTTTAGTTTCTGGATGTTGCTTATGATAACTACATAATACAACAAAGTAATAAATAAAAATAAAACATACTATTAATGTTAATACAGTCTTCCAAAGGTAGTTTAAAATAAAAATTTCAAGTTGATGAAAAATATGAGTTATAAACATAATTATTTATAAATAATTTCTATATCAAGATTTTATTTACTGAGAATAAATTTGTATTTATTAATTATCTTACTCTTCTTTTTCTTGGTCTAATTTCCGTTGATAATCTGCATATTCTTTAGTTAATTTATTTTCTTCATCTGATGTCTGCTGAGATGTACCAGCTGATTTGAATGTTGTTCCAGGTGGGTAAATACTATATGTCAAAAAATGATGAACATCGTGATCATCTGAAATATATAATTGTTTTTAATAACTATGTCCTAGCTTATTTAAATACATTAAAGAATATTCTATAAAAAGATCACTACACAACCTGCAAGACCACCAGTAGCAGCAGATACACCAAAATGACCATTCTTAGGTAGAAAAACATTTTCACTTCTGAAGCAAATTTCAAAGTCCTTTTCATTATTAGTATTGCCACTATGGAAAAATACCTAAACAAAAAAAACAATAATTTATTATTAATTATTTTAATATTTAGATATAAATTAATATATAATATATTAATAGCTTATAAACTGAAAACTAGAAAATTAATTTAATATTTATTTTATATATATATATATGTATTATTTAATTATAACACTATAGTTAGTTATATAAAATTGAGTTCAAGTATTGCTTTCATTTTATTTTTTATTTGAGTTTTTTATTCTAATTAGAAGGTACCTACCTAGATTGGGTTAGATTAATATTTCGTATTTTTTAAGTAATGAACAAAATTCTAAAAGTCCGGTCTTTTTGACCGTGAAACGTGTGTTTAAGTGTTAAAAAATTTAAAATTTTGAAATTTATCTAATTATAAACGATTATATTGAACGTTATACTTGGAATAATGGAAAAAACTCAATGTCTTGCCCTTCGAAATATTGTTATCTTTTAGCTTTATATATTTACTCTAATACCAAAATTGAGCGAATTCTATTCAGACTGCGTAAACACGTTTTGTCTATATCGTACTTGTGAAGACGGAGACAACACATGCAGGTACGACATCCTTTTAATGTTTTTTTCCTTTTACAAATTTCGGCAAAGGAAGTACATTTTTTCTTAATTTCTCCATCGTAATAATAATAATAAGACGTTTTCCATACTTGCATTATCTCTATCTTTCTAATGTGTAGCATAGCTAATTTTACATTCAGAAGAATCTATTTTATTCTTTTATTTCTAATATTATAATGAATTAATTTATTATTAAAATTTGAAGATACAAATATTTGCTATTAAAGTATTATACAAATCAATACACTCTCATATTAAAATTAATTAATTACAATGGTCTTTTTGTAACATAAAATTTGCCAAATTATAACTTCATGAGTTAGAATGACTCAGTCAATACATATGGAGACAAAGCTCTCTTAAGTATTTGACAAATAATACATACCGTTAATGTGTTCATGTAATATTCAATTTTGGCTCTTGTTGCAAAAGGTTTATTTCTAAAATCTCTCAAACATCCAGATAGTTGTTGAGTAGAACCATCACTGAAAAGATAAAATATAGTAAATAAATAATTTATTTAATAAATTAATCGGTTAATTTACTTTGCATGATCAAAAACTTGTGTTCCATCATTTACTACACCCATAATATATGGATTGTTGTGTTTTCCATCATTGTCAAAAGAATCAAAAAATACTCCTAATCCAACCCATTTGTCGGAGCTACCAAATACTGGACCATTATAGTCACCTTTAGAAGTTGTGTACCAAAATGCCTGTTTAAAAAGTCATGTTTTAATATTAAAATAAAAGCTATAATAAAAATAATATATAGCAATATATGTACCAGGCCATCAGCACCAATTCTACCTCTTCCACTGACTCTAAAATTAATTTCAACTGTCCACCAATCAAACTTTGTTTGACTTTTTGTCCAAATTGCACCTGCGAAAAAAATTTCATTTTTAAATCTACTACCTAAAACAAAGCGATAATAATGAAACAAGTGTGTCAGAGACTTAATTGTAGAAATCTATAATATTTTATAATTTATATATTCAGATAAAAAAATATATCTTCAAAAAGCAGTTTTAGTTATTAATTGTAGGACGAAAACATTAAATTAAATTAAATTAAATTAAATTTTCATTAAAAAAAGAACTGATTATTAATAATTATTATTAACTTATTTATTATAAAATGCAATTAAATAGTTTATACAACTTTTATTTCTGTTTATAGCATCATTGTTGCCAAGTACAAACTATACATTATACAAGTATAATAAAATGTAAAATGTTTTCTTAGGAATATAATACCTAGTTTATGACTTAAATATAATTTATTAATGAATAATACTATAAAACTGTCTTACTGTTATGAATACTTATTAAATACTATTGCATATTTTATAAACAATAATATTATAATATTATACATTTAATGGAATCAAATAAAATTTATATCGTAATTATTAGGGCTAGGAACTTACAGGAATACATGTTTTTCAATAATAATTCAAAACCTAGCTAAGTAATACAGAAATTTATTTTATAGTACTATAAGTTTAAAGTTATAATTTTTATTTGCATATTCAGCTATTTCCTTATAAGAGCATAATATTCTGTTCTATATTTTAGATACATAATATATATATATATATATATAATATATTTTATTAAAAAAAAAATTGTAAGCAATATATAATAGAGAAGGTAGTAGTTTATACAATACACAATATTTAATATGAATTTTCTATAAATTGAAAAAAAAAATATAACTATTTCAATATAAATTATTAAATAATCTATCTACAGTGTTTTTCTAATTAATTATGTATTATTAAAACGTAAAATCAGTTGATAAGGAATACATTAAATACGGTTAGTTGATGTCAATTCTTCTGTTGGTATTGTATGTGTTTTTGTCTTCCGATAATACAGTTAATATAATATTCTACACTATACTCCAGGGATGGCGAACCTATGTCACGCGTGTCACTCCGTGACACGCGCGCATTATTTCAGTGACACGCCAATTTAAAATATAATTCTTAATTTTTACTTCACTTTACAAAAAAATTATTGATAATTTTAAACTATTTTAAACTTATTATTGGAATGTATCGTAAGATATTGTAATCTGTACAAATTTCTCATTAAAAACTTATTTTTGTAATTAAAAAAAATATGTGTTTGTATTAATATGTAATAGTAAATTAATGCTGTAAAGATATATTAATATGTACATGTAACTTTATAAATAGTAAATAGTAAATGCTGTAAAGTTATATTAATATGCAATAGTACCTAAACAGAAAATGCTGTAAAGTTTAAATATTTTATACACCTAACAACAAATAAAATCATGTTTATATGTTTAATTAATTATTTTTTAAGCAAAAAAAAAGGTCTGCAAAGTTTCTGACACGCGATGCAAATAAAATCAAACCAAACATTTTGATTTGACACGCAGTTATCAAAAGGTTCGCCATCCCTGCTATACTCTATTCCAAATGAGATCAGCCTTCGGCGGCCGGTTGTGCGCAAGGGGGCGTGGCTTCACTACGAGCACGGTCTTGAACTTTGCCTAGGTAGGGAAGCCAGAACCGCTTTCGGACGAAAACTGGTTGCTGCGCAAGGCTGATCTCATTTGGAATAGACTATAGATATAGTTTTTATTTTGTGAAAACTAAATTCAAAATGTCCTATTTAATTATAAGTAAATTTGAAATTTTGTTTTTTAATGTAAAATAAAATATTTTTAAAAGCATGTAATATATCATATTAATATATCTTGAATAATGGTTGAGCTATAATAGTTATACTAAAAGCTAATAAATATATATATATATATATATATCATATTATGATAATTTTTAGGAGCACAAATATATGCCTATTTTAAAGTATTTTAGAGTATAAAAATGCTCTTTTAGTATGAAAATAAAAATATATAATAACATAATAGATTAAATAAGTACAAACCTTTTTGACTTTTTAAAGACGGAGCGATTCGGACATTATCTGCACTGGCAATAGCATCTATAATATAAAATAAAAACAAATAAAAAGCAATACTTTTAGTGTTAGGCAACATTCTAACTCATAATAAGTTATTAACAAATATTAAATCAAATATGCATAATGATAGACTGTTTATGAGTGATTCAAAACCGATTCAAACTTTTCTCATCTTAAATAAAGCATTTATGTATAAAGCATTCTTTTTGATACTTATAATATTTTTGTTGAGACGATAATTTTTATATTTATGAATGTTTCCTTTAATAAGTGTTGGAGTATGTATCAGATATATTTAAAGGATACCTCATATTAATAATATGTATTAGTAAGTATGAACTAAGTGTACTTTTTTGTAAAAAAAATTGGTGTTTTAAAATTATTGTTATTTTTTACAATCACTTCAAAATGAGTAAGCTTTAAAAACTTTTTATTTGGTATGTTTTTTGCTGCAAAAATTTTGAGTGCAAATCGTTAATTTTCTAGCAAATTTCAACAGATCCTCGAGTGCAAGCATATACTGTAAGGTTATTACCGGCTATCGGTAGGGCATAAAGTTTACAAAGCTATTTCTAGGATTCGTTACCAAACATAGTGTGATTGGACGTACCTATGTGAATAATTGTGAATAATCGTTCAGTGAGGGAAATAATCAATTAATCGATATAGAAACCTATAATATGTACACATAAAGAAATATATTAAACATAAACGAGGAAGGAAAGGCAGTAAAACGTTTTCACTTACTTCCGCCGTACTCCCAGAACGGCACGGATCCGTCCTTTTGTGCCAAATACGGAGGTTTGAAGCTGTACTTGTACTCGAACCGGGACACGACCTGGTTGCAGCTACCGACGTCGACATGGCCCGACAACAGAATCAACACGGCGGACACCACCACCAACAGCAGACGAAACTGCGACATGTTCTCGAACAGCTGGCTGGACGACGAGCCTGTGGTACGCGTTCACGACCGGATCACGGACGGCTGTTGACGATTATCTGTACGCGTGCCGCTCAAACTCGCGATTCGAAATTCTTATTCGCGCGGATCGATCACAACGACGGTGTCATCCGAAAAACTGTGTCGTTGGCATAATAACGTCGTCGTCGTCGTCGTCGTCGTTGTTATTGTTATTACACTACGTCCGGTTTCGGCGGTCCGACGGTTACACGTTGGAGGTTTCGCGATACTATTATTATTACTATTATTACAACGACATAATAATATTGGAGAACAATCTCGAAACGGCTACGATATTATTGTTACCGGATAATACGTAAACGATTATTGGGACCACCAGCGGTCGGCGCCGGTCGCGGAAACGTACTACGTGCTACGTGTCTACGTACCCGTGATATCAACAGAAGTATGTGAGTATGTGACTCGCCGACGTTATCACAACGACCGCTTCTGCCATTAATATCGGCACGTCGTCGTCGTCGCGTTCCGTGCACCTTACCGGTGGCTGGCTGATAATGACTTGACGTACGTGTCCGATCCGAATTCACGGACGCCTCCAACGAGGCGCCATCCTCTCAGTCGAGCGGCAACGTCAACAACTCAAACTGTCCGGCTCGCGCGCGCCAATGCGTCGAGACGTTCAAAATGTTCAAATCGAACATGTCGACGGTTTTGGTCTTAAGACTTGGTTAATAAAACTTCGATGTCTGAATCTTTGTCTGAAGTTTTTTTCATCAAATTTAAATATAAAAAATCTATCCGATCAATGCACGAAATAGGTACCTACTCTTCTTTATAAAATATATAATAGATGCTTTTGCTCTAAACTGAACCAGAGAGTCGTAGTTGTATAGAAATACGGAATATTATCTTTATTACTACCTAGGTATATATTAGGTACGCGGGAGATAGACAGAGAAAACAAATGCTGGTGTAACGGCCCCTCAATGACTAATGTTTGATAGTATTGTTTTATATTATTTAAAAACTGAATTATTCTAAAATTGCATTATGAGCTGTGTGTTTTTTTTCTACCTGTCATCATTTTTTGGAACAGTATAAAAATGAACTTCAATTTTCAATTTTGGGACAAATTTTCTGTTAATAAAACTTCGATGTCTGAATCATTTAAGTCTTTTTTATCATAACTACTAATGAATTTAAATATTTATATATGTATCTTGTACATTTTAAAGTAATAAATATATATTATATTATTACTTTAAAATATAAAACTTATATATAAGTTCATTTTTATTTTTGTTATTAATTATTATTTTTATGCATTTGTTAAATTCTTATAAATTAATAAATTAATTATTTTATTAATTTATGTTGGTAATAATATAACTACTAATAAAAAAGTATCAGAGTATACGAAAATCGATTCGCTGAATGCAAATACTGAAATACACCAAACTATTAATTGGTAGGTAATATTTAAATTAGGTTAGTAGTACGCGGTATACGCTAAACTAATTTTAACAAAAACATTGCTTAAAAATAATAAATATACTATAATATAAACTACATTAATTGTTACAATATTATATTATTGCTAATAAAACTTTATAGCAATAGGTACCGTCGTATCTTGCAAAAACGAGCAAAACGGCGTAAATTCGTGATAGGTAATAGAAATAGCTTAAAATTAGTCTAAATATATTAACATTTTCATTGTGCCGGTATAGTGGTATAGAAAATAATAATACACGAAATGATGAAAAATTTGAAAAATTTTAAAATTTTAAGTGTACGATAATATTTTTCGAATTAAATAATAATAATAATTTTAACATGATGTCTAAAATTGTTTGAAGAAAAATGTCTTATAAATTCTGTCAAATTATTATAATTAATATAATTTTAAAATTTTAAAAAAGTTGTTATTCTTATTTGAATTCATAAATCATAACATAACATCTTTATCTTTATGCTATGCTATTATAATATTATTGATTCATTCATTGTCTTGCTGTCAACGCACAAATCATTACACTCTATGTACGTTTTTATTTGTATTTTTATTATCTAATAAACGTCTTTCAGAAACAAAATAATTAATGATTTTTATTGAATAATTTTATTTCACTGCAAATTCATTATTTATACTAATACAAGTATTATTATTATACTAATTATTTTTATTTGTAAGTATTGTAACGATAAAGCAAAAAACTGTTGACCATAAGAATTGCTAAACATATTTTATAGCATTATTTTATTTGTTTATTTTTAATAAATTTGTGAATTTATTTAAGAGGTCGCTACATCGGCATATGTTTTCTCTTTCTATCTCGAACATAATATAGAACAAAGATACTCTGTATTTCTACGATTATGACTCTCTAGTTCAATTTAGGGCAAAAGCATCTATTATATATTTTATAAAGAAGAGTATTTCCTGTGCATTGGCCGGATAGATTTTTAATATTTACAATTTTGAATAAATTACTTATTAATGGTTAAAAATCATCGAAATTATTTTAAATTAAAACATACTTATATTTAAAAAAAGCAGGTAAGTGAGTATCGCTCTGCTGTACATTAGGGGGTGGGGTGGACCTTGGACTATGGTAGGTTAAATTTGAATGCAATGATAGGTATCATATATAATTGTATATGAAAAACGATTCTGAACGAAGATGATTTGTCAGTTTAGGATATATTATATTTAAATATAGTCATATTCTATTTTGAAACAAATAGTATAGTTTTTATATGTTACTATAGTTACTTTATAGTATCTGTTTATTAATAAAAAAAGTATTTGGCAACATACGCATAATGAGAGTATATGAAATTTAATTTAAATTTTGACATATTTCGTATGAATTCGAACTTTAAGCACTAATAAAAAAAAAATGTGACTAACGATTTCGGATTTTTTTTTTATCACTTTAAGAACAACTTATAAGAAACCTTGTATTAAATTTTCAAGATTTTCTGGCCACCCAAAAATTTTTTATCGGCATTTGAAGAAAAAAAAACTTAGAAAAGTCGAAAATTTCAATTGTCTATTAGTAGCTTAAAAATGGTCAAAATATTTTGAAAATTTAACTGTAAAGAGATAACCATAATATAAACATTTGGTGAAAATTTCAAGTATTTACAATAATTCGTTTTTGAGTTACAGCAAAATCAAAAAATCGATTTTGTCGAAAAGTGGTTTTTCGTAAAATTGCCATTTTTCTGTCATTTTTTTTTTGTTTTTCTCGATTTTTTTGAAAACTATTTGAAAATTTTACTTTTTACCCCCCCCCCCTCCCCCAAAGTACCAACTAGATGAATTTTCCTATTCAAAGAAGGGCTGAAGTCAAAAATCGGAGCATTATTACTGCTCCAAATGTTGTCGTCAGACACAAAAAAAAAAAAGAAAAAAACACACATCATTGTAAAATCAATACATTCATCACTCCGTTTAGAATCTAAAAAAATGTAAATATTAAAAATCGATATCCACACTATTGAAAATGGTGAACGAAAATTTACTATGTCATACGTGTGTAAGATGGAGACAACATAATATGCTGGTGAGACATCCTCTTAATATGTGATAGATAGATTCAAAATTCCAATAGATGTTTCTTTAGGTATAGTTATACCATTTAAAGCATAAGTTTATGTAATATTCTGATTTAATTTATCACGCCCACATAGCCGACGATCCGACACAGTTGGATTGCCTCCCTGGAAGGTTTAGTTGCGTTTTAAATTTAAATTGATTTTCCCTGATAATAACTGTTGCCGACTGGCAATGTTGATTTACTCTGGATAACGACTGATAGTTAAACATTCAATTGTCATTTTCGATATATATTTATTTATTTTTAATTTAAAAAAGCATTATAAGATAGCAACGGGACAAACTTTCACACCAGATGATAATTGACTGCTAGACTCTTAAAAATGGCAATCGAATTTATTTTATTTTTTGGTTATCAATTTCTAGGCACTTATATATCACACAGAGTCTACGGTGAAACAATTTTCATAGCGCCTACCGATCCAAGGCGCCGAAGACGACTTGCAAACATCGGGATTGAGCTGCACAGGCCCTATACATTTATTTTAATAAAAATAACTTAAAATATTAGTCTAAATAATATATTACAATTTGTATGGTGTAGGTACAAAAAATAATAATGCACGTAATGGTGAAAAGTTTTAAGAGTACGATTAATATTTTAAATTTTTCAATAAAATAAAACTTAAATTGTTTGAAGAAAAATCATACATTTTTGTTTAATGATAATCCCTTTTTAATGAGCTATCAACCAACTTTTTAGCTATAATAGTTTTGGAGAAAAGTTAAAAAATAGAAGTTTTGGGACTGTTCACGCCTTATTTGATTAAGAATCAAGGAAGTAAAAATGTGCATGGTATTTTTGATTTAGTTGCTGTAACTAAGTAAAACTTACGAGAAATCTTACTGCAGTATTACATTTTAAAGCTTTTTATAGAACAAATCGAAAATTTCATAAAATTAGTTATAAAATAGCATAAAAGTAATCTAAACGTTATGAATTTTTAAATATAACAATATTAGTATACTTAAGAGTTTTAAATACCAAGCAAAAGTCTAAAAATATTTTTGAATTAGGTATAAGTGGTACCTATAACAAAATAACTATAATTTATACATAATATACTTTTAAATATCGATAAAATAAAATATATTTATTAATTTTTTAATCCCAATATGATTATATGATTTAAATGAAATACTTATGAGGAGCATTGAACTACATTTTTAAGACTTGGCTATAAAAATTTTACATTTATTTTCACAAAATTTAACTACAAAATAATTTGCACATTTTCTAAAATTTTAACTTCAGGCGTTCACAAAAAGCTTTTGTGTGATTAATCTCAATTTTTTTTTAAAATTTCTTATTATTAAATTCATATAAAAGTTTCAACTGTTTCAAGTATTTGACCAAGAAAAATTTATTACATTAAAAACATTAACAAAATATGAAAATTATAAAAAAAAAAAAATTAAAAAATTACATTATTATACCCGTAAATTAACGATTTCTTAACAAACGTCTTTCTTATTTTATTGATATTCAAAAACGAATCACTGCAGTATAGGTACTTTAAATTTTTACCAAATGTTTATACTAATATTTTCTGTACTTACATAGAATAATTTAAAAGTATTTTGACTGCTTTGATTATTTTTAGTTTTATTGTTTATACATTGTTGTGTTAAAATTATTGCTTTGTCAAAAAGCATACAATTTTAACATAAAATTCCTCACTAGTTATTACCTAATATTATAGAATTATACATACATACTTATTTTAAAATATTTAAGATAAATCTAATTACACAATTTTTTTTTTTTACGAGCATTAAGATCTAATTTTGACAAAACGTGCAAAAATTACGAAAATTTAAAAATTATTTACATTAAAATGTTAAATTTGTATAGCTAAAGCTTGAACATTTAAAATTAGATTCTACATAAATAGGTACTTTATATTAAAATCAAAAATCTAAATAATTATTTTGTAGACGTTTAAAGTATAAATTTGGATGATATTAGATGTTTAAATAAAGAACAACGATTTTAGTTATTTCTTTTTTTGTACTTTGAAAACATTCTTCGTGGCGATTTGAAACTTTTACGATCATTATTATATTTTATAACATAATCTCATATAATATATGTACCTATAGCGCATTGTAAACTTAATTTAAAATCTATAAAAATTGATTTTTTACAATTATACTATATTTAAAGTGCATTACTGCCAGTGCCGGGTTAACGAATATGCCGCCTTTTACATACCTTATACCGTTATATTCATCATAAAAAAAATAAATATTTGAACAAAAATAGTATAATTTATTAATTGATATACATTTATAAACAAATAATAACATTGGTAGTTTTAATATAATATATAACTATTAGTACTAAGTATAAACATTTAAATACAAATAAAAAACAATAATTGCTTGGTAGTGTATAAATAAATCATTCGAAACTATTAATACTAAATTTAATAATCTGTTGGTTATAAATGTATAATACAAGTATACAAATACAAACACATTAATGTGTTGATTATGTTTCATTGTGTTAGTGTGTACTGTTGTAAACATATCGTGTACAAATTAAAATAGAAATTAATACGATAATAAGGACGAAAATAAAAATGCGTCGGTCATCCGAGTTCTCTAATAACAGTATGGTCTCGACGTGATAACTTATTAATTGACAATACACTCTTAAGTCGTAATATAATATTATAATTATTATATTATATTACAATATTATTATTATTTTGTTCCCACATTTTTCAATTATTACTAATAATTCTTCCTAAAAATTAGAATATATTAGACATCTTAAAAATCTTCATTTTGGCCGTTAAAAAATTGCCGCCCCTAAAAAATTGCCGCCGGGGGCAACTGCCCCCTTTGCACCCCCCCCCCTTAACCCGGCACTGACTACTGCAGTAGTGCAGTCAATAGATCAGAAAATAATAATTTCAAAACATTTTACCGCGATAAAATCATTCAAAAAATTGTTCACGAATTTATTTCGCGAAAAAAAATAATTCAACCTACTGTAAAAGTAAAACACAGTGTTCTAAAAGAGTAAAAACTTTATCATTAAAATATGAGTCAAACAAGAAAAAAGCGTTGTCGCGTTAATGGCTGGTTATGGTTTTGCTAACATTTGCCTAAAATTATTATAGGATACTACGAATTAATAATTATACGCAATATTACATTATATTACGCTGTATAGGTTCATTATTAGATGTATGCGTGACACGACGGTAGTGGTACGGAGGGCTAAGTCGCATGCAGCATTGCATTAGCACGCAAACATCAGTTCGTAGTATTGTATGATAATGTGATCATGAAAAAATGTTTGTTTTTCACTCCAAAATACGATTCTAATAAATTCTAACGGTACGATTTCTTCGATTTGCATTTTTTTTCCACAACATTCATTTACATTAAAATGTTCAATTTTTATAGTTAAGGCTTGCCAATTTAAGGTGAGGTTCTACATAAGTCCTTTATATTAGAATCAAAAATCTAAATAATTATACCCATAAGAACAATTCTTTTTACAGTTTAGACAGTTCTTATTTAAATGAAATTGACTGATGAGAAAATATAAATAATTGATATGCTTTATTTATGACGTCAATCGCATAGAACCATGTTTATTATTATTAATAATAATAGCTCATAGATGTAATGAAACATAATATTATATTACATGATAATGTATTTTAAATAAATTATTTTCAATTTTGTTTTTATTATTGGTATTATTAACAGAAAACTGCGCGTTATCATATTGGTGAATAGGTATTGATTATACAATATCTACCAACATTCAACAGTTATAACAAATATATACAGGCATAGGTACAGCCTAAAATGAGCGTCGACTGGACTTTTTTCTCATTACTAATCAGTAATCTCACTAATCAGTAGATAGTACCTAATTTAATTTGTGTTCTGTAGAATAGTGCGAAATTATGAATATTGTGAATTTTTTGCACATTCTCTGGGCCTTCTATTATTTAATAAGTGACATTTATAAAGTTTTATTTATTTATATTTATAAATTTATTAATTATATCCGTCGTTGAAGTTTATTTATTTAGTAAAAAATAAAATAATAGCTTAAATTCTACGCATTGCCGTATTGGGTAATGAAAACGAGTATAATAACGTGTAAAAGTATAATTTTAAAATTTTATCTTTAAATATATCTACATATTTTAAAATATTTATGACGCCTTCTAGTTGTGCTAAATCTGATACAAAAAAATTGAAAAAACTTGTAAGTAATATAAATTATTTATTTGTTGAATAGGTATACTTTGTAGAATATAATTTTTAAGTATAATTAACATTAAATACTTTTATTGGCATTTAATAATTTTTAGTTTTATGAAATTTTGTAGGTATAGATAATTCTTACAATAACTAGTGGTTTAATAAATACATTAATACTTGTATCACGTGATGTAAATCTAAGGGGCAAAATAGTTTATTTTCCATGATCAAAACCTTGACCCCTTGATTTAAATATATTTTTATTGACTTATTGTTTGTATTTAAAAGTATAGGAACTTAATTTTTTGATTTTTTTACGTCTTATATAATTCATTTTATGATTTAGATAATAGATAGAAACAAATTGTAGGTAGAAGGTACTAGTAGTGGCGTAAATTGGGGGTCGCATGGGGTCGCACTTGCAACCCCTGAAAATATCATAGGGTCGCAAGAGTATCTTTTTGCGACTCCAAAAAATCACGATTTCAGTTTCCAAAAAATTGAAATATCATAATAATATATTAACTAATTTATATTTTGAGAACCAATGTTTAACTTTGTTTTGAAGCACCGGAATTATTATTATATTATATCCTTTTCACATTTATTTTTAGTTTTTTTTTATAATTATATCAATATGAATAATATTTATTGTGATCGGCCGACTCGAGTCTAATATTTTATTAAAACTACAATTTTGACGAATAAAACAGTTTATTTTTGATCTGTAATTTAACTTTTATATTAATTATTAAGGTAATATTATATTATTGAGCAAATTAAATTTATTTTTGTAAATATTTTTTTTTTATTTCGGTTTTAATTGTTGTACCTGATAATTAGAAAAATATTAATATAAATGTCTCGATAAATGTTGAGAAAAATGTTAGCCTTTTTGAAGAAAACCTTTCATTCTACAAGAAAAAGATCAATATAGTTAATAGTTAATTTCATATCATATCTTAAGTATTCATTTACAATTTATTAAAATTAAATTTATATTAATTTAATATCATTAAATACCTATTTTAGAGGATGTCAGCGCACTGTTTGATTTCTCTCTTTAGCCCACGCGCAATATAGACAGTCTAAGTAGAACTCGCTCAATTTTGGTTTTTAGAGCAGCGTTTCTCAAAGTGTTGGTCGTCAGTCAATTTTTAGTGAGTCGCGAACAATTTTTTGAATTATGATGTCAATGCTGTTATAACCATAACAGAAAACAAGCACACATTTCACATACACCTCATTAAGTACATTTATAAAAAAAAAACTGATTATAAACATATAAAATACAAAATATATATATTACAAATTTATACATATTTATATAATACAAATTTTGTTTTAGATTCTGAACGAAGTGAAGAATGTATTGATTTTACTATGATGTGTTTTTTTTTGTGTGTCTGACGACAACATTTGGAGCAGTAATAATGCTCCGATTTTTGACTTCAGCCCCTCTTTGAATAGGAAAATTCATCTAGTTGGTACTTTGGGGGGGTCAAAAGTAAACATTTTCAAATAGTTTTCAAAAAATGACAGAAAAACGGCAATTTTACGAAAAACCACTTTTCGACAAAATCGATCTTTTGATTTAGCTGTAACTCAAAAACGAATTATTGTAAATACTTGAAATTTTCACCAAATGTTTATATTATGGTTATCTCTTTACAGTTAAATTTCTATTATAGATAGATTAGTTACTTTATAGTATCTGTTTATTAATAAAAAAAGTATTTGGCAACATACGCATAATGAGAGTATGAAATTTAATTTAAATTTTGAAATATTTCGTATAAATTCGAACTTTAAGCACTTATAAAAAAAAATTGTGACTAACGATCTCGGATTTTTTTTTTTATCACTTTAAGAACAACTTATAAGAAACTTTGTATTAAATTTTCAAGATTTTCTGGCCACCCAAAAAATTTTTATCGGAATTTGAAGAAAAAAAACTTAGAAAAGTCGAAAATTTCAATTGTCTATAAGTAGCTTAAAAATGGTCAAATATTTTGAAAATTTAACTGTTAAGAGATAACCATAATATAAACATTTGGTGAAAATTTCAAGTATTTACAATAATTCGTTTTTGAGTTACAGCAAAATCAAAAGATCGATTTTGTCGAAAAGTGGTTTTTCGTAAAATTGCCGTTTTTCTGTCATTTTTTGAAAACTATTTGAAAATGTTTACTTTTGACCCCCCCAAAGTACCAACTAGATGAATTTTTCTATTCAAAGAGAGGCTGAAGTCAAAAATCGGAGCATTATTACTGCTCCAAATGTTGTCGTCAGACACAAAAAAAAAAAAAAAACAACACACATCATAGTAAAATCAATACATTCTTCACTTCGTTCAGAATCTAAAATAAATAATCTAATAGGTTATATTATAATTTAGTATACTACGAACAAGAATGCCATGTGTTAAAAAAAACTTTTGTTTGAAAAATACATAAAAAAATTTAAGTCACTTCTTTGGGCATTTGTAGATTTTTAGATTTTGATGTTATGAAGTTGAACAATGTAATAGAAAGTTTATTATATGTTGTACTTATATTGTAGTAAAAAAAAAGGGCAAACATCGTAAGTTATCCCTGATATAGGCATCTCCAAAGCACCGAAGACGGCTTGCAAACACCGGGATCGACAGGTGTCCAGCACCTAGTGTTGTAAAAAAATACTAAAAAATATAAACTGCAATGCCAATTGCATTAAATGTGCCATACATGTACCTTAACAATACAAAAACAAAATAAAAGTCACTATAGCGTTCCCGGTGGACTATGTTTGCATTAAACGCTGTTATAAAATAGGTACTAAAAAATATAAACAAGTAAATCCGCATCATGTATATAGGTACGGATCATTTTATTCGCTAACACAAGATGGCGTTCTTTAGACGATTTAGTTGAGACGTTGTCATTTTGATGACAAAATGGACTTTGAACATTTTAAAGTTCAATAAATTATCGATATTACTGATTAATATTATTATTATTATTAAATTTTAAATTCAACGGTTTGAATATTTCAATTTCTTGTTATCGACCGAATAATTTATAGGCATCCTTGATGGCGTGGGTGCCAAGCTTTGTGAGCAGTGATCATCTATAATGCAATCTCGAATAATCGTCCCCCTTGGGAGTTTTTTGTCACTTAATAATGTGTATTGTGATGTATACTTTATGTTATTAACACACATATTGTATCAAATATCACCCGAACATTAGGTGGGGAAAAGCTCTCAGACAATATACACAATGAAAGCTTCATGTAGAAAACTGGGAAGTTTCCGTAATAATTTATGTAAACATTTTTTTTAAATCATGATAATACCTAAATTTTATATTTTAGATCAGTACCAATATTAAATTTATTATTTTAATTTTTGAAAAGTTATTAATAGTAAAAAATAATCGAAATTAATTTAAATTTAAACATGCTAATATTAATAAATAATTAAAATATTAAAAATAAATAATGGGTAAAATTTAATAAAATTATAAACACGTAAATATGTAAATATTCAAGTCAAATACATACATATACCATAACAATACAAAAACAAAAGAGGTCCTAGAATTCCCGGAGGAGAAAGTCCGTTTTAAGTCTTTTTTAGATGTATCCATAGACCTTATACAAGGCCAGTCTATTAGTATAAGGTCTATGGATGTATCATAAGCCCATCCAATCGGAAAATTCCATTCAATAAACGTTCTGTTGCGACCGGTTATCAATATTATTAGGTATCGTAATTTTTTGATCTTTTGATTTTTGATTGAATTATAAATTATAATTATATTCCAAATATTTTATATCCACGTTTTATTCATTTTTCGTATGTGCGTTGATAGTGTCGTTTAAAAGCCGTCCGTGAGCCTATTTGTTTACACATTCTGTTCATAAAATTATATCTTTTGTAAAATCTCACAGATTAACCCTTATATTAAATCGATGTACATTAGAAACAAACTAAATAAAAATACATATGTGACTTAAAGTTTCATTACACATAAATTATATGAATTTCACGAATAAAATAATGTTATAATGCAAAAATCGTTGCAACTTTAAGACGGTTTAAATACTTGGGATTAGACATGACTGGTATGAGCAGTATATATTAGCTATATATCAGGAGTGGCGAATCTACGTCATAAGTGTCAAAGGTGGAACGTTGAATAACTGCAAGGAGGTTGGCTCTGAATAGTCTTCTAAAAACGTTAAAAACGTTAGTGCTTGCCCTCCAACCTCTTCTGAAAATTAAATTTAAACAAAATTTGACAATTTACAAAAACTGTATGTTGAAAAAAATATTTTTTTGATTAATAATGTTGTTGAATTAATAAATAAATATATATATATATAATTATTATTGTTAAGAGTAATTTTGTCAGTTTGTAAAACAATTTACCACAGTAAATTTTAGTATTTATATAAAAACAATACTTTTTTTAAAAATAAAATATGTATAAGAAGTTCTATAGTATTAACTATATTCTAACATTTATATTATTATTTTTATTTACTGAAATTAATTACTAATTACTACCTATATAATTGTGTATTTAACTTTACATAATCTATGATTATTATGAATAGGGCTCGGTACTTAAAGCAATTGCTTATTTTTATGGATTGACTTCAAATGTAGCAAAGTGCTATAGAAATGTATGTATTTTTGCAACACGTTCAATTATGAAATTTGAGTGTTTTTTTTTTAGATTCTGAACGGAGTGATGAATGTATTGATTTTACAATGATGTGTGTTTTTTTTTTTTTGTTTTTTTTTTTTTGTGTCTGTCGACAAAATTTGGGGCAGTAAAAATGCTTCGATTTTTGACTTCAGCCCCTCTTTGAAAAGGAAATCGGATGTAGTTGGTACTTTGGGGGGTCAAAAGTTAAAAATTTTCAATATTTTTTAAGTGAGTCGGGAAAAACCTTAAAAAAATGACGGAAAAACGGGAATTTTTACGCAAAACCAGTTTTCGCCCAAATCGAATTTTTTATTTTGCTATAACTCAAAAACTAATAGATGTAAATACTTAAAATTTTCACCAAATGTTTGTATTAGCGTTCTCCGTACACAGTTAAATTTTCAAAGAATTTTGACTTTTTTTGAACTATTTATAGACAATTGAAATTTTTAATTTTTTTTAGTATTTTTTTTAAAAATAACGATAAAAATTTTTTGGCCGGTCAGAAAATCTTGAAAATTTAATACAAGGATTCTTATAAGTTGTTCTTAAAGTGATAAAAAAAAATCCGAAATCGTTAGTCACAATTTTTTTTTATAAGTGCTTAAAGTTCGAATTTATATGAAATGTGTCAAAATTGCGAAAATTGGCAAGTAATTTTGTGGTTGAAAAATCGTAAAATTTTTTTATTTTATAACTAAGTTTTGAAAATTTTATACAAGGTTTTCCATACATTTTACTTCAATTATCTAAAATAAAAACTCTACCGGATTCTGACAAAAATTTTTTATGAGTGTTTGAAATTTAAATTTTTACAAAACCGCGTTAAATAACGGTTTAGCCTAAAACGATTTTTTATATTTGTTGTTATTCAAACAGTATAAGTCGTAAATACTTAAAAATTTTACCAGTTATTTAGATTGCCATTTTCTTTATGTTATTTGATTTTCAAAACATTTATATATATTTTATATTATAGACAATTAAAATTTTCAATTTTTTTTTATTTTTTTTTTATAAATGTTGATAAAAAAAATTTAGCTGGGACAAATTACTTGAAAATTTAATTGAAGGGTCCACATAACTTGTTCTAACTCTCATTCAAAAATTATAAAAATACATAGGCACAATTTTTTTTTATTAGCATTTGAAGTTCAAATATTGACAAAAATTCGTCAAAATCATGAATACTTTTCACTATTTGGTAGTTAAAAATTTATAAATATTTTTCTATCAAAAGCTAAGAATTGAAAATTTAATACTATGCTGTCCATAAGTTAAGCTTAGAATAATTATAAAAAAGTTTGAGGATTGTTCAATTGAAAAAATTTCACGTGTGTTTAAAGTTTTAATTTTAATTTGAAATCAAAAATACACGTGTAAAATAACTTTTTACTAATAAATAATTTTCGATTTTTGTTATTTTTAAAAAATTACTAAACGTAAGATCTTGAAACTTTTACTTAAATGTTTGAATTAGTTTCAAAGTAGAATATATTACAATATTTAAGTATAATATATCCTAGACTGACAAATCATCTCCGTTCAGAATCGTTTTTCGTATACAATGATACCTATCATTGCATTCAAATTTAATCTTCCCTAGTCCGAGGTCCATCCCACCCCCTAATGTACAGCAGAGCGATACTCACTTACCCGCTTTTTGCCTTTTCAACGATTTTTTAAAAATATGCTTATTTCTAGTTTTACTGATTATTTTTGCTTTTTTAACCAGTTTTTTTTATTTTTTATAGTTCAGAACATCCCTCAAAAAATCTATAGCCAAAGTGTCAAAGTGTCTTGAAAGTGAAGTTTGATTTTTTTTTTTTGTAAAGATTTATTTTATTTTATTTTTTGATGTTTTAGTTAGAAACTTTTTCTAATCATTTTGTTTTAATATTTTTTGTAATACTTAATTATATTATTTCTAGCACAGTTACAAATCATGTTTTCTGATTAAATATGTTTGCTCAAATTTAAGTTTTTTAAATGCTTATATTTAAGTGCTTATTTTAATGATTGTAAGTGCTATCAGTCACGAGCCCTGATTATGAAGAATTTTGAAAGTTTGTCCCCACAACTAAAAAAAATTCCTAACTACGCCACTGTGTGTACCCAAACGTTATGTCGATTTGTACCTAAACGTGTTGACTTAGGGTCAATGTGACCAAACGTTCAGCTCCCATAAATCTGTAACTTTATTTTTATTTTTAGAAAATATAATATCTTTTGGACACGTGAAAAATATTCAAAACTTTGAATGAAAAATGTTGCACTTAACTCTAAAAACGTTCGCTGCCCCTGACAAAGGTCATCTCCAAAGCACCGAAGACGGCTTGCAAACACCGGGATCGACAGGTGTCCAGCCCCTAGTGTTGTAATAAAATACTAAAATATATAAACAAGTGAATCCGAGTCATGAATATACGCGTGTCCCTCGCTAACACGAGATAGCGCTCATTCAACGATCTGCTTAAGATGTTGTCATTTAACGACAATATCGATTTTGAACATTTTAAAATTTAATACATTTTCGAGATTATGGATTATTATTATTATTATTATTATTACATTTTAAATTAAATTGTTTGCATATTTCCACTTCTAGTTATTAACGAAATTGTTTACAGTTATTCATAATAACGTGGGTGATATGGTTTGTGAGCAGTGATCATCTATAATGCAATTTCGAATAATCGTCCCCCTTGGGAGTTTTTTCTTCATAATGTTTGATTTTATGATATTGAGCAACACGTGTAGTGGATTAATTATCGCCTACACATTATGAATAACCAACTCCCTCACAATATACATAAATAAATCATACAGAAAATGTTAGAACTTATGTGATCGTTGTGTTTGACACGACACACGAATGTCGTTCAATTTCGGTTTGTGCGTATTTCCTTTCGTAATTTCATACGTGTAATTTCGTCAAAATTTGTATTTTAAATTTCTATGTATCAAAATAAAACATTTTTGGTATTTCATTTATTTTAACATTTAAGAACACTACACTACTCCCTCCCCACCCCAACTTGTAATTCATAACCATATAGTTATATTCATTATATTTTATTTTACAAGAGAATAATCAGATAGCCGACCAATTTTCGTGTTGGTGTTCGGCGTTCGCACATTCCGCGTTCAAACTTTCAAACGTCGTCGTCGCTCGGCGTGTTTCGACTCACGTTGGCGAAAAGTTCGACCTCTTGGCACATACTATTTATGCTTATGTAAAGATCTCTGGTTCTGATATCACATGTTTTTTTATTATTTTTAGTCATAAATTCCATTAAAACGGATATAAACGGTAGACAAAGAACTACGAATTATATAATTTACAATTTATTAAGTACAAATATCTAGATGACATATTTAGAAAAATACTCAATCAATGGATCCGATGCTTCTTCGTTGCTTTTTTCCATATCAAATTTTGTAATTATGTTCTGTAGTTTTTTTTTAATAATGTAATGCGAGAAAACAATATTTTTCAAAATATTTACAATCCCATCATAATATTAATTATGTTAGTGTAAACACAACGACACTGCAGATAGAATTTATTATTATTAATAGTATTGCAACTTATTTAAACTACCCATAGCACTTTCTATTAATTAACTCTTATATACATATTATTTAACAATATTGGTACCTAGTACCTGCTACCTACAATTTGTTTCTATCTAATATCTAAACCATAAAATGAATTATAACACGTAAAAAAATCAAACAATTAAGTACCTATACTTTAAATACAAACAATAAAAATATATTTAAATCAAAGAGTCAAGGTTTTGATCATGGTAAATAAATTGTTTTGTCCCATATATTTTTTTTCCAGTTATATAACTTAATACGAGTATTAATATATTAATTAAACCAATACTATAGTAATTGTAAGAATTATCAATACAAAATTACATAAAACTAAAATATATTAAATGCCTATATAAATAGGTATATAAAGTGGAGTTATAGGGATTTAGCTTCCCTACTCTCTCCAAAATATGTATAAATTCTTCAAATAAATAAGGATGCGTTATGATTGCATAATAGGTATGTACCTTTTTCATTCTTACAATTTCATACGTTATACTTAATTGGTAGGTAAGTAATTTAAATTCTACAAAAAATAATTTAAATTACCTACTTGCAATTTTTTTTTTCAATTTTTCAAATCAAATTTAGCTCAATAACTTGTAGAATTTAAGTTATTATTTTTTTTTACCATATAAACATACTTCGACTACAAATGTAATTAATAACTTTATTATTTATAAATGCTATTTACCTATATAAAATTATGAAAAGCCTAGTGAATATGCAAAAGATTCACAATAATATAATCACAATTTCACATTATTATACAGAATACAGATTGGTAATGAGAAAAAAGTTGAGTCAAATCACTCGAAGCTTATTTTAAGCTGTATTATATTTGTCGTTGCAGACAGCAATACATAGATAATATTGTGTTATCTGGATTTTCCATTACGATAACGCGTAGTTTTCTATAATAATTACACCATTATTCATTAATAAAATAAAATTAACTATTTTAAAAACGTTATAATATTTCCAATAGGCAAAGTAGTAATTAAAATAATTACAAAAGCATGATTCATATAGTTTACTAAAATGAGCAATTATAACTTTAATAATGGATAAAAGTTAAAAATGTGTGGTAGGTACCTAACTAATAAGTAATAACGTTAAATCGTTAAATGTTTACACAGAAAATGCGATAAAATATTTCGTTGTACACTGTGTTTTGTGATATTCGCTCGATAAAATCGATATAGGTAATGCCTTAATGACTGTAAAATATTATCTATGAATCTATGATGCTTAAAATTTGCCTTTCATAAAATAAATTATCAAAACCATTTTTTAAAAATTAGACATACGCGTTCTCATGCATATGAAATAGAAATTCTAAAATAAATTAACAATTATATTATTTATATTTTTATGAGAGTACCTATTACACTATTACAGTCCTTGCGATCACAATTGTATGGTTTTACGGGATAGGGATGTAAAGTATAATAAGTTCATTATCTAAACAAGTCATTATTTTAATCTTTGGGTATCATGAATATTATAATTTAAATCAAATTTATTGCTTCTATACCAAACTTTTTAATATAAATGTTTAACGTTCATAATTCAACTGGTCTAAATAGATTAAAAATATATTGCATGGTTTTGTCTATCAACCGCTTTGGAGCCAATAGTCAGAAGTATGTGATTTTCAGATGTAACCTAACCAAATACTATTCTACCGGCTCATATCGCAATATTATTACATTTGTTGACGAAATAGCCTGCAATAGGGTATAATCCATCTAATCAAATTAATATTTTTTTCTCCTTCCAAATGTATATGGCTTAACCTGGCTTAAAATGTCTGCAATATATTTAATCATAAAGGTTAATATATAGGTTCCTATATAGGTATTTATAGGTATATTTATATTTTACGATAATACCTACTACCACTATAGCAGCTATAGTAATAAAAAAATAAACAATATGTTCATTTTATTTTTTGTTCAACTAATTATTTCATATAATGTAAATTTTGTTCACTCAAATAACAGCACTTAACATATTAAGAAAAATAATGAAAAGCTCTATAAAAAGAACTTTATTAGCAATAAAAACTCATTTTACTCTATATTACACCAAGTTTTATTAAAATAAAAGCATAACAAAATGTTCAATGAAATAATATTTCATGTTTCAAACTTTCAAATTATATTAAATACTCTATACTCTATAGTCTATATTATAGATTCTATAATAATATTAATCATAGAAAATATAAATTTAAAATTATTTTTTCACTTTTGCTATTTTTTTCGGGATGATAAAAATTTATTCTTTTAATATATAAATTGAAATAATAGCGCTTATGTGGTTATTCACTTTGGAGTTACACTGAAAAAAAACAAAATTTATTTTAACGAAAACTGGCTTTGCGTAAAAATCAATACCCGTTTTTCATTCTTATTTTTTGTGGTCACTAAGTTCGGCTTTTCTATCATTAGGTACGTATAAGAGATAATAATTTATTAAAATAATACAATAATGCATTCTTTACATTGCCTTTAGTATTTGTATTGTTAATTACATAATTAACTGAATACTTTTCGTTATGAAGGTTATAAGTGTACTCGTATATATATATATATATTATATAGGTAATGGTTATATTTACTGGGTAAGTAACAATATAACCAAGGTCCAAGGCGTATTTAATAATAAATATACCTTATTGAATATAAGGTTCATAGATATTAGATTCTATCTATTTGGTGGTTATAATATCATACAATATATTACATTTTTTAATTTTTATATAGTTAAATTTCTGACTTTCCACTACCGTAGTACCTACATGTGTGTATATATATATAGATACACAGTATTTAGTATTACTATACATAATTTATAGGTCTATAGCGCCATTAACTTGTCACACTGCCAACCAGAAGCGGCTTTAGTTCTTTGACTGGGCCACTGGGGGAGCAATATTTTTTTATACTTAAATATTTAAATTATAATAAAATTAGTCAACGAGTATATAACTTTAATATGTGTAATTTCGATATCAGAATCAGATGATAATTAATTTGGATTAAAATATTATTACAATATATAATAATTAAAATTAAACAAATTATACATAATTAAATCAATTAAAAAAATTAACAAAATAAAGAGTAATAGATGTGTCCCTAAAAGCCACCCCAATACCTTCAAAAGTATTTCAATATTAATTAGAAATTTTTTTTATAAAAACGACATAGCATATAATTTTAAATAAAATAATTGTTCAAAATTAATAATATAATTAATTGTATAATCAATATTATAAGCAAGATAAAAAAAATATAAGGAACTTTTGTGTACGTTAATTTCAATAATAATTTGTCCAAAAATAAAGAAATATTTTAAATAATATACTACAATGACATACAATATTATACATTATGAATTATGATGTATATACATCATGATATATATCATTATAGATCACATTTAATTTTACAATTAAATTAGATAATAGATGATATTTAGACTTCTGAAAATAAATTAAATACAATAGAATTATCAATACATTAAAAATACCATATCACAATAAAATAGGTACCTACTCAAAAGGTCATTCACACAGATGCTTTGAGATATGGCAGAACCTATGCCTTGATTATACGAATATAGGCGGCAATCTCGTAACATAATCTATAAAAACCCTCACGACACACAAAAACGCCCTCAGTCGCTCACTCAGTTTCAACTCAATTATTGTACACTTTAAAAATTCTATGTTTAACATTTTTTAATATTAAAATATTATTTCAATATATTCTCTATTTTATTTACTTCTGAAAAAAACAACTAATTCGACATCCAAGAAAATAATTCCATAGTGCAAGTTGTACAAAAGGTAAGGTGACATTTGTATTCAACACGTATCACGCTTTATTCTGTGAGAAATAAAACTCTACCATACTAAGATATCATATAAAATAATAATATATAAGTATTAAAAAATCAAAAAAAATATATTAATATGTTTTTATGCAAATATAATAATTATCTCAAATTATAACTATTAATATCTTATTTTTAAATTAACTGACCATTCACAATTATTATTATATCCATTACTTTTACTTATATTTTTAACTCATTAAAATGTATATATATAAGCTGATTCGTTTATCATTAAACACTCATTATTTCGTCATGTATTGATTTTTTTTCAAAACATTTTGTTTCATGCTTTTCTCTAACTGTATGAAATTTTTATTTTGTTCGCACGTTTACTAGTGAAACCACTATCAACTTTTTATTTTCAAATAGCAACCTATATTTAAAATGTACTAAATTAATAGGGCTATATTTTTATCAATTTTATCTTTCAAATTATTATTTTTCGTTATTTTTTTGAACGAGATAATATGATGAAGAAGTGGCCAGAAGAATATTAACATCCGATTCTTGATTTATTTCAATTGGTGGTACATTTTTTTCATCGCTAGAAAAAGCTAATATTGAATCATATTGAATCTCATTTAATGGGGTTTAGTCACTGCCACTATCCTCAAAAAAATCATCAGAACTTGCACTTTTCATTATATTTAAAAAAACACACACTTTTATAATATAAATAGCCGCATTTGCTTACAGTCGTATAACATCGCGTAATAACGATCGCCGATCGGATAGTTTGACAGAACGATGATCACTGAGAATAATATAGTATTCTCCATTCCTACTAAAAAATTTTAACTTTAAATCTAATAATAATATTCTTGTGTGTGTGCTATGCTTAGTGTAATAATCTACAATATTATTCGATGTCGTAGAACGACCCAACTATATATATTTCTAAAAAAATTGTATATTGTTGAAAAAAAATTATAAGCTAAAAACATATTATATCATCGACTATCATAGACATGTACAAGTATGTAGATATGGAAGTGCTATCTACATTATGTATATTATGAAAAATCTATAATCATAAAAAAAATTAAAACTAAGGCTCCTCCCTAACAAAGTCTCTGGAGCTGCCCCTGACTTCATGCATAAATAATAAAGAAATGGATAGGTCATCCCTATATACTAAGGCACTGTAGAAGTAGAACTACTACCTACTGTAGCTACAGCTGTATCTTTATAGGGCCCTATCTTATCCTATATATAGAACATTCTGTGATCGTAGAGATCTTTTGTAATCACAGTGGTTAGACTGTAGAAGTTGCAGGGTAATATTGATTATGACAAACGATAATAAATTCAATTTTGTTATTGTCAATAATAATATAACATTATTATTAAATATTTAAATGAATAAGTTTAGTTGCATTACTTGCATTATAGCATGGAACAATTATTATAGTTTATAGTATTCATTATTCATAATTTATGATTTATATCTTTATCAAAATTATAAAAAATTAAAACATTTAAAAAAATATATACTAAAGTTATTGGTTTTGTCGTTTTGAAATAATACAAGTTTTGTGTATTTAAACCTAATTTTTATTGTATCATTTTTTTTTAATTCATGAAACATTCTTATATCTAAATATTTGAAGATAACTAAATTTGTTAATTGGTCCCTATGAGTATCCAAAATAGATATATTTTTGCTGCAATCGTTTTTATTAAAATATATACTGAATTGATTCATACTTTTATTTGTCTTATTTCAGAGGAAATGAATGTTTTTTGTGGTTTACACTAAATAAACTAGGTACCTACTTTTAAAGACTCGCCCTACTTTTAAACAAATTATTTGTACTCTCTCACTAGACTTAGACAGGCCTCCACAATCCTTTTGTTCAAGTAGTTGTGAGTGTGAAGATATAAAGTGTTAGACGTTAGTAGTAGTAAAAAGCATTTTAGTAATCATTATATAGGTGTTATATTTTGAAGATGATCTATAATATAAACATTTTGAGTACACCATAATTCAGTTGTAATTTAAAATATTTTAAATTGTATTAGTCTATTTATCTATTTAAAGTATAAATGATTAATAATTATCATAGAGGACATAGAGTAAAGATCTTTATTTGAATAATATTTATTTATTTATATTTTATATTTATGGTGATAGAATCAATGATACCAATATTCAGTAACTAGTGCTATATTTTGTAACCATTTTGGTAACTAAAGTTCTCTTCTGTCACAGATGAGTACAATAGCATGGCCCATCCATTTCTTTATTATCTATGACTTAATTATTTTTCTCTGGTACTCAATGCTCATGGCTATAAGTTATAAATAATAATAGGTATCTGTACTACAGTTTTTAAGACTTCATATAATATGTGAATGTTAGTATAGTTTAACATTCGTTCCTGTAAATTAATATAAGTAATTTTTATTCTATTAATTATTAAATTTTTATTACTGACAATAGTGATAGATATCAAAAAGGGTTTTGGTAGGTGAAGCTAAATACCAGAAGGGAAAAAAGTATATTTTAATAATTAAAATACTTTCTTATAAAGTTATAACCAATAAGTACCATATTTTTCTTTTTGGATTGTGGAATAACAGTCTCTAGTAAACATTTTATTTATTCATAATATTTAATATATTGTTATAAAAAACATAGACATGCATTAATGTTATAAATCCATTTTATAAACAGATTTAGTAAGCTTATTAATTTAGATTGTATCAACTAGGATAACACAGTGTAGTTAACCTATGGTAGTCGCAATAACCGATAAGTACCAAGAATATATTTTACTTGGAAAAATACACTTTTTAATGCTAGAAATTATTTAGATTAATACATAATACATAATTATAATGAAAATATAAAATGTATCATAATTATTATATATTTGTATACAATTCACTCACAATCGATTATAATAGTTATTATATTAGTTTTTATTAGGAATAAAGTGTCAGCAAAGTTAGGTTTTTTAAAGCGAATCTGTCGAAATTTTAGAAATGAATCTGCATTAATAATATTATACTACTCGTTAATCCGTTCATACTTTGATTGTGCCCTCCTTATCTGGCATTCATATTTAGTAACACAAATCCAAGATTTAAATAAAATTCAAAATAATTTTATCAGATTTTTATGTTATCAATGTTTTGTTTATAGAGCACCCCATTCTGACTATAATGTTACAAATTACAATTAGTTTTTTTAATATACAGTCGCTAGCAGGGGCGTCATTTCACATTTTTTCATGGGATGCAAAACCAATATTGAAAATCTTAAGTAATACCAGTCACTCGCATGGTCGAGTCATCTCATATTCTCATGAATTTTTACACCTTTTTTGTGTAAATATAGATCATTTTATAGAAATTAAAGTATAAAACAAATATGAAATAACAATAATTTTGTTCATGGGATGCATTTGTAGGTACATTCTTGCATCCCACAAATGACGCCACTGGTCGCTAGAACAACGATTTATGCTAATTAAATCAAAGTTTTTATTTAAATTATTAAAATAATATGATTGATTATCTGGAATTACTGCAAAATATAAATTTTAAAATAAATTCAATTAATTTCCGATCCTTAAGTTTATTCTACATAAAACATTCAACTAAAAATTATATGCAAAATTCTCCATCCAATATTTTAATGTCCACAGGTAACTCAATAAAAAATATTGATTTTTTTTGTAATTCTTTAAATATGTTTATGGCAAATATTTTTAAGAAATACATAACAAATTAGGTACCTACTATAATAGTTCATTAGAAGCATAATAAATATCTCGTTTTTATTTCATTTATTTTTTTTATTTTATAAATTTAAATATTATAATGTATAATATTAATACCTATTTGTTCTTTTATTATTATTATTTATATTATTATTATTGTTATACATAAATTACTGAAAATGTACGTATATAATATTATATTATATTCATATTGTTATAGAAAAAAAAAAAAAACTGTAATTGGAATTTATTTCCGTAATAAAGAAAATATTATTATATTAATATGTAAATGTAATAGGATTTTACTTATGAATGATTTGTAATCAAAAATAATTATTTAAGTACATTGTATATGATAAGATTACATGTTTCATAACATCTTAAAGTTACAATATTTGATTCCATATTAAGTATATTATGATAAAATAGCATAAGCAAAATTATTATGTATTGAGTTAATGTATATAACATTGTATGTTTAGTAGTATAGTATTTTACCAAGATGACTAATTATTCATTGATTGAAATTAAATTACGTCGATTTATATACTTGGGAGAAAAAACTTCAA